>JAUIMM010000043.1:4940000-7340000 GCA_031769625.1 Taudactylus pleione | reverse complement strand
CCTCGTTGATGTAGGTGGCCGAATCACCGAGATTGCCGATGAACTCCGCCTGTTCGGCCGGACAGTCTGATTCAAAAGAAGCCTCTAATGAATCCGCCCAGCGCTCCATCGCTCTGGCAACCCAGCAAATGGCCATAGCCGGCCGTGCTGCCCCCCCTGCAAGGGAATAAGCGGACTTCAGGCAGATTTCTACCTTGCGGTCCGTAGCATCCTTAAGGGAGGACATGGATGGCATCGGCAATGTGGCACTACGGACAAGACGGGTCACGTGAGAATCCACCTGTGGAGGGGATTCACACTTAGCAAAATAATTATCCGCGAACGGATAAGCCACCGCCAGGCGTCTCTGCGGCTGGTATATTTAGCCGCTGGGGGAACTTCGTCCTCAATCACCAAGGCTGTGCGGACCGCCCGAATAAGTCCAGGAATATATACTTTGGACTTAGCATCAGCATCCTTAGTATGGAGAGGTTCCTGATCGTAAGGATCCAGAATCTCCCCATCATCAGACGTCCCTTCGTCATCCTCATAAGGAGCGGACAGAGACGCCACCGGCCTTTTATGAGGCCGCATCACAGACTCCCCTTGCAACACATCCGACAAGTGCTGTACAGAACTCGTCAGGGAGTTAACCCACGCTGGCTCCTGAGAACCCGGGAGCGGGGAAATAGGGAGACTGTGGGGTACCACCAATTGTCGTGGGAACCCCTGCATGGGTGACGACACCACAGACTGCTGGGACAAACCCATCGGAGTAAACGCGGGCTGCGGAGCTAACTGGCCCACTAAAGCTGTTAACGCCTGAGCGAAACAAGCCCAGGGCGGCTCCTGTACCGATGCTGTAACCGTAATAGGCCGCGCCATGGACAAACACTGCCGGCAAAGGCCCTCCGCGCTACCCTCCCACTCCGCTAACGGTACTTTGCACGTGGTACACTGTAGCCGGAGGGGAAAATCACTTTCAGACATGATGGCACCACGTATGTGACCTCTCTCACCAATTAAGTATTAAATAGGCGAGAGACCACCCTGCAGCACCGCACCGCAAGGGCTTTAGCAGAAGAACAGGGACAGTAATAAAGCTGACAGTTTAGAGAAGAAAAGTTACAGGCAGCGCTAGCACAGTCACATACAATGCAGAGAAATAACAATTCCTGCACTAACAGCGCTGATCACTCAACTACACAGACACAGGGCCTGGTAGGACACAGCGCTGCATACACAGACCTGAGCCACAGCGGAGGAGAGGTATGCGGGGGGACCCAGACCACGATGCTTCCTTCCAGACTTCCAGCAGCGTTCACCATGCGTTGCAGAGAAGATGGCCGCCGAGGAGCAGAGAGAAGCTGGCCTGGGGGAGGAGCACTGACACAGGACCAGTCAGCACAGTGCAGAGAGGGCTGTGTGCAGCGGGGGAGGCGCCGGCTGTGAGACAGGGAAGGCGCGCTCCCCAGGCATGCATTTAACCCCTGGGACGCCGCAGCGCTACCGCTCTGCTGCGGTCCGCTGTCCCAGGGGGTAGTGGAAGCGCAGGTTGGTCGCCTGGCTCCACGCTGCAGCCAGTCCCCAGGGAGCCCCCTGCCTGGGGACTTAGGACCATGTGACCAGCGGGGACCCACCGCAGGACCCCGCTGCTTACCTCTGTCCCCCATGAATACGGCCATGGTCCGGAGCATCTGGGGTCACCGCTAGCTGTGACCCCAGACGCCCACCAGCATCCCCGGATCAGTACCGGCGTTCTGGTACCGGCGGGGTGTAGGGAAGACAGCATGGACGTCAGGACTGACTGTCCATGCTGTTCATCCAGATGTGCAGCCACAGCTGCATGAAGAAAAAGCTTCAGGGGCTCTTCTAGCCCCCACTCCAACAGGTGCACCCGACTCCGGCCGGGCACCAAACTAAACTGAGGTGCCTTGGCCCGGGGGCGGGGTATAGGAGGGGGACCTAGTGCATCCTGGGAGGCTGAAAGCTTAACTCTTTGGTGCCCTGCGACTGACGTCACACCTATACCCCAAGGTATCCTGTGGATACCCTATGTACCCTGAAGTAGAAAGTGAAAGGTTATAAAGGAAGGAACTATCCAGTAATTTTTATTGTATGCTTTCCTATGTAAAGAGGACATATAAGGGCATATCTAATTGGCCGTGAGGTTTTGCAAAAAATGACGCAGACCTCGTGACCAATTTTGGATTACCACAGGTATGCACGCTCCCGATATCAGCGTCATCCAATTAAAGCAAAATGGTTGCTTGGTTTTTTGCATGCAAAATCCCATGGGGGGAGATTGCGACCACACTCATGTGTTGCGGCACTCCTCTCCCGGCTGCAACATGACTGACACACACACACACAAAAACCTGGGTTATTGCTGGGTCTACCCAGGTCGCAGCTCAGTGTAAAATGGTCCATGAAAAATAACCCAGGTCAACTGTCCCGGCAATCCAACCCAGGTAGCTACCAGGGTCGGTCCCAGGATGACTTGAGTAATGGTGCAATGTAAACGGCGCAACCGGGATTATCTGACCTGGGTCATGCCTAAAATGAGCCGATTGGTGGCTGTGGAGCAGTCACCTCCCACTTTTTATGACATCACAAGTTTAGCAAAGTAGACCCAGGTTCAGTGTGAACGGGGCTGACCTGAGAAAAACCCATATCGATGGTGCTGTGTAAACGGTGTCTTACCTGGGTTGGAACCATATCTGAAAACCAGGTCGGAGCCTGGTTTTTGGTGGAAAAGAGGTATAACAGATGCCAACAGCACCCCTCACAAACACACACACACACTGGCAGGGGGTCAGACATACTAACAGGGGTCACACTCACGCCACTGGAGAAGACAGAGGCAGAAGACTTCAGTTGGAGAAATGGAGTAGGAGAACAGCGCTGTAGAAGGTGAGTAATTATGGACTATTTAAGCAAATTGAAAACTTCCAATTGCTTAGTTAGTCATTGGGAGGAGGGGGGGGGGGGGGGGGTCCAAAGGATTTTAGAGCAAGTGGCAATAATCTTTCTTAAAATATGGGCTTTTAGGAAAAATTAGACCTGCTCTGGAGGCACTCATGAAAAAAAATTAAAAATCAAGACCCTGCACCCAATTGAATAGCAAAAATCCTGCACTATGCTTGAATGTACATTACTGTATATTATAGTTGTCCAACATCGCTGATTTTCCTTGCCACCTCAATAGGGTACAAGGTAAAACCAGCGATGTTAGTGGTTACAATGTGCTATGCCGGAATGCATATCGTGGCCAACACACTGAATTGAATTGCCCTCTATGAACGTGGGTGGGTAGTGCTAAAATCTTCAAAGCTTACTTTTACTACCTTTAGTGGAAATTACAGCATCAACTTTTAAGAATATTTTTGTTTTTGTTACTTGGAAGAGTACTCTCATTTCATAACAAAGAACTCTTATAACAGTTGCCATTACCTATGACACACAAACATTTTTTAATTGCTATATATAACTAATCTATAGCTCAGAGTTGCAAAAAGTATTATAGGCTATTAATGAGCTCCACAATCGACAGGAAAAACAATCACCGAACCACTTCAAATTATGTTATGAGTTTATCTATAATCACCTTTGGGCATGCAGAATCACAGTGTAGTTTGTCAAATCACCTCATTTAGAATTGTGTAGTCAAACAATGGGGCATATTCAATTGCAGCAAAAATTGTAAAAAACCTCACGGCGCTGGGTTTTTCCAGCAGCTGCAAGGTTTATCCTATTCAATTCCTGCGAGAAAATCAGGTGGCTTTTTTCTTGCAGTTTCAAAGCAAGTCCAATTTTTCCTAAAATCTTTATTTTAAGGAAAAATTGTCAGAACCGCTAAAACACCCCCATAATGACTAATGCTGGGCATACACTATACAATTATCTGTCAGATATCTGTCCAATGACAATCGACTTTTTGCTCACAAACACTGAAAAACAGACAAAATTGTCATCCAGACAAATTGGTTAAATCAAATGAATTTAACCAATTTGAACAATCAATTTTGCCCATTTTCCAGTGTTTAAGACCATATGGTCGATTGTCATTTGCTCCCATACATTACCAGATTTTCATTCCAACCAGCCAGATTGGACAGATAATTGTAGAGTGTATGCCCAGCATAAGCAATTGCCAGTTTCCAATTAGTTTAATTAGTCCAATAATTACATGTCATTATTGGTTGTGAAAACCAATAATGGCCTCAAATTACCCCAAAATACAAATTGTTGTTAATTTGTGCAGCTCAAATTGAATTACAGCATTAATTTAAACAAAAAATAATTGCTTTATTTATTTTTTATCAAATTGGCCTAAAATTATCCGTAGATCACTTTTTTTTTTTACATCTAAATTTGTAATAAAAATTAAAAAAGAGAAAAAGCTAACTTGTTTTTTTCCCTTTACAGAAAAAGAAAAATTGTACCAACCAGCCATTTAATGCATTTTTGAAAGCAATATATTCTTCTTTGGGCCAGTAATAATGTTACTCAATTTTTGTTTATTTTTTTTTTTAGGGTACATTTCCTGCGGAGCTTTGCTTGGAAAAAAAAAAAAATCAGTTTTTTTCTATTAGATACCGCGGATATCGGGAGCACGCATACCTGTGGTAACAGAAAATTGGACGCAATACCCACGTGAATTTTTTCTTAGTCTGACAGGGTTTTTAATAAAAACCTTGAGTCAAGCATTTCAACCTGGGTAATTTACTGGAACCCATTTACAGCATAGGAAGATTCAACGCTCGGAGACTATCTCATTGACGTGGCCGACCCAGGAATAAGTCGCCTGTCTGAAAGGGGTCTCAGTCGGGTCACATCCGGGTTGGATGCAGCATTTTGATCTAAAAGGGGAATTAAAGACAGAACGACAAGGACTGGCAGGAAATCCAGTAGGCCTGAAAGAGCAAGATGACAGTATGTGGTCATTGCCCAAAATCATACATCTGTATCGAATTTGTCAAACAACTGAATCAGTCCATGCTATTGGCAAATTAAACATAAGCATGTTACTAGACAAGCTAATGGACCTGCCCCTGTACAGGACTTTTAGACCAAATCCATCAGATAATTAGGAATACTGTAAACTGCCTGATTACAAGTTTCCAGAATGTAAACGGCATCTTCTCTTACAACCCCATTTTCTAAAACACAATGGGCGGAATTCAATTGTTTTCGCGGCCCGCATCTCCCGTCTAAAGTGACAGGAGATCGCGGGCCGCAATGCAATTGTTCCAGATTTCGTGCTGATCACTCCCAAAGTGGTCGGGTTTAGCCACGTAAAGCAGCTAAACCCGACCAAAGTGCTGGGCGCGATCGCGAAAAGTGATGTTTGGGCGCCCAAACATGTCACGTTTTCGCACATTTCAGCTCTCACCCCCCTGGGGATGCGAGCTGAAATATAGCGCTGTCAGCTGATCGTGCCCGACAGGAGCAAGAATTGAATAGCTCCGTCAGGCTCGATGGGGGCAGGAATCAATTGAATTCCGCCCAATGGTCTTAAATAAACCCCAATAATCTTAAATTAGAAGTTTAAAGAATTAAAATCCACTATTTATACTTTCATAATATACTTTTATACAAACACTTTCATCTGCTCTATAAATAATCTATATGGAATAATGATTAAGGTCTAGAAATGCATCAACCAATCACTTTATATAGTGCCAGCATTTGGACCAGAGCTATCCACAGGTACTGGCACCGCTAACTAAAAAAGTAAGGACTCAAACTAAAACGTACTTATTTAGTGATAGCAAAAATAGGGTTGGAGTTCCGAAGAACAGTGCAGGTCCAGGAGCACATGATCTACTGCTAGGGGTAGATGTATCAAGCCTTGGAGAGAAATAAAGTGGAGAGATATAAAGTACCAACCAATCAGCTCCTGTAATTTTTCAAACACAGGGCCGTATTCAATTCCAGGCGAAAAGTCAGAATCGCGAGTGACATCAGGCGGAAAGTTTCTGCCATATTAAATTCTTGCGACTTTTCGCCAGAGCGGAAAGTCAATACAATGTACCTGGCGAAAAAGTTTTGCCTCTGAATAGCCGGCGGAAAAAAGTACAGAATTGCGTTTTTAGGGTGCAAAGGTGCAGAAACTACTCTGCACCCTTTGGACAGACCCCCAAAAGGATAACCGTCAAAAAATTAAAAAAAGGGGGGGGGGGGGGGGGGGACGGAAAATGGGAGCAAATAAGTACAACGTGGGGGTACAAACGCAAAAACTAGCAAATAGACTTTTGGGGTGGGTCTGAGGTGTTTTTTTATAGCAGGTGTTTGCTGAAGGTGCATTTTTGGCGACACTTAAAACTTGACTTTAGCGATTTTTAACTATGCTTGCACCCATTTTCAAGTACCCCAAATTTGACAGGACTACTTATTTTCACCCCAAAAAACTGCTTAATGCCATTCTTCACCACTTGTGCAAAGCCGCTATTTTGGAGCAATTGACAGCACTTAAGTATTCCAAATAGCTTCAGTAGGGCTAATCGGGGACATCTACATTGATCCCCAATGATAGTGCATCTTTTGGGGGGTGTCAACGTCAGGCTGATTTTCCCAATTCTGCCAACACTTTTCACCGGTTAGAGTTTCGCCGGGACGCGTTTTCGTGTACCTCAGAATTGAATACGGCGAATAGCGGGGGCGCGCATGATAAATTTCCTAGACTAGAACACGCAAAGTTGGCAAAAAGTGCCACATGCGAAAAAGTATCACGGGTGAAAAACTAATTGAATACGGCCCACAGCCTGTAACGTGACATGAGCAGGATTGGTTGGTACTTTATATCTCTCCACAACTTGATACTCCTCCCCCACAGTCAGGTAAGTCTGCAGTTGACGCCCGCCTCCAGCACGGGGCGACCTACGTCCCGGGTCTACGTCCCGTTATCGTTCGGGATTTTCTCATAGTTTAGTTTAATACATACATTGGTCAGACACCAGGGGAGTGGTGTGTTCTCAGCAGCGTCTATATACTGCAGTACACAGTCACAGTGTTCCGTATACCGCAGGAATGCCATTACAAAACACTAGCAATATAGGTTTTAGCTTATACCGACATGCCTATAGGATAGTTACATGTTGCTTTGTACTCGCATCACTACACCTAGGGAAAGGTGGGACGTGTGCAGCTCATTACAGGGCCCCCAAGGCTTTGTGCCACATTACCGGTGCTACCGGCACATCACACTCACCGGCGGCTATCCCCGCGCTGCTGTCACTATATCGTATACAGCGATGTCTCTATCGTTGATAGCAGCAGTCACTTCCCGTCCCGTCCCCCACCCTGTTGAACCTGTCACCGGCCACGTCACCTGCATCTCGCCCCCTGAAGTCATGTGACGCCGGGCCTCGTATCATGTGACCATGCCGAGACACAGAAAAGAGCCATTTAGGAATCGATAAGTAAACCCTAAAGTGTAAAAAGACCCTAATGCCTAATCGAAACTCTGAGGTAAATTTACTAAGTGGCATGTCTGCCATTGTGTTGAAACCAATGGGCATTGCTGGCTGTTTGGGGTGGCCAAATACAGTATATACTAATCATCGGTTTTGAAAATCGCCATAGATTTCCATCAGTCCCTATCAGGCGGCCTTCCTGGATGGCTGGGAGTCTAGATGCCCATTTTTCCAGGCGGCCAGGAGCGCCACCTGATTTTAGGGAGCCTCCCGGCCTTCCCTGAAGAGTAGGAAAGTATGAGATAGATAGATATATATATTGGTAAGAAAGTAGGCACTCACCATTAGATGCAGCTATGGATCGCTTTTTAGTCCATGCTTAGGTTTGTAGCAGCAGCAACGTTTCGGTTATATTAAGCTGCTACACTGCTGTGACTAAAAATGCAGTACACTATCTGAGATGCAGGTGCATTCTTTTGACATCAAGACATTAATAAAATAGTTGCAAAATATAGTGTATAAATTGACTTTTAGAAGAATATATACAAATGCATGCACAAAAAAACTTTTAAATCTAGTGATATCTCCTTATCCAAACAAATGATAGCACTACTCCAAATTTTGATAATTGCAGCTAAATAGCCACCAACCAGTGGCAAACGCAGGATTTCTAGAGGGGGGTTTCCAAATGTCTCATTTTAGAGTGAGTGTGGCCAGTCCATGAAGAGGGTAGAATTAGCACTTAACCAGCTTTAATATGCGTCATACAGAGTGTATTGTGTGTCATAATTCCAGCATATACAGGATCACAGGAAGTCATTAGATGCAGCAGTAGTGCCATCCTGCCTGAGCTGAATGATTTTATTTTAGATGTGGGCACCATTCCAGACTATTGGAGCAAGTCTGGGAGCCTGGGGGAGCAGCAGAAGAACCTAGCACTTCCCTGGACAAATATGTACATATTGGGCTCTATAGCAACACATCCCTAACAGTGAATGTTTTCCAGATATCCTATTTGGTGCACAGGTATATTTATTACTGGCTTATACATGTTAGAAGATCCACAGATGGTGCTAGTTATTTAACTTGTGATACTGAAAAGAACATGCAGCTCTAATAATATTCTATTCTATTACTATTTCTATTGTGGTCATGGTGTGGGCTGGGGAGGGGGGGTTTCCAGGCAGACGGAAACCCCCCTGTGTTTGCCTATGCCAACGAGGCTAAACAATTAGCCCTGATGCCAACACTTAACTGGGCAGGCGAACCCAAATCCCCACTATTGAAATAGAATAGGGGTTTCTTTCAAAGCACCCAAGTCTCAAACCAGGCAGTCATCCTAAAACATTTATAGGGCTGAGGGCCTGATTCAGAGCTGAACGCTCTGACCAGAGCGCTCGCTCTGAATCAGGGCCCTCCTACCTGTTTTTGGAGCGTCCTCATGGACGCTCGCATAGCTGTGGGTTACCACCCACAGCTTATGCGATTGTCCATGATGATGGTAGCAATGGTCAAAGACCATCGCGACCATCAGGCTTGCGACGAGACCCTGCGGTAGGGTCTCGCTGCCGCAAGCCCAGGAGTGATTTTGGCTCTATCAGAGCCAAAGTCACTCCCACTGACATCATTACTGATGTCAGTGGGGCCGGACTCAGACGGTAGGCATTCCCATGGGAACGCCTCCGTCTGGCCGGCACGCCCACCAAGGGGGGCGTGCTTTCAGTCACCATCGACAGCACGCCCCCTTGGTGCGAGACCCCGAGCGACGTATTTCTCGGGTCTCGCGCATGCGCCAAACATCAACCCGCTTGCGAGCGAACTTCTCTCGCGAGCGGGTCTGAATGACCCCCTGAGACTTTATATCCATTGAGATTGTGTCAATAAAACTGTCCCATATCGTAAAGAATTGTTGTATTTTTTAATTTTTTTAATGAAAAGATTTATAGCAA
Source organism: Taudactylus pleione (assembly GCA_031769625.1). NCBI lineage: Eukaryota > Metazoa > Chordata > Amphibia > Anura > Myobatrachidae > Taudactylus > Taudactylus pleione. The sequence continues at coordinate 7,330,654 of JAUIMM010000043.1, read as the reverse complement.
GTTTTTATTGACGGTAATACTTTTTAAATGAGCTCATAGAATTCAATGGACCTTACTGCTCTTATTATTAATTTTCGGTGGTGTCATGTATGGTTTTTCATTTACAACTAATAAAGTTTTTAGAAGAAATTTAATGCAGTGGTAACAACTTATATCCTTGATAAAGTACTCTTAGAGGCAGTTGGGGCTCCAGAGGTGGGGCTGCAGTGCAGTCCAAAATTCAAATAGGGGAACCACACCAACTGCCACCCCAAACGCTGCCAAACATTGCTGGCCGGGACTGGTAGTTGGTGTGGTTCCCCTATTTGAATTTTGGACCGTGCAGCAGATAGTATCTAGATTCCAGTGCCTTTCTAGCAGGAACAAAACTGACCTGATCAGGATTGATAAATGGTGGTCTATTATATACTAAGCCTATTTGCAAGGGCCCACTGGCATCCCTCCCCGCGGTGACACCTGGTGCGGGGAGAGCTTCACCACGTGCCGGCTAAAAGGGGAGGGCCTCGGCGGGTGACACAAGGGTGCGGCCAACACCCCCCCTTGTGACACCACTGCAGGGACCTTTGCAAATAATTTACTATCCAAAATAAATTCAGAAATAGGTCTATAGTTAGGACAATTGGTTGGATCCTTAGGTTTTGGGATCACAACAATAATTGAACATGAGGTGTCTGCATGGAATGAACATCCCTTCATAATATTATTGAACACTGGAAACATTTTGTTGTATGATGCAGGTAGGCAATGGGGGCATGGGGATTTCGATGCCTCCATCACGTCTTCCTGTGTAATGACCTAGGTTTAGTTTGCAAGTGGAGACACTATCCATGGTTGCTGTCAACATGCTGCATGGCGACATATCGACCATGTTGACTGTCATGTCTTTCTGATGCATGTTGACATGTTAACTGTCAACCTAACCTACCACAGCCCACCATTCCAGCACTTTATTATCATTGTCCTAAGCAATTTTCTGGAACAGTTTGTGGTGGTCTATTTATTCGGGATGGGTATGGGATATAGGTGCCGGCATCCTGACCAGGTCACAATGCCGACACCTAAAGGCAAGTATTCCTAACCTTAACTCTCCCTCCCCGCAGCCTTAACCTAACTTCTCCCCCTAGTGTCTAAACCTCCCTCCCCGCACCCTAAACCTAACCTCCCCACTTCCGCAGCCTAAACCTGATTCTGACCACATCCCATTTATTCTATTTATTAATATCTTGATATGTTTTGGCAATCTAGTAAAACTTCTTGTACATTTTTATCATTACAAGGCAGCATAACAATATAGGGTCTGATTCAGAGTTGTACACTAAGCAGGAGCAGGTGCTACTGCAAATTTATGTGTAAATAGACATCTCCTGGCCTTAATGTAATATTATTGCCATTTTAAAAAGTCACTGCTATGTAAATATATTCCCGTCTTTGTTGTTTTATCCTGATATATTCTAACAATCTTAACGAATACCACAAACAAATCAGACTTGTTTAAAAGCATCTCCATAAATATCTCTCATAATAAACTAGATAAGTGTTATTCTAAGAAGGCACAACTCAAGTTTCTTGGAGCGTGGATCCTAGTAACATGAAGTCTTTATTAGAATGGCATATCTATAAAAATGAGAAAAATGTGTAAAAATCTGTTGGGTTTGCAAACTTCTGCAAATGTTTAAAGCTGGTTATGGGGAAGGGGAAGTATACGCCTCCAGCCAGCGGGACCCCCAGCTAGAAGCAGATGATGGTTCAGTGTATATGAATGACCATCATCTGCAGATATATCTGTGCAGTGTGTACCCACCTTAAGAATTTCTCTAGACCACAGGTTCTCAAACTAGGTCCTCAGGACCCCAAATAGTGCATGTTTTTCAGGTCTCCTCACAGAATCACAAGTGAAATAATTATCTCCACCTGTGGATCTTTTAAAATGTGTCAGTGAGTAATGAATACACCTGAATGAATTCACCTGCTGGGTGACCTGGAAAACATGAACTGTGTGGGGTCCTGAGGACTGAGTTTGAGAACCACTGCTCTAAAGTAATTGATCTTTTCACCTGATTTACTCAGAAGAATGCCTCGTTAACTGGCCTGCTGATTTGGAAACTGCATTTGTGCATTTGAAAACTTTCTCTACCTCAGATCCTATCTTAGGGCCTGATTCAGAGATGTTCGTTACTTTTGCCGCCACTGTATGTTTGTACTCAGCGGCTGTGCAAAATTATACAAGAGCTGCAGGAGGCCTCTTCAGTAAGAAGATGCCAGCTGCTCTGATCCACTGCTGCGTCCTAAGACGCAGCATCAGATCAACTGCGTGGCCATCGGACATCCAAGCAACCCTCAAGTTACTTAGGATGTTCTGCACAATCACACTGCCGGGGCCAGTGAAGCTGCATCCAAGGACCTCTAGTGTCTGTTAGGCCAGCGCCTAGCACATAGCGTTCCCGGAAGTGTCGGGAACGCTGGCAGTGCCGGGAGAAGATGCAGAAAGCTGCATCTTCTCCTGTGAAACCCCTGGCACTGAGCGTGAAACCCCTGGCAACAAGCATGAAACCCAGAGCATGAGACCCCTGGCAACGAGCTTGAGATCCCTGGCAACTAGCATGAAACCCCTGATAATGAGCAGGTAATTTAAAAGTAATTAAAAGCCTTACTGTGGGGCATAAAATGATGTCATGGGCAAATTTGTAAGTGGCACTTTGGTAATAGGCATTACAGTGTGTGGCATAATGTGTAATGAGCATTATGGTGTGTGGAATAATGTAAATCACTATACCAGGGACGTCTGACTAGTGCACTGCCTTATGGAGGAGCAAGGACAAAATCCAGGTACGGGAAGGGAGGGGGCGCAGAATTACTGCCTTGCCCCGGGTGACAGATATCCTAGTTTCAGCCCTGGGCACTACTACAGGGGGCACTACTACACTTGGCCTTAATACTGGGGGCATTACTATTGGGGGTATTACTACAGGGGCAAATACCACAGGGGGCATTACTACAGGGGGATTACTATTGGGGGCACTACCACAGGGGCCAATACCACAGGGGGCATGACTACTGGAGACATTGCATGGCACTGCATAAGGGGCACTACTACTGGGGGCAATGCATAAAGGGCACCACTACTGGGGACACTGCATAAGGGGCACCACTACTGGGGACACTGCATAAGGGGCACTGCCACTACGGGGGGCACCACTAGTGGGGGCACTGCATAATGGGCACTACCACTACTGGGGGCACTGCATAAGGGAAACTACTGGTGTGAGGATTGTATAAGAGGCACTACTACTGTGGGCATTGTATATAAGGGGCACTACTGTGTGTCATAACATGATTAAGGGACACTACTTTATGGTGTAATGTGAATCAGGGGCACTATGTGCGGTGTAATGTGGATAAGATTGCGCAACTGGTGCGTAATATTTCATTTGGGTGCCTATATGTGTTAATTGTTCCTGTGGGTGTATATTGTGTGTTTGTTTTTTTTCATGTGGAACCCATGAGCCCCATTTCATAATGAGACATAACCCTTTTAGCACTCACTAAAGGGGTTATGTCCTCCTTTCATTATTTAACAAACAGCGCTAAGCTTACGAGCGTTACGATCCCCATTGCGCATCCCCCCAATTCGTCCATATTTAATAGGGGTCCCCACAGACCTTAATCCGGCTGTGACTAGGAGGTTGGTGACTCAAGTAGGGACCCCTTGGGGTAGCAGTATGTACTGGAGTGTGAGTCAAGCTGGATTGCCTAATAATGTTACTCTTGATGCAGGCCACTGATATTAGCACCGGCAGGCAAAGCTGCAGAGAAGTCCGAAGTCCAGATGCAGGCTAGCAGGATAGCCCATGGCTTTAGCAGTTTAGCAGGATTTGCCAATAGCTGGAGGAAAGGTAAGTGCAGGTTTACAGGTTTATACTGCAGCATTATGCTGGGATATCTGAAACAGAGTGCAGATTATACAAGAAGGGTGCTGGAAGTACAACTGAAGCAAACTGCAGTAATATACTCCGGGAGGGGGCATCCAGAAAGTCACCAAGTATGAGTTATTTAGTACCTTACTTTTCCTATTTGGTAGTACCCCATCATTTATCATGCCCAGGTGTTGCTTATCCCACCAATGGTAACCTATGTAGTGTTCCCCAGATGGCTGCCTCACCTGGTACGCTTGTGGATAGGAAGAAGAATTCTTGGACCTGATTATTCTGTGAGTATCAGTTACTTAGTATCTCACATCTGTATTTTGAAGCTTCCTCAGTGTGTATCACACCTCCAGTTATTGCATATTCCACCTACTGTAACCTTTGTAGTGCGCCCAAAGTGGCTAACCTGCCAGGTACTTTCTTTGGTAGGAAGAGCACTCCGTGGATTTGATGACTCTGTGGGTATCTCATTTGTTCGAATAAGTATTTCATACCTTGTATCAGCCCAAAGTATGATCATATCTCCATGTATCGCTTATCCTAACAAGTGTAACATATGTAGTGTGCCTAAGGTTAGGTACACACTACACAATTTGCGTACCTATCGACAGTACGTTGCGCTGGAATGATACATCGCACCATCCGTACACACTGCACAATGCTGTGTACGATGGCGCAATGTGCCATTTCATGTTGCATTTAGCAGCATGGTGTTGTTCATTACATCGTCCCATCTGACATGCAGCACATCAGATGGGAAGTTTTGTGAATTATGCACGTGAACGCGTAATTGAGCGTACACACTACGTGATGTGAACGATATGTTGTTGCAGTTTGCCTCAAAAAACGCCATATGATCCATTATATCACCTAATGTGTACCTAGGCTAAGATAGCCGCCTTGCCTGGTGCTTTCATGTGAGGGCTAAAAAATCTGCAGAACCAATTATTCTTTGAGTAGCTTGGGGTCTATTTATTATAAAATATTTGCAGTATATTCCCCATTTTCGGTGATACCTACAAATATTTAGTATCCCCTGAATGTATTATGTAGAGATTGCAGCAGATGTCTCCGATTTCTGCTGTGGTCCCTCCATTTCTGACAGCAGCCACAACCCCATAGATTTCTATAGGGAGTGCCATGCAGTCAGATTTACCAAGTTCCGTAATGCGAAGCTTACGCCATCTCAGAGCCATAGGAACCTCCCCGGCAATGGCCACTGAGCATGTGAGGTCAGTAGACCGCGCATTCGCAGGATCTCCACCACATGAGTGAAGAGACCGCTGATACGGTCACTTTCCCAGCACATCATAGGGACGGGCTCCTTTCGGAGACCCTGTCCCTGCGGGTGCAATTTGTTATATTTGGGCACTATGATCACATCCTGCAATGCGATCATGGGTGCTAATATCGTACCCAGATTACATTGCAAATGCGATTATTAAAAAATGGGCCTCTAATACTATCATCATATATTATATTCTGCCACTGTAACTTTTGTAGTGCTCCAAAGATGGCTGCATCCTTTGTAATACACTTTTGCTGCATACAGTATGTAAAGCTTTTTTATCATTATTAATATTACTCTCACCGAAAAAAAGTAACTTACAAGGAAACAGGAAATACAGAAACAGCTGGATCCTTAGCACCCTCTTGTGGCAGAAGTGAAAAGTGCAGGCAGTACAAGATAATACAAACCGAGAGATAAGGTGAGACAACAGAATTGATGTACAATTAGCATCAAAGGATTGAACATTTCAATGGTCACAGAGACATGTTTACCATATTTGAAGATCATTGAGTCATGGGACCTACAAGAGGCCAGCATACTGTTGGGTCAATAATGTTAGTTATTACGGTAGCCAAAACATTGCTAATGTAACCAAGAGTATCAATTCCACATAGGGGACTCAAAGAGTTTACTGTGGGGAGCAGTATTTCACAACTACAGTCTTCAGGTAACTCTAATAGGGAATGGGTATGTAATGCCGGCTGTTAGGATGCCTCCTGTCAGAATACAGACAGCGACATCCCGATGGTTGGTACCCTGACGGGTCGGGTAAGTATACTTAGCCTTCCCCCCCTAACCCTCCGTTCTTGTAGCCTAACCCTCCCCATTAGTGCCTAAACCTAACTCCTCCCTTCGTGTCTAAAGCTAACCCTCCCCTAACGATACTGGATCAGAACCTCTATACACCTTCCTATACCTTCTAATATCCTGCCTATACCTTCTAATATCCTGCCTATACCTTCTAAGGATAACGCTAATTTGCGTAAGCAGTCATACAGTAAATAAAGACTTAGACTTGGAATCTGTGGTTCCAAAGCACAAGTATTATTCAAGTAAAAGTTCAGACAGTTACACGTAATTGATCCAGACACAATTTAGGCGCAAAAGGAATTATACAGACCCAAGTACAGTATACATACGCAGCGCTTCCGGTACCAGGTGCTAGGCATCAGCAAGAAACCCCTCGTCTATCAGCATTCGGCACGAAGACTAAAACCCAGTGTTGGAGCACACATATTTATACCCCCCAGGAATAGGTAAAACAATAGAGACGTTTGTTGCTGATGCTATTGGTTCCCAAGGGGGATCCATCTGTTACGGAGCATTTAACAGGCTGGTTCAAATAGACTCTCCCTGCCTCTAACAGCTGGGGGTCTCTCCCTTCCTGCCCCCTGTAACATCCTAACAGTTAATACATTTTGTTGCTTGAAGTCTCTGTGATCCATAACTCGAGAATGCATGATGCGATCTCTCCACCGATTACACCGGAATACTGTGGAAAGAATACGCATCAGTACAAAACCAAACACGGCTTTCTTAGCATGTATAAAACCTTAGTTACCAAATATCTTTATTTCACAGCATTTATATTAACCGAACAAACTTAAATCTTATATATTAAAGCTAAGTGAATATGTAATGTGTGAGTGTACGGGGTTTGATATGAAGACGCTAGTTAACTTGGTGCGGATGCGAGCGCATTTAGCTACTAAACGGTGTTTTCATTCGGGGTCTTGTGAATTCGCTAATATGCGTGTAGTTAACAGCGCTATTATGCGTATTATTGTGTATATGATTAATGATGGGAGATGCAATCGCATGGTGCTAATAGTATTATCGCCACATGTACTAAAATGTGAGTTTATCTAAAATGGCGCTTAGGCGGCCATTTGCAAAATGGCGTCTTGCGATCTCATTTTCAAGATGGCGTCGCAGCGATTCAATTTTAAACTGAACTTGTCTCAGCCAATTACTCAGCTTCGACAGTCCACCCTTTGATAGCAAACAACATGCTATCACAATCTGCTATTAGAATTTAATTTAGGCTTACATTTACATATTATTTAGTGTTATTGTGGGATGGCACAAGGTGGTTCTTAATCCATCAATAATGTGTCTCTGGATGAGGACATAAAACTTCTATTATACGCACACCGTGGATCTTGGAAGATCATGTGAAAGGTGTGGGAATGCACCAGTCTTATAAAAGCAGTCTTGAAGGGGAATTTAGACTTTACATTATCTGAGGTGTTTTTAAACATAACATTTCAATAATACATTCTATGCATGGCTAAACATAATACATTAAATTATGGTATTCCTAGTTCAGGGTTGTAATGCAGTTCTATATTTACCTCGGTATTCATATTGTCATTACTGACCACCATCATAGTTTCGTTCTTGCGTTTTACTCTGTTTTTACATTTTCCACACGTCAACACAATAGGAACACACCGGACGCATATGCCAATTATTATGATGACAATTAGTATAAGGATCAAGAATTTACCTATGCTGGCGATCACTTCCTGGACCCATTCCCCTAGACCTGAGAACCATTTCACTGGGTTCAGCCATGAAACCCATCCTTCTATCTTCTCCCCTACTTCAGCCACTGAAGCATTATGGTTCTTACGAAACTCCCATTTTAGCTGCAGAATTTCATCCATCTTTCGGTCTATCACCTCCTTGGGGTCGCTGGTATCATTGGTGACATAGGTGTAACATTTTACTCCAAATTGGGTGGCCAATGTTAGGCAATACCCTCCAGTAACAGCAGTTAAATAATTCAGCACTAGCCTGTGTTGCACCAGTTCTTTCTTGTACACTTGCAATTGTCTCCCTGTATACCTGAATGTGTCATCGTATATCTCGGTGATATTATCTATCAATTTAGCAAGTTCCTGGATATATCTAAAATTTAATGTACCCCGAGCAATCCTGGTGGGATCCAATGCGACTAAAACTTGAAAGCCAGTTGTCTCACTGATTAACTGAGTGGCTTTATGTACGTCACCAGGTATCATATTTCTTTTGCCTCTGTGTTCATATTGTGTGTGAAGATATGGTGACGGTGTGTTTTTATGTATACCCAGCATTTCAACATGTGTGAGGGTCATAACTTCTGGGACTACTCTTCCCAGGTAACACAAACCTTCGGAACTCGGGGAGAGCCATTTATACGCTTTTCTTCCACAGATGAAATATACATTATCAGGGAGAACATAAGTAATGGTATGCATCATTATCGTTAAGCACATTTCCCTTGCAAACAATCCTATTTCTGGGTCTTCCATCTCGTACATGCAAGTTTCTGGCTGTATTATTTTAGCACAATAACCATTTGGCACCTTACCGATAATTTCTTTGGTGGAACTCAATGTATATCGATACCTAAAATGTCTCCCACCAAACTTAATGGAGCGTAACAGATCATGATTTATGGACTCATTATCAGGTCATCATCTGATTATTCCCCGTCACTTCCCAACTCCCGGGTCTATTGGGGTTGGTTATGTTTAAGCACAAAAGTGATCTATCTGCTTGGAATTGATGGAGTTTGAAATGAGGCGGTTTGGATGAGAGAAATTTTCCATCCAACGTTTTCCCTTTTTGCAATTCTAAAATTTCCGTGGTATTTAGCGGAAATGGCACCAACCCTACGTTATGCTGTCCCTGTGGCACATGTGAACACACCCAGCAATCAGTTTGATTTAACACTTTGCCTGCCATGCTATGATAATCCTCTAAAGGATACCCACCCCAGTACGGGCTATATTTAGGTTGGCACCGTTGGATACAGTTCTCATCAACTAGGGACCCACAAAGCTCACAAATACAGGAATCTTCAGACGATAACCCTCCACACCTTTCCCGAGTATCCGGAATGATAGCTCACTTAACAATAACAGTACTAAGGTTGGTCAGACACTCCCCTGATTGGCATTGCACTCCTCCTGACTCCACTCCATCAGCACTGCCATCAGCTCCCATTTCCTCGATCGGTCTCCCATCACAGAAACTGGATACTCCCGAACCGACCAAGATGGTGAACACTCTAAAAGAGAATATGAAAATGAACACAGCAGGCCCGTCCATTGTCACAACAAGACCTGCAGATTTCTTTTTTTTGTTCAGGTATCTCAATACAACCTGTTCAATCCTCCCGGAACAAGCTCACGAGCGACAGGTCCACACTATCAGCCTTGTCTCCGACTTGTTTCTCCACTGGTTTATTGACCTTTTTGCAGTGAGTGCAACGGACCCAGGTATCTCTCTCGGCCACCTTCAAAGATGTAGTACTCGTCAGCAGCACCTGATATGGACCTTCCCACCTATCAGTCAAACAACCTGAACACAAGAAATTTCTGATCATTGCATATTCTCCTGGTTCAACATCATGACAGTTAGTTTCAGGCATATAATTAGACAACAATTTCAGTTTCTGCTGCTATTGCTTTAACTGCTTACTCATTGATATAAGATACTTTACAGTTACCTCGTTGTTACCCTTCAGGTCTTCCTGTGGACTTATAATCAAATGAGGTTGTCTACCGAACAATATTTCAAATGGGGACAGATTCAGAGGAGGTCTAGGAGTGGTCCTTATGCTATGTAGGACCAAAGGTAACGCTTCTGGCCAGCCTAGTCCAGTCTCTGCCATGATTTTACTTAACTTATTTTTAATAGTCCCGTTCATCCTCTCTACCTTGGCACTGGCTTGCGGTCGGTAGGGGGTATGAAGTCGGCTATTAATAACCATCAGCTTACACATATTTTGAAAAACATCACCTGTGAAATGAGTACCCCTATCACTCTCGATGATTTTAGGGATACCGTACCTGCATACAAATTCCTTAACTATTTTCTTGGCAGTAAACGCAGCAGTATTAGTGGCCGCTGGGTAGGCCTCAACCCAGTTAGAAAATACGTCCGTGCACACTAATACATACTTAAGGTTCCTGCAGGGTGGTAATTGGATGAAATCAATTTGTATCACCTGGAAAGGTCCATCAGTCGGTGGAATGTGGGACGGTTCGGTAGGGATCGCTTTCCCTATGTTCTTTCTCAAGCAGGTCAGACAGGACATTGCTATCTTTTCTGCTTGTGAAGAAAAACCTGGTGCGCACCAGTATGCCCTCACCAACTTGCACATACCCTGTTTACCCAGATGAGTCAGGCCGTGTGCTGCCTCAGCCAGGCTGGGGTAATATGCCTTGGGGGCTACTGGCTTACCATGTCCGTCCCTCCAGAGCCCAGAGGACTCTTGCCCACATCCCTTGGACTTCCAAATGGATTTTTCCTGAATTGAACACAAATTTTGCATCTCAATTAATTTCAGCATATCAATTGTTTGGAATGACATAATTGTTTCAGTTGGAGAAAACATTTTTAACCCTGCTGCCCATTTTGCAGCTTCATCAGCTCTTTTGTTGCCCAGTGACACCGGGTCATCCTCACATGTATGGGCTTTGCATTTAATTACTGCCACCGCTTTGGGCAGTTGGATTGCTTCTAAAAGATGTTTTATGTGTCGGGAATGTGCAACTGGTGTGCCTGCTGCTGTCATAAAATTTCTCAGACGCCATAGAGCCCCGAAATCGAGCACCACCCCGAACGCGTACCTCGAGTCAGTGTAAATGTTAGCCTATTTGCCTGCTGCTAATTCACACGCTCTAGTTAGTGCTACTAACTCTGCCACCTGGGCTGAGTGAGTAGGGCCAAGAGGTTTAGCTTCTATCATGTCTGTGTCATTTACAACAGCATAACCTGTACATAATTCACCTGTGTCTGTTTGTCTATGACAACTCCCATCCGTATAAAAGGTCACATCCACATTCTCTAAAGGTGTGTCATGTATGTCAGGTCTAGCAGTAAAGGTCTCATTCAGATATGTCATACAATCGTGCGTATCATTATGTCTGTCGAACTCACTTCCCGCCAGCAACTCCTCTCCTTCCACCCTTTGTACATCATGTTGTACATATGATAGGTATGTTGCTGGATTCAGCGTACTGCAACGTTTAACAGTAATATTTGCAGGAGCGATTAGAGCAAGTTCCCATTTGGTGAACTTAGCCGAGGAGACGTGTCTGGTTTGAGCTGAGTTCAACAGAGCAGATACAGCATGGGGAGTGTAGACAATCATATCATGGCCCAAAACTACATCCTCACTTTTACTCACCAATAGAGCGGTAGCTGCTACACTTCTCAAACAGGTGGGGAGTGATCTTGCCACATTGTCCAATTGGGCACTGTAGTAAGCTACGGGCCTACTGGCATCACCATGTTTTTGTGTAAGGACACCTGCAGCACAACCATTGGCTTCCGTACAATACAAATCAAAAGGTTTTTCATAATCAGGTATTCCCAATGCAGGAGCTCTTGTCAGACTATCCTTAAGATTAAGGAAAGCCTGTTCTGATTCCTCTGTGTGTATGACACGATCGGACTTTGAGGAAGAGACTAATTCCTGTAAAGGTAAGGCCAAAATAGAAAAACCTGGTATCCACATTCTACAGTATCCACACATTCCCAAGAAGGTACGAATTTGCTGTTGATTCTGCGGCAGTGTCATGTTTTGTATGGCCTGAATTCTATCTGTTGTAAGATGTTGTAACCCCTGGGTTAGGCATTGTCGCAAATATTTTACTCTGGATTGGCACGGCTGTAGTTTGTCCTTAGCCACCTTGTGTCCTGTATGCGAGAGATGAAGTAACAAAAGTTTAGTATCATTCAAACATGACATAAATGAGTCAGAACATAGCAATAAATCATCCACATATTAAATTAGAACAGATCCATTGGCAGGTTGAAAAGATTGTAAACAGTCGTGCAATGCCTGGGAGAAGATACTGGGGCTGTCTATGAAACCTTGGGGTAACCGTGTCCATGTGTATTGTAAACCTCTGTATGTAAATGCGAATAGATACTGACAGTCAGGATGGAGAGGCACAGAGAAGAAAGCAGAACAGAGGTCAATGATAGTGAAATGGGTTGCATTTGGTGGGATCTGTATCAAAATGACTGCTGGATTTGGCACTACAGGGAATTGGCTCTCTACTACCTTATTAACACCTCTAAGGTCTTGTACCAGCCTATAACCCCTCCCACCACTCTTCTTCACCGGGAAGATGGGACTGTTGGCTACACTAGCTGTACGAACTAAAATTCCCTGTTGCAATAATCGCTCAATTATTGGAAAAACCCCTAATTCTACCTCCTGTTTTAGTGGGTACTGGGGAATTTTTGGAGCTTGCCTTCCGCTTTTTAAATTTACCATTACGGGGCTTACGTTTGCCATTAATGAAGTGTCCTGTCCATCTTTAGTCCAAAGGAAGTCTGGAATTTGAGACAACATTTGATCTACCTGAGATGGATCTTCATTTAAACTGGTAGAGTGATACATTATCCTTTGGGGAGTGTCCAACATATCCCGCACCTCGTGCGCAACTCTCTCTGGGATATCTAGAAATACACCAGCAGGGGTGCAATATATGACACATCCCATGTTACATAACAAATCTCTACCCAGCAGGTTAGTAGGAGCCGCAGCAGCCAGAAGGAAAGAATGCCTGGTATGCAACGGCCACTTTGTTAAAGGATAATGTTGCACTTTACCTGTTACCCCCATTGTTGGTACTGTCTTGTTGGTAACCTGTAAATTAACGGGAGATTATATCACTGACCTGGTCGCCCCTGTGTCTACAAGAAAAGGATATTCAGTACCAGCTATATCAACCATCATGACCGGTTCTTCCCTAGTACTTCCCGTTAACCTGACTATCTGTAGACTACAGGTATGACCTGACCCCTAGCGTTGGCTACCATTCTCCAATAAAGTATTTACGGCTACAATTGGAGCTGGTGCCTGCTGAACATTTGCTGGCCTTTGTGCATATCCCTTATGGGGATATCCAAGTCTTCCCTGATGTGGGGTTCCTACTCTTTTTACTGTACAGTTTCTACTTAAGTGTCCTGGTTGTTTACAGTTAAAACATGTTCGTGTATCGGGTGAAGACATGTGGTGTTGTGAGGTTTGCGCAGAGGGTAAAGGTGGTTGATATGGGTAAGGATAGGGAGGGTAAGGGTATTGTGGGGGATAAGAAGTTGGTGGGTAGTATGGGACCTGTGGTTGCATCGGGTTAGTTTGATAGAGTTGTGTTTGTTGTTGCGTGGGGTTAGTGAGAGCACATACTTGTTCAGATGTGAGTGTGTGTGCAAGTGCAAGTGTGTCTGTTGGCTGTGATGTTACCGTCATTCCCTCCAGAGCTCGTATACTGACAGCCATTAGTTTTTCGCTCTGGGCTTCTCTCTTCTTGGAGATGTTTTTATCATGTTCGATGGCGGTTTCTATGAGGGTATCTATTGTGAGTCCCCGCCAGCCAGGCTGTGAGGTCTGAAACCGGGTTTTTAAACTCTCCTTCAGACCTTTCACGAGTATCGTGACTATCATTCCCCTGTGGTGAGTGCTATCTTTAATATCTTCTATCCCAGTGTACTGGGTGATAGCCTGCAGAACCCGGTCGCAATAATCTTCTGCAGATTCACTCTCCTTCTGCTTAATGGTGAAAATTTTGTTCCAGTTAACTACTACTGGAAAATATATACCCAATTGAGTTACAATGCATGAATGTTACCTTGGTTTACTTGGTCTTTTAAGGGAACGTCACCATCCAATACACAATCCGTGATCAATTTTGTCACGTCGGTATTGCGTGGTAGACAGGCCCTTAACACCACACGCCAATCTTTATTAGTTGGTTCATGTGAACTACCCAAATTTCTCAAAAATCTTTGACATTTCGCTAGTTCCTTTTTGGGATCGGGGAAATCATTTGTGATGGAATTTAGTTCTGCTCTTGTCCAAGGACAATGCATTACTACTTCCCTCGTGGGCACTATACCATTTGCATCTGCATTTCCATTTGGAACAGTTATTGTCCGAATGGGATGCAGACCGGTAGCTACCTTTGACCTGATTACCTGGCTGTGGGTTTAGTCTGCTGCTCCTACATATGGTATGAACAACTTCCTCTACAGGTGCAGAGGGCATTAACACTTCCCTTGCTGTTACCGATGGAGATGGCGGCACCACTCGTGATTGGGGTGATGCAGCATCTATCAACTGCACAGCATGGGAAATGGCAGACATTACAATAGGCTCATCATCCACATCATGAACATTTTCTTTATAGTTGCTTAAGAGAGGGTACAAGTTGCTTGTTACATTTTTATGGGTATGTTTGGTAACTGTACTTGCACTTCCATCCACATAAGGTGGGGGAGGTGAGCGTGAACTGCTGGCAATACTCTCTATGACGCTACCTTGCCGCATGGGCGCGCCATTTTGCGGCTCGCCCGTATTGCAATTCAGCATCACGGATGTATTTTCTGGCAATGTGCTCGCGACACTAGTTTGTGTCGTTTGCACATTTTTAAGCCACGCATCCCCCTCATGCTGCCACAGTTTTAAACATTCAAATATTTAACCTTTTTCTCTCGGGAGCGCATCAGACTGATGTGATCCCGGACATTATCTAACACATTTTTATCAAAACTACCAATTCTGGGAAACGGTCTAACACTCTTCATCGTCATTTTAAACCATACATCACAATACCTTATCGCATAAGTACCGTACTTAGTATACATAATACGACGAGCCGATCCGATCGGCGCCTCCATTAGCAGCACATCATTGTCTAACATCTCTACTGTTTGCGCGGCTCCCATTCTGAGACAACTCCTACGCTTTTCAATAAAGATTTAAACTGGTGAAAGACAATCAAGATACTTTCATTTACCTGTGGACGATTTAAGTCGGCGGCCCCCACACACCTGGATAAGATTTGAAAAAGGCAACTTCCACACCCGGATAAGATTTAGTAAGGCAACTTCCACACCTATGGAAGTTTATATGTCGGCCACTTCCACACACCTCTCTACAACAAAGACCACATGTACACCTGCTACTGTGTATAGAACGGTAAAGCTGCTTACCGAGCGACTAGCACTTAGCCCTTAAAAGTCATATGGTACCTTTAACTGTAGGGAACAAGTTACCCCTACCAACAAAACACTCACTGTTACACACTTTTACCCTGCGCAGAAAAATACACGTTAACCCAGATATTGGTAATAATTGAACAATGTAAACCTCAACGGCTTTATCCAAAACACGTGGCAGCACAACCAGAAGTACGTATACGCTATTGTGCGACCAGTCGCATACACAATAATGCTACTACCACACAACCGTATGACAACCTTTAGCTGCTTACACAAAAGTGCGTCTTTGCTGTGTGCATACCTGCGACTTAGCCGCGTACTCAGTACTGCGGCACCCCTTTAAACGTAAGGTTCTATCAACAGAGGAAAACAAACTTTCCTCTCTTGTCCCTGGATTCTAGTCAGCTTCCTTGACTCACACGGAGACGGATAGCGATCTCTCAGCACAAAGCGGTTGCAGGCAAACCCTGCATGTGGCCACTCCACCCTTTGCTGAAATATCGAAGCCGTATGTACCGTGTGAGCAGGTAAGTGACTTCACTACGAGCCCCCAACTAATGATACTGGATCAGAACCTCTATACACACCTTCCTATACCTTCTAATATCCTGCCTATACCTTCTAAGGATAACGCTAATTTGCGTACGCAGTCATACAGTAAATAAAGACGTAGACCTGGAATCTGTGGTTCCAAAGCACAAGTATTATTCAAGTAAAAGTTCAGACAGTTACACGCAATTGATCCAGACACAATTTAGGTGCAAAAGGAATTATACAGACCCAAGTACAGTATACATACGCAGCGCTCCCGGTACCAGGTACTAGGCATCAGCAAGAAACCCTTCGTCTATCAGCATTTGGCACGAAGACTAAAACCCAGTGTTGGAGCACACATATTTATACCCCCCAGGAATAGGTAAAACAATAGAGACGTTTGTTGCTGATGCTATTGGTTCCCAAGGGGGATCCATCTGTTACAGAGCATTTAACAGGCTGGTTCAATTAGACTCCCTGCCTCTAACAGCTGGGGGTCTCTCCCTTCCCGCCCCCTGTAACATCCTAACAGTTAATACATTTTGTTGCTTGAAGTCTCTGCGATCCATAACTCGAGAATGCATGATGCGATCTCCCCACCGATTACACCGGAATACTGTGGAAAGAGTACGCATCAGTACAAAACCAAACACCGCTTTCTTAACATGTATAAAACCTTAGTTACCAATTTTCTTTATTTCACAGCATTTATATTAACTGAACAAACTTAAATCTTATATCTTAAAGCTAATGGAACCTTGTAAGTGAATATGTAATGTGTGAGTGTATGGGGTTGATATGAAGACGCTAGTTAACTTGGTGCGGATGCGAGCGCATTTAGCTACTAAACGGTGTTTTCATTCGGGGTCTTGTGCATTCGCTAATATGTGACTAGTTAACAGCGCTATTATGCGTATTATTGTGTATATGAGAAATGATGGGAGATGCAATCGCATGGTGCTAATAGTATTATCGCCACATGTACTTAAATGTGAGTTTATCTAAAATGGCGCTTAGGCGTCCATTCGCAAAATGGCGTCTTGCGATTCCATTTTCAAGATGGCATCTTGCGGCCAGTCGCAAGATGGCGTCGCCGCGATTCAATTTTAAACTGAACTTGTCTCAGCCAATTACTCAGCTTCGACACCCCCCTTAGTGCCTAACCCCTCCCCCCTAGGGGTGCCTAACTCTAACCTCCCCCCAAAACTTAATCCTAACCCCGCTGCTATGCTCCCTAAACCTAATCCTCACCCCCGGGGCTAACGCTTAGGGCACCCCAGACTTACCTTGTTCGGTCTGGCGTCCTTCAGTGTTCTGCCATCGGTATTTTGAAGACTATTTTAAGTCCCTTGTAGGGATTTCAGTGTAGGTATGGAGACCAGCGGTATCGCGGCCGCCGGTGTCATAACTACATCCCCTCTAATAGTGCATATTTTCCATACTTTGTGCTGGAGTAGAGTTGTATTCATTACTGACCAACACATTTCAAAAGATCCACAGCAGAGGTGTAAGTTCGTACCAGAAGCCCTGAAATGAATAGGCAAGGGCGGAAATACAGGCGACAATTCCAGGTGGTCGCCTCCGGGCGCCAGCCCTGAAGGGGGCACACTGATCTCCTCCGTTGCACCAGGGTCTGCTTTATGTGCCCCAGAGCAGGAATAAGCATAGAGCCCAAGGGGCATGTGTTGCGGTCCTCCCTCTACAGTGGGTGTGCGTGCTGCTGGGGCTGGAATGTAATGAATGCCAGTGGAGAGGAGGCGAGGCACCAACAACTATTTCACCTATAGGCTCCTGGTTTGAACCTACACCCCTGGACAGTGGTGGCTTCCCACCTGCCCCTACATTGCTCAGGCTAGCGCAGGTGCAGTAGCACAGCTGGGGGGGAAAGAGTGAAGTAATGTGCCAATAACCTGCCAGTTGAGGATAATCTCCAGCCACTTTCCTCCAGTTCTCATCAGCTTCATCCCCCCTTGTGTTTTTTCAGTTTCATTCCCCTGTGTGTCTGCAGCTCCAGACCGCCAGTGTCTTTACATCTTTCATAGTCTCTCCAGCTCTCCTATGTCTCTCCAGCTTAAGCCAGGCCCCTACTGTCTCTCTAGTCTCCCAGAGTCTCTCCAGTTCTCTTCTGTCTCTCCAGCTCCCTCAACCCTTTGGCTCCAGTTCACAGACACTTGCCTTTGTCTGTGTCTTCTAGCTACTCCTCTTCATGCCACAGCCTCTCTGCCTTTTTGCGGTGCAGAACGGCCTGACATCATGACGTCACGTGCGCTGCATTGCATAAACAATAAAAACTATTTTGCGCCAGCCACAGGTGATGCCAGAAAATAAAGTGACAACAGCTCCCCGAACCCCACAGAAAATCCATTTATAACCACAGGCTGCACCACTGCAGTGATCATCAGGGCACATGCAGCAGTTATAGATGCATTTATCTGTAGGTTTGGTGCTGGTACAACTGTGCCCCTTGTATCCCTCTGTCATCAGACCTGCTCGGTGACCCCCTGACAACTGGTGCCCGAAGGCCAGTGCTTCCTTTGCATACGGGAGCTCTGCCACTGATCCACAAGTGGTAATAAATATTTGCGATTTTGTGATGACAACTGGAAAACGTGCATTGTTATGGTTTCCTGAGTAGTAGAGTTGGGAAACACTGGTGTGGAAGCAAATGAAAGCATAGTGGGACTCGTGGTGGCAAAAAGCAAGAGCAGTGTTCTAATTTTCAGGGGAAGCTACTCTCTTTAGATATTCTTCTTTTACATTGTTTCCCAAACTTGGTCCTCTGGACCACAAACAGTCCAAACACTTAATTGGTGCACAGATGTGTTCATTACTATCGGTCACATTGAGGCACAGCTGGTCTGGACAATACCATCTGAGATGGATCCCTTTGGACCAAGATAGAAAAATACTGAAATATTAGAATTCACCAGGAGTGAGTTGTGTGGGGCTCTGCGCAGCAAGAGTGGATGATCTCTGTGTTGGAAGAACCGGGGTTCCAGCCTCAGATATCTTGTAGAGCAGGATGAAGTTCTGATTAACAGGATGCAAGAACACTCTATATGTCACACTGGAGAATGATTTTCCAGAGACTCCAAAGCAGGGACGTGAAGTCAGGGCTCTGCCGCCCCTGTCGTACTCCTGAAATTTTATATAAAAATGATTAGAATAATACTAAGAAGATATTTATAACTTATAAACATCTTCTTTGTTTATTGTAATAATTTTTATAGTTAACACTCACCAGCTTTGTGGAGCTCCCTGGGACTGCAGGGAGACTAGAGATGAGGCAGCAACAACTGAGCCTCGCTTTTGTATAGTTAGACACTGCTTGCAGAGCTGGGGGCGGAGCCACACCACGGGCAGTAAGCTGCACAGAAAGAGAGCTAGTAGAGGCATTCCTCTGAGTATTGGGGCATGCCTTGAGCACTGATTGACACCTTGGATGTGTCATGTGACCAGGAAGTGCACTGCCGTGTTTAGAGATCGGAGCTCAGTCGGCAGAAGCAAGAGAAGACACTGTGATGCAGGTAGGAAAATCAATGGAAACTGAAGCTTAGTGTAGTGAGGGGAGAGTTACAGTGAGTAGGGGGTGAGACAGGCTCCCAGCACTCAGACCCATATCCATGTGTGCCTACCCAGCATTTGACCACTGCTACATGCAGAATCCACTAGCCCTGACGGATCAAAATAAGGAGGACTAATCTTTGTGCAGGCTGTAGATGCATGGTGATCAAGGGACCCTCTGATAAAGTACTATGCAGACTACTGATAATATCAACAAACAAGATTTGGTAAAAACTAATATAGCACCTGGCACACAAGGACCGAGTCTACTGCAAAAGAGGTAGGCCACACTGTTAACTCTAGGCAGACAACACTAATGCTGGGTACACATGGACGACTTGTACGAACAACAATATAGTTAAACGATTTCCCTTGAAATCTCCAGTGTTAAAAATGAACTATATCGTTCAATGATATGAACGATTTTGTCAACAATCTATGAACGATTTCACCAAGGACAACGTTTACAAGTTAATGAAGCTGAATTGAAAAGCCAATGATTGGTCCACTTCTTTCCAGAGGGTTGGTTATCGTTCATTGTTGATCGTTCATATGGTTCAGTATGAACGATTTGAGCAACGATATCGTCCAAGTTGGACAGGCAGGATGGACAATGAAAGATATCTTTCATCGTCCATGCGGGAAAGAGAATCGTTCATTTTAAAAAAGTCATTGATATGAACAACATAACTGTGAACGATATCGTTATCGTTCATATCGTTGACAAAAGTCATCCCATGTGTACGCAGCTTAAGCTCAGGTCACTCAGAAATATTTTTTATTCATACCAAGCAATGTTTAGTTGTATCATTTATGATCATCACATGTGAAAAACAAGGGGGGTGGGGAGAATAAATCTATAGTGAAGTTTTAAATACGTATAGGGCCTGATTCAGAGATGGACGCTGCTGCGTCTGCACTTTTGTCTGTTGCTGGAGTTGTAGCTGCGATCATATGCAAATGCTAGTATCAGCCCTTCCCATGGTGTAGTAGCCTGCATATTAATGTGCTATGATTGAGACGGCCGCTGTCTGCGTCTCTGCACGCTGTAATACCGCCAGTGATTTTGTAGACACCACAGTAGGCGCACCATCCTTGCACCTTTGACACCTGCACCAGTCCTATGGCATGTGCAGTTTCTCTGATAGCTTCTAGCCTCCTATGAGGCTGGAAATGCAGCTGTTTTTACAGACACTCCTATAACACTCCAATGAGGCAGACAATTATAGCCACCACCCATTCACCACACAGGAATGCCCATTACTCTTCTGCCCCATTTCTAATACCGGATGTCCTAATCACAACAGCACCTTTGTGTGTACATTCTGTGTAACGCAGCACCATAGTGGTTTTCAAAAAATGTTGCGCATGCACATTTGCTAAAAATCGCTTAACTACGTGAACATGGGCATTGCTCGTGGACTGCATGTGACTCAGAATCAGGCCCATGGATTTGGATACCACACACAAAGTATACGATGAAGCATAGAAAATCAGACAGGTCACAGACTCAACACCCTGAGATATGATGTCAGTGGAGAATGTCTCGACAGAGAGGTGGTATAATGTTTATAAAAAAATATGGGACAGAGCTTAAAGTGACCATTGCCTATTCTCCTAGGCAAAATGGTGTCAGTGAACGGGCAGACCGTACACTAGTGGAGAGAGCAAAACGCATGCTAAAGGATGCAGGGCTAGACAAGCAATTTCGGACAGAGGTTGTGTCCACAGCAGATTGAAGCATGGTCAAAGTTAAGGACATAACACCGATTGAAGCATGGTCAAAGAGGAAACCATGTGTAAGATATCTCCAAACTTTTGGATGTACTGCCTATGTGCATATACCAAAGGAGAAAAGATGAACGCTGGATTCAAAGTCAGTAAAGTGCATAATATTCTGCTATTGCCATGAGGGCAAAGATTACAAATTGTCAAATCCAAATACCAGAAAGCTTGTTAAATCATGACATTTTATATTTAAATAAACAATGCAACTTGAAGAAAAGTTGGAAGCTGATATAAAGAGCCAATATGTGTCACTGGACATACCAGCAGCTGAAGATGTATCTGAGTCAGAGACTATCAGCATCGAAGTTCAACCACAGAAATGTCTTATGCAAGATCAAATATTGGCAAACCATGCAAGAGGTATGATGAGGAATTTGCAAACATTGCAGTCAGTGAGCCTCTAGATATTGAAGAAGCACAGTCAAGTGCCGACTGGTCTGAATGGAAGTCAGCAATAGACAGAGATTAAATTGCTTGATGAAAACAGTACATGTGCTATAGTTCAGCGACAGAGTCATAACAAAACAGTCAAAAGAAAATGGATGTTCTGCAGGAAAATAAAAGCAGATGGAAGCATTGCATGGTACCAATTGGTTGCAAAAGGTTGCACCCAAAAATCAGGAATCGATTACTGTGACACCGATTATCTGGTGGCAAAATACAGTAACTTATGACTGGTCGTGGCTATATCAGCATTGCATGATATGATATTGTACCAACTGGATTTCAATTCATCATTCCTAAATGGCAGGCCCGGACTGGGACTAAAAATAGGCCCTGGCATTTAAAGCACACACAGGCCCACCTCACGTCAGTATCTGGCTCCTCCCTTTACTATTTTTGACTCTTCCCACTTCATAGTCTATTCTCTTACAAATATAGTAATTATTATTAGAACAACATACATCATTCTCTGCATTAAAATACACACAACAGAGCAAATCCTACATGGGATTCAAACATGTGCCATAGTCAGATATTTTGTATTTGGTTGGATCTGTTAGGTAAAACTGGCATTTCATTTGGGTAGGTCACATCTAAAGTAATGGAAGGCATTTTCCCAGTTGACCAAGCTCTAGCTTAGGAGTTGTAGATGATTAGATAGTGGTCACTGTAGGATGTTTTAAGGCAGGGGGTGCTGAACAATTAGAATGATACATTTTTGCACACCAAAGCAGAGCCATAACTACACATTTTGTGCCTGTGTACATAAAGAGCATTTGTGACGCCATTCACAACCCAATAGTCTCGCTGGGGAGGGACATGACCACACAATTGTATCCCCAATTCAAATTATGCCACACAGTAGTGCTCCTTAGTCAGATTTCACTGCACAGTAATGCCCCTTATTCACATTACACTGCACAGTAGTGCCCCTTATTCACAGTACACCGCACAGTGGTGCCCCTTATTCACTTTATGCCACACAGTAGAGCCCATTCCCTTTATGCTACACAGGGTCCATTCTCGCTATGCCAAACAGTACAGTAGTACTCCTTATAACACATGCCACACAGTAGTGCCCCTTATAAAAAATGCCATACAGTAATGCCCCTTATAACACAGTAATACCACATAGTAATGCCTCTTATAACACATTATACCACACATTAATTCCCCTTTTAACACATTATGCCACACAGCTCTCCCCCTGACACCATAACCCTCACGGTAGTGGATATATCCCTTTCCGTAGATTTACCCAGATGTCATCAGTTACAGTCCAACATCATTCGTTATTATCAACATGTACATAGAGGGGGAATATAAACCTGTGGTGCGGAAACTGATCAACTGTGCCCGAAGCCTATCCCTCACACAGCTCTCCTCCTGACACCATCTCCCTCACACCGCTCTCCCCCTGACACCACTCTTCAGCACCTGACACTAGCTCTCCCCTAACGCAGCTCTCCCCCTGACATAATTTACCCCTGACACCATCTCTCCCCCTGACATAATTTCCCCCTGACACCATCTCCCTCTTACACAGCTCTCCCCCTGACACCATCTCCCATTGACACGCTATCCCCCTAACACAGCTCTCCTCCTGACACTATCTTCTCCCTAACACAGCTATCCTCCTGACATAATTTCCCCCTGACACCATCTCTCCTGGCACCATATTCCCCTTCCACATCTATCCCGCCGACACAGCTCTCCTCCGGGCTATCTTCACACAGTTTATCAGTCATTCCCTCATGTGGCCCTCTCCCTTCCCCCCCAGCACTTTCCAACTTACCTCTCTTGCGCTCCTCAGATGGGCAGTCCTGCCCTGCTAAACGGTGATCTGAGAGAGGTTTGTCTTCTATAAAGGTACCATTTGGCCTGAAGCAGAGCAGCCGATGTTGTTACATAAAATTAGGGAATCGGTATGAAATACCGCCATCCCTCTGGCCGGCAGTTTGAATTCCGTCCGCGGCAGGCCGACAGAAGCAGAGATCCTGGCAGCGGAAGCCCGACAGCGCTGGAAATCCCGATCGTCCGTAGGCAAGTAAAAACTAACCTAACCCCCAAGTGCCTAAACCTTATCCCCCCCTTCTCCGCTGCCTAAACCTAAGTCCCCGGGGGGGTGCCTAACCCTCCCTCCCCCTAGCCTAACCCTTCCGGGGGGTGCCTAACCCTAAGTCCCCCCCAGACACCCTAACCCTCCCCCCCCCCCCCCCCCGCGGCTGTCCGCTCGCGGCTCCCAGCATCCCTTCGATCGGGATGCCGGGCGCCTGTCTCCCGGCGTCGTGAAAATGACAGGCGTCTAGATGTAGACGCCTGTCATTTAACCCTCGCCAGGATAAAGCAGTCGGGAAGCCGGCTCTCGGGATTAAGACAGCCGGTTTCCCGATCGCATCCCTAAAATTAGATGCTGTACTACAATAAATGGGTTTCAACCATTCAAAAACAGACCATTGTCTCTTTTATGAGTATTCATTGTTGTTGTATATGTTGACATCCTACCATTGGCAGAACAGAAAGAAGAAATTGGAAAAGTAAAGGAGTTCCTTGGTCAAAAGTTTAAAATGAAAGACCTAGGTCCAGCACATTATTTGTTAGGCCTGAGGATTAAGCAAGACCTGGAGAAGTGATCTGTTGACCAGCAGACATATATTGAAAATATACTTGAAAAGTATGGAATGTCAGATGCCTATCCTATAACCACTCCAATCGACAAAAGCACAAAATTGACTTAGAGTATATCCTGTGATATGTTCATGCCTTTTTATGTGTTTATTTGTTTTGTTTTGTTTTTTAAATACTTTTATTCAACAGCAATGGTACAAATTATACACTGTACAATCCAAGAAAGAAAAAAAAAATTGAATAAAATTAATCGGATAAACAACTATTCTGTTTCTTGGAACAAACAATATACAGAATTACTGTTAATTTTTTTTTTTTTTTCACATTTTTGAAAATTAGAACAAACATAAATCGAAGTCATTTCAGAATACATAAAAGACAAAATACCTGAATATAGTTTAGTGTATAAATTTACACATACTGTAGAATAATCAAAATAATACACCGTATGGTAACTCAGTATAATGTATAACCAATGTCATCCAAATGTGTTTATTTGTTTTATCTGTTTTTTTAATGTTTTTTCTTTTTTAGATTGCTTTATTTGACTATTTGTGTAACTTGAGAAACTTGTAGTGTGGGGTTGTGTTGAAAAAGTACTGCGCAGACCAGAGCCATAACTAGAATTTTTGGTGCCCTGTGCCAGAGAGAGCATTGCCCTCCCCCTTTTTTTTTAAATAGGGACATATGATTGTGCACCTGAAAAAGTGCCATGGCTTCATGGAGAAGGGCCAGGGAAGAGATAGGGGGCATAAAGAAAGAGGAAGCTACAAATGAGAATGATA
The DNA here is from genome assembly GCA_031769625.1 of Taudactylus pleione. Taxonomy (NCBI): domain Eukaryota; kingdom Metazoa; phylum Chordata; class Amphibia; order Anura; family Myobatrachidae; genus Taudactylus; species Taudactylus pleione. The sequence goes on along the minus strand of JAUIMM010000043.1, from coordinate 7,305,686 downwards.
AACAGGGAAATTGACAGATCCAAATAGCGCCCACTGCCCTGTCTCATGCACTATCTAAGTTACAGCGCTGGCACAGACTCTAGTCTTCCTGTCCTCCCAGGGAGACTTCATGCCATGTTCCAATATGGCCACTGTGATCACTACTGAGCATGTGCAGGGGGGCTATCCTATTTTTTTTTTTCTGTGTAGGGTCACATGGTGGGAGACTGTAGTCTCCTAGTTAGCTCCTATGAGAGACCTGTTTATTTACCTGCTATAAAACTGTTCCAGCATCCTGCACCACTAACCGCAAGTAGCATACACACACCAACTTGTGAGCTGTATTGAACCCTGTTTCTCTCAAGCTCGACTCCATCACCAGTGTGCATGTAACAGTGAGTACGGCTGTACCCACTACCTATCACTAGCCAACACCTATGGTTAAGTAACTGTGCTGTTTATAGTTTATCCGCTGATGTATGCCTACATAACTCTACAGTATCAACACCTGCAGACATATAATTTTCACCAATATCAACATATGCTTAAAGTGCATCAAGATACACATTAAGGGGCTGCTGCATGTGACTAAAGTGTCTTTTGCTGTAGTTGCACCTGTGACTATATGCTAATGATAGCAAAAGCTTCCCCTGTTGAGCAAGTACTGAGATACCCTCATACAAACTAGCGCCAGCGCCATGTTAGGTGCAGATTATCTCTATGGCAACCAATGTGAACAATTGTGTGTCACAACCACAACAGCAACACGCCCTGCGTCATGCCAACAGTAAAGCATCCTGAGACCATTCATGTGTGGGGTTGCTTCTCAGCCAATGGAGTGGGCTCACTCACAATTTTGCCTAAGAACACAGCCATGAATAAAGAATGGTACCAAAACATCCTCCAAGAGCAACTTCTCCCAACCATCCAAGAACAGTTTGGTGACGAACAATACCTTTTTCAGCATGATGGAGCACCTTGCCATAAGGCAAAAGTGATAACTAAGTGGCTCGGGGAACAAAACATAAACATTTTGGGTCCATGGCCAGGAAACTCCCCAGACCTTAATCCCATTGAGAACTTGTGGTCAATCCTCAAGAGCCAGGTGGACAAACAAAAACCCAAAAATTCTGACAAACTCCAAGCATTGATTAGGCAAGAATGGGCGGCCATCAGTCAGTATGTGGCCCAGAAGTTGATTGACAGCATGCCAGGGCGAGTTGCAGAGGTCTTCAAAAAGAAGGGTCAACACAGCAAATATTGACTCTGCATAAACATTGTAATTGTCAATAAAATAATTTGACACTTATGAAATGTGTGTAATGTTACAGTATACCATAGTAACATCTGACAAAAGGTCTAAAAATACTGAAGCAGCAAACTTTGTGAAAACCAATACTTGTCTCATTCTCAAAACTTTGGCCATGGCTGTATTAATGCACTAGTCACCAGAAATGCATGATCTGTTATTTGTATATCTATTATCATGGCTTTGAAAACATATAGGTGCTTGAAGTAGTCATTTTTTGTGTGCAAATCATTTCTGTACTGTGGGTCTGATTCAGAGATGGACACTATTCCCATGATTCCACAGTTGAGAGATGTTTTGCTAGTGCACATGCTCAAAAAGTCCAGACATCCCATACTGCACACGCTTGAACCCATGTGTCCTATGCTGTTCGTAATTGCGTACGGTATCTCTAACACTTGAGAATGGGATCCGTGAGCGTATCAGTGTGGAGACCTGGAGGTGACCTAAAGTAATCACAAAATGGGGCTGTTTTATAGGCATGTTAGGGCAGTGTCTGGTAACTCTGCTGCATATCCAGTTGCAAATACAAAGCTTCAGAAGCTGTATTTGAGGAGAGTAGCTAGAGGCTACTGCAAATGTTGATGGTGCGACCTATGTTGTCTCAATGTTAGTGTGTTTACAAAATCCATTACAATTGCACAGACACCACGCAGCCTGAAAGTAGAAGTCTCAGCGCTTGCACGAGAGCGCATGCAGGCCATATCTGCCAACTCCCCCTGATTGTCAGGGAGACTCCCTGAAATAGTAGCAATCGCCCTGACTCCCTGAAGAGTCTAGCAATCTCCCTGATTGCATCTTACCCCCATTATGAAGCAGTTATATATAAAATAGCAGAGATATGTACATTCAAATGGGATCATTAGTATCATTTTCCTGCATTTGTTATAGGGCACAATGATCCCTATGGCTACAGACATTTTCTAGTATCAGTGTGTTTTCATCAACAAATAGATCTGTCCAACTGCTTTGGGACTCGTTTACATTTGGATGTAAGTCAGGTTTATGGCACCCCTCTCAGATGTAGCAGTACACACCCACTTTAACGCTGCTCTCATAGGTGTTGCTATCACAATCTCCCTGAAAATCTTTTTTCAGAAGTAGGCAAGTAGACACAGCTCCTTAAAAGTGTACGCTGATTACAGTGAGAGCATTAGTCATCACTGGCCTAGCAACTAACTGCAATAAGGCACCGCTCTTCCCCCGCACCCCTCCACTGTTGATATGATGCATATGGTCAGCAAAAATATTCATGTAGGCTTTGTGACATAGCATGGCGCATTAGTGGAAGTAGCCATTAAATTATATAATGCATATGGTCAGCAAAAATATTCAGGAAGGCTGTGGCAATTAAAACAATGTTTAATTGGCACACTAATGTGTGGCAAGAAAATATTCCCCACAGCATTACACCACCCCCAGTAGCATGAACCATTGACAAAAATCTGAATGGATCCATGTATTCATAGTGAATACACCAAATTCTATCTGCACGCTGCAGTAAAAATTTGGATTTGTGAGACCAGGCGAACTTTGGGAGTAATTCGTAGTGGATGGAATTGCAAAGTGCAGTAAGCAGCTCTGCAATTCCATCCTTGCAATTACGTTAATGCAGCAGGAGGTGTTATGCCTCCTGCATGCATTAATGATCCGACTTATGTCCATGGACGCAGCATGGATCATCTGCGTGATCACAGGCCAGCTGAGTGACCATGGGGTCACGCAGACCGGCCATCGCAGATGAGGGAAAAAGGCCATGAAATCTTTGTCATTCAATGGAGATCCTAGCCTTTTCGCCAACGGCGCCGACATGCCTCCTTTTTGTGAAACGGAAGCCATCGTCGCCTCCCATCCGCCCCCAAATGGCAGCAGACTGTCAATCATATTATTTTTAGCCAAAATGTGAGCAAGAGTCTCTGCTCCAATTAACATCCACTTATAGGCAGTGGTGTCACTAGGGTCGGTGACACCCTTTGCACTTAATAGATCCCCTGCACGAGTCAGAGGATTGCACGTGCCCGAAAATGGGCATAGCCTTGCGGAACACCCCATGTTTCAGCACTATCTGAGATACCAGGCTGCCCTTAGAGAATTTCCCTGCACTGCCAACTCCTCAGTGACCGGGACCCGGACCAAGTGACTTGAGGATTGTAACATCAGCAGGCATGTTAAAGGCAGATAAGACCTTCCACTATAGTTTTGTTGTAATGGGCCCCATGCATATGCGACGGATTGCCGCGATCCTGCAACCCGGCATCGCAGAAATGCAACATGTTGGATTTCGGCGATTTGATGATCGTGATCAAAAAATTATCGCAATTGTCAAATCGCGGACATTTAACATGTTAAATGCCTGCGATCCGGCGACGGATCGCAGAACATCGATTGTTCGGCGATCAGAAATTTCCGATGGCGATCAGAAATTTCCGATCGCAGCCCTGCATCGCGGCGATCCGTCGCACATGTATAGGCACTTTAAGTTTTTTAGCAGTACTTCAGTATGGTGAATACAAACAGTTCCTCCACATATGTATGGATTTTGTCCCTGAAATAACTAGCAGTAAAAACAATATTCCTTGACTCATTTCAATACATAAGCATTTTCATCAGAAGGATTCCAATGTGTGTGACACCTGTTAGTCCTCGTAGTTAAGGTTCAACTGTCCAATAGAGTAGAAGGCTTTGGAAGGAGTGAGGAGTAATCATGTATAATTACTAGTACGTACGTTACCTTTGTGTTACAAACTGGGACTTAATTAAACTTTGGAATTTAATGAGGGTCAATTGTCTTAATTAAGATGGCCCGTTAACTTAAATATGTGGAAACTAGCAATACAACATTGGTTAACGAGCCCGATAGGACCACCTGATATTCAGCAAACTCCGAAAACTAAAGTTTTCAGAGTTTGCCAGGGGATCAAACAATGGTTGCAGATATTCAATACATTCAGTAACAAGAGCATTTAGTGAGGTGGAGCGCTGATGTTGGGATTAAGGGGCTGATTCAGAGCCGGACGCTATTTGTGTTCGCTCGTTCAGTAAAAGGGGCCGGCTATTTAAATTGAGCGCTCGCTCTTTGCGGTCTGTTGCGAGCGAACGAAACATGCGCTTGCTATTTTGTAGAGACACCCCTTTGCCGTTCGCATCATACGTCATCTCTGCTGTTTATTAGATTAATCGAGTACATCGAAAGGCGTCTGAACTGCTCGCAGTACTTGTGATTGGATTTTCCTACCGCAATCATGCGAACAGTTCAGGCTAAGAGACAACCAAGTGACGTGGCCGATGACGCTGCTTTGGTAATTATGCACACCCTTAAAACGTCCGTTTTGACCATTTGGCACGCCTGCGTTCGGATCACCACTCCCCGTTTTCAAGCACCTTCCCCTGTTACCACCCACAAACGCCTCATCCTGTCACTCAAATTAGCAGGCACTCGCTATTTTGCGAACACACGATTTCCGACCGCACTGACTGGTTGGCGCATGCGCATTACAACCCATACGCATGCGCAGATGTGCGAACATCGCTCGGAGCGAACGAGCGGCCGCTTATGAGCGGCTCTGAATCAGGCCCTAAGTCCTTGCATTTTGAAGCTCAGTAGTGAGTGTTGTAACTGGGGACAGGCAATTTTTCAGCATTACAGGCTTCAGCAATCGGCGGTCTAATTTTGGTAGCTTGTGTGCTACCGCTCAGCTGTTATTGCTCCTAGATGTATACACTTCACAAAAACAATACTTAAAGAGTCCATTTATCAAAATGTATTTGAGGTAAAATCCCCGAAAACACTAGTTTTTGGGGGTTTACCTCAAATAATAAGTATCCCCAGATGTATTAAGGAGGGACCGTAGCAGGTATCTCCGATACCTGCTGTGATCCCTCCATTACCCCTGGCAGCTGCATTCCCCATATGTTTCTATGGGGGAAGCGATGCTGGCAAATTTACCAATATCCGGAATGCGATGCATTCCATATATTGACCCCCGCTGCTAATCTTCAGATGGCATTTGTCGCTGTAGCCTATGGACTACACCACGCACTATTAGCCGGTGGAGGGATCTGCCGGAACCCTCCCCGGCTATGGCGGATGTGCATGTGCACCACATACTGCACTGGCTGGCAACTCTCCGGAGACATCGCAAGGACGGGCTCCTTTGAGAGCCCGTGTCCCTGCATGATACTTCCGGCCGAAGAGATCATTTTTTGCAATCCAATCGGGGCATTACTGGCATGAAAACGTGGCATTCAGTGACAGTGCCACGTTAAACATCATTGAGCTTTTTAGTGTAAACCCATTTCATGTAAACTGCTACTGCAACTGTACCACCTCTGAATCACCCCTACAATTATGAATCATATTTAGAAGTGTTAACTGACTGGGCTAGTATACACAGTGCAAATACGTAGGTCGATATGCTCTGTATAATAAATGCTGGTTAACCTTTGAAAAAACACTGCTTACTTATTTAAATAGACATATCATGTTCTGAACCACATTGGGTCAGGCTGGACTAAAACGAATTCTGCATGTTGCATTGTTTTTTTGTGATAGCTTCTTTAGCTGTTCTATATGAAAGTAGAGAACAGTTAAGCCTTCAAGTAACTTTCAATACACTGCATATGCCTATAATTATCCCTGACGTTCTCTCTGCTGAGATGAGCTCTTAAATACAAAAATAAACCCCCATATGACTTTTCTTTCTTTCCTCACTGGCTGAGGCTTTCCAGCACCAGATGGGTTAACCAATTACCTCAACCCAGACTGCATTTCGCTGTTTGCAGTTTACATAAAGTTACCCTGACAACTATGCAAATGGAGAAATCTCAGGACGTCATATCTGACCAATCTCAGTGCAGGAAAGTGTCCTCATGGAATAGGGAGGGTATATAAGTGAAAGCAGGCAGTGGAGTTGCTTATTACAGCATGAGAGTGCAGAAGAGGAAGTGGGTGGAGAATTGCAGTAACAAACTGACAACCACAAAGAACTGAAAACTTGAACTGCAGAGAAAGCCATACAGAAAAGAACATGTTCAGAGTTCCTGTTTTTAACCAGCTTTTCTAAGCAACTCGTGAAAAACAAATTCAATATTTTTGAATAACTAAGAACAAAGGCAGGGACATCAACTGGGTATCCAAATAAGGTGAATACTGTTCGATAAAGGAACTGTAATCTGTCTTGTCACTGCCAAGAAGAGGCCACACATGGACAGCTGGCTAAAATATAAGTGCAAGCAATAAATGAAAGCGCTAAAGCTACTGCTGGATTTCCTGACTTGGCAGAAATCTATTTCACTATTTCTGATAAGCACTGAGGCTTTCTGGAAGGGGAGAATTTCCCCTAATTTTATTCAAATAGTGCCAGAGGATAATGGAAATACCTTTTTACCATGATGATTTGTTGAATTTATACCCAGCTCCCATTGCTTATACCACAACTGCCAGCACTATGATGAAGAAAAATTTGAATCTCAACATAGGTGATCAAGTCGTGTCACATGAAAAAGGACACCAGCTCGAGGATGGTCTGCTCACTTCATCCGACTTGGGCCTTTTGAAACTGGCATCCCCTGAACTTGAGAGACTGATTATCCAATCAAATGGCTTGGTCACTACAACTCCTACTAGTAGCCAATTTCTGTATCCTAAGATGCACAGTGAGGAGCAGGAATTTGCAGATGGATTTGTTCAGGCATTGGAGGATCTACACAAACAAAATCAGCTGAGCAAAGGCATGAAGATGGGTTCTGCGAGTAGTGGGGCTACTGGTCATCCACCTTCAGATACTCCTGTTTATGTCAACCTTAACAGTTACTCCAGTGACTTGATGGGGAACACAATGCACTATTGTACAGACCCTGTCTCTTACCCTCCTTTACCAAGCAGCATAGAACAGCAGCAGTCTACCTTTCATACACACAGACTGCATTCATTAAAAGATGAGCCTCAAATAGTGCCAGAGGGGGCTAGTTTTGGAGAAAGTCCTCCACTATCTCCCATAGACATGGACAACCAGGAGAGGATCAAAGCAGAAAGGAAGAAGCTGAGAAATAGGATAGCAGCTTCCAAATGCAGAAAAAGAAAATTGGAACGGATTTCAAGGCTAGAGGAGAAAGTGAAGAGCCTGAAAACCCAGAACACAGATTTGGCTTCCACGGCTAGTTTACTGAGAGAGCAGGTGGCACATCTAAAGCAGAAGGTTATGAGTCATGTTAATAGTGGTTGCCAGCTTTTACCACACCATGTCCATGTATACTGATATAGCCTAAACATTCTTTCATGATGGCTGCATTGCAGAGCACATTTATCAAGTGTTACAATTTCATGGACATCAAGCGGTTTGTCGAAACCATTTACCATATTTTCTTCCCTGGTTTCAACTAACTTGACATTTTTTATGATCACACAAACTACAAATATAAAACACGGCAATTGTAAAAAGGCTTTGCAATAATTTTAAGTAACGTTATCATGGACTTCATGGACTCTTATGGTATGTACTTATGGACCCTTGATGTGTTGTTATGCTTTGCATTCAATAGAAGGTGAGCTGTGCATAAACGCACTGCTATTACTCCCAGTAGTGAATTACAAAGAAAAACAGGCCAAAAATGCATACAATTACAATCTGTCCAGAAGTCAGTAGTGTAAATTCAGAAGTTGCAGTTCTCCCAGTGATCTGAGGAACACTATTATGGAATCTGAATAAGCCGTGTCCTTGTGTATGCAGATCATTGTGTCTCCCTCATTATGTCAGAATCGTTATAATACCACCATTACCACGTTATATTCTGTGCACAAATGTGCACTAATATGTATTAAATACCACACTATTTAAAACACCAGCCTTGTCTTGATGCCAGGTTTTCCCAGTGTTTTAAGCTGGTATTATATAGAGGGATAACTGTACTGTGCACTGCTTTCAAAAAATAAGCTAACTTTCCAAAAAGTGTAGATGTACATGCTGCAATTAAGAAAACTTTCCAGTGTTCATTACCAGCTTATAAATTGTGTCACTAATGCTGGGTATACACTATACAATTTTCTATCAAATATCTGTCCAATCTGGCTGGTTGGAATGAAAATCTGGTAAAGTATGGGAGCAAATGACAATCGACCATTTGCTCACAAACATGGTCATTCAACCAAATTGGTAACACGAATGTAACCAATTTGAACAATTTTTTTTTGCACATTTTCCAGTGATTAAGACCATATGATCGACTGTCATTTGCTCCCATACATTACCAGGTTTTCATTCCAACCAACCAGATTGGACAGATATCTGACAGATAATTGTATAGTGTATGCCCAGCATAAGATGTACTGGGCTAAAGCTCTTAATGCATATACTGTATGGGACCTGACAGGTGAAGATCTGCCACAAATGTTTACAATATTGAGGAATCATTTTTCAGAAGACTATGATCCATTTTTGACTGGAAAAATCTTTCTTCACCAGGCCACTCCTGCACTAAATGCTGGAGCTATGTAGTCTGTGGTAATATGATACATTTCAAAAATGTGCTCAGGTTTCTTAATTTGTAAGGTAATGTAAATATATTTCACACAACTATTTTGTTTTGTTTATAAAGCTGTTTTTGCAGAATGTAAGTATATTTTATGCAGTTTTTGTTACAGTACATTCCAGTGATGATATTATACAGCACTATGTAATAAAGCTTTGTATTATGATTATTTTTGTGAGGTATATTGGTTTTTAATTCAGCATTTTAAGAATTAGATTTAGGACTGCAGTATCTAAACTTAACAACATATGGGTTACTATATGTGTTATACAGGCTGCAATTGAGGGCGTGTAACGTCTTGTCCCCTAGTTGTGCCCCACTAGGAGCAGAATATTTAACACGCCCTTATACAGCTGTTGTTACAATTCCCATGGTGATCTGCCAGACTAAATTGTGCCGTTAAAAATCAGATGTAGTGTCACAATTTGCAATTGCATGCCAGAAAGTAGAGCTGTTGCATTTTGATTATTTTATATAATATTCCAATCCTGAATTTGTCTAAAATGCACCAAGGCACATTTTGGATCTGCCTGGAAAACAAGGCAGAAATTCTGTAGGTACTGATAATGACGTCCTCAAAGATCTGTCAATCACTATCGTGTGATCTGCTGATGGTGCGTTAGTGTGAAAAAGGCACAGTGCAGTAGACTATTCATGTTCTAAGAGGGATACAGTTAAAATGTTAACATTTACAATGTTGACAATGTCAACATATATGAAGTAAACATTAAAATGCCAACATGGAGTGTTAAAATGTCAACATGTGAAATGCTGACATTCTGCGTGGATCCACAGCAGAGGGTTAGGGTATGGGAGGTTAGGGTTAGGTACTAGGGAGAGGGTTAGACATACTCACCACTGGAAGTCATCATCATCTGACCACCACACCTTAAAGACATCACTGGAGCCGCCACATCCGCAGTACCAGGTAAGTCACAACTAGGCCACCAGGGATGTTTTTTGACATTCTAATCATGTAGATATTTCAACAGTGTCGACAAGACAAATGTCAACATTGCAAGCATGTCGACATTCTCACGTCGACACTGTTGAAATGTAAATAAAGGATAGCGCCACAGTGCCTATCCCGGACCCAAAGAGAGACACCACACAATGTAGAATATATGTAAAGGCAATTTATTAACCTAAATATACATATATCAGTAAATACCAAATGACATCGTAACTAAATCAATGATAATGAGCTCTTCAATATCTATGAGCCCTACAGATCTAAAACTGTAAAGGTGCCTATCCATTAGGCGACCTGAAAGACTGAACGTCTAGCGTTCAGACCTGCAGGTAGCCGGGTGCGGTGCCCGCACTGAACGGCATTCACTGAACGTCTTTCAGTGCAGGATCCTGACCTCCTATCTCGGAACATGGGGAACCTGATGAGCATTATCAGGTTGACCAGCATGTTCCGTAGATAGTCGGGGTCAGCAAGGATCCAGCGTGCACGCGCATCGCTGGTCCTTGCCGGCTATCCATTACACGACTTTGTGAACAATGCGACCAATACCTCCTGGTTTTGGCTGGATTGTTCAAAAAGTCGTGTAATGAATAGGCCCCTTAAGAAACAGACACAGATAATAAGTGGGGCTCTTAAATTACTATTCCTGATCTTATGCAAGATTGTGTATTGGGAGCACTAGCTGTATTGCTCCAATTGGATACAAAGTCTTGTTTCTTTAGTAACAATTTGTATAGATAAGTGAAAAGTTACAAATGTATCATATGCATATGAAATTTATCAATTCTGCAAGTGTGCAATTTCCAGCTTTGACCTGCTTGTATTAAATGGTACAAAAAAATATCACCACAACAGCCTGCGCTCCTGGACTGCAGCCCTAGTCCACTCTGAGGTGCACTACACCTTGATACATATAAACAACACAAATGAATGGTCCACAGGGCGCTGTCTCTCTCTTTTGGTTCCTGACGTACTATGGAATCTTCCTCTCAATAAAAAGAAGAGAAACAAAAACACAGTCTGTGTATAAATCCCATGTATTATAGGTATGATCGAGATGAGCTAGTGAGTAACTCACCTATTCTAGGTGAGATGCATTCATCAAAAGGTATCTTTCATATTTCCTCCTCAATCTAAATTTAAGGGTATTACATGCGGGTATCCCCCTTTAGGGAACAAACTCACCTGAATTCAGGTTTAGATGTTCCACAAAAAGTATCTTTATATATCCCAGTGGGTCGTCTCAACGGGTTTATCCCTCTGGGTATTCAATCAGCAATACCATACCAACATATTCCAGTAAACGTCAAGTTCATATAGCATCACTTCATAAAGTGCAGATGTTCAAAAATTCTTGGTTAAAAATATTTTTATTCTCCAAACAAAGCAGCATAAACATCAACATAAAAAAATAGTCCAATATAAACAGATGGGCCTTCCAAAAAAGTGTGGTTACATAAAAAGTTGTAATCCCACTCACCCGGAATGAGTGAAACACCAACAATCAAAAATCTTATGGCCCACCGAATGGAGAATCCCTTACCACCAACGCGTTTCGAACCCCTCAGGTCCTTCCTCAAGGTGTATAGGGATCATCCATGTGTGGGATTTTATACCTACCCTAACCATTTTCAATCAATATTGGGCGGAGCCTATCAAAAATTGTTGCATAACCCAGATCAAACAGTTAGCTCCTATTCATGTATAATCCCCAAATGTATATATCAGAGATATCAATACTGATCTCACAACGATGGAATCCCCACAGTAAACATACTACCAACATTAAAATATAATTTAATAATATAGGATTATATAATCTTAAAGTCCATAATCGATTCCGGCCCGCATTTCTGCGTTAGCCAGAATAGGATACCATCATGACGTCATCGGCGGGACATGTATTTCCACGTGTCCAACCGGAAATGACCTGTTGTACATGCATAACGTTTCCCCATTCGCTACATATGAAGGTTCCCCAACACAGTCGGAAGTTCCTAGTCCCTCAATTACCGCGTGCGGCAAGTTAGAAGAGTACAGAATTGTCAGGTTGTGCATGTTCGGGGGTGAGGGAGGGTGCCTGCAAAGAATGACAAATCGTTCAGTGTGGGCTCAATATCCACTGCACAGTATGATGAACGATTACGATGTTGTAATCATACAGTCGTTCTACACTTGTGTAGTGCATATGCACCTTAACCCTTCCATCTAACATAAAATCCGCTGCTCCTGAATGTTGTACCAATTGTACTGTTTTCAACCAAGACACACTTTATACAATAATAAATTAAGTGCCAAATACAGTAATATAGAGAGCATTTTGTGTAGAATGGAAGGTTCATACTGGAGTATGGATTAGAGTTCTAGTATAGACAAAATCGGTAAAGCTGGGTACACACTATATGATGTATTGTACGATGTATCATACCACGCGGATTGGAATGATATTTCGTTCACAACATAAAGTGTGTACTTTGTGAATCCCACTACAGATCTTCTATTGTCAAAATTATCCTGTAATGCATTTACATGTTGACATTAGGCCAAAGTACATAACAAGGAATAATGTTACCGTGTGTAGACTGTATTACATACTTCCCAACACATCATAGCTACTGAAAAAAAAATGCACCTGCCAAAATCGACAAGGTTAATTGGTCATAAAACAGGGAGAAGGTTGTGACTGTTGTGAATCAACCTAGCTACAAACAAAAGCTGAATGCACAGCGTAGGGAGGTGTAACTGATTAGACCAAGTGAAAGCTGCAAGCAGAGAACTTGTAGCTTCCTATTGATTTACGCAGCCAGATTTTTCCAATGTTGTTATATAGCAGGTCAGGTTGAAGTGCTTTAACTCAGTCTCGTGGACAATATTCAGGGGTAAATGTAAATAGGTTATATATGACAAAGAAATCTTAAGGCCCCCACACACGGTGAGATTTGCAAAACGATCCAATCACGTTTGCAATCTCCCTTGAACTCTCCCCCCATCAGCTCCAGTGAACGATGTGTAGTAAAGCTGCACGATATTCACCCAATCTATCGTCCACGATCTAATGATTTGCATATTCATTAGATTGTGTGCGATATGACAGATGCATAGCATGAATCAGAGACATCCGTGCTACAAGCATCTGTGTGTCAATGATACAGATGCATATGTCAATGATACAGATGCATAGAATCTGTGTCATTGACACAGAAGCAGAGATGGGATCAGTGAGACTAGTCAGTGCTGCTGCTGTAAAAAAAAAAAAAAAATGGCATGCCCCCATACTAAAAGAGCAACCAGCCCCGAACTTTTAGTGACCCAATGCTGGTTGTGCAAAATACAGGGGACAAACAACGTAGGGGTCCCCTGTATTTTGCGTAACCAGCACTGGGCTCTGATCTGGTTCTGGGAATACAGGAGGAAAAAATGAGTAGGATCCCCCTGTATTTACCAGAACCAGCACCAGACTTTTTCTAGTGGGGGGCTAATGCCACAGCCAGGGAAGCCCTTTCACTGGGTCTCCCAGCCGAAGCATTATCCCTGACCGCTAGTCAGCCCAGGCCGGGGATCCCTGGGGAGCTGGTGACCCCCCCAATAAAGGGGTCCCCCTCTCCAGGGCACCTCAGGCCTAGGCTGATAGCCAGGGGCTATCTCCGCCACCCCAGGCCGGTGTGTGTCTAGTTGATAGTATAAAGGTGGTGCATTTGAAATAGTAAAAATATTGTCTTTTGCTGTGGAACTAAAGATCCCAGCAAGCCTCCCCTGCTCGCTGGGATTGCCTATTTAGGACCGAAGGGGATCCGATCCACACATAGGAGTAGGTGAGTATGGATATTTTTTTATACAGGTACCCTATGGATTTTCTACATGGAGAAGAGGACAGATGGGCTACAGGGATACATAGGTATGTGAGATAGTGTATGTACATGTATGTTTTAATAACATTTTACTGTCAACGGTGTGTGTGTCCTCTGTTTCTTTTAAGATTTATGTTGCTGTGGAACGATAGGCACCAGCGAGCCAATAATGCCCTGCATGCTGGTACTTGTGGTTCTCCAAGTACCAGCATGTGGGGGAGGCTTCCTGGGACCTGTAGTTCCACAGCAAAAGACAATTTTTTTATACTATTTCAAATGCACCACCTTTACACTATCAACCTGGCACCAACTGGCCGGGGATAGCCCCGGGCTATCAGCTTAGGCCAGGGGTGCCCCGGAGAAGGGGACCCCTTTATTGGGGGGGTCCCCAGCTCTCCCCGGCCTTGGCTGACAAGCGGTCAAGGTTAATGCTTCAGCCAGGGGACCAGGTGAAAGAGCTCCCCTGGCTGTGGTATTAGCCCCCCCTGCTAGAAAAATTCAGGTCCTGGTTCTGGATAATACAGGAGAACCCTACACATTTTTATCCCCTGTATTTCCAGAACCAGCCCACTCTTCGGCGTGTATGTCCTGATGACCGCTTCCCAGTTGAGGACTCCCGGGATGAATATTGCCGAGATAGCCGGAAGATGACGTTCTGCCCAGATCAGAATGTTTGCCGCTTCCTTCATGGCTGCTTGACTTTGTGTGCTTCCCTGATGATTGAGATAGGCTACTGTGGTCTCGTTGTTGGACTGGATCTGAGCTGGCCTGCCTTGGAGTAGGTCCTGTGTTAGGATGAGCGCTTTGTATACTGTGCGCAGCTCCAGGATGTTTATGGGCAGGTGACTTTCCTGATTTGTCCATCTTCCCTGAAAAGTATGATGACCTGTCACCACCCCCCATCCATGAAGACTGGCGTCCATGATGAGGAGCACCCAATTTGCAATAAAAAATGGGCAACCCTTGTCCAGATGATCCTTTTGTAGCCACCACAATAAAGAGAGATGACCTCCCGAGTGAGAAGGATCCTTTGGGACCATATTAGATGTTACTGCCCATTCCACCAGGAGAGAATCAATTGTTGCAGAGGCATGGAATGAAATCGAGCCTATTTCACCATGTCAAAGGTGGACACCATTGACCCCAGGACCTGTATCGCTGATAGAATGGATAGCCTTTGCTTGCATAGCAATTTGCGCACTCGCAATATTAGGGCCGAAATCTTGTCCCCAGATGCACCATCCGCTGTATTGGAGAAAGAGAGGATTTCTTCCAATTGATGATCCAGCGGTGTGTCTGTAGGAGGGCAATGGTGAGTTGGAGATGGTGATGCAGAACAGCTGGAGATTGTGCCAATATCAGAAGGTCATCCAGGTAAGGGAGTATTCTGATTCCCTGAGGCAGGCTGTCATAACTGCCATTATTTTGGTGAAGACCCGAGGGGCCGTTGATAGACCAAAGCACAGTGCTTGAAATTGGTAATGTTGTTGTAGGACAGCAAACCTTAGAAATTGTTGGTGGGATGGCGTGATAGGCATATGCAGATATGCATCCCGAATGTCCAGGGAAGCCACAAAATCCCCAGGTTCCATTGCCAAAATAATTGACCGAAGAGTCTCCATACGGAACTTGGGTACACTGATAAACTTGTTGAGGGTTTTCAGATTTAGAATAGGGCGATGAGACCCATTTGGTTTCTAAACCATAAAATAGATTGGAGTAATAACCCCTTCCTTGTTGAACCGCAGCAGGGAGTAAATGGCCTCCTGGAGGGTCAAGGCCTTGAGAGAATCTTATGTGGAAGTTGTACAAAAAAACTTCTGGGGAGGATGCCTCCGGAAAGTGAGAGCATACCCCTGAGAGACCACTTCTCAGACCCAGGCGTCTGTTGTTATTTGATGCTAGTTGTCCGCAAATTGAAGAAGTCAGCCTTCCACCCTAGAATCCCCCAGGAGGAGGCCCACCTCATCAGCCAGAGGGTTTGTCGTCCGGTTTAGAGGCTGGACGTCTGTCCAGCCAGGATCTCTTAATTTGCTGCTTAGTGGTCCTACGAGAACTAGACGGTCTGGACGGTCTGGAGGAAGACTGTCCTTTTGCTCTTCCCTGAGGACAAAAGAACTGAAAAGAAGACTACCTAGACTTTGATGTAGCGTTGATGGCAGACCTGCAGATTTTGAGGCTGCCAGAGTAGCCACTATTTTATCCAATTCTGCTCCAAAAAGTATGTTTCCATAAAAAGGTAAGGATTCCAGAGCTTTCTTGGATCAGGTATCTCCTTTTCAGGACCTTAACCAAAGGGCTCTACGAACAACAACTGAAGCTGCCGATGCTTTAGAAGCCAGGAGCCCAGCATCTATTGCAGTTTCTCCCAAATAAGAGGCCATTTCCCGTATGTGGGAGATATATGTCAACTGTTCTCTGGTAGCATTTGGTAGAGTATCTTCTAATGCCCCCGTCCATTCTACAACAGCCTTGGACACCCAAGCCGCAGCCATAGCTGGTCGAGTAACAGCGCCAGACAATGACAACATTAATTTAAGACATGTTTCAAGTTTTCTATCTGTAGGATCTTTAAGAGAAGATACTGACAGTATAGATAACGTAGCACTCCTGACTAAATGTGTCACATGAGCATCTACAGTAGGAGGGGCTTCCCACTTAGTACATTCAGTAGGTGGGAAAGGATACAAAGATACTAATCTTTTTGTAACATGGAACCATTTATCCGGGTTACTCCATGCTTCTTCCATAAGTTCAGTGAGCTGTTCAGTCTTCGGAAACTCAGCTTTTACTACCTTCTGGTGTTTAAACACTGGAGCCTTAGGTCTAGGGGCTGGCTCAGTATCCTGTATATTTAGGATTGATTTGACCGCCCTCACCAAAAAAGGGACATCCACTGTAGAAGGATGGGCCTCCTCTCTTGAGATAGACCCTGGAGAGGAACCCGGCACATCATCTGATTCCTCCAATGATGCGTCTGAATCTACATTTTGAGCAGACTGATAAAATGATATCAACTGCTTAGGGGCTTTAGTGACTACCGGTCTGTTCACCTGCAACATTTGTTGAAATGCAGCAGCTGACAGAGCCGTACTCTGACTTGAGTAGGCATAAACATCCATCAAGGAAGGATGTACAGGGAGAACAAACAAAGCAGGCTGGAACTGCTGTCGGTATCCCAATAAGGGAGGCAGCATGGGAGTAGCCAAACGGTCCACTAGCTGCGTCATAACCTGAGACAAGGAGGACATCCAAGATGGCACCTTTACAGGGGCTGGTAGCAGGGCCGCCATCAGGGGGGGGGACTGTCGGGCCTGCATTCCCGGGCCCGAACACCTGGCAGAAAGGGTGGGCCCACTCCTACCGTACCCCCCCTGTAGTTTGTGTAATTTTTTTTACGGAGAGCAGCACTTTGTCAGATTAGATTGAGCCGGCGGGTGCTAGGACACGCCGAGGATCTAACAGCCCCTGTCCGTCCGACTCCAACAACACGCATAGGCGCATCAAAGCCCGGGGGCCGTGACTCAGCAGAGGAGGCAGCACAGCAGCCGGTAAGTTTAAACGTGCTGCTGTACAAGGCTGACTGTGCTGTGCCTGTGAAAGGAGGGGGGAAAGGTGGACACACATAAAGGGGCTGACTGTACACATTGGGAAACTAGCTGGATGCACATAAGGGGAGGGCCTGGCTGGATACACATAAGGGGGGTCCTGGGTAGATGCACATAAGGGGGTATGGGCTGGATGCACATAAGGGGGAGGCCTGGCTGGACACACATAAGGGGGGCTGGCTGATTGCTCAAAAGGGGGGTCCTGGCTGGATACACATAAGGGAGAGGCCTGGTTGGACACACAAAAGGGGGCTGGATGCACATAAGAGGGGTCTGGCTGGAATCACATAGTAGAGGGGGCATGGTTGGACACACATAAGTGGGTCTGCTGGACGCACAGAAGGGGGGCTGGCTGGATGCACATAAGAGGGCAGGCTTGATATTTTTTGCGAATTTTTTTTTTTGTAGGAATAAGGTAGCAGGGGAAAGGGGGGCCCTGCCAATTTTGTTAGTCCCGGGCCCCACAATTTCTGATGGCATCCCTGGCTGGTAGACTGGACTGGTGAGATGGTTCTTTATAACAAACAGCACACAAACCAAGTCCTGAGGGGACAAGCCCGACCAAACAACTTTTACATGAAACCAGCACCAGGGCCTCAGTTTCCTGTTTAACCTTTTTCTTAGACATAATCAGTTCAAATGTGACTGCCTTCAAAAATAACAAAATAAATGTGAAGTACAATTTGGAAAAAATATATATATATATTCCCCACACACCTGTAACAAAGGGTTCAGGAGAAATAGTAGAGATAGTTATACCTGACAATACAGAAAAATTAAGGCAGTAACAACACAACAGAGTTAGCAAAAGTCACATACAATGTATATACAGTATACTTGCAATGGGCCCTGAATCAACTACTCAATGCACAAGGCTTGGTAAGATTTTGAGCACTGCATAACCTGGCCTCTGGTGAGTGGTATACAGGGAGACCGGACCCAAACCTCCTGAGACCAGCAGCTTTAGTACAACAATGATAGTGGTCGCTGTGCATCTCATAACAGAGGAGGGTAGGAGGAGCAACCCAGACGCGGGAAAACCTCAGCTGGGTCGGCGTCTGGGCTGGCATACCTTCCTATGCTGTAACAACACCCGGGTGCGCTGGCCTTATACATGGCTGTCGCCACTGTCAAAGACACCAGACTGACTTGCCCCATTGGTCTAGTGGGAGAGCAGATGCAGCGGACGCCCCACTACAGCGGTCTCCAATTGCCGGAGGTATGGACTGCTACATGGTTCCCTATGATATACCACATTTTCCCATTGGATATACCCCCGTGGATCCCTATGGATCCTGAAGAAGAAATTATTGTTTTACTCACATATATATTGCATATATTAAACACAAAATGCCATATTTGGACTGCCAATGTATAAATAAAGTATCATCTATGAAATATTAAATGAACA
Organism: Taudactylus pleione; assembly: GCA_031769625.1. Lineage (NCBI taxonomy): Eukaryota > Metazoa > Chordata > Amphibia > Anura > Myobatrachidae > Taudactylus > Taudactylus pleione. The sequence continues at coordinate 7,287,031 of JAUIMM010000043.1, read as the reverse complement.
ATGCCATCCAGTGAACAATTTATTATTTTTTAACATTTCAAATACGACTGATAATTTGTATCCAAAAAAGTGTCGTCAGTGTAATTTATATGTAAGTTAATGTTTTCTTTGTTTGCCATTCCAGTGTAAACAGCGCTGCAAATAAACACCAAATGAATTAGTGCCCCTACAAATGCAAAATCACTTGACTACAGCGATGTAGCTCGTAGCTGTTCTAGAGAAGTGAGCCGTAAAATAATAATGCATACCTAATGCTGGGCATACACTCACTATACAATTAGTGGATCGCACCGATAATCATACTGTGTGTGCGGCCGACTGATGCTAAAATATCTATCGGTAAGGCATGCCAGATTGTCCAGCATGTCTGTCCAATGCTACATTTTGTATGTTAAGTTGGCCGCATCGGGCAGTGTATGTCCAGCCTCAGGCCGACAGACATTTCCCGTTCCTTCACAGGGAAGGAACTCGGAAATGTCTTCTCTCCAGAGGAGGAGCGCAGATATCAGGGCCAATACAGGATATTCTGAATAACAGGCCAGTACAAGTACAGTTAGACAACGCCACGGCTGTGGCCTACCTCAATCATCAAGGGGGCACTCGAAGTCAATCAGCAATGACAGTAGTGTCCTGCATTTTCACATGGGCCGGATGCAATCTCCCAGCCATCTCCGCAGTGTTCATCCCGGGGATTCTCAATTGGGAAGCGGATTTCCTCAGGATGTTGATTGGCAACATTGACTCGACTTGGTACCATCGGCCCTGGAAGGAGTGTTGGCCGGTTACTGCACCCCATCTTTGGAGGCTTGCATCCGTGGTGAGGAGAGCCCAGTCCGGAATCCAAAAGGGACGACCCTGGTTCTAGTGGGGAGTCTGTAGCCACCAGGCTAGGGACAGGTGAACCTGTGGGGGGGGAGGCTCATCATCTGGGATTTGAGCAGATGGGGTAGCCCGTTCCATCTGGAGAGGATTAGGTGTTGTAGGGGCCTGGAGTGAAACTTGCCAAACTCCACCATGTCGAAGGTGAACACCATTGCTTGCAAGGCCTGCATTGTTGAGTGAATTGACTGTCTGCGATTGTGAAGCAGTCTGCGTTGTACTGTAGTGCTGAAATCTTGACTGCTGTCAGGAAGATTCTCTGAACTTGAGAGTCTCTGGGGAGCTTGGCAACTGCAAAAGGTCGTCCAAGTATGGGAGCAGTCTGAACCTTTGATGACGAAGAGAGGCCACCATAACTGCCATGATCTTGGTAAAGACACGAGGGGCCGTTGAGAGGCCAAATGGCAGAGCCTGAAATTGGCAATGAGAAGGCACTATAAGTACATGTAGGTAAGCGTCCTGAATGTCCAGGGATACCATAAATTCTCCAGGCTCCATAGCTAGGATAATAGAAAGGAGAATTTCCATACGAAACTTGGGCACCTTGATAAACTTGTTCAGAGATTTGAGATTGAGGATAGGCCAATGAGAATACTAGCCCTTGCCCCATTGTGAGGAGTGGACCTGAATTATTACTCTTGAATTCAGTAAGGACTGAATGGCTTTGTGGAGCAGCAGGGCCTTGGTTGAGTCCGATGGAGGTCCTGTGCAAAAGAACTGCTGGGGGGATCGCCTCAGGAAGGAGAGGGCGTATCCATGGGAGACCACTTCTCTTACCCAGGTATCTAACGTGGTTTGATGCCAAACCTGGGTGAATTGAAAAAGTCGGCCTCCCATCTTGGGAACCCCTAGCGAAAGGCCCGCCCGTCAGGCTGCAGGCTTGTCCGCAGACTTGGCAGGTGGACGTCTAGTAGCCCAGGCCTGTTAGGCCCTAGGATGGAAGGCCTTGGCTGATGTCTGTTGTCGTGGAAAGGACTGACTCTTGGCTTTGCCTTGAGGGTGAAAGGAACGAAAGGATGACGTCCTAGGTTTTGTATTATAGGTAGAGGGCAGGAACGCTGTCTTGGAAGCTGCCAAAGTAGTCACAATTTTATCTAGCTCTGGACCAAATAGGATATCTCCCGAATAAGGAGGAGACTCCAGAGCCCGTTTTGAGTCTGAATCTGCTTTCCAGGAACGGAGCCAAACGATATGGCAAGCCCCTACCTAAGTGCCAGATATCCTGGAGGGCCAGGAGAGCTGTATCCATAGCTGTCTCACCTAAGTAGGAGGTTGCATCCCTAATGTGAGATACATAAGAGAGTTGCTACCTTGAAGCATCAGGGGGAAGTGTTTCTTCTAGGGCCTCTGCCCAACTCTCAATGGCTTTCAACACCCAGGCCGTAGGCCTAGCACGACGAGTAATAGCTCCTGTAATAGAGTAAATAGATTTATGACAAGCTTCTATATGCCTATCTGTTGTCTCCTTCAAGGAGGTAGCAGTATGAATAGGTAACATGGCATTTTATTTTTTACATAACAAAATTTTTATTGAAAATCAGAGATTATACAGATAAAAATACAGAAGGGTCCACAAAAGTAGAACCAATAGAAATAAAATCAACCACATAAAAAAAAAAGCTATATGTGTACTACATAATTCAGTCAGACAAAGCATTGGAGACACATTTGCGTAAATATGTATACATATATGATTACATATATAAAAAAATAACTTGTCCAAATAGAAAGAAGGAAATGGGCAGAGATGCGAGCCAGGAAGAGTGGGGAGAGGGAGAAGGGAAATGAGGCTGGAGGTGAGATAGGGGAGAGCAACAAAATGTAGATATGAAAATAAAGGAAAAAGAAACAGGTTGATGGGGCTAGCCACTATGTCAGACCAGGGAAAGGAACATTTTGAAAGAGCTATCAAGGCATCCAAATATCATGAAACCTGACCACTGTGCCATTTTGTATACTAGTTATGTATTCCATTTTGGAAACGTACCAAATTCTGTTTATTAATTCCTGACAAGAGGACAGGGAGGGCTGTTTCCAGGTCCTAGCAATCTGGTATTTAGCTGCACAAGATATATGTAGGATCAATTTGTTGACCTGCTTAGATGACTGACAGACTGGGGCACACAAGAGTAGCGAGGCTGGGGAGAGGGGAGGATGTGAGGGCACAATTGAGGATATGAGCGATTCAACCATAGCCCAAAAAAGTGTAATCATTGGCAGGGCCGGTTCTCCCGTTACGCATGGTACGCAGCTGCGTAAGGCGCCACATAGTGAAGGGCGCCTCAGCTGCGTACCATGCGGGCCGACTGTGTCTCTGACACAGCTGCACCGCGTGTGTAGCGCTGACCGGACGGAGTTCGGTCAGCGCTACACAGCACAAACACACAGCCGCCGGCTCCGGCAGCTGTATATTTGCTTAAGCAGCTGATGAGATGCAGTGGGTAATGGGAGTGACGTCATGATGTGACATCACTCCCATAATGCAAAGCGGAGGACGGAGGAGCTGATATCGGTGGCGGGACCAGGAGGGGGTTTCAGGTAAGTGTTTTTTTTTTTTATTACGTCTCTACTGCGGGGGGCGGGGGAAGGTGGAATACTACTGGGGGCACTACAAGGGGGGGATTACTAGGGGAGGAATACTACTGGGGAAACTACAGGGGGGAATACTACTGGGGGCACTACAAGGGGGGGACTACTACTGGGCGGACTACAAGGGGGGGCTACTACTGGGAGCACTACAAGGGGGGGGCTACTACTGGGAGCACTACAAGGGGGGGAATACTACTGGGGGCACTACAAGGGGGGGAATACTACTGGGGGCACTACAAGGGGGGGAATACTACTGGGGGCACAAGGGGGGGAATACTACTGGGGGCACTACAAGGGGGGGAATACTACTGGGGGCACTACAAGGGGGGGAATACTACTGGGGGCACTACAAGGGGGGAATACTACTGGGGGCACTACAAGGGGGGGGAATACTACTGGGGGCACTACAAGGGGGGGGAATACTACTGGGGGCACTACAAGGGGGGGAATACTACTGGGGGCACTACAAGAGGGGGAATACTACTGGGGGTACTACAAGGGAGGGATTACTACTGGGAGCACTACAAGAGGGGGGACTACTACTAGGGGCACTACAAGCGGGGGGACCTTTATATAGTGCCCACTACTGGGGGCACTATATAAAGGGCACTGCATAGGGGGTACCACTACTGGGGGCAGTGCATGGGGGGTGCTACTGGGGCACTATATAAGGGGAATACTACTGGGGGCACAAGGGGCACTGCACAGGGGGGACTACTCCAGGGGGCACTGCATAGGGGGTGTCAAAACCGGATAATTGGCAAAGACAGAATCTGTTTGCAATTGGAATCTGCGCAATGCTATCTTGTAAAGGGCAACAAGACTCCATCTTAGAAATAAAATCTCACAGCACTATTTTGTAAAAAAAAAGGTACATAGTCAGCCTTCCTCAAACACAGGCAGACAGTGTTTAACACAAACACTAACTTATTAGCATTTGGAACCCTATACAAAGCCCATCTTCAACCCAAAACAGGCAGAATAAACAGGGAGGCTCCGACAGCACAGCTGGAAGCCTTCTTCCTGTATGAGAATTAAATTCACTGTATAAACACATTTTGCAATTGCAGTTTAAAAACATCAGAAAAATGCATGTGTGCTTGTGTATGTGTATATATATATATGTGTGTACATGTGGCCCATCATGTATGGACTTATGTGTATAATATCACACACAGACTTATATTTGAAAAGTAGCAAAATTCCCTGCAACTCATACACACAATGTTAAACAGAACACAGTCAGCTTTTTAGTGATCCTTCCCAAAATCATACTGGCATGGCCACCCACACACATAGATGCCCTTCCAGCTTAGTGCTGCTCGCTGAGTGCCCCACTGACCCCCTCAGATGCACAACGCAATTCAGTGCGGTTTCTCCCCGCATACATACATTTAAAAGCAATGGTCCCGTAACGCAAAAAGGATAATTATTACTTGGTTTAAACGCAATGTCAGTATATAAAGAAATGAATGTTTTCTGTAACTATGGCTTAGTAAATGACAATTGGACTGTGTTTGGTACCGTACTGATCTGCTCTGTTCCCAGCGCGTTCCGGTGGCATCGGTAAGAAGATCAGAACATGCGGCTATGAAATATGAATGTTAGAGAGAATAACTTCTTGAAATGTTGTATGCCATAGTTTAGACTAGATTTATTATGCAGCGGGAAAGTGGACACAATCAGGTTGTTGGAGGCTGGGTTGTGTCTTTGCACTGACCTATGAATTGTACCGTAACGGAAGAAGCAAGAAGAGGAACCAATGAGAACCTGCCAACGTATTCTATTGTATTGCTTATCCAAGTACAGGTATATGTGAGTGCTCTGAAACAAGATGCCAGTCTGCGGTGTTCCTGTTATGCTGTTTGACGGAGGTCTCATTATTGATGCTGGTAACTGGTCCCAGAGCGCACGCGTATGTATTGACTGTACCTTATGACCTAATGTTTGTATAATTTATTTTGCGCTCAATGTTAGATCATAGCGTGGTAAAATCTGTACTTTTACCTGAATAATAATCTTTAGCGCGTTGGACCGCTATTCAACTGTCTTAGAGTTTTATTAATGGTATAATTAAACAGCGCTAATTAGCGACATCTTGTGGTTTTAGAAGGTATAGGCAGGTTTTGTCTTAGAGGTTCTAGGCAGGTGAATCTTAGAGGTTTATAGGCAGGAATGTACTAAAGGTTTATTTACGATTCAACAGGGGTACCACTACTGGGGGCACTATATAAGGGGAATACTTCTGGGAGCACAAGGGGCACTGCACAGGGGGGACCACTACCGGTGGCACTGTAAAAGGGGCCCTGCATAGGGGGGCGCCAAAAAATATACTTGCTTACCAAAAAATTTGGGCTAGGGCCGGCCCTGATCATTGGACAGGTCTACCAAACATGGAAAAAGGTACCAATCTGGCCGCAGTGGTGCCAGCACAACTGTGAGACATTGGGAAACATTTGGTATAAGCGGTCCGGAACCAGATACCAGCGGGAGTACACCTTGTATGAAGTCTCCTTAATGGAAACACTAATGGAACATTTTGACACATTAGACCGAATTGTCTCCCAAGTGTTCTCCCCCAAGGAGGATCCAAGGTCCGTCTCCCATGATAGTTCATGGGTGGATGTTTCGGGGGTCAGAATGGAGTGGTACAAGAGGGATTTGGTGCCTATATCCAAAAGGCGGTAAATACACAGGTGTTCCATTGAGGTGGGGACACCGGGCTGAGTAGAAGAAGAAAGGGACGAGTCTACAAAGCTTCGGATTTGAAGGCATTGAAAGCAGCAAGAGGGTGGTAAGGAATGCATCACCTGGATTTCCGTAAAAGATTGAGGAGCAAAGCTGCCGGACACATGCCGAAAGAGAGTAATACCAGCTGCTGTCCAAATAGAAGCCATATGACGGGATTGGCCTGGCAGAAATGAGGGATGTTGCCACAAGGGTTTTTGGGGAGAGGGATAGGTATATAGTTTAAACTTTGTGGCAAGGGAATCCCAAATAGACAGGGTAAGAGCTATCGAGGGAACTGATAGGGCAGATGGAGATCTATGTTTACGGGGAAGCCAAGTTTGGTATGACATAGAATCCACTCCCCCCCCCCCCCCCCAACTCCCTCTCCAGGTCCACCCAGCGCTTGGATCCCCTGTGAGAATGCCAGGCCACCAACTGGCTAAGACGGACTGCCTAATAGTATTTGGAGATAGATGGAAGGCCCAAACCCCTGTCAAGAGATCTCTTGAAGAGAATTGCCCTATGCAAGTTTGTAGGGAAGCAAGCACCCGAACAGGAACAGAGACAGGAAGGGTTTGGAAAAAGGTACAAAAGTTTGGGGAGAACATTCATCTTAATTGAGTTTATGCGGCTTATCCAAGAGATGAAATATTTGTGCCATCTGGCGATGTCTTGTCTAAAAAGGGGTGGGAAATTGGCTTTATATAAGCCATCATAGGACTTAGTCAGATGAATGCCAAAGTATTTGAAGGAGTCACTACGCCAGGTGAAAGTGAAATTGAGCTGCAAAAGAGCAATAGTTGACTTCGGAATGTGCAGAGGTAGAGCTTCGAATTTGTCATGGTTTACTTTATAACCAGAGAGGTGCCTGTAAATTTAGTTTCTGAAATAGATTCGGTAAAGATATTAGGGGACTGGACAGGGTGAGTAGAATGTCGTCAGCAAAAAGGGATATTTTATAATTAGTGTCTCCAACAGAGATGCCGGTAATGTCCGGTTTAACCCGGATCCTACAGGCAAGAGGCTCAATAACTAGTGCAAAGATGAGCGGTCAGAGTGGGCACCCCTGCCTGTTCCCATTTGAGATATTAAGAGTCAGAGAGGAGGCCCCCTGCTAGGACAGACATAGAGGGATTATGGTAGAGGGCCTGTACAGCTTGTAAAAATTTGCCTTCAAAGCCGAAGTGGTGAAGTGTGGCCAGCATAAATGGTCAAGAGACCCTGTCAAAGACCTTTTCTGCATCTAGGGCCAGGAGTAAGGAGGGGAGTTTGATCGTATTAAGTCAACTGTGCGTCTGGTGTTATACAGAGCTTGAGGGGAGGGTACGAAGCCTATCTGGTCCGGGTGAATGATTGAGGGAAGGATGGGATTCAGCCTGATCACCAGAATTTTAGCAAAAAGTTTTAGGTGTGAGTTTAACAGAGATTGGGCTATAATTGGTGACCAATTGGGGATCCTTACCCAGTTTCAGCAAGTCTGTTGTTATCTTCGCCCTAGTGGTATCAGGATGGAAAAATTTGGTTAAAGGTGGTCGAGAGGTGGGGGACAAGGGACGCTTTGAAAGTATTGTAATAAGAAAAGGGAAATCCATCAGGGCCTGGCACTTTGGAGGATTTTTGAGTCTTAAGGGCATTGGAGACTTCCTCCTCCATGATGGGGAGATTCAGTGCAGTTGAGGTTGGGAGGTTAATTCTGGGGAGGGCACAAGAAGTTAAGTATTCTGACGAAGAAAGAGGAGAAACGGCTGGCTGGGGGGGGCTCTCAGAAGCATTATAAAGTTGGTTGTAGTATTCTTTAAAAATAGATTTAATTCTAGATGGATTATAATTAAGAGAACCTGTGGAGTCTTTAATCGCCAATATGGCCGAAACAGCGTTTTTAGCCCTTAGGCATTTGGTGAGTAAAGAGTCAGACTTGTTGCTTTTCTCATAAAAGCATTGGTTCAGCCACCGTAGGGATTTTTCAATCTTCTCAGAGAGAAACGCATTAAGATGATTTAGCAGTTGTAAGCTGTCTATAAATAGCATCCGTGGGGGTGCATTTGTGAAGGTATTCAAGTGAGTGGACCTTGTCGGTAAGAGACTGCAGGAGTTGTTTGTGCTCTCTGTTTCTGTGAGAAGCGTAACTAAGGATATGGCCGCGGATGACAGATTTATGAGCTTCCCATACTAGGGGACAGCAGCCGGAATCCTGAACATTTAGAGCTAAATAGTCTTTCAGAACCATAGCCAACTTGGATTGGAATTGGGGGATTTTCAAAAGAGTCTCATTAAGACGCCATGGAAGCCGGGAGACCGGGGTGTCTAAAAAAATAAATGAAGAGGTAATGATTGAATGATCTGACCAGTGATTAGGGAGGATAGAGAAGTTGGCGAGATGATTAGAGACTGGAGGTCCAACAAAGAGTTCTAGAATATGAGGTGTGGGGGGCTGAATAGAATGTAAAGTCCTTCGAGGTGGGGTTAAGGACCCACCAGGTGTCAATGAGAGAAGCCTCTTTTATATGTAAGGCAAGAGCAGGGGAGAGTGGGCAGGCTCTAGAGCGAGGCCAGGAGGCAGTGCGGTCAATAACTGGATCAATGATACAGTTGAAGTACCGACCTAAAAATACATACCCCTCCCGCCGTTTATGGAGTACTTAAAAAAGATCTGAAAAAGTGTTGCTGACCGGTATTGGGAGCATAAACTGTGACATCAAGGTGCCCCAGCCTGCCAGTCAGAATGATAAATCGACCATCAGAGTCAATATGCATAGATCGCTGAACAAAAGGCAGCCTGTTGTGTATCATGATGGCAACCCCATTATGTCTAGTGGCACTGGAAGAATAGAACACAGTGGAAAAGTTCCTGGAGGACAGTGATGGATGACCAGGATCCCGAAAGTGAGTTTCTTGCAATAAAGCAATATCTGCTCTTAGGCTCCGAAGAGAGCAAAATAGGTGAAGGCGTTTCTGAGAGTTGTTTAATCCCCTGACAATCATAGAGGCAATGGTCGATGGCATAGCAGCTGCAGGACTATCCAAGAGACAGAGGATAGGGATGGAGGAAGATTAACAGGCATGCAGCTGAAAACGAATGGAGGGGTGAAGAAGAGAGAGGGAGAAAAAAGAGAAGAAAATAAAAATAAAGGATGAGAGAAGATAGAACGGAGGAATGTGAGAAATAAAAAAGGGGGGGGCTGGATGCAGAGTCCTAGCCGGCTACGCAGAGGGAGTCGCACACAGAGTGTAGGACACAGGCGTCCAAGGAGGTGGGGATGTTGAAGCCCACGACACCTTCGGGAAAAACAATTAAAAGATATTAAAAGATCATGTAATAATTTGGGAAAAGGAGGGTGGCAAGGACTGAGCAAGGCGGGGATAAGGAAAAGGATGAAGTGGAAGAGTCAGGAAGAGAGACTAACAGAAGCGGGAGAAGAATCCCCTGGGTGTAAAGGGAAAAGAGGAAAAAAAACAGAGGTGTACGTTGGAGGCTTCAAAAGAGAGTTTGGGGAGATGAGGAGGGAAATTATTTGTGGCTGAGGTGGGTAGAAAAATATAAGCAACTAGAGGACAGAACTCAAAGGAAGAGTAGAAAAAAATCTACACAATACCCTTAAACAGTATATAGAGAAAAAACATGCAATATAATTATAGTAAAACAAGGCACCCCATGAGAAGGGTGACCAAATTTATTAATGTAAATTTTTTTTGAGTACATGAGTGTAACCGAGGGGGAGCTGGCCTGTACATCCCATAGGCCTGTAAACATAATGAAGGTGGTGGGAAACACATCATAAACAGGTATGAACCAGTGGAACCCCCCAGCAGAGACCCAACAACGTAACAAAAATAATGAACATAACATAAAAATAGTGACATGGATAGCAATTGCAATATGGTAGGAAGACTATAATCAAGAAAATATGAAACATACCCCCTGGAATATGTAACCGCATATAATCAACATGGAAAAAATTTTGACTAATTAGGGTGATCTTGCATAGTATAAGTAAAGTAGTGAATTAAGGATCTATAATAAGGGACATTATGCAGGTGTAAAGTGTTAACATGAGTTCTTGGGGCTGATAGAATGGGTCACTCACGATGCGATGACATCTCCACTCGGAGGTGGGCCAGATTCTTCCAGATGGGTTAGTAGATCTTGCATTCTCGGATATCACGAATTAGGAGGGACTTGCCATTCAAGTGCACAATGAGTTTAAAGGGGAATCCCCAGCGATACCTGATGCCTCGAACACGAAGTGCTGTGGCCAGATTACGGAAGTCTCTACGTTTAGCAAAAGTTAGAGGAGCTAGGTCCTGGTAAAATTGTAGTATAGCCTTGTCAAAGAGAACGTGAAGTTTGCCCCTGGTGGGAGCGAGGACTAGTTCCTTGTCCTTGTAGCTGAGGAAATAAATTACTACATCCTGGGGAGGTTCACTATCCTTGGGTTTAGGTCGTAGAGCACGGTGCGCCCTTTCCAGAGGGAGCTTTCGAGATCCGAGTTCTGGCAGCAGAAATGAAAAAAGGTTATGTAGATAGGGTTCCAAGGCTTCCACATTAACAGGCTCCGGAATGTTACGTATGCGCATATTGTTTCTGCGTTCCCTGTTTTCCAGGTCCTCATTTTTATTGAGAAGATCCGATAGTTCTGCGACTATGTGGTCCAGATCCCTACTTGTATCGTTGAGTTCTTTCTGCAGATTAACTTTACGAGATTCTAGCTTGGAGGTTCGAGTGGCTAGAGAGGAAATGTCAGACTTAATGGAGGCCACGGATTTATCCAGTTTGGTCTCAAGGGAGTCCTTGAAATCCATGATTAAGTTACGGAGAGCTAGGATATCTTCCTTTGTGGAAGGTGCCTGAGGTAGGGAATCAACTTTATCCATAGTATTCAAGGGCGGAGAGGGGAGACTCCTTTGCAGACTGGATTTTGTGCCCCTGGTAAAATGTTGTGAGATGTCGCCACTTCCTGGTCTAGGCGTCTTGGCAGTAGACTTCTGCATGGGAGAGAAGGCCCAGGAAAGTATCACAGCAGGGAAATATACCCCATGGGGTGCGTCACAAACCTCGGGCGTGCAAAGCTGTGAAAAAGCAGGACTTCTCGAGAGGAAAGAGCAGGTAGTTGCTTCAGAAAATAGGGGGGAACACCCAGGGGACTGATGGGCCGCACCCTAGCAAAACATCAGTATGGAGTCAAAGAAAAAAAAAAAAAAAAGAGACTAATTAAATAATAATTGGGTGCTGGACCGGATGGCCAAGGTTGTGGCTCTGTATGTTGGGGGCCTAAGCCTGACCCTGGTGGGACCGGAGAAAGGGTCTGGGTGTCTCCTGTGGGTAGATGAGAAAGGTCAGAGAACTGTTTGTGCATAGACACCCACGGGCAGGTCAATAGATGCTGGCTGTAGAGAGCTGCACTACAGTATGACTGGCCAATCCAGAGCACCAGGGCCAGCCTCTCATTCTTATAGTGGCCGAGGTGCAGTAGAATGGCAAGTGCCCCGAAGCACAGAGTGCCTATGTAACAGGCCAAGGTCCCTATTGAAGGATGCCGGAGTCCGCAGCAGTACAGCAGGGAGAGGAGCGGGTAGGTCCATGTACAGCCGTGATCGCACAGTCAGCCCGTAACTTGGCATTTTTAACCAGACATGTTACATGAGAATCCAACGCCGTGGGAACTTCCCATTTAGTGCAATCAATAACTGGAAGAGGGTAAAAGGAACTGATCCGTTTTGGAATTTGAAACCTTTTACCAGGCATATTCCATGCTTCACTCATGTGATCAGATAAAGATTGAGGAAACTGGTAAAACTACCTTTTGTCATTTAAAAAGTGCATTATTTTCTTAAGAGCAGGTTCATCCTCTTTTATGTATAAAATAGATTTTACAGCTCTGACAAGCGCAGGTATATCTAGTTTAGAGAGTGGCTCCTCTTCTCCGGAGACAGAGTCAGAGTAAGAAAGGTCTGAGTCTTCTGCCTCCCCAGATGATATCTCAGAATTAGATAACTGAGGGCCTGATTCAGAGCTGCTCGCAAAAAGCGAGCACTCGCTCTGAATCAGGGCAGCCGCTTTGTTTTAAATAACCCGGCCTCCTGGTCGCTCATTAAGCTGTGGGTGACCACCACAGCTTTAGCGAGCAGCCAGGTGATGATCGTGATGGTCGCGACCATCGGGCTTGCGACGAGACCCTAATAGAGCCGGAAGCTCACTATTGACATCACTTGTGATGTCAGTAGGGCCGCCCAGGAACGCCTCCGTTTGTCCAGCCACCCCCCCACGCCGCCTACAAAACGGGGCGAGCTGTCGGTTAACATCGACAGCCGCCCCGTTTTAGCGAACCCTGGAGCGACAGAATTTCTCTCGCTCCGGGGCTTGCGCACGCCGCGCATGCACAATGCCCCTCCATCGACCCACTTGCGAGCGGGTCTGAATCAGGCCCTGAGTGCGCTGGGAGGATAACAGAGCACGTTTAGAAAGTTTAGTTGGTAAAGGCTTTTCCCTTTGTAGCATTTGCTGCAAGGCTGTAGAGGTAGTAGCCAAACTCTGTACTGAGGTAGACAGCATGTCTACCCATGGGGGAGGCAAAGTATTTTCAGGGAGTACCTGCTGTGGCCATCCCACAGGGGAGGCCACTACAGGGACCACTCTGTTTCATAATTTTTGCCAGCTTCTGTGAATAGGCCACCCATGGTGGGTCCTGAGGGAGAGACACCGGGGCTAAGGGACCTGGGGCTGTGTAACAATTAGTGCAAAGCCCATCCTGAATGGAGTCCTCGGGGCTGAGCAGGAGTTATGGTACATACACACGGTCAGATTTTTCTTCTGATCTGCACGATAACGATTTAAAAAATCGTGCAGTCGTTCAAATCTGAAGGAAAATCTGACATATCTGACATGCCTGAACGATGGACGATGAACAATGCGCGTTCCCAATGGTCAGATAACGATATCTGACATCTGATGTGTTTGCAGTCAGACTTGGACGATTCCATTAATTTTAATGCAGTCAAAAATCATTCAATCGTTCAAATCTTTGGTAAAATCGTTCATCTGACAGATCTGACAAATCTGACCGTGTGTATGCTCCATTACAGTACATGACAACAGAATAGGGGCAGGATCCTGAGGCTGTTTGTTATTCTTTCCTCTGTCAGCCATAGTAATGATAACAGTGCAGTAAACACACTGCAGTATGTGAAATATGGCACAATGTACTGTGCAGTCGCGCTATACATGACCCAATATTATATGCAACAGCACTATATATGGCACCATGTAGTATGCAGCAGCGGTATATATGGCACAAGGTAATGTGCAACAGCGCAATATATAGCACAATATAGTGTGCAACAGTGCTACTGGTGGCTTCCCTGGATCGACAGCGCTATATACGGCACAAGGTAGTGTGCAACAACGCTACATATGACATCAGGGAGCATGCAACCGCATTAGATATGGCACAATGTAGTGTGCAACGTGGTATGAAATATGTGATAGCCCTCACAAGTGTGAGGTACGATGACCCTCTATACCTTGGTATGACAGGGTATAGCAGAAGAAAGGGATAGTTATAACTGACAGTATAGAAAAACAGAGATTAGCACTAGCACAAGTCACAAACAAATCAGAAAAGAACATTATGTCCATTAAGTCCAAATGTAATAGGTTGTCTGTTTTGGTAAACTCACACTTTTTCACAACTCTCCAATGTAATAGAGTGTCAGTTCAATAGAACTCGCAGTTTTTCAGAGTTACTAAAATTCACATCCAGATGTTTTCCCATTTAAAACAATCAACTAGCCCAATGTAATAGGGTCCGAGTTTCAAACTCGCTAAAAAAAGAAAGCATAACCAGACCCGGGCTCTGTCCAGCCTGTTCTGGTTCTAAAAATACAGGGGACAAAATGCGTAGGGGGCCCCTGTATATGAAGAACCAGCATAGGGCTTTACTGAGCTGGTCCTGGTTGTGGAAAAACAGGGGACAAAACGAGGACGGGGTCCCCTGTAAGTTCCATAACCAGCACCGGACTCTTTCTAGCAGGGGAGTAATGCCACAGCCAGAGAAAACCTTTCACCGGTTTCCCTGGCCAAAGCATTACCCCTAACCGCTAGTCAGCCCAGGGCGGGGACTCCTTTATTGGGGGGGGGGTCCCCACCCCAATAAAGGAGTCCCCCTCTCCAGGGAACCCCAGGCCTAGGCTGATAGCCCGGGGCTATCTCCGGCACCCGTGGGCGGTGGGTGATAGGGTTGATCGTGTCAAAGTGTAGGGTAAAATAGAGGTGTAAATATTGTCATTACCTGTGGTACTGCATGTCCCAGCAAGCCTCCCTTGCATGCTGGTACTTGGAGAACCACAAGTACCAGCATGCAGGGCATCATGGGCCCGCTGGTACCTGTAGTTCCACAGCCAAAAAAATACTTTAAAAAACACAACAAACACACCATGCTTTTGGGGAGGGGCTGCACTTTTTATTTCTACCTCAGGGTGGTCCTTAGGGTCCACAGGGATACCTTAGGGCAGGGGTTCCCAACCACGGTCCTCAAGGCACACTAACAGTCCAGGTTTTAAGGATAGCCATACTGGAGCACAGGTGACTTCATTAGTACCTCAGTTATTTTGATTTAACCGTCTGTGCTTAAGCATGGATATCACTAAAACCAGGACTGTTAGTGTGCCTTGAGGACCGAGGTTGGGAAACACTGCCTTAGGGTATAGGGCTTGGCTCCAGCCATGGGCACCACATAGTTAAAGATGTCCATCCGGGGGCCGGATGTACGGGGGCTGCATAAGGTAAGCAGCGGGCGTCTGTCGTAGGCACCCACTGGCTCACAGTCCGGCATCCCCAGGGCTGGGGGCTCCCTGGGAACTGCAGTATAGTGGAGCCAGGCGAATGCCTGCACTCTCCACTAGACCACCAGGGATGCGGGGCTGGAGCGTTGCGGAACACGCTCCAGCATCCTGGGAGTTAATGGCCTGCCAGGGGAGGACACCTTCCCTGTAGCGCACAGGAGGCTCCTCCCCATCACTGCTCTCCGGCACCTTACATGTGGTTTTGGCGGGCTGAGGCAGTGATCCTCCCCAGGCCCACCTCTCTTCATCCTCCAGCGGCCATCTTATGTGCAGATGCTGTGGTGCACGGTGCGGAGCCTGGGTGCCCCTTACATACCTCTCCTCCAGTATAAGGTCAGCGTATGTAGAGCTATCACTGCCAGGCTGTAGGTCTGTGTATGTGATAGTGCAGGAATTTCTGCATTGTATGTGACTTGTGCTAGCGCTGTGTGTCTGAATATATTCTCCGGTCAGCCTTTTTAGCTATCCCTATTTCTTCATCCTGACCAGCCCTCTCAGTGCCAGTACTGTCAGAGTGGGAATCTGCCTCACAGTTTAAGAAGTTATTACTGTGAGAGAGTGTCACATACCACTATGTCCAGTAAGGACTGTTAGAGGAGCACCTCTCCTATTTTCCTGCTCCAGATGTAAAGCAGGAGTGGGGGAGGGGGCGGTACTTCAGGATGGGTTATGTGCTGCATGTTTGGCCATTCCTGGTACCTCTGCTGTACCCAGCACCTCTCAGGAACCACCTTGGGGCTAGTTTTGCGCAAGCCTTGACTGTCCTTGTAAATAGGCTGGCAGCCCCTCTTGCGTTTCCACAATTGGGGTTTGCACAACAGGCGGTAGTCCTGCCTCCAGTTCTAGGGGTTCCGGGACCAATAGTAATGACACAGTGCCCCCCTCAACAGGTCCTTACTCTGGTAGACCCAGGTTTGTCTAATTCTGGGGTGCGGAGCACTCAGCAGGATCAGTCTAGACCTGCTAAAATACCATTATTGTCATATCCATCCGCACAGGATGACGGGTCGTCTGATGAGGGCAAAATTCTAGATCTGTCGGACACTGACACTCCTCGAGCAGGGGCAGAGGCTAAGTCTAGTATTTACATTCCAGGGCTCATACGGGCAGTCCGTGCGGCCATGGTAATTACGGACGACAACTTACCTGCAGCGCCTACTCATGCTTATTTTAAGGAGGTTAAAAGGAGCTGCAGCAGTTTTTCCTCTATCTGGTCAGCTAGTTGATCACATGGAGGAGGCGTGGAAATCTCCGGGAAAAAGATTTCAACCTCACAAGCGTATGGCCCGTGCATATCCCTTTGCGGAAGATTATATCACTAAATGGGAGTCTCCTCAGGTGGATTCTCATGTGACGCGCTTAGTAAAGAGCGCAACTTTGCCTATGCCGTCTATATCTTCTCTGACTGATGCTACAGACCGTAAGGTGGAGGTGTGCATTAAGTCTTTCTATTCCCTTGCTGGAGGAGCATCTAGAAGACCAGCTATGGCTGTCTGCTGGGTGGCCCAGGCTATGGAAAGATGGGCGGACGCTTTGGAAGCATCATTTGCTTCTGAGGGTACCAGCGAACAGGTGGTGTTAGTGGGTAACCTTCGGGATTCCGCTACGTACATTAATGAGGTAGCTTTGGATTTGAGCCTGCTTCTAGGATTTCTGCAGCGGCTGTGGCCGCTCAACGCTCTTTGCGGTTACGTTCTTGGAGGGCGGACGCTGAATCCAAGAAAGGCTTGGAATGCTTACCCTACAATGGGCAGGTCCTGTTTGGGCCAGCTTTGGACAAAATAGTGGACATGCGGGCGGCTGCCAAATCTGCATGTCTACCTTCAGCCCCGACTCCGTCTGGGTCTAAAAATCCGTCCTTGCGGCCCTATCGCCCTCCGGGAAAACCTAAGGTTCAGTCCTTTCCGAGATCTTCAGGCCCCAAAAAGAGCACAAAAAACAAGAAAACCTGTGAGTACCAGACGTCCAGCTGCCAAGCCAGATAACAGACCATCAGCCGGATGGGTTGGGCCTCCCCTTAGGGGACCCGAAGGTGGGAGGCTGAATTCTGCGATACGCCCAGTGTTGGTACAAAACCACGACAGACACTTGGGTAAGGGAGGTGGTATCTCAGGGATATGCCCTCTCCTTCTGCAGAAGGCCTCCTCATCAGTTCTTTGTAACAGCACGTCCTTCAGATCCAACTATGGCTCTAGAGATCCAAGAGGCAGTGCGTTCTATGCTTCAGATGGGAGTAATAGAACCTGTTCCGTTATCCCTGAGAGGGACCGGATATTATTACAACCTCTGTTCTATTGTTTTAGCTATGCAGCCTGGGGATTTTATGGTGTCCCTGGATATTCAGGATGCTTACCTGCATATCCCCATTGCCAGGGTTCATCAACGTTACCTCAGATTTGCAGTGTCGGACCTCCAATACCAGTTTCAGGCTCTACCGTTTGGCCTCTCCACGGCGGTTGCAGGGAGTTTGCCTGTTACCTTACTTGGACGACCTTCTGTTGTTGGCAGGGTCGCCACAGGTCCTTTGCAGCCATCTACAACTGACTATCTGTATTGCAGACCCACGGCTGGATAGTGAACTGGAAAAAGCCTTCTCTAATTCCTTCTCAGAGAATGGTCCATCTCGGGGCATTGTTGGACTCTCAGCAACAGAGGATCTTCTTGACGGAGGAAAAGATAGCCCTGTTGCAGTCCAAGATACGCAATGTTCTAAGCAGTCGCCAAGTGGCTCTTCTCTCAGTGATGAATTTACTGGATTCCATGGTGTCAATGTTCGACATGGTGGAGTATGCCCAGTTCCATTCCAGGTTTCCATTCCAATGTTGATCCTGTCCAGATGGGACAGAAATCCCCATCGAATAAAGATGCAGATGATCAGGCTTACTCCGGAAGTGCGCCTGTCTTTGACTTGGTGGTTACAAAAGTTTTCGGGGCTGGGGCGCTGTGACAGGCCCACACGTCTTCCAGGGCCGGTGGACGTGAGAGGATTCGGACCTGCCGATCAATATTTTGGAAATTCGAGCAGTGTTCAAGGCGCTGCAGCATGCAAGACCGTTCCTGCTGGGGAAACCTGTGCAGGTTCAGTCAGACAACGCCACCACGGTGGCTTACCTAAATCGTCAGAGAGGAACTCGAAGCCAAGCGGCTCTAAGGGAGGTGTCCCACATCCTGACTTGGGCAGAAGGCAATATTCCAACCATTTCGGCCGTCTTCATTCCGGGTATGCTCAACTGGGCAGCGGACTTTCTCAGCCGCCACGATGTACACCCGGGTAAATTGTCTCTTCACCAGGTGGTGTTCCAACTCCTGGTGGACAAGGGGGGTCTCCCCAAAATAGACCTCATGGCCTCCAGACACAATCTCAAGCTGTGGGCGTACGGATCCCGAACAAGAGATGCAGGAGCTCTCCTGGTGGACACTGTCGGCACGATGGAACTTCCAATTGGCGTACCCGTTTCCTCCATTCTCCCTGCTGCCTCGAGTAATTTGAAAGTTCAGGCAGGAAGGAGGCAAGATCCTGCTGGTGGCCCCTGCGTGGCCCAGACGGAGTTGGCACTCGGATCTCCATTGTCTGTCCATCGACACTCCTTGGCTGTTACCTCAGAGGCCGGATCTATTGTCTCAGGGTCCTTGTCTCTACCCGGACCTGAGTCGGCTATCTTTGACGTCGTGGCTCTTGAGACTTCCCTCTTGAGGTCCAAGGGTTTCTAAAGAGCGGTGGTAAATACCATGCTACATGCTCGGAAGCCGGCTTCAGCTAGAATTTACCACAGGGTGTGGTATACCTATTTTGAGTGGTGTCTCCCTAAAGCGTATGATCCTCACGAGTTTCGGATATCAAGAGTGTTGGCTTTCCTTGGATTTAGGTCTACGCCCTGCCTCACTGAAGGTGCATGTTTCTGCCCTGTCGGTTTGGTTTCAACGTAGGATTGCTATGCGGCCTGATATCCGTACCTTTATGCAGGGTGTCCTTCGCATCCAGCCTCCCTATGTCCATCCAGTAGCTCCATGGGATCTGGCTGTGGTCCTGAAGGCACTCCAGGGTCCTCCATTTGAAACTTTGGGTTCCGTGGATTTGAAATGGGTTACGGCAAAGACAGTGTTCCTTTTGGCTATTGCTTCAGCCAGAAGGGTGTCGGATTTGGGGGCTCTTTCGTGTCGTCCCCGATTTCTAGTTTTTCATCCGGATAGGGCGGTACGTCATACCCGTTCCGGCTTCCTTCCTAAAGTAGTGTCTACTTTCCACATCAACGAGGAAATTGTGGTCCCAGCCTTTAATTCATCTGATCTCTCGGCTGGTGAGGCATCTTTGGATGTGGACTGTACCAGTTCTTTAAGAAAATCGGACTCTTTGTTTGTCCTATATGGATTTCATAAGAGGGGTTGGCCTGCCAATAAAACAGACTTTGGCACGCTGTATCTGCATGGCGATCTGAGGCATACACTCATGAGGGGCTTCCAGTGCCACCCTCTGTGAAGGCTCATTCTACAAGGTCTGTGGGGCCTTCGTGGGCAGCTCGACGTGCCGCCTCGGCTGTTCATCTTTGCAAGGCGGCCACATGGTCCTCTGTCCATACTTTCGGCAGGCATTACGCCTTTGACACATTTGCTTCTCAGGATGCTTCCTTCGGGCGGCGGGTTCTCCTCTCAGCACAGGAGCATCCCCTCCCTTGAAGGATACTGCTTTGGGACATCCCCAAGGTATCCCTGTGGATCCCTAAGGTATAAAACAGGAGATATGGTAAGAACTTATCTTTATCTGTTTCTACGAACTCCTTAGGGTCCACAGGGCGCCCACCCTGACGCCCAGGGCTTCTGTAGAGTGTTGTTCTGGTCACCAGTTTCTATGAGAATGTGAATCTTGTGTGTTCCAGACTTTTCTTCCTTTTTCCTCTCTCCCGGCCTATGGCTTGATACTAAAACTGAGGTGCCTTGGCCTGGGGGCGGGGTAAAGGAGGGGGCCCAATGCATCCTGGGATGGACATCTTTAACTATGTGGTGCCCATGGCTGGAGCCAAGCCCTATACCCTAAGGTATCCCTGTGGGCCCTAAGGACTTTGTAGAAACAGCGATAACAAAGGTAAGTTCTTACCATATCTCCTGTTTTGTTTTTTGTTTTTAAATACAAAGACAGAAGCCATTACGGATCTCACTGATCTGTGATGGCTTCTGTATAACTCGCACCTTTTAATGCTTGTCGCTTTAAAAGGTGTCAGTTTACATAGACCAAAACTCGCATATGTAGTAGCCTTGAGCTGAAAAGTTTGCAGGCTATTAAATTTGCGATTTGCGGGACAAAATCGCACTTTTTAAAAGTGCGAGAAAGTGGGAGTTTGTACTATTACCAAAACAGACAACCTATTACATTAGGCCCTATGTGTCTGCAAGGGCACTATTATCAACTACACAGACCGCAGTGGCTGGTAGGATATAGCGCTGTATAACCTGGTCCTTGGGAGAGGTATACAGGGAGACTGGACCCAGCGATTTCCGAAGACGGCTTGCCTAAAATGGCTGCCGCGCGTCTGAAGGGGCAGAGGGTGAGGGAAGAGCAGCCCAGGGAACACCAGGACCGCAGTGAAATGGCACCCTGAGCTGGGGGAGTGCTTA
The DNA here is from genome assembly GCA_031769625.1 of Taudactylus pleione. Lineage (NCBI taxonomy): Eukaryota > Metazoa > Chordata > Amphibia > Anura > Myobatrachidae > Taudactylus > Taudactylus pleione. The sequence continues at coordinate 7,266,385 of JAUIMM010000043.1, read as the reverse complement.
CAGGTAGAGCGCCTTATCCTCTGGCCTTGATAATGGGTCGAGTAATCCGGACCCTGGAAGCCCGACAGATCATAATCCCGTGCCAGCTGGCAAGTATATTTAACCCTCCCCTTTAACACTACCTTGGGGTTGCCTAACCCTAAGACACCAGGGTGCTGGCTAACCCCCCCCCCCCCCCTTGCCCAACCCTAAATCCTCCCGGGGGTGCCTAAACCTAACCCTCCCCCCCACAGCTAACAGGTCACGACGCCTGGCTAACCTACGTTCGGTATGCCAGGGGTCGGGATTTCGGTGTGGGGCTAATGATAGGCGTCAGTATTTAGACGCCTATCTTTAGTCTCATGCCGGGCTTTCATTGTCGGGATTCTGGCAGTCAGCATTTCGACCGCCGGCACCCTGACTACATCCCCTTAATAATAAGCCTCTGCGCTAGTATGTTAATATCCCGGTGTAGTGGGAGAGCCAGTGTCCATATCAGCGCCTCCAGTCTGTCTCCGAAGGAAAGACTGCACGAATACGCAGGTCCTCGTGAACAGGGTGCAGTCTTACCTGCCCCTTGGATTCCGGGCTGCAGTCTGGGGGTCCAGGGGGACTGCTAGCTAATCCCCTGCGGATCCCCACTGGGGATACCTAGCACAGGCTTGGTGTCACAGCACCGTAGAGGGGTTATGGGGTGGCAGCACAGACATCCAGAGGACAGTCTGCTGCTGCTCACCCTTCTGGTAGAAATAAAAATATACTTAAAAAAATAAAAGCTTGGGCCGCTAGGCAGCATAGTTATAATAGTGGTCCAGCACCTTCCCGGGCACAAATGAAACTGAAGTGCCCTCAGGCTGTGGGTGGAGTAAGAACCAGAGCATCCTGGATTCAAAAGCTTTGCTATTGGGTGTCCAGTCCTCCAGGTCCCACCTACACCCCAATGTCTCCTTGTGGAGCCCTATGGACCCTGAAGAAATAATAGTTGTAGTTAAATTGGGGTACATTAAAACGGGTGGTAGTATATTCTTGTGGCTATGTGAATTTTTTTTTTTTTTTAAATACACCTGCTGCAGCCACTAGCAATCCTAAATACACCTGCCCCTTCCATACAGCCTCCCAAAAATACCTGACAGTACTTTAAACCCATTGTTCATTACCATTTACATTTTCACCCCAACAATGACATTTGGGGGACTTATTCCAACTTTATTGTTTTGCCTAATTAGTCATAATGGGGGGGGGGGGGGTCCAAAGGGCTCTGAACCAATTACCCACATCTATTTGCCGAAAATAGAGGTATTGCACAATTCTTTCACCTGCCTCCGAGGTGGTGAAACTTTTCAGCGGGTTCTGCCTATGGTGTTATTTTCTCTGATGAATCCCCTTTGATTGTTCGGGGCATCTGGGAAAAAAAAAAACCACACTTGTCTGGAGAAGGAAAGGTGAGCGCTACCATCAGTTCTGTGTCATGCCAACAGTAAAGCATCCTGAGGCCATTCATGTGTGGGGTTGCTTCTCAGCCAAGGGAGTGGGCTCACTCACAATTTTGCCTAAGAACACAGCCATGAATAAAGAATGGTACCAAAACTTCCTCCAAGAGCAACTTCTCCCAACCATCCAAGAACAATTGTGACAAACAATGCCTTTTCCAGCATGATAGTTATCACTTGCCTTTTGGCAAGGTGCTCCAAGTGGCTCGGGGAACAAAACATCAAAATTTTGGGTCCATGGCCAGGAAACTGCCCAGACCTTAATGCCTTTGAGAACTTGTGGTAAATCCTCAAGCAGGTGGACAAACAATACCCCACAAATTCTGACAAAAGTCCAAGCATTGATTAGGCAAGAATGGGCGGTCAGTATGTGGCCCAGAAGTTAATTGACAGCATGCCAGTACCAATTTGCAGGTCTTGAAAAAGAGTAAAAACTGCAAATATTGACACTCTGTATAAACTTAATGTAATTGTCAATAATAGCCTGACTCTTATGAAATGCTTGTAATTTTACTGCTGTATACCATAGTAACATCTGACAAAGGTCTAAACCACATAGCTCCACCTGTGGATTTTTCAAAATGAGTAATGACTCACCTGTGCACCAGCTGGGTGACCTGAAAAAATATGAGCTATGGTAAGAACTTACCTTTGTTATCTCCATAGTCCATAAGGTTCCACAGGATACCTTGGGGTATAGGTGATGACGTCAGGCATCGGGCACCATAGAGTTAAGTTTCAGCCTCCTAGGACGCACTAGGGTCCCCCCCTCCTATACCCCGCCCCCGAGTCAAGGCATCTCAGTTACGTACCAAGCCATAGGCCGGAGGAGGAGAAGGAAGAGAGAAGAAAGATCTGGACGGACGGACACAAATCACATTCTCACCAGAGGGAGACGGAAAAAAAAATCAAACAAAAAAAACGGTAACCAGAGTAAAGCCCATCTGCAGCACAGGTGCAACAGGGCGGGAGTCCTGTGGAACCCTATGGACTTCATAGAAAGAGATAACAAAAGGTAAGTTCTTACCATCTCATTTTCTACATCAGGGTCCATAGGGTATCCACAGGCAAAGGTGTCAAAAGCGTAATACCTCACAAAAGGTATGGACAGAGGACCACGTGGCAGCCTTGCAGATCTGGACTGCAGATGCACCACGTTGAGCTGCCCACGAAGGACCCACAGACCTAGTGGAATGTGCCCTCACAGAGGAAGGAACCGGAAGGCCTTCATGAAGATAAGCTTCTGAAATAGCCATAAGAATCCAACAGGCCAACCCTTTTTACGGAAGCCATAGAGGACAAACAAGGCATCCGACTTCCTAAAAGAAGAAGAAGTGCGGCCAACTTAAATCCTTAAGGCCCGCACAACGTCCAAAGTGGCCTCACCCACTGAAAGATCAGGTGAGTTAAAAGCCGGCACAACGATTTCCTCGATGTGAAAACTTGAAACAACTTTCGGAAGGAATCCAGGACGAGTGCGCAGCACCGCCCTGTTCCTATGAAAAATCAGAAAAGGGGGTCTACAGGAGAGAGCCCCTAAGTCAGAAACACGTCTGGCCAAAGCATTGGCCAGAAGGAATATTGTTTTAGCTGTAAGCCATTTAAGGTCCACTGAGCCCAGTGGTTCAAATGGCGGTCCCTGGAGAGCTCTCAGGACCACAGCCAAATCCCAAGGAGCCACCGGTTGAACAAAAGGTAGCTGAATGAGAAGAACAACAAGAGATATGGTAAGAACTTACCTTTGTTATCTCTGTTTCTACGAAGTCCATAGGGTCGACCTTGGGGGGTATATAGCTGGATCTGGATCCATGGGCACCACGCAGTTAAAGCTTTGCTGCTCCCAGGATGCACTTGGGTCCATCCTCCTCTATACCCCGCCCCCGAGCCACAGGCACCTCAGTTGGTAAGCAGCCAAGGCCGGAGGAGGAGACTAAACAGAGAGAAGGAAGACTGGAACACACAAGAAACAATACTCACAGAAATGGGAGACGGAAAACCGGTGACCAGCCACATAGCCCATATGAAGCCAGGTGCGTCAGGGCGGGCGCCCTGTGGACCCGATGGACTTCGTAGAAACAAAGGGGGACATTCAGACCCGCTCGCGAGGAAAGTTCGCTCACAAGCGGGTCGATGTTTGGCGAATGCGCACGACGGAGGGAGCTCCGTCATGCGCATGCGCGAGACCCGGCGAGCAATGAGAAATACGTCGCTCGGGGTCTCGCACCAAAGGGGGCGTGCTGTTGATGGTGACTGACAGCACACCCCCTTTGGTGGGCGTGCCGGCCAGACGGAGGCGTTCCTATGGGAAGTAATGATGTCAGTGGGAGTGACTTTGGCTCTGATAGAGCCAAAGTCACTCCTGGGCTTGCGGCAGTAAGACCCTTCCGCAGGGTCTCGTCGCAAGCCCGATGGTCTTTGACCATCGCGACCATCATGGACACTCGCATAAGCTGTGGGTGGTAACCCACAGCTATGCGAGCGTCCATGAGGACGCTCCAAAAACAGGTAGGAAGGCCCTGATTCAGGCCCAGATAAAGGTAAGTTCTTACCATATTTCTTGTTTTCTACTTCAGGGTCCATAGGGCGTCCACAGGGTTGACCTTGGGGATGTCCCAAAGCAATTCAACTAAGGAAAAACCAAAGAGGACAAACCCGTGCGCTTGCAGGCAAGCGATAGTCAGGTGGAGATGTTGAAGCAGTACCTCCGGGGAGGTCATCCAGATACGGCAGCAGCCGTACATTCTGGTTCCGAAGATGTGCGGCCATGACCGCCATAATCTTTGTGAATACCCTCGGTGCCGTGGAGAGGCCAAAGGGTAGCGCCCGGAACTGATAATGATGTTGAAGGATAGCGAACCTCAGATACCGCTGGTGCGAAGGTGCTATCGGAACATGGAGGTAGGCATCATAGATATCCAGGGACACCATGTAATCCCCAGGTTCCATCGCCAGAATGATGGAACGTAACGTTTCCATCCTGAACTTTGGAACTCTGAGGAATTTGTTCAGAGACTCCAAGTTGAGGATAGGGCGATGAGAACCATTGGGTTTCTGCACCAGAAACAGAGAATAGTACCCAGTCCCTCGTAATTGAGGAACGGGAACAATGACCCCTGCTTTCAGCAAGGATTCTATAGCTTCCTGAATCTGTAAAGTCTTGGTCCTGAGAAGGACTTGTGCAGAAAAACTGGTGGGGCGGTCTGTGCCGAAAAGACAGGGCGTACCCCTGGGAGACCACTTCTCGAACCCAGGCATCCGTGGTGGTATTGTGCCAGCACTGGGCAAATAGAAAAAGTCGGCCTCCCACTCAGGCCCGTCCCACCAGGCAGAAGGTTTATCTTCCTGCTTGGAAGAAGGGCGCCTGGCACTCCAGGCCTGCTTCTTGGGCTTAGAGGCGGCCTTGGTCGCCGACTGCCTCGGGAAGGACTGACCTTGGGCCTTGCCCTGAACCAGAAAGGACCGAAAGGCAGAGCTCCGTACCTTGATAGGTGCAGAAACCGAAGGGAGGAAGGCTGATTTAGACTTAGCCAGAGTATCCACTATTTTGTCCAAGTCTGTACCAAAAAGCAACTCTCCATTAAAAGGTAAGGCCTCCAGGCCCTTTTTGGAGTCTGCGTCAGCTCTCCAAGACCGCAGCCACAAGGACCGACGCGCCGACACAGCTGCCGCCGACACCCTAGAGGTCAGCAAGCTTGCATCCAATGATGCTTCCCCAATGTAGGAAGCCGCATCCCTCATTTGTCCTATCAATGCTCTCTGGATATCCGGAACATCATCCGGAAAGGTATCCTCTAAAGCGTTGGCCCAGCTCTCGATGGCCTTAGCCACCCAAGAGATGGCCATGGACGGACGGGCCACCGCCCCCGAGAGAGTAGATAGACTTTAAACAAGTCTCCACTTTCCTGTCCGTGGGATCTTTCAGGGAGGAGATCGACAGCAAAGGCAACGTAGCGCTTTTAATTAAGCGGGTGACATGGGAATCCACCACAGGCGGAGTTTCCCATTTCCTGCAATGAGCCACAGAAAAAGGATAGTTTGAAGCCAACAGTTTCTGCGGTTGGAATCTCTTGCTGGGCAACTGCCAGGCCCCCGCCATATGATCAATCAACTGGTCGGACAGGGGAAAAACAGTCGAAGCTACCTTGGCCTTTTTTAAAATTAGGGTACTTCGACCTACTGGGCCCCGGCATCCGAGTCAGAGTCTTCATGGATCTCCCCGTCATCCGAAGACACGTCCGTGTCCGTGAACTGCGCAGCCAGTGAAGCCGAAACGGGTCGCTTGGACGCCTTTGGGGGCAGATCACTGTGCAACATAGATTGAAAAGCCGATGACGAAGCCGCCAGGCTCTGAACAGAGCTGGAGAGGACATCCACCCAGGGAGGGGGTACCGTCTGAGGGTACCCCTGAAAGGGTACCATCGACTGCTGCGGCACCGTGAGAGATTGCACGTATTCGGGCAATCCCGCGTAAGGACCCACAGACTGGGACCCGGAGGAGACTGCACCAGACGCGTCACACCCGGGGAACGGGGGATGGTAGGCTGGGGCAACGCCCTAGAAGGGACCGCAAGCCGGTCCGCGATAGACGCCAGCACTTGCATAAACATCGCCCAGGGAGGATCCTGCGCCACCAGGGGTTTAGAGGGACCAGGTACCAGCTGGCACCGCCCGCACAGACCGTCCTGAGACAAATCCGCCCCTTCAACCCCTGCCGAACAGCGTCGGCAGGAAAACAATACAGAAGCCACGGAGCGCTCATTCTCCTCAGACATGACACAAACTTTTGCAATAACAATGTATCACCGAAACGAGGTAATGCGTATAACACCTGCGCACTCCCAAGTATGCAACACAAGCAGCCCACAATATGGTACTGAGTAGCACACCGCTGTATGTGACGGACCTCACAAATAAGTAGATCTATATAAGCGAGGTAAACAGAAAGAACACCCCTCCCCCACGCACCTGCGGGCAGTAGAAGGAAAGGGATAGGTATAAGCTGACAGTAAGTAGAAATAAGCACAGACAGGCAGCACTAGCAAAAGTCACATACCATGCAGAGAAGTTAGTACTCACTGCACCTTCAGCTACAATCAACCTCCCAGATTCAGTGTCTGGGAGGGCTATAGCGCTGCGAACACTGTCCTTTGTAGGGGGAGAGGTACGCAGGGGACCGGTCCACTGTATACCGCCTGGGAGCTCTGCGATGCTGCCTGGAGAAGATGGCCGCCGGAGAGCTCTGAGGAGTGGCCAGGAGATAACAGCCCAGCAACGCCAGCACACATGAGAGAAGGCGGGCTGAGGGGAGGAACCGCTCAAGCAGGAAAGGCTGCCTCCCCTGCTAGTAATAAACCCCCAGGGAAGCAGGTTCCCCGCCAGTACTAATACGCTGGTGGTCCAGCGGTCACGCGGGGTATGCCACAGAGGGGGGGCGGGGGGGCTCGCCGCCGCTACTAGCGCCGCCGGTCTGTCCCCAGAGACCGGCGGCTAAAGACTTCCTTTTTTTCCCCCGCGTGCAGCGCTTCGGCTTACCTGGCCCCGTGTGTCCGGCCGCAGTCCTTGGGAGATCCTGTAGCCACGCTAGTACTGACTCCGGGGTCCCGCTGCAATCCCCAGATCAGTACTGAGGTGCCTGTGGCTCGGGGTATAGAGGACGGACCCAAGTGCATCCTGGGAGCAGCAAAGCTTTAACTGTGCCTGTGGATCCAGATCCAGCTATACCCCCCAAGGTCAACCCTGTGGACCCCCTATGGACCCTGAAGTAGAAACCTTGCATAAAGGTGCGCACATCAGGGAGCGCAGCAGTCCTACGATGGAACCAGACTGAAAGGGCCGACACCTGCACTCTCAGGGAAGCAAGGCGAAGCCCATGGTCTAGCCCCGCCTGTAGGAAAGCCAGTGCCGCGTGGGCCACTCGGGAGCTATCAACAGGAGTGTACCCCTTCCTGTTTGAATTTCGGGATTACCCGCAGAAGGGAAAACGGAGGAAAGAGATAGGCAAACTGGAACGTCCACTGGACGGACAGAGCATCCACCAGAGATGCCTTTTTGTCTCTTGTTAGAGACCCGTACATCGGCAACTTGTTGTTGTGCCGTGACGCCACGAGGTCTATCTCTGGAAGACCCCACCTGTCCACCAGAAGTTGAAAGACGTCCTGGTGCAAAGACCATTCTCCCGAATGTACGTCCTGCCAACTGAGAAAATCCACTTCTAAGTTGAGGACCCCCGGGATGAATACTGCTGATATAGCCGGGAGATTGCGCTCCGCCCAGACCAGGATGCGGGACACCTCTGTGAGTGCCGCCCGACTTCGGGTTCCTCCTTGTTGATTTATGTAGGCCACGGGGTGACCTTGGAGAACCCGATGTGCCTGCTGGAGAGCATTGAAAACCGCACGGAGTTCCAAGATGTTTATTGGAAGCTTCTTTTCTGCCTGGGTCCACCTGCCCTGGAACAAGTGGGGACCCGTGACAGCTCCCCAGCCCCGAAGACTGGCGTCCGTTGTTAACAGGACCCAGTTCGCCACCCAAAATGGGCGACCCTTGTTGAGGTGGGTCGTCTGCAACCACCAGGCTAGAGACAGGCGAACCTTCGGAGTGAGTACCATCGTCTGGGACTTTAGACTCTGAGGCAGTCCATTCAATTTGGACAGGATCAATTGCTGCAGAGGTCTGGAGTGAAACTGGGCATATTCCACCATGTCGAATACTGACACCATGGAGCCCAGCAACCTCATCGCCGAGTGCAGAGACACTCGGCGACACTGTAGACAACTGCGCACCCTCAACTGCAAAGCAGAGATCTTTTCCACCGTCAAAGATCGGCTGCTGCCTGGAGTCCAACAAGGCCCCTAGGTGCAGGATCCTGAGACGGGATCAGGGTGGACTTTTGCCAGTTTATCAACCAGCGGTGACGTTGCAGCACTGCAATAGTCAGGTCCAGATGGCATAGGAGCTCTGGAGACCCTGCCAACAGAAGGTCATCCAGACACGGTAACATTCGGACTCCCTGCATCCGCAGGTGAGCCACCATGACCTTGGTGAACACTCGTGGTGCTGTCACCAGGCCAAAAGGTAGCACCCAGAACTGGAAGTGATCGTTGCGGATTGCAAACCTTAGGAATTGCTGATGGCGCAAAATAGGGACATGCAGGTAAGCGTCCTGGATGTCCAATGACACCATGTAATCCCCAGGTTCCAGCGCCAGGATGGACCGTAGAGTCTCCATCCGAAACCGAGGCACCCTCAAGGACTTGTTGAGGGCCTTGAGGTTGCGTATTGGACGGTACGACCCATTGGGTTTCTGCACCAAAAATAGATTGGAATAGAAACCCTGGCCCCTCTGGGAGAATGGAACAGGAACTATAACTCCAGCCTGGAGCATAATGTGCAAACCCTTCCGCAGTTCCAAGGCTTTGTTCCAGTCTAATGGAAGGCCTGTGGTCAAGAACCAGGATGGGGGCCTGTGTCGAAAGGAGAGGGCATACCCGTGAGAAACCACCTTGTGAATCCCAATTGTCTGTTGTGGTTATCGACCAACACTGGGCGAACTGAAGCAAGCGGCCTCCCACTTTGAGATCCTCCAAAGGGAGGCCCGGACCGTCAGGCCGCAGGTTTGTCATCCGACTTAGGGGCCGGATGTCTGGTACTCCAGGCCTGTTTCTTGGGCTTGGCTGATTTCTTGGGCCCAGCCTGTCGGGGAAAAGACTCTGCTTTAGGCCTACCATGGGCCCTGTAAGGCCGAAAGGACGACGTACCAGAACCTGAAGGGACCGCAGCAGACGGGAGACATGCAGATTTGACTGCTGCCAGCGTAGCTACAATTTTGTCCAGATCCGGACGAAATAGGACTTCTCCATTAAAAGGCAAAGCTTCTAAGCCCTTTTTGGAATCAGCGTCCGTTTTCCAAAATCGCAACCATAAGGTGCGACAAGCAACAGCCTCAGAAGAAATCTGAGAGGTGAGGATACCGATATCAAAGGCCGCTTCATTGATGTAAGTGGCAGAATCCCGGAGATTGCCCACCAACTCGGCCTGTTCAGCCGAACAGTCAAGAGTCCAAAGACGCCTCCAAACTATCAGCCCAGCGCTCCATAGCTCTGGCTACCCAACACACGGCCATAGCCGGTCTGGACGCGCGCGCCCCCCCCCCCTCGCCCGCAAGGGAATGGACCTTAGGCAGATTTCCACCCTGCGGTCCGTAGCATCCTTCAAGGAGGACACGGAAGGCATAGGCAAAGTGGAACTTCTGACTAGGTGTGTCACATGAGAATCCACCTGTGGAGGGGATTCCCACTTAGAAAAATAGTCAGCAAACGGATAAGCCACGGCTAAGCGCCTCTGAGGCAGATACTGGTTTCCGAGGTGTTTCCACGCCTCCTCTAAATGGTCTAACTGACCCGAAAGAGGAAACACTGTGGAGTCAGCCTTAATATCCTTGAAAAAGGCATATTTGGATTTGGACACCGGAGGATCCTCATTCTCAATAACTAAAGCTGTGCGGACTGCCCGAATAAGGCCAGGAATATAAACCTTTGACTTAGCGTCCGACTCTTTAGTACGGAGAGGTTCTTGGTCAGATAGATCCAGAATCTCCCCATCATCAGACGTCACGTCGTCATCCTCATAAGCAGACAGATGCCACAGGCCGCTTATGTGGACGCAACAGACTCCCCTTGTAACACTTCCGACAAATGCTGTACTGAATTTGTCAGTGAATTAACCCACGCAGGCTCCTGTGAAACCTGGGGAGGGGAAATAGGGAGACTGAGGTACCATCAGTTGTCTCGGGAAACTCTGCATGGGTGACTACACCACTGACTGCTGGGACAATCCCATCTGGGAAAACGCAGGTATCGGACCTAACTGGCCCACTAAGGTTGTAAGCGGGTTAGCGAAACAAGCCTAGAGAGGTTCCTGTACCGCAACAGTAATTGGCCGCGCCAATAAACACTGCCGACATAGCCCCTCCGCGTTACCCTCCCCCTCCGCTATTGGTACATTGCACTTAGTACACATAAGCTGGAGAGGAAATTCACTCTCAGACATGATGGTAAGTGACCCCTCTCACTGATACTTGTTAATATAGTGGGAGAACCACCCTGCAATCACCGCACGGGCTTTAGCAGAGTAAGAGCAGGGACAGTAAAATGGCTGACAGTAGAAAGTGAAAGTACAGGCAGCAGCGCTAGCAGAAGTCACATACAATGCAGAAGAAATTAATCCCTGCACTACCAGCACTGTTTCTCAACTACAGACTGGTAGGACACAGCGCTGCATACACTGACCTTAAACCAACGGCGAGGTATGATGGGTGACCCAGAATACGCGATGCCACCGATCAGCAGCTTCCAGCAGCATTCAACATGCAAAGATGGCCACAGAGGAGCAGAGAGGAGGCCGGCCTGGGGGTGGAGCGCTGCCACAGGACCAATCGGCAGCGCAGAGAGGGCTGTGTGCAGCGGGGGAGGTGCCGGCTGTATACAAGGCAGGCGCGCTCCACTGGCATGCAATTAACCCTTGGGACGCCACAGCGCTTGCCACTCAGCTGCAGCCCGCTGTCCCAGGGGGATAGTGGAAGTGCAGGTTAGTACCTGGCTCCACGCTGCAGCCAGTCCCCAGAGTGCCCCCTGCCTTGGGACTGTGGACCATGTGCTCAGCAGGGACCCACCGCGGGACCCCCGCTGCTTACCTGCTCCCCTTGAATTCGGTCATGGTCTGAAACATCTGGGGTCACCGCAAGCCGTGACCGCAGATGCTTATCAGCATCCCCGGATCAGTACCGGCAGGGTGTAGGGGAGACAGCATGGACGTCAGCAATGACTGTCCATGCTGTACTCCCGGATGTGCAGCCACAACTGCCTTGGAAAAAAAAAAAAATAATAAAATTCAGCGGCTATTCTTAGCCCCCCTCTAAACATGTGCTCCGGGCACCAACGAAACTGAGATGCCTTGGCTCGGGGACGGGGTATAGGAGGGGGACCCTAGTGCATCCTGGGAGGCTGAAAACTTAACTCTATGGTGCCTGACGCCATCACCTATACCCAATGTATCCTGTGGATATCCTATGGACCCCGATGTAGAAATGTGACCTGTGAGGTGTCCTGAGGACAGTTTGAGAAAGACTGGTCTAAACACTGAAGCAGCAAACTGCAGTGCGTCATTCTCAAAAGCTTTTGGCCACAGCTTTAGAGGTGGAAATGGATATAGGAACTTACCATTTCAGATGACTACAGGTAGATAATATAGCAAAGCACTGGGAGGGGAGTTGGATGCTAGTTTACAAAGAGGCATTAATTGCAATACGGTAATTTATAGATCCTTCAGTGAATGTACAGAAGATGGGAGTGCTGGTGCAAGTGCTGTTCCATACCTTGATAGCACTGTTATTTCATCTCCACTGTAGTATCTTGCCACCAATAGAAGACGTTTGTGCCTTCGCATGTTACTATTTTTGCTCCATGTCCACATGGAAAGTAACTGTTGGAAATAAAGGTTGATCTACTAAAGGGGATCTATCCAACCATAGCAATACCATATAAAAGGTCATTCATGAAATCACACATTCTGTATGCCATTCTGGCTCCTGAAGCTCTAAAAACAAACCAAATGCAAGAAGGGCAATACAGCATAGTATCCCCCATCATAAAGCTTAAATGTGAAGATAAAGTTATAGCTTGGGGCAGATATGCGAAAGGAAAAATGCTAAATAAGTTCTTAAAGATTTACATTTCCCGGAGTGCATGATAAAGTTAAACCCTTAACTGGGTAGGCCAACATATCAGATTCCCCCGATTTGCAGATCCTGGACAAAAAAATACAGTGATCGGCAAGTGAGGGTTTAACATGCAGAATTTCCCTGACTACTCAGTCAGGGAATCTGAGAACTGCGGCCCTGATATATGGCCTGGCATTAACAGACATTAGCCATAAGTTACCCTTTTATAACCGATAAACAGAAAGTGATGTATTGAAATTACAAGCATACCTGAATGGGCTGTACATGCCGGGCTACATTTACACTTGCCCTTGGATTTGACATTGTAGTCAAGAATAAAATTCCTGCCGATAACAATTTTTGTGTCACACAACCAGCAGTACTCACCTGGATACTGTAACTGGGAAACATGCCTCTGTACAGCCACCTACAGTACGCACCACTATAGAGCAGAGCAATATCTGCAGTGAATGCAGCAGAGGTTTAAACAAAAATATGGCTTAAAGCTTTACAAGTAATATAAAAAACGAGATATGGTAAGAACTTACCTTTGTTATCTCTGTTTCTACGAAGTCCATAGGGTCCACAGGGTTGACCTTGGGGTATAGCTGGATCTGGATCCATGGGCACCACGCAGTTAAAGCTTTGCTGCTCCCAGGATGCACTTGGGTCCGTCCTCCTCTATACCCCGCCCCGGCCACAAGCACCTCAGTTGGTAAGCAGCTAAGGCCGGAGGAGGAGACTAAACAGAGAGAAGGAAGACTGGAACACACAAGAAACCATACTCACAGAAATGGGAGACGGAAAACCGGTGACCAGCCACACAGCCCATTTGAAGCCAGGTGCGTCAGGGCGGGCGCCCTGTGGACCCTATGGACTTTGTAGAAACAGAGATAACAAAGGTAAGTTCTTACCATATCTCTTGTTTTCTACTTCAGGGTCCATAGGGTTGACCTTGGGGATGTCCCAAAGCAGTTCAACTAAGGGCGGGGACGCTCCTGTGCTGAAAGGAGTACCCGGCGCCCGAAGGATGCATCCTGAGAGGCGAAGGTGTCAAACGCATAGAACCTCAAAAACGTTTGAATTGAAGACCAAGTGGCCGCCTTACACAGCTGAACAGCGGAGGCACCACGTCTTGCAGCCCAAGAGGGACCCACAGAACGAGTGGAATGAGCCTTAACAGAGGCTGGCACAGGTAAACCCTCCTGTGCATAAGCCTCACCAATAATGGAACGAAGCCAACGGGCTAACGTTTGCTTGTTGGCAGGCCAACCCCTCTTGGGAAAACCGAAGAGGACAAAGAATCCGACTTCCTAACCGAAGCAGTCCGATCCACATAGATTCTAAGTGCCCGGACTACATCTAAGGAAGCCTCACCAGCTGAAAGATCAGGCGACTGAAAAGCTGGCACAACAAGTTCCTGATTAATGTGGAACTTCGAGACCACTTTGGGCAAAAACTCAGGACGAGTGCGGAGCACCGCTCTGTCCTGATGAAAAATCAGAAAAGGAGGGCGACAGGAAAGCGCCCCCAACTCGGACACCCTCCTGGCAGAAGCAATTGCTAGGAGAAAAACGGTCTTGAACGTCAGCCACTTGAGGTCCACCGCCTCAAGAGGCTCAAAAAGATGACCCTGCAAGACCCGTAGCACCACCGCCAAGTCCCAAGGAGCCACAGGAGGCACGAAGGGAGGCTGTATCCTGAGAACACCCTGGAAAAAGGTGTGAACATCCGGTAGTGTAGCAATCCGTCGCTGAAACCACACGGACAATGCAGACACATGAACCTTCAGAGAGGCCAGGCGTAAGCCGAGGTCCAAACCTGATTGAAGGAACTCCAAGATTCTGGAAACCCGGAACACCTGAGGATCATAGTTTCTGGATTCACACCACTGAAAGTAAGTGCGCCACACCCTGTGGTAAATCCGTGCGGAGGCAGGCTTGCGTACCCTAAGCATGGTACCAATGACTGAACTGGAGAAACCCCTAGACCTCAAGACGGCTGTCTCAAGAGCCACGCCGTCAAAGACAGCCGACCCAGATCCGGGTAAAGGCAGGGCCCTTGAGACAACAGGTCCCGACGCTGAGGAAGAAGGTACGGAGCGTCGATGGAGACCTCAGATCGGAGTACCAAGGACGTCTGGGCCACGCCGGAGCTACCAGCACGAGCGTGCCACCGTCCTGCTTGAATTTCCGCAGAACCAGAGGAAGGATATCGGAGGAAACAGATACGCCAGGTGAAACGGCCATTTCACCGACAGCGCGTCTACCAGACTGGCGCCTGCGTCTCTTGTCCTTGACCCGTAAACGGGCAACTTGTGATTGTGACGGTAGGCCATCAAGTCCAGCTCCGGCAGCCCCCACCTGTCCACGAGTAGCTGAAAACACCTCTGGGTGAAGAGACCATTCCCCGGGATGCACGTCGTGACGGCTGAGGAAGTCCGCCTCCCAATTGAGGGCTCCGGGAATGAAGACTGCCGAGATCGCTGGAATGTGACACTCCGCCCAAGCAAGGATGCGAGACACCTCCGACATTGCTGCCCGACTTAGAGTTCCTCCTTGGTGGTTGATATACGCCACCGTGGTGGCGTTGTCGGACTGCACCTGAACCAGCCGTCCGTAAAGAGCGGGACCGGACGACTGCAGGGCCCGATAAACCGCCCGCAGTTCCAGAATGTTGATGGGAAGAGCTTCTTCCGCAGACCAACGACCCTGAAGTGACAACGAGCTGTTCACTGCCCCCCAACCCCGAAGACTGGCATCCGTCGTGAGCAGGACCGAGTCCGGGATCCAAAAGGGACGCCCCTCGACCAGATGAGCTGTCTGAAGCCACCAAGCCAAAGACTGCCGAACCTCCGGGGACAACACCAGCAACTGCGAGCGGATCCGGTGAGGTAACCCGTTCCATTTCGATAGAATCAGCCCCTGCAGAGGCCGGGAATGGAACTGGGCAAATTCCACCATGTCGGTTGTTGACACCATGGAGCCCAAAACCCTCATAGCCGAATGGACCGACACGCGGCAACTGCTCAGGCAACTGTGTATCCTCAGCTGCAGGGAGGAGACCTTCTCCGGGGTCAGGAAGATCCTTTGCTGCCGAGAATCCAGCAGGGCTCCCAAATGAACCATCCGCTGAGATGGAATCAGGGAGGACTTTTTCCAATTTATCAGCCACCCATGCACTTGCAGGCAAGCGACCGTCAAGTGGAGATGATGCAGTACCTCCGGGGAACTCGCCAGCAACAGGAGGTCGTCCAGATACGGTAGTAGCCGTACATTCTGGTTCCGATGATGTGCGGCCATGACCGCCATAATCTTCGTGAACACCCTCGGTGCCGTGGAGAGACCAAAGGGTAGCGCCCGGAACTGGTAATGGTGTTGAAGGATAGCGAACCTCAGATACCGCTGGTGCGAAGGTGCTATCGGAACATGGAGGTAGGCGTCCTGGATATCCAGGGACACCATGTAATCCCCCGGTTCCATCGCCAGAATGATGGAACGCAACGTTTCCATCCTGAACTTGGGAACTCGGAGGAATTTATTCAGAGACTTCAAGTTGAGGATAGGGCGATGAGAACCATTGGGTTTCCGCACCAGAAACAGAAGAATAGAACCCCATCCCTCGTAATTGAGGAACGGGAACAATGACCCCTGCTGTCAGCAAGGACTCTATAGCTTCCTGAATCTGTAAAGACTTCGTCGTAACCTGAGGACTCGTGCAGAAAAACTGGTGGGGCAGTCTGTGCCGAAAAGACAGGGCGTACCCCTGGGAAACCACTTCTCGAACCCAGGCATCCGTGGTGGTATTGTGCCAGCACTGGGCAAATAGAAGTCAGCCTCCCACTCTGGGGTCCCCCAGAGGGAGGCCCATCCCATCAGGCAGAAGGTTTATCTTCCTGCTTGGAAGAAGGGCGCCTGGCACTCCAGGGCTGCTTCTTGGGCTTAGAAGCGGCCTTGGTCGTCGACTGCCTTGGGAAGGACTGACCTTCTGCCTTGCCCTGAACCCGAAAGGACCGAAAAGCAGAGCTCCGTACCTTGGTAGGAGCAGAAGCCGAAGGGAGGAAGGCTGATTTAGACTTAGCCAGAGTGTCCACTATTTTGTCCAAGTCTGGACCAAAAAGCAACTCCCCATTAAAAGGTAAGGCCTCCAGTCCCTTTTTGGAGTCTGCGTCAGCTCTCCAAGACCTCAGCCACAAGGACCGACGCGCCGACACAGCTGCAGCCGACACCCGAGAGGTTAGCAGGCTTGCGTCTAACGATGCTTCCCCAATGTAGGAAGCCGCATCCCTCATTTGACCTATCAACGCTCTCTGGATCTCCGGAGCATCTTCCGGAAAGGTATCCTCCAAAGTATTGGCCCAGCTCTCGATGGCCTTAGCCACCCAAGAGATGGCCATGGACGGACAGGCCACCGCCCCCGAGAGAGAGTAGATAGACTTCAAACAAGTCTCCACCTTCCTGTCCATGGGATCCTTCAGGGAGGAGATCGACGGCAAAGGCAGCGTAGCGCTTTTAATTAAGCGGGTAACGTGGGAATCCACCGCTGGAGGAGTTTCCCACTTCCTGCAATGAGCCTACGGAAACGGATAGTTCGAAGCCAACCGCTTCTGCGATTGGAACCTCTTGCTGGGCAACTGCCAGGCCCCTGCCATATGATCCGTCAATTGATCGGACAGGGGAAAAATCGTCGAAGCTACCTTAGCCTTTTTAAAATTTGGGTATTTTGACCTGGGGGCGGGCACATACTCCTCAATGTGAAGGATGGCCCGCACCGCCCTAACCAATGCCGGAACATTAATGGAAGACTTAGCCTCCATCTCCTGGGCCCCGGCATCAGAGTCAAGAGTCTTCATGGATCTCCCCGTCATCCGAAGACACGTCCGTGTACTGAGCCGCCAGTGAAGCCGGAACGCTTGGACGCCCGTGGGGGCAAATCACTGTGCAACATATGTTGAAAAGCCGATGACGAAGCCGCCAGACTCTGAACAGAGCTGGAGAGGACGTCCACCCAAGGCGGGGGTACTGCCTGAGGATACCCCTGAAAAAGTACCATCGACTGCTGCGGCACCGTGGGGGTTTGCACGTATACCGGCAAACCCGCATAAGGACCCACAGTCTGAGACCCGGGAGGAGACTGCACCAGACGAGTCACACCCGGGGAACAGGGCATGGTAGGCTGGGGCAATGCCCTAGAAGGGGCCACAGTCGGGACCGCATGTCGGTCCGCGATTGACGCCAGCACTTGCGTAAACATTGCCCACGGAGGATCATGCGCCACCGGGGGTTTAGAGGGTCCAGGTACCAACTGGCACCGCCCGCACAGACAGTCCTCAGACAATTCTGCCCCGTCAACCCCTGCCGAACAGTGTCGGCAGGAAAACACAGGAGCCTCTGAGCGCTCATTCCCCTCATCAGACATGACAAACTTTTTTGCAAAAAAAGTGTCTCACCGAAACGAGGTAAGGCGTACAACACCCACGCACTCCCAAGTATGCAACCCAAACAGCCCACAATATGGTACTGAGGAGCACACCGCAGTATGTGACGGACCGCACAAATACGTAGATTTATGTAAGTGAGGTACACAGAAAGAACACCCCTCCCCCACACACCTGCGGGCCGTAGAAGGAAAGGTATAGGTAAAAAGCTGCCAGTAAGTAGAAAATAAGCACAGACAGCAGCACTAGCAAAAGTCACATACCATGCAGAGAAGTTATACTCACTGCACCTTCCGCTACAATCAACCTCCCAGATTCAGTGTCTGGGAGGGCTATAGCGCTGCGAACACTGTCCTTTGCAGGGGGAGAGGTACGCAGGGGAACTGGTCCACTGGATGCCTGCCTGGGAGCTCTGCGATGCTGCCTGAGGAAGATGGCCGCCGGAGAGCTCTGAGGAGTGGCCGAGTGAGAACAGCCCAGCGACGCCAGCACACATGAGAGAAGGCGCGCTGGGCTGAGGGGAGGAGCGCTGAAGCAGGGAAGGCTGCCTCCCCTGCTAGTACTAAACCCCCGGGGAAGCCGGTTCCCCGCCGGTACTTACACCCCGGGGGCCAGCGGACACGCCGGGTATTCCTGAAGAGGGGGAGCCCGCCGCCGCTACTAGCGCCGCCGGTCTGTCCCCAGAGACCGGCGGCATGAAGACTGCATTTTCCCCGCGTGCAGCGCTGCACTCGACTTACCTGGCCCCTTCAGTCCGGCAGCAGTCCTTGGGTGGTCCCGGAGCCACACTAGCACTGACTCCGGGGTCCCGCTGCGATCCCCGGATCAGTACCGGCGTCGCAGCGCCAGCGGGGCTGTTGGAGCGGCAGCATAGACGTCCAGATGGACAGTCTGATGCTGCCGCTCTGAAGACAGTAAAAATAAAAATAATAAAATCTCTTTTTTTAAAAAATAAATAAAGCTTAGGGGCTGCTTATGCAGCCCCACTGCGCAGGGTGACCCGACTCCGGCCGGGCACCAACTAAAACTGAGGTGCCTGTGGCCGGGGTATAGAGGACGGACCCAAGTGCATCCTGGGAGCAGCAAAGCTTTAACTGCGTGGTGCCCATGGATCCAGATCCAGCTATACCCCAAGGTCAACCCTGTGGACCCCCTGTGGACCCTGAAGTAGAAATTATAGCCCAACTAAGGTGATGACTTCCCTAATATCTCCCACACTCACTTTAAACATGAAATGTTGATCTTCTGTACTTTGATAGGAGAGCTACACTCCCAGTATGGCATTTTCATTGGAAATAACCTTATATTAACTCCCACAAAAATGGATAAGAAACAAATTTGGCATTCCCTCCAATCTATACTCTTCTCCACATTCTACAAAAGGACGCACCCATTGATAAATAGACATGCTATATTTAAGTCACTGATACAGTGTAATACATTTAGAATTAAAAAAAAAAAAAAAATTATATAGTACAATTATGTCCCACATGACTGCTTCATTTTCAGCATCAATTAGGACTATGCCAATAGCAGAATAGGTAGTTTAAGTTGTTCAATGAAAGCTAGAGAAGCCATTCATGTTTAAGAATTTTATTGCAAAAATAAATGTATCACTAGTCATTTCATTTCCAGATACTGCATACTTGCTTCCTCGCTTTGAGACCAACTGAAAAGAAAAATTAATTTCAATAAGTGTTTCATTTGTACAGTAGTAATAAGCAACTTAACTGGGTGCAAGGTTAATGCTCCCAAAATGCTACAATTTAGGCAGTCATTTAAATATGTCTCACTTAAGTGAAAGCAGTTCACAAAATCCATAGAACGGGTCTTTTAAAGTAATTTGTACAGGTTGAATTTCCCATAACAGTATATTCTAAGAACCAAAATACTGCAAAAAACTTGAGTATTTTGGGGCAGCAGTGACCAGACATCATGAAATCACTAGTGTCAATGGCCAATGACTAGCAGTATGAGCGTGGCTTTGCAGCCATTCCCTCACCAGGAACTGCTTCTCAGTCTACTCCAGTGTTGGCTAACCTTGACACTCCAGCTGTTATGGAACTACATAACCCAGCATGCACTGCTACAGTTTTGCTATTAGGGCATGCTTAAACTGTGGCAGGGCATGCTGGGATATATAGTTCCACAACAGCTGGAGTGTCAAGGTTAGCCAACACTGGTCTACTCCACCCCGCTGGACTCACCTGACACCCACTAACCCCACCCTTGCACAGGTGGTCCTGAGCATTTTGGATATGGGAAATTCAACCTATATTTCCTTTTATGCCAGTCACAAAACACACAGTAGGATGCAGATATTGTGCTCAAGATGGGCAGAACAATGGATTAATGCTTTGCTACCCACAACACTGGTGGTCAAGTGTTCAATTTCAACCAGGACCTTCTGTGTGCAGTCACTCACTCAATGTTTGAATGGGTTTTCTCTCCCATTCCAGACACCTACTACCGGTGGGTCAAGTCAATGCTTCCTAAAACTAGTCCTTGAAACTCTGACATTGCCATGTTATGCAAGTTTCCTCACAATTACAAGTGAATTAAAACAACCTTTAGATTTTAGTGTCAGTAATACATGTGCTCCACTAAAGAGATACAGAAAACATGCACCATTGTGTTTTGAGGCCTGGATTCAAGAAACAATGGGCTGATACAGTAATGTTCGTTTGTCAGAATCCAATCTCCTAGGGAATATAGATTGCACTGGGGCAGACTGATATGACCAACTACTCACTAAAGTACTGTGTAATGTATGCCTGATTCAGATCTGTACATAATTCTGATTTACAAATCACAGTCCCTCTTAGCACTAGCATGAATTACATACTGCAACGTTTGGGGGTGCGGAGATTACAACCATTCTATAGGGACTGCGTCAGACGCACTTCCTGGACCCTGCTGGAGTTCAGGCAGCCAGTCTGGATAAGCTTTGGCTTGCGCAGACTGGCCGAGGGCTGCCACAAGCGATCCGATGCCATGTCTTCGGGCACAACACTCATATCGTAGATACATGCAGGAGGTGTCTATTTCCTATAGTTGCCTCCTGCTGCATTTGCATTTTAGTTGTACAGCATTACACAGCCGCTTCACTGCGGCTATGCAACACCATGGGCGCCATTGAAAATTTAAGATTGACAGTGCATTTTACTACTTAAATCTGGAGTCCTGCTTTTACTAGTAACTGATGCAGTTAATGCCAACTATTGAAGACTACTGGCTTTCTACATACATAACCACCATCTGAAAATAAAACTAGTGTAACTACTTAATACTCTTCACATACTAACCTCATATGAAGTAAGAAAGTCATAGCACAACCAAGAATCATCAGTCTGGTTCCAGGGGGATGGGGGGAAATCAGTCATTAATCTGAAAAAAATATAAAAATAATTACATATTATAGTGCACAGAGCATTTCCACAAATTACAGGGGGGCAACAATTCTATAAAAATATATAGGAACCTCCACCTTCAATAAATTGTATAAACATTGAATTGTCCTTTAAGAAACTTGCCTACTTTGTTTCTTTCATTGGTGAGAAACTATGCAGAGTTTAAGGTCTCTTCACTGGTTTACCAACTTATTGTAGATCAATGGTGAAGAGTCATTAAACTTGTTTTATCTAACCAATTAAAGGAGCCTAATAGGCACTGCAATATTAAAACACCTCAAGTACTAAGCATTTTTTGAAGGTGGTGGTTACTCTGAAGAGCGCTAGTAGATTTTTGGACAAACAGACTAGAGTCAATCCATTGTTTAAAGAAATCCTTCAAATACTCAGGATGTTGACTTAGAAAATAAATTAAATGACTCGATGATCCTCATGATTTGATGTTAGAATGATTTGAGGACTGAGAGAAACTGGTCTGAAAGGTATTCAAAACAGACTTCCCAGCAAGATACTGGGATAGTCCAACTTCTCATTGTTAATGGAGGGATAGCTGGTTCTATTTGTACTGAACCAACACGATTTTTTTTGGGAGAGGCGATTGAAAACATCACAAGCACAACGTGAGCTCAAGGAAGAGGGATGTGGACATGAGCAAAAGAGTTACCTCAAATTACCGGACTAATCCCACAAATGAACTAGCCAAGAGCAGCTTTCGGCAGGCTCCACAGGATGCACAACACTTGACTTCTCCAAGGACATTGCAGATTCTGTACTCTAGCAGAGGATTCTCAGGAGGCAACAGTATTTTACCATCTAATATGGTGTGCGTTAAACTTAGCTAAAACAGTGCTATTGTTAAATGGGTGAGCAGCAATGACATTCTAAATTTTGCTAATAAAAACCCCCAATCAGATTTGGTTTGCCTATTTAAGACAATATTAGAAGCAGCAAAACCAGACCCTTAACCTCAACCCAAAAATGTTAAAGAGGCCATGTTGGCAGCGAGTGGCTATGCTTCAAATATTGCAGTGTCCATTTCCAAGGGCTGACTGTCCAATCAATCATGGGCAATGATGCAGATTCAGCAGGGAAAGTAAATGCCAACTGTAATCACTCATGACCACTTGGACAGTTAATATAATGGAACATTGCACAGAAAATGCAAGTGAGCAATGGGAAGTTACCATTAAAAATGTTATACACTGAGGCTGTCCCTAAAAAATCTAAAGGAGTTCGCTATTTACTTTACAAGATTACTGAGGCAAGACCACAAGAAGAAACATACCTACTTCAAGTATTGCTTACAAAGCAAAGTGTACTTGTTACTGTTAAGTCACCTGCTGGTAATGCTTCTTCCATAGTAATGCTATGGTTTGAGGCCAATAATGGCATAGGAATGGGGTTTGCCTATATTTATGATTTATACAGGCCATTATAAAACCTTAATGTAATCAGCGTCATTTGCAGCAGCACTGAGCAGTTTGCTCTGGCGGCCAGTCAGTACATTTATAGCTTAATAGGCTACAAACTGAGAATACACTATACTAAGTTTATTTTTTATTTTTTTTAGACATTTACGGCAGATACCTACACTTAAGTGCTACACTTTCCTGAAACAACCCCCACCCGTCAATATCACTAAGTAACCACTTGTGCCAAGCCCAGCCACATCCGTGTTGTGCAGAAGGTAAATGTCAGGAGCATATTTCTTTTCAGATGGTCTTTTAATAAGCTTCGTGAAGCCAAAATAAAAGTAGAATACAAGAATTCCGTAACCACTTCAATACAACTTTCATTTCTTCCAGTAAAAAAAGGACAATATAAACAAACATTTTTCAAGAACTTCTTGTGACTGTTATTGGAGAGATTGGACAGGAGGTTCGCTTTAAGTATATCAAGGAGGTTTAGCCACTATTTACAGCGCACCCAGGCTCTGATCTACCTTGTTACACTAAAGGAATGTCTTCAAAATTAAGAAAAAAAATTTTATTAAAGTATATGGGGACCAATATCACCCCTTGCACTATATACAGCAGCAACAGGCATATTATATACCGTGTTGCAGCAGGAGATCAAGTCCAGCAGCAAACAAATCCTCATTTCTTAAGAGTCTCTAGTGAATATAAACCTGTTGCTGGAGGAGCCGATCCCCCTCCAATGCACTCCACATAACTCAAGGGAAAGTAAACTGATTTGCCTCAATGAAACAGCAATGACGGGAAAACATGCCTGTCATTACAAAAAACAGTAACATTATAAAATAAAGTATACCAAAAAATAAATTTAACATAAAAGCATGTCCCAGGTCAGACCCTATAGGACAGCCGTTTCACATAGGTTGGAGGCAGTCAGGTATATCAAATGTTTATAAAAGTGAACACAATTAGAAGAACTACATATTAACGATTCAGCGAAGCTCCAAAAATCTTTATAAATACAGCCATTGGAAGGACGATCTTGAGTCAGGAGGTATTTTACTCGTTGTGTGTAGCTGAGGACAAGAAGCAGGTATAGTTGTAAAGCACTTGTATATGGACAGATTCCAGCATCATCTCCCCTATACTATTTAGACTTTACCCCTTATCCCACTTGGACCTAAATTACAGCTTATTCTACTTGTGCACTGAAAATAGATCAGAACAGAGCCTGTACACATGCATTAGATGGGCAAAATAAGACTGACGTCATAAGCCCTTAAAGAGTGATAGCTTCAAACATGCTCCCAAAACCTCACATCAAATCAGAGTGCCCTACTTACCATAGCTGTCGTAGCTGTCTCTGTAGGAGCCTCCAGACCGATCTCCATAGCCACCTTGACTCCTGCCACTAGACACAAGGTAGCAACCAATAAGTTAGTTCAGCATGGTGATACAGAAGTAATCTACTGCTCTAATGCTGGGCAAGTGATCTTTGCTTTTGATCCGATTTTTATCTGAAGGGCTAGGTAAACAAATGTTAAAGGCTACTCAAGCTGCAATTTAACACCTCTGTGCCGGTTATAAAATTTTCAGTATGCCACTGAAATCATTCTACATCATTTAATCAAGGCACACATTTAGAGAATTGATATGCAAGCACATAGCAAACATGTTGGGAAAGGTAACAAATTTGAGGTAAAATGCTACAAGCAGCAGGAAAACTAAGCTAATCACTGCTTGTCTGCTCAGTGGTAAAAATCTGCTTCTAACCGCTTTGTCGGTACTATCTTTGATCTCATCTAAAACTCCATGCTGATGTTCTACAACTTCATGCTCACCTGCCATAGTAGTCCCGGGATCCACCACTACCACCATAACCTCCACTTCTGTTATCAAAACGGCTGCTGCCATATCCCCTGTCTCCACCACCTATTAATAAAAAAATAAAAAAAATGTAATGTTAAAACACAATTGATAAGGTTTACATTTGAATATAAAGTGTCCACACAGCGATTTTTTTACCGATCTGGCCGATTCCGACACATTGGAACGATAGTTTGTGTAAAAAAAACGCCCAAATCGTGAGTCCCCACTCACGATCAATGCGCGCCCCCGCAGGTCGCACATCGCATCTTCAGTTCTGCCGTGCAGTACAGCAGATCTGACATACTAGACACAAATGCACTGTTAAACTCTGGCTGCTGGAGATCGGATGAAGATTGGACAGCACATATTATGGATATAGTGTTCAGAGCTGCCGGGGAGTTTCAAGGGAAATTGGACACAGTCGGATCGCGAGTACATTGGTATGTGTGTGGGCACCGTAACAATGTTGTGTGACTTGCGCTTTTAGTTTCAGCTGCTATGGTCCAACACAATGCACATATATAGAAAACAAAGAGGGAAGGCCACCAAGTGCTGATACATAGAATAATTCTCTTGTGGAGAAAAAAAAAAAAAAGAAAAAAGAAAACTACAAGTGATATATTGTCTCATGCAGTTAGAATTCCTCATCTCTGAACCATAGCTCACCTTAGAGTGGTGAAAAACGTGCACATAATAGGCATCTTTTTGGAGTCTCTCTCACTTGTGGTTGTGCAGGAATATCCCAAAATCTACATCAATGGGTAGGACAACCTCCAAAATAAGCATAAAGAAAATGACCTCATCGTGTCAAACAGTAAAGCAGGGGTCTTCAACCTTGGCACTCCAGCTGCTGTGGAACTACACATCCCAGCATGCACTGCCTTTTTGATATAACAGCATGCTAAAACTATGGCAGTGCATGCTGGGATGTGTAGTTCCACAGCAGCAGGAGGGCCAAGGTTGACCCCTGCAGTAAAGGATAATTTAACGCTGGTAAAAACCGGTACGACAAAATGTATAAAAACCCAAACCCCTTAGGGAATGTCTGCATACCAGATCGGGCCTGAAAGGTAGGCACTGTAAACAGCATGAGGGAATAGTTCTTATGCCCGGGTCAGTCACCTCCAGCTGTTATCCAGTGAATATCCCCCTTATGGTCCAGTCCAGTGTTGATCCTCTCACTGGTCTGGACCTTAAGGGGGATATTCACTGGATAACGGCTGGTGGTGACTGACCCGGGCATAAGAACTATTCCCTCATGCTGTTTACAGTGCCTACCTTTCAGGCCCGATCTGGTACGCAGCCATTCCCTAAGGGTGTTTTTTAATAAATACCAGCATTTTTACCAGCATTAAATTATCCTTTACTGTTCGACACTACGAGAGGTAGTTTTCTTTATGGTTATTTTGAAGATTATCCAACCCATTGATGTGGATTTTGGGATATACCTGCACAACCATAAGTGGGTTCCTCAAGTGAGGAAAACCCCCCAATAAGATAACTTTATGTGCATGATTCTCACCACTCTAAGGTGAGCTACGCTTCTGACATAAGGAACTCTAACTGCATGAGACAATATTTATCACTTTTTTTGTTCTCTCTCCTTCACAAGAGAATTATTCTATGCATCAGCGCTTGGTGGCCTTCCATGTTTTCTATATAAATTTACATTTGACTCGCAAAAATAAAATTGCATCCTTTGATCAATCCTTTTAAAGGACAGACTGAATTAACGCACACTTTTAAAGCAATTACATACCACGTCCTCGGCCACCACGGAAGAATCCTCTTCCTCCAGATGAACCACCTCTGTATCCTCCTCTCCTCTCACTGGAGGACTTTCCAGCCTGGTCCACACGAATCTGGCGCCCATCCACAGACTAGAAACAGAGCAAGAGTCACACACAAACAAAATGCAGATTTTAAAAGTTAAATTACCACCCAAGAAGCAGAACCTATCAGTACAGCCTGGATTAAAACTGGGGGAGGATTTGGGATGGACATCAGAAAAAAGTTAGCAACCCGATTCAACGGTCGCCAGCCACCAAATACAGCTTCTGATACCATTCCAGCACTGACTTCTTCGCTGCACAGTAAAACCATTTTTATCAGGTGGTTTTGATAAGATGGACTTAGCATCATCCCTGGATTTGACATTTGAAGCATGGCAACTATTTGATGCCAGGCTTCCAATGTCCATACCTAGGAGGTACATGCAACTTTACTTTATCAATCAAAAGGTTTGATTGAATACTCACTTTCCCATTCATCGCTTGCATGGCATCTTTTGCATCATCTGGGCTTTCAAATGTAACAAATCCAAAGCCTCTTGATCGCTTGGTCTCCCGGTCTTTAACAACCACCACTACACAGAAAAAAAAAAAAAAAACACTATGTAAAAGGGACAGACAGCTCACTGCTACACATGGGCAGCACAGATGCATAATATTGGCATTACTGACTCACTATGCTGGGGCCTTAAGTACAATTCCAACCATGGTAAGTTATGTAGAGTTTGTATGTTCTCCCGATGTGCGCATGTGGTAGGGAATATAGAGACTTAAGCGCCACTGGAGCAGGGACTGGTGTGAACGGCCAATTATTCTCCAGAGCACTGAGTAATGTGTTCGCTATAGAAATAACTGATAATAAATACACTTCCACAACTTACCCTCGGCGATGGATCCATATTTGCTGAACACTTGTTCCAGGTTCTGCTCGTCTGTGTCAAAGCTCAGACCGCCGATAAACAGCTTCCCTTCATCACACATGGTGAGATCTGCGGAGACAACACGATGCAGAGAATAAAGGAGCTGCAGTGGCCAAAGATGGCGCCCGGGACGCGGTGGGTGGGCGTTGCCTGCACTCCCAGGGACGTCAATGAGCAGCTACACAGCCTGTGACTCCCCCCGCCCTGCTGCAGCTACGCCTCCTAGCTGTGCAGTTACAGCACCATCGCCTCCCAGAATAGCCGGCTGCAATGGAGGCCGCAGTCAGCCGATACGCAATATTTGAGAAAAAAAAACAAAAAAACTCCCAAAACAAAACCTTGAATACATTGACTGATACAATTTGCCCATAAACACGCAGCATAGATCACAGCGCAACCACTGCGCGCCGACGGTATAATACTTAAGACCACAATACCTAGCCCCAAAAAAAAACCCGTGGCAGCAAACAAAGACTCACTTACCGATTTAACCGTGTGGACCTGACTCAGAAGAAAACTACAGAGAAGGAATGCCGCAACCTATCGGGCACGGCCTTATATACATTCTGTCGCCCCGCCCCGCCCCGTCACGTATTACGTCAGGGAGAAACCAACACGGCAATATCACAGTGTACGTATAGTTTTTTGCATTAAGCAGCATCTGCACACAGGTGCGCGAGTGTCACACTATGATAGCTGTGCC
Organism: Taudactylus pleione; assembly: GCA_031769625.1. Lineage (NCBI taxonomy): Eukaryota > Metazoa > Chordata > Amphibia > Anura > Myobatrachidae > Taudactylus > Taudactylus pleione. The sequence goes on along the minus strand of JAUIMM010000043.1, from coordinate 7,238,655 downwards.
CTATTATTACCGTCACACAGTAGGAAGTAGGAAAGAGGAAAAAAATGCCCTAACGCAAAATGGATTCGTCTGAATCGCACCCGTGGCATGTAATGAATATGCAGCGCGAACATGTGGCATACCCGCTGTGATTGGGCCGGCGGTGTTGCTGGGCGGAGTTAAGTTACTGCACTTTCCTCCTGGGGGCACGGCCCGCCTCACACAAAGAGAAACGCGCCATGATTGAGGCTGCAGTGCAGGCGCCATTTTGTGGGCACAGCGCGGGCTGCAGCCTCTCCCGTACATAAACAAATAAAACAAAATGGTTATCAATTTGTCGCGTCCGTGTGTATGCACCGGGGTGGTGCCTGTGTCCATCTTCACATATGTCTCCATGTTAAGCTTAGCGTCATATGTAAGTGGCGTGCTGCTGCCTGGGGAAGGGAAATGCTATTGTTTTGTCGTTAATGGTCCCCGTTTACTTTGGAAATGTTTTCAGACTGTTGGAGAACAGGATGCCGGTCACCTCATAGCTGGATTATGTTAGTATACGCTGTAAAAAAAACTGATTTGCTGCATTACTACTTTCATCAGCTGCCTTTGAGGAGGTTCCCTGGCGCAGTTTGCTCTTCAGAATTTTTGTGGTCAAAGTGCCTTATATTCCTGTCCACCCATTCTTATACTTCCACTAGAATGGATGTCAGTATTACATGTACTGATAGCATACATACCTGTGTACACCGCTACTATCGGGGCCAGTGCTATACAGGGTGTTCACGGGTCAGTCAGAATTAGATCTTTATATAAATTGATAATGAATGCAGCAATTTAGTTCAGATGAAATTACACGAACTATCTGGACCATTTCAATTCTAACTCCTCCCGCAGGTACAACAATGGAACCCCCTGTGGCCTGTGCACCTGGCTTGTATGTTAACTATTTCATCTAGTGTTGTCAACACTGAAATTAAAAACAAGCCCAAAACAAAAGCCCAACTTAATGTGGTGGTACAGGGTGGTTTTATTAAAATACATATGAAGATTTATGTGCAGAAAAATGCTTTTTATTGCTATATGAATAGACCCCATTCTGCGAAGTAAAGTGTGGGGCACTCAGGGGCTGACTTAGAGGACTGAATTGCAAAGCTGCACACAAGCGACTTTGTAATATCGTCCTTGCTAAAATGCAAATGCAGCGGAAGGTGTCTTGACACCTCATGCTGCATCTGCGACTGAGGTCACAGTCTGGGATCATGGGACGCGAAGGCTGGCCCTTAGGTCAGGCTGAAGCTTACCACAGCCTAACCGGGTCCTGTCAGCCTGCAAAGCCAGGAAGTCTACATCCATGGATGCAGATTCTGGCCTTGCCACTCAGAAACCCCAGTTTCCAGGAAAGCAGGCTGTCCCGCCCAGTAAACGCCTCTGCTTGTTAAGCATAAGGGGGCCTGCGTGCGATATCACAGGACCCGTTCTGCACATGCACAGAACATTTTCTGCGTATGTGCAGATTGCCAAACAACGGGTATCTGCGATCAGCAGTGCACTAGTGTACACTGCTGAATCAGGCTCTCTGTGCATGGTAAAGTGCAGGACAAAAGTTTAATTTAAACACCCCAAAATAATTACTATAGAATCAGTATAATATTTGCCATTTCTATGTGATTACACTTGCAAGTAAGACCACTGTTATTGCCACTTATCAGTGGCGTCACCCGCCGAGTTGTGACACCAAAGTGCTGACAGTGACAGGAGCCGGGTACTGCACTATAGCATTACGTGCAGCACTCGGATCCTGACACAGTGAGGGAGCTGGCACTGCACATAGACTGGTCCCCAGGGGCAGTCCTTGAGTGACTAAAACGTGGGTTGGGGACGTGAGACCATGCCCCTACCTGTGAGGGCCACATCCCCTTTTTGCCGCCACGCAGCTTAGCTGCGCGCACTACAACCCTTCCTGTACCGGGTGTCACTACGGGGAGGGATGCCACTGCCACTTATTATTAATAATATAGATTAGCATTAGGACTGTCTGGTATAAGAGAAATAAAAATAAACATGGGAAAATGTAACGTCTATTGATCATTTAAACAAGTCATTTTCTAGTTAGCCAAAACTATATAACTACTTATACAGATAAATATATAAATAATACAGAGAGGCAGATAAAAATAAATCGATTGGGGAAGGAGATATGTAACATGCTTACCTTATTAGTGGTACCTGGCTATTCAAGCCCCAAAACAAGCTACATAAAAAAAAGCCCAAAAACAAGCCCAATTCTGCTTGTTCTAAATGGACTTGGCAACTATGGCCCTCATTCAGAGCCGGACGCTCTGAGCAGAGCGCTCGCTCTGAATGAGGGCCGTCCTCCATAAAAATGGAGCGTCCTCCTGGACGCTCGTATAGCTGTGGGTCACCACCCACAGCCTATACGAGCGTGCAAGTTGATGGTCGCGATGGTCTCGACCATCGCGACCATCGCCACTGCGAGCCGGAGCCTGCAGTTGAGTTTCTCAACCGCAAGGCCAGGAGTGATTTTAACTCTATCAGAGCCAAAATCACTCCCACTGACATCACTAGTGATGTCAGTGGGCCGGCTTCTGACGGTAGGCGTTCCCTTGGGAACGCCCCCGTCTGGGAGGCATAACCCGGCACGCCCACCAAAGGGGGCGTGCTGTCAATCAACATCGACAGCACGCCCCCTTTGATCAGACACAACGAGCGAAGGAAAGTCCTTCGCTCGTCGCGTCTGGCGCATGCGCACGACGGAGCTCCCTCCGTTGTGCGCATGCTCAGTGCACACCATCGACCCACTCGCAAGCGGACAGCCGCTCGCGAGTGGGTCTGAATCAGGCCCTATGATTTCATTGTGCTGCGACCTTGTTTTAAAAACCAGTGTGAAGTCAGTCATGGCTGTACAAATGTAAAAGGTATAGCCACATTTAGGTCTTCTATGCAGGAAGGATTATTTCTGGCCTTTACAGTAGCGTGGGTTTTACTTACAATATACAATAATTAGATAGGTATGGTCATCTTCACTGTTATTAAACATATTTAATATTTTGTAAAAGTTGTATGCTGCTTCAGTGAATAGTGAAGTGCAATTAGTGATCAATTTAGAAAATTAGGGGTCTATTTAATAATTGTCATTATATTGGATCCATGACAGGTACATCTCCATCATGCAATACCATCAGGGAGGCGTCTGATTAGCTCCAAATTTATTCTGCAGCAGGACAACGACCCAAACATACAGCCTATGTCATTAATGTCCTGGAAGTGACAAATTGGCCCACCAGAGCCCTGATCTCAACATCATCGAGTCTGTTTGGGATTACATGAAGAGACAGAAGGATATGAGCAAGCCTACATCCACAGAACATCTGTGGTTAGTTCTCCAAGATGTTTGGAACAACCTCCCTGAAGAGTTCTTCCAAAAACGGTGTACAAGTGTACATAACAGAATTGATGCTGTTTTGAAGGCAAAGGGTGGTCACACTAAATATTGATTTGATTTAGCTTTCTGTTCATTCACTTTGCATTTTGTTAATTGATAAAAAAAAACTATTAACACTTGTATTTTTGAAAGCATTCTGACTTTGCAGCATTTTCTCCACACCTGCCTCTCAATATTGCAAATAATACCTTGACCCGGTGCCTCCACAATATAAAACGTACAGAACCTCCAAAAGGTGCGGCACTCAGGTACAAAGAGCCAGACTTTAAGGCAGTGGTATGCTCATCAACGTTTCAGTTTCTCGAAACTGTCTTCAGGATGTAAATGATATACATAAACGCTTACCTTAATATAGCCTACCACCTTCACCATGTACAAATCAAACTTCTCGGCATCTCTGACAGGATGCTTGCCAGCGACATCATCGCTAATCGACTGATGCCGATGTCATTACGTTTCTCTGGGCGGCGCACACCACGTTACAAAAAAAAAACCATCACCAGGCAACAATAAACAATATTGTAAAGCTGTGGGAAACAATTGCAAGCATGAAGTCATATAATATACTAACAGTAATAGTTAACTACCCCCGGATTAGATTATAAAACAACAAGGCTAGAAAAAAAAGGTGCAAAATAACATTATTGGCAGCAAAATAAATTATAAAGTGCATAAGAATCAATGTTAACAGCATATACCATTATTAGTAGCATCATGGATAATAAAGTACATAAACATCTAGCAACAATAAGATCTTAAAACGACATCACATTGACATTAAAAGACCCTAAGTAATAACATAACACGCATATTGGATACACTGAATGATCAATGGAGTTCAGACACGCAATATGGTAAGCAGCGTCCTAAATAGTACAAATGCATAACAATCTAGCAGGGGTAAGATCTGTGCTCATCGCTTATTCCAACATCATGGTAACAAACAGACATATATCCAAATCTCATCACTAACACTGCAAACTTGATATTCAAGGGTACTATAGGATGAAAACGTAACTTGTGGACAAACATATCCCATGATATAATCAGTAATATACTTACAGATATAAATTCATGTAGTCATACCTACACAGAGTACACAAAGCAAAAATAGTAAGCTCCTAAAGTACTACCAAAAACCCCAAAGTACACCTAACATAAGGGATCCAAAAACTAAGGCAGATACAGGCAAGTGTATGTGTGCACCTGATGGCAATCTCAAGGCCACCTACTAACTCAGAACTCTAAATGGAAAGGGGAAATGAAATATGCTATAAGGAGCACGGATTGCCAAGTAGGGCATCCAGAGGGACCTCCGGTCTACCTTACAGTAGGTCATTCCATGTAACTCACGTTACATTTCATGATAATTTTTAGAAGTTTAAATGCACCACACACAAAAATAAAGCTGAAATTCAATATTTTAAAAATATGGCAATAATATATAGAGTAGGTAGTCATAATTAATGTTTAGTAGCAGAAACACATGTACACTTAGTAGTTAAATGTTATTGTTTATATGCGTGACTCATGTTACAACAGAATGTACATAGGAACTGAGGGGACTGATATATTTATTTAAACCTGGTCTCCTATTTTTTTTTACAATATAATTGTTATGCTATACACTTATAAGACCCTAAACGTATGATAGACACACAAACAAAAAACTGAATGTTAAACAAACTATAAACTATAATCAATTTTGACATGTGACTCGTGTTACATACAAATGTGACTCACATTACATTTCTGTTCCCAGTCAAAGGGCTCTGATACAAATTACTCAAACCTGTAGAATCCATGTAAATCAATGTAGGTCAGTTTATCTTCCTTATTAATTGTGAAGATGTATAAAATATTTCATCTGGTGATTATGGCCATTTCCAGTTGATGCCAGGTTGCTCCATTGTGCTCACTAAGTATTCACCATCTCTGATGTCCTTGATCTCACCTGGGTAACTCTTTCCATCATATTCTACATAGAACCAGTCACCAACATTAACTACATCATATGTAGTAACTGTCACAGTGCGCCAGACATCGGCTATTACTTACCGGGTCCGGGAGCACTGGAATCCCGGTGGCAGCGGGCGGGGAGTCCCTGGTGCCCGGTGCTTATGTGTCTGGTCCCCCCACTGTGTGGCTGCTAAGTGCAGGCAGCCGCGGCTCTCCTAGGAGCGTGCGCGCCGACCTGCAGGAAACTTTAAAAGACTAGGCACGCCAAATATAAAGTCATGTTTGGGCGTAAATTGAACTCCTCCCTATAAGAGGGAGTCTCTGGCAACAGATAGGTGCCAGAATATAGGCTCCATTACCTTACTCCAGGGTTCCTGTGCATATCTCTTTACCTGTTCCTGATCTTGGCTTTGTTCGTAACTCCGATTTCGTCTGAACCCTAGTACAGCATTGGTAATCTGGTTCTGACCTTGGCTACCCTTCGTGACCTGCATACGTCTGCTCCCTGGTACCATCTTGCCCGTTTGGTTTTGACCCGGCCTGTTGACTACACTGAAAGTCTTCTCTGTTACATCCAGAGTTCACCAGCACCTGTATAGGGGAACCTATTCTGAGGGCCGCGATCTGTGTGTCGGACGCAGCCAAGTCCATACCTTCTTGCGAGGGTCCCTGGTGAAAACCGCTAGCACATCAGACTCTGCGCCACAGAAATAGTTCACGCCAATCCCCAAATTCAAGTTACATCCATTATCTACACGAGAGTTGCGACATAATACTCTGGCCAAAAACATGGATGCTGCTTGTAATCTGTCACCACATGACTTGCTTGAGAACCTCCTCGCTAGAATAGAGAAACAAGAACAAGACTAGGCTCAGATTATGCAGTGTTTGCAGACCGTAATGCAACGAGTCGGTGTCGCTCAGCCACCTCCGGTACAACCAGTTCCATCTACGGTGACTGTACAACTTGCAGGTGCTTCGGCTCCATTACAGATTCCGAATCCTGCGAAGTATGATGGGGACCCCAAAGGCTGTCGAGGATTTCTGAACCAGTGCTCAATTCAGTTTGAGGTTCAGTCGGCAAATTTCCCTTCCGAAAGGACAAAAGTGGCTTACTTTATATTGCTACTGTCCAGGCAGGCGTTGGCTTGGGCCTCTCCATTTTAGATAAAAATCAGGATAGGTGTGTGTGATGAGGCACTAGGTTTGGACTAGGGATGCAATCGGTTGGAGAAATAAATGTAATGGTGGCTTGGTAAGCGACAATTAACATACAGTCAGGTGCATAAATATTGGGACATTGACAGAATTTTCATATTTTGGCCTCTATTCACCACCACAATGGCTTTGAAATGAAACAAACAAGATGTGCTTTAACTGCAGACTTTCAGATTTAATTGGAGGGTAATTACATCCAAATCAGGTGAACGGTGTAGGAATTACAACAGTTTCTATATGTGCCTCCCACTTTTTAAGGGGCCAAAAGTAATGGGACTATCAACTCAAAAGCTATTTCATGGACAGGTGTGGGCTATTCCCTCATTATTTCATTATCAATGAAGCCGGTAAAAGGTCTGGAGTTGATTCTAGGTGTGACATTTGCATTTGGAATCAGTTGCAGTCGACTCTCAATATGAGATCCAAAGAACTGTCACTATCAGTGAAGCAAGCCATCATTAGGCTGAAAAATCAAAACAAACCCATCAGAGAGATAGCAAAAATATTAGGTGTGGCCAAATCAACTGTTTGGAACATTCTTAAAAAGAAAGAACGCATCGGAGAGCTCAGCAACACCAAAAGACCCGGAAGACCACGGAACACAACTGTGGTGGATGACAGAAGAACTATTTCCCTGTTGAAGAAAAACCCCTTCACAACAGTTGGCCAAATCAAGAACACTCTCCAGGAGGTAGGTGTATATGTGTCAAAGTCAACAATCAAGAGAAGACTTCACAAGAGTGAATATAGAGGGTTCACCACAAGATGCAAACCATTGGTGAGCCACAAAAACAGGAAGAACAGATTAGAGTTTGCCAAACAACATCCAAAAAAGCCATTACAGTTCTGGAACAACATCCTATGGACAGATGAGACAAAGATCAACTTGTACCAGAGTGATGGGAAGAGAAGAGTATGGAGAAGGAAAGGAACTGCTCATGATCCAAAACATACCACCTCATCAGTGAAGCATGGTGGTGGTAGTGTCATGGCGTGAGCATGTATGGCTGCCAATGGAACTGGTTCCCTTGTATTTATTGATGATGTGACTGCTGACAAAAGCAGCAGAATGAATTCTGAAGTGTTTCGGGCAATATTATATGCTCATATTCAGTCAAATGCTTCAGAACTCATTGGACGGCGCTTCACAGTGCAGATGGACAATGACCCGAAGCATACTGCAAAAGCAACCAAAGAGTTTTTTAAGGCTAAAGAGTGGAATGTTATGCAATGGCCAAGTAAATCTCCTGACCTGAATCCGATTGAGCATGCATTTCACTTGATGAAGACAGAACTGAAGGGAAAATGCCCCAAGAACAAGCAGGAACTGAAGACATTTGCAGTAGAGGCCTGGCAGAGCATCACCAGGGATGAAACCCAGCGTCATGTGATGTCTATGCATTCCAGACTTCAGGCTGTAATTGCCTGCAAAGGATTTGCAACAAAGTATTAAAAAGTGAAAGTTAGATTTAGGATTGTTTAGTTTGTCCCATTACTTTTGGCCCCTTAAAAAGTGGGAGGCACATATAGAAACCGTTGTAATTCCTACACCGTTCACCTGATTTGGATGTAATTACCCTCCAATTAAATCTGAAAATCTGCAGTTAAAGCACATCTTGTTTGTTTCATTTCAAAGCCATTGTGGTGGTGAATAGAGGCCAAAGTATGAAAATTCTGTCAATGTCCCAATATTTATGCACCTGACTGTATGTGTCTGCCAATCAGGATGATTGGGTCTCCCTGTTGCCATGGGCTGAATTTGCACACAATAATCTATTTCACGAGACATCAGGTATTCTCACTTTTTTATTCAGTATGGCCTGCACCCTGTTCTACCAGAATTACCAGTTCTTGTGTCGTAACACTACCAGCCGTCCGTGGTATGGTGAACCGTTTTCTCAACATCTGGAAGGAGGTAAAAAAGAATTTATACAAAGCCTCCTCGAGTTATAAATTATCTGCGGACAAAAGGAGGAGGAGAGGTCCTTCACTTAGGCCTGGTGACAAAGGGTCTTATTCAGACCCGGTCGTTAGATGCAAGCGGTCGCTCTGATTGAGGACGGCCGCTTGCATCTGGAAGTGCGGCCTCCTGGTCGTTAGCTAAGCTGTGGGTTACCACCCACAGCTTAGCGACCAACCAGGGTGATGGTCGCGACCATCGGGGCTTGCGATGAGACCCTAAGGTTGGGTCGCGGCACTCGCAAGCCCCAGGGAGCTTCCTGCTCTGATCGAGCAGGAAGCTCTCCACTGACATTATTGCTGATGTCAGTGGGGCCGCCCCCAAACGGCAAGTGTTCCGTCGGGAACGCCTCCGTTTGGCCAGCCACCCCCCCAGCCCGCCTTCCAAACGGGGCGAGGGGGGGTAATGTCACAGTGCGCCGGACACTGGCTATTACTTACCGGGTCCGGGAGCCCTGGAATCCCGGACAGCAGCGTGGCGGGGAGACCCTGACGCCCACTTTTTACGTGTCTGGTTCTCCCGCTGTGCGGCTGCTAAGTACAGGATGCCACGGCTCTCCTAGGAGCGCTTTCGCTGACCTGCAGGAAAATTTAGCGGGATAGGCGCGCCAAATGTGAAATCACGTTTGGGCGTGAATTGAACTCCTCCATATAAGAGGGAGTCACTGACAACAGACCGGTGTCAGAGTATAGGCTCCATTACCTTACTCCAGCGTTCCTGTGCATATCTCATTACCTGTTCCTGACCTTGGCTTTGTTCGTGACTCCGATTTTGTCTGATCCCTGGTACTACGATGGTAATCTGGTTCTGACCTTGGCTATACTTTGTGACCTACATACGTCTGCTCCCTGGTGCCATCTTACCTGTTTGTTCTGACCTGGCCTGTTGACTATGCTGAAAGTCTTCTCCGCTACATCCAGAGTTCACCAGCACCTGTATAGGGAAACCTATTCTGAGGGCTGCGACCTGTGTCGGACGCAGCCAAGTCCATACCTTCTTGCGAGGGTCCCTGGTGAACACCGCCAGCACATTAGACTCCACGCCCCAGAAATAGTCACGCTAATCCCCAAATATGAGTTACATCCATTATATACCCGAGACTTGCGACAGTAACTATGACAGTTACATTTCCACATATATGGATGTATGCCAATGCAATTTTAAATGTTTGCAAATGTTGGAGTGTCGCAGTTTCTTTCTAAACTTGTCCAATATTCTACTGAGGGCACCCAAGTGGCTTATTGACTAGTGAGTGCCGGTCCAAGTTTCTACATATTATATATCAGCTGATGAACCCAGGTAGACCTTATATGTTTACTGTTTTCATCTCACCACTTCAATAACACATTGATCCTTTACCTCTATAGTAATGCATCACTGCTACAGTAAGACATTACCTTCCTGTGTACTAACACATTCCACTCCCTCACCTCTGTAGTAACACCTTTCCCTCCCTCGCCCGTGTTGTAACACATTCGACAATCCCCTCCCTCCCCTGTGTAGAAATACAATCCCTTTCTCACACCTGTAGTAATACATTACCCTCACACCTGTAGTAAATTATTCCCCTCCCTCACCTCTGAAGCAACATATTCCCCTCCCTCGCCTGTGTTGTAACACATACCCTTCCTTCACCCCGTAGTAACACTTTTGACATTTCCCTCCTTCACCTGTGTAGTAACACATTTTCCTCTCTTACCTCTGTAGCAGTGACGTGCGGTGAAGTAAATGGCTGAGGAGGCACTGACTAGTTTCAGAGCCAAATTTACACATACATATATGAACCCGAGGGTTCATGTGGACATTATATAAAGGTGCAGCAGTATATAGTTCTGGAAATTTAGTGTGTTTTGCTCAGGGATGTGTGGAAAAGGTGCCTCACCTCCCATACCCTTTTTACTCCAGAGTTTTGACTATAAAAATGATTAGAATAATAGATATTTATAATATTTTCTTTAATATTTTCTTATCATTTTTATAGTCAAAACTCTGGAGTATACTAAAGTATGACAGGAAAGGCTCTGCCTCACCTGACCGCACATCACTGCTCTGTAGTAACACAGAGTGTCTCTAACACTACACTCCATACTGTACACTTACCCCCTAACCCTGAACCCACTACTATATACTTACCCCCCTAACCCTGCACCAAATACTGTGTCCATATCCCTCAACACTTAACCCAATACTATACCCTTATCCCTAACCCTGCTACCAAAACTGTACCCTAACGCTATAACCCTGCACCCAATATTGTATCTTTACCAGTTTTATTACCATTTATTCCCTCACTCACACACAACACAGAACTAAATGATCGGAAAATGGTTTAATTTGAAGTGCCCAGAATGTCTGAAGTGCTGTGGGATCAGATCTTGTTGAATGCAGCGACATCTTCCCATCCCTCACTATTCAAATAGGGGAGCACACCAACTGCCAGTGATGTTTAGCAGCACTTGGGATGACAGTTGGTGTTTGAATATTGAACTGTGCTGCAGCCACTATGAGACAATCAGACAGGACATTGCACAGGGGGAGGAAACAGTTTAGCCCAAAAAATCCCTTAGTGGGCACCTACGTCATGAAAGGAATATTCTCCCCGATTTTCATGTTTCTAGGTCCAGGGGTTTGGGCTGGCGTTGATGAGTCAGTCAGTCAGGACATCTGATTTAAGCTTTTCTTACATAGCTGTGATACTTAAATCATGTGGAAATATTAGGTGACTTTTTGCTTGCTAAATACAGTAGACCTCTAAATAACATGAATAATGGAAATGCAGTAAGCATATTTGAGTATGTTGGTGAAGTAGTGTTTAAAGGGGCCTATTTATTAAACTTCGCACTCCCAAAAATCATGTGGAGCCAGCATTGTCCACATAATTTATCTATTCATGCTGTTTACCAAAGCAGAAAGCAGAATACAGGATGTTATTAGAGCGCTGGATACTGCAGTCACCATTTGTTTTTTTTTTCAGATGGAGACTTTAGTCTTCTCTGATTTATCTATTACTTGATCCCCAGACAGCTAACATCATCTAGAGTTGCCATTAGCCATTGTAGCCCATCCAGTCAGTACATTTCTGTACTTCTATGCAATACCTGATGCAGTTGACTTACATACATGGTGCCATTTTTATAAAACCTTGATAAAAATGATTGATGTATAAAAAAATTAGGTTTTAGAAAGTATATATGAGTGTGGTGACTAACAATGATAATAATATAGCAATAATTGAAATACAGTGCACTGCACATATAAGTAGTTACTGTTGCTGTTGTGGGGAGTATATGAAGAGGTAATAAGTCTAGCAAATCTAGGAAGGTTGCAGCCTTAGTGCTGGGCCTTACCTTACAGTTCTTTTCCTACTCACCATGGGCTAGCTGGCAAATTTTAGCCTTGGGGGTGATTACAGATACAGCACTGGCCCATAGTGTATGAACTGTAGCCCTTCTCTATGATCACTGGGCCTGATTCTGACCCGGTCGCAAGCGCTGTGCGCTCGCAACCGGGTCGATGTTGGGCCAGTGCACATGCGCACGATGGAGCCGGCTCCGTCGTGCGCATGCGCGAGACCCGGATAGCGACGGGACTCCGTCGCTCCGGGTCTCGTACCAAAGGGGGCGTGCTGTCGATGTTGAGTGACAGCACGCCCCCTTTGGTGGGCGGGCCGGGGGAGTGGCTGCCCAAACGGAGCCGTTCCCATGTGAACGCCGTTTGGGGGCGGCCCCACTGACATCACGAGTGATGTCAGTGGGATAGATTTCGGCTCTGTTAGAGCCGAAATCTCTCTGGGGCTTGCAGCAACGAGACCCTACCACAAGGGTCTCGTCGCAAGCCTGATGGTCGTGATGGTCTTGACCATCGCGACCATCTTCCTGGCCGCTCGCTATAGCTGTGGGTGGTCACCCACAGCTATGCGAGCGGCCAGGAGGCCGTTCTAAAAAAAAAATAGCCCGGCCCTGATTCAGAGTGAGCGCTCTGTCAGAGCGTCCGGCTCTGATTCAGGGCCACTTTTCCACAGGTATTTTGTGGCTGGCTGTGTATCAATATGACCTATGGCTCTATTTTACAATAACAAGTTCCAGCTTGCCACCTGGTAAACTTGCTGTGCTTTGTAGTTCCATAACATTGAAGAGCCAGAGGCCCCAATGTAGGGGAGTCCATCTATGTGGGAAGCTTTTATTGCTATGCAAAGTAAATATGCTATGTAAATGCCTGATATTTTAAGGTCTTAATAAGAAATACATTTAAAAAAAATTATCTTGACATGCCCCTGAAATACCATCCCTTCCACATATTATATGCCATCACACTCCTCCATATGCCCCTCTCTGTGCAGTCTCTTCCACATGCCCCCTATGCGAAGCCTCCCCCATTTGCTCCACTATGCCCAGTCTCCCCCACATGCCCCTCTATGCGCAGTTATCTCAACATGCCCCTATGTGCTCAGTTGCCCCTCTGTGCGCTGTCTCTCCCACATGCCCCTCTAACGCAGTCTCTTCCACGTGCACATCTATGTGCAGTTTCTTCCACATTCCTCCCTATGTGCAATCTCCTCTGAATACCCCTTCTATGCAGTGGCGTTACAATGGGAGTGCGGGTGGTGTGGGCAGCACCTGGTTGTCACCCTCGGAGGGGGTGACACCAAAATGCCGGCTCCTCCTCAGTGACAGGAGCAGAGTGCTGCAGTGTCACATTCTCCTGAAGCACTCTGCTCCTATCACAGAGGAGGAGCCAACAGTGCTGGCAGAGGTCTCCGGGGGCAGCCCAGCATCTCCAATGCTGGGTACACCCCCGGAGTGACGCTATCGGGTTTTCCCAATAGACCACGCCGACTTTTGGAGTGTGGGAGGAAACCCATGCAAGCACAGGGAGAATATAGAAACTACACACAGTTATGGCCATAGTGGGAATATGTACAGAAGGTCTAATTGAAGGACTAATGGCATTCATGTGGGTAACCACAAAATCACAGATGATTAGCCTGCTTAACGTTGTAACAAGTTCTTATAATTAATTTGTTGGCTATAACATAAGGGGACTAGCTCCTATGGTTCCATCAAACATTCATTCAGAAAATGTTTTGTTTTGTTTTGCCCAACATAGGGTTAAAAGTGGCTAGGGGTAATATGTATTACTTCTGAGTTTAAGAAGTCCTTATCTTGCACCCAATAAAAGCTTCAAATTTAGCTTACTGTACAAAATACATAAACAAATTAATACCAGAACAGGTAGTGTATAGTAATTTGTACTAACCACTTGTATACTACTGCATGCAATGTACAAACTCATTAGACCAGTGCTCGAAGTGGGAATTTTGAAGTGGGGGTATGGAAATTTTAATTGAACCCCCCCTCCACAAGCTTTGGGGATTTTGATAATAAGATTCAGCCTCTGCTTCTATCTCAAACCCTGCACCTCTCACTGTGTACTACCCTCTCCCACCCCTGCATCTCACACTGCCTACTTCCTTGCTTCCACACCCTGTACCCCACACTACGTACTCCCACACCCTGCACCCCACACTACCTACTACACAACCATGGAACACTCCTTACAGCCCCCTCCCCCCACCCCCTGCATTTCACACTAAATACTCCCCTCTCTGACCCCCTGTACCTGTCCAAGTCCAGAGTCAGCGCTGACAGTCTAGTGCAGCTTCTCCTCCCCTTCCCCAGCAGGCGGTGGAGCTCCGCTGGCAGATCTGCATCTTCCTTCCAGGCTATAGACTTGGTGCCGGCTTTGAACCAATTACGGCACGGAACAGCAGCCAATCAGATGCAGCCGCATGGCTGCTTCTGATTGGATGCCGGTCCGAAAGCCATGATTGGCCAGTGGCCAGCACCAAATTAAAATGACCACAGCAGATAATTCTTGATTCGGGCGCCGGTCCGTGATCGGTTCACGACCGGCGCCGGGTTTGTAATACTGTGGCCGCATCTGTCATGGTGCCGGGAATCATCCTCACCTCCATGCTAGATCAGGCCAGAGCTGCTTGGAGAGGTGTCGCTAGCGGGACACATCTCCACATTATGCTGCAGCTGCTCTTTAGCTCCCAGCGCCGTTGGAACACTGGCTGAAGTAGCGGTATAGCATACCGCTGTATACCGGCTCACTTCGAGCCCTGCATTAGACTATGCCCAATTGCTGTTGGTTAATTTATTGTCTGTTTTTAAATCTACTGATTGTAGTGTAGAAAGTATATTTCTAACGCTGGGTAGACACTTTGATGACGGATTGGTCAGCAGGCCAATCTGCCATCAGAGCAGCTGATTGGTTACCCATACTCACTTACCAATCGACCACTCTATGTGTCTGGGCTGACAGCACAATTGGGCGGGCATTTAAATTTGCCTGCACATTTGAGATGTTCAGTGTCAGCTGGTCCCTGTAGCAAGTGTACGGGCTGGGGCGTATCTATAATGGGTGCAGGGTGTGCTGTTCATATGGGCCCTTGTGCTGCCAAACGGATCGCGGACCTATGTAGGGCCATATGCTCCCTAAATGGCAGCACAAGGCAAGGATATAGACCAGCATTTCAAACTGATAGCACAGCATTTCAAACTTAAAGGTCATTCATTGTCCAGCTTACAGTATAAAATCATCGATCATATGCCGCCTTTGGCACATGGGGGTGATCGTAATGCAATCCTGTTAGTGTGAAACCAAATGCGTTCACAAATTAAATACTTTGGCTCCAAACGGCCTTAATGAAAAATTAACCTGGAATGCCTTTTTATAAATGTGTTACATCTATTATTTCCATATAGAGCTATCTACACATATTATGTTAGCCATAGATTATGTTGCTACCCTTCATATATTTGCTAAGTATCTGAACCATACACCTGTTTATAATGATGTTCTTAGTATTATTATATGACTAGATTTATATGCACAAATGAATTCTTTAGCAAAATATGGTGGAAGTGCTCTTATATTTTATCTAATGTTATTATGCACTTTGCTCTCTTTGTTCTCTCCCGTTTACTGCAGGACTGGTGTCAGTGGCTGCTAGGTCCCGGCTGACGTCATCCGACCTAGCCGGACCTCGTGGTGCTTCACGCGGCCACGTCCCCAGTCACCGGGAGACACTGACCAGCAACACTTCTTACATGAGCTCTTCTTATATAAGGTAAGACACTTGTATCACATGTTTTTCACATGTCCTAATGAAAAAACCTATCGGTCTTAAAACGTCGACAGCAGTTATGTGACCTTTGATAGACAGAGCCATAACTAGACGTTTTGGTGCCCTGTGCCAGAGAGAGCATCGGCGCGACCCCCCCCCCCCTTTTTTAAATAGGGACATAAGATAGTGCATCTCAAAAAGGGCCATGGCTCCATGGGGAAGGACCAGGGAAGAGATAGGGGAGGCCAGGGGAATTTATCTACTATGCCTAATGGAGGAAGGGTAAGCATTCTTGAATATATCCGGAGTACCGGGCTGACCGCAATATATATTTTATATATATATATATATATATATATATATATATACTGTATATTAGCTTGCAAGATCTTTATGAGTCTGACCAATATTTTAAGTAGCAATCAGTTGAAAGGCAAAACCAACTTGGTTTTGCCTTTCTGTAAGGTCTGTCCCATCTGTTAAATGCATGTACAGTGGGAGCCGGGTCATGCCAATGACTTCCACTGGTTGAGAGATGGGACCTCTCCTAGAAGAGGAGGAACTTTGTAAATATGAGAGTTTGGGGAGGGGGCTTGAGGGACAGGGTAGGAAAAGGGGGTGGACAAGACCGAGTGCAGCGTTGGGGGGTGGATAGAGAACAGGAAGAGTTGTCAGTGCAGGGAGAGTGGTGCGGACCGGTGGGGGGGGTCCATTTTTACTAATGCATATATCACTAGGGTATATACTATTTTTTCGTTGCTTGAGGCAAAATTTTGTGCATTCTACATGTAATGTTATATATATTTGTGTAGGAAATTTCAGTCAGCTATTAATAGCTTAATCAGTTGTGTGTATATATACCGGTAAAGTGATTGAAAAGTTAAAACCAGAAAACTGTGTTGTCTAATTTTTTGTGGCAGCCCGCAATATCCAACAGCCAGTCAAGTGCCTCCATCAGTTGACTAACCAGAAAGTTTCAGAAGGCATATATTTACACCATGTGTGCTCTCTTTGACATATTTGTGTTCTCTCTATGGGTTGTGTCAACATGAAGACTTCAGAAGTTTGGTCTCCAAGGGTGGAGGTAGAGGGGAAAGCTGCTGCTAACAAAGGGCCAGATTCAGAGTTGTGCGCTTTTAGTATCACTGCTGCATTTTTGGATCTACCCGATGTGATGTCCCTCTCAGTCTGACCATTAAACTGAGGGTGATATGCTAAGGAAAAGTTCAGCTCTATGCCTGCCTGTTTGCAAAACCTTTTCCAGATCTGGGATGTGAACTGTGTACCCCTAGCCGATATGATGTCCCTGGGGCAAATTTGTCCCAAATGAAGATTTGTGACAACTCCGTGCCTGAGGTTATACCTCTGAGGGGTACAAAGTGGGCCATCTTAGTGAACTGATCCTCTACAACCCATATTGTGTTAGACTTCTTAGATTTTGGTAGCTCAGTGATAAAGTCCATGGTGTTGCTGGAACAGGGTTGACTTGGAATTGATCCATGGGGTATTTATTGTGTTAGGCACACTTGGCACAGGTGTAGATGTATTCATGCACATGAGTCAACCACTAGTAAAATCTGAAGAGGAAGTGGGTCAGTTTCCATGTACCAGGATGTCCTAAAAATTGTGATGTGTGGGCCAGTAGAGTAATCTGGGTCTGAGCACTTCTGGCACAAGTGATCTGCTGGAGGCTGCTGATAGTGGCCAAAGTTAAGGTCTTTTTCAGGGTATTCAAGGCCTGAATGGCTTCTGACACCCATTGTCTGTGGTTACTCCCTTTCCTGTGAGGGTCATTATAGGGGTTACCAGTGTGGAGTAGTTCCTAATAAACTGCCAATAGTAGTTCAAAACCCAAGGAATTGTTGCGTGGCTCGGAGGACAGTAGGCAGTGACCACTCTTTGATAGCCTGGAGTTTTGCCAAATCCATCTCCAGACCTGTGCCCGAAACTATGTACCTAAGGTAATGTAGTGAGTGATGAGGCAAGTAGAAAGTATTAAAATGTTGTCTAGGTAAATTACAACACATGAGTACAGGAAATCTCAGAATATCTCATTCATGAATCCCTGGAAGACCACAGGGACATTGTAGAGCCCAAAGGGCATCACCAAGTATTTGAAGTGCCTGTCCCTTGTGTTAACAGCGGTCTTTCACTTGACTAGCCACACCCACTCTAGAACCCAAGCTCGTCAGAGCTCTTGACCATCATGGGGAGGCAGGCATGGAACAAATAAGGAGCCTACTGAGTGGCATAATGTGAAATGTGTGTACTACAACTGGTCTAAAAGGTGAAATAAAGTTGCCAACATTACATAAGAAACTTTTGTATGTTTTATTTGTAACAGAGCAACATAGCTAGCTTTGGGGAAAACATATTTCTTTAATAACACATGGCGTGACTTCACCGCTCCACAATAGGTAGCGATATCTGGACTTTCATGCCTTTTTCTTAATTTAGCCTCTGTGTCGCATCGCAGCTGCATCCAATGTCATTCATGGGATACTGGGCACTTAGCATTAGTATTTTTGGCGCAGTTGAGTTTGAATAAAGTTGCAAATTATGGACAAAGGGCCTAATTCAGCTTTGGGAATAGAGGGCCTGATTCATTAAGGATCGCTATTGCGATAGCCGTTCCATAATCGCACGCAGGTCTGCTGCGAAAATATGCTGATTGCTATCGCAATGCCGTCACACTGCCAGCATAGATGCCCACTGCCTCCCACTACCGCTATCTCACATCCATAATACTTTGCACTCCTGCATATACATCGGTAACATTGAGTACCATCAGCCCCTCACGCAGAATTACAGCAGCCCTGACCTTACTTAGAAATCGCTAACCTTGTTGCATGTAATAAGCTCTCAAGCTGCGTATGCCCCTAGTAGTCTTAGGAAGATTTCAAAACCTGCTTTGGAAGATGGAAATAAATGGTTGAAAACCAATAATGTAACTAAAGGCTGTTACAAATGTGGTAAAAGTAGGTGCATCACTTGTAATCACATAACTAATAGAACAGGGGTAGTGATTTGTAATTATAATCAAGAGATATTTACAATAACAGATTTTATCAACTGTGATTCCAAGTACTGCACCTACGTAATACAGTGCCCTTGTCGCCTGCAGTACATGGGTAGGACAACACGTACACTTAATACAAGATTTACAGAGCATCGGCTAAACATTTTAAAAAGGTGTCAACAACATAGCGTATCTCGTCATTTTAGTACTGATCACAATGGAAATCCAGAAGGTCTCTCCATCACTGGCATTAGAACCATCAAAAAGACACACAGAGGAGGGGACAGATATAGGCTGCTATGCTCCCAAGAGGCATTTTGGATATTTTGCTTACATACCTTATATCCTGGTGGCCTAAATGAGAGCATTGACTTTGAATCATTTTCATAGTCATATATATTGAATTCAATGCTTTTTTTCATTCCTTTGGGTCTATCTTTAGTTGTTGTGAGGTGAATGGAATTCATTACAGAGGAAGTCGACTCTGGTAGGATCTATTAGTATTTCCGAGAGATGAGCGGGTTTGGTTCTCCGAGATCCATACCCACCCGAATTTCGCAGATCCGAGTCGGCTTGGGTTTTCCTCGGATCTCAAAACGAGACAAAACATCATCAACCCGCTGTCGGATTCTCGCAGGTTTTGGCTTGTATAAAAGCTCCCCGCGATCGCCACCATTTTCATTCCGGCTGTGGAGAGTGAAAAGGGAGGGGGCTGTGAATGTGATTGCTGTGCTGTTGCTGTGCATAGGGGCTGGCTACTGTTGTCACTCAGGGGCTAGCTGCTTAATGTCCATAATGGGCGGGGATGGCTGTTTTCCATATAGGTACTGGCTGGCTATTGTCCATAGGGGCTGGCTGGCTGGCTGTTGTCCATACAGTGCACCAGGAAAGTATTCACAGCGCTTCATTTTTTCCACAGTTTGGTATGAAACAGCCTTATTCCAAAATGGAATAAATTCATTTTTGTCCTCAATATTCCACACACAATACCCAATAATGACAACGTGTAAAAAGTTTTTTTTAGACTTTTGCACATTTAATTAAAAAACAAAATTAAGAAATCACATGTACATACAGTAAGTATTCACAGCCTTTGCTCAATACTTTGTTGATGCACCTTTGGCAGCAATTACAGCCTCAAGTCTTTTTGAATATGATGTCACAAGCTTGGCACACCTATCTTTGGGCAGTTTCACCCATTCCTCTTTGCAGCGCCTCACAAGCTCCATCAGGTTGGATGGGAAGCGTCGGTGCACAGCCATTTTCAGATCTCTCCAGAGATGTTCAATCGGATTCAAGTCTAGGCTCTGGCTGGGCCACTCATGGACATTCACAGAGTGGTCCTGAAGCCACTCCTTTGATATCTTGGCTGTGTGCTTAGGGTCGTTGTCCTGCTGAAAGATGAACCGTCACCCTAGTCTGAGGTCAAGAGCACTCTGGAGCAAGTTTTTATCCAGGATGTCTCTGTACATTGCTGCATTCATCTTTCCCTCTATCCTGACTAGTCTCCCAGTTCCTGCCGCTGAAAAACATCCCCACAGTCCTGACAGTGGCGTGCAGGACATGCTCTCGGTGGCCCGAAAAGATTTCTGGACATTTTCGACATTCAGCAACTGCGTGTCAAAAATTGCAGAACCAGCAAGAACTGTTGAATTTGCCCTGCCATCAGCTGAAGCAAGAGGTAGTAACTAGGTGGAATTCTACACTCTATATGCTTCAGCAGATGGAGGAGCAGCAAAAGGCTATCCAAGGCTACACTAGGGCCTATGACATAGGGAGAGGAACGGGAATGCACCTTAGTCAAGCGCAGTGGAGAATAATTTATGTGTTGTGCAAGGTTATCAAACCCTTTGAACTTGCCACATGTGAAGTTAGTTCAGACACTGCCAGCTTGAGTCAGGTCATTCCCCTAATTAGACTTTTGCAAAATCAGCTGGAGAAACTTAAGGAGGAGCTGAAATGGAGTGATTCCGCTAGGTATGTTGGACTGGTAGATCAAGCCCTTCATTCTCTTCGCCAGGATCCAAGGGTCATCAATCTCTTGAAATCAGATCACTATATTTTGGCGACCATATTTGATCCTAGGTTTAAGTCATACCTTGTGTCTTTCTTTCCAACGGACATAAATCTGAAAAGATGCAAAGAGCTGTTGGTGAAAAAATTGTCAGCTCAAGCGGCACATGACTCGGCATCATCTCCTCCTTCAGTTTCTGTATCTGCCAGGAAAAAAACTACATTTTCCTAAGAGACCCACTGCTGGTGGTGACGCAGATCAGTCATGAAAAAGTAATGACATCTGGTTGGGTCTGAAAGAACTGCCTACAATGAGTGACATGTCTACCGTGACTTTGTCTGATACAGTGACCATTCAGAGAATGGTGGATGATTATTTTAGGGACAGCATCCAAATAGGCATTTCAGACAGTCCATTTCACTACTGGCAGGAAAAAGAGGCAATTTGGAGTCCCTTACACAAACTGGCTTTGCTGTACTTACATTGCCCACCCTCCAGTGTGTACTCTGAAAGAGTTTTAGCGCAGTCGGGAACCTTGTCAGTAATTGGCGTAGGAGATTATTTCCTCAGAATGTGGAAAAGATGATGTTCATCAAAATGAATTACAAATTCCATGAGGAAGACCTTTACCAGCAATTAAGTAAAACAACTACAGAAGAGTCTGTTATGGTGGATTCCAGCAGGGACAAATTAATATTGTGTGAAGAAGAGGATGTACACACTGATGGGGATGACGATGACAACATCTGATCTTACCTATGTTGTAAATCCAGTTTGTGTATGGGATCATTGCCACCAATGTCCACTGCGCATTGGCAGCTTGTTTTGTGGGGGTCCAAACAAACCAATCAATTCAGCCACATGTGGCAGTCCCTGTCGCTGAAGTGATTGGTTTGTTAAACTGTGAATGTCCTGTTTCATATATACAACATAAGGGTGTGTGGGAGGGCCCAATGACAATTCCATCTTGCACCTTTTTCCTTTCCATTATGTGCTGTTTGGGGCATTGTTGCCTGACATTTTTAATGTTATGGTTTATGAATGTCCAGAAATTGTAATGGCCACAAACAGCATCTACTACATGCCCCTTTCATTTTTTTTTAAGAAAATTCTGAACCAACTGCTGCTTGTGTCAACCCGGCGGCACAAGTCGCACAACAGTGACATTCAGCCAAGGGTTCTCAGCCCGCAAGGCTGCTACATGGCCCAAAGGCTGCATCATGATTCACGGCCCAAAGGCCACCTGTCGTCACTCCAGCCCTCAAAGCTGTAACGGCCACAACTTGCCAAGAGTTCCAGCCCTCAAGGCTGTTGCAGGACTGGTTCCTAATCATAGCTCTGTATTCCAGTACTACTCAGCCCGGAGGCTGCACCAACAATTAACTATCAATTCTTACTTTAGCCAGTGGCTTTACCAACTATAATTTCTTCAGCCAGTGGCTGCACCAATTATAAAGTATCAACTCTTCTTACTTCAGACAGTGGCTGCACCAATTATCAAGTATCAACTCTTCTTACTTCAGCCACTGGCTGCACCAATTATCAAGTATCAACTATTCTTACTTCAGCCAGTGGCTGCAACAACTATCAATTCTTACTTCAGCCAGTGGCTGCACCAATTATCAAGTATCAACTATTCTTACTTCAGACAGAGGCTGCGCCAACTATCAATTCTTACTTCAGCCAGTGGCTGCACCAATTATCAACTATCAATTCCTCCTTCAGTAAGTGACTGTATCAATTATCAACTATCAATTCTTCAATCCTCAAGAGGTACCCCAACCATCATCTTTGCACAGTCCTCAACTCTATTTATCACTCAGTTTTGAGCCAGCTAGCTGGATGGAACCTTTTGGCCTTAACTAGATGAAACAAATCAATATTGTGAGCTGTGAGGTCATCAAAATTGACTGGAAACGAGTGGAAATAAATGTTATTGAGGTTAATAATACTGTAGGAACAAAAACAGACCCATTTTATGTGATTTTAGCTGTTTTTATGATTTTTTAAAGAAAAAATACAGATCCAATACCAAAAAACAAAACACGGAAGGGAGGTTTTGGCAAAACCAATCCAGATCCAAAACCAGGAGAGATACGGATCCAAAACCAAAACACGGGGGTCGGCGCACATCTGTAGTATTTCCATGAGATGATTTATTGCAGGTGTGGGGAGATTTATGGGTTCAGCAATATTGGTCCATACAATTTATGTTCTAATGGGACCACTGCTATTTTTATATATACATATATATAAATATATATATATATATATATATATATATATACAATGAGTATAACTTAAGGAGCTGGAATATTAAAAATAATCAATTAAGATGTCTAATGTATTGACAAATCAAAACTTATAGTATATGATTGTATAGTCACAATAGAAAGTTGATTATGTATCGAATATGTAAAATAATATGCAAATTTAATATAAATATATGTATATATATATATATATATATATATATATATACGACTTTGTAAGGTGTGGCACTCCACGCAATAAACACACAGGAAACGGCTTGTAGAAAACGGTTAACGTTTCAATGCATCAGCATTTTCGTCAGAACAAATTCACAGTGCAAAAAACATACCTTATATACATAAGCATAATCACCCAGTGATAGTAAGCATGCTTGCTAAGGCGCGACTGCACGCCCGGGCTCAGGCAGCTCCCTGATGACGTCATCACGTCGCTCCATGAGTGACACATTCCCATAACCATAGCAACCCAGTAACAAAATACACGAGCTAACATACAAAAAAACCAAACGGCGCTGCACCATACATATTACAATGATGATATCAACATTAAATACATTAGCACTCAACAAAGTGTCAAAGCACTACATATATTCCACCTACTCATAACTAGAACGACACATATCATGCCCGCTATGATGCCCAAAATGCTGGCTATACTAATCGATATAGAGACCTAAGGCATAGATCTAGCTCACTCACATGTACCTATTACATCAATTCTACAGAAATGAACTTAAGCCAAGTTGCTCATTAAGCCCTCTAGGTGCCATGGTACCCAGGCGATGTATCCACCTAGTCTCACGCTGCATTAGCAATCTACTTCTATTGCCACCCCTAGATAGGGGGGGAACGTGATCAATCATACGGTACTTAAGCACAGACAAAGCATGCCTAGCACTGGCAAAATGCCTTGCAACAGGCTGATCACTTCTTCCTCCATTGATTGCCGTTCTAATGGCACTTCTATGTGCAGCCATGCGTTCCTTAAATGCCCGCTCGGTCTTGCCAATATAGGAAAGACCGCACGGGCATAGGATTTGATAAACTACATATTGCGAATTACACGTGAGTTTATGCCTGATAGTATACCTAAAGCCCGAATGGGGATGGTAAAAACTATCTCCAGGAATCATGTATCTACAGGTGGTACACGTACATCTAAAACATCCTAATTTACCATCAGACCTACTATCTGCCATGGGAACAGGGCTCGATATATCTGCTTTAACAAGGATATCCTTAAGACTACGTCCACGTCTATAACATGACATAATATGCGTGTCATTCATCAAATACTGTCTACTAGCTGCAAGACCTTCCCCATGAGGGATAATGGTGTATAAACTCCCCACGTCCAGGCTACAAAGCCAAATTTCTTCATTGTATACAGGGAGTTCAGCCAATTTCCTAAGTAAAGTTGACG
This sequence comes from Taudactylus pleione, assembly GCA_031769625.1. NCBI lineage: Eukaryota > Metazoa > Chordata > Amphibia > Anura > Myobatrachidae > Taudactylus > Taudactylus pleione. The sequence goes on along the minus strand of JAUIMM010000043.1, from coordinate 7,214,221 downwards.
TATCCAAAAGGTAATGTGGGTGGCTCCGTATGCATGGTTGCATCAATGAATCAAGATATATGGCTGTCGGCTGCAATAAGGATCCCCTGGCACTGATTATGGGACGTCCTGGTGGGTCCACCAGACTCCCTGTATACAATAAAGAAATTTGGCTTTGTAGCCTGGACGTGGGGAGTTTATACACCATTATCCCTCATGGGGAAGGTCTTGCAGCTAGTAGACAGTATTTGATGAATCACCCATTGTATCAAGGACCACAAATTGATGTGGTTATGGAATTGTTGAATTTGATCTTGACGCATAATTTCTTCTTCTATGACAATAAGTATTATTTACAACGGATTGGGTGTGCGATGGGGTCCAGTGTGGCCCCATCGTATGCGAATCTGTACATGTTTGCGGTAGAAGATGAAGTGTTTTTCAAACAACAGAATATTGTGAATAGGATTGCATTCTACGTGCGCTACATTGACGATTTGTTGTTGTTTTGGTTGGGACCCAAGCAGGACCTGATTGATTCACATAATATTAGTGATAGCCCAGTGAAATTTACGTACAATATTAGCAATGAATATGTCAATTTTTTGGATGTAAATATTTCAATTAAGCAGGGCAAAATCTCAACTCAATTGTATCAAAAGGCCACTGATAAAAACAATCTACTTAGGTTTGATAGTTGCCATCCTAGGCCGTTAGTGAAGGGGCTACCCTATTCCCAACTGATGAGGATTAAACGTATTACATCAGACCCACAGTTGGTTGAAGTGGGGATGGATGATATGATACATACATTTATTGCTAGGGGCTATGACCCTATAGAGTTGGAAACAACTAAACAAAGGGTCCTTAACTTTGATAGAAATTCAATCTTGGCACAAGGTCAGCCTACTCACAAATCTGAATGTGTACCATGGGTTAACCAATACAATTGTAATAGTCGCTATGTCAACAAAGCGTCTAAAAAGCTATGGCCTATAATACAAACAGACCATGATTTGAAACTACATGACACGCGTATTATGTCATGTTATAGACGTGGATGTAGTCTTAAGGATATCCTTGTTAAAGCAGATATATCGAGCCCTGTTCCCATGGCAGATAGTAGGTCTGATGGTAAATTAGGATGTTTTAGATGTACCACCTGTAGATACATGATTCCTGGAGATAGTTTTTACCATCCCCATTCGGGCTTTAGGTATACTATCAGGCATAAACTCACGTGTAATTCGCAATATGTAGTTTATCAAATCATATGCCCGTGCGGTCTTTCCTATATTGGCAAGACCGAGCAGGCATTTAAGGAACGCATGGCTGCACATAGAAGTGCCATTAGAACGGCAATCAATGGAGGAAGAAGTGATCAGCCTGTTGCAAGGCATTTTGCCAGTGCTAGGCATGCTTTGTCTGTGCTTAAGTACCGTATGATTGATCACGTTCCCCCCCTATCTAGGGGTGGCAATAGAAGTAGATTGCTAATGCAGCGTGAGACTAGGTGGATACATCGCCTGGGTACCATGGCACCTAGAGGGCTTAATGAGCAACTTGGCTTAAGTTCATTTCTGTAGAATTGATGTAATAGGTACATGTGAGTGAGCTAGATCTATGCCTTAGGTCTCTATATCGATTAGTATAGCCAGCATTTTGGGCATCATAGCGGGCATGATATGTGTCGTTCTAGTTATGAGTAGGTGAAATATATGTAGTGCTTTGACACTTTGTTGAGTGCTAATGTATTTAATGTTGATATCATCATTGTAATATGTATGGTGCAGCGCCGTTTGTTTTTTTTGTATGTTAGCTCGTGTATTTTGTTACTGGGTTGCTATGGTTATGGGAATGTGTCACTCATGGAGCGACGTGATGACGTCATCAGGGAGCTGCCTGAGCCCGGGCGTGCAGTCGCGCCTTAGCAAGCATGCTTACTATCACTGGGTGATTATGCTTATGTATATAAGGTATGTTTTTTGCACTGTAAATTTGTTCTGACGAAAATGCTGATGCATTGAAACGTTAACCGTTTTCTACAAGCCGTTTCCTGTGTGTTTATTGCGTGGAGTGCCACACCTTACAAAGTCGTATATCTCAGTTCAGTGGGGGCAACCAGCTAAGTAATCATACTATTTTTTGAGTGCCGGACCTTTGGAATGTATATATATATGTTTCATTGGGATTGATTTATTGAACAATGGGTGTCATTCAGACCCGCTCGCGAGCGCTGTACGCTCGCAAGCGGGTCGATGGTTCCCAAGTGCGCATGCGCGAGACCCGGCGAGCGACGGGGAAGCCATCGATCGGGTTCTCGCACCAAAGGGGGCGTGCTGTCGATGGTGAGTGACAGCACACCCCCTTTGGTGGGCGTGCCGGGGGCGTGGCTGCCCAGACGGAGGCGTTCCCATGGGAACGCCTACCGTCTGGGTCCGGCCCAACTGACATCACTAGTGATGTCAGTGGGAGTGATTTTGGCTCTGATAGAGCCAAAATCACTCCAGGGCTTGCGGCCACGAGACCCTACCGCAAGGGTCTCGTCGCAAGCCCGATGGTCTTGACCATCGCGACCATCATCATGGATGCTCGCATAAGCTATGAGTGGTAACCCACAGCTATGCGAGCGTCCAAAAGGTCGGGTCACAATTAAAAAAAACACGTCCTGATTTAGAGCGGGCGCTTGTTCAGAGCCTCCGGCTCTGAATCAGGCCCAATGTGTGATGGGTTGGGGATATATTTATTATATTTAAAGAGTCTCCGCTTATAAGTTCGCTAGGGTGATTAGCAACTAAAACATAATAGCTGGGAAGATATGAAGTCTTATTTGATTAACGGTTGGTCTTAAGGTAGTTTTGGTATTTTGCATAGAAGATCTAGTTATGTGGTAAAGGCAGTATAGTAAGGTAGCTTAAGTAGTAGGTAGCCAACGTAAAGATCTTTTATATGGGGAATTGTATTGTGAATATTGATTATGTCATGTTCAATATCTATAAAATTATTACCTTAAGAACGATTAAGAAATAAATCAGAACAATTTATTTTTTATCTATCCATCTAAATCAGATGTATAATATGGAAAATTTATGGAATAAAGACTTAACACATCATCTAACACACAGCGTTATATGTGATTTGATGTGAAGTCTAGTCTGGATGATAAGTATGTGGATTGCTGTGGTGTAGAGGTAACAGCTAGTGACATACAGTATGTTAGGAGAGTCAGAGGTTAGATTCCCTTGTTAAATGAAAATCAGGATATATATAGTTTCTTCAGGGTCCATAGGCTCCACAGGGATACCTTGGGGTATAGCTGGATCCACCGGCACCACGCAGTTAAAAGCTTTAGCTCCCAGGATGCACTTGATCCTTCCTCCTCTATACCCCACCCCCGAGCAACAGGCTCCTTAGTTCTAGTTGGTGCCTGGCCGGAGTCGGGTCACTGTTTGCGCAGGTGGGGCTGATTAGCAGCCCCTAAGCTGTTTTTTATTTTATGAGATCATAGTTTTTATTTACTTTTGACTCTTCAGAGCGTGCAGCCGCAAGCTGTCCATAGGACATCCGCGCTGCCGTTCCGTCACCCCGCCGGCGCCGCAACACCAGTACAGATCTAGGGATCTTGGTGGGACCCCAGAGTCTGTGCTAGCCGGGCTCTGCAGGTATCCCTGGACTGCTGCTGGACGATACGGGGACAGCTAAGAAGCAGATCACCGCTTGCGGTGATCCGCGTATTGAGCAGTCCTATACTTCCGGTCTCTGGGGACAGACCGGAGGTGCTAGCAGTGGTGGCAGGCCCCCCATTCCCCGCGCATCCATGAGACCACCAGGGACTTGCAGTCAAAAGTGGGAACCGGCATCCCGGGGATTAATTGCCAGGGTATACAATCGGGAAACCGGCTGCCTTAATACCGACAGCCGGCTTCCTAACTGTCATATCCCGGCGAAGGTGAAATGCCGGGTATCTATATCTAGACGCCTGTCATTTCCCCATTGCCGGGAGACAGGCGTCCGGCATCCTGATCGAAGGGATGCCGGGCGCCGCAAGCAGACAGCCGCGGGGGGAAGGGTTAGGTTTAGGGCACCTGGGTGGGACTTAGGGTTAGGCACCCCCCCGGGAGGGTTAGGCTAGGGGGAGGGAGGGTTAGGCACCCCCGGGGGGGACTTAGGGTTAGGCACCCCCCCGGGGGACCTTAGGTTTAGGCGGCAGGGAAGGAGGGGGTTAGGGTTAGGCACTTAGAGGGGGGATTAGGGTTAGGCACTTGGGGGGGAGGTTAGGGTTAGGAAGGTTAGGTTAGTTTATACTTACCTTAGCGACGATCAGGATTACCAGCGCTGTCTGGCTTCCGCTGCCGGGAACTGTGCTTTTGTCGGCCAGGCGCTGTCAGGAATCGAACCATGCGGTCGGCGGTATTTCATACCGATTCCAATTGCCGGCCAGGGGAGGCAGCCTTCCCTGTTTAGTGGCTCCTCCCCTCAGCTCAGCGCGCCTTTCCGCTTAGGTCTGGGATAGCTGAGCTGCTCTCCTCCTACTGCCACACCACCTCTGAGGTCTCCAGCGGCCATTTTATCCTTGGTGCATCACAGATCTCTGGCAGCATGCGGATCAATCCCCCTGTCTATGTTCTTTCTAGTTTAGTTCAGAGTTTGGCAGCTTCGTCTATGGCTTTTCAAACCATGTTGCGAAGTGAAAAACCTCAGAAGGCATCTAAACGCCCTGTAATGTCATCCCAGTCTACACAATTATCCGACACGGACATGTCATCGGATGATGGGGAAATGCCCGAGGAGTCTGATTCGGATTCCCCTGTCTGGGAAGTGGAGCCTAAATCAGCTATTAATGTTCCAGCATTCGTTAGGGCGGTTCGGTCCATACTTGATATAGAAGATGACGTTCCTGCCCCTAAATCCAAATATCCTGAATTTAAACAGGCGAAGGTGGCCTCGGCAGTTTTTCCTCTCGCTGGCCAACTGACGGACCACATGGCAGAGGCCTGGCAAATGCCTGGTAAGAGGTACCAACCACCAAAAGCGTTTCGCCTCAAGTTATCCGTTCCCTGCGGGTCATTGCAAAAAGTGGGAATCACCGCCTGCGGTAGTTTCTCATGTTACTTGCCTAATTAAGAGTGTTACACTGCCTATGCCTTCCATTTCTTTGCTGAAGGATTCTACGGACAGGAAGGTGGAGACATGCCTGAAATCAATTTATTCTCTCTCAGGAGCTGTGGCTCAAAGGTCTTTAGTGGGCCACAATGAGAGATGCAGCCGCCTATATTGGTGAGGCAGCTTTAGATGCCAGTCTACTGACCTCCAGGGTCTCGGCTGCAGCCGTGTCTGCTCAACGCTCTTTGTGGTTACGCTCCTGCAGGGCGGATGCTGATTCCAAAAAGGGTCTGGAGGCCTTGCCCTTCAATGGGGAGATTTTGTTTGGCCCTGACCTGGACAAAATTCCGGACACTCTGGCGAAATCTAAGTCCGCTTTTCTGCCTTCCGCATCTGCTCCTGCAAAGGCTAGAACCTCTTCCTTTTGGTCCTTTTGTTCTCAAGGAAAGCCCAAAGGACAGTCTTTCCCTAGACTAACCAAATCAACCTCTAAGCCTAAGAAACAGGCCTGGAGCGCCAGACGCCCTACTTCCAAGCTGGAGGATAAACCCTCAGCCTGATGGGACAGGCCTCCCTCTGGGGGATTCCAGGGTGGGAGGCCGACTTCTTCAGTTTGCCCAGTACTGGTGTCACACCATCAAGGATGCTTTGGTAAAAAAAAGTGGTCTCTCATGGGTACGCCTTATCCTTTCGTCACAGACTTCCCCACCAGTTCTTCTGCATGAGCCCTCCTCTGGACGAGACCAAGGCCTTGCAGATTCAGGAAGCCATAGAGTCCTTGCTGAAAGCAGGTGTAATTTTTCCAGTTCCACTGCCTCAGTCCGGGACTGGTTACTACTCTACCCTGTTTTGGTTCAAAAACCCAATGGGTCTCATCGGCCTATCCTCAACCTAAAATCTCTGAACAAGTTCCTCAGAATGTCCAGATTCAGGATGGAAACTTTGCAATCCATCATTCTGGCTATGGAACCTGGGGATTACATGGTATCACTGGACATTCAGGATGCATAACTACATGTCCCCATAGCACCTTCCCACCAGCGGTATCTGCGGTTTGCTATACTGCAACAACACTTCCAGTTTCAGGTGCTGCCCATTGGCCTCTCCACGGCTCCAAGGGTATTTACCAAAATTATGGCTGTCATGGCAGCCCACCTACGGAGTCAGGGTATACGACTTCTGCCGTATCTCGATGACCTCTTCTTGCTGGCAAGCTCTCCAGAGGTACTTCAATAGCATCTGCACCTGACAATCGCTTGTTTACAAGCGCACGGGTGGCTGATAAATTGGAAAAAGTCCTCTATAATTCCCTCACAGAGGATGGTTCATTTGTGAGCCCTTTTGGATTCTCATCAACAGAGGATCTTTCTAACCCCAGAAAATATATCCTCTCTGCAACTGTGGGTGCGCAGTTGCCTGAGCAGCTGCCGGGTGTCGGTTCACTCGGCAATACGGGTTCTAGGATCCATGGTGTCCACATTCACAATGTCAGAATATGCCCAGTTCCATTCCAGGCCCCTGAAGGGGCTGATACTATCCAAGAGGAACAGGTTACCGCAACAGATTATGACTCAGATGCTGGTGCTGTCTCCGGAGGTGCGCCTGTCTCTGTCTTAGTGGCTACAGACAACTCATCTCACCAACCGTCGCCCCTTTTGGATCCCAGACTGGGTTCTTCTGACAATGGATGCCAGTCTCCAGGGTTGGGGCGCGGTGACCAGTCCGCACTCGCTTCAGGGCCGTTGGACAGCGGACGAAGCAATTCTCCGAATCAACAATCAGGAACTTCGGGCAGTATACAGAGCCTTCCAGTGGACCGGACATGTTCTTCAGGGAAAAGCCGTGCAGGTTCAATCCGACAATGCCATCACGGTGGTGTACATCAACCATTAAGAAGGCACTCGAAGTCGGGCAGCGATGACAGAGGTGTCATGCATCCTGTCTTGGGCAGAGTGTCACCTCCCTCCCATTTCGCAGTGTTCAATTCCAGGAGTCCTCAGTTGGGAAGCGGACTTCCTCAGCCATCACGACGTGCATCCAGGGGAATGGTCTCTTCACCAAGAGGTGTTTCAACTCCTTGTGGACAAATGGGGCCTCCCAGAGGCAGACCTCGTGGCCTTCCATCACAATCACAAGTTGCTATTGTACAGGTCCAGAACAAGAGATGCCAAAGCAAGCTTGGTGAATGCTCTGTCGGTGAAGTGGACCTTCCAGTTTGCATACCTGTTTCCTCCAATATCCCTGCTTCCTCGCGTTCTTCAGAAATTCAAGCAGGATGGCGGCACGGTCCTGCTGGTGGCTCCAGCGTGGCCCAGATGTCATTGGTACTCAGATCTTCAGAGTCTCTCCATCGACACTCCATTCCTGCTTCCTCAGGGTCCTTGCCTTTACCCGGACCTGGGTCATCTGTATTTGACGGCATGGCTCTTGAGACATCCATCTTAAGGTGCAAGGGCTTCTCTAGCTTGGTCATCAGCACGATGCTTCGGGACGCAAACCTGCCTCAGCCGGGATCTACCACAGAGTGTGGCACACCTATTTTCAGTGTGTAGCACAAGAAATTACGACCCCCAGGTGTTTTGTATTTCTAGGATTTTGGCATTCCTTCAAGCTGGATTGGACCTCGGCCTACGCCTGGCCTCATTAAAAAGTGCATGTCTCTGCACTGTCCGTGTGGTTCCAGCGATGTATAGCTCTGCTTCCGGATATCCACACCTTTTTCCAGGGTGTCCTCTGGAGTCAACCTCCCTTTGTCCCCCCAGTGGCACCTTGGGATTTGGCAATTGTTCTTCAGGCCCTTCAGGGTCCTCCATTTAAACCGCTTGATTCGATGGAGCTCAAGTGGTTGATGGCTAAGTCGCTTTTTCTCCTGGCGATTGCTTTGGCCAGGAGGGTATCAGAATTGCAGGCGCTCTCCTGTCGTCCTCCCTTTCTGATATTTCACCAGGACAGGGCGGTGCTTCACACTTGCACTGGGTTCCTTCCGAAAGTGGTTTCTAATTTCCACATTAATCAGGAAATTATCGTACCTGTCTTTCAGTCACCAGACCTCTTTGCTGGTGAGGCCTCATTTGATGTGGTCCGTGCTCTCAGGATTTATGTGGACCGGACTAGTTCCCTTCGGAAATCGGATTCCTTATTTTTACTCTTTGGATTTCACAAGAGGGGATGGCCAGCCAACAAACAAACTTTGGCTAGATGGCTTCGTATGACTATCTCAGAGGCTTACACACAGGCAGGCTTGCCTGTTCTGGCTTCTGTTAAAGCTCATTCTACTCGGTCTGTGGGCCCCTCGTGGGCAGCTCGCCGTGGCACCTTGGCTGTTCAGCTGGGTGAGTCGACCGGCCACGTGGTCTTCCATCCAGACCTTTCTAAGGTTCTATGCTTTTGACACCTTCGCCTCTCAGGATGCTTCCATTGGGCGCTGGCTTCTCCTCTCAGCACAGGAGCGTCCCCACCCTTAAAAGGACTGCTTTGGGACATCCCCAAGGTCTCCCTGTGGAGCCTATGGACCCTGAAGAAAATGAGAGATATGGTAAGAACTTAACCTTTATCTCTTTCTTCGAAATCCATAGGGTCCACAGGGCGCCCGCCCTGCCGCAACTGGCTTCGTGTGGGCTCTAGTACCAGTCACCGGTTTTCTGTCTTCCTTTCTGTATGATTCTTGTGTGTTGCAGTCTTCCTTCTCTCTCTTTTTCCTCCTCCGGCCTTGGCTACTTACCAACTGAGGTGCCTGTGGCTCGGGGGCGGGGTTTAGAGGATGGACCCAGTGCATTCTGGGAGCTAAAGCTCTCAACTACGTGGTGCCTGTGGATCCAGATATGCCCCAAGCTGTCCCTATGGACCCAAGGGACTTCGAAGAAAGAGAGATAACAAAGGTAAGTTCTTACCATATCTCTAATTTTTTTAATTCTTTTTTTTTTATATTTGTTTCTTTTAATATGTAATGACAAACAACTTATGCAGTCATGTGCTCTGTTTATAGGTTCAATTTTTACACATGTAAATGTTTTTATTATATGCATATATGTGTCTATATAATTTTTACATGCATCCAGGTCGTAAACAATGCTAAACATTGTACTATATATGATCCTTTTTGTTTATCATAATTACCGTTTTCTAATTGGATGTCCGAAGGTGAAATGAGAGTAATTCACACGACCTCAGGTAAAGCAAACCTGAGGTAACTAATGATCACCAGCGGATGCTCCAATTGAGTATGGAGTAGTGCTATATAAGTACAATCAGTCTGTGTAATAGTTACTCTGTGATAAAGCCCCCACTTCAAAGAGGCAAAACACGTCAGGAGACCCCCTGATTGACAGCACCCTAAAGCGTGACAAGCTTTTCTGGAGGAATCTAATGAAATTACCAAGCGGAGTTATCAATACAAATATACACCAAGCTTGTGGGATCTTAATTAAGCTCTAGTCTGACCACCACGGTACATCCAGCTGACAGGCACGGGAGACAGACTGCTGATGCAGCATAGCCCAGCTTCGGGTGCTGCCCAAAGATTACGGGAGGCCAGATCCACCACCCGGTATAGCAAACATACAGGTTATGCTTGAAGCAGCTATCCGCAGGTACTTTCTGCTCGATTTATTATGACATTGTAGCTTGCCAATTCATAATGGCATGGATATTGCTGTGGAACTTTAAAACTGGATTAAACACCATGATATTGGAGATTTTAAATCCAATCAAAGATTGCAACAAAGTGATATATATAAGAAATGTTTTAATTATTTTTGGCAATTCTGTATTGAATGTGTAGTGAAGTGCACTGTAATATGTTTCAACAACCTATATGCGATTAAATACAATATAATTTTTTATAATTAACAGAGCCTTGACTGCTACATATTTTCTGCCACTTCACAATTTAGAGGTTTTTTGTTAATAGCGCAGTCTTATTGAGTTTATCCTGATGTATGCCATTGCAATGACTAATTTATGCACGCCCAAGTACCGGCGTTCAAACGGACAGGCACGCCTGCGTTTTTTCGACCACTCCCGCCATCACCCCAAAAGGCTGACCTAATGTCACTCACTCTGCGATGGCCTTCTTTCTGCGTGAGTAATCACAGAGCAATCGCATTGCTACACTGCAGTGCATACGCAGTACGCACCATCGATCGATCTGCGTACACGGTTGCAATTTGCGAGCCATGATGAATCAGGCCGAGAGTACAATATTGCAAGTAACTGTGAACCTGGACAAACCATGTTACGATGCAAGGGGAGCAGATACATACATTTTATTTGCATGTAGGGTTAATACTGGCTGCTTTTGCATATAGCTCACAAACACTGCAATTTAGATTTCAGTTTGGACACACCCCTCCCAAATCTCTATGCACGTTAAATCTGCCCCGCCTGTAGTGCAGCATGGTTTTACCAAGATGCAGTTACTTGCTCTCTTTTATGCTATTCCCAGCTCTGAATCAGACACAAAGTTGCTCACAGCTGCTGCAGGCACTGCCAGTAGCAGTGTCCAGGGTACTTGTGCATTGTTCACATTAGAGATGCAAATAAAATACAAAGTCGGTACAAAACTACGTGATCAGATGCATGGGGCAACTTAGTCGCATTATCTGTGGCACGCTAAATGCTTCTTGATGCGATTTGAGGATAGGTGTATGTGAACACATTTGTATACTGTAACACAGATATTGTGCAGCACAGTTATTCACTAAACAAAGGTCATCCCTTCAGAGTTGGTCCCCCCAATTTTTTTCTCTGCATTGTATTGCACTAGAATGTTCTTTATTGTATGGCAGACACTGCAGATAGATATTTTAGTGGCCTAACATTTGTGTCTCAGTTAATGGCAGAGTGTTAAATAGTCTTTAATTAATTTTAGATGCTATCAAAATCCCTAAAGTTTTTAGGCAACCCCCAGGCCGGTAGATGCTAGATTTTAGTTGGCTAAAGGACCTCTGATGATGTCACATCCATGTGACCCAGTTACGGTTAGGCAGCGGAAGGGGGGCGGGGAGCGGGTGGGTGTTGGAGAAAGCAGCAAAGTCCTTTAGCCAACTTGGAGTTAGACTCAATTGCAGTTTTAACTGATGTTTTTTGTTGCTTTTGGGCTTTCCTAATTTGCATTTCCAGTACGTGTTTGAGTATCGATATAAGAATTTTGAAGAACAGTTTTCAAGGGGAACTATATATTTTTTTGTCCTGGGTGCCATCACCTCTAGTTACGCCTTTGAGCTGAAGCAGAATCCGCAAAAAGGGTTTACCGATGTACAAATGGGTTTCTTCCAGGATGTGCAGTGCAAAGACTGAAGAAGTTCCTCATAGGTAGCAGAAGCAGCCTCAGTGGTGGATATAACAAACTGCAGAGAAAGAGTCCTGTGTGCAGTAGCTACAGCCCGATTCACCCAGGACTGCAAAACTCTGTGTCCAATCGGTTCCTGAGAGTGCAGGAGAACCTAAGCCACCCACTGCACCGTACTGGTAGCAAAGAGTAAAAAAGGTCTGTCAGGCAGGCTTGGTACCATGAGTATACCTATACCTCAAAGGAAATCACCAGCAGGACCTGACATTCCAGCAAAGAAGACCAAGGAGATGCCAGCTGGATAGAGCCAGCAGGAAAAGCCACCACAGGTGCCCGATATGTCCTGGGAGTCAGGTCCAACAGTGGATTTGCAAGGAGCCAGCTAATAATGTCTGTCGCTTTCAGCCAGGCAAGAGTACCTAAGGGGGCAAGGAGGTCGATAAGTCAGAACCAGCAGGAGCGAGGTCCCATGAAGCAAGCAACTGATGATCCGAGCAAGTCGATAACTGTGTAGTCTAGCCGGAGCCAAGGCTCCAATAAGCAGGAGTAAGGAACCGGAAATCATGGCCAAAATAGGTCCAATTAGTTGGGAAGCCTTACTCTGTCCATAAATGGGCTGATCATGCTGCTGGGTCCAATATCAACTTAATACTGCAGTTAGAAAGTGCCAGTAACTCTAACCTCTTGTACTTCTCCCTACTTTAGTTTCATCTACTTCTTACTCACCACTAGGGCACCTAACACTTGGCTGCTTATGCTCTGTTGCTTATCTGGGTGTTATAGTCACTAATGTAGCAATATATATTATCCATGTCCTGGTCCTGTATTGTATTGTTCTGTAAGTCGCTTGTCTACAACTTGTTTATGTGCTTTGTAAGGCGCTGCGGAACATTTGTGGCACCATATAAATGATAATATAGTTAACTGCACATACAGTGGTTCTGTCAGGGTTCAGCCTAGGATCGGCTATCTATTACCTCTGTGCCAGCTTCCCCTGACTTCCTTGTGGTCAGACGTCTGGTGCAGTGATGGGCGAGATGCCGAGTATTCTGCCTTAGGTGCTTTCTGTGGACTTCCATGGTCGGCTGTGTATGTTGGGGATCGGAGTTCCCATCATGGGCGCCGCCATGACAGTTCTTCTCATGTGACAGTCCTCCTAACCAATTGTAGCATGATCTCAGTCAGGTGACGCTGTGCTCCAATAATCTGCTACCCCTGGGTATAAATCCACCCCCAGCACTCCAGGAAGTTGCCTGATCAACGATTGTCACTCCTAGTGTTCTAGTTGAGTTCTGGTCCAGGTGCCATGGATTCCAAACCTAAGTTCCAGTGTTTTCTAGTGAGCAACAGTGCTATTCCTATTTAATCTCTACATGTGTTGGAGTTCCAGTGTCTCGTTTCAGCACTAGTGTGAATAACATCCCTACCTGTGCATGCTGTTTGTGATTTCCAGCTAGGTTTTCTTGAGTGTCTCACAGCTGCACCTCTGTGATTACAAGCGTTCCCTGTGAGCAGCAGTGCTAATTACATCTCACCCTGAGAGTTTTGTTTCCAGTGACTGTGCTATAACATCTCTGCCTGTCTTCAGTATTTTCTTGTGAACAGCAGTGCGACCTATATCTCTGCCTGCACATTAATACCAGTGTCTCCCTTGAGTGCACCCCGCAGTGAAAAAACAAGAGATATGGTAAGAACTTACCTTTGTTATCTCTGTTTCTACCAAGTCCATAGGGTCCACAGGGTTGACCTTAGGGGGTATAGCTGGATTTGGATCCACGGGTACCACGCAGTTAAAGCTTTGCTGCTCCCAGGATGCACTTGGGTCCGTCCTCCTCTATACCCCGCCCCCGAGCCACAGCACCTCAGTTGGTAAGCAGCTAAGGCCGGAGGAGGAGTCTAAACAGAGAGAAGGAAGACTGGAACACACAAGAAACCATACTCACAGAAATGGGAGACGGAAAACCGGGGACCAGCCACACAGCCCATATGAAGCCTGGTGCGTCAGGGCGGGTGCCCTGTGGATCCTATGGACTTCGTAGAAACAGAGATAACAAAGGTAAGTTCTTACCATATCTCTTGTATTCTACTTCAGGGTCCATAGGGGGTCCACAGGGTTGACCTTGGGGATGTCCCAAAGCAGTTCAACTAAGGGCGGGGACGCTCCTGTGCTGGAAGGAGTACCCGGCGCCGAAGGATGCATCCTGAGAGGCGAAGGTGTCAAACGCATAGAACCTCAAAAACGTCTGAATTGAAGACCAAGTGGCCGCCTTACACAACTGAACAGCAGAGGTGCCACGTCTAGCAGCCCAAGAGGGACCCACAGAACGAGTGGAATGAGCCTTAACAGAGGCTGGCACAGGTAAACCCTCCTGTGCATAAGTCTCACAAATAACGGAACAAAGCCAACGGGCTAACGTTTGTTGGCAGGTCAACCCCTCTTGTGAAATCCAAAGAGGACAAACAATGAATCAGACTTCCTAACCAAAGCAGTCCGGTCCACATAGATTCTAAGCGCCCGGACTACATCTAAGGAAGCCTCACCAGCTGAAAGATCAGGTGACTGAAAAGCTGGCACAACAAGTTCCTGATTAATGTGGAACTTTGAGACCACTTTAGGCAAAAATTCAGGACGAGTGTGGAGCACTGCTCTGTCCTGGTGAAAAATCAGAAAAGGAGGGCGACAGGAAAGCACCCCCAATTCTGACACCCTCCTGGCAGAAGCAATCGCCAGGAGAAAAACGGTCTTAAACGTAAGCCACTTGAGTTCCACTGACTCAAGAGGCTCAAAAGGAGGACCCTGCAAGACCCGTAGCACCACCGCCAAGTCCCAAGGAGGCACGAAGGGAGGCTGGATCCTGAGAACACCTTGGAAAAAGGTGTGAACATCTGGCAGTGTAGCAATCCGGCGTTGAAACCACACGGGCAAAGCAGACACATGAACCTTCAGAGAGGCAAGGTGTAAGCCGAGGTCCAAACCTGATTGAAGAAATTCCAAGATTCTAGAAACTCGGAACACCTGAGGATCATAGTTTCTGGACTCACACCACTGAAAGTAAGTGCGCCACACCCTGTGGTAAATCCGTGCGGAAGCAGGCTTGCATGCCCTGAGCATGGTACCAATAACCGAACTGGAGAAACCCCGAGACCTCAAGACGGCTGTCTCAAGAGCCACGCCGTCAAAGACAGCCGACCCAGATCCGGGTAAAGGCAGGGCCCGTGAGACAACAGGTCCCGACGTTGAGGAAGAAGGTACGGAGCGTCGATGGAGAGGCTCCTCAGATCGGAGTACCAAGGACGTCTGGGCCACGCCGGAGCCACCAGCACGAGCGTGCCGCCGTCCAGCTTCAATTTCCACAGAACCCGAGGAAGTAGGGATATCGGAGGAAACAGATACGCCAGGTGAAACATCCATTTCACCGACAGCGCGTCCACCAGACATGCGCCTGCGTCTCTTGTTCTTGACCCGTAAACGGGCAACTTGTGATTGTGACGGGAGGCCATCAAGTGCAGCTCCAGCAGCACCCATCTGTCCACGAGTAGCTGAAACACCTCTGGGTGAAGCGACCATTCCCCGGGATGCACGTCGTGACGGCTGAGGAAGTCCGCTTCCCAATGGAGGACTCCGGGGATGAAGACCGCCGAGATCGCTGGAATGTGGCACTCCGCCCAAGCAAGGATGCGAGACACCTCCGACATTGCTGCCCGACTGCGAGTTCCTCCTTGGTGGTTGATATATGCCACCGTGGTGGCATTGTCGGACTGCACCTGAACCGCCCTTCCGTGAAGAGCGGGGCCGGACGACTGCAGGGCCCTGTATACTGCCCGCAGTTCCAGGATGTTGATGGGGAGAATTGCTTCTTCCGCAGTCCAACGACCCTGAAGCGACAATGAGCCGGTCACTGCCCCCCAACCCCGGAGACTGGCATCCGTCGTGAGCAGGACCCAGTCCAGGATCCAAAAGGGGCGCCCCTCGACCAGATGAGCTGTCTGAAGCCACCAAGCCAAAGAACCTGCCGAACCTCCGGGGACAACACCAGCATCTGAGAGCGGATCCGGTGAGGTAACCCGTTCCAATCCAACAGAATCAGCCCCTTCAGGGGCCGGGAATGGAACTGGGCAAATTCCACCATGACGAATGTCGACACCATGGATCCCAGAACTCTCATAGCCGAATGAACCGACAGGCGGCAACTGTGTATCTGCAGCTGTAGGGAGCAGACCTTCTCCGGAGTCAGGAAGATCCTTTGCTGACGAGAATCCAGCAGGGCTCCCAAATGAACCATCTGCTGTGATGGAATCAGGGAGGACTTTCTCCAATTTATCAACCACCCGTGTGCTTGCAAGCGATCGTCAGGTGGAGATGTTGAGGCAGTACCTCCGGGAAGCTCGCCAGCAACAGGTCGTCCAGATAAGGCAGCAGCCGCACATTCTGGTTCCGAAGATGTGCAGCCATGACTGCCATAATCTTTGTGAATACCCTCGGTGCCGTGGAGAGGCCAAAGGGTAGCGCCCAGAACTGATAATGATGTTGAAAGACAGCGAACCTCAGATACCACTGGTGCGAAGGTGCTATCGGAACATGGAGATAGGCGTCCTGGATATCCAGGGACACCATGTAATCCCCAGGTTCCATCGCCAGAATGATGGAACGTAACGTTTCCATCCTGAACTTTGGAACTCTGAGGAATTTGTTCAGAGACTCCAAGTTGAGGATAGGGCGATGAGAACCATTAGGTTTCTGCACCAGAAACAGAGAATAGTACCCCGTCCCTCGTTGTAATTGAGGAACGGGAACAATGACCCCTGCTTTCAGCAAGGATTATATAGCTTCCTGAATCTGTAAAGCCTTGGTCTTGTCCTGAGAAGGACCCGTGCAGAAAAACTGGTGGGGCGGTCTGTGCTGAAAAGACAGGGCGTACCCCTGGGAGACCACTTCTCGAACTCAGCGATCCGTGGTGGTATTGTGCCAGCACTGGGCAAATTGAAGTCGGCCTCCCGCTCTGGGATCCCCCAGAGAGAGGCCCGTCCCATCAGGCAGGTTTATCTTCCTGCTTGGAAGAAGGGCGCCTGGCACTCCAGGGCTGCTTCTTGGGCTTAGAATCGGCCTTGGTAGCCGACTGCCTCGGGAAGGACTGACCTTTGGCCTTGTCCTGAACCCGAAAGGCAGAGCTCCGTACCTTGATAGGTGCAGAAGCCGAAGGGAGGAAGGCTGATTTAGACTTAGCCAGAGTATCCACTATTTTGTCCAAGTCTGGACCAAAAAGCAACTCTCCATTAATAGGTAAGGCCTCAAGACCGCAGCCACAAGGACCGACGCGCCGACACAGCTGCCGCCGACACCCTAGAGGTCAGCAAGCTTGCATCCAACGATGCTTCCCCAATGTAGGAAGCCGCATCCCTCATTTGTCCTATCAATGCTCTCTGGATATCCGGAACATCATCCGGAAAGGTATCCTCTAAAGCGTTGGCCCAACTCTCGATGGCCTTAGCCACCCAAGAGATGGCCATGGACGGACGGGCCACAGCCCCAGAGAGAGAGTAGATAGACTTTAAACAAGTCTCCACTTTCCTGTCCGTGGGATCTTTCAGGGAGGAGATCGACGGCAAAGGCAACGTAGCGCTTTTAATTAAGCGGGTGACATGGGAATCCACCGCAGGCGGAGTTTCCCATTTCCTACAATGAGCCTCAGGAAAAGGATAGTTGGAAGCCAACCTTTTCGGCGGTTGGAATCTCTTGCTGGGCAACTGCCAGGCCCCCGCCATATGATCAGTCAACTGGTCGGACAGGGGAAAAACCGTTGAAGCTACTTTGGCCTTTTTAAAATTAGGGTACTTCCACCTGGGAGCCGGCGCATCCTCCTCTATGTGAAGGATGGCCCTCACCGCCCTAACCAAAGCCGGCACATTAATGGAGGACTTAGCCTCCACCTCCTGGGCCCCGGCATCCGAGTCAGAATCCTCATGGATCTCTCCGTCATTTGAAGACACGTCCGTGCCCGTGAACTGCGCCGCCAGTGAAGCTGGAACGGGTCACTTGGACGCCTATGGGGGCAAGTCACTGTGCAACAGTGACTGAAAAGCCGATGACGAGGCCGCAAGGCTCTGAACAGAGCTGGAAAGGACATCCACCCAGGGAGGGGGTACCGTCTGAGGGTACCCCTGAAAGGGTACCACTGACTGCTGTGTCACCGTGGGAGACTGTACGTATACAGGCAATCCCGCATAAGGACCCACAGTCTGAGACCCGGGAGGAGACTGCACCAGATGCGTGACCCCCGGGGAACGGAGGATGGTAGGCTGGGGCAACGCCCTAGAAGGGACCGCAAGTCGGTCCGCGATCGACGCCAGCACTTGTGTAAACATCGCCCAAGGAGGATCCTGCGCCACCGGGGGTTTAGAGGGACCAGGTACCAGCTGGCACCGCCCGCACAGACCGTCCTGAGACAAATCCACCCCATCAACCCCTGCCGAACAGCGTCGGCAGGAAAACAACACAGGAGCCACAGAGCGCTCCTCAGACATGACAATAACTTTTGCAATAAAAGTGTATCACTGAAAAGAGGTGAGGCGTAAAACACCAATGCACTCCCACGTATGCAACACAAACAGCCCACGATATGGTACTGTGTAGCACACCGCTGTATGTGACGGACCTCACAAATACGTAGATCTATATGTGAGGTACACAGAGAGAACACCCCTCCCCCACGCACCTGCGGGCCGTAGAAGGAAAGGGATAGGTATAAGCGGACAGTAAGAATAAAATAAGCACAGCCAGCAGCACTAGCAAGTCACATACCATGCAGAGAAGTTATACTCACTGCACCTTTCGCTACAATCAACCTCCCAGATTCAGTGTCTGGGAGGGCTATAGCGCTGCGAACACAATCCGTCTGCAGGGGAGAGGTACGCAGGGGGACCGGACCATGCACCGCCTGGGAGATCTGCGTTGCCACTGAGATGGCCGCCGGAGAGCTCTGAGTGGCCGAAGCAGGAACAGCCCAGCAACGCCAGCACGCATGAGAGAAGGCGCGCTGGGCTGAGGGGAGGAGCCGCTAAACCAGGGAAGGCTGCCTCCCCTGGCTAGCGATTAACCCCAGGGACGCTGGTTCCCTTCCAGCCATTACTCCCTGGTGGTCCAGCGGTCACGCGGGGTATGCTAGAGGGGGGAGCCCGCTGCCGCTACTAGCGACGCCGGTCTGTCCCCAGAGAAGACTGCATTTCCCCCCGCGCACAGCACTGCACGTGGCTTACCTGGCCCCATAGAATCCGGCAGCAGTCAGTGGGAGGTCCCGGAGCCACGCTAGTACTGACTCGCGGGGTCCTGCTACGATCCCCAGATCAGTACTGGCGTCGCAGCGCCAGCGGGGCTGTTGGAGCGGCAGTGTGGACGTCCAGATGGACAGTCTGATGCTGCCGCTCTTAAGATAGTAAAAAAATACAATAAAATCTTCTTATAAAAATAAAGCTTAGGGTGACCCGACTCCGGCCGGGCACCAACTAAAACTGAGGTGCTGTGGCTCGGGGCGCGGTATAGAGGACGGACCCAAGTGCATCCTGGGAGCAGCAAAGCTTTTAACTGCGTGGTGCCCGTGGATCCAGCTATACCCCCTAAGGTCAACCCTGTGGACCCTGAAGTAGAAAGTGAGTCTGCACATTAATACCAGTGTCTCCCTCGAGTGCACCCTGCAGTGCAGTAGTGCATCTGCACATTAATGCACCATTACCTGTGTCTCCCTTGAGTGTCAACTCCAGTGTACCTCAAATGCTAATTACAAGTATCATCTCCTGGTGGATCTCCCGGTGTAATAGTGCCTTTGTTAGGCACTTCCCTTGGGCCACTGATATTCGAGTCTCTATTCCCACAGGGCTTGGATACCTGGTCAAAGGACCGCGACCTGCCTGCAGGGTGCAGCTAAGCCAATATCCCCCTTGGAGGGGTCACTGGCGAACACCTCTCTGCAGGTTAGACTCCGCACCTTTGACCAGGTCTCATCAACATCCAAGACCTGTGGATGAGGAGTCCTGATATCCAGGCCAGTTCCCCAAATTCTTCCAACACCACCATCACTACCCCTCTCTAGGGGAATCCAGTACATCAAACCTGACAGGTTCACCCTGCATTCAAAATAGTCATGTGCACATTTTGACCAAATCAACATACAGGCAAAATGTCAACATGGACACTATAAGAATGTTCATGTTTTACATGTCAATATTTTGACAAACTGTAACCTGCAGTCAAAATATAGGCAAATGTAGATGCTCACCTTGTCATATATTTCACGCAACTAACCAGGGGATTAGCACTACAGTTCTTGTCATTTAGAGCTCCTATGAGGGGGATTAGTGGCCATGACAATTAATGTATGTTGCTGTGAAACACCTCTCCGCATACCCGGCCTTTCAGAATGCCCTAATAGCAACACTACCATGGTGGGGTTTAGCGGCAGCTGCAATTAATGTATGCTGCTGTGAAACTACACATGCCCTGCAAGTTTGAGCAGGCCCTAACAGCAATCTGTAACAGGGCATGCTGGCTTGTGTGGTTCCACAGAAGCTCGCAGTGGGACACTTATCTGTTGGAATTATGACCATCAACATTTTAAGTTTATTCATTTTGGTTGTTGACCACATTTCAACATTATGTACCTGTGAACTGTCTACGTACTGAATGTCAACATATAGTCAATGACATAATTTTGGTTGTCTAAATATTGTACCTTTTAACATTTATGGAGTCTATATTTTGACTAAGAAATATACTGTACCCAACCTGTTGGAAGATGTCTGCACACCAGGGGTTCTCAACTCCAGTCCATAATTACCACCAACAGGTTGTTTTGTGGATTTCTTTAGGCATCGACATATGAGGAAATTTATTTTGCTGGGTCAGTAATTATCTAGTCTATATCCAGACAGAAATCTTCAATACATGACCTGTTGTGAAAGCGGGATCGTACCGGCAGTTCTAATCCTGACAGGTATTTTCCTATTTACTAACCCAACCACCCCCCTAACCCTCCCTTAGGGGGTGCCTAACCCTAACCTCTCTTCCTCCTTGGACAAGTCACACTGGTATTGCTTTGGAGAAATTTATATCGCAAAATGTCAGAAATGCTCAGTAATTCTTCAACTTGTCTATTGCCAGGTACACACAAGACAATAGGGTCAGCCAATACTGCAGATCGAGCACATCATCTGTATGCGCACCCCAGCTGCCCAACATCAGGTAATTTAGTTATCTGTGCTTGCATGGTTAAAAGCGCAACCAATGTCATTCATCAGCACTATCAGGTAGTGTGTATCCACCTTATTCAATATTACTCTAGTAGTTCAAGGAAGCTGATGCGATTTTTTTAGTGCTGCACCTTGCTCCAAGTTAATTGTTTTAATTCCCATAACTAAAGGCCCCCCATACATTAGAGATGGATTGTAGCAATCGTGCAATTTGCAATCGATTGTGTATAAAAATCTGCAATGTATGGACTTTACAGATCGCAACCAAAAAGTTAATAGAATTGTTTAATCAGATTGTCCAACATGTTGGATTTCACAGATCGATTGGGGCTGTAGATTGCTAGTGTATGGATATGATCAGCAGACAGTTTCTAGCAAAATTATGGCCACTTCAAAATTGCCAGATCTGTGTTTGCTGCAATCGATCTGCAAATCACTGAAAAAGATCTGTAGTGTATGGGCGCAGATTGCTCGATTGGGAAATCCTAAGATCGTGCACTAAATCTTCAAATTGTTCAATTGTGGTTTTCAGATTGCTGATGTATGGGTGCCTTTAGAAATTCTAAACCCTCCCCAAGTAGCTGGTTTAGTCAGCCTCAAATGTTTGGATTGACTATCACTTTGCATTGTTTCCCAAATTTTGGCCCTGCTTCAGATGATGGAACAGAGCAAGTTATCGTGCATCTTTGCAAAACCATGTTGTACTGAAGATGAGGCAGATTTACCGTGTACAGCGATTTAGATATGGGAGGAGCCCTCAGAACCACCCTAACAGACCAGGTTAATAGTCATGCTTGAGCATTTTAAGACACCTATTCTCATGCATGAACAGCCTTATTACCAGGAGTCTTAGAGAACCAAGTTTGGAACATTGCGATACATAAAGTGCAAACCTCACTGCTCCAGCTGCTGTACAAATTAAATTTTCACACAGACATAAAACATTAGATTTACACTCGTAAAGATCCATCTGATAATGAAAGACCAAGACAAAAAGGGTTATAAAAAAAATAATAATTTTATTACACCGACTCCCCAGTGGTTTTGTCTGCAGCACCTATTGATAGATGAAGAAAAAAAAAAAAAAGTTTTAGTAATTGATCTTTTGAAAGATCACATTTCCTAAAATTAGGATTGTATATCTATATATGCAATCATAGCAATATTACAAGGGTAATTGTTAAAGGATAAAAACAGACTCAGACTAAACTACTCTATTTTAGACAGTAGATCACTTCCCCAGCCCCTTACTATTTCCATCAACGATCTGGTGCCTTTACCATAGAAGCATGCCTGCAGCTTATTCACATGGAGTATAGCATACACAAACTTTCAATGTGCACATGAGTGGTTTGAATGTTGCAAAATTAGACTATTGAGCTACTGCACTGAATAAGTGTCCAATTCAGTTAAGACTACTTACCTGTAAGTCACACTGGGTATTACACTATAGTCTGCAACCAGCTATCAAACCAACACCTGCCAACTTTAATGGTAGTTATCACTAACCTGAAACAAAAAAAAAAAATAAAAAAAAAATATAAAGTTTGAAAGGAAGCCAGTCTTGCAAAGTAGACCAATCTTAAACAGGATGGGTAGATATTTATGCTGTATTTAAGGCTGGTGCTTGGCCATTCTCAACATGTTGTAGAGGGAGTAACTATGGAGTGCTAGAAATTCTTAACATCCAATAGAAATTTGCAAGCGCCAAGCAGAAACCAGACGCCAGTTATCTGAACAAGATATTTTGCCAATGAAATTAGAAAAACAGCAGCACTGATGTTCCTGAAGTGAATAAGTTAATTTGGGAGTTTTCAATGGGAGCTCAAGGAAGAGGGATGTGGACATGAGCAAGAGTTACCTCAAGTTACCGGACTAATCCCACAAATGAACTAGCCAAGAGCAGCTTTCGGCAGGCTTCACAAGGTGCACAACACTTGACTTCTCCAAGGAAAGTGTAGATTCTGTACTCTAGCAGAAGATTCATAGACAGCAACAGTGTGGTCCTACCATGGGCTTAAAAGCCCAACTTTAAGAACATTAGAAGTCTGCACTTGCATCCAGTTAAACTAAATGTTGACCACATGCAGAGTCCCAGCAATTTTGCTAACTGGATCTGTGATAAGTATCTTTACATAACTTGCTTCCACACTCATGCCTTTTTCTCCTGCTGTATAGTAGCCAGAGAATACTCAACTCCCTAGCAGTAATAAATATTAAGCCCTCCAGCTGCTGTGGAGCTACACAGCATAGCATTCCCTGAAAACAAAACTGAGGGGATGCTGGGATGTGTAGCTGCACAGCAACTGGAGGGCTGCATGTGTATTATCCCTATACCAGCATTGTACCAAGTCTAGTGTGAGGTCTTCAATACAACGCTCAACACCAAAGGCGTTTGATAGATTACAATGGTGGTCATGTAGTGCCTTAAGGTTAAACACATTTCCCTTCCACTATATCCCAAACTGTATTTTAAGAATGATGGAAGTTAAATGCTCATTCTTATTCACAGCTGCAATATTGCTGGACAGTTGCAGATCCACCCACATCTTTAGAATTATGTCCTCATGGGATGTTACACTGGTCAAAGTAAATCCATACTGTTCTGTAGGTCAATTAGGTCTTGCCGTTAGTCACAAGTACCTCCTTTTTAAAATTGTAACCTACTGCAGAGTAAGCGTATAATCACTAGTTTATTTTAAATGTCAACCATGTTCTATGTAGATTCTTCAGTTGACAGTTTCTGAACTTGCACTCTACGTACCACCTTGCTGGACAGTGTTCCAATGCAAGAGCTAGATGTAACTAATGAGCGAGTACTTTTTCAAGCACTGAGCCATTAAATTCGAAGGTAAACCATATACTGCCCAAGCTTTAGTTCTCCATGGCAATTTACAGGTTCTGTTGCCATACAACAGCATTGTGACCACCACTTGCTAGTGATTAGAAACCACTGCACAAGATAGTTACCTTCCATGATTCCTTTTACCTACTAATTCAGTACAGGAATACATCAAATCCCACAATTGTTCAGGACAGGTTCAGAACTCCAATACCCCAACAGGTCATGTTTTCTGGACATGTTAATCCTGCACATTAATCTATTTTTCTGGATCAGACATACCACCAGTTTCCAGACAGAAATTGGAAGACCTGATCTGTTGGGGTACCTTTGTTGAAAAACCCATGCTTTAGGACATCATGGATGAATACCATAAAGTGCATCCTGAAGGCATGTTTGACCCTTTGTCTGGACACCATGGAGGTGGCAAACTCAATAACATATGCAATTGGTTCATGATGTCAGATCAAAATGAAACCATTAATGCATGAAGTTCTTGCAGGACTGCATTGCTCACATTCAAGTCATGTATACAATACAGTTTACCTGCAGGAACACCCTGAACACAAGACCTAAAAGAACAAGGCAATAGTATAACACCTACTCTTTACTGGTCTGTGCTCCCCTGCAACTCATTTCCTCATGTTCCTTTAGAACAGTGTTTCTCAAAATCAGTTCTCATACAACCCCAACAGCAAATGTTTTCAAGATGTAGCTAGAGCATGTGCTTCATTGATAAACATTAAATCTACAGGTGGTACTATAGTGTGAAACCACTAAGGCTGGGTACACATGTAAAGATTGTCCAACCATCCAACTAGTTGATTTTCATTCCAACCAATCTGGTAAGGTATGAAAATATCAGTAATTTGCTCCCAAACGCCAGAAAATGGACAAACTTAAATATTTAATCTAAACAATGTGTTCAGACTTGTCTGACGACCATTTCCATCCATTTTCTGGCATTTAGGAGCAAATTGATCATTTACTCCCATACGTTACCAGATTCACCCCAGCCAACTAGGATGGTTGGACGGAAAATCTTTGTGTGCCCAGCCTAAGGGACCAATGAGGAAAGAATTTGAGAGACACCTAAAGTTTATACAGAATGAGCAAAGCTGTGTCAGTGACCCAGCCACTATATAATCAGAAGGTACTGTATGTGCCAAATTCTGCATGACAACATGTACAAACCATTATAATTAAGTTACCAAAACATGAATATTTAGTTTAATTGGCAGTACATTTTAGTTGTGCATGCTAGGCAAGATCTCCCATTTTAGTGTTGTGCAGAAGGTAAATGTCGTGAGCATATTTCTTTTCAGATGGTCTTTTAATAGGCTTCGTGAAGCCAAGCGGAAGTAGAAAACAAGAATTCTGTAACCACTTCAATACAATATTTGCATTTTGTTTAGTAAATAAAAAAAGAAAACGGACAATATGAACAAACATTCAAGAACTTCTTGTGACATTGTTAAGAGATCAGATTGTTCACTTTAGATATATCAAGGAGGATTAGCCACTATTTACAGCGCACCAAAAGTCAGGCCTACCTTGTTACAACTAAAGGACCATTTTTCAAAAGGCATGTGCTCAAAAAAGCTACAGGGTCCCAAGCCCCTTAACTATATATACACAGAACAGCAGAGATCCAGTAAGACCATGCTGTAGGAGAGCGTGTCCATTAACAGACTGGGCTGCTAATGCAGAAGCTTCACTCCATCTGAGCAGAAACCATTTACTGATGCAAGTACCTGCTCAAACTCCATTATGCAACAGGAGCCCCTCATCTGAGCAGCCTCAATGGAACAGCAAGGGTGAGAAGTCTAACTAACAATATGAAACCATAACATTAAAAAGTAACAATATAAAAGTTCCTAAATACACCCTTTGGGACAGCTGTTCCATCACTACCAATTAGGCTGTAGACAGTTGAACAGATATAAAAAAGTGAACACAGTTAGATGTACTACACATTAACGATTCTGCGAAGCTCCATAAATCTTTATAAATACAGCCATTGGAAGGATGATCTTGAGTCAGGAAGGTATTTTACTCGTGTGTAGCTGAGGACAAGAAGCAGGCACAGGTGTAAAGGCACTTGAAGCATTGGTCAGATCCCAACAATACCTCCCCTACACTAAAGATCTAATCCCACCCATGTAGACTATCTTAAACTTACATCTTGCATTTATTTTAACTGGATTATAAATTATCTGTAGCGACTGGGCTGCTGAAACTAAGACCATGGCAAGCCCTTCCATGAAGGTACATCGCTATAAAGTACAACAGAACATAACTAGTTTACAAAATACATGCCTCCACCCCAAACCATATACCATCCCTCTGACTAAACTACTTACCATAGCTATCATAGCTGTCTCTGTAGGATCCTCCTGAGCGATCACTATAACCTCCTTGACTCCTGCCACTGAAAAAAAAAAAATCAAGTTAGGTACAAGGACCAGAATAGCCAGTGACCTCAAAATGAGTATAGACAGACTAGACTACTGCCCCCCCCAAATCTTACCTGCCATAATAATCTCTGGAGCCACCACTGCCACCATATCCTCCACTTCTGCTTTCAAACCGGCTGCTTCCATAGCCTCTGTCACTTCCACCTAAAAATAAAATTTAGTTAGTGCCACATTTTATGAGGCCATATGCAAGTTTAGGTCTTCAGCCTACAATTTGATTCATACAATTTTCAAAGTTACCACCCCCTCCTGGTAGGATGATCCATAAATACCACCTAGTTCTCAATTTGAGTTTACTTTGCTGTAAAGGATAAACAGATTTTTATACTGGGTTTGGAAATCCTTACACCAACTGCTCTACACCAATCCATATTAAGGATTTCTAGTTTAAACTATCACTTGGTGGAAGGTCTGGCCATAGAAAGCCAAGACAGGAAACAGCCTATTTAATAGCAAGATCTGTTTAAAGCAAATTACCAAATTAATATTGTAACAGTAAAATTTACTGAACATACAAAATTACTGTGCGTTCCAATAAGCAATATATGTATAACAAATAAAAATGCAATTGCACAGCTAGATCTTGTTTTAAGGGGCTTATTAAGCTATTTTTTTTACCACAGAAATCACCAGAGTGCCAATTTAAAACTGCAGACCCCAGTCCACAAAACAAGGCTTTGAGTTTTACCCTGTTAGTTTAGTCTTCAGATGGAGTAAACTGCTTATGGAGGCTTTACTTGCTGGAGATTCTCCTCCTGGCTGGCAATGGAAGCAAACACTGTTTGCATGCGCAGTGTCAGCTTCCCCCAGTCTTAAACACCAGAAAGTGGTCATATTGTAGCTCCCATTGATAAACATGGGGACTGCAATCTGCAGCACTGAGCTTGCTGTAGATTTGTGAAGTCACCTGCATAAGGCTATTACATTGTAGTTTTCAAACAATTTTATGAATTGTTGCTATTGCTACATCATTCAAAAGAAAATAGAAAAAAAAAAAAAAAATCTTCCTTTGCCGCCGCCACCTGCTGGAGGCGCTGGTTGCACTACTTTCATATCTTCACTAGTCAGTTAAGATGCATAAAGATCAGCCAGTGTCAGTCATTCCCTACCATCCAAGTGGGCATGGAGGAGGAATATCCATGTGGCGAATGAAGCTAGTGAAGATAACGCAAGTAGTGTCACCAGCACCTCCAGCAGGGGGCCAAAGAGATAAGTACCAAAAACAAGCTTCATAGTTACAAATGAATCTGCTCACGTAATAAATTACAAAGGAAGTTTATTTTGCAACAGATTAGTCGAGTGCACCAAAGTGGACCATTATATAGATTGTTTATCTGGATTGAGTACTTTACTCAACCTAATTTAGTCTGCTATTTAAGATTACAGTTTGTGGCTAATGCTGGGTACACACTGATAGCTACATTGGCTGATCAATTGTTCAGCCAATGTACCCTGCTGCCAGTTGGCCAGAGTGTAGCCGCGATATGTCAGTGAATGTGGCTGTTCACTGACATATCGCTTTGGCTGTGCTGCACAGCAGTTGGACAGATATGTCTACAGACATCTGTCCATCAGCAAGTGTACGGGCATGGTGGCAGCTGTGAGGGGGTGGGACATGCCCACCAAGTCCCACCCACAGGCTCAAGCAGATTATGGCCATTGTGTATGAACAATCATCATCTGCAGATGTATCTGCACATCTGTCAGGTGTACCCACCTTTAGTAGCAATATGTTTATGGACACATCTGTATTAGATTATTTTCATAGATGTTTGACAATTTCTGACTAGATCATTTAATTTATGGTGCACAAAACTAATTTCATTGCAAAAAAGATGACAATGGGTTACACTATATTTATGCTGGCGCAGGAAACTTTTTCCCAAGCTCAAATAGTTGTAGCAACCATAAAAAACCCCATAAGAGATTAGATATATATTATATATTTTAGTACAAATTTAAATGACAATAGAAATAGAAATAAGGCAGGGCATATAGTTAAACTACATACCACGTCCTCTACCTCCACGGAAGAATCCTCTGCCTCCAGATGAGCCACCTCTGTATCCTCCTCTCCTGTCACCAGAAGACTTGCCAGCCTGGTCCACACGAATCTGACGCCCGTCCACAGACTAGAAAGATTAAATAAAAATTATTTTGTGTTTTGCCAGTTACTATGCAAATGGTCCAATCATTTCAGTACAATAGTCTACCTAAAAACAGCAATGTGGTGTCCCATTATGCTCAGCCAATGATGTTGGTTCTCTTATTTGCACACAACAAGCCTCAGTAATACTTAAGTGTACAGGCAGATTGTTACTGTCCCAGTTAGTACTACTTGGAACACAAGCTGCAGTGATGTCACCAAAGGAGAAAAAAACCCTACAAGTTAATTCAAATGAGCAGCCTGCTGGGAGGCCATGTGCTATTGGCCAAGCCATCGCGTGTGGTTCGAGCAGATGTTATGTTGCCCCGCCCCTCCCCCACGTGGCCTCACCTTTCCATTCATGGCCTGCATGGCGTCTTTAGCATCCTCTGGGTTCTCGAAGGTAACAAAGCCAAATCCCCTTGATCGTTTCGTTTCCCGGTCTTTCACTACAACCACTAAAAAGACAAACGATTATTTATTATTAGAGAATTAGGCGGCACTCGGTAAAACCCGCCAACTCGTTTGCCGTCACTCACCTTCGGCGATGTTCCCGAACTTGCAAAAGCTTTCTTCCAGATTCTGCTCATTTGTATCGAAGCTCAGACCGCCGATGAACAGCTTTCCTTCATCAGAAGACATGATGAAATCTGTGGAGAAAGAGACCGCGCTTATAAAATGGCCGCCACCGCGTGGCCAGGCAAAAGACCGCGTGACGCGACCTCGCTGCAGCAGCACGGCAACATGGCCGCCGGGGTGGGGGAGGGATAAGGGTGAGCGCCCGCAAAAGGTAGACTAAAACCCCACTGTACTGTGTTATCTACCCATGTCACGGGTATACTGAGCGGAGTTGCCGCACATGTGGGATTTAAAGACGTAAAAGAAAAAATAAAATACCCATAAATAAGCGGCGGCAGCAGCAGCAGCACAGCCGCATCACCACCGCTATTATCTCACACAGCACGAGTCAAGAACCATTGAGCGCAATTGCACGCGGCAGAGAGTGGCGCTTACCTAGAGGTGTTCGAAGCAGGAGAGAAGATGGACGTCAGGGAAGCAGAGTGCGCAACAGCTTCTGGTCCCGATCTTATATACAATGTAACGCCCCGCCCACCTCATGTATTATTCATGACCACCGTGGACTGTACCATCTATCTAGCTCCTACTGGATACGATCTTATATCTAAATATGATTACAGCGTGCAATGCGTAGTGTGGTTACAGCTCACTGTATAATATATACGTGATTGTGTGAATAGGAACTGCATAATTCGGAGCCCCGGGCAGAGGCGCTGCACCCCTGTGTATTGCATGTGGTTTGCCCCTCTGGGAAAGAGTCTGGTTTCTCTTTAACCTCGGGGTGTGGTACTGGTACAGCAGCGCGGACGGTGATAGGGGAGCCGCTCTCTGCCGCGGCGGCGGGGGGAGGGGGACTAGCCGCCATTTCGGGTATGACGCCTGGACAAAGAAGCACAATAGGGCGTGTAGGCGCCATTTTAGGGCTGGACACACGAGTCAGTGTGCTATCTCTCTTCCCGAAGATGACGCTGAAGCTCTGCTCATTTCTGTTGGAGTTTCTTTATCCTTTTATTTATTTAAATTGGGGCGGGTGTAGGATATTTTGCCGTTTTAGTAACATGTATCCCGCTCCGGTACAGTGAGGCTGAGCAACCCTATGGCGGCCATTATAAGTGGAAGCGAGGATATTATTCCTCCGGAGCCGCCGCCTAGCGGGCACTGCAGCAACCGGCCCTCAAGATGGCGCCTTATCATAAAAATGTGTACCCGTGACTGCGCCTGTTCTCAGCCCCACCGGAGGACCCCGCTTCGCTGGTTATTTTTTTACGACCCCGTCATAGCCGGGAGTAATAAAAGAAACAATGTTGCGGCCCATCATGGCATATAAAATATCACAAAATAACTCCGCTGACATGTTCTTCCCAACCCCCCCATGTACACCCCGTAGTCTCAGGCAGAACGGATTAATGTAGCTGGGACTGACGCCCGGTGTATACGGCGATAGTACGCCCAGCACTGGGGGAGATGTGTGCGGCGGCTGATGCTGTGCTGCGGGCACTACGCCGGTCACACGGTAAAAATGGGAAATATCAAAATTAAAACGTTATTACCAAAAACATCTGTGGCAAACTGCTCGTTTTTAATCCAACGAACATCTCATTTAAGGACATAGTTATTAAGCAGTGGATTTACAGAACCCTCGGTTTTTTGGTAAAGAATAGTGAATGCAAAATCAGGCTTGGTTTACATGAAGTATTATTGCCCTTTTATATATGTGGCAAGCAAATTATATACAAAAAAAACAACAGTATTTGTTTTTGTAAAACCTCTGCTTCGTAAATATTCCCCCAACTAAGCCTATGAAATAGCATGAAGCAATACTTTTGTATAATATGCCATTCTATACAATTTAATAAAATCCTTAGCTTAAATTATTGTTACTTCAGTCTTAAATGTATCTCTAATGGGCCTTTGTATTAAAAGTCGTGGCAGTGCTACATTTATCAGTCCACATTTTGGCAGGATTTTATTTTTCTTATTTTAACATCTTTCCAGCCATGCATTAACATTGACGTGCAGGGACAGTGATTGCAAGAACTCAGACACATCAGAGGAGTCTTTCTTGTCGCTGGGCCTGATTCAGAGATGGACACTAATGCGATTTTTAAGCAGATCGAGCAATTGTTTGCCATTGTGCATGCGTATAAGCCGCAATGCGCGCGTACTCCTATTGTTTTGCCATTTTGCACGCACAAAGGGTCAATTCGCAAAGTAAGTGACAAGTAGTCAGCATTTAGGGGATGTAACGGGGAGTAGTCAATAAAGCACAGGCATGTTTGACCGTTTAAACGCTTTTGCATGGCTGCTGTGATCCCTCCATTACCGCAGGCAGCTGCTTCCCCCGTAGGTTTCTATGGGGGATGCGATGCTGCCAAATTTACCAATATCCGGAATGCAATGCATTCCAGATATTGGCCCCCCGCAGCTAACACCATCTGAAGATGGCGTTAGCCGCTGTAGCCTATGGGCTACACCTTGCATAATTAGCCGGCGGAGGGATCCATCGGAACCCTCCCCGGCTATGATGGCTGTGCATGTGCAGTAGCCCCTGCACTAGCCGGCAGCTCTCTGGAGACATCGCAGAAACAGGCTCCTTTCGGAGCCCGTATCCTTGCATGTCCCGGATGATACATCCGGCCACTATGATCGCATTTTGCAATGAGATCATGGGCGGTACTGTCATGCCCTGATCACGTTGCAAAAGCGATCATTAATAAATGGGGGCCTAAAAAAACAACACAATTTGTAGTTTTATAGATGGGGGTAATTTTGTAGTCCCCATTGCTAAAAATGGGGACTGCATTCTGCAGCACTAAATAGCCTTTTGCAGGAGATTTCTCCTGCATTAGGCTATTGATACATAAAATACATAGATACATAAAATCATGTAGAAACTGCAAAATGTTATGATAATGTGCTTGCTAAATATGCCCCTAAATAACATTACAAAACAAGTCATAAGTGTGTTTTAAGCATTTAATTGCAGAAAGACTAGCTTTCTATAGTATCTTTCATATATTATATAAAAAGCAGGATTTACAGCTTTCGGTCCCCTCCCCCAGTGTGCAGGAGAAAGAATGAGTGCATCGGCTGATCAAGGGTGTGGAAATGCAAGCCTTTTGTCTTTGCTTTTGTTTGCCATTTTTCCAAATTCCCTCCCTTTTTAGTTGTTTTCTGTCTTACCTGTGTTTTTTAAATCAGCAGTCTATTTGAATTTGAATTCTGGGGAGGGGGTATAGAATAAGCATAAAAATAGCCAGCAAATACTGGGAAAAAATAAAGCACGACAGTAGATAATAAAAACTCATAAATATAGAAAGCAATTGACAAATACATGTTTGCATATGCAGCCCTGAAGGCGAATCATAAAGTACACGGATGGTGTACTGGTAACTGTGTCATACTCTGAGGACTTGGGTTCACTTTCCATCACGACCCTAAAGGTGATTACACACTAGACGATGTGCTCACGATGCGATATCGTTGACTCTCCCCTGCAGCTCCCCAGCACTCCAGGACACGATATGCAGCAATAACTGCTCAATGTGACACGATCTAACGATTTGCATAACAGATTGTGTGCGGTAGCAGACAGATGCAAGCACGGATCAGGGAGATCCGTGATGCATGCATCTGTGTAAAAAAAAAAAAATGAGTCACAGATGCATGCACGAATCTGCGCCATCCGTGCTGCAAGCAGCTGTGATAAAAAAAAACCCAATAAGAGACAGATGTATGGACAGATAAGTGAGATCCATCCATGCATCTGTGTTAAAAAAAATGAATACAAGTGAAAAAAAACAGTGTGCGCCTTCCCCCAAGCACAATCAGCCCATGGCTTTTCACAGCCGGTCCTAGTTGTGAAAATACAGGGGACAAACGACGTAGGGGTCCCCTGTATTTAGCACAACCAGTACCGGGCTTTTCAGAGCCAGTCCTGGTTGTCAAAATACAGGGTACAAAATACATAGGTTGCACAACCAGCACTGGGCTCAGCCGAGCCAGTCCTTTTTTTGGAAATAGGGGACAAAAAAAGGGGTCCCCTGTATTATCCATAACCAGCAAGAGTTCTTTCTAGTGGGGGGAGTAATGCCACAGCCAGGGGAACCCTTTCACCGGGTCCCTTGGCCAAAGCATTACCCCTGACCGCTAGTCAGCCCAGGCTGGGGAGGTGGGATCCCTCTCTCTCGGTCACCCCAGGCCTGGGCTGATATCCCGGGGCCATCCCCGGCACCCCTGGAGCGGTGGGTGCCGGGTTGATTGTGTTAAAAGTGAAGTGCAAAGTTAAATGAAAAAATATTGCCTTTTGCAGTAGAACTACAGGTCCCAGCTAGCCTCCCCCGCATGCAGGTACTTGGAGAACCACAAGTACCAGCATGCGGGACATTATGGGCCGCTGGTACCTGTAGTTCACCTGCAAAATAAATATTCAAAATAAGACAGTACACACATACCACGAGAGTAAAATGTTATTAACACATACATGCACACTGACACTCATATTCACTATCTTACTTCAATGGTGAGAACCGCTAAGGCTACCCCATGGTCCCTGGCCAAAGCATTACCCCAGACCGCAATCAGGTTCCCTTGGCTGTGGCATTATCCCCCCGCTAGAAAAAGCAGTGCTGGTTATGGATAATACAGGGGACCTGTATTTCCATAACCAGGACTGGCTCAGCTGAGCCCAGTGCTGGTTGTACAAAATACAGGGGACCTCTACATCTCTTGTACCCTGTATTTTCACACCCAGGGACGGCTTTAAAAAGCACGGAGCTGGTTGTACGGAGGCCATGTAATATTTTTTATTTTTACACTTTGTATTAATTTTTTTAACACAGATGCATAGATGGATCTCACTGATCCATCCATACATCTGAGTCTTATTGATTTTTTTTTATCACAGCTGCTTGCAGCACGGATCGCATCGTGCGTGCATCTGTGTCTTGATGCTTGCATCACGGATCTGTGCATGCAAGTGATGTCAGACATCACGCGGGTCCGAACGAAATATCGTTCAGACATAAAAACTGAACGATATGCTGCCGGATCGTATACGAGATCGACAGATCTTGCCTGCAGTAGGCAAGATCTGGTCATATGACAGACGACCCGCGGGTACGCGCATCAGCATCATTATCGTGAGTGGGCACTCAAGATTTACACATATTTTGCACAATTTGTCGTCTCGATCTGTCTAAATCATGCAAAATATCGTCTAGTGTGTAGGAACCTTAACTGTGGAGTTCGTACATTGTACCTGTTGGTTTTCTCCAGGTAATCCGGTTTCTTCCCACACCAAAAATATACTGACAGGTTAATTGGTTCCCCCCAAAAAAACTAGTATGTGTGTGTGCATGTTGTAGGGAACATAGGGGGTCATTCAGACCCGCTCGCAAGCAAAGGACGCTCGCAAGCGGGTCGATGTTGCCCCACTGCGCAGGGAGCTCCGTCGTGTGCATGCGCGAGACCCGGATAGCGATGGGCTCTCCATCGCTCCGGGTCTCGCACCAAAAGGGACGTGCTGTCGATGTTGATTGACAGCACGCCCCCTTTGGTGGGCGTGCCGGGGGCGTGGCTGCCAGACGGAGGCGTTCCCATGGGAACGCCTACCGTCTGAAGCCGGCCCCACTGACATCACTAGTGATGTCAGTGGGAGTGATTTTGGCTCTGATAGAGCCAAAATCACTCCTGGGCTTGCGGCAGCGAGACCCTACCACAGGGTCTCGTCGCAAGCCCGATGGTCGCGATGGTCAAAGACCATCGCGACCATCTTTTTGGCCGCTCGCATATGCTGTGGGTGGTCACCCACAGCTATGCCAGCGGCCAGGAGGCCGCTCCATTTTCAGGTAGGAGGGCACTGATTCAGAGCGAGCGCTCTGGTCAGAGTGTTCAGCTCTGAATCAGGCCCATAGATTGTAAACTCCACTGGGGCAGGGACTGGTGCGACTGGCTAAATATTCTCTGTAAAGTGCTGCAGAATATGTATACACTATATAAATAACTGGTAGCAGTGCTCGAAGTGAGCAGGTATACAACGGTATGGCATACCGGCACTTTGAGCACTTCACTAAACTTTTTTTTTTCAGCTTCAAAAGACGGCAGAGCTGAGGGTGGAGGCGTGACTTCAGCGCTAAGCTGGAAAGGTACATGCTGCGGCCCACTACACTGACACTGCTCACAGGTGGTCAGTGTCAGAGTAGGACAGCCCCTAAAGCCAGCCGCAATATGAGGGAAGGGAACAAATGAGAGTAAGTGCCCAGTCTGTGTTGTATAAAATAAAAATGTGTGTAGAGCCCCATTTTTCCTTCATTCTTATCATGTCCGCTTACTACAGTTTATTATTATGTTAGACTCACATAATAATACACTGTAGTAAGCGGAAATGATAAGAATGAAGCCGTCAGTGTATGTGGTTACTGTTTCCTGTCTCAGAGCAGCGGGGGCCGCGTAGGGAAGGTGGTTTGGACGAAGCGTGAGTTCCGGGCCCCGAACAGATCAGAGGGCACTGGCTGCAGGCGGTTGGAGTCAGACTCTGGCAGCTGGTCAATCGCTGACAGACTGCCTGGTGCTGGCTCCAGGTGCACTGCTTTTGGCAGCCAGGGCTCACTGATCTACTCCTCTGCTCTTCCACAGTGCCACAGCTAGGAATAGGCGCGCGCCCTGCCTGGATCCTAGCAGCGGACTGGGCTGGTGTGCATGTGCCGCAGCAAGCGGGGGAGGGGGTTCCGGCCACGAGCAGGGGATGGCAGTAGAGCATGCAGGGGGGGTTTCTGAGTACCTAGAAACCCCCCCCTGCCAGGGGAATCCATCCCCGCAGCACACAAATATTACTTGTTTTGTTAAAGTGAGACAGAGAGCTTTGGCTTTGTCTCATCAGGCCGGTGAGGTCTGTGAGCTCCGAATGGGCAGCTCCTGCGTAGCTATGGAGATGGCTGAGCAGTACAGGGGATCTGCTGCAGCTCCTCCCTGACAGCTCCCATGTGCCAGTGATGTCACTCACTGCACTACTCCTCATCTGCTCAAGTCCGGACAGCATGCCATTTAATTTAGCACTGCCACAAACATCACAGGTACCTGCAAGTTCTTTTTATACCATGGGTGTGGGGGGAGATCATCTGTAGTCAGAGTGTGTGTAATCTCCAATGCTAGGTGTCAGTGTGTAATGTGCAGTATGAGTGTGTGTAATGTGCAGTGTAAGTGTCTGTGTGTCATGTGCAGTGCTAGGTGTCAGTGTGTCATGTGCTGTATAAGTGTCAGTGTGTCATGTGCAGTATAAGTGTCTGTGTGTAATGTGCAGTGTCTGTGTAATGTGCAGTGTAAGTGTCTGTGTGTAATGTGCAGTGTAAGGTGTCTGTGTGTCATGTGCTGTATAAGTGTCTGTGTGTCATGTGCAGTATAAGTGTCTGTGTGTCATGTGCAGTGTAAGTGTCTGTGTGTAATGTGCAGTGCTAGGTGTCAGTGTGTAATGTGCTCTGAGTGTCTGTGTGTCATGTGCAGTATAAGTGTCTGTGTGTAATGTGCAGTGTAAGTGTCTGTGTAATGTGCAGTGTAAGTGTCTGTGTGTAATGTGCAGTGTAAGGTGTCTGTGTGTCATGTGCTGTATAAGTGTCTGTGTGTCATGTGCAGTATAAGTGTCTGTGTGTCATGTGCAGTGTAAGTGTCTGTGTGTAATGTGCAGTGCTAGGTGTCAGTGTGTAATGTGCTCTGAGTGTCTGTGTGTAATGTGCAGTGTAAGTGTCTGTGTGTTAAGATGCAGTGTGTCAGTGTGTAATGTGCTCTGAGTGTCTGTGTGTGTAATGTGCAGTATAAGTGTCTGTGTGTAATGTGCAGTGTAATTGTCTGTGTAATGTGCAGTGCTAGGTGTCTGTGTGTAATGTGCAGTGCTAGGTGTCTGTGTAATGTGCAGTGATAGGTGTCAGTGTGTAATGTGCTCGGAGTGTCAGGGCCTGATTCTGACCCGCTCGCAAGCGGGTCGATGGTGTCCAAGTGCGCATGCGCACGACGGAGGGAGCTCCATCGTGCGCATGCGCGAGACCCGGCGTCTAGCACCAAAATGGGCGTGCTGTCGATGGTGAGTGACAGCACGCCCCCTTTGGTGGGCTTGCCGGGGGCGTGGCTACCAGATGGAGGCGTTCCCACTTATAGAGCCAAAATCACTCCAGGGCTTGCGGTCCCCGAGACCCTACCGCAGGGTCTCGTCGCAAGCCCGATGGTCGCGATGGTCTTGACCATCGCGACCATCATCATGGACGCTCGCATAAGCTGTGGGTGGTAACCCACAGCTATGCGA
Source organism: Taudactylus pleione (assembly GCA_031769625.1). Lineage (NCBI taxonomy): Eukaryota > Metazoa > Chordata > Amphibia > Anura > Myobatrachidae > Taudactylus > Taudactylus pleione. The sequence goes on along the minus strand of JAUIMM010000043.1, from coordinate 7,177,273 downwards.
GCGTCCCAAGAGGCCGCTCCAATTTTAGGTAGCCCGGCCCTGATTCAGAGCGAGTGCTCTGGTCAGAGTGTCCGGCTCTGAATCAGGCCCTCTGTGTGTAATGTGCAGTATAAGTGTCTGTGTGTAATGTGCAGTGCTAGGTGTCAGTGTGTAATGTGCTCTGAGTGTGTGTGTGTCATGTGCAGTATAAGTGTCTGTGTGTAATGCGCAGTTTAAGTGTCTGTGTGTAATGTGCTCTGAGTGTCTGTGTGTTTGTATAATGTGCAGTGTAAGTGTCAGTGTGTAATGTGCTTGAGTGTCTGTGTGTAATGTGCAGTGTAAGTGTCTGTGTGTAATGTGCAGTATAAGTGTCTGTGATGTGCAGTGTAAGTGTCTATGTGTAATGTGCAGTGTAAGTGCCTGTGTGTAATGTGCAGTGCTAGGTGTCAGTGTGTAATGTGCTGTATAAGTGTCTGTGTAATGTGCAGTATAAGTGTGTGTGTAATGTGCAGTGTAAGTGTCTGTGTGTAATGTGCTCTGAGTGTCTGTGTGTAATGTGCAGTATAAGTGTCTGTGTGTAATGTGCAGTGTAAGTGTCCATGTCTAATGTGCAGTGTAAGTGTCTGTGTGTGTGTAATGTGCTCTGAGTGTCTGTGTGTAATGTGCAGTGTAAGTGTCTGTGTGTAATGTGCAGTATAAGTGTCTGTGTAATGTAATGTGTAAGTGTGTGTAATGTGCAGTATAAGTGTCTGTGTAATGTAATGTGTAAGTGTGTGTAATGTGCAGTGCTAGGTGTCAGTGTGTAATGTGCAGTATAAGTGTATGTGTGTAATGTGCAGTATAAGTGTCTGTGTGTAATGTGCAGTGTAAGTGTCTGTAATCTGCTCTGAGTGTCTGTGTGCAGAAACCCCCCCTTACAAATCCTGCGTTTGCCCCTGGATGGAGGGGTTGCGGCCGCGACTGGGGGAGGGGTTGGTGTCACCGGCGTTAACCTACTAATTGAAGTGATGCAGTGAGCTGCAAGGGAGTTCCCTATAGCTCAATCACACTAATGAAAAGAGTTGAGCTGAGGAAGAGAAAATTAAAAGGGAAGTCGATTTTATTATAATTATTAACACTCAGGGGACCTGATTTCTGAACAGGTAGCATCTGAAATTTTAGTTTATTTTTCACTTTTCAAGCTGAACTCCCCACATACCCGCCTCCAGTCCTCTACTGCCTACCAGCAAGCCTCCTTGTCCTTCTCCCTGCTCCCATCCAGTCCTCTCCCACCTACCTCCTCACTGCCTAATACCTGCCTCTAGCCCTCTCCTGCCTACCTGCTTGTCTCATCACCTGCCTCTAGTCCTTTGCCAGCTAATAGCATGCCTCCTCACCTGTCTCTTCGTCCACCTTCTGCCCTCGACCACCTACACCCCTGCCTCCCTGTCTTTCTCCACTCCTTTCCCAACTCCCCGCCTTTTCCTGGAATTCCTTATGAACAAGTGACCTCTGCAGCTGCTGCTGGAACTGGATTGCATAAAAATACATCCCTATCCTGCCACTATTTTATTTTATGGACAGTGCCCACAATAGTAGTGTCCCTTATACAATGCAGTCTGTGGGCATTGTATAAACTTTTCTGACACCTCCTGCTTAAAACCCAAAAAGTCAGAAGGATCGTGAAGCCTCGCTTTCACGGTCTGTATTCATACTGAAAATCAAGATCAAGCGAGCTTTTGCCCTTCTGCTCCACAGTCTGTGGGCATTGTATAAAGGGTAATACTACTGTGGGCACTGTATAAGGGGCACTACTACTGTGGACATTGCATTGTGGGCACTACTATTGTGTGGCATAATTTGTATATGGGGTACTACGGTGTGATACACTACACAGATAAAAAAAAGTGTGTGTCTTTTTGGCACACCCTCTTTTGAGTGGTCATGTCCCATTTTCCAGTGCATGCATAAGTACAACCCAACATTTTCCATACCCCCACTTCAAAATTCCCACTTCGACAACTGACTGGTAGTAAATGATATAAAGAATTAAATACCAAGAAAGGCCTGATTTAGAGACAGTAAAGAATGAACAGTATGACATATGCTGTACTTCAGTCCACCTACACCTGGTGAGGTGTATCAGGGTTGTGCGAAAACCTATTTACAGTAAGGATGTGAACATGTAAGTGTGGCATGCCTCCTAGACATGTGGATGCTCCAGAGTCTCTGTGTAAAGATGAGCTGATGATGATCATTTGTTTCATGTGACAAATATATACAGTCAGGTCCATAAATATTGGGACATTGACAGAATTTTCATATTTTGGCATCTATTCACCACCACAATGGCTTTGAAAATGAAACAAACAAGATGTGCTTTAACTGCAGACTTTCAGATTTAATTTGAGGGTAATTACATCCAAATCAGGTGAACCGTGTAGGAATTACAATGGTTTCTATATGTGCCTCCCACTTTTTAAGGGGCCAAAAGTAATGGGAAAAACTAAACAATACTAAATCTAACTTTCACTTTTTAATACTTTGTTGCAAATCCTTTGCAGGCAATTACAGCCTGAAGTCTGGAATGCATAGACATCACCAGACACTGGGTTTCATCCCTGGTGATGCTCTGCCAGGCCTCTACTGCAAATGTCTTCAGTTCCTGCTTGTTCTTGGGGCATTTTCCCTTCAGTTTTGTTTTCATCAAGTGAAATGCATGCTCAGTCAGATTCAGGTCAGGGGATTGACTTGGCCATTGCATAACATTCCACTTTTTAGCCTTAAAAACTCTTTAGTTGCTTTTGCAGTATGCTTCGGGTCATTGTCCGTCTGCACTGTGAAGCGCCGTCCAATGAGTTCTGAAGCATTTGACTGATTATGAGCATATAATATTGCCCAAAACACTTCAGAATTCATTCTGCTGCTTTTGTCAGCAGTCACATCATCAATAAATACAAGGGAACCAGTTCCATTGGCAGCCATACATGCCCACACCATGACACTACCACCACCATGCTTCACTGATGAGGTGGTATGTTTTGGATCATGAGCAGTTCTTTTCCTTCTCCATACTATTCTCTTCCCATCACTGGTACAAGTTGATCTTTGTCTCATCTGTCCATGGGATGTTGTTCCAGAATTGTAATGGCTTTTTTAGATGTTGTTTGGCAAACTCTAATCTGGTCTTCCTGTTTTTGTGGCTCACCAATGGTTTACATCTTGTGGTGAACCCTCTATATTCACTCTTGTGAAGTCTTCTCTTGATTGTTGACTTTGACACATATACAATTACCTCCTGGAGAGTGTTCTTGATTTGGCCAACTGTTGTGAAGGGGTTTTTCTTCACCAGGGAAATAATTCTTCTGTCAACTACAGCAGTTGTTTTCCGTGGTCTTCCGAGCCTTTTGGTATTGCTGAGCTCTCCGATGCATTCTTTCTTTTTAAGAATGTTCCTAACAGTTGATTTGGCCACACCTAATGTTTTTGCTATCTCTCTGATGGGTTTGTTTTGATTTTTCAGCCTAATGATGGCTTGCTTCACTGATAGTGACAGCTCTTTGGATCTCATATTGGGAGTCGACAGCAACTGATTCCAAATGCAAATGTCACACCTAGAATCGACCCCAGACCTTTTACCTGCTTAATTAATAATGAAATAATGAGGGAATAGCCCACACCTGTCCATGAAATAGCTTTTGAGTTGATAGTCCCATTACTTTTGGCCCCTTAAAACATGGGAGGCACATATAGAAACCATTGTAATTCCTACACCGTTCACTTGATTTGGATGTAATTACCCTCAAATTAAATCTGAAAGTCTGCAGTTAAAGCACATCTTGTTTGTTTCATTTCAAAGCCATTGTGGTGGTGAATAGAGGCCAAAATATGAAAATTCTGTCAATGTCCCAATATTAATGGACCTGACTGTATATATATATACAGGCATATATGTTCTATTACCCACAAACCCTCAACCCCATGAAAAGGATGAAATAAAAAATGTTCACCTTAACTCTCTCCCTAGAACACTTATTGCTAAACCAGGGGAACTAATAGTGTGGAGTACATCTTTAACTAGACAGTAGGTAGGTGTGGCCAGCTTCCACCTACACATGTGGTGGTAAATATTAAAGTTTAATGTCCTGCAACTTGAGTTAAAGAAATGCATATTGTCTGTGCAATGAATCTGCCAGGCGCCGGGACCAGCGCATGCGCATAACACCGGTTTCTACATTTCGGCATTGTTTGCAGCCCCGAGAAACCCTGTAGGCAGCCCGAAAGGAAGAGCAGCGACTTCCAATGGAAGCCGCTCTCTGCCAATCGCAGCCTGGACTGGCAGCCCCAGAGGAGGATACACCTCCAGTCACAGTGCAGCTAGTGCAGTCACGGACTGCAATGGCTTACTGAAGTGGAGGATTTAGGCCCATAAGGTTTAAATGGTAAATGCTTTTCTAGCTTTTTTTTTTTTTTTTTTGTAAATCCAGGTTATCCAGGGGTAATTAGTGCACCTCTGGAAGTATTGTGCAGCTGGAATTGGAGACATGTGGTGCCAGATTGTAATCCAATCATAAGGTTCTCGCATTGCTGCGTTGTTTTCTCCAGTACATTGGGGCCCATTTATTAAGGATTGAATTTTGCAATGCGTTCAGGGCATGCAGTACCGCCCATGATCGCATTGCAAAATGCGATCATACCGGCCGAATGTATGACCCCGCACATGCAGGGACACGGGCTCCGAAAAGAGCCCGTCCCTGCGATGTGGCCGGAGCGCATTCCGGGCTGCTGCGCATGCGCAGTCCCGCTGACTGCACATGAGCGGCGCCCATTGCCGGCGGAGGGATCTGGGAGATCCCTCCGCCGGCTGAAATGCGGGTAAGTGCCCATAGGACACAGCGGCTAACGCGATCTTCAGATAGCGTTAGCTGCTGGGGTCAATTCCCGATATTGATACATTTGGCAGCATCGCATCCCCCATAGAAACCTATGGGGGAGGCGGCTGCCGGCGGCAATGGAGGGATCGCAGCAGGTATCGGAGATACCTGCTGCGGTCCCTCCTTCATACATTCGGGGGATACTTAGTATTTGAGGTAAACCCCCGAAAACAGGTGTTTTCAGGGAATTTACCTCAAATGCACTTTGATAAATGGGCCCCTTAGTGCCTGGTAAAGGCAGCACTACGATGGACATCAGAAGCAGGCTTCCTACATCAATTCATGTGATGCAATGACAAGTTGCCATCACAATCACACCATTCAAAAGTATAACTATTGTTGATTAAACTGTTCACATGTGCAAATGTGTTGTGTTGTGGACACCATTCCAGGGGTTTTATTACTAAACTTCAGGTCCTAAAACCTGGCACTGGTAATGTCCAACATTTAAAAGGGCATTAACTTTACTAGCAAAGCACAGTTTGTAAAAGCATGGCCCTTTATAGGCCATATAAACGATCAGATGCGCCGGGATTTAGAACCCAATGCTTAGTAAATAAACACCCAGGTGTCCAAAGCTGAATACAAGCCAGCAGCTATCTGATCAGCATTGAAAAGAAGCATCTGATAGCTATCAACCATAGTAATCAAATATAGATATTTGACCAAAACCAGCACACTATTTTACAGCAGATACTTTTATTAGGTGTATCACCCAACTTAAACAAGACAGAAATACTAAAAAAAAAGAGATATTATATACAGTGCTGCAGATTCTCCAAATTCAAGTTTCTTTGCTAAATCAGGATAATTCAGTAGATTTGAAATAAAAGAAAAATATAACACATTGGGTCTGATTCCGAAATGTGCGCAAACCATTCATATGGCTCCTGCAGACATTAGATTCTTCTTGCACAGCAGCTGTGTCCAAAGACACAGCTGCTGTACTAAAGCATACAACTCTGAATCAGGCCCAAGTGCATATAACACAATAACAATTAGTACCCTTTGTGCCTTGAAGATTGCAGTTAATTTGCCACAAAAAGAAGTGATATACAGGTTGAGTCTCCCATATCCAAATATTCCGAAATACGGAATATTTTCAGCATGACTGAGATAATGAAACCTTTGATTTTTGATGGTTTAATGTACATAAACTTTGTCTAAGGCACAAATTATTAAAAAGATTGTATAAAATAACCTTCAGGCTGTGTGTATAAGGTGTATATGAAACAAATGAATTTCATGTATGTACACAAACTTTTTTTGATGGACAAAATTCTAAAAAATATTGTCTAAAATGACCTGCAGGCTGTGTGTATAAGGTGTATATAACACATAAATGCATTCTGTGTGTATATTTGGGTCCCATTTCCAAGACATTTCATTATAATATGCAATTATTCCAAAATACGGAATATTCCGATATCCAAAATACCCCTGGTCCCAAGCATTTTGGATATGTGAGACTCAACCTGTATAAGCTTTGCTGATAGTTGATCAGGTCAGAAGAAATGTAGCAAAGTGCAGCTATTTTGTATCTCAAATCCAGAAGATTTTCTTTTTTTTAAAAAAATTGGATAACAAATAAAACATTTTATTGAACACGATTCTCAGCTCCAGCTTTTTAACTAAATGTTGTAGCTGGGATGTAGTTATGTGCAAAATGCCGACTAGGGATTTATGATAGTCGTCAAAATACTGACGCCTATCATAATCCCGATGTCGGAATCCAGGACGACGCGTACCCGAACGAGGTAAGTCCGGGGCGCCCATCCTGTTAGCCGCGGGGGGGGGGGAGGGTTAGGTTTAGGGCAGTTAGGTTTTGGGGGGGTGGTTAGGGTTAGGCACCCCTTGGTGGGAGGGTTAGGATTAGGCACCCCTAGGGAGAGGTTAGGGTTGGGCACCCCCCGGGAGGGTTGTTTTTAGGGAGTGGTAAGGGGGGGTTAGGGTTAGGCACCCCTGGGGGAGATTAGGGTTAGGCACTAGGGGGGGAGGTTAAGGTTAAGCACCACTAAGGGAGGGTTAGGGGTGGGGATAGGGGAGGTTAGTATACTTACCTGACTGTCAGAATTTTCATCCTGTCGGGCAGCTGCCGCCGGCATTTCAATCACATTCCGTTGTAGCTATATTGTGGTCTTATTTTAAAATGTTTAAAGGATAGGTTTTGCATTTTATTTTTCTTGTTTTTTTAAGTACTGTTTATTAAACAGATAACATCATAATACATCGACCAAATCATACAGAAGTCAAAAATACAAACTGAGTGCAGACAGCATTTAACAAGTCATATCTAATATGAATTCAGAAGTGATCTGATTTTAAATATAATAAAGAACGAGGCATCCTTGCGAGTAACGGCATGGCAAGCGGCAAAGAGAAAGACAGAGAAAATGAAAAGAAGAAAGAAAGCAGAAATGAGAAAGTACCAATGGGGTGAAGCCGCTAGTTGGAATCTATGTAAAGTAGAGATTAAAACGGACAATTACCCGCTAAAAGGGGAGTGGGGCGTTTTCAAAGGCCAAAAAAGGACTCCAAACTTTATTAAACAGTTTGATCAAATTATTAATTATGCTAGTCATATACTCCTTATAATTATACCAAATGCGTGAAAGTATTGACTGCAAAAGTGATGGCATGGGTGTTTCCCAGTCAGCTGCTATTTGGCAGGTCACAGCAGAGACAATATGGCGCAGCAACTTATTTTAGTGTCTAGATAATGCTGGGAGACCCAGGGGAAGAAGAAAGTGTTTAGGGTCATAAGGAACAGACACGTTAAATAGATGCAAGATCAGGTCTATGACTTCCCGCCAAAGAGCTGTTATCTTTGGGCAGGACCACCATATGTGAATAAAGGTGCCCTCTTCAGAGCACCCCCTCCAGCATCTATCTGTAGTGTCAGGGAACATAGCTCTCAGCTGAGACGGTCATAATACCATTGGTACAGCAGTTTATATACATTCTGTTTAATTTTTACACAGATGGAACTAGAAGTAACATTGTCCCAGATCTCCGACTATTCCTCAGTGTCCAAATTAATTCCTAAATCTGCTTCCCAGGCTAGTTCATGGGTGTCTCTCACAGTATATTCTTCTCATATCATTCACTTAATTAATGGGATTGAAACACGTATAGAGAGAACATCCATATAGCGTGATACAGTTTAATTGTAAAACTTCTTTTAATAAGGTAAACACACATTTATAAAAACAATTTACACACAAAAAGAGTGAAAGATCTGTTTGCAGTCTGACTGATTTCTCATATTACTGAATGATATGGCATATTAGCCATTAATATGGGATATCAGTCAGACTGACTTACCTACACCTCCTCACCCACTTTCTTCACTTGCATAACTTATTGGACCCACTTCTGTCAGGCTTTTCATTCCCTACACTCCCCAAAGACAGCACTGACTAACAGCAGTGGCTCCTGCCCTCTTACCTGAGGGGGGCTGCCACTGCTGCTTGCCTGGGTCCCGGCGCCTGCTCAATGAATCTGGCAGGCGCCGTGGTCCGGTGCATGCGCATAAGTGGCGCCGTGCATGTGTATGACACCAGCTTCTCGGGACTGCATTGGTTGCAGCCCCGAGAAGCCCTGTAGGGCTGCCTGAATGCCAGAGCAGCGTGGGAGGCGGTGACGCGATTCGCGCAGAATCACGTCATTGTTGCCCCGCCCCCTGCTTCACAATGCCATTAAATTCGGCATTATGAAGAGGGGGCAGGGTCATGATCGCGCGGTCCCGTCCCCAATACTTTATTATCGCCCAGCCATGCCCCCCGCTGTATGCAGACATTCACCTCTCTCCCGGAAGGAGGGAGCTGAATGTCGGCAAGTATGGGTAACCCCCCCCCCCCGAAAATTGGTGTTTTGTGGGAATAAGCCGCAAATATTTAATGATAAATGGGCGCCCTAGAAATAAGAGCTAACACTGTAATCCCTCCCCCAGTTGTTCTGTGTTGAGCCCAGCGGCCAGTCACCATTCTATCTGCCACCTAGTAACCAATTGTCAACAGGAGCTAGACACAGTCGCCTGTAAAATTGTTCTGCAGCATCTACACTAACAAACAAAATGAAAGCAGTTCTCGGTGCCAGTGAGTGAGCCCGCTTGTGGCAGAAACTATTCTCCTACAAATGGGTACAACACTGAGGTGCACAGCCGGCACTTAAGAGTGGGCTGGAGGCTGGGTACCACTACATGAAATGGTCAGTAGCAATGGGCCACTGGCAGTAAGAGGAGAACAAGACACATCCACCCCCTGACAGGGTGGCAGCGTAAGCTCATCCACTCAGTCTGAGCCCCACTGTCCACTAGGTCACTGCAATGATATGCATCTAGCCCAGCCGCCAGCACACACTGGTGCAGCAACTTCCTCATATAGTCATTATCCATCGGGCATCATGAACATAGGCAGACCCACGCATCCATGGATGTACCCTGGGCTGTTATATATACATTCACCATATACCTGGTACAAGGCAATGACACACCCCAGAAACAATATGCTACAGTGAGCGATGGTGGTGTCAAAACATCAACCACCTCTGCTGGCTCAGTTGCCGAAGCTGCGTTGTCAGTGACAGACAGCCAGCGCAGCTGCAGCCGCAAGGACCCGTCAATTCAGCATACCCACCGCAGCAGCAGCCCTGATAGAACAGAACACCCGGCAGCATCTGCAGTGCTGCTCGGGTAATCAGAAGAAAAATTGAGGGGGCAGAGGGAGTGGAGGACTTTGGGACACACTGCTCCCTGACACCTGTTGCTGCAGTGTATCAAACATTGGCGTACACTAGCGGCCAGTGTCCGCCTACTTATCGTTCAGTAAACCTTCCCCCTACACTAGAATAATTAGTTGGAGAAAATCAAACAGGTTTGATTTTCCCAACTAGTTGGAACAACCCTTTTATTGACTGTTTTCTGCGTGTGGGAGCAAACAAATGGTTATCGTTTGCTCCCACACACTGCCCAACTATCGTTCCAACTTTTTGACTTCTATCCCCAGAGGAAGGCCATCCACGGGCGAAACGCATTTGGAACCACTTGTCACCATCTATGTTGGTCCACATTACTGAACGTCTTTTTGCCATTTCATCTTGGATGTCATCTCGCTACCTCAAATTTAATCTTTCCAAAACAGAATTAATAATACTTCTGCAGGCTAATATTAGTACCAACCTGATATTTCTGGAATGAGATTGAAATACCAGCGGTTTAAATCCCGACAGCGGATGCCCGACATGATGAAGATCCCGACTGGAGCAGGTAAGTACCCTAACCCTCCCCTGTCCTAACCCTCCCTTAGTGGTGTCTAACCCTAACCTCCCCCCTAGTGCCTAACCCTAACCTCCCCCCGGGGGTGCCTAACCCTCCCACCTAGGGGTGCCTAACCCTCATCTCTCCCCCAAACAACCCTAACCCCGCTAGACTCCCTAATCAATCCTTACCACTCCCTAAACCTAACCCTCCTGGGGGGGGGTGCCTGTCCCTAATCTCTCCCTGGGGGTGCCTAACCCTCCCCCCTAGGGGTGCCTAACCCTAATCTCCCCCAAACCGAACTCTAACCCCGCTATACTCCCTAATCCTAACCCTCCCCCCCCCCCCAGCGGCTAATGCTAAGGGCGCCCTGGATTTACTTTTGTTCGGGCTGGCATCCTCAGCGTTCCGGTGTCGGGATTAAGATAGGTGTCGGTATTTCAACGCCTATCTTGAATTCCTTGCCGGAATTCCGATGTCGGGATTGAGACCGCCGGTCTCATAACTACATCCTGATATTTCTATCACTATTGATAATTTGACAATCAACTCTACCCACAAGCTCGTTGCCTAGGTGTCATCTTTGACTCAGAACTATCTTTTGTTCCCCACATTCAATCTTTTTTTAAATCATGTTACATACATCTAAAAAACATATCCAGAATACGACCATTTCCTACACTCATTAAACTCATTATCTCCCAAATTGATTATTGCAATAGTCTCCTTACTGCTCTTCCTCAAAACAGACTTTCACCATTACAATTAATTTTGAATGTAGCTACAAGGCTGATACTACTTCAACTACTTCCCGGATAGTGGTCATTCCGAAACCAGGTAAAGATCCCTCCCTATGTGCTAATTATAGACCCATCTCCCTATTGAATAATGACATTAAGCTATTTGCCAAAATCTTGGCCAATAGATTAAATACCATTTTGGCATCTCTGATTGACCCTGATCAGGTGGGCTTTGTTCCGTGTTGACAGGCGTTGGACAACACGAGACGAACTATTAATATAATTCATCATATCAACTCTACCAAACTTGCCTAGGTTGTCCTGGCCCTTGACGCGGAAAAAGCTTTTGACTGCATATTCTGGCCTTTTTTATTTTCAACGATGTCTTCCTTTGGTTTTCAGGGCCGTTTTATGTCCGCTGTCAAAGCATTATGTGTCTTTGTTCTCCTCGATTTACTTTGTCTAATGGTACCCGCCAGGGCTGTCCACTTTCACCTTTAATCTTTACCCTATGTATTGAACCACTGGCAGCACGTATCAGGGCTACCGTGAATATAAGGGGGATTAAAATGGGGCAAAACCAGTATAAAATATCTTTGTTTGCAGACGACGTCTTATTGACTTTATCCAACCCATTGATTTCTCTTCCCAACCTACAATCTGAATTATCACTACATGGGTCTCTTTCGGGTTACAAAATAAATCATTCCAAATCGGTAGCTCTGACTTTAAATACCTCTCTTCAAATTTGGACAATACTGACTTCTAAATTTCGATTTCTCTGGAGACCTTTAGCTATTAAATATTTAGGAATATATATCACTAAAATCTAATCCCTCTATAAAATTAATTATGTTCCCTTGATTAAGAAACTCACACAAGACTTGGACAGAGGGCACAGTTTGTTTATTTCATGGATAGGTAGGATAAGTACAATTAAAATGAATTTCCTTCCTCATCTATTGTATTTGTTTCAGACTCTCCCAGTGGCAGTTCCCAACTCAGCCCTCATCCTCCTACAGAAACTCTGCAACAGGTTTATATGGGCTGGCCACAAACCCCACCTTCATAGGTCAATACTAGCTAAAAGTGTAGTCTCGGGTGGGCTTGGCCTTCCTGTGTTTCAAGATTACTATGTGGCATGTCAACTGAATCATATTGTTTCATGGCATTCTGCACCAGGACTCAAAAAATGGGTGGACATAGAAAATTCTTTTCTCACAGTAAGAAATCTTGGCTCCATAATATGGCTTCCCAAGCAATGCAGACCAGCCTCGGCGCTTTCGGTACCAACTATTAACTTTACTGTTCGGCTATGGGATAGGCTTTGTATTACCAGGGATTTAGCCTTTTACCCTTTTCTTCTGACCCCGATTTGGAACCATCCTCTGTTTACAACGGGTTGTGATGTCACAAATGTGGCTGTGTGGCGTAATCGTGGTATTGAACGTTTCACACTTATTAAAGGTCCGTTTGCCCCTTCCTTATTTTCAGATTTTCAGGATCAGTACAGCCTACCCTCCTCGTGTCGTTTTCAGTACCTACAAGTCCTTCGTTTTATCCGATCTCAAATTAAATCTTCGCTTCGTGATCCTACCCCGTTTGAAAGGCTATGTCTTCATTCGGTTAACTGGAAGGGTAACATCTCTTTAATTTATCACTCAGTTTTACTTCCCGACCCCTCTCCCCCGCGAACCCCATGAATTAGCTTGGGAAAATGATTTATCTATGGAAGATGAGCAGTGGGAAGAGGTTAGAATGCGTACTGCCAAAGCCTCTATTAATGTATTGGTTAGAGAGACTTGTTACAAAGTTTACTCCCGTTGGTACTTGGTTTCAACTAAGCTCCATGCTATTTTCCCGGCCACATCAAATTTGTGCTGGAGGTCATGTGGGAGGGAGGGTACTTTTTTCCACACATGGTGGACTTGTCCTTTGATCACCTCTTTTTGGGACCAGATTCGTTCATTGATTTGTTATGTTCTTGGTTTTGATGTCCCATTGGAGCCTGTAGTAGCTCTGTTAAATGTTCCTACACCTGGGATCTCCAGATCTCAAGATAAATGAATCATTCACATTTGTAATGCAGCCAAGTATTTAATAGCCAAATTTTGGAAAAATCACAGTCCTCCGCCACTATCTGCTTTAGAGACAAAGATTAATTATATAGCTTCCATGGAGTACATTACAAGTCTGTAAAATAATGGGGTTATTAAGTTTCAGAAGATATGGTCTACATGGTTCCAATATCAATCTTTACCTACCCCCGGTCTTCACTGACTCTTCAATTTCCCCCAGTAATTTTTTTTTTCCTCTCTCTCTTTCTATTCTTTCATTTCTATAGTATCAATAGAAATATGAAGCACTTAGTTTATTTTTATATTTGATATTTTGTCAATGCAATATGATATTTAAGATTGTCTTATTTATCTGCATTGCAAAATTTTTTTGTTGCACTTATGGGTCGACTCCCAATGTTTCTGTCATTAAAAATGTTTGTATATTTTATCATTCAATAAAAATGTAAAGATTTAAAAGACTGATACTACTGGCTAAATGTTAATCGTCTGCTGCTCCACTCTGTCAGTCTCTCCACTGGTTACCTGTATTCTACTGAATACAATATAAAATACTTTTACTTATACATAAGGCTATTAACCAAACTACGCCAACAAACATCTCTTTGCTTATCTCAAAATATCTCCCAACTTGACCAGATCCATCTTAACTTATGAGCACACTGGGCAGCCTCCCAGGGCCGTACAATTCTAGGGGTCTTAGAGTGGGAGGGGCATCTACATGGAGCATACAGTTGCTCACTCCATGCATTGGGCAGCTGGCTGAGGAAAGCAGAGAAAGATGCTCCCTGGACGCTGATTGTGAATTACATACAATCAGAGCAGCCAGGCAACATTCTCTACCTGCCTCCCAGCCTGCAGCCATAGAGACGGATTATCGGGAGGGCACAGGAAACATGTCCCCCAGGGCCCCCCTCTCTTAATGCTTTAATCACAGCTGCAGTGCAGAGCAGGAACTGTAATGTGAGCTGGAGAAGAGAGAGGTGGAGTCTGTAACCCTCGCTTTATATTATTTTTTTTTATGTTTAAACATTGATTTTGTTGAAATTACCAATAAATCTAAAGGTTTAATTTTATTATCCATTTACATTTTTGTTCCCGTGAATGGCTGGGTTGGGGCACAGGGCGTACAAGGCTGTAAAGTCGGCCCTGAGCTTGACCTCTCAGATCAGCATAAGATCTGTGTCTCTCATCCACACTCATTACCTGCTCCCATACACGGTAACAGAACTTTTTTCGGGCTGCCACTCTGTGGAATGCAGTCCCACGCACAGTAAAGGCCCCCATACATGGTGCGATTTAGCAGCTGATCCAACAGATTGGTACGATATCTCTGCTATACCGTACCGTGTGTGGGCATGATATCGGCCAGTGCGCGCTCCCGGTTGATCGTACATAGCTCCTCCAGATCTTACATGCTGCACATAAGATCTGGTGATGCGATGTACGATCCCATGCAGCGCTATGGGAGGAGGGGGGGCATATCAGTCGGTTGGGCAGCGGATCGCTCTGTGTGGGGGGACCGCCCAATATGTCGGCCATCGAATCGTCCGTCGCGTCGCAAGGTGCATATCGCACTGTGTATGGGGGCCTTAAGACTTCCCTCTAGTCTCCAAACTTTCAAGCATTCCCTGAAAACTCACCTCTTCAGGTAAGCTTATCCAATTCCAGAACCACCCACAAAACCTCCACAAGATATCCTACCCAATTACATCCCCTCTATACAGTCCACACACAACTTTACACATTTTCTCTATATTCACATTCACATCCTGCTGACCATAGACCAACATTCCTGTGTGACTGGATCATACAGCCCACCAAGAATCTCTGCAATCTGGCCAGACCATTATGGAATAGGTAGCACCTATCCTTGTATATAAATGCCTATTTTCCTGTAGATTGTAAGCAGGGCTCCTTACCTCTATGTCTGTGTGTTATTACCCAGTGTTGTTTTATTACTGTTTTGTTCCCAATTGTAAAGTGCAACGGAATGAGCTGGCACTACAAAAGTAATGCTGGGCATACTCTGTCAGATAAAATGCTTGAGGTTTATCTAGGGGTTCGAGTGCCCCAGGCAACGTAATGAACTGGTGCCCCACTCCCCCCATAATTTCTGAATAATTACACTATACAATGAATCAGTACTTATAATGTCTCCCCAGCGAGTCCCCCTTCTGTCTCCACAGCCAGCCCACATGTTTCATCAGCCAGCACCTCCGTCTGTCTCCCCAGCCATCCCCCTTCTGTCTCCCCAGCCACGCCCTTCTGTCTCCCCAGCCATCCCCCTTCTGTCTCCCCAGCCACGCCCTTCTGTCTCCTCAGCCATATCCCTTCTGTCTCCCCAGCCACCCCCTTCTGTCTCCCCAGCCACCCCCCTTCTGTCTCCCAAGCCAGCTCCCCTTCTGCCTCCCCAGTCAGCTCCCCTTCTGTCTCCCCAGCCATCCTCCTGTTTCCCCAGCTACTCCCTTCTGTCTCCCCAGCTACCCTCCTTCTGTCTACCCAGCTACCCCCCTTCTGTCTCCCAAGCCAGCTCCCCTTCTGCCTCCCCAGTCAGCTCCCCTTCTGTCTCCCCAGCCATCCTCCTGTTTCCCCAGCTACTCCCTTCTGTCTCCCCAGCTACCCTCCTTCTGTCTACCCAGCTACCCCCCTTCTGTCTCCCAAGCCAGCCACCTTTTTGTCTCCAGCCCCTGGCCACTCGTGTATAGCCCCCGCAGCCCACACACATACTTACCAGGCATATCTTCTGGGTTATAGAGCCATCCCCTTCAGTCTGTGGCCGACTCCTCAGTGAAGCAAGCAACAGCGGCTACCTGGCCCTGAACATCTGGTCCGGGTAAGAGCCAGGGGCGTACCCGGGACTGCAGTCCTGGTAGTCCCGGCCTGATTCTACCCCTTGGCCACGGGTGGCACTGCCCCTTGGCCGGCACCCCTGGAGAGTGTCATCCTTTCTAATGGGTAGATACGCCCCTGTGTCAGACCAACAGACATTTTATCTGCTAGCCTGACACCCTGCAGATATCGCGGGCATGCACTGTGAGATGTCTCATAGTGTATTGGCCCCGATATCTGTGCTCCGCCCACGGGAAGGAGACATTTCCCCGTTCCTTCCCTGGGAAGGAACAGGGGAAATGTCTTGTCTGTTGGCCGCAGCTGGGAATACACTGCCCAATGCGGCCAACATTTAATGTACAAAATATTGCATCAGATGGGCATGCTGGATGATCTGGCATGCCCGACTAATCGATATTTAACCCTCGGCCGCCTGCACACACACTACAATTATTCTGACGATTCGCCCGATATCTGTGGATCGCCCCGATAAATGTGTAGGGTATGCCCAGCATAACTGATAATAAATAAAAAGAATAAATATATATTTATTTTATTTGCATAATCTACTGAATTATTCTGAATGAGCAAAGAAGCTTGAAACATGCCAATCTGCATCACTATCTCTTTTTTTAGAACCATTGTAATTTGATGGAAAAAGCCGGTGGTTGACCTCACAAAGAATAACGTAAAATAAAATTTTCAGATCTTAGTACATCTGAACCAAAATTAGGTAAACATTCCACTATTCGAAGAGAGCCTTGATTATTGGCTTTACATTCTTGACGACTGATGAAAGTTGATATCACATGGTCTTATGACAATTTTATACACAGGGAGGCACTGATTACTGACACTTCAGTTCTTGCAGACCACACACAGAGATGGACACAATGCCGATATTTACGCAGAATGAGCAATTGTTTGCGAATGCGTGAACACCACGTTGCGCACACACACCAATTGCTTTGCGACTACGTTCCTACGGAGTAGCCACTCGCAAAGTGAGTGACAGGTAGTCAGCATTTGGGGGTGGTAACAGGGAAGTGGTTAGAAAAACGCAGGCGTGTCTGACTGTTTTACACTACAGTCCAACTCTGAACCAGGCCCACACACACTTGTGAGCGTAAGTGCACTTATTCATAGACACCAGAGTTCCCCTGTGCAAAAATTACATTTGGGCTCCTTCTCAGTCCCCATCCTTACCACTAGGGCCAGTGCTGGCTGGAATGTTCTTGCAGGTAGGTTCATGTTTCCTGGGTGAACAAGGCCAGCACTCTGAGCCTTTGAAAATCTGAGTGGGATGTCCATGTCAGAGTTTTGCTGCTTGTACGCAATTGCCACAGTCACCGTGTGATGGTTAATATATCTTGGTGCATGACTAATAAAGACAACATCAACACATATTCTGTTTAGAATGCAGATGAGTACTTAATGAGTTCTGATTCCTGCTGCTGCCAGAGGAGTAGGTTAAACTCCACACAAGCTAGAGTAAAAAATAAAAAAAGTATAACGCAGCACTGGATCAATTATATTAGTAAGCTAATAAAGTATTATACTATATCAAGCAAAAAAATATATATATACATATACAGTATATTTTTCTTCAGGGTCCATAGGCTCTACAGGGAGACCTTGGGGGTGTAGGTGATGGGAACCAATCCGGTCACCACGCAGTTAAAGCTTTCAGCTCCCAGGATGCGATGGTTCACTCTCCCTATATCCCGAGCCAGAGGCACCTCTTTTTCATTGGTGCTCGGCTGGAGTCGGGTCAAAATTTTGCAGGGGGGCTGTTTAGGCAGCCCCTAAAGCTTATTTTCTTTATTTTATATTTACAAACTAGAGTGCGCAGCAGCAGACTGTCCATGGGACATCTGCGCTGCTGCTCCGTCACCCCTCCAGTACTGCAACGCCAGTACTGTTCTGGGGATCTCGGCTGGCATTCCGGGGGTCAGCGCTAGCCAGGGCCCCCGGAGAGGACCCGGACTGCACCCGGACATCAGGGAACAGGTAAGGCGGGGCGACACTCGCAGTGACCAGCGCGTTATGGCAGTTGATAGCTCCATTCTCAGGGAACAGACCGGAGGTGGCTGAGTGTGGACGCAGGCTCCGGCCATCGCGCTCCACTGGACTACAAGGAAAAATGTAGTGCGGGAAACCAGCATCCCAGGGGTTAATAATCGGCCAGGGGAGACAGCTTCCATGTTTAAGTGGCTCCTCCCCTCAGCTCAGCGTGCCTTTCCATTGCAGTCTGGCTTCCCTGAGCTGCTCTCCTCGGGCCACGGCCCCTCTGAGGTCTCAGGCGGCCATTTTCTTCATGGTGCAGTCGCAGCTCTCCCAGGAAAATGCGTGGTATGGTCCCCCTGCATACCTCTCTTCAGGGTCAGCGTATGTAGCACTATTGCCTACCAGACACTGAGTCTGTGTAGTTGAGTATAGTGCCCCTGTGCAGCGTCTTTCCTGCATTGTATGTGACTTATGCTAACGCTGCCTGTCTGCTCTCTTTGTTATGTCGGCTTATGGCTATACCCTTTCTCTCTTTCTGCCCTAATACAGGTGTTGTTAGGGTGGTTCATACCTGACCTCATATATATATATATATACACACAATATTTGTGAGGTATGTCACATACTGTTGTGTGCTGCAGTGTGCCATATTTAGGCAACAGGTTCCTGCAAGCTTACCTGAGCATAAGACAGGACCAGTATATTGCTCCCTGTTAGTATTTATACATACTCGTGGTTGCTTTGTACCCAGTGCCATATTGTGCGTCATTTTACCCTGCAGACATGTCTGACAAGGGTAATGAACACATTCCTGTACACATGCCGCAATCTTGCAGATTATGTACTGCAGTTTTCAGTGGGAGGATGTGGTCTGGGATGGGTTATGTGTGAGGTGTTATAACCTGCCATGAACCTCGAACTCTCCGACATCAGTACAGGAGCTCCCTTGGGCGGCCTTTTCTCAGATGCTGGCCTCCATTGTGGACCGCCTGGTGGTCCTGGCTGTTTTTCCTCCTATGGGGGTACCACAGCAGCCCATCCCTCCCTCACTGGGACTACCACTGATTATGCAGACCCCTCCTGTACCACAGCAGGCTATAATTCCCACAATGGGATTACCACAGGTTGGACCTCCACCATTGGTGGATGTTTTCTTTACCTCAGTGCAGAGTCTGGCAGCTTCCTCTACTGCATTTCAGACCATGTTGCAGAGTGAGAAGACCGGTAGGCCAGCTAAACGTCTTGTGTTGTAATCTCAATCCACACAGCTATCAGAGTCTGAGATGTCTTCTGATGACGGAGAGGTGGCTGATGCCTCTAACCCCGACTCCCCTTTGCAAGAGGCCGAGCCTAAGTCATGGATTAATATTCCTGCCTTGGTGCGTGCGGTCAGATTCGTATTAGTTATAGAGGATGACGAGTCAGCTCCTAAATCCAAACACCCTCTGTTTAAACAGATAAAGGTGACTTCGGCAGTATTCCCTCTGTCAGATCAGTTGGTGGATCACATGGCTGATGCCTGGCAATCGCCTGGTAAGAGGTATCAACCTCAAAAACATCTGACCTCCTGTTACCCATTTCCTGAGGCTCATTGTAAGAAGTGGGAATTACCACCTGCAGTGGATTCACACGTTACACGTTTAATTAAAAGTGCAACGTTACCTATGCCTTCCATTTCTTCCTTGAGGGATTCTACGGATAGGAAGGTGGAAACTTGCCTAAAAGTCTATATACTCTTTTCAGGAGCTGTTGCCCACCCGTCCATGGCTATCTCCTGGGTAACTACGGCTATAGAGAGTTGGGTCGATATGCTTGAGGACTCCTTCTCCTTGGAAGCTCCAGAGAATCAGGTGTCACTGGTTGGCCGCATTAGGGATGTGGCTGCATATATTGGTGAGGCTGCTCTGGATGCCAGTCTACTGACCTACAGAGTCTCGGCTGCGGCCGTATCTGCTCGCTGTTCCCTGTGGCTATGCTCTTGGGGCGCAGATGCTGCTTCTAAGAAAGGCCTGGAGGCCTTACCCTATAATGGGGAGATTTTGTTTGGTCCACACCTGGACAAGATTGTTGACACGTTGGCAAATCCAAATCTTCATCTCTGCCCTCAGCATCTGCTCCTGCAAAGTCTTGAAGCTCCTCCTTTAGGTCCTTTCATTCCCAAGGAAAATCCAAAGGGCAGTACTTTCCTAGGCAGTCCGCTGCCAAGAAGACTGGCAAACCTAAGAAACAGGCCTGAGCACAAGACGGGGCGGACCTCCCTCTGAGGGACCCCAGAGTGAGAGGCCAGTGCTGGTGTCAAACCACCAAGGATGCTTGGGTAAGAGAAGTGGTCTCTCAGGGGTACGCCCTCTCATTCCTTTGAAGGCCTCCCCACCAGTTTTTCTGCACAGGCCCTCCTTCAGACAAGACTAAAGACTTGCAGATCCAAAAAGCCATACAGTCCTTGCTGCAAGCAGGGGTAATTGTACCAGTTCCACTATCTCAACGAGGGACTGGTTATTATTCTACTCTCTTTCTGGTTTAGAAACCGAATGGGTCTCATCGGCCTATCCTCAACTTCAAATCTCTGAACAAGTTCCTCAGGGTGCCCAGGTTCAGGATGGAAACCTTACGATCCATCATACTGGCTTTGGAACTGGGGATTACATGGTATCACTTAACATTCAGGATGCTTACCTACATGTTCTTATAATGCCTTCTCACCAGCGTTATCTGCGGTTTGCTATAATGCAGCGACACTTCCAGTTTCGGTCGCTGCCCTTTGGACTATCCACGGCTCCAAGGGTATTTACCAAAATGATGGCTGTCATGGCAGTCCATCTGCGGAGTCAGGGTATCCGGCTCCTTCCATATATGGACGACCTCCTCTTGTTGTCAAGATCTCCAGAAGTGCTTCACCCCCACCTGCAACTGACAGTTGCTTGTCTTCAGGCGCAAGGGTGGTTAATCAATTGGAAAAAGTCCTCCCTAATTCCCTCACAGAGGAAGGTTCATTTGGGAGCCCTTCTGGATTCTCACCACGCTGCAGCTGCAAGTACGCAGATGTCTCAGCAGTCGCCGAGTGTCAGTCCACTCGGCGACAGGGGCATATCTACCCATTGGCCAGGATGGCATTCACCAGGGGTGCCGACCAAAGGGGGTGGACTACCCCGCTAGTCTCCCGGCCCCACAAGTGTAGGACAGACCGCAGTGAGAGCGGTCTGCTCTACACAGTTTACAAACACACAGCCGCCAGCGGGGTTATAGCAGCCAGCCAATGAGAGACAGACTCTCATTTGCTGCTGCTTCGTCCACGGAGGGAGTCGGCTGGAGCTCACTCATGAGCTCCGTCTTCCAGCTCCCCCCGCAGCATGTGATGGGAGAAACATCATGACGTCTCTCCAATAGTGCAAGAGAAGAGCCGGGACTTGGAGCGGACAGCGGCAGTCGCATCAGGAGCGGGGATCAGGTTAGCTGTTTTTATTTTTCTTCTGTGTGTGTAAGCCTGGCACAGCAGGGGGTGGGGGTACTGTATAGGGGGTTGCCACTACTGGGGGCACTTTATGGGGTGGTGCCTGCTGCTGGGGGGCACTTTAGGGGAGGTACTACTACTGGGGGAACTGTATAAGGGGACTACTACTGGGGGCACTGTATAGGGGGGACTACTACTGGGGCACTGTATAGTGGGGACTACCACTGGGGGCAATGCAGCATAGGGGGGACTACTATTGGGGGCACTGTATAGGGGGAACTGCTACTGGGCGCAATGCAGCATTGGGGGGACTACTACTTTGGGCACTGTATAGGGGGGACTACTGCTGGGGGCACTATATAGGGGGGACTACTACTGGGGGCGCCAGTTCATTACATTGGAGGGGGGCGCCAGTTCATTACATTACTAGGGGCGCCTGGATTCCTAGATACACACCTGCTCGGCGATGCAGGTTCTGGGATTCATGGTGTCCACATTCGACATGCTCAGTTCCATTCCAGGCCCCTGCAGTGGCTGATCCTCTCCAGGTGGAATAGATTACCCCACCGGATCAGGGCTCAGACGATGGTACTGTCTCCGGAGGTGCGCCTGTCTATGTCTTGGTGGCTAATGACATCTCATCTAACCAGGGGTCGCCCTTTTTGGATCCCAGACTGGATACTCCTAACAACGGACGCCAGTTTCCAGGGATGGGGCACAGTGACCGGTCCACACTCTTTTCAGGGCCGTTGGACAGCGGTAAAGGCATCCCTGCCCATCAACATATTGAAACTTCGAGCTGTGTACAGGGCCCTCATAATGGCAGAGCACATTCTTCACGGAAAGCCCGTGCAGGTTCAGTCCGACAACGCCACCACAGTGGCTTACTTCAACCATCAAGGAGGCACTCGAAGTCGGGCAGCAATGACAGAAGGCCATTTCGGCAGTGTTCATTCCGGGAGTTATCAATTTGGAAGTGGACTTCCTTAGCCGTCACAACGTGCATCCAGGGGAATGGTCTCTTCACCAAGAGGTGTTTCAACTTCTAGTGGAGAAATGGGGTCTCCCAGAGGTGGACCTCATGGCCTCCCGACACAATCACAAGTTACCAGTGTACAGGCCCAGAACAAGAGATGCCGAAGCAAGCTTGGTGGACGATGTCAGTGAAATGGACCTTCTGGTTTGGGTACCTATTTCCTCCAGTCTCCCTGCTTCCTCGGGTTCTTCAGAAGTTCAAACAAGATGGAAGCACTGTCCTGCTGGTATCTCCAGCTTGGCCCAGATGTCATCGGTACTCAGATCTTCAGAGTCACTCCATCGACACTCCGTTCCTGCTGCCTCAATGTGTGGACCTGTTGTCTCAGGGTCCTTGCCTTTACCCGGAACTGGATTGTCTGTCTTTGATGGTGTGGCTCTTGAGACATCTCTCCTAAGGTCCAAAGGATTCTCTAGCTTGGTCATAACACAATGCTTAAACCGCATAAGTAGTTCTTTGGGCCCTCCAGGGTAGTCCATTTGAACCACTAGATTCAGTGTAACTTAAGTGGTTAACAGCTAAGACTCTTTTTCTTCTGGCTATTGCATCTGCCAGGAGGGTGTCAGAATTGGGAGTGCTCTCCTGTTGTCCTCCTTTTCTGATATTTCACCAGGACAAGGCGGTGCTTCGTACTCACCCTGAGTTCCTTCCTAAGGTTTCTAGTTTCCATATTAATCAGGAAATTATAGTACCGGCCTTTTTGTCACCTGACCACTCAGCATGTGAGGCCTCATTGGATGTGGTCTGCGCCCTCAGGTTTTATGTGGACCGTACCAGTTCTCTTTGGAAATCAGACTCCTTGTTTGTGCTCTATGGATTTCACAAGAAGGGATGGCCAGCCAATAAACAAACTTTGGCTAAATGGCTTCATATGACTATCTCAGAAGCTTACATGCAGGCAGGCCTGCCTGTTCCGACTTCTGTTAAGGCTCATTCTACTCTGTCTGTGGGGCCCTCGTGGGCAGCTCGCCATGGCACCTCGGCTGTTGAGCTTTATAATGCGGCCACGTGGTCTTCTGTCCAGACCTTTCTAAGGTTCTATGCCTCTCAGGATGCTTTCTTTGGGCGCCAGATTCTCCTCTCAGCGCAGGAGCGTCTGCTTTGGGACATCCAAGGTCTCTCTGTGGAGCCTATGGACCCTGAAGAAGAAAATGAGAGTTATGGTAAGAATTTACCATTGTTAACTCTCTTTTTTCTAAGTCCAAAGGGTCCACAAGGCACCCGCCCTGATGCACCTGGCTTCATATGGGTTATCATACTGGTCACTTTTTTATTTGTATGTATATATATATATATATATATATATATATATATATATAATTTCCAAAAATAGGGGTGCACTCACCAGTCTTCATAAGTTTTTCCATAAGAATACAGTATATAGCTTTATTTAAACAATCATAATAAAAGTACAGCCATCAATGTTTAGGTCCAGTCCAAGGACCTTTGTCCAAGAGCATCGGATTTGATAAACGTGAGTGTGGACTTTTTGTGTTTTTTCATATATATATATATATATATATATATATATACACTGTATATATATATATATATATATATATATATATATATAATATATATGATATACAAGGCGTGGCTATTAAATAAGACTGTATTTGTGAAAATATACCATACTGGGGAAACATTGACTTTGGACTATCGCAAAACTGTTTTGCAAGTTTCACCCCTCTTGCACAGATAGTTTGCTGTCACACAGCGTTCAAAGTTGTTTTTCCCGTGCGTCCTAAAAATGCTTAGTTGAAAAGTAAAGCAATGTGTAAACTTAAAATTTTTAGTGAACTTGGACAAAACGTCCACCAAATCTTTCTGTATGCTAACAGAGGCTTACAGGGCAGATTGTATGTCACGTGTTACATGTGTTTGAGCGGCACAAATGATTTAGTGATTGTAGTGAGGATGTCAAAGATGATGATGAATGTCCCAGAAGGCCTTGCACATCAAAAACAAATGGAAATGTGAAAAAAATGTAGAAAATTATTTGAATTGACCGTCAACTCAGCATCTGAATTATAGCAAAAATGGTAAACATCGATAAAGAAACTGTTAAGAAAGTTTTGCATCTATTGACTCCACTAATGTACAGAAAAATCGTAATTTCTTAACTTGGAACGTAGAAGGCTTAAATATCCTTATTAAACGTCGCAAAATCTTACAGCAACTTAAAAATTATTAATCTGACATAGCGGTACTACAGGAAACTCATTGGAAACAAGGTGACCCCAATATTCTTCGAGATTCTTGGATAAAGGATTACACAGCAGCATTCTTTACATCCAAGAAAAGAGGGGTATTGGTAATATTTCATAAGTCCTTAAGATATACAATTATAGACTCCATTCTGGACACTGAGGGAAGATTCTTATTTCTTAAATTGACTCTAGAAGGTGAACTAATTACTCTTGTTACTCTGTATGCTCCTACAGGTCATAACAATGCATTCTTTTCCAACTTCTAGACACGACTTCAGGGCTGGACGGAGGGCGCCATTATCCTAGGAGGAGACTTTAACACCACTTTTTCTCCTAGTCTGCGCAGAACCCGGTGAGTGGCGAGGCAGCACCTCTCCAACATTACAGCTCCTAATTGACTCCCTATCCCTAGTTGATCCGTGGAGACACCTCCATCCCCTAGCACGTGATTACACGTTGTACTCACACCTTAATCATTCCTCAGCTTGATTACATTTTTGGCTGGTCTCTAACTCTTTAATCTCTAGGATTCAAACTTCACATATTGAAAACATAGCTATTTCCGACCATGCGTCTACATGGTTTTCATTACAACTATCTGCCCCAAGATCTCTTCCTTTAATTGGAGATTCCCTTCATACTTATTCACTTCTCCAGATTTAAAAAAAATACCTAGAACAACAATTCCTCAATTATAGTAATGACAATGTCTCTCACATTGATAATATTTCCTTGTTCTGGGCCGCATCTAAACCAGTGGTGAGAGAACATAGGGACTCATTCAGAGGCGGTCGTAGGATGCAAGCGGCCGTTCTGAAACATGGTCGTTAGGCTGTGTCACAGCTCTAACGACTGCTAAGGGTGATGGTCGCAATGGTCAAGACCATCGCGACCATCGGGGCTTACGACGAGACCCTAAGGTAGGGTCTGGTCAACCTTAAGCCCTAGGGAGCTTCCTGCTCTGTTTGAGCAGGAAGCTCCCCACTGACATCACTGATGATGTCAGTGGGGCCGCCCCCAAATGGCAAGCGTTCCAAAAGGAACGCCTCCGTTTGGCCGGGCACGCCCCCGGCCCGCCCTGCAAACGGAGCGAGCTGTCACTCAACATCAACAGCTCGTCCCATCTGCTACGAGACCTCTAACGGCGGATCACCCGTCGTTAGCCGGGTCTCGCGCATGCGCACTGGAGCAACATAGACCCGGGTGCGAGCTCGTAGAGCTAACGACCGGGTCTGAATAAGCTCCATATTTTGGCCTATGTTTCTCATAAACACCGTCAACTTAATTCACGCTTCTCAGAGCTGAGTAAAGCTCTATCACATTCATATGCCACTATGCTACAGACTAATACTGTGGAGACACGACAGTGCTATCTAAATAACAAGAGACTGTATGACACATTGTGTACAGAGAGAGCCCAATATCACCTTGACTTTCAGAAACATCGCTACTTTCGTTGGGGAAATAAAGCAGGCAAACTTCTGGCTAATATAGTGCCGAGTCAAAAATCATCCCCTCACATTATATCACTTAAAAGTCCCTCAGGACCACATCATAAAACTGAAGACATTGCAGCCTCTTTTTTACAATATTACACAGATTTATACTCAGCACAAAATGACAACCCCGCTTTGGGGATGAGTTTTCTAGAAGAGGCTAATTTACCATTCCTCTCTGCGGAAGCCCGTAATTCCCTAACAGCCCCTGTCTCGGAACTGGAAGTTTCCATGGCTATTAAATCTCTAGCCAACGGAAAGTCACCTGGCCCGGATGGCCTTAGTGCCGAATATTACAAATTGTTGACCCCCCATGTGACTCTTCATTTGGTCTCTTATTTAACTCAATATTGAAGGGAGACATGACACTGCCAGACTTTAATCAGGCCCGAATCATCCTTCTATTGAAACCTGAGAAAGACCCTACATTGACTCATTCCTACCGACCAATATCCCTACTTAACCAGGACTTCAAACTCTTTACTGGTATTATTGCCCAACGCCTACAATTAGTGCTACCCCATCTTATACACCCCGCACAAACCGGATTTATGAAAGGAAGACACTCAGTGAATAATGTACGTCATTTAATTGCAGTGTTAACTAAAACCCACCAGATGAGAAATAGTCAGACGCTCCTTGTCAGCTGTGATGCTGACAAGGCTTTTGATAGGGTGTTGTGGTCTCACCTTTTGCGTATTTTTCAATTACAACATTTTGTCCCTGAATTAATTGCGCTATTCAAGACATTATATCTCACACCTATGACATTCCTAACAATAAATGGCCTAAATACTCCATCCCTTAGTCTACATAGGAGCACCCGTCAGGGCTGCCCCCTGTCCCCTTTATTATTTAATTTGGCTATAGACTCTCTTATTCACACTTTTTTGTTATGTCAACAATGGCAGGGAGTAAGCTTCGGAAATGACACATTGAAAGTCTCTGCATATGCAAATGACTTACTATGGTACTTTGAAAACCCACATTCTGCCATACCTAAACCTCTTCACATCTTGAAGGATTTCCATGTAATCTCCGGCTTTCTGATAAATAACAACAAAACGTAAGCCTTGGCTTTAGGGTGCATACACACCTGTACAATATTGGCCCGATTTGTCCAATTTAGCCAAATTTGAATGACAAATCGGACATATCGTGCAGTGTGTATACCCAATTTGTGCGTACCCGCGGTCGCATGCGATATTGTGCGATTGACTGTGCTGCACAGTCAATCATACGATATTGCATGTGAGCCTGTACAAGTTAATGAGGAACGGAACAGTGATTGTTCCGTCATTCATTAAATCTTTCAAGTGTGTACCGGCAATCATGCGATGTCTAGGGTGAAGGCAAATCGCCCTGAACATCGGCACGATTGCCGGTCGTTTAGGTGTGTACCCTGCCTTAAGGTGCCCACACACATAGAGTTATTTTACACGATTTGGCCGATTTCGACGAATCGGGTAAAAAAAGTACAATGCCGATGCGCGTCCCCGCTTGTCGTACATCGCGTCTTCTGATCTGCCATGCTGTAGGGCAGATTAGCCAATCTGGGATACAATGCATTGCCTGCAAGATAGATCTTTAGCCAGATTGGACATTTTTAACTCCAAATCGTGATCACGACGGCAAGGGAGCTCCCGTGAAAGTTCATGAGGAAATTGGCCATAAAAACGTATCGTGAGTTACACTCATGATGCCTCTAAAGATTGGAAGGATTCTTTTCCCTTTAAATGGGCTAGGACAACTTTGAAATATCTGGGTCTTAACATTCCGACACATCGCTCAACCCTGTATTCAGCCAATTTCCCTGCCCTAATACAACGCACAGTTCTAGATTTTAAAAAATGGAAACACCTCCCACTCTCATATATCTGTAGGTGTCAGTTAATCAAAATGATATCCTTTCCCAGGATTTTATATTTCTTCCAGATTCTTCCTCTGCTTCTCTTGGAATCTGATTTAAAATTGATTAACAAAGCGGTCAGCAAGTTCCTTTGGGCGGATAAAAAACCCAGGATCTCATTATTCAAACTTACTCAACCACCCACCTTAGTAGGAATCAATCTCCTTTGCTTAAGATCCTATGCCGTAGCATCAATTTATCGCTATGCAATTGACTGGATCAAGGGAACAAATGGATTTGCTGACACTCTGGTGGAGCAGTCTTTTAACACTGATGTCCCATTAGTTAGCCTATTACATACACATCCCTCGTCTTTCCCACCTCATGTAACACAAAACTTACTACTTCATACTACGTGCATGGCATGGTGATGCGCCAGAGCTCAAATGAAAGTCTCTCCTATTGTCTCCTTATTCCTTCCCATTGGTCATAACCCGGTGTTTGCTTCTGGGTTGTTAACACAGGTTTTTAGTACCTGGAGCTCACAGGGACTACGTTACATATATCAATTATTAGATCCATCCACCATGACTATTTATTCCCACAACCAATTACAGGAAAGATTCCCTCGCCTTCCAATCCCAATATTCATCTACTTCCAAGTACGTAGCTATGTCACCACTTTAATCCCTCAACTCCTCATCTCATCTGGGAAAAACGGTTTGGATGATGTGCTATCTAGCTGCCCTTCTATGTTGTTTTCCACCTCCACACTATGGACCTGATTCAGAGCCGCTCGCAAAAAGCGAGCGCTCGTTCTGAATCAGGGCAGCCACATGTTTTTTTTTTGTTCGGCCTCCTGGCCGCTCGTTAAGCTGTGGGTGCCCACCCACAGCTTTTAGCGAGCGGCCAGATGATGGTGCATCGATCGGGTTTGCGACGAGACCCTTGTAGAATGCCTCCATTTGGCCAGCCACCCCCGCCCCCGACACGCCTACCAAACGGGGCGAGCTGTCGATCAACATCGACAGCCGCCATTTTTGGATGCGAGCGCCGGAGCGAGTGATTTCTTGCTCGCTCCGGGGCTCGCACATGCGCATTGCCTGGCCATTGACCCACTTGCGAGCGCATAGCGCTTGCGAGCGGGTCTGAATCAGGCCCTATATACCTATATACGCCGGGAAATAAATCTGGAGGTAGAGACAG
Source organism: Taudactylus pleione (assembly GCA_031769625.1). Lineage (NCBI taxonomy): Eukaryota > Metazoa > Chordata > Amphibia > Anura > Myobatrachidae > Taudactylus > Taudactylus pleione. The sequence continues at coordinate 7,148,219 of JAUIMM010000043.1, read as the reverse complement.
CTGGAGTCGCTAAATGGCGCACTACATTTCCTTCCATATCTTTATCCACTATTTTTAAATCTTTTGTTAGACTTAACAAAAAACTAATCTCGGCATCCTACGCTGAAATGCAATATAAATTACTGCATCGTGCCTATTTCACCCCCAAACTAAGATTCCTTACATGCGCTTCTACAGATTCTAACTGTTTCAAGTGTAAACAATCTGATGCGGATCTCATGCATTGTATGTGGTCCTTTGTGGAGGTTGCAATGGTTCTGGTCCCTAGTACACACATATATATCCAACAGGTTGGGAATTAGTTTCGAATGAACACCTGAGTGGGCCATGTGGGATATTATACCATCGTCCGGGTCATCTTGTCCCCGTGGAGGTGCCCGCCTATTATTAGCAAAGATTGCAGCTGCTGCAAAGAAAACCATCTCATCCCAATGGATCTCTGATGACACTTTAACACTCAATCTCCTACAGCCTAGAATATCGTATCTATTTAATATGGATTGGTTAGAATTATCTCTTAATAAAGATAAAGTAGCAGAGAAATTTTTTGACACCTGGCTCCCGTATAATCACACATTAACGCCTCAGGTCAAAGATACACTCCGCGCTGCAGTCCAACTTACAGCCTGGTATAATGAGGAAACCTTGTCTACAGGTAGACCCCCTTTTACGTTTTGTAACTCTACATTCTTCATGGATCTTGATATGGTTTTACTGCTGTACACCTACTGATGTCTTGTTACTTATTGACCGTTATGTTGTAATGTTCATTGCAGTCTTACAATAAAATATGTTTTAAAAGAAAGTTTTGCATGAAGATCTTAACATAAAAGTTTGTGCTAAGGTGGTTCCAAGGCTCCCCCCTGCCGAGCACAGAGAAAATCAAAAGTGAGTTTGTACAATTTTGGAACAAATTCAAAAGGATTCGCATTTTTTTTTAGATAAAGTTATTACCTGTGATGAAACATTGATCTTCCAGTATGATCCTGAGACAAAATGCCAGTCCATACACTGGAATATTTATACCGCCCAGATGTATTAAATACCACATGCAGGGGCATGGGCTTCGATAGGAGCACGTCCTTGTGATGTGTTCAGAGTGAAGAGACCACATTAGCAGTCTTTTCACTCCTGTGCCGGGAGTGAAGAAACTTACTAAAATAATTGATATCCAACGATGCTTGATGCTTTTTATTTTTTAAGCATGGCTAATAAAGTCCTTTCTTAATTGTCTTCTCTTAGCAGCAATCACTTGTAATATTATAGTGACAAACCACACCACTTTTATTTCTTCTTGGGCAGGTTAGTGATGTTCCTCTGAATGGTGCCCGCACTGGCCCTCGCCAATGATTCCCTTTCTGGTCTTTTTTAACCTTGATCACTTCCTCTGGCAGGAAATCCCTGTGGTGTGATTACTGGAGTTTCCTGTAAGTGAGAGATAATCTGGGTCTAGTAAATGATGCTTAAATTCCAGATGCAAGTTTAAGTCTCTCACTCCTTGTTATGTCAACAGTCACCTGACCACTACTTAAGTCCAGGAAACCTTTACAGATGTACTTTTAACATGATGATCACGTGATATTTATTGTGTGGAGATCCAAATCTGTGAATATTATCTCTATGACAGCACTCTCTAGTGTAAAGAGGCATACACACTAGATGATATGCTCCCTGAGCGATATCGTCTAGTGTGACCCTGGCAGGGAGTGCTCAATGTCGTTCATGACATTGAGCACACCCGCTGAACGATATCATTAACGATATCGTTCAGCGCCCGGCTCTCTCCCCCATTCCCCAACATGCAGCAACCTGACAATTTCGTCAGGTTGGCCTGCATGTTTGCCCGATGAACGATAAAGACGAACGACCTGCGGGAACATGCATCGTTGGTCGTTCGTCGTTATCGTTCAGGTGAAAAAGTGGACGATAAATTGAACGACTGAACAATATCGTTATCGTTCAGTCGTCCACTTTAATCGCCCAGTGTGTACGCAACTTTAGAGCATGTATACAAACATTTACAAAGAAAATAAAACAAAAACAAACTTGCACATTTGCAAAACCATTTTGCAATTAAATATATTAATATTCATATATTATACACATGGAAACAAAATACCTATATATAGTGTAGTAGATAAAAATATTTAAATGTCAAATAGGCCAAACTTGTACATCAAATACATATTTACAATAGTGGGATTCACTTGCTATTGGACAGAAGTTTAAAGAATGCATGTCAGGTACATTATGATTAGGACAGACGTCCTGATTTAGGGGTCTATTTGCTAAGCAGTGTTAAGAGACAGAGTGAAAAGTGATAAGAAAGTGATAAGATGCCAGCCAATCAGCTCCCAACTGTCATTTTTCATACACAGCCTGTTAGATGATAGGAGCTGATTGGCTGGCACCTTATAACTTTCTTAACCCTTTTCACTCTGTCTCCTAACACTGCTTAGTAAATAGACCCTTGAGAGATGGATGCAGTTAGCACAGCCGCTGCGCCTTTGTAGACAGTAGCTAAAATATGCAAAATCCGCAGGAGGCATCTGGTGTAAATAGACGCCAAAAGCAAGCTTCTGTGATCCGCTGCTGCATCCACAGATACAGCAGCAGATCAACTGCGTGACCATCGGACATCTGAGTAACCCTCAGGTTACTCAAGATTCCCAGTGTAATCATGCTGCAGAGGACAGTAAATCTGCATTAGAAGACGCAGACCCTGGCCATGGCATGCCTACAAAACGGGGCTGACACATCCCCGTTTTGTCAAATGCTCCTTGTCACTGCCCAAACCCCACTCTCAAATGGCCACAGCCTGTCAATCGGGCTGAGGCATCCAGGGCTCTGCGAGCAATGTTGCAGAATGAGATCTGCATATACACAGTGCGTTATATGTGAATGTGCAGATATCAAACCAGAGGAGATGTGCACTCGTACATCCCTGAAGCAGGCCCAGAGATGGATCCCAGGTACAAGTTCAGAAGTATATACCGACAAAACGTTAATGGTAGGAGATTCACACTGGTCCACTCTACTAAAGTATTTTGCTTTGTATATAAATTACAAATACAAGAGACTAGGCGCTAATGAATAAAAGAAAGATATATGTATATATGTATATATATATATATATATATATATATTCTTGCAGTCAAATAACCAAAATATTTTTAATTAGTAGCAGCAAAATGACATATGTGCTTGTGAATACACACCTACACCATCACATAATGTGGTGTAACAAAGACATACAAAGAGAAAAAGTCTACTTGCGCTGATAAGACACCATTAAACTATAATTATAAAAAAAAATAGAATAATCAGGGGGTCTGAAAAAGAGTCTTAAAAAGCTCCCTCTATACAGGAGCGACTGGACAATCGTTATAATAGTGCATTCGCCCCTTTGCCATCGCTGGGACTGGCTGCCATTTACTTTTCATTGTTGTTGCCATCCACTTGGGGAATCCACCATACCATGTAGATCATAGAGGCTACTGGGGTCCACTTCCAGTGTCAGCATCTGTGGCCCAGATGGACTCCCGCAGGTGGATATAGGGGCGGCGTGCAACCGCAGCACCACTCTTTACAGCACGGGAGATATTCAGGAGTGCCTAATCCCGCACAGCATACTGAGTGCTGACTACTAACATTAGTGGAGAGTGGTGACTATACAAGCTTTCATGTTTCCATCTGTATTTTATTTGTGGCTTAAAACCAGGAGCGATATCTTATGAATATATGGAGTGAGGGCCTGATTCAGACCCGCTCGTGAGCGCACAGCGCTCGCAAGCGGTTCGATGGTCCCCCCCTGCGCGCGAGACCCGGCCAGCGACGGACGCTCCGTCGCTATGGGTCTCGCACCAAAGCGGCGCAGCTGTCGATTGTGATTCACAGCTTGCCCCGTTTTAGAGGCGGACAGGGGGGATGGCTGGCAAAACGGAGGCGTTCCCAAAGGAACGCCTGCCATTTGGGGGCGGCCCCACTGACATCACGAGTGATGTCAGTGGGTGAGCTTCCGGCTCTATTAGAGCCCAAAGCTCACTGGGGCTTGCGGGAACTAGACCCTACCACAAGGGTCTCATCGCAAGCCCCGATGGTCGCGATGATCACCCACAGCTTAGCGAACGGCCAGGAGGCCGTCTTTAAAAAAAAACAGGGATGCCCTGATTCAGAGCGAGTGCTCTCACAGAGCGTCCAGCTCTGAATCAGGCCTTGAGTCCTTTTAAAAGCGGATATTGTGATCATTATTGTTGTTTAATTGGTTCTGTGTATTTTTATATGCAGTATTTGTTGGTACATATGTATGTGTTACATGTTCAAATATAAATGTTTGCAATATGGCTAGTCAAATTGTAGTCTGAATAAATATACATTGCATACAGAATATATCAATAAATATATATATATAATTATATATATATTTTAGTGAACATCAGACCCCCTTGATTATTCTATTTTATTTTATAATTATAGATTAGTGGGGGTAAATTTACTAAGAATCGAGTTTGGACGAGTTTTTTAGTTTTTAAACTCTACTTTATTTCACCAAAACTTGCACATTTACTAAGAAGTGAGTTTAGCTGAAAGTGAGTTTTTCGATGGTGAAGCAGATCGAGTTTTTTTCCACCAAATTGCGAGTTTAGAGGAGAGTTTTAATGAGAGTTTAGATGAGATTACTTACTCGAGATTGCAGTGTTTTCTCTCTGCAAAACTCACCCGAACAAGCAGCCTGCACATATCAGTGAAATATGTGAAGGCTGCTTGTGTATTGAACCTGTAAAAAAAAGTGTTAAATGTTAGATAAAAAATTACAATGGGTCTCCCCCCCAAAAGCATAACCAGCCCCAGACTTGCCAGCCAGTCCTTGTTCCTAAAATTACGGGGAACAAAATGAGTAGGGTTCCACCGTAATTTAAGAACCAGCACCAGGCAGCAGGGCCAGACCTGGTTTTAATATACGGAGAAAAAAATGGTGTGAGGTTCCCCGTATATTTAAAACCAGCTACAGACCCTTTCTATCGGGGGACTGATGCCTCAGCCCTGACCGCTAGTCAGCCCAGGCCAGGGATCCCTGGGGAGATAGGGACCCCTCCAATAAAGGGGTCCCCCTCTACATGGCACCCCAGTCCTAGGCTGATAGCCCGGGGCTATCCCCGGCACCCTAGGGCGGTGGGTGCCGGGTTGATAGTGTTAGTGTGTAGTGTAAAATCAGTGGTTAAATATTGTCTTTAGTTGTGGAACTATACATACCAGCAAGCCTTCCCCGCATGCTGGTATTTGGAGAACCACAAATACCAGCATGTGGGGAATTAAGGGGCCGATGGTACTTGTAGTTCCACAACCAAAGCAATATGAAATAAAACACAACATACACCATGAAAGTAAAATTTTATTATAACAGACACCCACACCCACACATACTCATATTGTTAGTTCCAGCACTTTTCCAAACGTTTATTCATAGAGTGTTTTTGTGGGTACCAAGAAAGAAAAGAAATGTATATAGTGTACACTGTGTAATAAAAGTGAAACAATCAGCCTACAAGTGGTACGCTCAATATTTAGTGTAGAGAATTGTGGCTTGGGTAAAATTGTACTTATACCCGCTAGTGGACACGGTTTGCAACATTGTCTTCTGAAAGTTTAGATGTTGTAGTCCTAAATGAGTATATTCAGGGGTGGATTGGCCATTACCTTCAGCGGGAACCCGTCACTGCTTTCTTGTACGACAAGCAGCCCGCCGGCTGCCTGTCACACCTCATGGAGCGGCCCACCTATATCGCAGGAAGAGGAAGTCCAGGAAGGAAGCTAAGGTGCATGTGACTCCGTGTACCTTGGAGGCGGCAGAGCGGGTCCGTGTCTGGCAGTAAAGGTAAGTATAGCACTGCCAAACCCCCGCTGCTGCCGCTAGTCCCCCGCTGTGCAGATACCGGCAGCAGGTGCTGGCAGACAGGAGACAGGCTGTGCCTTGAGGCTGTGATGTGAAGGGCCGAGGTGATGTGAAGGGCTGTGCTGTTCTATGCTGTGAGGGGCTGTGCTACAAAGGGACTGTGGTGTGAGGGACTGTGCTACAAAGGGACTGGTGTGAGGGGCTGTGCTGTTCTATGCTGTGAGGGGCTGTGCTACAAAGGGACTGTGCTACAAAGGGACTGGTGTGGGGGGCTTTGGTTTGGGGGGCTGTACTGTGAGAGGCTGTGCTGCGGGGGCCTGTGATGTAAGGTGCTGTGCTATGAGGGGCATTGCTATGTGGGGGACTGTGCTGTGAGAAGCTGTGATTAGGGGGCCTGTGCTATGAGGGTCTGTGATGAGGGGGGTTGTGCTGTGATGGGCTGTAATGAGGGGTTATGCTCTGAGGGGGGATGTCATATGAGGAAGACTGTGCTGTGAGGGGCTGTTCTACAAAGGGACTGTGGTAGGGGCTGTGCTACAAAGGGACTGGTGTGAGGGGCTGTGATTTGGGGGGCTGTACTGTGAGAGGCTGTGCTGCGGGGGCCTGTGATGTAAGGTGCTGTGCTATGAGGGGCATTGCTATGTGGGGGACTGTGCTGTGAGGAGCTGTGATAAGGGGGCCGGTGCTATGAGGGACTGTGATTAGGGGGGCTGTGCTGTGACAGGCTGTAATGAGGGGTTATGCTCTGAGGGGGGATGTCATATGAGGGAGACTGTGCTGTGAGCGGGCTGTGCTGTTAGAGGGTCTGTGCTATGTGGGCGATTGTGGTGTGGGGAGCTGTGTTGTGGGGGGCTGTGTTAAGGGGGCAGTGGTGAGGAGGGCTGTGATGTGAGGGGCTGTGGTGAGGAAGGCTATGTTGTGAGGGGCTGTCATATGAGGGAGATTGTGCTGAGGAGGGCTGTGGTGTGGAGGACTGTGCTATGAGATGGGCTGTGATGAGGAGGGCTGTGCTGTGAGGGGCTATGAAGGGGGCTATGAGCAGTGCTGTGAGGGGAGAGAGTTTTGCTGTGCTGCGGGAGGATGCTGTGATGTGGGGAGAGGGTTGACACTGACACAGAGGAGATGGTGCTGGGGGAAAAAGTAGATGGCCCTGGGGGCAAAGAGTAGCTGCATCGGGATAGTGGGATGTATTGGAGAGACCCAGGTGGATGGTATTGGAGAGTGACAGGGGGATGTTGCTGGTGAGATACAGGGGGATGGTACTGGCGAAAACCTCTGTTGCATGTTGATGACATTGGCTTTATTCCTACGTTAACAGACAGCTTCCGGCCCATGTGATGTCCTGCATGAATAGTGAATACTGATTCAAGACGCTGCCTGTCCAGGGAGGATCAATTTTTTCAGAGTTGCAAAGAAATCATATAGGTAAGAAAATACTTATTCACATGCTGTGTTTATTCTCTGGTGAGAGGGACTGGGGGCATATCCATCAGCTCCCGGAGCGGTGGGCATGTCCACAGTATGGTGAAAACAAGGAGACCAGCTTGCGGGCACAGCATTTCACACAAGGCCACACCCCTTGGCACAAAGCCACATCCCTTGCCACAAAGCCACACCGAAGGCGCGCACACATAGGGCCTCTTTCATGGTTTTTTCCAGGGCCACTTTCATTTCCCAATCCGCCTTGAGTATATTGCATGCAACATGAGAAAAAACCTTGTGCTCTCTGTGGTAAAGGATGGACCCAACAGATAAGGATTTATTGGTCTATGTAGGTGACTAATATTTGGCTTTTTACCAGTCCATGGGCTAAATGTAATAGAGTGCGAACTGCTCGCACTCTATTACATTTAGCCCTATGTCTCCAATGGTGTCTTGTCTTTGACTGCCACTGTAGGTGATTGATCTTTGAGGTAAACAAATGTTCCTACTGCTTTGGGCCAAAATCTCTTGTCAAACTTGAATCATTCAGCATAGCTCCAGTTCTTTCAGCTATTGTCGGATTTGCCCTTTTGCTTACGCCACAGGTCCTCAAACTCGGTCCTCAGGACCCCGAACAGTCCATGTTTTCCAGATCTCTGTACAGAATCACAAGTGAAATAATTAGCTCCATCTGAGGATCTTTTGAAATGTGTCAGTGAATAATGAATACACCTGCGCACCTGGTGGGTGACTTGAAAACGTGAGCTGTTTGGGGTCCTGAGGACCGAGTTTGAGAACTACTGGCCATTCTGATGGGTGCGCTCGTTCTCAGCTAATGTAAATTTGGCTAAGTGACGTCAAGGCAGGCGAAACGCACAGCAAGGGATAAGCACGCCCTCTATGTCTTGGCGTGCGATCGCTTTGTGTATGCAGACACCCATCAGCCTGTCTTAAGACTCCCACTTGCGCACGTGTATGCAACCATCGGTACATCGGGTACCATCGAAAGCAAACGCAGCACTTGAGGTTGACCATACTCTACCTCAAGCACTGCGATCACTTCAGTGTGAAATACAACCAGGTGATGTGTACTATGACGCTGCCTGTTAATTATGCACGCCTCTGAAACTGCGTTATTTTGGTCAGGCGCGCCTGCGTTCACATCTACGCTCCCCCGTTTCTAGTGGCCTGCCCGTTACTACCCACAAATGGCTTCTGCTGTCACTCACTCTGGTGGGCTGTCTATGCTGGGCGAGCGAACGCTTCCCGATCTTTCGCAGTGGTTTGTGCACGCGCACTGTGATGCATACGCATGCGCACAATGCGAACCATCGGCAGCTACGAGCAAATGCTTCTTAGCGTCCGGGTCTGAATCGGGCCCTTAATACTTTCAATTTTAGACCTGTTTGGTTTTCTACAGGGCTCTTGTACACGTTGAACTTAATTGTTACTTTGCTTTTGTTTCTTAGAAAATAAACATGTTTCATCCTTGTAGCATCATCAATGAGTGTCATGAATTAACATTTCCCACTAATAGATTCTACCTCCATTTCACCACACACATCAGTATGCACTAACTCCAATGGCACTTGTGCTCTGGATGCAAACTTAAGAAAGGTGCAATTTGTTTGCTTGCCCTTCGCACAGCTTTCACATGCTGGTGTTCCATTACTGTCCATTGACATCCCAGTCGCCATACCACTTTAAAGCTTCTGTACATTGTCATAGCTTTGGTGTCCTTGCTGTCTGTGCCACAGTTCCATTGGTTGGTTGCAGGGGTGGATCCAGAACAAACTGACAGGGGGGCACCACATTAGGGGGAATCGGTATGAAATACCGCCGTCCGCATGGCCGGCGGTTCGATTCCCGGCAGCGCCTGGCCGACAAAAGCAGAGTTCCCGGCAGCGGAAGCCCGACAGCGCTGGAAATCCTAAAGTAAGTATAAACTAACCTAACCCCCTAACCCTAACCCTCCTTAGGCGTGCTTAACCCTAACCTCCCCCCCAAGTGCCTAACCCTAATCCCCCCTCTTAGTGCCTAACCCTAACCCCCCCCCTTCCCCGCTGCCTAAACATAAGTCTCCCGGGGGGGTGCCTAACCCTAAGTCCCCCCGGGGGTGCCTAACCCTCCCTCCCCCTAGCCTAACACTCCCGGGGGGGTGCCTAACCCTAAGTCCCCCCCCGGGTGCCCTAAACCTAACCCCCCCCCCCCCGCGCTGTCCGCTCGCTGCGCCCGGCATCCCTTCGATCGGGATGCCGGGCGCCTGTCTCCTAGCGTCGGGGAAATGACAGGCGTCTAGATATAGGCACCCGGCATTTCACCCTCGCTGGGATATGACAGTCGGGAAGCCGGCTGTCGGTATTAAGGCAGCCGGTTTCCCAATTTATACCCCTAACATAAGGGATCCAAAAACTAAGGCAGATACAGGCAAGTGAATGTGTGCACCTGATGGCAATCTCAAGGCCACCTACTAACTCAGAACTCTAAATGGAAAGGGGAAATGACACATGCTATAAGGATTGCCAAGTAGGGCATCCAGAGGGAAGTCCGGTCTACCTTACAGTAGGTCATTCCATGTTTAAATGCACCACACACAAAAATAAAGCAAAAATTCAACATTTTAAAAATATGGCAATAATATATAGAGTAGGTAGTCATAATTAATGCTTACTAGCAGAAAAACATGTACACTCTTAGTAGTTAAATGTTATTGTTTATATGCGTGACTCATGTTACAACAGAATGTACATAGGAACTGAGGGGACTGATATATTATATTATTATTTAATTGTTATGCTATACACTTATAAGACCCTAAACTTATGATAGACATACAAACAAAAAACTGAATGTTAACCAAACTATAAACTATAATCAATTTTGACATGTGACTCGTGTTACATACAAATGTGACTCACATTACATTTCTGTCCCCAGTCAAAGGGCTCTGATACAAATTACTCAAACCTGTAGAATTCATGTAAATTAATCAATGTAGGTCTGTTTATCTTCCTTATTAACTGTGAAGATGTATAAAATATTTCATCTGGTGATTATGGCCATTTCCAGTTGCTGCCAGGTTGCTCCATTGTGCTCACTAAGTATTCACCATCTCTGATGTCCTTGATCTCACCTGGGTAACTCTTTCCATCATATTCTACATAGAACCAGTCACCAACATTAACTACATCATATGTAGTAACTGTCACAGTGTGCCAGACATCGGCTATTATCTACCGGGTCCGGGAACACTGGAATCCCGGTGGCAGCGGGCGGGGAGTCCCTGGTGCCCGCTGCTTATGTGTCTGGACCCCTCACTGTGCGGCTGCTAAGTGCAGGCAGCCGCGGCTCTCCTAGGAGTGTGCGCGCCGACCTGCAGGAAACTTTAAAAGACTAGGTACGCCAAATATAAAGTCATGTTTGGGCGTGAATTGAACTCCTCCCTATAAGAGGGAGTCTCTGGCAACAGATAGGTGCCAGAATATAGGCTCCATTGCCTTACTCCAGCGTTCCTGTACATATCTCTACCTGTTCCTGATCTTGGCTTTGTTCGTGACTCCGATTTAGTCTGATCCCTGGTACGGCATTGGTAATCTGATTCTAACCTTGGCTACCCTTCGTGACCTGCATACGTCTGCTCCCTGGTACCATCTTGCCCGTTTGGTTTTGACCCGGCCTGTCGACTACGCTGAAAGTCTTCTCTGTTACATCCAGAATTCACCAGCACCTGTATAGGGGTGCCTAACCCTAAGTCCCCCCGGGGGTGCCTAACCCTCCCTCCCCCTAGCCTAACACTAACCCGCCTGGGGGATGCCTAACCCTAAGTCCCCCCCGGGTGCCCTAAACCTAACCCTCCCCCCCGCGGCTGTCCGCTCGCGGCACCCAGCATCCCTTCGATCGGGATGCCGGGCGCCGGTCTCCCGACGTCGGGGAAATGTCAGGTGTCTACATCCAGACGCCCGGCATTTCACCCTCGCCGGAATATGACAGTCGGGAAGCCTGCTGTCGGTATTAAGGCAGCCGGTTTCAAGATTGTATACCCATTAGTGTTTTTTCCTGGAGAAGTGGGTGTGCCCTCAAAACAAGAGGCGTGGCCTCACAGAGAATGCCATACCCACGAGCCACATCCTCATTTTCAGCACGATGAGGGCATGGAATACATACAATAGCCAAGGCCAAGACAATTTTTGTCCTACCTGCAAGCTGGTGGTCTAAGCTCCATTGGTACAGTAGTCTAAATCTTGGAAAGTTTCAGACCTGTCTGGAAAAGAGAGGGAATAAATACCTGCATTTAAAAGTGTCAAATTATTTAGATCCCTACCCCTGAATCTGCAACTGTCAGCCAAAATAATTTAGAGTGCATGGATCTATCTCATTGCCCTCTCCCTGCCCATATCTATATTACTGCCCCCTCCTTCGCTGTGTCATCGCCCCTCCCTCCATATAGCCCTGATTGCCCTCTCCATTGTTGTCTCATTACCCTTGCGTATCTCCCTGATTGCCCCTTTCATAGCTGTCTCACTGGCAGGTCCTTCCATATAACACTGACCCCTCACAGCTCACTCATTGATTCCCTTACTGCCCCCCTAACAGCACTAGCACCCTGTGTGAGACATCTTTGAGCGCCTCCATCCAACTATGGGCCTGATTCAGACCCGGACGCTATGCTGAGCTCGCATTGAGCGATTTTTCGCAATCTGTGCATGCGTATGAGTCGCAATGCGCGTGCGCGAACCAGTCATTACGATGGGAAAGTGCTCGGCCGTAGCCCGCAGTTGGGCCGCTATTTTGAGTGACAGATATTGCCGTTTGTGGGTGGTAACAGGGGAAGGTGCTTGAAAACGGAGGTGTGGATCTGCGAACGCAGGCATGCCTGACCGTCAGAACGGTGTTTAATGGGTGTGCATAATTAGCAAAGTAGCGTCATTACACACGTGACTGGGTTGTATTTTAGCATGAACTGCTCGCAATGTTGTGGTGGGAAAAGGCTACCACAAGCACTGCGAGCAGCTCCGATGGCTCTCGATGTTCCTGATTAATCCTACAACTGCCGGAGATGACGTGTGTTGCGAGTTGCAAAGGGGCGTCTTTATGCAGGTGCGAGCGCATAGTGCGGCCGCTCACTATTACTTAGTTGGCGGCTTTACGCGATGCAGTGCGAGCACATGAGTTAAATAGCCGGCCGCTTTTAGCCAGCGATCGGACGCAAATAGCGTCCGGGTCTGAATCAGGCCCTATATCCATAATTAATACTTTTACTATTTTTAATATTAAAAAACACACAATATTGGCTTCTACAGGAAAAAAAAAAACATTACTCCTCACGGGAAAAAATAAAACACATTTGCCCCCATAGGAAAAAAAAAATTGTCCCCAGAGGAATAAAACACAGAGGGAAAAAAATAATACACCCCAGCCCCCTCAAAGACGACTGACCTAACATGTCAGTAGCAGAAGCCGTGGACGGCACAGGTCTGGTGTTTGGCAGGGTCAGAGAGTCTCTGGATACAGGTCTGGTGGATAGGGTGAGTATGCAGACACGGGTATGGTAAGCAACAGAGTGAGTGTGCGGGAACAGGTCTGGTAGGTGACAGGGTGAGTATGTGAGGCAGATGATGAGGGTGACAGGGCAAAAGTCAGTAGGCAGGTCTGGATACAGCACCCTTTCCCTTCCCCTTCAATGTTCTCCTCTCACAGCACTTCCCCACTTCAATGCACTCTCTCCCTTCATCACATCACAGCACAACCCCACCTTCCTTCATTATTCACCACATCACAGCGCCCTAACACTTCCCTCAATATTCACCTCACATCGCCACGGGCAGCACCAGCAAGCTGCTTACCTTCAAACTAACGCCCCTGCAGTATCACCCACAGCAGCCTGCCCTGACGTGACACTGCTGAGGAAGAGGAGAGCTAAGGGAGGCGGAGGTGTTATAAGTGTAATAAATGCAGGGCAGACCCCCCTAGTGTTTCTGCAAGTCCAGCCCTGCAGCCAGCCCCCTTCTCTGTACTCAGCTCCAGCAGCCCTACTTCTGTGTCTCCATCCCCAGCAGTTCCCCTACTGTATCCCTATTGCTAGCAGTTCCCCTTCTGTGTCCCCAGGCAGCCCCCCTTCTGTTTCCACACCCAGCAACCCCCCTTTTGTGTCCAGAGCCAGCACAAGCAGCCCCGTTCTGTGTTCCCAGACAGCCCCCTGCCCCCTTTCTGTGTCCCCAGCCACCCCCCTTCTGTGTCCCAGCCGCCCCACTTCTGTGTCCCCAGCAGCACCCCTTTTAAGTCCGTAGCCAGGTCCAGCAGCCCCCTTTCTGTGTCCCCAGATCCAGCAGCCTCACTTCTGTGTCCAGAGCCAGCCCCAGCAGCCTCCCTTCCTTCTATATGTCCAGCCTGCCCCGCTTCAGTTTCCCCAGAACCCCTTCTATGTCCCCAGCCAGACCAGCTTCTAAAGTCCCAGCAGCCCCCCCTTCTGTGTCCCCAGCAGCTCCCCTTCTATGCCCCGACTCCCCAGCAGCCCCCCTTCTATATCCCCACTCCCCAGCCAGCTCCAGCCTTTTATGTCCCTAATCGCCAGCAGCCCTCCTTCTATGTCCTCAACCAGCCCCCTTCTATATACCCACTCCCCAACCGTTTGTCCCCACTCCTCAGCAGCCCCCTTCTATGTCCCCACTCCCCAGCCTTTTATGTCCCCACTCCTCAGTAGCCCCCTTTCCATATCCCCACTCCTCAGCCAGCCCCTTCTATGTCCTCACTCCCCACCAAGCCCAGCCTTTTATGGCCCCATTCCCCAGCAGCCTCCTTCTATGTCCCGACTCCCCAGTCAGCCCCAGCCTTTTATGTCCTCACTCCTAAGCAGCCCTCTTTCTATGGCCCTACTCCCCAGCCTTTTATGTCCTCACTCCTAAGCAGCCCTCTTTCTATGGCCCTACTCCCCAGCCTACTCTGTTTATGTCCCCACTCCACCGGCAGGCCCCCTTCTGTGTTCCCAATCCCCAGCAGGCCCTTTTCTGTGTCCCCACTCCCCAGCAGGCCCCCTTCTGTGTCCCCAGCAGGCCCCCTTCTGTGTCCCCAGCAGGCCCCCTTCTGTGTCCCCACTCCCCAACAGGCCCCCTTCTGTGCCCCCACTCCCCAACAGGCCCCCTTCTGTGTCCCCACTCCCCAACAAGCCCCCTTCTGTGTCCCCACTCCCCAACAGGCCCCCTTCTGTGTCCGCACTCCCCAACAGGCCCCCTTCTGTGTCCCCACTCCCCAACAGGCCCCCTTCTGTGTCCCCAGCAGGCCCCCTTCTGTGTCTCCACTCCCCAACAGGCCCCCTTCTGTGCCCCCACTCCCCAACAGTTCCCCTTCTGTGTCCCCACTACCCAACAAGCCCCCTTCTGTGTCTCCACTCCCCAACATGCCCCCTTCTGTGTCCCCAGCAGGCCCCCTTCTGTGTCCCCACTCCCCAGCAGGCCCCCTTCTGTGTCCCCACTCCCCAACAGGCCCCCTTCTGTGTCCCCAATCCCCAACAGGCCCCCTTCTGTGTCCCCACTCACCAACAGGCCCCCTTCTGTGTCCGCACTCACCAACAGGCCCCCTTCTGTGTCCCCACTCCCCAGCAGGCCCCCTTCTGTGTCCCCACTTTCCAGCAGGCCCCCTTCTATGTCCCCACTTTCCAGCAGGCCCCCTTCTGTGTCCCCACTCCCCGACAGGCCCCCTTCGGTGTCCCCACTCCCCAACAGGCCCCCTTCTGTGTCCCCACTTTCCAGCAGGCCCCCTTCTGTGTCCCCACTCCCCAACAACCATCATGACTATTGGTCAATAGTATAATAATTTTGCCATGGTTACTAGGGGGAGCACTACTATAAAGTGGACCTAGGCCAGTGAATGAGGCTCATTTATTAATGATTGCATTTTCAATGCGGTCATAACGCCTGAATGTAACAGGGTTTTGAAAGGAGCCCGTCCCTATGATGTGCTGGGGGTGAAGTGACCGTGTCAGCGGTCTCTTCACTCCTGTGCCAAGGATCCTGCACATACGCGGTCTACAGACCACACATGCGCGGCGACCCTCCCAGTTAATATTGCGATGTATAGCCCATACACTACAGTGGCTTACGCTATTTTCACATGGCGTAAGCTGCGGGGACCAAGTTCGCTTCCCATTACTGAACTTGGTAAATCTGCCAGCATCGCTGGAGGTTGACACTGCTAGCGGACATGGAGGGACCGCAGCAGACATCGGATATATCTATTTCTGTCCCTCTTTCATAGAGGATACCATACATTTGCGAGTATCCCCTAGAAATGGATGTTTTGGGGGAATAAGCCGCAAATATTTAATGATAAATGTAACCCTGAAAGAGAGTCTCTTCAAATCACTTATTTGATTTTTAAATTCCTCTGCCACGCCCCCACAAGCAGTGCCATTCACTGACATGAAGAAGAAGCATCAAGCAGTCCCTTACATGGGAAGTTGCTGGCTTCTGCTCCTCCATGTCAGTGTTACACTGTAAACTTGGCTTGGCTATAATATCACATGCAAACTCCTCACTCCCAGTCTGTGGATCCAGGTATCCCATTAACAAGTTTTGAAGTATTGTTATTTGGTTGTAAGTAACATACATCCAAGATCTTTATATAATAATGTTTATGTAATATAATATCCTATTGTTTACAAGTTATCTAGACTAATATGCAATAAACTGTGTTGTAGAACAGATTTTGCTGTATACAGGGGCCTAGCTGGTGGAGCTCGTGTTCTGGGTGCCAAAGTTGTCGAGGGGTGGCGGCTAGGGAGGATCAGTAGTCTTTTTTTCTTTATTCCCCCATAGTTATTAATAATTGTTTTTAAATGTAGTTCTTGTGACAGGGGTCTTTTATAATATCTTAAAATGTCAGACTAGCAGTTGCATAGCATACTTACTTTGTACAGTAATGTAAGCTCACCACGTAGATGGACTCCGCTTCCTGCACTGCTCTGGATGAGCTACAGAGGTGCAGCAGAGAACCTGTACAAGCTGCAGGGTAGGAGAGCTTTAATTCAATGACACTTTAATTTTATCATTGACTGGCTTTCAGTGTTGTGGAACCACAAAGCGCAGCATGTCCTGCCAGAGGATGAGCTTAAACGTGTAGTTCCAAAATAAATGGAGAGCCATAATACACTAAGAGCCTGATTCAGATGTAGATGGGGCTGTGGCAGGGGCGTATCTATAATGGGTGCAGGGTGTGCCGGGAACACGGGCCCCTGGGTCCAGGGGGCCCCGCACCGCACACCCTGCACCCATAATATTACTTACCTCTCCGGAGTCCCACGTCGGCGCGGGTGTCCGGCGCTGTAAAACACTGGAAAATGCCCGCGGTGGCCATTTTCCCCTCATTTGCGCATGCACAGTACAGGGAAAATTGCCGCCGCGGCCATTTTCCCGGTGACCTGTGCATAAATTATAGACTCTGGGCCACACTCTAGTGACCAGTGTCTATAACTCCGGCGCTGGCCGCGCACAGCTTAGTGCGCTGCTGGGCGGAGAGAAGAGGGCCCGTATCGGAGACTGCACATGGGACCCCTCCTCTCTAGAAACGCCCCTGGGCTGTGGCTATTCTTTTTTGTTGGTCACCTATCTGCAATTTTCTGCAAATGCTGCTACAAAGCCATTCTCTGGTGTACATCCATGCGTATGAATGTGCAAGCACTGAGTGGCCCACAATCAGCATCTGTAGATTCTGTAATATCGCCTAGTACATCTTTAGATGCCACCATCGGTTGCACCACCGGACCTTGCACCAGCCTTATTGCAAGTGCAGATTTTCCATTTCAGTAGTGTAGTGTACTGAAATTACACTACAGATTGAGCATCTGCAGCAGTGGCGTAACTAGGGTATTTGAAGCCCAGGGCAAATTTGAAAAGGGAGCCCCACCCCCAACATCCCGAGATGTGCGCGCGCCGAAGGCGCGAGCGGAAAAAAAAAATGGGCATGGTCACTTAAAAATGGGGCGTGTCAACATGACACACCCCTTTATTTTCACAATGAACATTCCTATCCATATGCACCTTAACCCCAGTAGTACCCCTTATACAGTACCCCCAGTATGCAGTTGTGGTCCCTCTTATGCAGGCCCATAGTAGTGCCCCTTATACAGTATCCCCAGTAGTGGTCCCCCTTATACAGCCCCCAATTAGTTCCCCTTACTCAGTACCCCCAGTAGTGGCCCCCCAAATGCAGTGCCCCACGTAGTGTTCCCCCTTATGCAGTGCCCCCAGTAGCAGTCCCCACAATGCAGTGCGCCCAGTAGCGGTATCCCCTTATGCAGTGCCCTTTATATGGTGCCCCCAGTTAGTAGTCCCCCCCTATGCAGTGCCCTTTATATAGTGCCCCCAGCAGTAGTCCCCCCCCATGCAGTTTTCCTAGTAGTGGTCCCCTTATGCAGGCACCCTGTAGTGATCCCCCCTATCCAGTGCCCCCTGTAGTGGCCCTTCCTATTATTGCCCCCAGTAGTGGTCCCCCGAGTGCAGTGCCTCTTGTAGTAGGCCGCTTTTATAATGCCCCCAGTGGTAGTTCCCCCCCAAGTAGTAGTCCCCAGTAGAGTAGGTCCTCCCAATGGCGCCCCCCAGTAGTAGCCACCCCTTCCCCAGTAGAGGTCCCCCCAGTAGTAGCCACCCCTCCCCCAGTAGAGGTCCCCCCAGTATACTTACCTGAATCTCTGGTCCTGGTCCTGCTCGCAACCCCGCTCCCGCCCGGGCTGGCGCGCTCAGCATTATGGGACAGACGTCATGACGTCAGTCCCATTACCCACTGCAGGAGCCGGACAGAAGTCCGGCTCTTGCAGTGGGTGCTGCAGCAGTCAATGAGAGTCTATCTGACTCTCATTGGCTGCTGTTTAACACACGCATCGCCGCCAGTGCTGGCGGCGATGCGTGTGTTATGCACAGCCTGAGCCCGCCTCCTGGCGCTATTGGGCAAGCGCTCAGGGGGAGGGAACGGGCTCAGGCGTGCAGCACAGGACCGGCGCTGGAAGCCTAGCGCCGGTCCTGTGTAAATGTGTAGCGCTGACCGCACTCATTGCGGTCGGCGCTACACTGGCTAACTAGGGTGGGCGGGCCGGTACCGTGGCCGGCGGCGCCCCCCCGCGACGCCGGTCCAACGGCGCCCAGGGCACGCACCCCGCTCACCCTGCCCTAGTTACGCCACTGATCTGTAGTGTTCACTCTAGGTCCGGCACCAGACAGGGCGCCGGACCTAGAGAAAGGGCATTTCTGCGCCGCGCCTCTGAAAAGGAAGCGTGGCCAATGAAAAGGGGGCGTGTCTTTGTGACACATTCCTTTTCGTCGCTCTTGGGGGCGTGCCCGGCACTTACGGACATGCCGAGCAGCCCACAAGCGCTGCGGTCACTGTGAATGCATGCGCCCAGCATCCATTCACCGGTGGTGACTGGTGCACCGCCGTTTTCCCCACCCACGGGACATTGCGGCCCACAGGAGGGAACAGTACCCACAGGCTGTTTTAGCGGGGCGCCACGCCGGAGCGCAGGGAGCTTTCTGCCCTTTAGAAATAGGGAAGGGTGCGGGCCCCGCTAAAACAGCCTGGCGGGAACGCTGATATGTGTACGCAAACTATTCAGTGATACTCCCATAACAGCCCATAATACGGACCATCTCTTTGCATCTGTTTAGCCACCTCCCAGTCACCGCCCAGCACTTTTCCAAAACATTTCTGATACAGTGAGTCTTAGTTGCAGCAGAGCCTTTGTGTGTACACTCTGTAACACATGTGCCTTAGGAATTTTTAGTAATTTTCGCACACTTGCAGTACCAAAAAAAATGCTCAACTCAGAGAACATCGGTATTGTGTGTGGCACTGAATCAGACCCTTAAAGTGGAATTTCCACCATATGCATGGCAGCATGGCTCCACGTTACACCTCTGCCTCTAAACTATTTGTATGTTAATAGGTGATTTAATTGTTCATTAACATACTGAGTAAGTATACAATAGAGAGGATTTAATTGTTAGACACTCAAGGAAAAATGAGGATGCTTACTACCATACAAGGGTGTGTGTTGAGAGGATAAACAAGCTAAAGATTCTTGCAGGACTGTGAAAGTGGGGGTAAAAGATCATTAAGAAGCCACAACAAGGAGAATGGGCAGATTTTTGGTAGATTGGTTTTAGCACTTATTTACAGAACAGCTCCTACCTCTATATTGGCAGGTAAACCTGAGCAGGGAGCAGTGACCAATTTCTCAAGAAGGTACCCAGGGGGAGATGGATCAAACATTGGAGAGAGATAAAGTGGAGAGAGATAAAGTACCAACCAATCAGCTTCTAACTGTTATTTTCAAACACAGGGCCTGATTCTGCAAGGATCGTAATTGCAAAGCTGCACGCAGTCTATAGATATATGATGTATGCACGCAGGCAGCTTTGCAATTGCGACCCTTGCAGATATGGTAATGCAGCAGGAGGCATCACGCCTCCTGTGCATTGCTTATCTGAGCTGCGTTGCCCATCGCAGCATTCGGATAATCTACGTAACATCGGCCGGCTGCGGTGACCCATGGGGTCCCGCAGCTGGCTACTGCAGTTTAGAGGAAGAGGCCAGGAAATCTCCGTCAGCCATCGGAGATCCTGCCTTCTTCCCTCCACCGCAACGGCGGCAACACGCCTCCGTTTCGGGAAATGGAGGGCATCGCCGCCACCTCCCTTCCCACAAATGGCAGCATACTGTCAATCACTGCAAAGGGTGCGAGTTGCCATTGCAACAGCGTTAAAACGCCGGCAACGGACCGGCACCTCGCACACTTTGCAGCCCGCTCCGAGCTTGAATTCATTGAATTATGCTAGGATCTCTATGGGGCTGCGAGTAAAATTCAGCGAATCCGGGCTGCCGGAAAGTGCGGCCATTTGACTCGCACTGGCGAGATCATCGCGGCTAATAGGATTGACCCCCTAGACAAAGCGTCTGCTTTTAAGGTTTTATAACCTGACTTTTAGCAGTTTCACTATACAATAAGTTATTATTACTATAATTATTAACTTTTATTTTTAAGGCACCACAAAGAGTTAGAGCAATCATAGAAACATTTCATTTTAACAGAGTATCAGAGCACAGGTATAATACACAGTGGTAAACCATAGCAAAGTACATAGTACAGTATAAGTACTAAACATTAACACCAGCTGGGTAGTACAGATAACAAGGGTATGGGTAGGTCAACTAGCAGGAGTCATGGGTGGGAACCGGTTTAGTATTTAGTGAACCTGTGAACCTGTACCCTAAGTATGGGCAAACAAACAGAGTCACAGAAGGGAAGGAGAAAAGAGAGCAAAGTGCTAGTGACATGGAGTGTTCTAGCCTAGAACACAAGGGAGGAGAATCTAGCCTGTTAGAGCTTACATACTAAGGGAAAGAGTAGAACAGTTGGAGGATAACTGGGAAGGATACATGATTATTATCATTATTATTATTATCATTTATTTATATGCCGCCACAAGTGTTCCGCAGTGCCTTACAAAGTACATAAACAAATTGTTGACAAGCGACTTACAGAATAATACAATACAGGACCAGGACATGGATAATATATATTGCTACATTAGCGACCATAACACCTAGATAAGCAACAGACCATAAGCAACCAAGTGTTAGGTGCCCTAGTGGTGAGTAAGAAGTAGATGAAACTAAAGTAGGGAGAAGCACAAGAGGGTAGAGGGCCCTGCTCGTAAGAGCTTACATTCTAAAAGGGAGGGGAAGACAAACAGGTTTGACACAGATGGGGTAGATGGGGAGGAAGGAGTATGTAGCAGGGAGTTAGAATGATAGCTGGAAGGCTTTGATGTAGTGCGTCTTGAGAGCCCCTTTGAAGGTTTGCAAAGAGGTGGAGAGTCTGATGGGGAGTGGGAGAGAGTTCCAGAGGTGGGGAGCAGTGCGGGCAAAATCTTGGAGCTGGGAGTGGAAAGAAGTAATCATTTGGCATGAAAGGCAGCATGTATTAGTTGAATGAAGAGAGCGGAGAGGAGAGTGAAGGGAGATGAGATCAGAGATGTAAATGGGAGAAGATTGGGTGAGGGCTTTGTAAGCAAGCGTGAGAACCTTAAATTGGGTTCTAAAAGGGAATGGGAGCCAGTTGAGGGCTTGTAGGAAAGGGGAGGCAGATGTAGAGCATTTGGAGAGGAAGATAAGCCATGCAGCAGCATTAAGGACAGACTGGAGAGGAGAGAGATGGGATTTGGGGAGGCCAGATAGGAGGAGGTTACAGTAGTCCAATCTGGAGATGACCAGTAAGTGTATGAGGGTTTTAGTAGCATCCTGGGTGACATAGGGTCTGATCTTGGAAATATTTTTGAGATGGAAACGACAGGACTGCGAAAGGTTCTGGATATGTGGTTTGAAGGAGAGGGATGAGTCCAGGATAACTCCAAGACAGCGCACCTTGGGACTAGATGAGATAGTTATGCCATCAATTGATAAAGAAATAGTGGGAAGTGAGGTTATGTGGGAGGGTGGGAAGACGATTAGCTCTGTCTTAGACCTATTAAGTTTAAGAAATCACTGGGACATCCAAGCTGTCGCTATGGGTCTCGCACCAAAGGGGGCGTGCTGTCGATGGTGAGTGACAGCACACCCCCTTTGGTGGGCGTGCCGGGGGCGTTGCTGCCCAGACGGTGGCGTTCCCATGGGAACGTCTACCGTCTGGGTCCGGCCCCACTGACGTCACTAGTGATGTCAGTGGGAGTGCTTTTGGCTCTGATAGAGCCAAAAGCACTCCTGGGCTTGCTGCAGCAATACCCTACCGCAGGGTCTCGTCGCAAGACCGATGGTCGCGATGGTCATGACCATCGGGACCATCTTTTTGGCCGCTCGCATAAGCTGTGGGTCACCCACAGCTATGCGAGCGGCCTGGAGGCAGCTCCATTTTTAGGTAGGAGGGCCCTGATTCAGAGCGAGTGCTCTGGTCAGAGCGTCCGGCTCTGAATCAGGCCCTAGGTTGCTAGTTCTTATCTTTGGAATAAAATAGTGACAGGCAGAAAATGAGTTGATAAACTGGCTGAAATAATTTGCAAACCCCAATTATTGGCAAAACCCATTACCCATGGAAAAACTTCTGGCTGAAGGGCCAACAGCCTCTGAGAAAAATAGCAGTGCTCATGACCATGATTCCCAACCTGGCTGAGCACGGACCTTAATGCACAACCTAATGCATTAATTTGCACTATGAATTGTTGTTGAAAGTGCTGACATAAGAAGAAATTGTGCAGCAGCCACATATGGGTTTTATAATTTCCTAAATCCCCTGCTAAGGGAGTGTCATACAGTAGGAATAAGAGCTAAGGGGCCCATTTATCAAAGTTAATTTGAGGTAAATTCCCCGAAAACACCTGTTTTTGGAGGTTTACCTCCAATACTAAGTATCCCCCGGATGTATGAAGGAGGGACTGCAGCAGGTATCTCCGATACCTGCTGCGATCCCTCCATTGCCGCCGGCAGCCGCCTCCCCCATAGGTTTCTATGGGGGATGCGATGCTGCCAAATGTATCAATATCGGGAATGCGAAGCATTCCCGATATTGGCCCCAGCAGCTAATGCCATCTGAAGATAGCGTTAGCCGCTGTAGTCTATAGGCAACCTACCGCATTTCAGCCATCGGAGGGATCTCCAAGATCCCTCCGCCGGCAATGTGCGCCGCTCATGTGCAGTCCGCGGGACTCCGCATGCGCAGCAGCCTCCGGCCACATCGCAGGAACGGGCTCATGACACACAATATGGCACTGGGTATGATACAATCTGGAGTATATAGGATACTAGTCGGAGAGCAAAACACTGGTCCTGACTGATGCTTGGATAAGCTGCAGGAGCCCACTGCCTAAATATTCGAAACACTGGTCCTGACTGATGCTTGGGTAAGCTGCAGGAGCCTTTGCCTAAATATGGCACAGTGCAGCACACAACAGTATGTGACAGACCTCACAAATATAATTTTATATATGTGAGGTATAAGAACCACCCTAACTACACCTGTATTAGGGCAGAATTAGAGGATAGGTACAGATATATGCTGACAGTTAGGAAAAAAAGACACAGACAGCACTAGAATAAGTCACATACAATGCAGAATTCACACTGCAAATTGACACTACAATCAACTACACAGACTCAGTGTCTGGTAGGCTATAGCGCTACATACACTAACCAAGGGAGAGGTATGTAGGGGGACCAGACCTCGCACTGTCCTGAGAGAGCTGCGACTGCACCACTTGAAGAGAATGGCTGCCGGAGACCTCAGAGGGGGGGTGGCCGGAAAAGGAGAACAGCTCAGAGAAGCCAGACCTCAGAGAAAAGGCACCCTGAGCTGAGGAGAGGAGCCGCTTGAAATGGGGAAGCTGTCTCCCCTGGCTGATCGTTAACCCCCCGGGACACTGGTTCCCACACCGATTGTCCCTGGTGGTCTAGTGGATCGCAGTGGCTAGAGCCTGCGTTCACACTCAGCCACCTCCGGTCTGTCATCTGAGATCAGAGGTATTGACTGCCTTAGTGCATGGGTGACCCACCTTATCTGGCCCCTTAGTGTCCGGCTGCAGCCTGAGTCCTCCCCGGGGGCCTTGGCTAGTGATGATCCCAGGAATGCTGGCCAAGATCCCCTGCTCTGTGCTGGCATCGCTGCACCGGAGGGGTGACGGAGCGGCAGCGCAGACGTCCCACGGACCTAGTGCCCGGCGGCTGTTGGATGACTGCTGCTGTGGCACCCTGGCCGGAGCAGGCGTCTGTAGCACAAGCTCCATCAGCACCGCCCTAGCTACGCCTCTGAATGTAGGCGATGATAATGTTATGAATCACATATAACCATGTGATGAGCCTTTAGAACCAGAATAATATGTTTCACTTATAACAGTCACCTTTCCCATAACCAGGTATTCTTTCTTACCAGTACTTAGATGCTGCCAGGACTTCAGCATGGGTAGTAATCACTTTTCAAAGGTTAGTGTAATTCTAAAGAATAAATAGGACACAAATTTGGTCTAACAAAGTAACGGCGGTAGTTCTAACATCTATGTTACAGACTCTTCTCAACTTGAATTTTTTTGCAATTATTTACAGCGCCATTTTGTTTCATTTTCTTTTGTTTATATTATCTGTGTGCAAAGCAGTCATACATGGTCATACAGAATAATGGATGCCCTCTGTAATACAATACAATGTAAGTAGTCATATGTGTCAGATCTGAATTATAATACAAACCTTCCACCTTCTAAGGAGAGAGAGAGAGGGGCCCATTTATTAATGATTGCATTTTGCAATGCGATCAGGGCATGCAGTACCGCCCATGATCGCATTGCAAAATGCGATCATAGCGGCCGAATGTATTATCCGGCACATGCAGGGTGACGGGCTCCGAAAGGAGCCAGTTCATGCGATGTAGCCGGAGGCTGCTGCGCATGCGGAGTCCCGCGGACTGCACATGAGCGGCACCCATTGCCAGCGGAGGGATCTGGGAGATCCCTCCGCCGGCTGACATGCGGTAAGTCCCCATAGGCTACAGCGGCTAACACTATCTTCAGATGGCGTTAGCTGCTGGAGCCAATATCGGGATACATTTGGCAGCATCGCATCCCCCATAGAAACCTATGGGGGAGGCGGCTGCCAGCAGCAATGGAGGGATAGCAGCAGCTATCGGAGATACCTGCTGCGGTCCCTCCCTCATACATCAAACAGGTGTTTTCAGGGAATTTACCTCAAATTCCCTTTTGATAAATGGCCCCCAGAGAGAGATGCATCAATTAGGAGTGGCAGAGAAATCAATAGTATATGGTATAAAGATGTTTGGCACTCCAACGTTTAGAGAAAAGTTTTGTCTATTGCCGAAGTTAGCAACAACATTTCTACCTTTAATTATTTATTTAGGCCAGATAAAGGGCAGAGCTGTTTTTCTACAAACGTTTATGCCATCTATCTATCTATCTATCTATCTATCTATCTATCTATCTATCTATCTATCTATCTATCTCATATCTATCTGTCTATCTATATTTCTATCTAGCTATCTCATATCTATCTATCTATCTGTCTATCTATCTTTCTATCTATCTCATATCTATCTATCTATCTATCTATCTATCTATCTATCTATCTATCTATCTATCTATCTATATTTCTATCTAGCTATCTCATATCTATCTATCTATCTATCTCATATCTATCTGTCTATCTATCTAATAATCTACAATATGGCTACCAGAGCTGCCAGCAACCAGGTAAATGATACCCTGCATTAGCGGGGTATCACACATGGGCCCAAGGGTTAGTTGGGGGACAAGCACACCATAGTGGCCAATCTTGTAAAGTGCCTTTAAGTATCATGTATATGAGGACAATTCAACTTTCGGTGTATTCTGTGGGTGGCTGTATACAAGTGCACCTATGGCTATAGCTATTTTGGAACTATTAATTCCAGCTAGCTCACCTGTAGCACAATACAGTAGTCCTACAATACTTTATCAGAGGGACTGATAAAATTAGAGTGTGGTCTGAGTGTGGTCTGAGAGTCTCCTAGCTTGTAGCTTGTATTCTGGCCTCACAGCTTCTCCTCTGTAGATTCCCCGGAATGCATGATTTCCTACATAAAGTAAATAGTATGTATAGGAGAGTGTAATTTTTTATCATCTTGTGTAAAACCTTTATCAATTACAGTTAATTACAATAAATATTACATTTTGATATTTAAATATCCATAGATAGTGCTTGCTTAATACACTATGGCAGTGATTCCCAAACTGTGTGCCGTGGCACCCTGGGGTGCCTCAGGGCACGTGCAGGGTGCCTCGGGTTAATGGTCCAATACCAAAATAAATTGTTATTAGCCACTGTGATAGGCAAAACCAGTGCTAATGACTGGCAATAAAAAATATGTGGACAAAAAGAAGAGCAGCCCTGTCACCCACCACATAACTGACCCTAAGGGTGACATATAGGCACAATTTACTTAATTACATTTTTGCTGAATTTCTCAATGAGAGAAATAAATGCCATTACTTTAGGGTGCTGTGATTCGAAAAAGTTTGGGAACCACTGCACTATGCATTTCTCTGAGTTCTGTGTTACCTTTGAATTCCGCCCATATACACACTGATGCACACTCAGGAACTATTGTCTGTTTTCTAACACATAAACAGCGAGCTTTAGCATACAGAGCTTGCACAGAAGCGGATTTATGCATTGTTATGTATCACTGACCGATTCTGAGTTGCACAGATCTTTTCCAGATCTCACTATGCCTAAAGTGGGCGTTTTGGAATGGGAACTGGGTGGCAACAGTGCGATCACACAGAGCTGTCTTGTGAGAGTGTTGTGGTGGTGTAGCTAGAGTTCCATGCTATTCCTGCATACGGGGGAATGGAAACCTGTATCTAACAGGTCTCTTGCATCTAGCATGAGGCTGGTGCATGTGCCGATACTAATGATGACAGTTGCGAATGTGGAAGAAAAAACAGTGGGCGAAGCGGCTTCTCTACTGAAGCTCGCATTAACCCTACGGAAACTTGCATTCGTAAATCAGACTTGTGTGGTATCACGCAAACACAGCCAATTTGAGTTCTACTCAGAATCAGCACCTCTGTGCCTCTCACACACGCTGACATACACGTTGATACACATTTTGTGCCTCTCTCACACACATGCTGATGCATATTTTGTGCCTCACACACACACACACTGACACACATTCTGTGTGTCTCTCTCTGTGTCTCATACACACTCTGTCTCTCACACAGACTGACCATACACTCTGCCTCTCACACACTGACGCTCTAAATATCACACACTGGGCTCTATTTACTACAATCCGCATTAAAATGCAGATTGTAGTGTGATATTACCAAATTAATTCGTATTGCGAATTCAGGCAATATCACAGGGATCTATTAAAATCCCTTGCAAGGCCAGAGCATGTGATAAAGCTCTGTTCCTGCAAATCCCTTCCGCAGCCTTATATACAGTGACAAGGTGCCCGCGCATGCGCGACCGGCCCCCGCTACCCCCCCCCCCTGCGATCGAGACCTCTACCCCTTGCGACTCCCCCTTAATTTCACTTACCTCCGGTGATCGGTGCTCTGGTGATATCTTCCGTGGCGGCGGTCAGCTGGTCCTCCATCCTGCACTGTGACCCGGTCAGCTGCCCGGGTCACAGTGCAGGATGGGAGACCACCTGACCGGAGCCACGGAGTACATCTCCGGAGCACAGATCACCAGCCCTGGACTCAGGTAAGTTTTTTTTTTTTTTGCAATGATCAGCATGTGGTCTGTTTAGACCACAAAGCTGATCACTGGAGTCCGGCTCCCGGCTCTGCTCTGCCTGTTAGAGCAGAGCAGGAGTCCGGTAACCGGGGGAAAGCCTGGATAACTCCACCTCCAGGTGGCCTCATTATCGCAATCACAGGGCTTCCCCCGGTATTTTTTCACAATTTATTTTTAGTAAATCTCAGGCAGATCGCATTTCCCATTCCAATTATGGCAAATGCGATCTGCTTACTAAAAATAAGTGATAATTAGGACTTGGAGTAGAATTTTACGAATTCTACTCCAATTGCCCTTTAGCAAATTTAGGTGGAACTAAAATAATGTGAAAAGGGTGTGAAAACACCCTTTTTCACTTTATATTAATAAAAATAATGTTAGTAAATAGAGCCCACTGACACACACTCTGTGCCTTTCACACTGACACATACTATGGGCTCTATTTACTACAATCCGCATTAGTAATGCAGATTGTAGTGTGATATTACCGACTGAATTCGCATTGCAAATTCAGGCAATATCACAGGGATTTACTACAAATCCCTTGCAGGGACAGAGTTTGCGAGAAAGCTCTGTCCCTGTGAATCCCCTCCGCACTCTAGTCACTGTATTTTTGCTAAAAAATACTGTGACCAGTGCCCCGCGCATGCACCGACTGACCGTCGCTGCTACCCCCCCTGCGCTAAGCCCCACCCCGTTGTTAAGGCCTGCCCCCCCACTATCGTGCACCCTCCTCTCGCGACCCCCTTAATTACACTTATCTGCATGATCCAGCCTCCGGTGATGTCTTCCATGTCCTTCGGTCAGCTGATCTCCCATCCTGCACCATGACCCGGTCAGCTGATGATCGTGCCGCAGTGCAGAATGGGAGACCATCTGACCGGAGGGGAGTCATTACCGGAGCCCCGACCACCAGTCCATGGAGTCAGGTAAGTGAATTTTTTTTTTACTATTTTTTTTTTTTTATTCAGCGATCAGCTTGCGGTCTGCTTAGACTACACAGCTGATCACTGGGACCAGCTCCGGGCTCTGCCTTTTAGAGCAGAGTAGGAGTCTGGTAACTGGGGGAGACCCTGGATAACGCCACCTCAAAGTGGCGTTATTATCACAGGGCTTTCCCCGGTATTTTTTTGCAATTTATTTTTTTAGTAACTTTGGTCGGATCACATTTCCCATTACAATTATGGGAAATGCGATCTGATTACTAAAAATAAGTGATACTTAGGGGTTGGAGTAGAATTTTATGAATTCTACTCCAATTGCCCTATAGTAACTGTAGGTGAAACTAAAATAATGTGAAAAGGGTGTGAAAACACCCTTTTTCACTTTATTTTAGTAAAAATAATGTTAATAAATAGAGCTCTATGTGCTTCTCACACTGGTACACACTCTGGGCTCTATTTATTATCATTATTTTTACTAAAATAAAGTGAAAAAGGGTGTTTTCACACCCTTTTCATATTATTTTAGTTTCACCTAAAGTTACTACAGGGCAATTGGAGTAGAATTCGTAAAATTTTACTCCAACCCCTAAGTATCACTTATTTTTAGTAATCAGATCGCATTTCCCATAATTGTAATGGGAAATGCGATCTGTGTGCAAGTTACTAAAAATAAATTGTGAAAAAAATACCGGGGGAGGCCCTGTGATAATAACACCACCTGGAGGTGGCGTTATCCAGGGTCTCCCCCGGTTACCGAACTCTTGTTCCGCTATAGCGAGCAGAGCCCGGAGCCGGCCCCATTGATCAGCTGACACACTGGAAAAAAAAAGTAAAAAAAAAAAAATTAACTAACCAGTGAGTCCAGGGACTGGAGTTCGGGGCTCCAGTCATGCCCTCCCTCTGGTCAGCTGGTCTCCCATACTGCATTGCGGCCCAGTCAACAGGTGACCAGGTGCCAGTGCTATATGGGATGTCAGCTGACCGGAGCAATGGATAACATCACCGGAGCCCAGATCATGCAGGTAAGTGCAATTAAGGAAGGGGGGTCGTGGGGGAGGGTCCGCGACCACGGGGGGCGGGGCTTAGTGCCGGGGGGTTAGCAGCGGCGGCCGGTCAGCACATGCGCGGGCACTTGACATGGTATTTTTTGCGAAAATACCGTGATGAGGCTGCGGAAGGGATTCGCAGGGACAGAGCTTTATCGCAAGCTCTGTCCCTGCAAGGGATTTTTAGTAAATCCCTGTGATATTGTCGGTAATATCACACTACAATCTGCATTCCCAATGCGGATTGTAGTAAATAGGACCCTCTGTGTCTCTCACAATGACACACCGAGACTCTCACATACACTCTCTGCCTCACACACAACACTAATCTTTTCCCTGTGTGCTCAGCTGTCAGCTATCTCCTCTCCAGCATCCTCCTGACACCCTCAGCTTCCTCCATTTCTAGTAGTATAAGATGTGTCTGTGCTCTGATTGGCTGAGTGACTGTGTGTGATGTGTCACTCAGCCAATCACAGCACAGCAGACACTGCTGAGAAGTGCCTGAATCTGATCAAGAAACTTCTCAGCATTACAAACAGCAGCTGTAGTAAATGGAGACAGGAAAGCTCCAGCATTCTATTAGACTATTTTATTCTTTAAGTTAACACTGGTGGTTCAGCTGATCCTTCCCAAGGCAATCCTATAGGGACTAACCTGCCCGTGCTTGGGCCCCGCCCCCTGAATGTAGTGGGCAGAGATCCACAGCAACCTGACCCTGTCTGTATATATCAGGAGTGGGGAACCTTTTTTCTGCCGAGGGCCATTTTGATATATATAACATTATTTGCGGGCCCGATGCAGGCCACGCTACCTCAATGTGACGTCACACGGGACGGGGCCACAATCGCTGTGATTACAGCAATGCCCGGAGCATCTGCTCCGGTGAGCTGTAAGGGCAGTGGTGTGACGTCTGAAGCATCCTAAGGACGCTCCTGGCGGCACTGCTGCATAGATTCTGGCTGCAGGATGTCATTCTAGGCACATGAAGGGGTTCAATCGATGTGAGATATATGCCCTGGAATACAGATAAAGTTTACTTTATATTAATAAGACCACAAGACCACTTAAAACCCACATTTCAGTGCATATATATAACATTAGAAGGGGTTTACTCACCCATTCATTGTCATTGCATTTCAAGTCTCAACATTGGTGTAAAGAAACAGAAATTATAATTTTTTAGGGAATACAGCAGGTTAATAACACTTGGAGATCCAGAGACTTGGAAAATCGTATGTCAAATTTAATTGGTTTATAATTTAAGAAATTAAATGGATTTATAATTTGAAAACATTAGTACCAAGGAACTTAAATGCTGATTTTCAGTTGAAAGTTGAAATGTTTTTTTTTTTTTTTTACATGAACCCTCTTTATCTATATATGTATTTTTTTCTATGGAGAAATCAGGGGCGCAAGTAGAACTAGATGGGCCCATAGCGAGAGTATCCCTGAAGGGGATGAGAGTCGCATTTATACCCGTAACAGGGTAATTATTTCATTAGGAATTTATCACATTTGTCACTATAAGAATGAATTGGAAAAAAGGGAACTAGTACCCTCTAGTGGCTGAAGTGTGACACTCATGGTGGAGGAAAATATTTATAGCAGACGTGTCTCCTATAAGCTCCTGCAGTTGGGCCACTATTCCGGGCGTTTTTTAGGGACTTCCCGAGTACTGTACTTTTCTCTGGCTCAGCCCTGATGGTTCCCGGACACTCACGCCACGACCCTCCCAGTCGGGGTCTGGCTCTGGACAAAGCCACAGCCTTGATTTGTCACTCCCCGCTTCTACCTCCTGTTGTACACTGCGGCTGCTGTCTCACGATTCCTTCCTCCTCCCTTCTCCAGTACCGCCGCTGACCCCCAGCTACCTGACCTGGTCAGGCTCCCTGCGGCTGGAATACGGAGTTACTGACCCGCGGATGCACCTGCTCGCCATCTTGCCTGTGGAGTCTCACCCGCAGGACACAAAGGTAGATACGGCTCATTGCTTACTGTGTCACTGGGAAAGATCCTTTTCTTCACTGGATGATCTCCTGCTGCCTGTCCATAGTTGGGAACCCGGCCTGGACATGATGGTGACCTGCTGTTGCTGGTGAGAGCTAGAAAGAAAGGCATCCATATTGCTACTCCTTCCCCGAACTGAGCTAACCCTACCACCTCAACACTGCTTCTATGCCTACACCAGATCTTACAACTTCCACTTCTCCTGGGGGCTGTGAGCCATACCCCTCTGTCCAGGGCCGTAACTAGGGTAGTGCGACCTGTGCCATGGCACAGGGCACCGCAGGGCAGGGGCGCTGTTTGGGCCTGTCAATTCTCTGTTTATTATCATTCTCACTTGTAGCTTCCTATTCTTTTATCCCCAGCACCTTCTGGCCTCTCCTATCTCTTCCCTGACCCTTCCCCATGAGGCCAAGGCCTTTTTTCATTTGCGTGTCTTATGTCCCTATTGAAAAATGAGGGGGAGGGAAGCGCCAATGCTCTTTCTGGCACAGGGCACCAAAAAGTCTAGTTATGACTCTGCCTTTGGGGTTTATGTGCATTTCTATTAATATCTCTCTGGAGGTCTGAAACAGGAGTCTGTACTCGTACATCTTCTGTACTCCGCGGCCCAGGACTGGATTGCCCTGCTGGTTGTGAGTATTCCAGTCATGGGAATGGGTCTCTTCAGATCTTCAGACAGAGGTGGATGTCTTGGGGTCCCCACCAGGCCCTCTTTAGCTTCTCATGGCAAGGTAAGGTACACTCTCCATGACCACCAGCTGTTTGACACCTGGCGACTTCAACACAGATTCTTGCATTTAATTCAGACCATCACTATAGGATTAACCACTTGGTCAGACCACACTCCTATTTCCCTGACCCTTCAGACCTCTTGCCCCTACTTTAAATAATATGGCACCTTAACTAGCAAATTCTTGCTGACCAGTGATGTAAACCTCAATTGATTGAGATGACTAATGATGATTTTTCTGCTTATGAGAAGCCCAAGGTCTTGAGGGTCATGATGTGGAAGGCAAACAAATGTGTGCTTCGTGGAAAGCTCATCCAACTAGGTTCTATGCTGCAGCAGTGGCTGAGAGTTCTGGAGACAACTCATAAGTCTTCTCCTTCCCCCCAGACCCTACAAGATCTGATCGAGACTAGGTCCTCCCTTAATGCTTTGTTCTTTGATGATATTAAAAAGGATTACAGACTTTGTAGGAACCGCTTTTTTAAGTGGGGCAATAAGCCAGGTAGGCTATTAGCGAGAGCTCTCTGCTCCCAGAGGGCCACTTTATATATTCAAATGGTCAAGGATTCTGGAGGGGGCCAGCGCACCCTTACCTGTGACATAGCCAACACATTCCACTCCTATTACACCAAACTATATAATCTTTGAGACCCTTTGTCTCCTGAGTCCCTGGCCTCATCTCGGGAACTTGTGGCTCAATACCTCCATGATGCAGGTCTCCCCAAGTTGTCAGATGAGGACAGCGCTTGGCTAGATTCACATTTCTCCCTTTCAGAGCTTGAGGCAGCACTTAAGGATACGCCTTCTGGAAAAAGTCTGGATCCGGATGGGTAACATAACATCTTATAAAATCTTTAAAGATTATCTTTTGCCTAAAATGCTTGAAGCCTTTAATGCAATTACAAATGAGTGTGGATTCTCCCCCCAATCTTTGGAAGCTCACATTACAGTTATTCCCAAGGCGGGAAAAGACCCAGCCCAGTGTGCTAGTTATCGCCCGATATCTCTACTTAATACTGATGTTACACTGTTCTCAAAACTGATTGCCAATAGGCTTCAGTTGTTGCTTCCTGCCTTAATACACCTGGATCAGGTGGGGTTTGTGCTTGGGAGGGAGTTACGAGGTAATACTACTAAAGCTATAGATTTGATACATTTAGCTTCTGGTGGCTCTGTCCCAGTGGTGCTGCTTTCAACTGATGCCGAGCCATTTGATAGGATCAGCTGGGTATTTATGGAAGGGGATTTGAAGCACGTGGGTCTTGGGCATATATATTTTCACCAGATAAAAGCACTTTATCGTTCCCCCACGGCACGGATAAGAATTACGGAGCCCTCTCAAACTCGGTCTTAATAAACAATGGTACTAAGCAACGGTGCCCCGCATCCCCTTGCGCCCTAGGCAATGCTGATTATAAACTAGATCTGTTCGTGGACGACCTGTTGGCTGTTTTGTCAAACCCGGTTGTATCGATCTCTAACCCGATGGTTGAGTTCTGGAAGTTTGGTTCCCTATCTAACTTTAAGGTGAATTATTCCAAGTCTATAGCAGTGAATGTGTCGGCTCCATCCCATTCAATTGATGGACTCAAACAATCCTTCTCCTTTTCCTGGCATCCCACTAGTCTTAAATACCTTGGAGTTACCCTGCGTACTGAACCTTCCCGTCTCTTTGATGATAATTTTAAAAGGTTACTCCTTACACTCCGATCTGAACTCAGAGACTGGGGTGCCAAACGGCTCTCGTGGCTTGGTAGAATTAGTGTTATTAAAATGCATGTATTACCCAGGGTTCTATATCTCCTTCAAACCCTACCTATACATATCCCCAAGGTTTGGTTTCAGGATTTACACAATGTTGTCAGAAACTTTGAATGGGGGAAAAAGAGACCACGGTTTCAGCACGCCATCCTCTTTAAACCCAGACACATGGGGGGGCTTCAATTGCCGCACTTCTCCGGATACTATGATGCTGTTGTGTTGGGCAGGATAATGGAGTGGTTCCAGATGACCGATATTAAACAGTGGGTTCACTTAGAAAATTAATCTCTGCCTATACATATCTCATTATACCCTTGGAGGTCCAAAGTTTCTGTTATCTCTCATCCTACCATTGGCCCAACTTTGGCTCGCTGGAACAGGCTATGGAAACTTTCTTAGGTTCAAATATGCACTTACAAATGATACCCCGTTGCGCAGAAAAGGAGCAGCTACTATTCAAAATAGGTGTTATCACTACCTAAATAAATCACAATAAAATACAAAAAATAGAATAGTGTGCTCCAATGATGAGATATGATATACTTATAGTCCTTAATGTCCATTTTTCTCTCTTCAATTGTAAAATTCTTCTTTATAAGTCATTCCAACCATTCCCTACGTCCATATAAAAACAGAAGAAACAAAAATAGCTTATAGTATAGTATATTATAACAATATATTGCTCGTATATTATTATATGGAGTCTGAATAATCCAATCCAAAAATAATGGGATGTGTGACAATCTATTCGTATCAGGACACCCACGTGTAGAGGCTTATAGTAGGATTCTCACAATATAGCTTACATCCATCAGTATTCACCACACATGTAATGGTATCTTTAAACTTCTTATTTCTTGGTGATCAAATGGGATAGTTGTCTTTATCCTTACACACCACGTGAGATTCGTACTCTTATGTGCTTACATGTATGCTTACACATTAAATGCAGTAGATCCTCATGTAGCAGTTTCTTTAATAGTGATTCCTTTTAACCTCGGTTAATTGATTTATACAGAATTCATGTGATGTGTGTATTGTTCCTATGACGTTGGCGAGACCTGGTCAATGGTGCAGAATCTAACCTGCAGGGAGGTGTTCGCCAGTGACCCCTCCAAGCGGGATATGGTTTTAGCTGCACCCTGCAGGCAGGTCGCGGTCCTTTGACCAGGTATCCAAGATCCGCGGGAATAGAGACTCAAGATATCAATGGCCCAGAGGAAGTGCCTAACAAAGGCACTGTTACACAAGGAGTTATACTAAAAGATGGTACTTGAAGAGTACTCCAGGAATAGCGTACTGACGCACTTCTGCACAACTGGATGGCACTTGAGAGGTACTCGAATTAGCACTCGAGAGGTACACTAGAATTGGCACTTTTAGAGAGACACTGGAACTGGCACTTGAGGATACACAGGGAGTGGCATGCTGACACACTTAGCACCATGGGTAAACACACAAGGGACACACAAGGAATGGCTTGTGGACGCACTTTAGCACTGTGGAGTGGCACACGAGGAGTTCACAAGAAGTGGTGTGCAGACGCACTTTAGCACCATGGGATAACACACAAGGGATACACAGGGAATGGCGTGTGGACGCACTTTGCACTGTGGGATGGCACACAAGGAATACACAAGGAGTGGCGTGCAGACGCACTTTTGCACAAGGGGTTAACACACAAGGGATACAAAGGGAAAGGTGTGTGGACGTACTTTTGCCACACGGAATGGCACTGGTAATCAGTACATAGGCTGAGTTGAAATTGCACTGTTGCTCACAGGAGACACTGGAGGCTGAATACACAGGCAGAGCTGTTGGTCGCACTGCTGCTCACAGGAAACACTGGAGACTAGGGGCCTGATTCAGACCCGCTGGCAAGCGCATAGCGCTCGCAAGCAGGTCTATGGTGGGTTACTGCGCACGCGCGGTGCGCGCCGCTTGCATGGGCAAGCCCCGGAGCGAGAAATTCTCTCGCTCCGGGACTCACTACAAAAGGGGCGGCTGTCGATGTTGATCGACAGCTCGCCCCGTTTTGTAGGCAGGGAGGGGGGGTGGCTACACAAACGGAGGCGTTTCCGAAGGAACGCCTGCCGTTTGTGGGAGGCACCACTGACATCACCAGTGATGTCAGTGGAGAGCTTCCTGCTCTGTTAGAGCAGGAAGCTCTATGGGGCTTGCGACGGACGAGACCCTACCACAAGGATCTCATCGCAAGCCCCGATGGTCGCGACCATCACCTGGCCGCTCGCAAAAGCTGTGGGTGGTCACCCACAGCTTAGCGAGCGGCCAGGAGGCCGCAACAACAAAGAAAATGCCCTGATTCAGAGCGAGTGCTCTGAATCAGGGCCTAGGTACACAGGCAGAGATGTTATAGCACTGTCACTGGAAGTAAAGCACTCAGGCAAAGATGTAATTAGCACTGCTGCTCACAGGGAACACTTGTAGCTTGTAAACAAGGAGATGATTGCACAGTGGTGCAGCTGTGAGACACACAGGATAACCTTGTAGCTTGTAATCACAGGAACAGCATGCACAGGCAGGGATGTAATAGCAATGTTTCTCAAAGGGAACACTGGAAACTCTGGAACAAATGAGAGAACCAAGGGAACATGGAACAAGACTCTACTAGCAGACAATTGTTGATCAGGCAGCTTCCTGGATTTCTGGAGATTCATATATACCTAGGGGTAGCAGATAATTGGAGCACAGCGTCAGCTGACTGAGATCATGCTACCATTGGTTAGGAGTACTGTCACATGAGAAGAACTGTCATGGCGGCGCCCTTGACGGGAACTCCGATCCCCAACACACACAGCCAACCATGGAAGTCTACAGAAAGCACCTAAGGCAGAATACTCAGCATCTCACCCATCACTGCACCAGACGTCTGACCACAAGGAAGTCAGGGGAAGCCAGCATGGAGGCTAGGAATAGCCAATCCTAGGCTGAACCCTGACAGTGGGATTGCAGGCTCCTGCGCCCTTTCTGGGACCAAGTGATATCTATCACTAAGTTGATAGTGGGCGAAGAGACCCTCCGATCTCTCTTTCTGGATCCTTAATTCATACCCTGGCCCTTTAGCAACATACAAAAAATCCTTATTAAAGTTCCTCAATAGCGCCGCGAAAGTGGTGATCCCGGTTCAATTGCAATCTACTTCCTCCCCCCACTCCTAAAGAATCATTTGCTCGAATAGACATGTACATGTCTGTGGAGGTCCTCCATGTGACCCCAGAGAGGAACCAAGGATTCACCTTTACTTGGCACCCATGTCTAGAATTCAAATCCTCAGGATCATACTTAACGACTGTGGCATGAGCCAAGATATCTCTCCCCTGATAAAGCTTTTTAGTCGCCTCTGCTGACAGCAAGCCTCCTCCAATTATCCTTTATAGTTGCACTATGGGACTCCCAACTCTCTTCTCCCCCTCCCCCTTTTATTTTTAGTCCCATCCCCTTACTTTTGTGTGTTGTTTCTGTTTTTACCTAATTGTCTGTTCAAAATATTTTATCAGTGTTATACTGGATCATTTTTCAGATATTGTTGTTATGATTTGTATGATTATTCTTTGTTGTACGCGTTTTTTTACTGCATTTTTATATACTGTTTTTGACTATTCTGTAATGTATTTTGATAAAACTAATAAACATATATTGCAAAAAAAAAAAAGTTGCATTAATTTCTATAGAAATTGCTGCGCCTGATTTTCTCGCAGACAATTGAATTGGAAAAACCTTGCAGCTGCAGGACAAACTCAGCACCCAAAGTTTTTACATTTTGCCTGCAAGTGTATATGCCCCAGTCTGCCCCTTAAATTTTTAAAACTTTTAATGATAATTGCAGACTTAAAAATCCAGTTCATACATGGAATTATTTTTTATATTTTTCATCACTATTATTTGTCTCTTCATAAGAGATTTACTATGGGCTTATTATTTACCCCCTGCTTGCCCTAAATGTCAAGCGCACACTGTTGATTTATTTGTTTGTCTCTGGTAATGCCCAGTAATAAATGGTTTCTGGCCTGCAGTTAAACCTCACACCAAAGCCAATTTGGTTAAGTATGTTACTTTCACCTTAGAGTGGGCCATTCTGGGAGAGTTTTCTAGGGGTCAGTGGATCTGAAGGGGAGGTAATAAGCTTCTGACAGCTATTAGTGCTACTGGCAAAAAAAACAATCCTCAGAATCTGGTTATAGCCGACACCTGCTGTTATCCAGCTATATCATCGCAAACAGTTTCACATTTTCCCAATGGATTAGATTGAAACTCTATACCACAAGGAGGATATGGTGGGATACTGTTTTGATGTATGGGAGAGCTATATTTTCATCCTCTCTCGATATCAAACACTTTAAGACACACTACTTGGTATACACATGCGAGTTCCCCCTGATTTTCAAACACAGAGATTTGCTAAAGGCAAACACTGGTGAAAAACACGATTCTATCATGGCCAACCACACAAATAGAAGTCAATAGACCATTGAACCAACTCGCAAGTAATTTCCATAGACAGGAATACACCACGGAATAACTATGTTTGCAAACACGATCGAACGCTGAGTAAACTCGGGTCAACATAGAGATTTCAAATAGACTACCTCAACAGCAGCGTGTTCTGCAGAAGCACTGTGCATATCAGTGTGATCTGTGCAGTGCTTCTGTGTTATAGTTAAAAGAAAGTGTTAAAAACTAAGAGACAAAATGACGTGGGGTCCCTCCCCAAAAGAATAACCAGCCCTGGACTCTTGAGCTTGTTCTGGCACAGGAAAATTAGGGGAAAAACTTGGATTCCCCCTATTTTTCTATAACCAACACCAGGTAGAACCAGCCGGGATGGTAATGCCATAGCAAGGAGACACAGCGTTGGGTCCCTCTGCCAAAACATTCACCAGCCCCAAACTGATCAGCCCAGGGCTGGTTGACCCTGGGGGGGGCACCTGTACCCCCACTGTGAAGAAAATATATAAAAAAAAAGACAGTACACGGACACTGAATATTTTAACCTTTTTTACACATTCACTTGCTCACTCACTCATGCACACTCACACTACATACCTACCCCTTCACCATGCCACTGGTCGGTCTTCTTCTCCAGTAGGCATCCAGGGGCTTGGCAACACAAAAAAAATGAATACTCGGCCCAGGGGACTCAGAAGCACTGTAAGTACATACTGTGTTTCCCTGAGACTGACAGGTCCCACATGTGGGTTCCTGCACCTTAGCACTGATTGGCTAAGAGTCAGCCCACTCTTAGCCAATCAGCAACACAAGTCTGTAAGTTAAAACAATTGAAGAACATGGCCCATCTGGCTTACCTGGAGTTCACCCATTTGGCAAATTTAATCCATTCCTTCAGTGCCATGATAATTGCTAACAACTCCCCAGTCCGAATGGAGTAATTTCTTTCAACAGTAAGTAATTTCTTGGAGAAATAAGTAAAAATATTAAGAATTTGTTTGGGACCACACCATTGGGACTAATGCTGCCCCTACTCCTGACTCTGAAGGATCAACTTCCAATACAAAAGCTGTCTATGGACCTGGTAAGTTTCAAACAGGAGCATTTTGAAATGCCTTTTTAACAAATCCTTTGAAAATCCATCTGTAATAGTTTGCAAAACCCAAGGCAAAATGTAAAACTTCATTTGTGTTTGCTTTTTATATGACCTTGATTATGTTTTAAAGGATAGTAGTGGACCTCATTCAGAGGCGGACGCTTGGGAGCGATCGGTCGCACCCAAAGTGACCGAGAATATGCAAAACGAGCGCTCAGTCGCAAAGCACATCGTAAGCGTGGAAACACCCACGACAATGAAAGCACACCTCCTATCTCTACGGCCTAATTCAGAGTCGGTCGCAGGCGGCAACCTACGTCAGCACAATTAACACCTGTTACATTGTTAATTGCCTACAAACATCGGTTGAGGCAGTAACCATCGCCAGCACTCGCAATGCTTAAGGTAGACCCTGGGCTACCCTTAGCTCTGTGAGCAGTAGCGTCGTTATTGCAACGAGATGACGTGTGTGATGACTCGCTCAGTAATATATGCACGCCCTTAAAACGCCCATTTTAAGGTCAACCACGCCTGCATGCGCACCACCACACCCCCGTTCACAAGCACCTTCCCCTGGTACTACCCACAAACGACACGAAATGTCAATCACAGCTACGACCTCGTAGTGACTAGCGAGCAAGAGGATTGCGGTCGGGAAGACAGGCTTGTGCACGCGCACTGCCAGGTACACGCATGCGCAGTTGAAAAAAACATCGCTCGCTACGTCCAATCGCTCCGTGCGACCGCCTCTGAATGAGGTCCAGTGTCCTTTTTCTTGTTTTTTTTTCTCAATAAATTTTTATTGAATTTTCAAAGGAATATCGATGGGTACAGAAATAAAAGAGAAAAACATAAAAAGGGGAAAACGGGTGCACAAATTAGTAAGACAAAGGACCTAATTCAGAGGCGGTCGTTAGTTGCAAGCGGTCGCTCTGAATCAGTGCGGCCGCTTGCATCCTGAACGACCGCTTCCTTGTCGATCGCTAAACTGTTTGTTAACACCCACAGCTCTAGCGACCGACATGGGTGATGGTCGCGATGGTCAAGACCATCGCGACCATCGGGGCTTACGACCAGACCCTAAGGTTGGGTCTGGGCACTCGTAAGCCCCAGGGAGCTTCCTGCTCTGATCGAGCAGGAAGCTGCCCAATGACATCAGCAATTATGTCAGTGGGGTCGCCCCCAAACGGCAAGCGTTCCGGCGGGAACGCCTCCGTTTGGGCAGGCACGTCCCCTGCCCGCCTCCCAAAAGGGGCGAGCTGTCACTCACCATCGACAGCTCGCCCCGTCTGCTGCGAGCCCCTAGTGATGGAGCATCCGTCGCTAGCCGGGTCTCGCGCATGCGCACAACGGAGCTGGCTCCATCGTGCGCTTGCCCAGTGGAGCAACCTTGAGTCGGTTGCGAGCGCTCAGCGCTTTGCGACCGACTCTGAATGACCCCCAAAGTCCTACAATTTAATACACATCAGATACAGTAATGCAAACTAACACAGCAAATAATTTAGTTTACACTAAACATACAGTAAATTAAACATCAGAAGAAGGAGATTGAAGAAGAGAAAGGTCAAAATCAATATTCCTAATCTGCATGGAAGAGGGACTCTGCTCTTCCCTATACTCCATCCACCTAAACCACTTCATATGGGGAGACGAAGCAGAAGTGGAGTATTCACTATCTGCAGTCTCGAAATCGCAGTGTTTCTGGACCTTATGCACAGTAACAGTTAAACTGGGCACTGAGGTAGATCTCCAAAGCTGCGCAATAGCAGCCTTAGTAGCTATTAGGATATGACCCATAATATATCTGTCTCCCAATATCATATAACCAGGGAAGAAATGAAACGGAGAAATTAATGGATCTGTTGGTATTTTCACACCCGTGACTTTACCAATCAGGACAAACACTTTAGACCACACTGATTGCAGAAGAGGGAAAGACCGGAATACATGAAAAATACTAGCAAGCATTGGAACCGTAAGTGCTTTCAAGGAGCTCCTGCCTGGCTGACTTTATAACCTGCTTTCCCCGCACTCCCTGCAGCCCACCTGTCTCACCTGATTTGGCTCTCTGCCAGTACAAGCTGGGGGGCACTGTCCATGGAATCGGGAGGTTCCCTGTGCGCCTTTGCAGATTGCAGCCTGCCCACACCTCTGAAGCCAGGGCCTGGATTACCAGACACGCTCTCCGTGGCACCTCCGTGTTGCAGTGTCTGGCCCTCTTGCTACATCCACCGCTTGCAGTGTCTCCCCCTGCCTCCAACTACCCAGGGGACTCACCCGCTCCTGACTTTACCCGTGGTTGTGCTCTAGATGCCCGGCAGAGACTCCACATTCCACTCCCTCGGCTGTACTGCCAAAGACGCCAGCCCTGCACCCGGTGAAACTTCTGTCGGCTGCTCCATACCCATTGCCCCCTGACCTGGCTTTTGTGGCTGTGGCTCTACTAGGATCCAGTGGTGCCATTCGTGCTACCTGTCATATAGCCTGAAGATGATGAGCTGCCCTGACCCCACAGATTCCCCTTGCTCCATTTCCTTCCCCCTGTAACCTCAGCCTGCATCTTTTGAGGGATGTTGCACTACTTGTCCCCAAACTTTGAGTGAGGGTTGATATAAATTGCCCCTTTTGTGTGGTGTTTAAGGGTCGCAGTATCTTTCACTTACAATTTTATACAACTGCATCACAGACCTTACATTAAAAGATATACAGTCCATTTTTGTGTGGGTTTGGCTCCCTCCTGTGGCAGTTTTCTGTAACTACATACTGTACCATAT
The DNA here is from genome assembly GCA_031769625.1 of Taudactylus pleione. Lineage (NCBI taxonomy): Eukaryota > Metazoa > Chordata > Amphibia > Anura > Myobatrachidae > Taudactylus > Taudactylus pleione. Next base: position 7,105,814 of record JAUIMM010000043.1, on the reverse strand, counting down.
CTGTGTGGTTGAGGGAAATTGCATCTCATATATATTGTGTTTCTCCTTTCTACACTGCTTCTCCCTGATTCTATACACCCACGAAAGACAAACGGTATCCCCCTTCCCCTTTATATGTGGGGTGATAATGTGAAGTTGGGTTTTCTCTGACTGTTTCATGCTTGCTATGTAGTTTCACCAATGGGGGAATGTGACCTCCGCCATTCATTTATCCGCTACACTACCTGACCATATTTCTCCTCCTCACATCTATTTCTAATGGGCAAGCCCAAGAGAGATACGCAGAAAAAGGACCCTTGGATGGCAGAGGTCGATTCTTCCCAACCGAACCTTCATTCATATTTATTCAACTCACACATTGCAAACTCCCCTGTGCCTATATCTGAGCCTGTTCCAATCACATCTTCCAATATGGCTATCTCTCCCTCGTTCGAAGACCTTCATGCTCAATTGTCTCAATTGCAAGAGGAAATTACCGAAGTCCTGACTCATGTTTGATCTCTCCCCTCCAAACAAGATATGCAGGCTCTGGAGTCGCAAATTCAGGACTCTAAGCAGATGCAGATTTCTCTGGTGCAAGCTGATGTTAAACACCTGGGTTACCGCATTGTTACCCTTGAGGAGGAGAAAGAGTCTGTCGATGACCAGTTATCCCAACTTCGTGAGCTAATCTCTCAACAATCCTCGGATATGAGGACCATGCAAAATCGACTGGATGATCTGGACAACAGAGGCTGCAGGAATAATATTCGTGTTTGGGGGCTTCCAGAAGATGTCCCTCCATCTGGCCTGATTGATGCCCTCAATAAAATCTTTGACGAAATCCTGGGATTAAACCCCAATGATCCTATCAAATTTGACCGCGCTCATAGAGCTCTCCGTCCGAGGGGTCTTGCAACTGATCGTCCAAATGACGTAATTTGCCAGGCCCATTACTTCTCGCAGAAAGAGGAGCTTCTCCGTAAAGTTCGCAACTTGGAAGGCGTGGAGTTCAACGGTACTCATCTGCAGATCTTCCAGGACCTTTCTTGGTGAACTCTTCAACAGCGAAGGTTATTGAAGCCCTTAACAGATTATTTGCATAAACAAGAACTCAAATATAGAAGATGGGGTTTCCCGTTCTCTCTTCAGGTCACCCATACCGGTAAACATCTGGTGCTCCAGTCTCCTGCGGGCTTACCAGCTTTCTGTTCTACTTTTGGCTTGGAGCTAATTACACTTCCCGATTGGCAGGCCTTTTCACTCCCTCTCTCTTTACCTCCTGGCTGCCCGAGGAGAGACCAATGGCAACAAGTACAGCACCATAAAAAGAAGTCTAGGGGAGCTGACTCTCCTCTAACAGCTGATCCCACTTGACTAATGACCGGTGTGCTCGGAAATTATACCTGATTGATACTGTATTCACCGCTGTTACCTCTGTTTGTTTACAGATCTGACTGAAGTTGGGTCTTTTTGGCCCTTTTCGTTTTAATTATTGTTCCCAGAGACTTGATGTTATGTCTCTTTCTTTAAGGTTAACTTATGGACAGGTATATTGGAAGAAACGAGTTGCCTTATTACAGTTGCTTGTAGTCTAATTGCTATTATATGCTATTTTTCTCATTGTCTGCCTACGTAGATATTTAAATTATGTCCACTTCTTTCTGAGGAGTCATATGCATATGATTCTGTTTATTACAATGTATATTGATAATATTATGTGTTTTCTATTGTGATATAAAAAATTTTTGCACGATGGCACGGTCATTTCACCCCTGTGTGCCCCCTACCGCTAATTTTTCCAGTGACATGGGTACCCTAGTGGTTACCTTATTGTCCGGCAGCGGATATTTTTTCTTCTCGTTTACATTTTGTTGTATTAATATATATTTTTTGTGTGTGTCTCTCCCCCCTTTCCTCTTGTTTTTCCCTTTTCCCCCTCTTTCTCTCTTCTTCCTTCCACTCAGTGCTCCTACTATTTTTATTGCCCTTCCAGCTCCATTTCAAACTACTATGTAGCTTTGTCTCTCCTTTTTATCCATGGATGCTCCACTCTGTATAGTCTCTATTAATGCTAGAGGGCTAAATGTTCCAGAGAAAAGAGCCCAGGCCCTCCGCTCTTTCCATGCATATAGAGCGGACATCGTCCTCGTGCAGGAAACTCATTTTTGCCATTCCCCTTCTGCCCCACAGCTTAGTAATCAATTTTACCCCATAGCATATTATAATAGCTATTCACAATCAAAATCTAAGGGAGTTGCTATTTTATTTGCTAAACATCTGCCGGTTGCGAGCCCTGAAGTGCATACTTTGGAGGAGGGGAGATGTTTGCTTATCAAATGTTCTATTTTTAATCAACTTTTCACATTTGTTAATATTTATGCCCCAAATCAAGGTCAACCGACTTTTTTTTGAGAGGGTTCTGGATAAAATTGACATGCTCCAACATGGGATCTTGATAGTAGGTGGGGACTTCAACTGGGCTCTAGACCACCTCCTGGACACCTCATCAGGCTCTTCAACGATCCCTTGCCGTTCATCAAGAAGGGTAAGACGGTTGCTTTATACTCATCAGCTGTCCGACATTTGGCGTATTTCTCATCCTTCAGTCAGAGATTACTCATATTATTCTAGTTCCCACCAGTCTTATTCCAGGATAGATTACATACTAATTGGTCATAGATCTCTTCACCTAGTTCAGACAACTTCTATAGGAATGACAACCTGGTATGATCATGCCCAGTAAGTGTAGACCTCTCCCTCGGGTTCGCTGACGCAATCTGCAGATCCTGGCATTTTAATGAATCCCTTTTGTCGAACCCTTATGATAGATCTCAGTTGGAAGACGCTATTGATGTCTATCTTGAATGTAATGTCACTCCGGATGTATCTAGCATCACTATCTGAGAAGCCCATAAATGTGTTCTATGAGGAAAATGCATCCAATTGGGTTCCTATTTAAAGAAACAAATTGTGGTACAGATAGAAGACTTATTGTGGAACATACAGGTTTTAGAGATTACTCATAAAGCTTTCCTTTCCTCGGATGTTTATGTGGACTTAGGCCCTCATTCAGAGCCGCTCGTAAGCGGCCGCTCGTTCGTTCAGACCGATGTTCGCTCATCTGCGCAATATAGCGGTAGGAAAAACCAACCACAAGAATAGCGAGCAGTTCATACTAGGGATGAGCGGGTTCGGTTCCCTGAGAACCGAACCCACCCGAACTTCGGGGATCCGGGGCGATCCGAGCCCAAGCTCGGATCTCCCTGTCTGCCCCGGATCCCTCTCCCGAGGCAAAACCTCGAGATCTGCTGTCGGATCTCGAGGTTTTGCCTCGAGCGGCCATTTAAAAAAAAATGCCTTTGCCTTTAATGGGCAAAGTGCTGATTGGCTGACAGAGCCGTCTGTCACGGCTCTCAGCCAATCAGCATTATGGTGCTCATTTGCATGTAGCACGGACTCGTGAGATCCGTGCTACATGCATCTGTGTGATTGACAGTGACACAGAGCACAGATGGGTCAGTGAGACCCGTCTGTGCTGCTGTGTATTTCAATGACACAGATGCACGCACGGACCAGGAGATCCGTGCTACTTGCATCTGTGTCATTGACACAGAGCACTAACGGGTCCGTGAGACCCGTCTGTGCTGCTGTGGTAAATAAAAAAAAAAAAACCTGTGTAAAAAGAGAAAAAAATGGCGTCCTCCCCCCCAAAAAAAGAGCAACCAGCCCCGGGCATTAGTGACCCAGTGCTGGGTGTGCTTAAATACAGGGGACAAACGACATAGGGGTCCCCTGTACTTAAACACAACCAGCACCGGGCTAGTCAGAACCAGAGCTGGTTGCCAAAATACGGGGGACAAACGACGTAGGGGTCCCCCGTATTCTGCGCAACCAGCTCTGGGCTCTGATCCGGTCCTGGTTCTGGAAATACAGGGGAAAAAAATGAGTAGGGTTCCCCTGTATGTTCCAGAACCAGCACTGGACTTTTTCTAGCGGGGGGCTGATGCCACAGCCAGGGGAGCCCTTTCACCGGGCCCCCCAGCCGCAGCATCAGCCCTGACCGCTAGTCAGCCCAGGCCGGGGATCCCTGGAGAGCTGGGGACCCCCCCAATAAAGGGGTCACCCTCTCCAGGGCACCCCAGGCCCAGGCTGATAGCCCGGGGCTATCCCCGCCACCCCTGGTGGCGGTGGGTGGCGGGTTGATTGTGTGGTGTGGTGTAAATAAAGAATATCAAACATTGTCTTTACAAGTAGAACTGCAAGTCCCAGCAAGCCTGCCCCGCATGCTGGTACTTGGAGAACCACAAGTACCAGCATGCAGGGCATTAAGGGCCCACTAGTACCTGTAGTTCACCTGTAAAAAAATGTTTAAAAAAAACACAGGACACACACACCGTGACAGTATAAGTTTATTAAACATACATACACACACACACACACACACACATGTACACATACTCACCTATGTAACCCTGTAGCATCGGTCCACTTGTCCGGTAAAGTATCCATAGGGGACCTGTGAAAAAAAACATACTCACCATCTCCTATGCGAGGTTCTGTCCTCTTCGTTCCAAAGTAGGCATCCCCGGACTTGGCAAAAAAAAAAAAACGAAAACGCGATCCACGAACTTAGTACCGTTCTATAGAACGGTACTTCCCGAATGAGAGCTTAGCGGCGGGGTATCACCATGGAAACCCCGCTGCTAAGCGTTCATTGGCTGAGAGAGGCCATCTCCCGTCTCTCTCAGCCAATGAACGGCTCCCTCCATTGTAGTCAATGCTGGGAGCCGCAAGGTTATTAAAGTTTACCCTGCGGTTCCCACCATTGACTACAATGGAGGGAGCCGTTCATTGGCTGAGAGACGGGAGATGACCTCTCTCAGCCAATGAACGCTTAGCAGCGGGGTTTCCATGGTGATACCCCGCCGCTAAGCTCTCATTCGGGAAGTACCGTTCTATAGAACGGTACTAAGTTCGTGGATCGCGTTTTCGTTTTTTTTTTTTGCCAAGTCCGGGGATGCCTACTTTGGAACGAAGAGGACAGAACCTCGCATAGGAGATGGTGAGTATGTTTTTTTTCACAGGTCCCCTAGGGATACTTTACCGGACAAGTGGACCGATGCTACAGGTTACATAGGTGAGTATGTGTACATGTGTGTGTGTGTATGTATGTTTAATAAACTTATACTGTCACGGTGTGTGTGTCCTGTGTTTTTTTAAACATTTTTTTTACAGGTGAACTACAGGTACTAGTGGGCCCTTAATGCCCTGCATGCTGGTACTTGTGGTTCTCCAAGTACCAGCATGCGGGGCAGGCTAGCTGGGACTTGCAGTTCTACTTGTAAAGACAATGTTTGATATTCTTTATTTACACCACACCACACAATCAACCCGCCACCCACCGCCACCAGGGGTGGCGGGGATAGCCCCGGGCTATCAGCCTGGGCCTGGGGTGCCCTGGAGAGGGTGACCCCTTTATTGGGGGGGTCCCCAGCTCTCCAGGGATCCCCGGCCTGGGCTGACTAGCGGTCAGGGTTGATGCTGCGGCTGGGGGGCCCGGTGAAAGGGCTCCCCTGGCTGTGGCATCAGCCCCCCGCTAGAAAAAGTCCAGTGCTGGTTCTGGAACATACAGGGGAACCCTACTCATTTTTTGTCCCCTATATTTCCAGAACCAGGACCGGATCAGAGCCCAGAGCTGGTTGCGCAGAATACAGGGGACCCCTACGTCGTTTGTCCCCCGTATTTTGGCAACCAGCGCTGGTTCTGACTAGCCCGGTGCTGGTTGTGCTTAAGTACAGGGGACCCCTACGTCGTTTGTCCCCTGTATTTAAGCACACCCAGCACTGGGTTACTAATGCCCGGGGCTGGTTGCTCTTTTTTGGGGGGGTGCACGCCATTTTTTTCTTTTTTTACACAGGTTTTTTTTTTTTTTTTTTACCACAGCAGCACAGACGGGTCTCACGGACCTGTCATTGCTCTGTGCCAATCACACAGATGCATGTAGCACGGATCTCCCGGGTTCGTGCTACATGCAAATGGGCACCATAACGCTGATTGGCTTCCTGTCTGCCACTGCAGTGCCACTCCTAGATGGGCCACGTGTTTGTGCCGCCCCCTTGTGTCGCTTAGCATAGTCATCCAGCTTCCTCGGTACAACCTTTTGGCCTAAAAACAATATTGTGAGGTGTGAGGTGTTCAGAATAGAGTGGAAATGAGTGGAAATTAATGTTATTGGGGTTATTAATAGCGTAGGAACAAAAAAAGGCCCATTTATGTGATTTTAGCGGGTTTTTTTTATTTTTTAAGAAAAAATCCAGATCCAAAACACAAAACCCAGAACCCAAAACACGGAAGGGTGGTTTTGGCAAAACCAATCCAGATCCAAAACACGAAGAAAGATCCAGATCCAAAACCAAAACACAAAACACGAAAAGTGTCCGGTGCACACCCCTAGTTCATACGCTGTTCGATGTACTCGATTAATCTAATAGCGGACATGACGTATGGTGCGAGCGGCCAGGGGGCGTATTTTTAAAAAATACAACCGCAAGTTTTGCTCGCTCATTCAGACTTAGAGGCGTGAACAGACCGCAAAGAGCGAATGGTTCATTTGAATAGCCACCCCTTGATTTGGAACAAATGACCGCAAATAGCGAGCGGCTCTGAATCAGGCCCTTAGGCCCTCATTCAGAGCCGCTCGTAAGCGGCCGCTCGTTCGTTCTGACCGATGTTCGCTCATCTGCGCATGCACACAGATTTTAATACGCATGCGCGAACCAGTCAGTGCGGCCGAAAATCGTTTGTTCGCTATATAACGAATGCCTGCTACTTTGAGTGACAGGAGGAGGCGTATGTGGGTGGTAACAGGGGAAGGTGCTTGAAAACAAGGAGTGGAGATCAGAACGCAGGTGTGCTTAAAGGTCAAAACGGGCGTGTAAAGGGAGTGCATTATTAAAAAAGCAGCGTCATTGACCACGTCACCTGGTTGTTTTATACTCAGAACTGCTCGCAATATAGCGGTAGGAAAAACCAACCACAAGAATAGCGAGCAGTTCATACGCTGTTCGATGTACTCGATTAATCTAATAAATAGCGGACATGACATATGGTGCGAGCGGCCAGGGGGCGTATTTTTCAAAAATACAACCGCAAGTTTTGCTCGCTCGTTCAGACTTAGAGGCGTGAACAGACCGCAAAGAGCGAACGGTTCATTTGAATAGCCACCCCTTGTTTTGGAACAAACGACCGCAAATAGCGAGCGGCTCTGAATCAGGCCCTTAGGCCCTCATTCAGAGCCGCTCGTAAGCGGCCGCTTGTTCGTTCTGACCGATGTTCGCTCATCTGCGCATGCGTACGGATTTTAATACGCATGCGCGAACCAGTCAGTGCGGCCGAAAATCGTTTGTTCGCTATATAGCGAATGCCTGCTACTTTGAGTGACAGGAGGAGGCGTATGTGGGTGGTAACAGGGGAAGGTGCTTGAAAACAGGGGGGGGAGATCAGAACGCAGGCGTGCTTAATGGTCAAAACGGGCGTGTAAAGGGAGTGCATAATTAAAAAAGCAGCGTCATTGACCACGTCACCTGGTTGTTTTATAGTCAGAACTGCTCGCAATATAGCGGTAGGAAAAACCAACCACAAGAATAGCGAGCAGTTCATACGCTGTGCGATGTACTCGATTAATCTAATAAATAGCGGACATGACGTATGGTGCGAGCGGCCAGGGGGGCGTATTTTTCAAAAATACATCCGCAAGTTTTGCTCGCTCGTTCAGACTTAGAGGCGTGAACAGACCGCACAGAGCGAACGGTTCATTTGAATAGCCACCCCTTATTTTGGAACGAACGACTGCAAATAGCGAGCGGCTCTGAATTAGGCCCTTAGTTCAAACCCGATCTGCCTTAAATTATTATTATTATTATCCTTTATTTATATGGCGCCACAAAGGTTCCGCAGCGCCTTACACAGTACATAAATGAGCACACAAGAAAAACAGTTAATAGTAATACAAAACAATGCAGGACAAGGACAAGGTTATAAACTCAGCTGCAAAACACAAGCAGCAGGACATGAGCAACCAGGTGGTAGGTGCCATAGTAGGGAGTTAGGAGTAAATTATACTATAAGTAGGGGGAGGAGAAGCACGTGAGGATGAGGGCCCTGCTCGTGAGAGCTTACATTCTAAAGGGGAAGGGCAGACAGACAGGGGCGACACAGAGGGGTAGATAGTGAAGAAGGAGCATGGAGCAGTGGGTTAGGATATGTGCTGCGGAATGTGTGTGTATAAGACGACCTGATGTTATGTAAAAATTAAGTCCTTCATACATCTATCTCTATGATAGAAAATAGATTGTTTGTGTTATTTACATGAGAGATGTACAAAGTAAAGTAGAAGCACTTTAATTTGTGTGTTACATTTTAGCATCTATATACAGCCTGACAAGAAATGCAGCTATTATGGGACTGTCCCGCCATCCTAATACAGTAGTGACTACTTTAGTTCCAGCTGCTGGGTGCTATGCCATGCTCCTGTGAGTGGGTGCATCTCACATGCTAGACCCACTCACAAATGGGTGCAGCCATACATGATGTGGTCCCACAGGATGTTGCAGTACCCGGGCCCAGAATTTCTCTTGGCAGCCCTGGAGGTGACAGACAGAACGAGGAGGGAATGGGGCTTAGTAGTGGGGTAACAAGACCATGGAGGGAGGTGGTTGAGAGTGGAGGTATAGGAGAGGTGGGGGAAAGAAGCAGAGGGTTGGGAGCAGACTGATGAGAGAAAAAAAAGGAAGAACAGCAAGTGGAGGAAACAGGAGGGGGAAGAGAGGGATGGATAAAGTAGAGGATTATGTGGACATAGAATATGGGGGTTGTGTGAAGTAAGGGTGTTCATGCTGTGGACAAGGTAATAATTGAGATGTAAACTGGAGTGGAGGCTGTGAGATATAGAGTCAGTGTGGATTAAGTTGTTAAATGTTCAAAAATACATGTAAAGAACAGTGCTGCTAATGTATGAGCGCAGCTCCAAAAGTGATATATAAAGGAGAGGTATGTGAGTAGTGGGTGCAGGAATTAGTTTATAAACAAATGATTAAAGTGGATAGATGTGACACAATTGGAAAAGGCAATACAAAATGAATGAGGACAAAATTACAATGTACCCGAGCTGATCCAGTCCAAAGTGTTCTGATCAACAAAGATCAATCAACAAGAGCAGTACACAGACAGGGGAGCACTTGCAGTGTCCAAGCAGTGAGTGCAGTAAGTAGTTGCCTGGATATGCATACAGCAGAAGATGTTGATTTTGTTCATTCACATAAGTATGTTGCTTCTTGTTGTTCAGAAAGTGTTCAGGTTTTGAGTTTCTTTTCCCTCAGTTTTCCTCCAGTTTAACTCCAGCGTAACTCCGACTTAGTTATCAAATTGTATTTACACTTATAATCAGAACACTTTGAATCTTAACACAGACTATGGCAGCCACCGGCTATGCAGCCTGTGGAAAAGGTTAAACATTCTATTAGGAAATGTCGTTGATATTATCGCTGTGGTAATAAACCCGGGAAGATGCTGGCTAGAGCTCTGCGATCTCAAAGAGCTCGTTCCTCTATCTCTTCTATTAAAGATGGGAGGGGGCAGGTCTTCTATGACACTCGTAAGATTGCGTAAGCTTTCTGTTCTTACTACTTCCCTGATACTTTCGGGAAACAACAGGCTATTGAAGCCTACCTCTCTAGAATCGGGTTCCCCAAGCTTGACAACCTTGCCAGTGAAGTTTAGAAAGACCCTTTACTCTCCCTGAATTAGAGGAAGCAATTGAATCCACCCCTTCCGGGAAAAGTCCCGGCCCTGACAGCTTCACTATTAATTATTATAAGACCTTCAGGGACAAATTGGCTCCTCTACTCTTGGAGGCTTTTAATTCGGTTTCTGATATGACCCCCTTCTCCTCCCAATCCCCTGAAGCCCATATAGCAGTCATTCCCAAAGAAGGCAAAGACCCCTCCCTCTGTCCCAGCTACCATCCAATCTCCCTTCTCAATGTAGATGTTAAACTGTACGCGAAACTTCTCACAAATAGATTAAAGCATTTCCTACCTTCTGTAATTCATAGCGACTAGGTAGGGTTTGTTCCGGTTCGTGAGGTTAGGTACAATACCTCCAAGCTTATATCTCTCATCCACTATATCTCATCTACGGACACCCCTGCTATTTTATCTACTGATGCCGAGGAGGCATTCGATATGGTAGATTGGAGTTTTATGTCTGGGGTATCGAGACACCTGGGAATGGGTCCTGTTTGCCTTTAACGTGTCCTCGCTCTTTACCGTTCCCCCTCTGCCCGCATTAGAGTCAATGGTTCCGTCTCTGACTCCTCCATTAACAATGGGACTAGACAGGGTTGTCCTTTATCCCCCCTGATCTTTATTATCTGTATGGAGGCTCTGGAGAGGTCAATGAGGCAGAGTCGGAATATATATTGGGCTTTAGGTTACATGATGAGGAATACAAACTTGCTCTCTTGCCGATGATTTATTGGCCACAGTTACAAATCCCATTATTTAATTACTGAACCTATTAGAGGAATTCAGGATTTTTGGGGACCTCTCCAATTTTTAAGTCAACTACTCTAAGTTGGTGGCTTTGAACATTACGGCGCCCCCCCCCCCCAGATGGTCGCGGGCCTTATATCAGCTTTTTCTTTTATTTGGCACTCTTCTCAGCTAAAATATCTGGGGGTTACTATTACAAGAGACCTTTCTCGCTTGTTCGAGACCAATTTCACTCCCCTCTTAGACAAATTACGCCTAGATTTGAGGTTGTGGAAATCAGGATCCTTCTCATGGTTTGGGAGGCTGGGTTTTTTTTTAAATTAATTCTCTCTCCAAAATACTCTGTTTGCTGCAGATCCTACCAATTAATGGAGCATACACACGGTCAGATTTGTTAGATCTGTCAGATGAACGATTGAACAATTTGAACGATTTTACCAAAGATTTGAACGATTTTTGATTGCATTAAAATTAATGGAATCGTCCAAGTCTGACTGCAAACACATCAGATGTCAGATATCGTTATCTGACCATCGGGAACGCGCATCGTTCAAATCGTTCATCTGACAGATATGTCAGATATGTAAGATTTTCCTTCAGATATGAATGATTTTTTAAATCGTTATCGTTCAGATCTGAAGAAAAATCTGACCGTGTGTATCCTCCATAAGTTACTTCCTAGATGGTTTCTGGAAGTCCAGGCTTTTAGACCTTATGTTTTGCCACAAAGATAGGGGTGGTTTACGCCTCCCGAATATTAAAGGTTACTACCAGGCCTGTATCCTCCACAGAATTTTGGCTTGGTCCAGACAAGACACTCCTAAACAGTGGGTGCAAATTGAGAATTGGGCATTGAAAATCCCTTTATCAATAGCCCCATGGCTTCCAGTCCTCCCTAATTTTGCTCACCCTACCATTGGACCCACCTTAAGTTATTGGAAAACTTTGTTGAGGTCCCCCTCGATATCTTCATCTAATTCCCCTCTTATGTCATTCCTTTTAAATGACAAATTTCTTCCAGGTATGGATGTTAAGACTTTCCACCCCTGGCTCGCAGTGGGACTTTTTAGGGTCAGCCAGCTGATGAGTGGCGCTAACCTTTATGCCCTTTGTTGAGGTGTGTGAGAAATGGAACCTAATCCCACGGGAATATTGTATTACCTTCAATTGCATAATTTTCTGCTATCTCTCGGCCCCCCTAAGACTATTGGTTTGCCTTATACTCCCTTCGAACAATTATGTGTCCGCTCTACTCCCCTGACCCATACTATCTCGCAGGGCTGCCATCAGAAATCGTGGGGCCCGGTACAAATGAAAAAGGCAGGGCCCCCCTACCCCCTTTGTTCTTCTCCCCAAAGGTCTGGTGGACGCAAAGAGCTGGGGTTGAGCTCTGGTATCTGGAGTATATACAGTATATATATATATATATATATATATTTATTTATTTATTTTTTTCCTTTAAATATTAAAAAGAATAAACAGATTTTTTGTTTCTTAAATTGAGAAAAGCCTAATGATTTACAACAGAACTGTACTAACCTGCCATCCGGAGGTTCAATTACTGTATGTGGTATGGAACACTGGACCTCATTCAGACCCGCTCTCAAGAGGCACTCGCTCGCTGCAAAAAAAAGGGCCGGATATTTAAATTATGTGATCGCACTGCGTCGCGTAAGGACGCCCTCTATGTATTAGCGAGCTACGGCACTGAGCGCTCGCAAGTGTGTTAAAACGCCCCCTTTCCCCTCGCAACACAAGTCATCTCCTGGGATTGTTGGATGAATCGGTAACATCGAGAGCCATCGGAGCTGATCGCAGCCCTTGAGGTAGCCTTACCCCACCGCAAGCACTGCGATCAGTGCTGGCTGAAATACATGGAGTTGACGTGTACAATGACGCTACTTTGCTAATTATGCACGCCCTTTAAACGGCGTTTTGTTGTCCTGACATGCCTGCGTTCGCAACAACACTCCCTCGTTACAAGCACCTTCCCCTATTACCCACCCACAAACGGCACTATCTGTCACTCAAAGTAGCGGCCAGTCTGTGTGCTATGAGCGCACAATTTCCCATCGCAGTGACTGGCTTGCGCATGCGCACTGCGAGTTAGACGCATGCACATTGAGCAACAATCGCCCGGCAGCGAGTGATCGCTCCTTAGCGACCGGGTCTGAATCAGGCCCAGCACGGACATGGCAAGGGGGCAGAGGTGCAAATAGAGAGAGGCACACTTAAGTAAAGGACACAGATGGGATAGGAGCAGAGTCAAAAATGGGAAGCGGGCAGAGGCAGAGATGGAGAGGGGGCAAAGGCACAGCTATGAGGGAACTGGGGCACAGATATGGGCACATATGGGGAGAGTACAGAGATAGAAATTTGGGGAGGGGGGAGACAGAAGCAGGATTCATGAATATCACAGGGGACAGTGGGGCAGATTGTATAGGAGGGGGAGGGGGACAGAGCAGGATTCAGAAATAGTACAGGGGATAGATTGTATAGGAGGGAGGGATGGGGCAGAAGTACCTCTGTGTGTGCACCGCAGTTGCTCTCTCACATTTCCTTCCTCAGTGTAGTGCACACATTATCTGGCCAATGAGAGCAGGGGGGAGGAGAGCTGAGGGTGGAGCAACTATGGAGGCAGAGGTGATTGAAGTAACTAATTTGATAGGGTCCTGACTCTGAGAGGGGAACCTGTCTGTGAGGGGGCCCAGTGCTCCTACCTTTATTATATAAGCTGGTCCTCCTGCAGCTGCTCCTGATTCACAGTAACAGAAGCAGGACACTGGTGCCGCGTGTGTGTATGATGATCATGCAGCGCTACCCGGAGAGTTCATTAATGAATGAGTCAGCATACACTGCTGAGCAGTGTGTGATGACTCATTCATAGAACTCTACGGCCAGCACTTAGCAGCCTCAGCTGTCCTGTATGAGGGTAATAAATTAGCAATTAACTGTCCGGGCCCGGTACAGGAGTACTGGATGTCCCCCCCTGATGGCAGCCCTGCTATCTCGCTGATCTATAACCTTTTGTCGGCAGATGCTAGCCTCTCTCTCCCTACGTTTACTGCAGTTTGGGACTGTGAGATTGGGGTTGGCCTAACTGTAGATGAGTGGAGGAAAATATTCAAATTAGCCCATGCCTGCTCTTCTAGTGTTGGTGTCATGGAGATCCAATATAAATTGCTCTCTCGTTGGTATAGATGCCCAGATACCCTCCCTAAAATGGGGATTGGTGTTCCGAATATATGCTGGCGCTGCTCTGGGGCTCCAGATAACCCATTTCATATTTGGTGGCAGTGCCCTATACTTTAGCCCTTTTGGAATGAAGTCTTCAACCTTTCTGCACAAATTGTAGGCAAACCGCTCCCTGCAGATCCAACATTCTGGCTGTTTCATTTTTCGTCCAGACTCCTCTCGAAATACAAGAAAACTTTGTTATGTCATTTGAACAATGCTGCTAAAGCAGTTATTTCGGTAAAATGGCGCTTCTCTCCTCCAACGGTCATGGAATGGTTTACTAGGATAGACTTATATATGGAAATGGATGATATACTGACTTCAGCTTATGCTGATTATGACTCCTTTAGATACCTGAACTAGTCTGGTGTGGAGTGCTGCTAAAGGTATAAGAAAGGCAATCCACATAAATGATTTAACCTAATGGTGTAAACTTAATAAAACATACACATAGACAAATGAATTAATAACAATAAGTACCAGCATAAATAAATGACCATACAATAAAAAATAAAAATAATCAGAATCCAAGTATAGATGGGGGCCCCAAATTCTTGTTTCAGATTGAGAAAGATACAACAAAGTATCTATTGTATAAAACCACAAGTGCATGCGTGAGACCCAGCTAGTGACGGGCAATCCGTCGCTCCGGGTCTCGCACCAAAGGGGGCGAACTGTCGCCGAAAGCTCTCTGAGGCTTGCGATGAACGAGACCCTACCACGAGGGTCTCATCGCAAGCCCGATGGTCTTGACAATCGCGGCCATCATCATGGCCGCTCGCTATAGCTGTGGGTGGTTACCCACAGCTATGCGAGCGGCCAAGAGGCCGCTCCAAAAAAAAAAAAGCCCGGCCCTGATTCAGAGCGAGCGCTCTGTCAGAGCGAGCCGGCTCTGAATCAGGCCCAGTGATGCAGTTCACGGGTGACGTCATGTCATCACCCGCGACGGGAGGAGCCTGCACAGCCGCACCTGTTGGATCAAGTTAGATCCAGTCAGCACGGCATCGTGGAGTCAGGTAAGTACTGGGATCAGGTAAGTACTGGGGGGACAAAAGCAAAAAAGGACCAGGTGCTCAATTCCCAATGCAAGGAAAATATATAAAAAGTAAATTCCTTAATCTATAGCTGCTATTAAATATAGGTGTGAGCTCTGAAACCTATGCAAAAACAAGAAGTAAAGAAAATGGTAGACAGCGCTACTAGATCAGAAATAATGTGTCACAATCGTGGGATTTAGAGGCTGTGTTCCCGGACTGTTCCCTGGACCTGTACTACTTGGCGCAGACGCTCGCTGGAGACTTGGCTTAATAAAGTTCCTCCGCATGAGAGGGAGCAGTGAACTGATGGGGAGTTTGAGTAATGTAGAAGTAGCGTGGTAGCTTGGAAGCCACTTGGAAAGACTGGATAGCCTTGAGTGGACGTTGGGAGCTGGGAAGCTATGTGGATCGGCTGGATAGTTGGTAGCTGGGTGGCTACGTGGAGCGGCTGGATAGCCGTGGGTAGATGTTGGTAGCTGAGTGGCTACGTGGAGCGGCTGGATAGCCGTGGGTAGACGTTGGTAGCTGAGTGGCAACGTGGAGCGGCTGGATAGCCGTGGGTAGATGTTGGTAGCTGAGTGGCTATGTGGAGTGGCTGGATAGCCATGGGTAGACGTTGGTAGCTGAGTGGCTACGTGGAGCGGCTGGATAGCCGTGGGTAGACGTTGGTAGCTGAGTGGCTACGTGGAGCGGCTGGATAGCCGTGTGGAGACGTTGATAGCTGGGACGCTACGTGGAGCGGCTGGGTGGCCGTGTGGAGACGTTGGTAGCTGGGATGCTACGTGGAGCAGCTGGGTGGCCGTGTGGAGACGTTGGTAGCTAGGATGCTACGTGGAGCGGCTGGGTGGCCGTGTGGAGACGTTGGTAGCTGGGACGCTACGCGGAGCGGCTGGGTGGCCGTGTAAAGACGTTGGTAGCTGGGACGCTACGCGGAGCGGCTAGGTAGCCGTGTGGAGACGCTGGTAGCTGGGTGACTACGTGGAGCGGCTTGGGTAGCGGTAAAGGTGAATACTAATCTGGATAGCAGGAAGCACCTTTGGTGCACAGGGGAAAGGCTCACTTAGCAAAACTAAGAAACTAGTTGCACTGGCAACTTGTGTCAGCATTGGGGATCCTTTTATAGTAGACGCTGAAAGCTGACAGGCTGAGAGAGAAGGAGAAGATTCCTCATTGGTGGTAGTGGAGTCACATGGGCAATCCAAGATGGCCACGCCCATGGACCGGAGGACAGCACTTCTTGGAAGTAACCAGCGGGGACCAGCGATCAGCAGGAGCCAGCGTGGAAGCAGCACAGCAGCGGGACCTTCCAGAGGAGAACAGAGAAGACCGCCCCGAGAGAGGAGTACGGCGCGGGAGCCGGAAGACAGCGCGGGTCAGCGCCCGCAAAGGTAAGCAGCGGGGTCTGGTTCTGGGGTCTCCAGAGCAGCGTGAGACATAATGTAATATATTACATATAAAATTTAATAATTAAATATTACACTTATTTCATAATGTAAGAAAAATAATAAAAATCAAAATATAAATATGGAATAATATATTGTAAAACTGACTGGTATGATCAATGTATTATGACAACCCCAAGAGAAAAAAAACGTTATTTCAATTTTTTTTTACAGATCTGTATAATAACATACATCTATTAGTGCAAAGGTACTGTGTTGCCTTAAGCACATATATATTACCACCCCCAGTTATGCGAGCGTCCATGATGATGGTCGCGATGGTCAAGACCATCGCGACCATCGGGCTTGCGATGAGACCCTGCGGTAGGGTCTCGCTGCCACAAGCCCTGGAGTGATTTTGGCTCTATCAGAGCCAAAATCACTCCAACTGACATCACTAGTGATGTCAGTGGGGCCGGACCCAGACGGTAGGCGTTCCCATGGGAACGCCTCCGTCTGGCAGCCACGCCCCCGGCATGCCCACCAAAGGGGGCGTGCTGTCACTCACCATCGACAGCACGCCCCCTTTGGTGCGAGACCCGGAACGACAGCTTGGCTGTCGCTATCTGGGTCTCGCGCATGGGCATGACGGGGCTCCCTCCGTCGTGCGCATGCACATTTGGGTACCATCGACCCGCTTGCGAGCGTCCTGCGCTCGCGAGCGGGTCTGAATGAGACCCTTATATCCTGTTTAGTATGTAGTCATTTGTGAGTATGAGCCCGCATGGTTAATGAAAAGTTTTAAACAACATGCAGCAAAGACTTCAGTCCACATCTGTGGGCAATCAGGAGCTGACAAAATCCAGTCCTCTGCTCATTTAGAAGAAAGCCCGTACTCACAGTTCTCCCGGGAGATATAAGGTAAAAACCAACCAGCTGGTTTAAAGGTTAATGCAGTCCCTTAATGCGTTTCTCCACCTCCTTAACACTCAGCAGTTCCTCAGAAGTATCACTGCACAGTCTGACTCACACGATTTTTAACATGGGAGTCGGCGCTGCGCACATGCGCCGTGGATGTCAGTCCAAGCCTCGTTTTGAAAAGGAGTCATGTGACCGTTTTCACACAACTTTATAAATATCCTCCACTTGGGCATCCTTATGGTATTCTAGCGCACATAGGTAATTTGCTCTATGTGTCTAAATGGAGCATTCCCGAGTGACACTTAGGTCTTAAGAATCTTAATACAGATGAATGAATATTATAGTATAAATGTTAAATGCACTTCACCATTCCATATGTCCGGATGTGATTGAACAATATGGAATATTATTAGACAGAAGATATTTTTATATATATATATATATATATAAAATATATATACATATATATATATATATATATATATATATATATACTAAATGTACCAGAAATGGTTTTACATATAAACTCATGAATAAAATTAAAAAACTAAAAAATAATAAAAAATTATATATAATATAAACACAGAAAAAAAGGGAGAATTAATATCCTCAAATAATAAATAAATAAATAAGGAGAAATGCACAACTTCAATAATACCATTAATAGAAAATGGATTAATGAATAAATAGTCAGAATTTTATTTGTTTACACTAATAAAAAATACTTAATATGAAGGCCAAGAATAAAACTTAATACCATACTCCAACCGATATCAAAAATTAAATTGGCTTCAGAGGCCAGCATTCCCAGTGATGCAGTGCTCGGGCATCACCCGCGATGGGAGGAGCCTGCACAGCCGCACCTGCTGGATCAGTTAGATCCAGTCAGCACGGCCACGTGGAGTCAGGTAAGTACTGGGATCAGGTAAGTACTTTCCAGGGGGGCCTGCATAATGGGAACTGCTACAGGGGGCATTGCATAAGGGGCACTGCTACAGGGGGCATTGTATAAGGGGCACTACTACAGGGGACATTGTATAAGGGGCGCTGCTACAGGGGGCATTGCATAAGGGGTGCTGCTACAGGGGGCATTGCATAATGGGCACTACTACAGGAGGCATTGCATAAGGGGCACTACTACAGGGGATATTGCATAAGGGGTACTGCTACAGGGGGCATTGCATAAGGGGCACTACTACAGGGGGCATTGCATAAGGAGCACTGCTACAGGGGGCATTGCATAAGGTCACTGCTACAGGGGGGCATTGCATAAGGGGCACTATTACAGGGGGCATTGCATAACTGGTACTGCTACAGGGTACAGGGTGAAAAAAAATGGGCGTGGTCACTTAAAAATGGGGCGTGTCAACATGACACACCCCTTTATTTTCACACTGAACATTCCTATCCATATGCACCTTAACCCCAGTAGTACCCCTTATACAGTACCCCCAGTATGGAGTTGTGGTCCCTCTTATGCAGGCCCATAGTAGTGCCCCTTATACAGTATCCCCAGTAGTGGTCCCCCCAAATGCAGTGCCCCATGTAGTGTTCCCCCTTATGCAGTGCCCCCAGTAGCAGTCCCCACAATGCAGTGTGCCCAGTAGCGGTATCCCCTTATGCAGTGCCCTTTATATGGTGCCCCCAGTAGTAGTCAATCCCCCTATGCAGTGCCCTTTATATAGTGCCCCCAGCAGTAGTCCCCCCCATGCAGTTTTCCCAGTAGTGGTCCCCTTATGCAGGCACCCAGTAGTGATCCCCCCTATCCAGTGCCCCCTGTAGTGGCCCTTCCTATTATTGCCCCCAGTAGTGGTCCCCCGAGTGCAGTGCCTCTACTAGTAGGCCTCTTTTATAATGCCCCCAGTGGTAGTTCCCCCCCAAGTAGTAGTCCCAAGTAGAGGTTCCCCCTCCCGATTAAGTGCCCCCAGTAGTAGTCCCCCCAGTAGAGGTCCTCCCAATAATGGTGCCCCCACCCCCAGTAGAGGTCCTCCCAGTAGTAGCTACCCCCCTCCCCCGTTCTGCAGATAGGTTAAAAAAAAAAATGTATATATATAAAAACATACTTACCTGAATCCACGCTGCTGCTGCTGCTGCTCCGGTCCGCGGCGCCACTCCCGCCGCCGCCCGCCAGTCCTACCGGGCTGGCGCGCTCAGCATTATGGGACAGACGTCATGACGTCAGTCCCATTACCCACTGCAGCTCTTGCAGTGGGTGCTGCTGCAGTCAGTGAGAGTCTATCTGACTCTCATTGGCTGCTGTCTAACACATGCATCGCCGCCAGCGCTGGCAGCGATGCATGTGTTATGCACAGTCTGAGCCCGCCTCCTGGCGCTATTGGGCAAGCGCTCAGGGGGAGGGAACGGGCTCAGGTGTGCAGCACAGGACCGGCGCAGGGAAGCCTAGCGCCGGTCCTGTGTAAATGTGTAGCGCCGACCGCAATCACTTGTGGCTAACTAGGGCGGGCTGGACCGTGGCTAGCGGCGCCCCCCCCGCGCCGCCGGTCCCACGGCGCCCAGGGCACGCACCCTGCCCGACTCCCCCTAGTTACGCCACTGGTGACTTGTACAGAAGGATATTGGGCAGTACTAGAAATGCAGTGCAAACCATGGCCCTGATTCAGAGCCGGAAGCTCTGACCAGAGCGCTCGCTCTGAATCAGGGCCCACCTCCATAAATATGGAGCGTCCTCCTGGACGCTCGTATAGCTGTGGGTCACCACCCACAGCCTATACGAGCGTGCAGGATGATGGTCGCGATGGTCTTGACCATCGCAACCATCGCCAGTGCGAGCAGAAGCCTGCGGTTGAGTTTCTCAACCGCAAGGCCAGGAGTGATTTTGGCTCTATCAGAGGCAAAATCACTCCCACTGACATCACTAGTGATGTCAGTGGGGCCGGCTTCTGACGGTAGGCGTTCCCTTGGGAACGCCTCCGTCTGGCAGGCACGCCCCCGGCACGCCCACCAAAGGGGGCGTGCTGTCAATCAACATCAACAGCACGCCCCCTTTGATCAGACACAACGAGCGAAGGAAAGTCGTGCGCATGCGCAGTGCACACCATCGACCCACTTGCGAGCGGACAGCCGCTCGCGAGTGGGTGTTTTACTTACCAGTTCTTACAGTTAATAATAGATATGTCCACTGGGTGTCAGTAAGTAACACAGACATAAATGCGGCTTGAAGGAGTTGAATACTTTGCAAATAAAAATAACAAAGGTAATGGAAAGCATACAACTTTCTTAAATTGGAGATAGAAGGGCTGTAATTCCTGCACTGAGTAAATGATTAGACATTTCAGTACAATATTTATAGTATCGCCATAAACACCTCATTCTAATACATGTTTATAAACATATTGAAAATGAGTTGTGTAGGAGTGCTACTTATAACTCTGGGCATGATTCTGATTTGGTAATAGAATGCTGCACAGCTTTATTTTTACACTACAATTTAGATTTCAGTTTGGACACATCCATCCCAAATCTAATGGTGCATACACACGGTCAGATCAGACAATGATAACGATATCATTGTCTTATCGTCCTGCATGTGCTGGATGTTCGATATCGAACATCCAGCACACCACCAACCCCCAAACGACTATAACGATCAATGATCGCGGGTTCCTATAGTAACCTGGTCGATATTTACCAGGTTCGACTGCATGCACAGGCGATGGACGTTATTGTTATCGACCATATGTGCCCGCGCATCGTCCATCGTTTGGGGGTTGGAAGGGGCAAAAAAATGGTCGATATGAACGATATAACGATAAATTATATCATTATCTTTCATATCGTCCTACAAAGTCTGACCGTGTATATGCACTATAACTCTCTCTGCACATTTTACATCTGCCCAACCTGTAGTGCAGCATGGTTTTGCCAAGATGCACAGTTACTTGCTCTATCTAAAGCTATCTACACACTATACAATTATTGGGCTGATTTGCCAATAATAGGTGATTGGCATGATTTATTGTTTAGTGGGTATGAACGATCATTTTAGCGTTTCACCGATAAAACGGTTAAAAAACATCCACAAACGCATTCTATCGATTATCCAATCGATCGGCCAAGAACGAAAATCTCGGCCTCAATTTCCCGAAATCGAGCAGTATGTGTGCATTTTCTATAATCTGCTGATATTTCCTATGTTCTCCTGTCACTGTCATCCTCCTTGTGGGTGTACATATGCAAAATGAGTGTGGTGTGGTGGAACATCGGTAGCTTCTAATAAACAAATTGCATAATGTGCAGCACAGATATTGGGGCTGGCAATTTGCTGAAAAATTGCCCCATTTCTCGTTCTGATCAAAATAATCTGAAAGTGGCCCTGATTCAGACCCGGATGCCCTGACAGAGCGCTCGCTCTGAATCAGGGCCTGTCTTTTTTTTTTAGAACGGCCTCCTGGCCGCTCTCATAGCTGTGGGTGACCACCCACAGCTATAGCGAGCGGCCAGGAAGATGGTCGCGATGGTCAAGACCATCGCGACCATCGGGCTTGCGACGAGACCCTTGTGGTAGGGTCTCGTTGCTGCAAGCCCCAGAGAGATTTCGGCTCAAACAGAGCCGGAATCTCTCCACTGACATCATTGTGATGTCAGTGGGGCCGACCCCAAACGGTAGGCGTTCACATGGGAACGCCTCCGTTTGGGCAGCCACCCTCCCGGCCCACCCACCAAAGGGGGCGTGCTGTCACTCAACATTGACAGCACACCCCCTTTAGTTTGAGACCTGGAGCGACGGATTGCCCATCGCTATCCAGGTCTTGAGCATGCGCACGACGAGCGCTCAGCGCTTGTGACCGAGTCTGTATCAGGCCCAGTGTGTAGTTATCTTTTTTCTATTCTAGAAATGAGCGGTTCGGATTCGGAGGAATCCGAACCGCTCCTAACAGGTGGAATCCGAGTACACCCAAGCTCAAGCTCTGGTGTTCCCGCCTCACTCGGATTTCACCTCAAGGCCGAACGTCACCCGGGCGACGTCGGATTCTCGCGAGACTTGGGTGATGTTCGCCCTCGATAAAAGGTGCGGTGCCTGGACTCTGCACCATTTCAAGCTTCACGCTGCGCAGAGCTGAGTTCTGTATGTTACTTAGTTAGGAGGACTTCGGAGAGAGAGAGTCGGGACTGGCGGGGGCTGATTGGAGGCACACACAGCACGCTGATCTATGCTGTGCTTACTCAGCTGTATTAGCCTGGCCCTGTACTATCCAGAGGACTCAGTGGACATTTTTTTTTGTGCTGTACTCTAATGTGCTTACAAGCACAGTGACTTCTTTGTGACCTTTTGGGCATTAGCCCTCTGTGTATAAAAGCACCATGACTAATTGGGCCTTAGCCTTCTGTATACAAGCACTGTGACTTCTTGGGCATAAGCCCACTGTGTATAAATTTTAAATAAAGTAAAAGCACCGTGACTTCTTGGGCATAAGCCCTCTTTGTATACAAGCTCCGTGACTGCTTGGGCCTTAGCCCTCTGTATACAAGCACTGTGACTTCATGGGTATAAGCCCTCTTTGTATACAAGCTCCGTGACTGTTTGGGCCTTAGCCCTCTGTATACAAGCACTGTGACTTCTTGGGCACAAGCCCACTGTGTATAAATTTAAAATAAAGTAAAAGCACTGTGACTTCTTGGGCATAAGCCCTCTGTGTATAAAAGCACCATGACTAATTGGGCCTTAGCCCACTGTATACAAGCACTGTGACTTCTTGGGCATAAGCCCTCTGTGTATACAAGCACCGTGACTAATTGGGCCTTAGCCCACTGTATACAAGCACTGTGACTTCTTAGGCATAAGCCCTCTGTGTATACAAGCACCGTGACTAATTGGGCAGTAGCCCTCTGTGTGTTTTCATCAATATGGATCATGACAACCAACCGAGTGACAACCAACCGAGTGTAGAGCAGAAGCAGCAAGAAAATGCTAGCAGTGCAGCTCCTGGAGCCAGTCATGATGACGATACTAGTCATTCACTATCATCTAAAGCTGATGCTCAAGGGCGTAGAGGTTTTAAAAAATTAGGGTATCTGAAATCCAAAAATCGAGATTTCACACGGATCAACACAAAAAAACCTCTAAAGATTAGTGTAGAAAAACAGAAAATTGGCAACATACCATTCACCACATGCAGTGGCAAGGAAAGGCTCCGGCCTTGGCCTTTATTTCTTAGTGGTGGTTCTGCACCTGTCAGTGAGGCATCTTCTGCCTCTCATGACAATGAAAGACCTTTTCACAGAAGTGTAAAAAAACTGAAAACCACTAAGGCAGTAGATCAAACTGCATTCAGAAACACAAATGTCAGAAATCCCTGAGGAGAGTCTAAGGGGCATATTCAATAGGCTGCGAGAATAGCAAAAATCCTGCACCTGTGAGGTTTTTCCTGCAGGCGCGGGTTTTTTGCTATTCTATTAGGTGCGTGTTTTTTTTTAAAACACGCGCCGGGAGGTTTTTTTCCATGCACCTCCTGAGCATGCGTGATTTTTCCTAAAATCTATGATTTTAGGTAAAATCACCGGGACAGCGGCACCCCCCCCCCGTGGACTAATTAAGCAATTGGATGTATCCAATTAACTTAATTAGTCCTTAGTTGCTTACCTCTTGCAGCTCTGTCTTCTTCATCCTGTGTCGGGAGCAAGCTCTACTGCAGCAGTGGTGAGTATGTCAGTGTGTGTGGTGTATGTGTGTATGAGTGTTTGCGAGTGTGTGTGTACCACTGTCAGTGTACCCCCGCAGTGTTTGTGTGGCCCCCCAGAATGGGCACTGGGAGAACTACATCTCCCAGCAGCACTTGCCCATCCCACCAGCGTATAGAGCCTCCCAGGAACCCCTGGGACTCCCAGCAGCCCCCTCCAGTAAGAAGAGAGAGGGGAGGCCACCGGAAGCCGTGGAGACCACGGAGAACCCTGGCCAGGTAAGTGGAGTTGTTTTTTTTTATTACACGGCACAGGGTTTTCAGAACTGAAAACCCTGCGACCAGTATATTTGGAATTGAATACCGCGGATATCGGGAGCGTGCATACCCGCAGTATTTCTTTGAGCAGCAAAAAGCAATCCATATTCTAAATTGACTGGAAATTAATGTTATTGAGGTTAATAATACTCTAGGAACAAAAAAAATCCCAAATTATGTGATTTTAGCTTTTTTTGTACATTTTTGTAAAATATCCAAAGCCAGTCACGGCAGGTTTGGCAAATCCAAATCCAAAGCCGGATGACGAATCACAGCCACAGCCAAATCCAAATCCAGCAAAAATGGTCCGGCGCACATCCCTACTGTTCTCCCAACTCTCAATCAGGCTCTCTATATGTACATAATAATTAGAGTAGAAAAAAAATAGAGTCGTCGGATAAGGGGTTCTCACATTAAGCACCCTCTTATATAACAGACAAATGTCATGGATAGATATGGTTAGTGGCTGAGACAGCAAAACATATTGTGGGGTATGGTTGCAAAGGCACCCACAGTACCCATAGAACTGGCTGATTTGATATAAAGTCCACACCTTTATTCGCTATCTATGTTTGCAAGTACAAAAAATATCATGAAATGAATGGCCGAACTGCAGAGGTAGGAGCCTGGAGGCATAGAGTAAGTCTCCGACTACACCTGCACAGCAGTAGGCTTCTTACTCACCCAGCCACCTCCCACATCTGATATAGAGCCCCTAGTGGTTTCTACATGAAAAAAAGAACAAATTGTGGGGGAGATGTACTAAGCTCTGGAAAGTGATAAATTAGAGAGTGATAAACTGCCAACCACTCAGCTCCTAACTGTCATGTCACAGACTGTATTTGAAAAATGACATGAGCTGATTGGTTGGTGGTTTATCACTCTCCAATTTATCACTTTCCAGAGCTTAGTACATCCCTTACTTTTACTAGTAATTGACCAATCCCAAACTAATCTTAAATTAGCAGATGACAACAATGATCCTGTTTTTGATCCTTCAATACTGGCTAGGCACAGCAGATGGCAGTCAGATGCTGTACACAGGAACAGGAACTGTAATAATATACCAGTAAATTCAAAGCACAGACATTGAGGGGGATGCAGGAAAGCACAGTCTGATAAAGATACTGAATACAGCACGTGCCAAGGATATAAATGTATGAGAGCACAGTAATATACAGATAGGTGTAATACTACTAAAACACATGCATAGATTAAAAGAAACCTACACAAAGCACTCTTTTATTACAAATGACGCTTTTACAGCTCATCATAAATTTAGAGAAATTAAAATTAGAGTCTGATATAATGATTTCAACAGCTGCGTTGCAGGACAAGTAGTTTTGGTGACAGTTACATATAACAAATCCTGTTGTTTTCGAGCAACAGAAGAGTTAATTAAATTCAGGGTACAATTGGAGTCTTATGGACATTCATAATGGTCCTGATTCTGAATCGCTTGCACAGTGCTGTAGGAAGGGGTGTGCGAGTAGTGCCATCGCACAGGCTGCAGAGCCCTTGGGGTGGCACCATCGCTGCCCCACAGCCCCTGCATCTGGCTAGCAGGATGCCTGGAACTGCAACCTGTGGCCAGTAGTGCTGCTCCAGTGCAGCCCAGAGCATCAGAAGGACACTCCTGGCAGGCAAGCTCCCTATACTGTAATGTGTAGACTAGAGCCACCTGGAGTGTCTGTGCGGCTCTACACTTTCTCCTGCTGGCGGCCCGCCTCCGCCCCCATGCAAGACATCATATGTTCAGGGCATGGGCGGGGACGGCACAGGACATTGGGGAGCCCTGCTTCGGTGCTGCGCAAGCAGACCAGAATGCAGCCGCATTCTGAGAATACAAATAGATTGCAACTGGAATGTTAATGTTGCTCATACTGTACATGCCTACTCTCCAAGGTGTCACGGGAGGCTCCCGATTTTTCAGGTAAACCCTTGCACCCCCGATAGAGTAGGCATTTCTCCTGCAGACAGCACAAAGGAGGTGTTATGGGGGTGCAGAGGGAGAGACGGCTGAGGGGGCAGGCTGCAGGCATGCGGGGCAGTGACAGCAGTGGGGCAGTGCACAGGGGCAGCAGCGGGGGACAGAAAGGCTCACTAGTGCTGATAGTCCCAGCTCTGAACTGCTTCTTAAGACCTCTAAACATGGAACAATGTGATCACAATGCGATATCATGAACGATTTCCCTTGAACACTCCCCGGCACTCCAGGACACGATATGGTGCTTAAACAGCACATTTTGACTTGGGAACTATCGTGCAAGAAATATTAAAATAAATCAAGGACACCGATTGTTTTACAATTTTATTTTTCTGCACCTTCACCTGGGGGGTGGCAGACTTTAAGCTTTTTTTCATGACTGCTGCTTTCCCCAGGACTTCCACAGCATCTTCACCTTTAGGGTGGCGGCCTTTAAGCTCTTTTTCATGGCCGCCGCCCATCCAGGACTTCCACGGCGTCTTCTTGCTTCTGCAGATCTTTTCGGCTGCCACCCAGCCGACGGACTGCCATGCTGTCTCCTCGCACTGGCTTACATAAGCCAGCTGAGGGGGCAGGGTGATGACGTTGCAAGCCATGATTGGCTCTTGGTGGCCATCTTGGAATTTCAAAAATGGCGCTGAGGTGCCATTTTTGAAATGGGCACGCACGGTTCTCACCATTGAAGTCAATGGTGGGAACGGCTCATTGGCTGAAAGGCGGAAGGCTCGCCTCTCTCAGCCAATGAGCACTCTGCACTGGGATTTCTGTACTGAGATCCCGCCGTGGAGCTGTCATTCAGGTATTACTGTTCTTAGAGGACAATACTAAAGTTCGTTGGTCCGCGTATTTATTTATTTATTTATTCGCTAAAACCCTGGATGCCTACTTTGTAACGCAGAGGACCTGATCCGACCTGATCCACGTATAGGAGGTCAGTATGGATTTTTTTTATTGCAGATACACCATTGGATAATCTAATGGAGAAGAGGACCGACAGGCTACAGGGATACATAGGTTAGTATGTGATATAGTGTGTGTGCATGTATGTTTGAATAAAATTTTACTTTCTACGGTGTGTGTTCTGTGGTTTTTTAATATTGCTTTTGCTGTGGAACTACAGGTACCAGCGGGCTCGTAATGCCCCGCATGCTGGTATGTGTGGTTCTCCAAGGCTTGCTGGGAACTGTAGTTCCACAGCAAAAGACAATATTTTAACTCTTCACTTGCATCGCACTTTACATAATCAACCCGGCACCCACCAGCCAGGGGAGTCGGGGATAGCCACGGGCTATCAGCCTGGGCCTGGGTGTGTCCTGGAGAGGGGGACCACTTATTTGGGGGGGTCCCCAGCTCCCCAGTGATCCCCGGCCTGGGCTGACTAGTGGTCAGGGGTGATGCTTTGGCTGGGGGGGCCTGGTGAAAGGGCTCCCCTGGCTGTGGCATCATCCCCCCCCTCTAGAAAGGGTCCGGTGCTGGTTCTGGTAAATACATGGGGACCCTATGTATTTTTTTTCCCCCTATATTTCCAGGACCGGATCAGAGCCCAGTGCTGGTTGCGCTGAATACGGGGGACCCCTATGTCATTTGACCCCCATATTTTGGCAACCAGGACTGGTTCTGAAAAGCCTGGTGCTAGTTGTGCTTCCTACGGGGGACCCCCACATTGTTTGTCCCCTGTATTTAGCACAACCAGTACTGGCTTTCCAAAGCCTGGTGCTGGTTGTTTTTTTTGGGGGGAGGCCAAAACAAAAACAAAAGATTTATTTTTTCTTTAAGCACAGAAGCACAGACGGGTCTCACTGATCCCATCCCTGCTTCTGTGTTTGTTTATTTATACCCAGATGCAGGTATCATGGATCTTTCAGATCCGAGCCTGCATCTGTCTGCTAGTACCTCCCCCGGGTCCTGCTGCCTGCACCACCACCACCCACACTGCCACTGCACCGCTACCGTCCCCGGGTCCTGGCCGCAGCTAACGCCTGCTAACCCCCCCTCCCCCGGGTCCCGGCTGCAGCTAATGACCGCTTTCTTCCCAAGAGCCCACCGCTATTACCGCCCGCACCGGCCAGCCATCTTGGTGCACCCAAGAGAAGCCACGGTGAGTACACCTGCTGGGGGCTCCTACTGAGGCTGCACAAGGAATTGAATCTTCCTATCTCTATAATGGCGCAATTGTGAGGTAATAGTTTAATAGCTGTAACTTTCTCAAGTACCTAAACCCCAAAAGGCCCTACCCTTGAACAATAGCTACCTACTAAAACAAACCCCAAGTCTAAATTCGCCCCCTACCCTGAGTAATGCCTTCCTAAAAAAAACCCATAGAGGACAGCAGAAAAGTTGTCCTAACTGAGAGTGTCAGAAAAAAATGGCAATTGGAAGGGATCCCTTCACCAGCTACTAGTGCGCACTGTAGCCCTTAGGCTACAGCGGCTAACACCACCCTCAGATGGCGTTAGCAGTGGGGGCCAATATCCAGAAAGCATCGCATTCCGGATATTGGTAAATCTGACAGCCTCGCATCCCCCATAGAAACCTATGGGGGATGCGGCTGCCAGCGGTAATGGAGGGATCACAGCAGGTATTGGAGATACCTGCTGTGGTCCCTCTCTCATACATACGGGGGATACTTAGTATTTGAGGTAAACGGGTGTTTTCGGGGATTTTACCTCAAATACAATTTGATAAATGGGCCTATTAGTAACAAAAAACTAGGACACGAGGGCAAATCTTCCTGGAGAGTGAGACTAGCTGTTTCTATCACTTTACTCCAAAAGGGCCGGATGAGGGAGCATTCCCACCAAATGTGTAAAGGAGTTACTACCGCTACATTACATCTCCAGCAAGTGTTTGGGACTCCAGGATACATTTTAAAAGATTTTTGTTTTATATAGTGAAGCTTTCAAACCCATGAGCTAAAGATACCATGCAGGGTGGCCTGTATACAATGGAGATACCTTTCTGTTGGGTAGTATATAATGCAGACCTAATTCCTTTAGCCTACTGCAATAATTACCTCTTTCTGTTGTCTTCTTTATAATACATAGACCCTTGAATTTGGCTAGTACACAGTACACGACATACTCCTTCCTACTGGCTAAAGTATAATACATAGCCCTTTCCTTGAGGCTAGATTACAATACAGACCCCATTTCCAGATGACTACTGTACAATACAGACTTCATTTATGAACCTTGTTTGATATAGTGAAGTTTTCCATCTTATAAGCTCAAGAACCCGCAATTGTCCTATTATTTCCTACACAATGCTGCCACTTTTCCTAGCGCAGTGATGGGCAAATCGGTGGCCTGCCAAGCCTTCACCGGCGTCCTTCATTGTAGTTTGTTTTATGCCATGTCCATCCTTCTTTTTTAACTTTATGCCCCATTGGCCCAAGCTACCTATTATTCTCTCATTTCTTTAATGCCTCATTGAGCTCTATCTATGGTATGCAATCGGGAAACCGGCTGCCTTAATACCGACAGCCGGCTTCACGACTGTCATATCCCGGCAAGGGTGAAATGCCAGGCGTCTAGATGTAGACGCCTGACATTTTCCCGACGCCGGGAGACAGGCGCCCGGCATCCTGATTGAAGGGATGCCGGGCGCCGCGAGCGGACAGCCGTGGGGGGGAGGGTTAGGTTTAGGGCACCCGGGAGGGGACTTAGTGTTAGGCACCCCCTCGGGAGGGTTCGGATTAGGCTAGGGGGAGGGAGGGTTAGAGTTGGGCACCCCCCCGGGGGACTTAGGTTTAAGTAGCGGGGAAGGGGGGGTTAGGGTTAGGTACTTAGAGGGGGGATTAGGGTTAGGCACTGGGGGGGTTAGGCACCCCTAAGGAGGGTTAGGGTGTTTGGTTAGTTTATACTTACCTTAAGGACGATCGGGATTTCCAGCGCTGTCGGGCTTCCGCTGCTGGGAACTCTGCTTCTGTCGGCCTGCCGATGCCGGGAATCGAACCGCCTTACATTCGGCCGGCAGTATTTCATACCGATTCCCTATCTACAACCCAAGCTCTTATAAAGGGTAAAGCTCAACAGGTCACAAAGAAAATAAAAATATAAACTTATTCTTTGCCCAAAGCAGCCAACTTCCGCATCACATGACCTCATGTGATCATCTCTGCACAACACAGGTTCTGTAGGTCATGCAGCAAATTTTAGCCTGTGTTGCATGCACATAGCATTAGCCCATGAGCAGTGGCCCATCCTTCAACACTGTTTTAAGATATAGGGCGGGAGGGGCGTGGCCTTACCTTTGAAGAAGATGGATGCGTGCAGCCTGAGCTCCCGCTGACTAAGGGGAATATTCTACTCCTCACACGTATTGGTGACTGCTTTCCACCCACCTTACCCACTACTAGAACATCCTGCCCGGCGCGCGAGGTCCGCAGAATCGGACAGTGTGTATTCACGTTGCCGCAGGTTGCGGCCTCGATTTTCAGCCGTGTCCAGACGGGACTCATGGCTACTACATACGCTGCACGCAAAGGCACCCCCTCGCCCTCAGCCCTGCAGTGATACCACCGCGACTTACTTCCATCCGCTCGCGGCGGTCCTCAGGATCCGGAGCTGCCCGCTGGAGCGCGTCTTACAGTGGAGCTGAGAGGAGACGCCAGCGCCATTTTGAGGAGCGCTGAGAACAGTGCGCTGGTCGCGGCTCACAGCTCAGGAGCACAACACCTGGAGACGGGAGATTCTTTAGTCTCTCTGCTCTCCCTACTCTGATCATCTTTGCTGGTCGGAGTCCTTTTCTCCTCATATGGTGAGTGCTGTTTACTTTCGCCCCCAGCCTGTTACATACTATACAGGCCTGCTCAATGCTCTCTGTCATGTTGTAAAAGAATCCTACTAACCCTGGGCCTCTGGCATTATATGGAATAGATCTATATTGAAACTCCACTGCCACCCCGACCATTTACTAACCGCCCTTTAGGCGTCTATGACCCCCCTCTTTATTTAACACATCTCTTGCTGAGTGTCTCCACTGTATGGAGAAATTTTTCCCTCCGCTGATGCCAGGAAAATCAAGTCAGAAACAACGGGGAGACAGACGCAGAGATTCCACCATGGCCGCTGTTATTGAGCCGCAAGTGAAAGACTCTAACTTACAATCTTCAGACTTGATCTCTACTAAGCCTACACAATCCAACCCCGAACAGCCTATAAGTTATGCATCAATGGTGCAGGCTATAAAAGACACAATGGGTCCGATGTTGCAAGATCAAGCAACCATCTTTACACAGGCTATAGCCAAAATTAAGTCAAATGTCACACGTGTGGAAACTCTTGTGGACACAATTGAAAATAGAGTGCGGGTCAACTTCCATGACATACAAATTCTTAAAAGTAAATGTGAAACGCTGGAAAAATCTAACTATCAACTATGTAGCAAAATCGACGACTTAGAAAATCGTTCCAGAAGGAACAACCTAAGGCTAGTGGGTCTTCCTGAATCTTTCAAGGGAGGTGCCTTATACCATTTCTTACGTCAGACCCTTCCTGAATTGTTAGAGTTGACTGATATTAGATCCGATTTAGTAATTGAACGAGCGCACCGCCTGGGGCCTGTCAGAGATACAGGTTCAAATAGACCTAGAGTGGTCATCTTCAAATGCTTAAACTTCACACATAAGGAGGCCATCTGGTCAGCTTCTCGACGCAAATGCAATTTAATGTGGGAAAACACCAAGCTATTTTTGTTCCAAGACTATTCTACCGAGGTCACCAGAGCCCGTAAAGAGTTCAACCCAGTGTGCTCTCGGCTGATTAAGGATGGACGCAAATTTGCACTTTTGTTTCCTGCACACCTTCGGTTGTTTGATGGCTCCTTATATGAAGATTTCTCCATGGCAGCAGATGCGATGGCATTCCTATTGGAAGAAGGTGACGCTGCTCAAACATCTCCACCCGTCCACTCTGTCTCTTCAGTGGGTTGACCTAGAGACTTCCTTCATTGTGTTAATGAAAGATGCATAATGAATGTGGTAATTACTACGATTTTCATACTTGTTTCTCTTCTGCTGGTGTATCTTACCGTTCTTCTAGTTATATATGATAAATGTCAACACTCCTATCATAGGGCCGTGGCAGGCTAAGAGTATAATGTGTTATATTGTTTTTCTTTTCTTTTCCTGTTTCTTTGCCTGAGGTTTTTGGGTATTGATGCTAATTATATCAGAGGCTTCAATGCATTGCCTGAGGGCATCAGTTATAGATTACCTCCCTTTGGAGGATAATTATATGTGTTTTTATTTTTTTGTCATTAATTTTTTGACTGTTCTTCTTTCTCTTTTTTCCCCTCTTTCCACTTACTAATCCACCCCTCTCCCCCCGACTTAATGAGGATAATGTATTTAACATGCGCCACGTGACTTTTAAGTACACACTATGCCCCAAATGTATATAACAGATCTTTCTTCCAAAAAATTCTTAATAAACTAAACTTACCTACTGGGACTAGGCTTATAGTGGGAGGAGATTTTAACATCATATCGTCATAAATTCTAGACAGACAAACAATTGGGACTCGTCCAATTAAACTACCTAAACTTGGTATTTCATCCTTTGAACAACAAATAGATCTTATAGATATATGGAGAACGCTACATCCATTAGAGAAAGAATACACTTGCCTATCGGCTGCTCACAGCTCTCTTTCTAGAATCGACTATTTGTTGATCTCGACTAACCTTTTCCCTAAGGTACAAGAGGCACATATTGAGACGATCTGTATCTCTGATCACGCATTGATTCGGGTCACTATTACTGAAGAAATTGACAAAGGTCCTTATAGACAGTGGAGATTCCCCACACACTTGGTCAACTCAATAGAATTTAGATCTATGCAAGAGTCTGCCTGGCAAAAATATAAAAATGATAATGAGGAGCACAGGCTCACGAACCCTACCCTGTTCTGGCAAGTGTCCAAAACGGTAATAAGAGGCAAAATAATATCCTATGTTAAACAACATACGAGGAATTACTATAAAAATTACCATAATTCCCAACGAGAGCTAACTGACGCTTTTCAAACATATAAATTAACACTCTCTCCCATACAAAAAAGGATATACCTAGATAAAAAATTGATTTTTGATTCCATTGTGTCAAACTACCATGATAGATCACAATATGTTTTAAATTCCACAAATTTGGCAACAAAACAAGACGTCTACTTTCCAATCTATTATGTGGCCCTCGCACAACAAATATCATTCAATCCCTAATAGATCAAAAAAGTAATCGAATACACACAGGTGCACATATATCCGAAACTCTTAGGACGTTTTACTCAGATCTTTATGCAAACAGTCCAATAGACTACACACAAAGAGATAGGTTCTGGGAGGGATTACACTTACCCCAGATCAGTCAAGAATTCGCGGAAAGTCTGTGTACCCCCATTATGCTCACTCAAACCCAATAAAGCTCCGGGACCTGATGGCTTTACTGGAGAATATTTGAAGATTATCTTCCCCCAATGTGGAGATACTTTATTAGAAATGTATAATGATATACTTCAAAATAAATCTTTACCACTTTATTTTAACAGCACTATTCTTAAATTACTCCCAAAGCCAGGAAGAGATCTTGAACAACCAGGGTCTTACAGACCTATCTCTCTACTAAATTCAGATTATAAACTTTTTACAAAGATTTTGGCAGATCGTCTTAAGCTATGCCTTCCAACGATAATACATACAGACCAAACAGGTTTTATCATGGGCAGACACTCAGTAACCAATAGTCGGAGAGTTATTTCGATTATGCAGGGATTAGAACTCAAAGAGAGCCAAGGGACACCTTTGCTTCTCTCTCTAGAGTTCCCGAAAAGGCGTTCAATTTACTAACATGGGATCATCTTTTTGAATCTCTATGACGTTTTGGGTTCCCTGAAAATTTTCTAAATCTAATTTCTGCTATTTATGCTAGTCCAACAACCCAGATAGCCTGCAACGGTTATCTGTCTCAGCCTATTGCGATAGGCAGGGGGACGAGGCAAGGATGTCCGTTGTCCCCCTTGCTGTTCGCATTAGCACTGGAGCCTCTGGCGGTCACCCTGAGGAAAGACGAGCAGTTTTCTGGTATCAAGATAGGCTCAGTAGAATCCAAGTTGGCTCTATTTGCGGACGACATGTTGTTTGTCTCCCATCCAGAGACTTCTCGACCCTCAATTTTAGAAAACATTGAACGCTTTGGATCCTTCTCGGGATATAGAGTAAATTTCCACAAATCAGAGTTATTATATTTAGGAGCAGATTCCCCTTCTATCCTCCCCACTGTTTGCTCCCAATTCATAAGATCGCAGAACACTTTAAAATACTTAGGAATTTACATCCCCGAAATAACTACTAAAATATATAGCTATAATTTTTCCCCAATGCTCTCGAAAATCAATAAGCAATTGAAGGATTGGCGTGACCTTCCTTTGTCTCTGCTGGGACGAGTAGTGGTCCTGAAGAGTATAAACTTCCCAAAGATTGCTTATCTGATTCAAATGCTTCCTATTGCCCTTACCCAATTTGCTATTAATGTTTACTCAAAAGCAGCCTCCAAATTCTTGTGGCGCGGTGGGAAAACCAGAATAGCTCTAGCTAAGCTTCAAGGTAATAGGGGGAAGGGTGGTTTGGGTATCCCGGATCTAAAAGATTTCTCAGAAGCCGTATTTTTTCGATATGTGCTAGATTGGTGCCTTGAACGTAATGTTTATACGGATCTGTCTCTAGAAACAGAACTATTCTCTCCCTTTGCTCCAAGTGCCCTTTTACACACACCTAAACCCAAACTCTCAAATTTAATTTTAAATAATATAATTTTTCGTGACACCTACAAGGCGTGGTGGACCATCAATCAGAGACTCAACTGAAACGCCTGCTCTACTAAATACAACACTCTTTGGGGTAACCCAATGTTTAGCCCGAGCTTAGAGAACTCCCTCTTCCTCGTCTGGAAAACTAAGGGTCTTGCGAAAGTCAAAGATGTTTTTGACCCAGGGGGCACCTTTCTTACGTTTCAAACTCTTAAAGAAAAAATCAATCTCTCTAATTCGCAATTCTTTATGTATCTCCAAGTCAGACATTTTATTCAACATATACCTCCTGCTTTGAAAGGCCCAGGTACAAACGATGCATTAGATTCTATATTTACGTTCACAATACAAAATAATTATAAAACCAAATTTTTGACAACTGAATTCATTTCATCTAAAGTAAACTCCCTATGGCATAAATGCGCAGTGAGATGGGCAGTAGATATCCCTGCAGTAAACTCTCCTGAAATTCTTTTGAGATATTATGAGACCACCTTGAGAATCCTACACTCGGCTCGCCTACAGGAAGTCCATGTGAAGATTCTACACAGGGCTTATATTTCACAGAGTAGTAGAGCTCATATGGTATTAGAGGAGACAGGTCAGTGTGTGAAGTGCAAAGCCTCTAAAGCCACCTTTTGGCACAATATATGGGAATATGGACGCATCCGCAAATTCTGGGATAAACTTATGTGCTTTATAAATGATTTGCTATCACTACGTCTGCTAAAAGACCCTTTAGCTTTAATTTTAGTGAATTGGGATGTGTCCCCACACAATAAAAAAACAGTAACACCGCTCCTTACGACAATAGTAACGATCGCTAAGAAAGCTATTCTCATAAATTGGATGGTAAAAACCCCTCCTTTTCTTGGTGATGTCAAACATATGTTACTTCATGTTCTCTACTTTGACCGGCGTGACACTCTCCCAGATATAGAGAAGGGTGTAGAACGTTTCCAAAGCAAATGGGGATTTTATATATCACATTTGGATAACACCACTCAGTCCCATATTAACAACATTTTTGAAACCACTACATGGTACTTGCACCAAAGACTGGCTTAATTCATATACTGTGTCTGTTTCCCTTGAGGGATTTGGAAGAATTTTGTTCAAGTTTTTTGTATTGATATATTAAAATGTCTCTACTATAGAAGACTCAGCCCTAGAGGCACCTAGAAATATGGATTCTTATCCTCCCCCCCCCTCTATTCTATTCCCTTTCCCTCTACCCCTTCATTATGAATATTGTCTATTTATATTTATTTTAGTTTTTATATTATTGTACTATTTTGTATTATTTAGTTAAAGATATATATTGTCTTTATTCAACAAAATACCAGACTTTGGAAAGGTGATGTTCTCAGTCTTTACAGTTTCTATGTAATTTGTAAGATTGGAATTTCTCTTAGAATTCCCTATTAATACATTGATTTAATTCATTTGTAGTCAGTCTGAGATACTTGATAATAATTGTCTAAATTCTGGTCGACTTTTTTGTCTTTAATCAATATGTTTGCATTTACTTGTCATATTTAATGACTCCTTCTTGCTACACTTATACGAGTATTTGATCACTATTTTTTGTATTTTGCTGTTTGAAAAACTAAAATAAAAAGATATTTGAAAAAAAAAGATATAGGGCGGGATGTACTAAAGGCTAAAATGCGGTAAACGCCACCTGAAGGTGGCGTTACCCACCGGGACGAAGCACCTGAATGCATTGGTACATTTGAGGAATGCTGTAAAACCCCCTAATGGCTTTTCAGCATTCCTCAAATGTACCAATGCATTCAGGTGCTTCGTCCCGGTGGGCAACGCCACATTCAGGTGGCGTTATCCTATAGAAGCCTATGGGCTTCTTTTCGGGATGCTCTTCCTTAAGAGGGATCAGATCGGATTCCTCCCATCACCCGTATGCATGGAAGGACGACAGAGGGACTTTTGGGTGTTAAGCCCGGAAGTCATTCTAGCTGGGGGATCGCAAAGGACAGCTCTTATCAGGAGAGTGGTCCTTTGCGATATTCTTGGTACATACCGCAGTAATGAACCACGGTATGTACCCAAAGACAGGGGGAATGTACTGCATTGCGGATGCAATGCTTAGTACATCCCACCCATAGAGTACATGGACCTTCTGTGGGGATAAGGACAATTTTCCTATTACCACTTATCGCTACAATTAAAAAATCCTTTCCACGATTTAACAATAAAATGTTACTAGTGCAACTGTGCAATACTCAGTGGCAAGAGTTAATTTACCGTTTTACTTTGCCAGCCTCTATACATGAGCGGATACGCATGCTGGTTAGCTGGACCGTGAATGTGAGTGGAACTGAAAGCTCATCATTGGGCTTACAGTTCCTGTAAAGATAAAAAAAACCTTTTAAAATTAAATGAAAAATATAAAAATATTATAGACTTACAGTGGGTGGGCTCGCCTGTTAATCACATTTTAAATAGCTCCCTACGGGCCCCTGCATCTTGGACCAATTACACCAGGCTATTGGGACCCTCAGCCCAGGCCCCCCACATCACCAGAGCTGTTCGGGTGAGGCATCCAACACTGGCTTTGCAGCGCCCAGGGTTTCTGACTCCTCCAGAATCCAGCCATGCAGATGCATTGCGCTGCCCACAGTCGCCATTTTGGTAGTGCAGCCAGGCATCCTCCAATACCCCAACTACCTCCAAGCCGCAGGACTCCCGGGAGTCCCCACTCTCTCCATAAAGAATATTGTATTAATAAAAGGGCTCTACTGGAGAACACATTACACTAGCACACGCAGGGGGGGTTTCTGGGTACCCAGAAACCCCCCCTGACCAACTAATTTTTTTTTTCAGAGACAGAGACAGCCTTGTCTCTGTCTCTGCACAATCAGTGGGCCACACTCGGAACTGCCCAGCCGCTGCCTGTTCAGCTTTCATACCACCAGATGCGGAAGCGCTGATAGCTGCACTGACAGTGGCCAGGCAGCGTGCAGCAATCACCAGGGCCGTCATCAGAGACTAGACTGGCGGCCCGGATAGAGAGGGGGCCCCGCTCGCCCGGCATTGCCGACCCCCGCATCCGCTTTTTTTTTGTTTGGAAGGAGAGAGAGACCTGGCAGCCGGCGCGCATGATGTCACGCCACGCCATAGAGCAGAGGACTCGGACCCGCGGCTTTTGACTGAGGAGCTACACAAGCATCAGGTAAGTGTGGGGTTGGCTGTCTGGATAGAGGCTGGCAGTGTGGGGCAGGGGCTGGTTGGCTGGGGTGACTATCTGGTGCAGGGGCTGTCTGGCAGGGGCTGGCTGGGACTGGTTGTTTGGGGCTGATATATATGTATGTGGAAACCCCCCCCTAAAAATGCTGCGTTTGCCCCTGCATTAACCCCTGCTGGCTTTGCAACAATAGCAGCCTCCTCTAAGTGCCTCTAGCTCTCTCGGCCTGTGTGGCGAGCCCTGACGAGACTATCTTTAAACCATACTTGCCAACTCTCCCTGATTGTCAGGGAGACTCCCTGAGATAGTAGTAATCTCCCTGACTCCCTGAAGAGCCTAGCAATCTCCCTGATTGTACCTCAATCCATTATGTAGCTATATATACTTTATACTAAAAAAAATCATGTGGTATAATCAGTGCCATTTCCCTGCATTGGTTATAAGGCATAATGATCCTTATGGCTACATGCATTTTCTGATAAGGTTTCTAGTGGCCACTTATATTGAACCCCTTGTAAAACACAATACATGAGTAAGTCCTGCAAAGTATCAATGTGTTTTCATCAACATGTAGATCTTACTATCTACTTTGGGGCTCGTTTACATTTGTATGTAAGTCAAGTTTATGACACGCCTCTCAGATGTAGCTGTACACGCCCACTTTACCGCCACGTTCATAGGTGTTGCTTTCACAATCTGCCTGCAATGCTTTTTCAAAAGTAGGGAGGTATGCATTAAACATCTGGGAGGCAAGTAGCACACTGTTGGGGTACTGTCTTGAGCAGTGGTTCTCAAACTCGGTCCTCAGGGCCTCACACAGGTCACATTTGCCAGGTCACCCAGCAGGGGCACAGGTGTATTCATTACTCACTAATACATTTTAAAAGATCCACAGGTAGTGGAGTAATTATGTGTGAGGAGACCTGGAAAATATACACTGTTTGGGTTCCTGAGGACCGAGGGCCTGAGTCAGCAAGGATCGCAGTTGCAAAGACGCACAAAATCGATCGATTAATTCACATTGCGCATGTATATGCATTGCAGTGCACGAACTAGCAATTGTGATGGGAAATGCATTTGCAGTGACCACGCAGACCCTGAGCACAGTGATTGACAGGAAGAGCCGTTTGCGGGTGGTGACGGGGTGTGGTCGTGCGAACATAGGCGTGCCATTGGGTTGAGACGGCGTTGCAGGGGCATGCACAAATTGTCCACTGCAATACCACACGCAGCCTGAGGCCTCATAGCATGACCTGATGTTTGCAATTCCTGAGTGAGGTAGGTCTGACCTGCCTTAACTGTGCGTATGGGTCAGATGTTACAGATTATTTCGCTATGTTGCCCAAGTATATGGGATTTGTGTAAGGGTAAGTGGGCGTCCTTATGGTAAGCTGTGATCACAATGCGATTGCAAACATTTGCATATCATCGCTAATAATAGCATGCGTGCTTTCTGGCACAATAGCGATCCTTGCTGAATCAGGCCCGGAATTTGAGAACCTGTGGTCTAGAGGAACTTTATTTTTCTTATTTAATTTTTTTATGTTTTTCCGTGTTAAACCTCCCTGGGGTGCTTTGATCTGCTTCTCCCCACATTTATTGTCTGAACCCCATTCTTACATCCTTCCGATTACTTCTGCCTGTGTGGAAATGTTTGTGGCCATGCAGCAGCATGACACCAGAGATAGCCATTTCTCTAAACCTAAAGATAAATCTGCACCTGCAACAGACTCAGGGCCTAATTCAGCATGGATCGCAGTTGCTAATACGCACGTAATTGGCCGATTGTCGCGTACTGAGCATGTGTATGCATCACAGTGCGCATGCGTGAGCCAGCCACAGTGATCGAAACTGCAATCGCAGTGACTACACAGACCTATTGCAGAGTGATTGACAAGAAATGCCGTTTGTGGGCGGTGATGGTGGTGTTGTCGGCGAAACGCAGGCGTGCCAGTGTGTTTGAACGCCATTGCAGGGGCGTGCATAAATTATCCACTGCGATACCCTACGCAGCCTGAGGACATAGTGTGTGCTGAGGTTAGCAATTTCTGAGTAAGGTCAGAGCTTGTGCAAGTGTGTGTGAGGCTGTGATTGTACTCGATTGTACCGATGTTTCTGCAGTCTTGCTAAACATTACTGATATGTGTAAGGTAAAGTGGGCGTCCTTATGTAGTGCTCCGGTGAAATGTGGTATAGATTGAGAAAGACAGAGGACCTATAACTAAGCCTTACGGTACTCCAACTGATAGAGGAAGTACTAAAACAGCGATTTGATAAGTGGGATGAGAACCAGGTCATGAAGACCTAGGGATGGTAGTATTTGTATTAGAAGAGAGTGGTCAACAGTGTGAAATGCAGCAGTGAGATACAGAAGAATAAGAAATGAATAATGATCTTTAGTCTTAGCAGTGATCAAATCATTCACTACCTTAGCCAGTGCTGTATCTATAGTGTGTTGGGAACGATAGCTGGACTGAAGTGGGTCCAGTAAGTTGTGCATGTCAAGGAAGCGTTTGAGGTGGGTTTAGGCAAGTTTCTCAAGTAGCTTGGAGGGTCAGGGAGTTGAGAGATGGGACGGTAATTTAAGATAGAGTTAGGGTCAGAATTTTGCTTTTCCAGAATAGGAGTAATAAATGCATGCTTGAATAATAATGGAAAGATACCAGTAGACCGATTACAGATTTTAGTTAAAGTTAAGATGAGCACAAGAGACAGAGCCTGATTTGTGAGGGTATAGGAACAGGATGAAAGACAGTAGAGCAGCCAGGAGGATGAGAATAGATACTTCATCTTCATTGAGCAGGTTGCAGGCTGAGGAAGACCATACCATTTAATTTAGGATCTTATCAATCTTATCTCTGAAATTTCAAGCAAGATCTTGGGCACTGATAGTAGTCAGTGGGTTGGGTGTGGAAAAAAGTAATTTATATGTATTAAAAAGTTGCTTGGGGTTAGAAGCTTGAGCAGTGATGAGTAAATATGTTTGTTTGGCAGTGTCCAGAACCATTTGATAGGAGTGGTAGTCTTATATGTGAGAAAGTCACTTGGACTACGACATTTACGCCACTGACAGAATGCCATGGTTGACATATAAAGCTGGCCACACACTAGACCAACTTTCATCCAACCATCCAACTAGTTGATTGGTTGGAATGAAAATCTGGTAACGTATGGGAGTAAC
Organism: Taudactylus pleione; assembly: GCA_031769625.1. Classification (NCBI taxonomy): domain Eukaryota; kingdom Metazoa; phylum Chordata; class Amphibia; order Anura; family Myobatrachidae; genus Taudactylus; species Taudactylus pleione. The sequence continues at coordinate 7,064,571 of JAUIMM010000043.1, read as the reverse complement.
TGATGATCAGCAATTTGCTCCTAAATGTCAGAAAACAGATGAAAAATGGTCGTTTGTTAAATGTTTAATCTAAACAATTTGTTTAAACAACAGTTTTTAGGCATTTTCCGGCGTTTGGGAGCAAATTGCTGATTGTCATTTGCTTTCATACCTAACCAGATTTTCATTCCAACCAATCAACTAGTTGGCTGGTTGGATGTAAGTTGGTCTAGTGTGTGGCCAGCTTTAGTATATGTGGAGTATAAAGGGTATCTGGAGCCTCCTCATCAATGGCTCTTTCTAGAGTTTGGTTAAATTGTGATATAACATTCTCAGGGGCAGTGAATGTAAAAATTGGTGAGAGCAGTTTTTGCAGAGTGGTGAAAAGTTGATGAACATTAATACAATGAATATTTCTGTGGGTGTGAGGAGGCTTGGTAGACTTCAGTAACAGTGATCTTGAACAATATCACAGGTATTCCTGATCTCCTGGCATTATCCTTCCACATTTTATTTTAACATAAACCCACAGACACACATATGCCATGAACAAGAAGCCTTGTCACTCCAGTAATAGATGCTAAACAAGTCTGTTTGTTTTTTTTATTTCCAGTAATGTTTCAGGGATGCGTCTGATGGTCTGACCTTTCTTCAAGCACATACGTATCTATATATGCGGGCACAGTGAAACAGATGAGTATGATAGTGCTACAGCTGCTTATGTGTGTGCTATATGTGCTGTATTGCTTGACTTGTTTTTCCTGTGTGGCAATAAATATTTGTGATAGTTTTTGCATATACTGAATAGTAGGTGTGCGGGTCGTTGAATTTGTTTTTGGCTAGATTATTTATGGATCTTCATTTACCATGCACCCTATGTAATGTATGTGTGTGCAATTATTCTGTATGTATGTAGTACTGTGCAAAAGGTTTAGGTAGGTGAGGAAAAAATGCTGCAAAGTAAGAATGCTTTCAACAATAGAAGTGTTAATATTTTATTTTTATCAGTTAACAAAATGCAAAGTGAATGAACAGAAGAGAAATCTAAATCAAATCAATATTTGGCGTGACCACCCTTTGCCTTCAAAACTGCATCAATTCTTCTAGGTACAAGTCATGGATTATAGTCATGTGTATGATTAACCAATCATACCAAACAGGTGATAATAATCATCATTTTCATACGTAGGTTGAAACACAGTCATTAACTGACACAGAAACAGCTGTGTAAGAGGCTTAAAACTGGGTGAGGAACAGTCAAACTCTGCTACAAAGGTGAGGTTGTGGACAGTTTCATCTCACAGGTCATACATTTCATGTTGCATGGCAAGACTGAGCACAGCAACAAGACACAAGGTAGTTATAATGCATCAGCAAGGTATCTCCCAGGCAAAGATTTCAAAGCAGACTGGGGTTTCAAGATGTGCTGTTCAAGCTCTTTTGAAGAAGCACAAAGAAACGGGCAACGTTGAGGACTGTAGCCACAGTGGTCGGCCAAGGAAACTTAGTGCATCATATAAAAGACATATCATGCTTACTTCCTTTCGAAATTGGAAGATGTTCAGCAGTGCCATCCGCTCAGAACTGCCAGAAACCAGTGGGACCCATGGGACCCAGGTACACTCATCTACTGTTTGGAGAAGTCTAACCAGAAGTGGTCTTCATGGAAGAATGTTGCCCAAAAAGCCATACTTTCGATGTTGAAACAAGGCCAAGCGACTCAACTATTCACAATAACATAGGAACTGGGGTGCCGAAAATGGCAGCAGGTGCTCTGAACTGATGAGTCAAAATTTTTAATATTTGCCTGTAACAGAAGGCAGTTTGTTCGCCGAAGTGCTGGAGAGTGGTAAAATAATGAGTGTCTGCAGGCAACAGTGATGCATGGTGGAGGCTCCTTGCAAGTTAGGGGCTGCATTTCAGCAAATGGAATTGGGGATTTGGTCAGGATTAATTGTGTCCTCAATGCTAAGAAATACAGGCAGGTACTTATCCATCATGGGAGGTGTCTGATTGGCTCCAAATTTATTCTACAGCAGGACAACGACCCCAAACATACAGCCAATGTCATTAAGAACTATCTTCAGTGTAAAGAAGAACAAGGAGTCCTGGAAGTGATTATATGGCCCCCACAGAGCCCTAAACTCAATATCATTGAATCTGTCTGGAATTACATGAAGAGACAGAAGGATTTGAGCAAGCCTACAACCACAGAAGATCTGTGGTTAGTTCTCCAAGATGTTTGAAACAACCTCCCTGCCGAGTTCCTTCAAAAACTGTGTGCAAGTGTACCTAGAAGAATTGATGTTGTTTTGAAGGCAAAAGGGTGGTCACACCAAATATTGATTTGATTTCGATTTCTCTTCTGTTCATTCACTTTGCATTTTGTTAATTGATAAAAAAATAAACTATTAACACTTCTATTTATGAAAGCATTCTTACTTTGCAGCATTTTTTTCCATACCTGCCTAACAGGGCCGGCTGCAGGGTTTGGAGCACCCTGTGCCGGCTCTGTGTAGCATGTGCGCAGCATCCATTCAGACTCTGGGGTTCGGCACCGCTGCACAGCTGCGGCTGTGGGGGTCCCCAACCTCCTGATTTGACCACCCGCGGGCCACTTCGGCCCATGGGTGGAACAGCGGGACAGTACTGTCCCACTGAAATCGGGATGTTTGGGAGTGGTGCGTCCTCTATGGGTGGCGCCCCTATTCGAGCACACTGGTCGAACACCCCTAGAGCCGGCCCTGCTGCCTAAAACTTTTGCACTGTCAAGTATCCATTTATCCTGGTTTTAATCAGGTTTAAATAGATGGTATGGCAAGACCATATGAGATTACTCACAGTGTATTAGCCCGACATCTGCACTCCACCCCCGGTGAAGGAGACATTTCCCTGTTCTTTCCATGGGAAGGAACACAGGAAATGTCTGTCTGTCGGCCGCGGCTGGGCATACACTGCACGATGCGGCCAACAGTTTACCCTTAAATATCGCATCGGACGGGCATGCTGGACAATCCGGCATGCCTGGCCGAGCAATATTAAACCCTCGGTCGCCCGCACACTCGCTACAATTATTGGGGCGATCCGCGGATATCGGGAGGATCGCCCGATAATTGTAGCGTGTATGGTCAGCTTTAGTAAGGAATGAAAATGGCACTTAGGATTAGATGCAGTAAACCTCATCACAAAGCCACAACTGTAGCTGTATAACATCTCTCACAGAGGCACTGCTCACAGAAAAGCAGCACATTAATGCCTCACTGACAGAAATACACATTTCTGACAGTGAAATTTCATAAAGGACCTGACACCAATCATCACCAAAGATTGACTCATACAATCGTGATCTATTCAAATAACTTGAACATGACTTACCTGAGCAGCCACTTAAGAATCCACCACAGCAGACAGTGAGCAGACATGCCAGCCCTGACCCTAAAGATACATTAAGCACTTCCTGCCAGTACAATTCACTGTTCAACATGTTTTCTTTCCAAAATGAACCACTCTTAGATGTAAATTTACTAAGATTCAAGTTTGGTCGAGTTTTGCCGTTTTTAAATTCGATTTGATTCACTGAAACCCAGATGATTTTAGGCTTCTGAAACACTCAAATTTACCAAGAATCGTGTTTTGCTGAGAATGTGATTTCCAATGGTGAAGCAGATCTAGATTTCTCACCCGAGTTGCAAGTTTAGATAGAGATTTCACACCTGAGATTGCAGTGTCTTCTCTCTGCCAAACTCACCCGAACAAGCAGCCTGCGAAGGCTGCTTGTGTTATACCTGTAAAAAAAAGGGTTAACATTATAAAAAAAATGATGTAGGGTCCCCCCAAAAAAAGCACAACCAGCCCCGGGCTGCTCTGCCACTCCTGGTTCCTAAAAATACGGGAAAAAAATTAATAGGGTTCCAAAGTATTTTAGGAATCAGCACTGAGGGGCCCCCTATTTTTAAAACCAGCACCGGACTCCAATCCGGCCTGAGTGTAATCCACAGCCAGGGGACCCTTTCACTGGGTCTCCCCAGCTAAAGCATTATTACCCCAAGCCAGGGTTCTCAGGCATGGTGGAGACCTCCCAATAAAGGTGTCCCCCCTATGCCGAGCACCCCAGGCTTAAGCTGAAGCCCGAGGATGCTACGGAGACCAGCGCAAGGAAGGAGGTGAGTATAGGATTTTTCTTACAGGTACACCCTTTGGAATTCTACTTGAAGAAGTGGACAGAACATCTGACAGCAAGTATGTGTAAGTGTGGTAGGTAAGTGTATGTAATAAAATTGTACTTACTATGGTGTGTGTGTGTCTTGTGGTTTGTCCACTTTTTTTTTTTTATAGTTGGGGTACGGGTGCCATCCGCCTGTGGGTACTTGTAGTTCCATGGTAAAAAAACAATAGTTTATCACTATTTTCACTACTATTACCCCCATACCCACAGCCCAGGTGTGCGGAGAATAGCCCCCAGCTTCAGCCTAAGCCTGGGGTGCTTGGGAGAGGGAGGACCCCTTTATTGGGGTGTCCCCACCTCCCCTGAGATCCCCGGCTTGGGGTCATAATGCTTTGGCTGGGGAGACTGGGTACAAGGGTCCCCTGGCTGAGGCATTAGACCCCGGCCAGATTTGAGTCCGGTGCTGGTTTTAAAAATAGAGGGACCCCTATGCAATTTACCCCCCCTATTTTTAAAACCAGGACAGGCTCAGCAGCCAAGTGCTGGTTCCTAAAATACGGGGTAACCCTAGTGGTTTTTTCCCCCATATTTTTGGGAACCAGGACTGGCTGAGCAGTCCGGGGCTGGTAATGCTTTTTCTGTGTAAGTTTCTGCCAAACTCGCAGCTCAGGAGGTGGTCTATTTGAAACTTCAATTTAGCTGCGAGTTTGCTCCAATTACACCTGAGATTGTACTCTCGATTCTTAGTAAAATCCCGAGTTGTAACTTTTTCATGAAAAGTATTTCCAAGTTTGGCCGATGGTGAGTTTATTCGAGTTTGCAATCTCTCCAGAGTTTTTCAGTGTAAAGAGAGAAATCTCACCCGAGTTTGCCTTTAGTAAATTTGCAAGTTGAAAAGAATGCCTAAACTCACCCGAGATTGCAATCTCGACCGAACGCGAATTTTAAGGTGCCCACACACTGAATGACTCGCAAACCATGTGATGTCGTTAACAATTTCCCTTAAACTACCTGGTAGCTCCCTGGCAGTCCTGGACTGACAATATCATGCATAAAGTGTTCAAACGATCTTCTACGGAAGATCTGAAGATGCGATGTACGACCCCCGGGTACACGCACTGGCATCGTGATCATGAGTGGACACTCACGATTTGCACATATTTTGCAAGATTTGTTGTTCCGATGCATTGAAATCGGCAAATCATGCAAAATATCTGATAGTGTGTGGGCACCTTTAGTAAATTTAAGCCTTAATGTTCAACTTTTTAAACAACTTATTCAGAATGTTCAATTGTTTTATTCACTTATACTGTTTTTCTAGTTAAATGTTCATGCATTAAAAATAATTCAAATTAAACAGCATATTCTGATCTATTTTTATCTCCTATTCTGTATCTGTTTCACCCTACATCATTCTCCATGTACATTTATTTTGTCACAACAAGGGCCACTTTATAATATAGATATACCACTCTTGGGTGTGGGGTCGCGCTCTGATATACATACACATTGGGTGGTTGAACACACTCAGCGCCTGATTCAAAGCCGGACGCTATTTGCGGACGCTCATTCTAAAAAAGAGGCCGGATATTTAAATTGAGCGCTCGCTCTTTGCGGTGTGTTGACGCCTCTATGTCTGAGCGAGCGTCCGAAAAATGCGCTCGCTATTTTGTAAAGACACCCCTTTGCCGTTCGAATCACACGTCATCTCCGGTATTTATGAGATTAATCGGGAACATCGAAAGGCATCTGAACTGCTCGCAGTGGTTGTGGTAGGATTTTCTTCCCGCTATCACTGCGAGCAGTTCAGGCTAAAAGACAACCAAGTGACATGGTCGATGACGCTCCTTTACTAATTATGCACTCCCATTAAACGCCCATTTGACCGTTAGGCACGCCTGCGTTTGGCTCTCCACTCCCCCGTTTTCAAGCACCTTCCCCTGTTACCACCCACAAACGGTACATTCTGTCAATCAAATTAGCAGCCCCTCACTGTTTTACGAGCGCACGATTTCCAACCGCAATGACTGGTTTGCGCATTATGACCCATATGCATGCGCAGTTGTGCGAACATCGCTCAGAGCGAACAAGCGGCCGCTTACAAGCGGCTCTGAATCAGGCCCTCAGTCTCATACGTATATCAGAGTGTAACCGCACACCCAAGAAGAGTCGTATATCTTAGAAGATCTTCTATCTCACTTTTGTAGAGCATAAGATAATGTACCGACAACCTATTTACTACAGTCCCACCTAGTACTTCGTTATACATATGAAAAGTGTATGTAAGACTTGAAACTATAAGAGAAAGCGCCAGTGCACACGCACACACTCTCTGTGTATTCACTCATGAGTGTTTAATTGCAAAGTGCAGTGGGATATGCTGGTACTATATAAGTAAATGTAAATAAATATAAAACGTGCATGGCTTTCTGAGTATTCCTCTTGTATGCATCTGTTGCTGTGTACCGTTATTTTGCAAATTAGGTAATGTGTTTTTGCCTGTTCTTTTAATGGGGGATAACCGAATGTGTCTTGTTCTAAGCTCCCGCTAGTGGCGTGCATGTCACTTAGTTTAACGTATTTGTAAAGGGAAATTGTGGTTGTGAAAGTTTGATTGATCACATGTCACTTTATCTGTTTGTATTGAATTTATTTTTAACTTTATGATGATAATTTTTTGTCATTTATCTATTCTTTTGTTTTATGAATTAAGCTAATGTGACATACAGAATATAGGAAGAAGACACCAATAAACACATACAATAAATGTATGTATTGGAGGGCATATACCATACGTGAAGAAAAAGAAAAGAATATAACCGCACTACAAGTATATAATCAAATAATTTGTACCATACAAGTAAAATGCACGATATGACAATTAGAATTTTTTTTATAAATAAAATATATATATTCAATCTCAACGCTTATAAAAAATAGGATGAAAAAGCATAAAATACAAATAACTGACAAATGGTTATAAATATCACAATATTGCTACAAATCTTTAAAGTGTTACAAAATAACCCTCATCCAGTGACCTTGTCGTGTGGCAGCAAAAACTATATATTTATGAGACCATAGTAATATAGAAATCCACTTGGAATCAAAACTTTTTTAAGAAAGTGGCGCATCCGGCGATTGTAAGTGTTTGATCTCTTTACTTTCAGCACTGGCAGCGATAATCTCTGGGTCGGTGAGCAGCAGGTGATTAATCACAGGCATCGTTCTGGAGATCTGAATTTGGTCACACGCGGTCAGAGCCCAGCTGGTAGCAGAAAGCCAATGAAGTTATCTCTCCAACGAGTTTCTTTCCCGGCTGGTGATTTCTTCAGAGGGGTGTGTGGAAAGAAGGTGATCCCTCTGAAGAAATCCCCAGCCTAACGCGTTAGGGAGATAACTTCACTTGACCCGGCTTATGTCAACCTTGCCCTTTCACACGTGCAAAAACCCGGGTTATTGCTGGCAGTGGAAAGGGGTATTATACTCTCCTCATAATTTCCTGGTGCTAGAAACCCTTGACTACCAGTATTAGATCGAATCCAGAGATCACTGATCACTGTTGGTCCTGGCGGACACAAGCTATCCCAAAACATGGATAATATTCTGTGTTCTATAATCAATCCATTATTAGCCCTGCAGACATAATTGATGAGATATAGAGCTTTCCCTCTTTCCAATTCCAAGGAATAAATTCTAGATCTTTTCATTCCATTGTAGACTAAAGGCCCCCATACACGGTGCGATATAGCAGCCGATCCGATGGAGTGGAATGATAGCGCTGCTATATCATTCCGTGTGTGGGTATGATATTGGCCAGTGCGCGCTCCTGTGGGATAGTACATCACTCCTCCAGATCTTACTGCATGTTCACTTGATCTGGGGAAACGATGTACGATCCCATGCAGTGCTATGTGGGTTGGGGAGGGGGGTGTAGGGACCGCCCGATATGCCAGCCATCGGATCAGCCGTCGCATCACAAGGTGCATATCGCACCATGTATGGGTTCTTAACAAGCTTCCACAGTTCAAATTGCCTTTAAAGTAGCAGTCTATGAGGATTAAAAATCTAGAATAGATTCTCCCAAGCAATCTAAATAGGACATTTTTTTATGACCAAGCAAACAGTTAACAAAGCAAACCCAATAACCATTAGGTACTAGAATGTGGTACACTGAATATAGAGGAAAAGTCAAATGTCAAGAGGTTCAAGACAAAAACATGTCTCAATTATGAGAGGCATCCCAGATAGAATTCCTTTTTACTGATGCTTTCTCTTCAGGGCCGGCTCCAGGATTCTGAGCACCCTGTGCTGGCTCTTGAGAGAGTGCCCTAACCTCGCGCGCGGCAAAGCCGCTTGCTACCAAATTTGGGGGGTGGCCTAATTACCATAGGCCACGCCCTCTGTGTGACGTTATTTGGAGGCGTGTCCGCATGGCACGCCTCTAAATAACGTCAGGCTGGGGGCAAAGCCCAGCACTCCATCACTGGCTGGGCTTCCCCCAGCCCTCTCTGTTAGTGAATGGTTGATCCATTCACTCTGTGGGGGTCCGGCATCTCCGCACAGCTGTGGCGGTGGGGGTCCCCAACCTCCAAATTTGACCACCCACGGGCCACCTCGGCCCGCGGGTGGAACAGTGGGACAGTACTGTCCCGCTGAAATTGGGATGCTGGGGAGGGGTGCCGCCCTCTATGGGTGGCGCCCCTGTGCGACCGCACTGGTCGAACACCCCTAGAGCCGGCCCTGTTTCTCTTAGTGGTAAAGTAACAAATGGATTCTCCCTTTTTGGCCTACTATTTCATATCCCTCTACTTCCTTTCCTTTTAGTTCAGTGGTTCCCAAACTGGGTGCCCTGCTATGATTAGAAAAAGTTTGTGAACCACTGCCTTAGAGCCTGATTCATTGATTAGGGGTGGTGTTGGGGGAGAGATAGGAGAAACGCAGGCGTGTCTGTCCATTTGGACGGCATTGTTTGGGCGTGCATAAATCAGCCACTGTGACGGCATACGCAGCTTGTGTACGAGGACGAGGGTAGCAATTTCTGAGTAAACTCAGACCTGTTGTAATTGTGTGTGAGGGGCCGATGTTAGTCGATGTTACTGATATATACGCAGGACTGCAAGGTATTACGGATGTGAGCGGTAGTGGGCGTCTATGCTGGCTGTGCGTCATATTTTCGCAGACCTGGGTGCTTAATCGCATAATGAATCAGGCCCTTAGTTCATTAGCGAAAGCTTGGTGGCATTGATTGCCTTACCATCATGTCCTTCTATATCCCTTAGCTACAGCTGTTTCTATTTATAAATTATATTATTGTTTTGAAAATATTGTTTTGGTTATCGTAACCTGTAATGTGATATGTCCCCAGACATGCATGGTTCATCATTGTGACCTGTACTCCAATAAACAGTATTTCAAAAGATAAATAAATAAGAACATACTTACCTACTTTTCAAAAAGCATTTCAGGGAGATTGTGATAGCACCACCTATGAGCGCGGCTGTAAAGTGGGCGTGTACAGCTACATCTGAGAGGCGTGTCATACACCTGACTTACATCCAAATGTAAACGAGTCCCAAAGCAGTTAGTAAGAGCTACTAGTTGATGAGAACACCCTGATAACTTTCAGAAAATGCATGTAGGGATCATTGTGCCTTAAATTATAATCAATGCAGGGAAATGATACTAATGATCCCATTTGAATGTACAGTATATATCTCTTGGGACCTTTTCATTTTTATATATAACTGTTTCATAATAGGGGTAAGGTGCAATCAGGGAGATTGCTAGACTCTTCAGGGAGTCAGGGAGATTACTACTATTTCAGGGAGTCTCCTTGACAATTAGGGAGAGTAGGACAGTATAAATAAGATACACCAGTAAAAAGACACTTCTCACAAACTTACTAATTCTTATTATTCTTATTTCATTTAACCCTAATGCTATTTAAACCTACGTGATATTTGTAGAAATATGCAAATTTTGAGACTTTAAAAATATAAATAGTGGTTTATAATAAATATACATAGTAACACTTGCACAGAGCAGTATGTATTATCCATACATAACACACTAAGCTATAGCCGTAAAGAGATGTTAGTTCTTACCACACTTGCCTACCCTCCAGGAACAGTGGATGGCTCCCAAAAATAGGGTGCTCCTGGTCACCCGTAAAGGCATACAAGTATCCCGCAGTGCCTCTTGTCCACCCAACCCCGCCCACTTCCCCAAGTAAAATAGGCGGGCTGGATGGCCGATGACCCGATTTGTGCTGGATCGTATCTTTGTAGTCACCCCCCGCTTTACAATTCCATCATCGTTGGGGCCACGATTACATGATCATGCCAGCACGCCCCCGTGCCACCCAGCTATGCAGCCTCCTTACTCCCCACCACTGTGCCGACAAGGCTGCCCTCTCCTGGAAGGGGTGGCCAGAATGTCGGCAAGTATGGTTCTTACACACAGTCTTATTGGAGAAAAGCACTATATACATTTATTAGTAGTAGTTTTGTAACAGTATTAATAGGAAAAACACAGAAAGTATGTGCAATGGTCTATTTGCACTTCCTACTGCAGCCACCCTATGCCTGGAGAGACGCAGGTTATATGCATTGAGGGCGAACACATGCAAGTGCAAATCCAGATATTGCTCTTAGGAGATATAAAACTGACTCCTCAATTCAGCACAGCACAAAAAAACATGGTCATCATTAATGTGTATCTACCATAGTAAAACAAAGTTTAAATAAATAAATCGAAAATATGCAACTACCAGCACCAGAGCTAATAGCCCGGTCTACACCTGCCTAACCAATCAGAGCTAGTGAAAGGAAAGCTGCTCTGTTAGGCCAGTCACAGACAAGCATCCTTTCATTAATTTGCGGTGCAGTTAAACTACCATCAGGTTGTCTTCATTCCCTATTTAATTATTCTTCAATTACATCAGGAAGGTAGAAAAAAATATACCTATAGGAAGAGTACAATAAAGATAAAAAGCAAGCTTGGGTGAGTCTTCGAGGGAAATTTTTACTATAGGGCAATTTATTAAAACCACCATTTATTTTGGTCTTTTTTTTACATCAGTATCAGGATGGGATGCATCAAGCATCACATTTTGAATGGGAAACATTCTGCATTCCGCCACTTAACGCATGCATAGCAGTAACTATTAACACCGTTATTATGTACAATTGCGATTAAAACAGCAAGGAACAGCTCTTCTGATAAGAGATGGCCATTGCAGTGTAAGGACTTCCAGGTATATGACCCGGGAATCCTGCTGCGCATGCTGACCATCAACCAGGAGATGCACGAGCAGCGGGGGACCCTGGCAGGGATGCTATTGGATCCCTCTGTGGGAATGCAGCTTATATCGGTGGATCGCCCAGTTAATTGCACTGTGTATTTGCATGACAGATCTCAAAATATTGATCGGTCATGCCGAATTGTCCAGCATGTCCAAGTCAGCCTAATGGGCAGTGTATGTATGTATGATCGACTGACATTTTCCCTGTTCCTTCACAGGGGAGGAACGGGGAAATGCCTCCTCCCCAGGGGAGGAAAGCAGATATTGTATGGCCATACACTGAAATATCTCACAGTGTATGCAGATGATATCTGCTGGGTTTCAAGCCGTCACATACAGGGGCCTATCCATTAGCAGATCTTTCTGAAAGACAAAAGATTTATCTTTTGAAAATTCCTGGGGCTGCTGTGACAGATATCTGTGATGTACATGACAGATTTTTGCAAACGACGAACGTTTGCATGACATCATTCTGGGACAGGATTTTTTTTTATGATTCTATTAATTTTCATTTAAAAAAATCGTTCCTCGTTCATCACGACAGATATTTCTAATATCTGTCAGCTATAAACGATAATTGACCAACATGTTGGAGAGACAAAAGACCAAATTTGTCAACCGCAGGAGTGCGCATTTTTATCGTTCAGAGCCTATCCAATAGCAGATAAATTGAACGACTGAACGATAAATCCTTCATTGTTCAAATTTATCTGCTAATGGATAGGCCCTTTTACACAGTGCATGTCCACCATAAGTTATTACCACTGCGATGATTTAAGTGCTGATTACTTTTTAAAACATCAATAGTTTTTATTGAATTTTTGTAAACATAAAATCTTGTCTGCTGTCCACCCAATACCACCCAGTGCACTGCCACTGACTTCAGTCAACTGGAAGGGCAGAGAGGACTGGAAGCAAACCTGATAAGAGGGCCAGCCGGCAGTGACAACATTGTGCAGCGCCAAGCATTTAACACCTCCGATCTCCAGACAGAGGCCTCCAGTGCTTCCAATTAATACTACGGTAGTCGAGGGTCAGCTTTGTAGGAGGATCGGGCCGTGTTAGGCCCACAGGCCATAGTCTGGCCGCGTCTGGATAAAAGCAACTAAGAATACACGTTAGTGCCAACCTTGCATGCATACTATTACATGCATAGGCCACAAAATAATGTTTTTTTTCTGTATCCAGTCCACAATGTCATTGATACAATAAATATACAACTAATCACATAGCATTTAAACAAAGATACTGTAAAACACTCATATTATGGGATCAGCTAGCTACACATCCTTGCCCAGCAGCAGAAAGGAAAAAGGACACACAGTAATATAACCAGCAGCAACTGTACACAGAGGTGACACACAGTGTAATGCCCTCCTGTACAGACAGAAGGCCTTTTGTGTTTCTTCAAGAAAGCTTTGATTCATTAATCCTGCCTCCTCTCACTCTCTCTATCCATCTGCCTCACTCTGGCAGTCTCTCTATCCATCTGCCTGTCTCTGGCAGTCTCTCTGTCCATCTGCCTGTCTCTGGCAGTCTCTCTGTACATCTGCTTGTCGCTGGCACTCTCTCACTCCATATGTTAATGTATTTTTAACCCCTTCTTTGCGGTGATTCCTCTGCTCTTTTTCTTATATCAACCTATATTTTGATTTTATTAATGCAGAACATTTCTTATGTGTGGCAGTCTCTTTGTAGTTACAAATGATATATAGAAGCTGTTTGGGTATTTTTTTTAAAACATGGAATGGTTACAACACTCTAATAACTGACCCTACTTCAATAAATATCGATTTGGTAATAAATGGTCTTAAATATTTCACAAGGAAAAAGGACACGTAATGAAATGTACACGTTGTGTAATCTAGGAAAAAGTTATTATGGTTTCATAAATGCAACACTAACACAGCACCAAACTGCATTATGTTATGATTAGAACAATACTGTAGCAAAGTATGTCCTTTATAATGTATTTTATAAATTGTGTTGTTACATTCTTGACAGAAAATATATTTCATCTACAAAATGATAACCAAAAAGTACATTCTCATGTAACAATAAAATACACTAATGGCCATAGTTCTTATTGAAAAGCACACATGGGTTAATTACCAGCTGACGGATTATGACTGTAGAACTGATAGATGTCAAATCTGACTGGCCTGTGTGCGGCTATTGTTTAGGACCACTGATCCAGAGATCCTCCATAATTAGCACCCTTTCCCCCAGATCTGGACACCCTCAGATTTCACAACCATCATCACCGCCTCCCTCTTTCCCCAGTGACGCCAGTAAAACCTCAGTGGTTCAGAGAGTTCTGAAAGGAATGTACTGGGAGGAGGAGAGGGACATAGGAGGAAGACAGGAGGGGGTGTAGGAGGGAGAGAAAGGACAGAGGGAAGGGAGGGGGAGGAAGAGTGACAGCATAGGGAGGAGGGAGAGGTTGAAAAAGGCGGAGTAGAGGGGGAACGGAGGTGGCTGTGGTGTAGGTATAAGATCTATTAACTAGTTGGCTACAAGTACGCATAAAGCTTTGCAGTTCAATGATATGTAATAAGCGCTGATGGGTCAGTTTGTCGATTGAGGACGAGAGAGACGGCCTTAAAGGTAACGATCTAGCAGGACCGTAACTAGGGTAGGGGGGCGCCAATTCTCTCTCTGGCACAGGGCACCAAAAAGTAGTTACGGCTCTGTGATCTAGCACCTACCAGTGGGGGGATCATTGGATGGCACCCACACCAAACCCCACCAGTGATGTATTGGTAGAAGTATATATACACTGTATATATATACAGTGTGTATATATATATAGGACCGGCACTCTGCTGTACTAGCAACAATGTGCCCCAGTGCCTTCCGTGAACAAATTAATAAGCAAGAAGAATCTGCGGCACTTGCAGACTGTGAAAAGATGTTTAATGTGTACCCAGCACACCAACGTTTCGGGGCCACACGCCCCTTTGTCAAGGTAGGTAACAGGTGAAAAAAGAAAGAAAGAAAAAGCTTACCTTATACCCGGAGAAGCCTGCCAGAAGGGAGAAGCCGGACGCCGCTCGGGACCCCACGTGACGCTGCCGGAGTCCCGCACTGAAGACGTCATCGCAACCAGCATCACTGGTAACCTAGGCAACCAGGACGCTAGCGCTAAGACGCGGCTGGTCGTCCTGCAGAAAGATAGATTAGGAATGGCAAAAGTGAAAAAAATACAATGAAAGAAAAATTACAATCATACAGAAATGCAGTATAATAACATGCCTAAATCAAAAATCGAAAACAAAAAGGTGATTATCGACCCCTATAATAAAGAAATGAATATCGAAATAAAACATTATATCCAAATGGACAGTTACACAGGTAATCTGGAATGCCACTTATAGTTATAATAGAAATTGAATGCTTGACCAAATGTTATGATATTGGAAATATTGGTCAATGTAAAAAAAATTGAATACACACTATGCAAGATGGACCATCTTAGTTGAACACATTCCAATTGATCCTCTTGTTGAGACCGGCTGGACTGATGGTTTGTAGCTTGTACATCCATTTGGCTTCCACTTGAAGTAGGCAAAGTGCCCGATTGCCCCCCCTAATGGTTTTCGGCACATGGTCAATGGCCATGTGTCGGAGATCAGCAAGGGCCTTTTTGAGGGCTGGAGGGTGATGGCTGTTTGCTTGTAATAGAGTATTTTTATCTGTAGGCTTAGAATACACATTGGTGCACATCAGACCCTTAACTATTGAAACTAATCCCTGAATTATTTGGATGTTCAAGTTTCAATAGTTAAGGGTCTGATTTGCACCAATGTGTATTCTAAGCCTCCAGCCCTCAAAAAGGGTTTTCCAAAATCACAGATGGTGAGGGTGGCTAGGATCACTAGTGAACCAACTGAGGTTGAGGCAAGTTTAGATCTGATTGTCAAAACATTTTTATGTAGAGGATACAATCCAGCTTTGTTGCACAAACAGAAGCAGGAGGTATTGAACACTTCAAGAAGTTCTCTATTTGTTCCCAAAGGCACTGAGGCAATCATCCCATGAAAAAGCCAGTACAGCATGTCCAGTGCGGTTATTCACCGCGCTACTCGGGCACTATGGCCCATCTTCACCACAGATAAAGATCTTCCGTCCCTTAAAGGCAAAGAGGCCTCTGGCCTGTTTTACCAGGGGCCGTAACATCAAGGACATGGTTGTTCACAATGACATCACCAATTTCGGCATGAGTAGGAATACATCTGAGGGTGGGTTCCTTTCCAAAAAGCCAGGCTGCTATAAGTGTTTGAGATGTACCATGTGTCAATACATGATCACTGGCCGTACCTTAACTCATCCTCATTTAGAATGGTCTTATTACATCAAACATGTGTTGACGTGTACATCTTCTTACATCATCTATTTGATCCAGTGTCCCTGTGGTCTCTATTACATCGGAAAAACCACCAGGACGATGCGGGAGCGCATGGCCCTTCATCGTTCTGCCATCAAGGCAGCTCTTGCTGGCAGGACTTCAGACCAACCGGTGGCCAGGCATTTCTCAGAGAAAAAACATGCCCTTGGTGATCTCCGACACATGGCCATTGACCATGTGCCGAAAACCATTAGGGAGCAATCGGGACTTCGCCTACTTCAAGTGGAAGCCAAATGGATGTACAAACTACAAACCATCAGTCTGGCCGATCTCAACGAGAGGATCAATTGGAATGTGTTCAACTAAGATGGTCCATTGATCAATATTTCTAATATCATAACATTTGGTCAAGAATTCAATCCCAGGCGGCGTCCGGCTTCTCACTTCTGGCAGGCTTCTTCGGGTATAAGGTAAGCTTTTTCTTTCTTTCTTTTTTCACCTGTTACCTACCTCGACAATGGGGTGTGTGGCCCCAAAACGTGGGTGTGCTGGGTACACATTAAACATCTTTTCACAGTGTCCAATTGCCGCAGATTCTTCTCGCTTATATATATATATATATATATATATATTAGGGATGAGCTGGTTCGGATTTCTGAAATCCGAACCCCCCCGATCCGAGTCATATCCGAGTCAGGCTCGACTTTTCCCGCCTGACTCGGAACTGAAATCGAGGCAAAACGTCATCATCCTGCCTTCCGGATCTCGCCGGTTTTGGATACTATAAAAGGCCCCCACGTCGGCGCCATTTCTCACTCCGGCTGTTGACAGTGAAGAGTGAGGGTGGGAGCTAGGGCTGGCTGGGCTCGCAGTAGCCGCACGTGCATCAACAAAGTAACGCCAAGCGTGCGCCTGTGTCATAACGGCTGCCTTGACCGTTAAAGGGTGCTGTAACCCCCAAAGTGCACTCCAAACAAAATAAAAAATTATATTCTGTGTTTGTGAATTGTGTGCACTGTAGCTGCATGTGCATCAACAAAGGAGCAGTGCCAAGCATGCGCCTGTGTCCCATAAGTAAAGGGCCGGCTGGCTCATCTCTTAAAGGGTGGTGTAACCCCCAAAGTGCACTCCAAACAAAATAAAAAAATATTTTCTGTGTTTGTGAATTGTGTGCACTGTGGCCGCACGTGCATCAACAAAGTAGCGACAAGCGTGCGTCTGTCTGTTAAAGGGTGGTGTAACCCTCAAAGTGCGCTCCACAAAAAATAAAAAATTCTTTTTTTTTCTGTCTTTGTGATTTGTTTGGGCTGTAGCCGCACCTGCATCCTCAAAGCAGCAGCGACAAGCGTGCGTCTGTCTGTTAAAGGGTGGTGTAACCCCCAAAGTGCGCTCCAACCAAAATAAAAAGAATCTTTTTTCTGTGTTTGTGCGTGAAATGTATGCGCAGTAGCTGCACCTGCATCCTCAAAGCAGCAGCGACAAGCGTGCGTCTGTCTGTTAAAGGGTGGTGTAACCCTCAAAGTGCGCTCCACAAAAAATAAAAAAATCTTTTTTTTTTCTGTCTTTGTGAATTGTGTGGGCTGTAGCCGCACCTGCATCCTCAAAGCAGCAGCGACAAGCGTGCGTCTGTCTGTTAAAGGGTGGTGTAACCCCCAAAGTGCACTCCAACAAAAATAAAACATTTTCTTCTGTTTGTGAATTGTGTGCACTGTACGTGCATCAACAAAGGAGCAGCGCCAAGCGTGCGCCTGTGTCCCCATAAGTCTGTTAAAGGGTGGTGTAACCCCCAAAGTGCACTCCACAAAAAATAAACAATGCTTTTTTTTCTGTGTTTGTGTGCGAAATGTATGCACAGTAGCCGCACGTGCATCAACACAACAGTAGCACCAAGCATGCGCCTGTGTCATAAGTCAAGGGCGGGTTTGGACATCTGGTCCAGACTGAAGGACGTGCCAACAATTTCTGACAAGTCTACTGTCACTGCATATGATATTGTCACCATTGACAGAATCGTGGAGGATTACATCGGTGACAGCATCCAAGTAGGCATGTCAGACAGTCCGTACCTGTACTGGCAGGAAAAAGAGGCAATTTGGAGGCCCCTGTACAAACTGGCTCTATTTTACCTGAGTTGCCCCCCCCCTACAGTGTGTACTCCGAAAGAGTTTTTAGTGCAGCCGGGAACCTTGTCAGCGAAAGGCATAGGAGGTTGCTTCCACAAAATGTGGAGAAGATGATGTTCATAAAAATGAATTATCAACTCTTCCAGGGAGACCGGCCTCCAGAACGTACAGAGGGACCTGTGGTGGTGGATTCCAGCGGGGACGAATTAATACTCTGTTAGGATGAGGATGTACACAACACTGAAGAGGGTGAGGAGTCAGTGGATGAGGAGGATGAGGACGAGATCTTGCCTACGTAGAGCCAGTTTGTACAGGGACAGATTAATTGCCAGCTTGTTTTGTGGGGGCTCAAACGAACCAATCATTTCAGCCACAGTCGTGTGGCAGACCCTGGCACTGAAATGATTGGTTTGTTAAAGTGTGTATGTTCTGTTTATACAACATAACCAAAGACAATTCCATTTTGCACCTCTTTTTTTTCTTTGCATTATGTACTGTTTGGGGCCTAGTTTTTCAAACTGCCATCCTGTCTGCCACTGCAGTGTCACTCCTAGATGGGCCACGTGTTTGTGCCGCCCACTCGTGTCGCTTAGCATAGTTATCCAGCTACCACTCTGCAACCTTTTGGACTGAAAACAATATTGTGAGGTGTTCAGTGTTCAGAATAGACTGGAAATGAGTGGAAATTAAGGTTATTGAGGTTAATAATAGCATAGGAGCAGAAAAACACACAAATTCTGTGATTTTAGCTGTTTTTATGCTTTTTTTCAAAAAAATACAGATCCAAAACACAAAACCCAGAACCCAAAACACAGAAGGGTGGTTTTGGCAAAACCAATCCAGATCCAAAACACGAAGAAAGATCCAGATCCAAAACCAAAACATGAAAAGTGGCTGGTGCACACCCCTAATATATATATATATATATATATATATACAGTATATATATATATGAAAAAGAGTATTGCGCTACCAATTCCAATTAATATCCTTATAGTAAGACAGGCCACGTGTTATTGGCGTTTTTCTTAGAGTGCAGCTTCCCATTGAGATTTATATCACCACCAAAATCTCCATTGATAGATAATTCTAGGAAAGAAATATAGGAGCGCACACTGTAGTAAAATTGTACGTTTTATGTAATAAAAAAATCATAAAAATGTACATTGAGGTAAATGTGTTTCGTCATAGGTAAGACTCTGTCAGTGGGTGACAGTCTTACCTATGACGAAATGCGTTGGGCGTGCCTAGGACGGTGACTTGTACCAGCACTGTGTGTGAGAACTCGTAGCGAAACATCTATTGCGCTGACGGCGGCTGCTAAAAATAATCTCCGCCGGGTATTGGAGCCAAAGTCTGGCTTAGAGCTGAATAAGCGGTTACACGGCAGTATCTGGAGTGACGGGCAATCCACAAGGCTATCAGGCTTTTTCGTGAGCTGGTTAATGTTTACCTCAATGTACGTTTTTATTACATAAAACTTACAATTTTACTACAGAGTGCGCTCCTATATTTCTTTCCTAGAAATATATATATATATATATATATATATATAATATATAGGCAAACTACCTGAGGATAATTACAATCTCTCTGTACGTATCAGTTGCACCAAGAAACAAGAGCAATAACTCTTTGCATAATTTTTTTTAATCATAAATTGTAACATGCAAGTATTATCCAAGCTGGGGTACAAATAAAAATCAATGGTTTGCTGGCTTTTACACTAGATAGATTGCAGGTCATTTTTTGTAGCAGATCACGTAAAAAAAGGTACACACATGAGCGGGTTCGGATTTTCAAAAATCCAAACCCCCCCTGATCCGAGACGAGTCCGGCACGGGTTTTCCAGCCAGACTCGGTTCCCGGAATGAGGCAAAACATCATCATCCTGGTGTCAGATTCTCGCAATACCCGGACTTTGCACATTTCGCGCCTCCCGCCATCTTCACTCCAGTCCTGGAGAGTGTAGTGAGAGTACATGTAGTGTAGTGTCTGTGGGAAAGTGGCTCTGCTGTATCAACCTGCTCTGCTGTATCAGTCCAGTCCAGTGGTGCTGTGCTGCTGTATCAGTCTAGTGGTGCTTTGTTACTGTATCAGTCCAGTCCAGTGTTGCTGTGCTGCTGTAGCAGTCTGGGGGTGACCTGCTCTGCTGTATCAGTCTGGGGGTGACCTGCTCTGCTGTATCAGTCCAGTCCAGTGGTGCTGTGCTGCTGTAGCAGTCTGGGGGTGACCTGCTCTGCTGTATCAGTCCAGTCCAGTGGTGCTGTGCTGCTGTAGCAGTCTAGTGGTGCTGTGCTGCTGTATCAGTCTGGGGTGACCTGCTCTGCTGTATCAGTCCAGTCCAGTCCAGTGGTGCTGTACATTCAGTCCTGTGTGGTGTAGGGGTACGCTGCCTTTCATCTAAATATTTTTTACAGGGGCTGCCCTGTGTGGTATAAGCTGCCCTTCATCCAAATAATTTTTACAGGGGCTGCCCTGTGTGGTGTAAGCTGCCCTTCATCCAAATAATTTTTACAGGGGCTGCCCTGTGTGGTGTAAGCTGCCCTTCATCCAAATCATTTTTACAGGGGCTGCCCTGTGTGGTGTAGGGGTATGCTGCCCTGTGTATATTCTCTCCAAATAAAAAGGGGGGATTTAATTAATCCAAATAATTTTTACAGGGGTTATTTAATTCAACCAAATAATTTACCCTGTGTGGTGAAGGGGTCGCTGCCCTATGTGCCGCCGATTTGAGTCACTTAGCATAGTCATCCAGCTACCTCGATGCAACCTTTTGGCCTAAAAACAGGTGTGAGGTGTTCAGAATAGACTGGAAATTAGTGGAAATGAATGTTATTGAGGTTAATAATAGCGTAGGAACAACAAAAAAAAAAATTCTGTGATTTTAGCTGTTTTTATGCTTTTTTCCAAAAAAATACAGATCCAAAACACAAAACTAGAGATGAGCGGGTTTGGATTCTAGAGTTCCGAACCCACCCGAATTTAGCATAACCAAGTCGGATCCAAGCAGGCTCGGAGTTTCCCGCCTTACTCAGATCTCGAAACCGAGGCAAGACGATAGAGCCTGAAATCTTGCGGTTTGCGAGCTTTCGTCTCTATGATCAATGTAGTATATAAGGGACCACGCGACGGACGCCATTTCACTTTGGCTGTGGAGACTGAACAGGGAGGGTGGGTATTGTGGGGCTGGGAGAGGTGCTGTGTCCTGGGCTGGTGCTGATCCATTCTGGTCTCTGGTCACGGTGCTGTCACTGTGCTGTCTGCTGATGCATTCTGGTCTCTGGTCACGGTGCTGTCACTGTCACTGTGCTGACTGCTGATCCATTCTGGTCTCTGGTCATGGTGCTGTCACTGTCAGTACCAGATTAAGGTCCACATGGGCCTGGAGCTGACCTTTATGAAGGGCCTATTGTGTGCTGCTGCAGGAGATGCTAGCAAACAGCTTTGCAATTCAGTCTGTGCTGATATGGTAATACAGCAGGAGGCATCAGGATTAGCTTTCCTGCAGGGCCGCCTTCACGGAGCTGCCTCAGACTGCTGCTTCACTTCCTTCAGGCCAGGGAGCAGGGAGTTTTAAGAGGTGGTGGCAGGACGGCACCTTTGTGACATCATGATGTCACGTGGTACAGAAGAGGCGGATCACATCTGTTGGGGCGTGGCCTCGGATGGCCACTGGCAGGCCGCAGGCTGCTGTAGCAGGAAAAATAGTTTTCCTGTCAACAGCAGGAGCACAGCTATTGCTGGGCCTATTTTGATTGGGGGCCTGGAGCTGTAGCTCCATCAGCCCCATTGTTAATTCGGCCCTGGTCACTGTGCTGTCTGCTGTTCCATCTTGGCTGTCTGCTGTGTCCTGGGCTTGTGCTGTGTCCATCTCTGGGCCCAAGTTCTGGACTCCAAATAAAAAAGTAAAAAGAAAAATCAAACTGTCTTTTATATTTTTCTGTGTGTGCTCGTGGGTGTTAGGCTTAATCGCAGTAGCACACAAGAGCCAGCCAGCAACGCACGTTGCAACCTTGTGCTGCCTGACTCTAGTCATTATCCAAAAAAAAACAATAAAAGTGTCTTATATTTTTTTTCTTCTGTGTGTGCTCGAGGGTGTTAGGCTTAACCACAGTAGTGCACAAGAGACAGCAGTCTTGGTGCTCTGGGCCCAAGTTCTTCTGGAGCTGACAAAAATAAAAAATCATCATTTGTCTTTCTATCTAATATTTTTGTGTGCGCGCACGACTGCACGTGTGTGAATTTTGTAACCGCACCTTCTGTGGAATTGCACATGGAGGAGGAGGATATTTTGGTAGTTGAAGGTGCTAAGGATATTGAGGATGTTGATGATGAAGATGTTGGTGATGAGGATGTTGATGCCGAGGATGTCCTTTGTGTAAGTAAGGCAACAGCTGTTGCCAATGGTTTGAAAAAGCCAAAGCCCATTGTTGTCATGCCGAGACAAAAGACAAAAAAATCAACTTCTCACGTGTGGAATTATTTCCAATCCCGATCCGGACAACAGTTGTCAAGCCATATGTGCCCGTTGCCATACAAGAGTGAGTAGAGGGAGGGACCTAAACCACCTAGGAACCTCCTCCTTGTTACGTCACTTGGAGCGCATTCATCAAATATAAAAGTGTATGTCGCCAAGTTCCAAAACTCAAAACGTAGCAAGTCCAGTGTCACCTACCTGCTCCCTCTCTGTGGGATCCAAGCGCCTTCGATCTCCAAAACCAACACCTGCATCATCATCAACATCCTCATTCGTGATCGGAAGTAATTTAAAAAAAACAATTGACTATTAAACAGTCCTTTGATAGAGGAAGTAAGTATAACAGCTGTCACCCAGTTTCACAGCGGATCACTGACGCCATGACAGCTGTGCTAGTATTAGATAGTGAAATAATACAAAATGAGAATGATAGTGTGGAGGAAGTGCAAAAGGAGGATGAGGGGGAAATTTGTGTCCTATCTGACGCTAATGTGGATGTTGATGATAAGGATGTGGTTTGCGTAAATCAGCCACCAGTGGCAGCAGTTCTTGCTAATGATAAAAAGAAAGCCAGAAAAGCAACGTCTTGGGTGTGGAATTATTTTAATCTAAATTCTGACAACATTTGTGAAGGCATCTGTTCCATTTGTAAAGCCAAAGTTAGCAGAGGAAGATACGTTAACCATCTAGGCACCTCCTCCCTGTTATGTCATTTGCAGCAAGTTCATGCAATTTGTTTAACAAAATTATAATTTGTAAATTAATAACAAACAGTCCAGTATCAGCTACAAGCAGTTTGGACCATAACATGCAATCTCCACCACCAACACCCTCATCATCAAACTCCTCCTTAATAATTGAAGGTAGTCCTTCCAAAAAATGTTTTGTGGGGCCCAAACAAACCATGGAGTTCAGCCACGAAAGTGTCAGTCCTAGTCGCTAAAGTGCTTAGTTTGTTAAACTGTGCATGTCCTTTTTAATATCCCACATAAGAGTGGGTGGGAGGGACAATTCCATCTTGCACCTCTTTCCTATACATATGGCACAATTTGGGGCATTGCCGACTGACATTATTATAGTTTATTAAACTGCCATCCTGTCTGCCACCGCTGTGTGGCAATGTTTCATAGATGTCCTATATTTTTTTTAAACTGCCATGCGTTTGTGCTGCTGCTCTGTTGCTTACTTCAGCCAGCCAGCTCGCTGCAGCCTTTGGCCTACATATTGGTGAAAAATAGTGAAATTAATATTGTAAGCTGTGAGGTGGTTAAAAATGTCTAGAAATGCCTGAAAATCATTGTTATTAAGGTTAATAATACTGTAGGAACAAAAACAGATCCAAATTATGTGGTTTTAGCTGTTTTTATGATTTTTTAAGAAAAAATTCAGATCCAAAACCAAAACACGAAAACAAAACACGGAGGAAAAAAATCCAAAACCAGATTCAGATCCAAAACCAAAACACAGGGGTTGGCGCACATCTCTACACAAAACATAAAACACGGAAGGGTGGTTTTGGCAAAACCAATCCATATCCAAAACATGAAGATCCAGATCCAAAACCAAAACACGAAAAGTGGCTGGTGCACACCTCTAGTACACACTTGTCATTGGTGGCACAAATCACAGAGATGGATGGTATTTAATTTTATTAAGCAATTGTTGTAACCGCTCCCCCTATATACTAGTATTACAGACTTTCCAGTATGTATTTTGTGAAAATTTGTTGTCTAGTGCCTGGGCTATTGTTTCTCATAAATGTTTAAAAAGTAGGTTTCATACTAAAATATACAGAAAAAGCCATATCTGCATTATGAGACAAAATGAGTAAAGGGGAGAGAAGATCCATTTACTAGTCTTGCAGATGTACCCCAAAGTGAGTTATGGTGTTGCCCAATGACAGCTGACGTAGCGAGGGCTTGATTCAGCAAGGAACGCAGTTAGTAATACTCATGCAATCGGCTGATTGTTGCGTACTGCGCATGCGCAAACTGGCCACTACCATCTATGCAGACCCATCGCAGAGTGATTGACAGGAAGTGCCGTTTGTGGGTGTTGATGAGGGGGTGTTCGGCATAACACAGGTGTGCCAATGCATTTGAACGCCGTTGCAGGGGCGTGCATAAATTATCCACTGCGATGCCCTACGCAGCCTGAGGCCTCATAACGTGCGTGAAAGTTAGCAATTTCTGAGTAAGGTCAGAGCTTGTGTAAGTGTGCGTGATGCTGCGATGATCATCGATTGTACCGATGTTTTCACAGTCTTGCTAAACATCACAGATGTGTGTAAGGTAAAGTGGGCGTCCTTATGTAGTGCTGCGGCGGCATAGTGATCGCAATGGATTAGCATACTATCCCAGTGGAACTGTGTGCGTAATCGCTATTGCATTCGCAGTTGCATTCCGTAATGAGTCAGGCCCTGAGTTCAGAACCTTCTCCAACTCCATATTAATATGGTTCAGCTCAGCTATGTTGGAGTGGAAAGCTTTGTAAAGACGTTCTTGCACTGGGTGGTCATTCTTACACACTCCTTCAAGCTTCATTGTGGAATCAAACACAAAGGTATTTCAGTTTTACCCCAAAATGTCAGGAAAAACATCAATGGGCTTCCTTAAGGTCGTCCAGTTGCACCTGAATAGCTCTTTTGCATTGTGTAGTCGCTTTAGCACAGAGCAGGTTTAACAGATATAGGCGTCTTTTATTGTGTATTCTTATTGCTATTTTCATAGATATTGTATGGGTTTTTTTTGTAAGCATATTTAACTGTGTTCTGTGTGGATCTATAATAAACATATCTTTAAAAAAAAAATATAGGCGTGTTCCACCAACCTGAAGGGGCCCATTTATCAAAGTGTATTTGAGGTAAAATCCCCCAAAACACCCGTTTTCGGTGGTTTACCTCAAATACTAAGTATCCCCCGTATGTATGAAGGAGGGACTGCAGCAGGTGTCTCCGATACCTGCTGTGATCCCTCCATTAACGCTGGCAACCACATCCCCCATAGGTTCTATGGGGGATGCGATGCTGAAAAATTTACCAATATACGGAATGCAATGCATTCCAGATATTGGCTAACGTCATCTGAAGATGGCGTTAGCCTATTAGCCAGCAGAGGGATTTGCTGGAACCCTCCCCAGATATGGCGGATGTGCATGTGCAATACACGGGACTGCGCAAGCGCACCACCCCCTGCACTGGCCGGCAGCTCTCCGGAGACCTTGCAGGGACGGGCTCCTTTCGTGTCCCTGCCTGTCCCGGATGATACATCCGGCTGAAGAGATCGTTTTTTGCAATGCGATCATGGGTGTTACTGGCATGCCCTGATAGCGTTGCAAAAGCGATCCTTGATAAATGGGCCCCAAGTTTGAAATCAGCTTTGTGGACTTTTGCACATTTAAGCTTCAGGAAGGCTTTGTTTGATGCATTCCCTAATAAACTACATGTGTCATAAAACTTATGCTTCAGCCTTCATCCTTTTCAGGTGATTGCAGTCACCATCACCACTGCATCATCTGGCTGATATCAGGGTTGTGTTTTTTTTAACTGACTGGAATGAGATTTTTCAAGCTAGAGTTGCACCATTTGAAGGTCCAGTGTAATAGCCTGTGAGATGCAGCCACTGGCGATATTTTGGTGATGTAGGAACTAACTTTAAAGTAGTGATTTATTTTCATTCAAAACCTTTTTATTTTTGCTTTAAAGAAAATTGCTGCTTTAAAGCTAATGGCTACATTGCCAAAATCTTGCAGGCTGTTAAATTTGGTCGTCAGAAAGTGCCCAGGAATTAGCTGATGGCCCACCACCAAACTCCACTTATTTATTTATTACCAGTAATACCCCTTTTACACCGGAGTTAAAATCCGGGTTTTTGAAGGGTTAACCCGGGCAGCTCCCTGGTGTAAAAGGGGCGAGAGTTGGATTGCCGGGTCGAGTGACCCGGCAATCCAACCCAGGTAACTAGCAGGGTTTAACACGGGCGTAGTCCGCGAAACCCTGCTGTGAAAACAGCGCACTCTGGGTCACGATGACCTGGAGTACGCTGCTAGCCGGCCGATTGGTCCGGCTTCAGTGGCGCTTGGAGATGACGTCATCTCCAAGCGACCACTTTCACTCCGCAAAAGCCGGGTCTATGCAGACCCGACTGCGGTGTGAGCGGCGCTGACTCGGGAATATCCCGAGTCGGCGCCGGCAAAATTCCGAGTCTGATCCGGATAGGAACTTTGTTCCAACTCTGGGTCAGACCCGGAATTTAGGTGGAAAAGGGGTATTATTTATATAGCGCTCACATATTCCACAGTGCTGTACAGAGTATATTTGGCCATTCACATCAGTCCCTGCCAAAGTGGAGCTTACAATCCATATTCCCTATCACATGCTTACTTACATACACACATACATACACACATTGGTTAATTTTGTTGGGAGCCAATTAACCTACGGGTATATTTTTAGAGTATGGGAGGAAGCCGGAGCACCTAGAGGAAACCCAAGCAAGCACAGGGAGAATATACAAACTCCACCGTCTGTGCTGCTCACTTCTATGTTATCATATATTACAGGTTTATGGGAAGGGAACCTGGAGCGTCTCAGAGGTTACTGTAGAATATAGTCATTGTATATATTCTAAACCTATTTCATTCTCTCACACTATTTGTTATACATTGACAACAGATATATTCTAAATTGCACAAATTCTACACTACTTTAGTCAATGAAGGTCATTTGTAAACAGTGGAGGAGAGATTCACCGTGTTTTAAATCCACACGTGCTGTCATCATCTATTTTCCGCTAGACTGACAAAAGCAACTGGTTCCTGTGGTGACTGTGCAGATTTGCACCTTTAAACAGTTAGTAAATACCTCTTATAGTCTTAATTATCATGATCTCGTGTAATAAAATACTTCCCTGAGGAAAAAAAACCCCAAAAATTCATTTAAGCTGGGTATACACTGAGATGTCGGCACAAAATGTTGTTTTCGGCTGAATTGGAACGACATATCGTCCCCAATGTGCGCGCTCCGGCAGCCGTGCTGCACATCCAACCAAATTATATTGCAAGCGGCCCCGTGGAGGTATCACTCTGTCAGTGTGTACCCAGCTTAAGCTAAAACACATGAAATGGTGCAATGCTCAGAGATACAATGTTCACATGGTAAGCACAGAACTGCATGCGTACATTACCGCTGTCCATATAGGCAACAGCACATACGAGGTGTGTCTATTAAATAGCTAGACAGTACTTGTAAAAAATAAACCATACTGCGTGAGTTAAAAGGGAATAGCGAAACATTCACTTTGGACTATACCAAAACAGTTTTGAAAGTTTCACCCCTCTTGCACAGACTGTTTGCTGTCACACAGCGTTTGAAGAAGTTGTGTTTTTACCGTGCGTCGTAAAAATGCTTAGTTCAAAAGAGGAGCAAAGTGTTAATTTAAAGTATGTAGGTAAATTGAACAAAACCCCCACCGAATCTTTCAGGAAGCTAACCTAGGCGAGGCAGATCGTAGGTCACGTGCACTGTTTGAGTGGCACAAAAGATTTTGGGGTCTATGTACTAAGCAGTGATAAGAGACAGAGTGAAAAGTGATAAGAAAGTGATAAGGTGCCAGCCAGTCAGCTCCCAACTGTCATTTTTCAAACACAGCCTGTGAGATGGCAGTTGGGAGCTGATTGGCTGGCACCTTATTACTTTTCACTCTGTCTCTTATCACTGCACTAATCTTACATTATAACAGAACCCTCGCCCTCTAAGTATAGATTAGTGATCGTCTTTTCAACAGTAAGGTAATAGCAGCGCTTTCAGACTAAGGAGCTCATTCAGTCCCACTTGCTAAGATGCATACTCTCGCTCTCGAAGGTTTGCAGTGTGTATGCATTGTGCACATGTGCATACCTTAGCGAAAGTTCACAATGCATTGGCTCGCAGCGCATAGACAGCCCAGCAGAGTGAGTGACAGAGGAAGCCATTTGTAGGTGGTAACAGGGACTAGCCATTAAAAACGGGGGAGTGGAGGTGCAAACGCAGGCATGCCTGAGCATCTCATCAGCGTTTTAGAGGTGTGCATTATTAAGATACAGCATCATAGTACATGTCACCTGGCTGGTTTTTACACTGAAGTGCTCACAGTGCTTGCGGCAAGGTATGGTCAACCTCAAGCGCTGCGATAGCATCCGATGTAATGATGGTTGCATACACAGCCTAGACTTGACGTGCACAAGTGGGTGTCTTAAAACAGACTGGTGGGTGTCTGCATACACTATGCGATCGCTCTCTAAGAAATACTGGGCGTGCTAATGCAATAATGTTGTGCAGTAGCACTGCCTACACAATTTGCATACACATCGTGCGAGCGGCTCTGAATCAGACCCTAAGTATACAAGTTAATATGCATACATAAAAGATTAACCTTACAAAATGTTGCATTCAGTGCTAGTCATAGGAAAAGCTATCAATAACTTGCTCAGGAAGACTGGATCCATGAGTGTGTCAATGTGTCAATGCCATTGTCTCTATCCACATTTTCAATACTTTTGTTCTTTTATAAACCAGTTGGTCTTGTTCAAATTTAAAGCTGGCTACACATCAGAGTTGCCTACCTTTGCAGATCTCTTCCCGGGAGAAGCCCGGGTAAGAGAAGCAGGAGGGGGGCAATGGGGGTGGGGCCTGACGATTCGCGTCATCAAGCCCCGCCCTCTCACGTTAAAATTGCCGCGATTGGCTAGAATTTGCATAGAGGGCTGGGGCCAAATGACGTGATTCATGTAGAATCACGTTTTAAGCCCCACCCCCTACACGGAGGCTCGCGATTGCCACAGGTATTCTTCTCATTCTGCCCACTTCACTAGGAAGTGGGCAGAATGCGGGAGAAATGCCTACCCTTCTGGGGGTGCGGGGGGTTACCCAAAAAATCGTGAGCCTCCCGCGAAAACCGGGAGGGTAGGCATGTATGGTACACATAATACAATGTATCATAAAATATATTGTTCTAGCATGGAACGGAACAATATATTGTACACATCATATAGTGTGTACGCACAATCAGTTGTTCATCACACTGTCCCATCTGCTGTCAAGCACATCAGATGGAACGATGCAACGATAGACGCGGTGATGTTACATTCTGCATGTAATGATACATCACACCATCGTACACCAGATCATACAGTGTGTATGGCGCGTATAAAGTGTTGTTACATCGCACGGTGTGTACCTAGCTTGTTGAGAAAGTTTCACAATTTAGAAACATTACAACAGTTTGGACACTGTTTTACATCAATGCTAGCACCTGCATTATGGACCATACACTAAGGATCAACCAAACTTGGACTGTTTATAAAGACAGTGCTTCCCAAACTTCCTTAAATCACGGTACCCTAAAGTATCAGCATTTTTTCACGACACCTCTGTCAAAAGTTTCTTATTTAGCAATTCAGCAAAATGATGATATTATAAGTAAATTGTGCCTGCCTATCTTCATTAGGCTCAGTAATGTAGTGGTGGATTGTGTTTGCCCATATATTTTATGATTGGCAGTCACCAGCACTGGTTTTGCCCGTCACATTGATAATAAAATAAATAATTTGGTCCTGGACTATAGGGAGTATTCATGAAAGCTTGGTGATTGATATAATTGTGAAAGATAAAGTACCAACCAATCAACTCCTTTCATTATTCAAGCATGTACAATGACAGTTAGGAGCAGATTGGTTGGTACACGCAGTTTAAATGCACAGGACTTAAGAGAATGGCAGTTGAAATAATAAAGTCTCACAATATACTGTAGGTTTATTTCAAACAGCTAATCTCTTTTAACAAGTTATCTTTTTGCTCTAAACTTTCCTTCATAACGTCTTGGACATTAGTATTAAAAAAAACATTGGGCCTGATTCAGAGTTGGGAATAGAGAGAGATAGATAGCACTTAACTGTGTACCTGGACAAACCATGTTGCAATGCAAGGGGTGTAAATACATAATTTTTTTTTGTATGTAGGGTAAATACTGGCTGCTTTTACATGTAGCCCACAAATACTGCACAACTGTATTATTACTCTACAATTTAAATGTCAGTTTGGACACCTCCATCCCAAATCTAAATCTCTCTGCACATTTTAAATCTGCCCCACCTGCAGTGCAGCATGGTTTCACCAAGATGATCAGTTGAGAGAGAGATCTCTCTCTATTCCCAACTCTGAATCAGGCCAATTGTGTATACAGAGCCTTGCAAAAGTATTCACCCCCCTTTGCATTTTTCATGTCTTGTTTCCTCACAACCTGGAATTAACATGGATTGTTTGAAGGTGTGCATCATTTCATTCACAGAACATGCCTACAACTGTGAAGTTGTGTTTTTTTTTTATATTGTGAATTAAAACATTTAGGACAGCATAACAGAAAACTTCAGCATGCATAACTTATTCACCCCCCCTAAAGTCAGTACTTTGTCGAGCCACCTTTTGCGGCAATTACAGCTGCAAGTCGCTTTGGATAAGTCTCTATGAGCTTGCCACATCTTGCCCCTGGGATTTTTGCCCATTCATCAAGGCAAAACTGCTCCAGCTCCTTCATCTTGGATGGTTTCCGCTTGTGAACAGCAATCTTCAAGTCTGACCACAGATTCTCAATTGGAATAAGATCTGGGCTTTGACTAGGCCATTCCAACACATTTAAATGTTTCCCCTTAAACCACTCAAGTGTTGCTTTAGCAGTATGCTTCGGGTCATTGTCCTGCTGGAAGGTGAACCTCCGTCCTAGTGTCAAATCACAGGCAGACTGAAACAGGTTTTGCTCAAGAATACCCCTGTATTTAGCACCATCCATCTTTCCCACGACTCAAATCAGTTTCATAGTCCCTGCTGCTGAAAAACATCCCCACAGCATGATGCTGCCACCACCATGTTTCACTGTGGGGATGGTGTTCTTGGGGTGATGGGATGTGTTGGGTTTGCGCCAGACATAGCGTTTTCCTTGGTGGCCAAAAAGTTAAATTTTAGTCTCATCTGACCAGAGCACCTTCCTCCATACATTTGGGGAGTCGCCCACATGCCTTTTAGCAAACTCAAATAGTGTCTTCTTATTTTTATAACTAAGTAATGGCTTTTTTCTGGCCACTCTTCCATAAAGCCCAGCTCTATGGAGTGTACGGCTTATTGTGGTCACATGCACAGATTCAGTCTCTGCCGTGGAACTCTGCAGCTCCTTCAGGGTTACCTTTGGTCTCTGTGCTATCTCTCCGATTAATGCCCTTCTTGCCCGGTCTGTGAGTTTTGGTGGGCGGCCTTCTCTTGGCAGGTTTGTTGTGGTACCATGTTCTTTCCATTTGATGATGATGGATTTGATGGTGCTCCAGGGGATCATCAAAGATTTGGATATTTTTTTTATAATCCAACCCAGAATTGTACTTCTCAATAACTTTGTCCCTGATTTGTGTGGAGAGCTCCTTGGTCTTCATGGCCTCTTGCTAAGTGGTGTTGCAGCCTCTGGGAGCCTTTCAGAAA
Source organism: Taudactylus pleione (assembly GCA_031769625.1). Lineage (NCBI taxonomy): Eukaryota > Metazoa > Chordata > Amphibia > Anura > Myobatrachidae > Taudactylus > Taudactylus pleione. The sequence goes on along the minus strand of JAUIMM010000043.1, from coordinate 7,032,671 downwards.
AGGTGTGTTTATACTGACAGATCATGTGACACTTACAGGGGTATTCAATATGAAACGTTAACTTCACTGTCGAAGTTAACGTTTCATATCGGAGTTTTTACCTGCGTTAAAGTATCAGGCGCGCTCCCGCTTATACCCGTATTCAATATAAAATTAAACAGGAAATTCCGAAGTTGGATTTGCGTAAAGTTACAAATTTTTCCTTAAAAAAATGGTAAGACCCCCCTAAAGTAGTAAAAACATGGGGGAACTCTATGGGTACCCCCGTTTTAGCCTTTAATTGAAAGTCGGGGCTTTAAATAGCCGCAGCAGGTTTTTTTCCTGACATTGAAGAAGTGATGCAGAAGAGCACTTAGGTTATTTTTTTCGTTTTTTTAAGTGGTCCCATCAAATTTGGGGTCCATGAAAATGGGTACTAGCATATTTTTATGTCCCTAAAGTAAGTTTTTAAAAATTCTGCATTTGTGCACCTGCCGCTATGATTCTATTCTAGAAAACACCTGCCGCATACTTGCAGAATAGCCCTGAAGCTATTTCCCTATTGTTAAACAATTTTTTCCCATTTTTTTTTTCACCCCAATTTTTTAATAAATTTTTTAGGGTGTCCCTATTTTTTTTAAAACTTTTTTTGACACAGTTCTTTTTTAAATGTCATTCCCAGGGGTGCAGGCTATTTTTTTTAAGCCTGAACCCCTAAACCCCAATTCTGCACTTTTTTTCGACACCTATTCAATGGTGAAAACTTATCCCCGTTTTTTATCAAAGACTTTTCAAAACTGCGAAAAGTCTATGAAATTGAATACGGTGTAAAAGTCAAACCTGCGATAATGACGTCAAAAGTGCGACATTAACGCAAAAACGATGTTATGGCTACCATATTGAATACCCCTGATAGATTTCACACAGGTGGACTTCATTTCACTAATTATGTGACTTCTGAAGGTAATTGGTTGCGCCAGAACTTTTGAGGGGCTTCATAGCAAAGGGGGTGATTACATATGCACATGCCAATTTTCAGATTTGTATTTATAAAGATTCTTTTTTATATATATTTTTCTCATTTCACTTCACCAAATTAGACTATTTTGTGCAGATCCATCACATAAAATTCAGATAAAATAAATAAATAAAAAAATTACAGGTTGTAATGTAACAAAAAAGGTAAAAGGCCAAGGGGGTGAATACCTTTGAAAGGAGATATATATATATATATATATATACACACACACACATATATATATATACATACATACACACATTTTCTTTTATTTATTTTTTTAATACGGTGACTTGAGACGTGCCTGAGTATTAGTGTGTTTTGTACGCACAAGCTGATCTGCAGCCTCACAAACTCATGCTGTTGTAGGAATATTTATGTTGTCATAGCAACTTGCAACGGCTTCCTGTATCTCCTCATCCACCCTAGAAAGGTTTCATTCATCTTCTTGGAATAATCTGTTTTGCTGTTAGAGTGAGTTATAGCTACTACAGAAGTGTGCTTCAGTATGAACCAAAATCAGAGTGTGCAGTACAAACTCTAATAGAAGAGGGGAGTATCTCTGAAACTAACCTTCCACCCCCCCCTCGATTACCCACGGTCTCTTCCTGTCCTGTACCAGGAACACTTGCAGCTACTTCTCGGCAGCCAGGGTACTAGCCTCCCCCTCAAAACACCAAAATTAACTTTGGTGTTTGAACAAATTACTGCTTTGTACCGGCAATCTTCATAAAGGCCACAAACTAAACAAAAACAAAAAAAAAGACACCACTTCAGGGAAAGGGGTCTCAAACTGCCATTAAAAATGTTAATACTGAATATTAAGCAAAAAGTCTACAGCTGTAGATAGTATTGCTGAGAAAGTGCTAGATTTAGCAAAACACCAAGCACATACCTGCCCTCCTGCAATGTATACACTGAAAACACAATCACCATGAAACATTAATTTAGTCCTGCAATGCTGAACAATGCATGGCTTCTTTGCAACTAGTCCTCACGCCTGCAGCTTGTGTGTAACCTGTAGGGCACAGGTTCTCAAAGTCGGTCCTCAGTACCCCCAAACAGTGCATGTTTTCCAGGTCTCCTCACAGACTCACAAGTGAAATAATGTGGATCTTTTAAAATGTTTCAGTAAGTAATGACTACACTTTTGCACCTAATGGGTGACCTGGAAAACGTGCACTGTGTGGGGTCCTGCGGACAGAGTTTGAGAACCAATGCTGTAGGAAATCGGTATGTATTAGTGCCAAACCTAAGCCCGGCGGATGAAATACTGACGCCGGAAGGCCGGCAGAAGAAAATCCCAACTGAGGAGAGTATTTACCCTAATCCTCCCCTCTCTCCCCATCCTAACCTCCCCCCAGGGGTACCTAAACCTAACCCCCCCACGGCTATGAGCTCCCAGAAAACCATTACAATGTAAAAATTCCCAGGATGTCCATTTCATAAATAATTGAGCTTATAAATGTGTTTTCCACCAAACAATTGGTATACATGCCCTTTGATCACCTTGGCAAAGTGTTATACTCAAGAGCAATTACTTCACTGTACCTAGCATCTTGTTATATATTTCAAACAAACAGTTCAAAAGGACAAATTGAAAAAAAAAAAAATAGCATTTACAAGTAATATACCTGAAGGCAACTGTGAATCAGGGCTCAATAAAGACCAGGGGCCATTTAGGTAATGCATTTTGTTTAAATATATTCTATTAAAATATACAGATTTACTTCTACCCTGGTTCTAACATAGGGAGCAATTCAATTCAGCAGGAGATTGGGAGTGCAAATTTGCAACTAATGGGGGGTATCCACTAGACGTTTAAGATGAATGATAACGATAACATTTTTCAATAATCGTTTGAACATCGTTTGAAAATTTGGTCTTTTAGACAACTATCATCGTTCAAACATGCTGGTCAACCTGACGATATCGTCAGGTTCAGCATGTTTGAAGATGATTGATTGTGCCTGCACTGAACGACATATCGTTCAGTGTGGGCACCCTGCAGTGTAGTGAATGACTGAATTACATAGTTATCGTTCAGTCTTTTCAGTGTCGGTTAGTGGACACCCGCCTTTAAATATTGCACACATGGCAACTAATATTTATGAAGCACACTCCAGCACCTCTCACAAATCTATTGTAAATGACCATTCCCAGGAATTGCGACAATATTTTAGCTATTTCTACAATGTGCGACCAGGGAAAAGTTGATAAATCACTCTGAACATCCCAAAAGTGCCAAATAAAACCCCTTTACCACTAGCTCCAATAACACGGGTTATTGAGCGGTGTGAAAGAACTGGGTTGAAATAAGCAATTCAACCCTGGTCACGAGTAGGGTTGAATGCAGTGTGAACGGGTAACCCTGTTCAATGCGACCCGGGTCCCGTTCTCTGCATAGGAAGAGCCGGCGCTTGGAAATGAGAATCTCCAAGCGCTGACTCATCACGTGACGCCAATGGCGTCATCGACCCAGCATTAGTGCTGTCTGACAAGTGTTTCAGCCGGGTCGAAGCCGGAATGGGTGCGTGAACATAATACAGAGTGTGACCTGGCATTCTAGTTGAAAAGAGGTAGCAAGAAAGTAATAGAAGGCAAGCAAATTATTGGATGCTCTTAAAAGGTGTGAAACAGTAGAATTTTCAATTTTTTAGTAATGATAGAAAAATGGTAAGTAAGCATTTTACAGCAAATTAAAATCTGTGCAATATTTTGGGTGACAGAAAATTGTATTTAATGCCCTTTTTCAGTGTTTTAAGACAAATTTGCAAAATGTTGGAAAAACCTTAACTCACACCTGCAAGTTCAAAAGCAGTTTGCCATAAATGCAACACCCCCACATACCTGTGCCTGATTATTCAGTGTCAGAGAGGTTCTGCATTGTCCAGATTTTATTGTATTTTTAAAGTTAATAGATTTCCGCACCTTTTTCCATGCTCAGGTGGGTGAGAGGGAAAAAAAAAATTTGATTTTGCTGTAAAACTTGTCTAGGAGTTTGGAAATGAATTGCACCGCTGACCCAAACTCCCATCACATTGTGCTGAATTGAATCACCTCAATAGTCTGCTATTAAGTAAAATTAATTATATCCTTGACTTTTACGAAAGGGGTTCCAGGTTCCATACAAAAGGCAGACAATGATAAGGTCAACATGAATGGTCTCCTTTTTTTTTTTATTAGGGTTGGGCACTTAACAGAGGGCTAGGGTTATGCCGGGTACACATTAGACAATATGTAGTTTGATCCGTATCGGATGATATATCATCCATATTAGGCAGTGTGTACCCGCAATGTCGCTGACTATTCCATGTCAACCTTTTGAACCAGTCAACCTTCTTTACGTTCTACTTTTTGTCATGTCGACCTTTTGTATCAGACCCTACCAAAGATTACAAAATCCACAGCCTTATGACAATAAATGTATAAAAAAGGTGGCAAATATACGAGACAGCTCCAGATGCCACAGTTTATCATATACATTACTGTTTCCAAATTCAAGCTCTGCCAATCAGTACTGAGAACTAGGTACAAGACAGCAATCAAAGTTTCTCCCTCCTTTTATTGTTTATAGAAGGCATCTCTCAGTAGACCCTAAAGGCGGGTATCCACTTATAGATATACAAACGAGAGCACGATTATGACATTGTAATCGTGCTCTCGTTTGTATATCTAGTGATGTGCCTAGACTGAAAGTTCACTCGTTCAGTCCAGGCACATCCCTCATATGCTGAACCTGACGAGATCGTCAGGTTGACCAGCATGTACGGGAGATGTCGGAAGCACCCAGCTGGCATGCGCATCGCCGGTCACTTCCAACCAAAACATGCCCGATGCATGCGCGATTTCACGATAACTACGTAGTTATCGTGCAAACGCTTGGTTAAATCGTTAAGTGGATACTCCCCTTTATTGAGGTCACACTTCTTGCAAAACATGTTTTTTTGTAGATCGCAGTCACCATTTCCCTTCATCCAGGATCTTAAGCTATTATTCACACACCCAACAGTATATATGCGTCACATTAATACACTAATTAGACATCTGCTCATATTCATGAACTAATCACACAAGGCTTGAAGGCTAACTGATATTATATAAATAGCCATCCAAGACTATTACCAAGCTGAATACACATTGTTTTAGTTCAAACAAAAGCAGTTGTCCACTGTTGGACAAGATCTTCTTTAAAACAATAAACAAGCCCCAACTCCCTTTACATACCTAATAGTCTGATACAAGATATCCATGTAATACTTGGGTGTAGGACAATTTAGAAATCCAGCACACTTGTAGTGCTACAATAGCGCTCTATGAAACACCTTTCAAGAGGGAATGTGGCCAGATTGGAGTGATACTTCCTAATGCTGGGCATACACAGCCAGATTTAATGTCTGTCAGACCGACAGACATTTTATCTGGCAGGCTGCCAGCCGCAGATGTCGCCGGCATACACGGTTAGAGAAATCTCACAGTGTATAGCCCGACATCCGCGCTCCGCCCCCGGGGGAGGAGACATTTCCCTGTTCCTTCCAGAAATGTCTGTCTGTTGGCCGCGCTGGGCATACACTGCCCGATGCGGCCGACAGTTACCGGGTAAATATCGCATCGGACGGGCATGCAGGACAATCCTGCATGCCTGACCGAGCAATATTTAACCCTCGGTCGCCCGCACACACGCTACAATTATCAGGGCGATCCGCCGATATCAGGCGGATCGCCCCGATAATTGTAGCGTGTATCGCCAGCATTAGTTATTTCACATAAATGTGCTGTCCTAGAGTTCAGTCCCTTTAACTATTCTGGAGAAGCTTACCATGTTAGGAGGGAGTTACAATTCTAGCACATATTGAATAGCTTAGCAGACTAATGATGCATCAGAATCCACTACAACATTGCTCTAAAAAGGTTGTAAGATCCTGAGTTATAATAATCATTTTATTTATATAGCACTTTTCTCCAACAGGACTTAGGACGTGGAGGGAGGTAAAGTGAATTATATCAGGTGATCACTGACTACATTCATGTATCATCTGAAAATGTCAGTTTTCAGGTACAATGACAACTATCCACCATTGAGCAGAGACATGGAAAACAGTTTATAAATCGGTCAGAACAGAATAACTATTGTACAGCAAGGTTCATTGGGCATGAAGAGTGACATTTATATATATATATATATATATATATATATATAATCATATGCACTAGTCTACGGCTATACAAGTTACACACTATAATATAGTGAGAGATCTGTTCACCCAAGCGGTTGAGCTAGAGCCCATCTGCATAGCTAGCAGGGAACCAACCTTGGAAACCAAAACGCTAGAAAGTCAGTGGTCTAGCATTTTATTCCTGAATGAGTATGGGGTGTCCGTTTAATGAGGGGTCCTTTTTTAAACATGCAGATGTGGATATTTATCTGTAATTTGCCAACTAGTTCTAGAGAAACTGGCTGTGGACATGACATCCACTAAAGAAGCACTTGCTTCCTAACATGGAGCCTGCTGCTGTGGAGTGCAACTCAGAATTCGTGGACATATTTAGCAAAGTAAAAAAAAAAGTTATTTCTAGTGTACAATTCTTCTTAACACCACTTCTGACACTATGCACAATAGTGATTTCCCCTTTTAATAGAATTTAACTTAATCACTCAAAGTTTAATTCTAATGCAGTACAAACAAGTTTGATAAGATGTAAAAGTGATTCTTAATCAAAGAGAATATGGGCCAGAGACAGATTTTGCAGTGACAGAACACAGAATAAGCCATAACCAGGACAAAGGCACTAACAGATCAGTAGTAGCTAACATGTGGCACTACACATTACAGAATGCCCTGCCATAGTGTTACTGGTAGATCATGATCAAACTGTGGCAAGCATGCTGGAATGTATAGTTCCAAAGTAGTTGGGTTCTCTGCCCCGGTTATAGAGAATGCTTCCATATTCAGCACAGATCATGTAATTGGTCTAGGAACAGTCAAATCCCCAAAACCACTGACACAAATACATACTACAATCCTTCAATCTGGCCTAATACTGCCATGTGAGCTCAGCCCCAAAACCAGCATGGCAGATGACCCACAGACTTTGTGGTCATCTCGCAAGGGAATCAACAGGCATTTGTGAGATCTGGAAGCTTGACCAGAACTTTAAAAGAAGGTGAATGTCAAAATTGGCCAACAATGTACCACCAAACTAGAAAGTGACCCTCTTACTTGGCAAAGAGATGAGATCTGGAAAAATGGCACTTGTTTACAGCAACTTAATCTGGATCTTTGTTTCTTTGCCTTTAGCTTTGAAACAAAACAAAAAAAAAAACCACAACATACTGCTACATTTTTTTTTCTTTTTATTTGGAGAAAGTCTAATCTGAAGGACTACGTTTTCTGGTTAGTGTACTTTCATATCAAACTGCAAATGGATATGTGCCCCAGCAATGGTCTTCGCTCAGTATTTCCAGAAAAGCAGTGTACCTGTGTGTAACCCTGAGGTACAAAAACTATATTTAAACAAAAAAAAAAACAAACAACCCCTTCCCCCCCAAAACACTGGAGTTTATAAACCATTTAGAAAGGCATAAATAAAGCAGGTGCTGAGCAGACTAGGCTGTTAGATGCATTGTCTGCACTAGTAGAACCCACAGATCCGCAAACAAGAATTAGATTCTCCGGAAACATGTATTTGGAAATGAAATCACTGCTTGGAGCACACTATTGTAAATTGGTAAGATGCAAATACAAAAACAGATCACACATTGCAGATTTGATGGGGAAAAAAAAATTAACAGACACAAACAAAAACCATAACTGGCTTTTGTGACACTACATCCATACAACATAGCCTGAAGAAAACAGAAACTGATGAAACGGTATGCATCATCCCTGCTGTCTAGCTTGACCGTATCATCAGCCCACTCCACTACTTAATGTTAACATTGAGATCAGTGTCAGTTCCAGGTCAGCAGCAACACAGAAGAAGAGTGGGCCCAAGCTCAGTCTCTCTATGTTGTAGCGTTGTAGAACGTCAGTGATTTGCACTTCTTCCTGCAACACCCACAAGTGGGGGAGAAACACTAACAATTCTCACGCACAGACTGCCAGGAAACATACCTGGTGCATGCAGAGAGTACGTCACAGTGAGAAAGCAAATTCTCTGCATAGAGCAAGAGAGCAAAGGAAAAGGGCAGAGAGAAACACTAGGACAACATACCCATGTGTACCAATACTGCATATAGAATTCATTCCCCCCCAACATTAGCACACAGCTCCAAAAACATTTAAATTGAAAGAGAAAAAAAAAGTTTCAGTCAAAACCCAAAAAAAGTGTCCTAAACTGTTGATCAGGGGGGGCAAGGAATAAAAATAAAAAGTCCAACATGTGAGGTAAATATGATAGAAAGCTTAAACACAGCACAGAATGCTGCCTCCCCTCCCTGCTACTGTCCCCCACTTCATGGTTATTAGAGGGGCAGGGATGGATGGGAGCCACAGCATGCAGAACAGAACCCACCCCAACACCAGTCAGAGGAGGCACAGAGGCCCACAGCATAGTACATTGATGCTACATATGATGGTAACGGTGATGATTACAAACAAAGTATTGTAGATGAGTCCCGGGTTATCCTCGACCCAGGTAATTCCAAGTACAAAGTCCTATAGAGGCAAAACGCACCCTGAAGAGCAGCATATCGGAGGTTCTGTCCCAGAGCAGGTGTGTTAAGTATTCCCAGGTTCTGAAATGTTCCCACCTGTGCATTCATGTGTTGTGGAATTGATCCAGGAGTGAGGGAGGTGGGAAGAGAAACACCATCTCCAGGAACCAGAGTGTGCCTTATTGCTTTCACACTCCAATGCAAGGGTACAGTTTAAACCTGTAACACTCATGATAAAGCGTTTAAGGCAGACAGTTATGTTTTTATTGTCATTCAAGTCTAAGATTTTTTTTTAAAGGTTGACCATTCTTTGTGTTCCATGGTAAATCACATCTTCAATATGATACGAGTCTTAGTTTCCAAGGTACATACACAGCAATCGAAGCAGTTCTTTCCTGGACCAAAAAAAATAAAAAAAAATACAAAAAAGTAAAATAAAAATGTACGATGCTGTAGTATATGCCTCAGGCCACCACAAACTCAGAGTTAAGTTCAGCCTTGACCTCTGGTTTCCATAGAGAATCCTCGAAGTCCATGTCAAGGGCACCCTCCCCACTAGATGCACTGCTATTACTGCTGGTCCGACTGGACTTTCTAGTAGGGAGCCACTGATATGGTGCCCTAGAGTCCCTCCGTGCCTTCCGACGCAGTCTCTTCTGATGCATAAGCAACTGCAATCTTTCCACTTTACAGCGAGTTGCCCTGTTTTCTGTTTGCCGCAAGCGATCACCTGTGAACAGAATTATGACATTTGAATGTGCTTTAATGTCAACATATGAGCTAAAATTCTAGGCACCCTGCACACAATACATGCATTCAGTGGTTCTGTAACGCAACAGAATGCTGAATACTTCATATGCAGGTATGGTCTGCTTCTAGCAACTGATGAGCACCAATCCATCTATAACAAAGGAAATTACATTTCAGGGGAGCACAAATTTAAAAAAGCCAGATATACTGCAGAAACCAACCAATCTACAGACAAGAGCTTGGGCACCGTACCCCTTTGTGTACACATTGAGCTTTTCCAACCAGGAGCATACAATAGGTATAAGTCACTGAAATAGTTAAACAGCCTGTGGACTATCAGCTGCACACAGGCATTGAATATTTTATCATGAAGCTCCCACAGCTTCCTGCTGTATAATGGGATCTGCTCACCCCTCCCACACTCAGTCGCTCTTTGTTCTCCAACATAAAACACACAGAATGAAACCGGCCAGATGCATCAGGCCCTCCCCCCTCTCACCCACACCCTCCATGAAGGAGGTGTCAGGCACCTCCTCCTGGGGTCTACAAATACACTGAATGCTGGAGTCACATTCTGAGAATGTGCACACTGTACAGGCAGACAATCTTCCCAGGGTTTGCCAACTAGGTTGTCTTGTTAAATACACTGCCCCTAGGAAACAGTCAACCCACTCTATTTGTACACCCCCACAAATCCTGTGTAAGCACACATTCCTCACCCTACTGCACAGACTCCACATAGGCAGGTCAATGGGAAGAAAAGAAGAAAAAATGGCTGCATCAGCATACCTGCAATATGTACACGTGTTTGACTTTGCCTTCTTTCAAATCTGTTGCAGGCTGTGGTTGGGGAGAAGAGGTGGGCAATACAGGTTTAATCTTCTAACACACACCTAGACACCATGGGTGGGGCTTGAATGTGGTATTGTGAGGTCTATTTTCTTTTATCTAGTCCCCTCCTCCCTGCCCTTCTGCAGTCCACTGAAGAAACAGGCAACTGGCCTCCACCCCCATGAACATGCAGAGGGAGAGGTCAAATAACCCATTCAGTACTGGTCAGGCCATATCTTGTTCCCAAATTCATGCACACATTCTACTTACCAGTAGGTTTGCATTGGCGAGTTTGGGGCTGGGAATGTCCTGTTGGGAGGTTTGTCTGCTGGGTATCACTATTTTTGGGAGAGGTAGCCTTGGCATTCCGGGTCTGTGATGCACACTGGGTGTGGCAGCGGAGTGTGGTGAGTGAGGGTGGCATACCCTGGTAGTGGCGTGTGGCACTCAGCAGGTCATTGAGTATCTGCAGAATTGTCCCAATGTCACGTCGAGGACGTCCTGTACTGTCCTGGCAGTGGGGGTGCAAAGTGCCTGCGGAGTGGAGGTAGTATGAAGTTAAAATTAAATGAAGTGCAAGATGCCCAATCATACTACATGAAAAATGCATGTTGTATTTCCTTTGTCGCTATAACATACTGTTGAATTCCCTTACAAGACTTTTCCGTCAAACAATATTCTGCAATTTCCAAACCATCCACTTAACTGCCCTAACTAATCCACTCTCACAGTTTCACTTATTTTACTTTCCACACTCTAATCAACCCACTGCTGTACTACTCAATCATTTAGCGCTAAGCAGTTTCCCATTTTAGCCTGGGGCATTTCATGAAACCGCACTGATGGGATGTAGTTAGCAGACCGAAGGCTGCCGATCTAAATCCCAATGGTTGAAGCCCAACAAGGAACTTAAGATAGGTGTCAAAATACTGACGCCTATCTTAATCCTGAGGCCGGAACACAGGAGGCAGACTGAACGAGGTAAGTCCGGGGCGTCCTTAGTGTTAGCCGCGGGGGGTTTAGGCACCAACGGGGAGGGTTATGTTTAGGCACCAAGCAGGGAGGGGGGTTGAAGGGAAGACTTATGTTTAGGCACATACAGGGAGTGTTAAGCTACAAGAAGGGAGGGTAAGTATAGTTACCCGACCCCTGTCCGGATACCAACCAACCATCGGGAGACGCCGCTGTCGGTATTGTCACAGGAGGCATCCGGACAGCCAGCATTACATACAGATCCCCACACCAACTGGTTAAATTTGCCTGCAAACTGTAAAGCTGGGTACACACTATAAAATGTATAATTCAGACAAGGAACGGAATGCTACATCGTATAGAGTGTATGCCAGCTCTGGCGTTCATCTCATCGTCCCATCCGCTGTGCAAAACAGCATATGGGACAATCTGAACGACACACCATGTAACTGCACCGCAACAATACATTGCTCCGTCGTACACCGGATTGTGCAGTGTGTATACCGCGTGCACTGTCGTTCAGGTGTGTACCCATTTTAAGAGGGCCCCGCTTCGTTTTGCAAATACTCAAGTCTTTATTACCATTTATGTTCCCTATTGCACTGCACAGTATGTTAGCTCTATATGAACATGAATAAAAACATAGGGACTGCATGGAATGGGTTACAGAAGGATGATCATTGAAAGGTAAAGAAAAATTATCAGCTACAACACTGCACAATTTTTTCTAGCGATAGGAGCAAACACATACTTACATTACTCTAGACTGCGCTCATACTCCTAATTTAAAAAAAAATAAAATATGAAGCTTTATCTTCATATTTTTTATTTTTTTTAAACTAGCAGGAGTAGGAGTTTAATAAGTTTGCTCTAAATGCATGCTTTACTCCTTATCCCATTTCCTTAATATGCAACAATCACACAAAAACGAAAATGAAGATGAAGATAATGGTGTAGTCATTACTAGGCCAGACTTCGCTTCCGGAACAAGCTTCATATATTTTAGAGTGGAATACTGGTGGGAAACTGACCCGAAAAAGTCCCTGAGAAGACACCAGGAGCATGGTTGACAAAACTCTCTATAATGGCACCAGGCTTGCGTTGTCGACCCGATTGGGAAGTACTGGCATCTTCGCTACTCCGACTGCTACTACTGCATTCCACCTGCTGGGAAAGAATGGAAAATTTGATCAAATAAAGTCTATATGAAACCAAGAAATACCAGGCTACAGACAGACCAAGCAACTTTATTCCATAAGTTTTATCTTGACCTCAAACTCAGCCAGACTCCCAGTGTACTCACCTCTGTACGGGGTGATGTAGTCACACCCTCTCCATGCGAGCGGAAGACGCTAGTGGTGAGGGAGGAGTGAGGGGCATTGCAATGTGTGGAAGCAGTGGGTGCTGACACAGGTGGAGGAGGAGAACTCTGTGAGCAACCTGCCAGTCGGGTAAGCGCAGGTGTGGTGCTTGTATGCAGGGTACGGAAGTGGGGAGCTGCATTGTGCTCAGTCCCTCTGGTGATCAGATGGCGGTGCTGGAGGTGAGACCCCCCAGCTTGCTGGGCAGCCAACTGCAGCTGTACAAACATCATGTGATCCCCAACACGAAGTGCCAGAGTAAGAGGGGAGCGTCCAAATAAGAAGTCATTCACCTAGGATATAAAATACATTGCATCATCCCAATACAGCTTTATATATTCAGCACAATATAAGAGATCAGCACTAGCAAACCTACATATGAACGGTCTATCTACACATACAAAAATCACACGATACATTAGCATAAATCTGTTGTAACATGGATAAGCACATGTCAAGTAACTGCTTCTGGATTAATGTAATATTTCATTTGATATCAGTTAACTTACACCTTTCACATAAACCAAACATTTCTGAGCTATAAAATACTGTGATCTCTGCAACATCCTCTTATCTGGCCATCATCATCATCACCACATTCATCAGAAATTAAAATGTGGCTATTGAACCAGGAACAGGTTAACAGAAATTGTGATCAAGAGTCTACAATCTGAACCCATCCAAAAAAAAAAAAAAAAAAAAACACAAGCTACACAGAAGCACCACGCCATCACGACTCAGTCATACAAGCAGTCATGAATTCAGCACCCCTCCCCCACATCACGACTCCCCCACCCCCGCATCACTGGACAAAGAGCAGAACATTAACCCTGCAAGAACTGGAGAATACATAAACAGACTTCATATATGACCAGTACAGCATGTACTCTTCTCTTTTGCATATATACATGCACACAGCTACTCTCCCAGTTTTATCAGGCTGCTCTCTCTGACTCACCCCCTTCCAACCCACGCCTGCAGGAACAGCTAAAAATAGCAGAGTCCAGCACGCAGCTAGGAGAACAAGGCCATGGGAGGGGGATGAGGGGACTCAGGTACAGAAATGGTAAAGATTTACAAGGTACGAGGAAAAAGGTAGATCCACAATGCTAGGAGAAATGTACCAAGGTTCGGGACTAAAAAAAAAAAAAAAAAAATAGCAGTGTTCATGATGAATAAGTGTTAAGCTGCTGAATAAGAAGTGACACAAGTATCAATGGCATGTAAGTGTTGCAACAAGGAAATGCCAACACCATATAAATAAGGAAATGCCACCACAGGATGGAAGTTACTCCCTGAGATTCATGAATTAAAAAAAATAAAATAAAAGCAAAACATCCACACAAAGTAGGAAGTCAAAGGCCTTAAGAAAAAGTACAAGAACTACATAAGGAAAAACAAAACAAAAAAAAAAAAAAAAAACACACCCTCCACACCATCTGATTAGCAACCAGTTTGTCAGTAGGACAGGCATGATCTGCGTCAGAGTACATGGTGACACCACTCTGAACGTAGTGACTTCCCCTTGCCCTCCCCCACAATACAGTGTTGTAGCTACTCACCTGCGTCTCTGTCAGACTCTCTAGGGCCTGCATCACTGACTGCTCTGGGCGGGACATCTGGGACTATGGGGACAAATGGGGGGAGAGTCATCACTATACAGTATAATTTGTATGGATCAGGATTAATGCAGGAGCTGGTTTAGACACTCACCATGAGTCCAGCCTCAACAGTAGGTAGGAGAGTCAGTCTGCTTCCGTCTGAAACCCCCAGATCCAGCAGCTTTCCAGAGCTTAAACGTCTAAAGAGAGAATGGAGATAGAAGTTAGACAGACATTCCAGAAAAAATGACTTGGCAGCAACCCCCATGCAGACAAGAGACCACCCTCTACTTAGTTGACTTATTGGTTCTCTTTCAACCTCCCGTCATGTTTTGGCTATTCTTGGCAATGAATGGGTTATGACTAGGCCACTTTGGAAGTGCCAGAGTGGTGATGGGGGCAGGGGGGGGGGTGAGAAATTATGTTGATGTCATCACTTTTAGAGCCTCCCTGAATTACTTACTGGAAGAGGGGGTAGCTGGGGCCAAACTGGGGAGCGGACAACAGATTCCACTCTCCTAATAACCAATATCCACATTTTTAAGAATGTAAGTTGATTTAGGATGAGAACACAACACTAAACCTTATAATGTTACACAGTACTCCCCTGAGGAAGGAGAGTCGCATAGTATTAAGTTTATAAACTGGGGCAAAGGAATTGAAAAAAATATTTTTAAAGCATGAGCAACAGTATAGACTACAGGAGTCTAGCTATAGGAGCACAGGGAGATACACAGGCACAGGGGGGAATGGGAGCAGATATGCAACCTAAGCTGGCACATTAGCAGATGGGGTGACGGTGAATGTATGTGTGTGGGGGTAAAGGACAGCTGTACACCGGGACAGACAGACACAGGATGGGGGGTGCACAGACACACTGATCAGGAAGGAAGCAGACATCGCAGGTCGTGTAGGTTTCGTTAAACAAAGACCCACCGCCCAGGCTTGAGGAACAAAGGCCGGAAACACCGGGGGACCCGTGGCGGAGGGGGATCACACGTCCACACAAAGCCCATCACTCTGCCCGGAGCACTCTCCCCTCCCCCCACGACACATCCACACATGCTGAGCCCGGCGCTAACCGGCCGGGGCACCCAGCACGGTGGGCAATGTACCCGGGCACTGCTGCCACTCACGTCTCCCGGTGCAGTAAGGTGAGCCGCTCCTTGGGCACCTTGAGCCGCTGAGAGATCCGCCGCTTCAGTCCGTCCACCGTCTCCTCGGCCGGCACATGAAGCTCATAACGGGTGCCCGTGGTGCTTTGGATGTTCAGGTTCATGAGCGGCTCTCTAGCTCCGTTCATGCAGCTCCGAGTGCTGGGCTGCTGCTCCATCCGGGGATCGGTCGCCAGCTCCGGTCTCCGCTCTCAGCTCCGGCGTAAAACTAATACAGAAAGTTACATGGACTCTCCCCCTCCAGAGAAGAGGCGACCGACGCCGCCGCCGCCGCCCCCCAGCCAATGGCAGCGCACTCTCACCTCCCCCCACGTGGCGGCTAAATGACACCTTCTTCATGACGTAACACCAATCATCATCCAGTTTCTAATGCCACCGCCCACTCCAACAGTCACCACGCCCTCACGGCCATTCATAATAAATTGGATTTAAAACAAAGAGACGGGAGACGCAGCCAGCGGGTGACGGGGACGCGGAGGGTTACACGGGGCGGTCTCTAAGGTTTAAAAAAAAAAAAAAAACTAAAATACACCATCCATCCATCTGCAGAAAATGATGGATTTAATATGCAGCTTTCAGAAGTAAATGTAGGATTAATGCCATGGAGGACTCAGAGAAATAAACGCACAGAAGCCTTTTCTCTGTGTATGAAAGCTGGTGAAACGATACAATGCAGGTCAATCCTATTCCATACGAAGGGTGCGACTGCGAGTTACCGTTGTTTTGAAACTCTGGCAACGGACTGGCACCGCGCACCCTTCACGGCCTACTTCAAGCCCAAATTTACTTAATTTTGCTCTGAGCCCTATGAAACAGCGAACACTTTTAGGCGTAACTGGGATTCCATCACACGTGGCTGTTGTCGCGATGACTCACACCCCACGAGTACATCACGTGGAATAGGATTAGCACCTAGGTCTCAGTACACATCGCAGGCTCGCAATATAAAAACTTGTATCACCACAATACACATTTTAGTAGCTGCGCAATTTACCAACTCTGGGTGGTATTCAATTAGTTCCACACCCGCTGAAACGTTTTGCCTGCTCGACTTTTCGCCGACATTGCGTGTTTTGGATGCGGAAACTTATGCACATCCCCACTATTCGCCGTATTCAATTACAAACCATGCGAAAACGGCAAATTCAGAACAGACGGAAAGTGCTGTCAGAATTGGGGAAATCAGCCTGAACACCCCTCCCAAAGATGCACTAACATTGGGGAACAATCAGTGCCGGCCCTAGCCCAAATTTTTTGGTAAGCAAGTATATCTTTTGGCGCCCCCCTATGCAGTGCCCCTTTTACAGTGCCACCGGTAGTGGTCCCCCCTGTGTGGTGCCCCTTGTGCCCCCAGTAGCAGTCCCCCTATGCAGTGCCCCCAGTAGTAGTACCCCCTATGCAGTGCCCCCGGTAGTGGTCCCCCTGTGCAGTGCCCTTGTGCCCCCAGTAGTACTCCCCCCCCTATGCAGTGCCCCCAGTAGTGGTACCCACTATGCAGTGCCCTTTATATAGTGCTCCCAGTAGTGGTCCCCCCCTTGTAGTGCCCCTAGTAGTAACCCCCCCCTGTAGTGCCCTCAGTAGTAATCTCCCCTTGTAGTGCTCCCAGTAGTAGCCCCCCCTTGTAGTGCCCCCATTAGTAATCCCCCCCTTGTAGTGTCCCCAATAGTAATCCCCCCCTTGTAGTGCCCCCAGTAGTATTACCCCCTGTAGTGTCCCCAATAGTATTATCCCCTGTAGTAATCCCCCCTTGTAGTGCCCCCAGTAGTATTACCCCCTGTAGTGTCCCCAGTAGTATTACCCCCATAGTAATTCCCCTTGTAGTGCCCCCCAGTAGTATTCCCCCCCAGTAGTATTACCCCCTGTAGTGTCCCCAGTAGTATTCCCCCCCTAGTAATCCCCCCTTGTAGTGCTCCCAGTAGTATTCCACCTTCCCCCGCCCCCCGCAGTAGAGACGTAATGAAAATTAAAAAAAAACCACTTACCTGAAACCCGCTTCTGCTCCTGGTCCCGCCGCCGATACCAGCTCCTCCGTCCGCCGCTTTGCATTATGGGAGTGACGTCACGTCATGACGTCACGTCTGACTCTCATCAGCTGCTAAAGCAAACACACAGCTGCCGGCAGCTGTGTGTTTGTGCTGTGTAGCGCTGACCGAACTCCATCCGGTCAGCGCTACACACGCGGTGCAGCTGTGTTACAGAGACACAGTCTGCACCACGGCCCACATGGTACGCAGCTGAGGCGCCCTTCACTATGTGGCGCATTACGCAGCTGCGTACCATGCGTAACGGAAGAACCAGCCCTGGGAACAATGTAGATGTATCTGAATAGCCCTAATAAAACTGTTTGGGGTACTTAAGTTGTTTCAATAGCTTATTAGCGTATTTGCACAGTGGTGAAGAATGGCATTAAGCAGTATTTTTGTGTGAAAATAAGTAGTCCTGTCATATTTGTGGTACTTGCAATGGGTACTAGCATATTTTTCTGTCTAAAAGTGAACTTGTGGAAAAACCACCCTCATACATGCACCTGCAATCCCAAAAACACTTGGCCCCTCCTTACAGCACCCCAAGAAGTCTATTTCACTAGTTTTTATGCTTGTCCCCCCACTTTGTACTTTTTCGCCTCCAAAATGAAAGTACTTTTTTGGGGTGTTCTTATGGGGTTTTTCTCCAAGGGATTTTTTGACACAGTTGTCCTTTGGGGGCTGTCCCAAGGTTTCTGAGTGGTTTCTCCACGTTTGCACCCCAAAATAAAAATGTTGCACTTCTCTCCTGCTATACTTAGGTGAATCTTTTTCACCTATTACATTGTATTGACGTTCCGCGTACGTGAAACCCGGCTGGAATTGAATTTGGAGATAAGTTCCGACCACACAAAAAGCTCCGATATGCGATACTTTTCCGCAGAAAACGTATTTTCGCTTCTAATTGAATATGGCCCTTTGCGAGGGTTTTCTCCACATCATCTGCAGCTTAGCTCTGGCAGTGAAGGGTAGATGTGAAATACCAGAAAGTTGGTTTTGGACTTGTGCCAGATATACAAAATTCAACGGAATCAGTTGCAGCCAGGAAAATTGAAGAACCCTTCATCCCAGCTTTTGTGTATCTGGAAAACACTCTATGATCCTCAGATCTTCTGCTATAGTAACTGTAGCCAATATTGTAATGTCCCTGTAGTGCTGCTTGCAGAAAAAAAAAAAACGAAAAAACATTACTTACCTCAAACCCCGCTCAAACCCCCGCATCCACTGATGCTCAGTCCGCCCGGCTGCTTCTCAGAACTATGGGAGAGACGTCATGATGTCTCTCCCATAGTGCCCGTGGGGAGAGGCAGAAGCTGGAGTTCAGGAGAGAACTCCAGCCTCCGGCTACCGCGGCGTTGAAGGGAAGGAGCCGAGCGCCCGCTGGTAATAAAATCAGTGGGCATCCGGCTTGGAGCCTCCCTGCGGCGCCGGCGGCGGGTGCTTCGGCGCACCCGGTGCACGTGCACCTCCAGCCCTCCCCTGTACAGCTGTATTTTTATGGACAAACCCCCATCCCCGGCAGGTACAGGCCAGTCACTTGAGAGTCTAGGTAACCTATATGTGGGTTCTCTGCAACGGGGAACCTCTGAAGAAATTGTTCCTCTCTGGGCAGATGGTGACTTACATCAGTATTCACTATACACATAGAAGATCACATGGTCTTGAAGATGCCTGTTTGCTAAGTAATGATAACATTGGTTATATTTCTACACAGAGGTTTGACCAAATACATACAGGTTGAGTCTCCCATAACCGTATATTCTAAAAACCGAAATATTCCAAAAACCGGAATATTTCGGGGCAGCCGTGACGTCATGACGTCACTAGTGTCAATGGCCAATGACTAGAAGGTGGGTGTGGCTTCAGAGGCATTTTCTCACCAGAAAATATGAGTCTTCTTCTCCTCCACATGCCGGATCTCCCCCACGGCACACTCCAGACAGCACGTCACTCACCGGATCCCCGCGACATCCGACGGACATCCTCGCAGCGACCTCCAGTGACACCCGAAGCGCCCGCCGAACCCAATGCACTCGCCGGAAATTCCAGTGACAAGTGCCGGACCCCCTGCATCCTCCTGTTACACAAACAGCGGCACCCGCCGGAAATCCCTCTGACACTCGCCAGAGCCCCTGCAGCATACCTCCTGTTACACCTGCACCACAGGCTGGACCCACTGCGGCACTCACACACTCACACAGCACCCTGGCCTCAGGTATTCTGAAAACCGAAAAAACCCAATATCCGAAATGCTCCTGGTCCCGAGCATTTCGGATATGGGAGACTCAACCTGTACTAACAGAAGTTTTGGTGCAGGTCAAAATGTGAACTTCCCTGATCAAACAATTTTCTATTATTACATTTTATTTGCTAATTTGGTACCAATTGTATCAGTAATGTTTCTTAAGAATGAAGATTACTGTCCCTGAGCCTTTTCCTTCTAATCCTGCTAGTTGTGGATAATCTCCAGCCTCATACCAACCCTCCCCTATGTCTCTCCAGCTACCTTCTCTTTCTCCAGCCCCTTCTGTCTATCCCAGACCCATAACAGGGCTTCAGTGTGCCCTATGCGCTGCCGCCCCCTCCCTCTGAACGTATGCCTTCATAAGGCTGCTCCCCAATGGGTGAGTGGGGGTGTCAAGACGAGAGCACTGCAGCACTAGCCCGAGGGTCCTCAGGACACTCCGACCAGCTGTAAAGGCTGTATGGCCGAAGCATCTGATGGACACTTCGGCTGGCACTGCAGCACCAATACACGCTGTAGGGTGCCTTTCCTGGCACCCTACTATCCAAATTCAGGGGTTGTGCCCCTACAACCCTCTCTCCCCCCATAGAAGAAAGTGTGGGGGCTGGAGAGATACTATGTCTTGTGGCTGCCCACCGCGGCTCCTCTCTTTCAACAGAGTGGCGCTGCCTGCCATCATGTCGTTACGCACACTGCGCCTTAATAAACAAAAAACAGTATTGCAGCGGTCACCACCAGTGCAATAAAGCTACAGCGGCTCCCCAGACAGATCTCGTATATGCCTGCACCCTTCTGATCACTGCAGCAGTTTGAGTTAGTTATAGATGTGCTCCTAGTCGTCCCCATCCCGACCCCCTCCCCCCGTCGCCACTGGGCCTGATCGTAGTCATAAGGAATATTTTTTTGTGCCATCAACAGACTCTAATAAGAGCCTATCCTGGTAACGAGTAAGAAGTGATAGGCTAGTTTACGCACACGTGCACAGCAGAAAAGTAGCAATGGGCATAGTGGTGTCGAAGCCGGATGATTGCCTGAGACCAGATCTTAAAATTAATATTTGCACAACGCCATTTTGCGTTGTCCACACAACGCCATCTTGTGGCGCCTACATGATACTTTCGTGTACGGCGCTATGTTATGATTATTAGCGTTGTGCGTCTGCCACTGCCCTACATCAAAAGTCCTCACTATACAATACATACATTTATTAGACCATATAATATGAACAACCCCGCAAAGCATGTACCATGGTGTACTCCACAAACACATAGACGCATAACGCATACTAGCATCTTTTCTTAATATCCCCACACCAACACACTGCATACTTACACTGAAATGTTCCCTAGCATTAAGGTCAATATTAGAGGTTTTATTCGTTATCAATTATGTTGTGAAATGAATGTTATTTGATATCTCAGGTTTAGTACATAATAAACAGGCCATGTTTGGTGCCTTTCTAAACCACTGTTTATTTGCAGATCTCCAGGTCCATCGGCAAGGAGATCGCAACATGCTTCTGCAAGTTATGAATTATAGAGTTAGGTATTGAAATATACTCTGTAATGTAATGTTTATTAGCCAGTTTAGACTTGTTTTTCGGTGGGAAAAGATACACAAAGAGCCGTTGGAGGGCTGAACTACCACTGTACAAACTGACCTATGAACGACATCGTAACAGAAGAACCAATGGGATTATGCCAACTCGTTCCTATTGTATTGCCTACTCTCTGTAAGGGTATATATTCAGGCGCTCTATTTCCAGTAGTCAGTCATCTTATTCTTTATTTTGACGGAGGCTTCACCTTTGATGCCGGGAAATCTGCATCCAGATTTCCTGCGTATGTAACGACTGTACCTTGTGAATGTATAATCTTTTGCGCTAATTGTATTATAGATCAAGGTGTGTAACTAAATGCTTTTATGTGAATAATATCTTTTTGTGCTTTGGAACCACACTCAAAGTCTGGAAAGCAGTTATTCCTTGTGCGACTTATAACGCTAAATAGCGACATTTGGGTATAAAGATCATTAGGTATTCATAGTTGGGGGCTCTCAGTTAGGTCACACTACCGGAATTTACATGGTAACACATGGTTATCGATCTCTCACCAAAGGGTGGACGGCGCCATACGCAGGAAAGAACGCACTGTCTCCGAAAACCTACCACTTAATGTTGAGAGACCGATATCCATTATTGTGTGAGTTCAAGGAGCGCTGATTAGAATCAAGGGACATGGAAGGAAAAGTTTGTTTTCTTTCATTGATAAAGTTTTGTGTTAGGGGGTAAGTCGCACAATAGCGTAGGCATATTTCCTGTATTGCTGCCACGTGTTCAACCAGTCATTGTATTCATAGCATGATTGCTTGTTAAACCTCTGAATTACACTACTATATTTGGGGAAAAGGTTTTAATTTTTTTCTGCACAGAAAAAGTGTATGTAATTGACATGTGTGATTGTAAAGTAGAGGCTGCTGTCTATTAAGCCTAGGTTAAAACTCAGTAGGTGCCTGACGGGGTTGTACAAACTACTGGGCCAGTGTACAAAGCAGGTACATTGTGGTTATCGAGAAACTAAGGGGTTTCTTGGTCCGACACCCATTAATCGCAAAGTCCATTGATCTGTTAGGTTCTTTGGGCAATGCGATCGGATCTCATGGTTATATAAAAAACTGTGATTGTGAAGTGGGTTGTTGTGGGAGTGAAACTGCTGGCAAGGTTAGGAGTTATTAGAACTTCTAGATGCTACCAGCTGGGAGTAAACTTAAGGTAGGAAGCGAGTGGTGAAGCTTGAGGTGAATTCATCACAAGTAAAATAATCAGCTAGGCAGTTATTTTACTCCTCGTTTATGCACACAGACCATATCGCTTATCGGGAAAGTGGTGCATAACGGGATGAAGCGAGCGGCTGAAGCTTGATTTGAATTGGCCGCTAATAATTTACAATAGGTGATTATTCTGCTCCTTGTTGTGCAGGCTGACTGTAACACCCTGCGGGCCGGCTGTGTATAACGGGAGGGAATGCGTGAACGTAGCTCACTAAAAATCGTGCACCAATCAAAACTCTCTAGAAATTGCTAAGCGTTTTCTCAGATGGGTGCAAAGCAATCTCTAGTAATGGTCGATGATGTGCTGCTGGTGGAAGGGCCGGTTGGTTCAGCCAGGTATGTCATGTTTAAAAAGTATGGTGCGTACGCTACGGCGTACTGTGGCATATGGGTCAACCTGTCCAAGGAATGTAGAAAACCTTTTCCTAAGATTGCTAGCTTTGATTCGGAGGTACTGAATAATGTTAGAGACAGTATATATTTAGTGAAATCTCTGAAAAGGATAAAGTTTAATGATTGTTTGAAGTTGTGGCAGCACGTGGGGAACATGTGACTTAGCAGTGTGCATGCGACGCAAATTAGCGTCGCGCGCACGATGCAAGGCAGCGCGCACACAATGCTAAATAGCGTTGTGTGCACGCCACAAGGGAGCGTACACGCACAGCAAAGTAGCGTTGCTGAAGGGAATGTTAGTAGCGCATGCGCACCACCACCGCCCTATGCGGATGGGGGTGAAGGTACAGTCGATCTGAAAAATGATAAAAATGTAATAAGTAACTTATACCCTCTCCTAAGTAACTATAAGGAACATGTTTATGATACAGATGATGAACCTGTTATAATGTCAGCTCTTTCCCATGTTGCCCAAATGTTAAATGTACCATCACAGCAAGCACAGGTAACTGCCCTGCTAGTACCAGAAATGGAGGTAGGCCCACCAGTGCAGGAAGTATTAACACCCACTGTAACAGTAGCGGAGGTTGTTAATACCATACATAGTAGTAATAGACTGAACCCTCAACCAGGTAGCAAGGCCAAAGGTAGCGGTGTGGCAGGCTTCCATCCCGTCAGGACAATAACTGTTCCCAATGGGAATCCGGACGCAAATGGAATAATGACTACAAGGGATGTAGCGATGCATTGTCCATGGACGAGAGCGGAGCTACATTCCATAATAACATATTTCCCTGACCCTAGGAAAGAACTAGCAAAGTGCCAGAGATTTGCAAAGGATTTAGGTAATGCTCATGAGCCAACCAACAAAGATTGGCGAGTGGTATTATGGGCATGCCTTCCACACAATACCGACGTGAAAAAGTTTATCACGGCCTATGTATTGGATGGAGATAGGACCTGATTCAGAGCCGCTCGTAAGCGGCCGCTCATTCGTTCCGACCGATGTTCGCACAACTGCACATGCGTACGGATTTTAATACACTTGCGCGAACCAGTCAGTGCGGCCGAAAATCGTGTGCTCACTAAATAGCGAATGCCTGCTATTTTGAGTGACAGAATGAGGCGTTTGTGGGTGGTAACAGGGGAAGGTGCTTGAAAACGGGGAGTGTCGATCCGAACGTAGGCGTGCCAAAAGGTCAAAACGGGCGTTTTAAGGGTGTGCATAATTAACAAATCAGCGTCACTGCCCACGTCACTTGGTTGTTTTGTAGTTAGAACTGCTCGCATGATTGTGGTAGGATAAACCAACCACAAGAATAGCGAGCAGTTCATACGCCGTCCGATGTACTCGATTAATCTAATAAATAGCGGACATGACGTATGATGGGAGCAGCCAGGGGGCGTTTTTGTCAAAATTACGTTTGCATGCTTTGTTCGCTCGTTCAGACATAGAGGCGTGAACAAACCGCAAAGAGCGAACGATTAATTTAAATAGCCAGACCTTTTTCTGGACGAGCGAGCGCAAATAGCGTCCGGCTCTGAATCAGGCCCATAGTCCCATAACTGATGAAGGCAATCAGGACAACATAACCCGCATTGTCACCCAATTGGCCGTATTTTTCCCATTAATAGTTAACTTGAGTAAAATCTTCACAATTAAGCAGAAAGAGAGTGAGACTGCAGCAGATTATTTCACTAGAGCGCTGCAGACTATTACCCAATACACAGGTATAGAAGATATAAAAAACAACACACACCACAGGGAAATGACCATAACGGTGCTCATGTATAAAGACACTCTAAAGACCAGGGTTCAGACCTCACTTCCTGGATGGAGGGGAATTACAGTAGACACACTCAGGGAATCTGCAATTGACATGATAAAAACATCTTTAGGAAGAGAGAAATGCAGAGAGAGAAACTAATGGCTGTTAGTATTCAAGCTCTGGAAGGAATGCAAATATCACCGCAGCACTCTTTACCCTCACAGCCACAATACACCCGTCCCACACAACCTCCAAACTAATATCCCTATATACAAACACAATCTTTCCACACTCCCCAACCCACACGGCAACAACATTTCAATACACGTCAACTATGAAGGTGTTATATTTGTAACAAGGAGGGACACATAAGTAAGTTTTGTAAAGCGAGAAAGTGGGAAACGCCAAACCAGGGAACACCGACATACCCACAGAAGGGGCACCCACAACAGTCAGGACAGTTCCTGCTAACATTGTGGCAGTAAATGCTTACTGGAGGAAGACAGTCAGCTCTAGGGGTCAGGTCACACCTGTAGTCTACAGCCAGTCAGGTTAACTGGGAGTACTAGGGAAGAACCTGTAATGACGGTTGATGTAGCTGGTACTAAACATTCTTTTCTTGTAGACACAGGGGTGACCAGATCAGTGATAAAATCTCCATCTAATTTACAGGTGACCTGCAAGACAGTAACAGCAATTGGTGTAATGGGTAAAGTGCAACATTATCCTTTAACCAAGTCTGCAGAGGTTACTATTGGTCCATTGCATACCAGGTATTCCTTTCTCCTGGGAGCAGCGGCTCCTACTAACCCTACTGGGAAGGGATTTGTTATGTAAAAGGGGATGTGTCATTTATTGTACCCCTGATGGTATATATTTAGATATCCCAGAGAGAGTTACGCACGAGGGATATACTGGACACTCCCCAAAGGTTAATGTTTCACTCTACTGTTTCAGATAAAAATCCATCTCAGGTAGAGCAGATGTTATCTCAGATATCAGGGTCCCTCTGGACGAAAGATGGACAGGACACTGGATTGATGGCAAATGTAGCTCCCGTAATGGTAAATTTAAACAGTGGTAGGCAAGCTCCAAAAATTCCTCAGTACCCATTAAAGCCAGAAGTAGAGATAGGGGTTTATCCCATAATTGAGCGGTTATTGCAACAGGGAATTTTAGTCTGTACAGTAAGTGTAGTCAATAGTCCCATTTTTCCAGTGAACAAGGCTGGGGGGAGGGGCTATAGATTAGTATAGGACCTTAGAGGGGTTAATAAGGTAGTTGAGAGCCAATTTCCTGTAGTGCCAAATCCAGCTGTCATCCTTATGCAGATTCCACCATCTGCAACCCATTTTACTGTCATTGACCTCTGTTCTGCCTTCTCTGTCCCTCTTCATCCTGTCAGTACCTATTTGCATTTACATACAGGGGGGCACAATACACATGGACACGATTGCCCCAGGGCTTCATAGACAGCCCCAGTATCTTATTATCTTATCCCAGACCTTACACGACTGTTTACAATCTTTTCAACCTGTCAATGGATCTGTTCTAATACAATATGTAGATGATTTATTGTTGTGTTCTGATTTGTTTTTGTCATGTTTAAATGATACTAAACTACTGTTTCTTCATCTCTCACAGACAGGACACAAGGTTGCTAAGGACAAATTACAGCCATGCCAGTCCAGGGTTAAATACTTGGGACACTGTCTAACCCAAGGATTATGACATCTGACTACTGACAGAATCCAGGCCATACAGACCATGACACTGCCGCAAAGCCAACAGCAAATCCGTACCTTCTTGGGAGTGTGTGGATACTGCAGAATGTGGATCCCAGGTTTTTCTATTTTGGCTTTACCATTACATGACTTAGTCTCTTCCTCAAAGCCCGATCGTGTCGTACACACAGAGGAAACAGAGCAGGCTTTCCTTAACCTTAAGGATAGTCTGACAAGAGCACCTGCATTGGGAATACCTGATTATGAAAAACCTTTTGATTTGTATTGTACGGAAGCTGACGGTTGCGCAGCAGGTGTCCTCACACAAAAACATGTTGATGCCAATAGACCTGTAGCATACTACAGTGCACAATTGGACACTGCAGCAAGATCACTCCCAACGTGTTTAAGAAGTGTAGCAGCAACTGCTCTATTGGTCAGTAAGAGTGAGGATGTAGAATTAGGCCATGATATGATTGTCTATACACCCCATGCTGTATCTGCTTTCTTGAATTCTGCCCAAACCAGACATGTCTCTTCAGCTAGGTTCACGAAATGGGAACTAGCCCTAATAGCACCTGCAAACATTACCATTAAATGGTGCAGTACGTTAAACCCAGCAATGTATTTACCATATGTGCCTCAGGATGCACAAAGAGTGGAGAGAGGTGAGTCGCTGGTGGAAGGAGAGTTCTGCAGGTATATTGATGCACATGATTGTATGGAATATTTGAATCAGACCTTTACTGCAAGACCTGACATACGTGATACACCTTTAAATTGTAGATGTGACATTTTACATGGATGGGAGTTGTCATAGACAAACTGACACTGGAGAGTTATGTACAGGTTATGCTGTTATAAATGATGAGGACGTTATAGAAGCCGAATCTCTTGGTCCACCACACTCGGCCCAGGTGGTGGAGCTGGTGGTACTAAGAAGAATGTGTGAATTAGCAAAAGGCAAATCTGCTAATATCTACACTGACTCCAGGTATGCCTTCGGGGTAGTACATGATTTTGGTGCTCTATGGCATCTTAGAAATTTTATGACAGCAGCAGGCACACCAGTCGCACATTCAAAACATATAAAAGGACTATTGACAGCGATTAAAATGCCTAAGGCAGTGGCCGTCATTAAGTGTAAAGCCCATACATGTGAAGACGATCCGGTGTCACTGGGCAATAATAGAGCAGATGAAGCTGCCAAATGGGCAACAGGTTTAAAATGTAACATAACAGTTGATAAGATGATGGTTTTCCAAATGATTTATATGCACAAATTAATTGAGATGCAAAATTTGTGTTCCATTCAGGAAAAGGCAGTCTGGAGATCCAAGGGATGTGGGCAAGAGTCCTCTGGAGAGACGGACAAGGTAAGCCGGTGGCACCCAAGGCATACTACCCAAGCTTGGCTGAGGCAGCGAACGGTCTGACTCACCTGGGAAAGCAAGGTATGTGCAAGTTAGTCAGGGCATATTGATGTGCACCAGGTTTCTCTTCCCAAGCCGAAAAGAGGGCAATGTCCTGCTTGACATGCTTTAGGAAGAACGTTGGAAAAACAATACCAACCGAGCCATCCCACATTCCTCCAACAGACGGACCCTTTCGGGTAATACAAATTGATTTCATCCAATTACCACCCTGCAGGAATCTCAAGTATGTATTAGTGTGTACAGATGTGTTTTCTAATTGGGTTGAGGCATATCCAGCTGCCACTGATACTGCTGTGTTCACTGCTAAAAAGATTGTTCAGGAATTTGTATGCAGGTAAGGTATCCCTAGAATTATTGAAAGTGACAGGGGTACTCATTTCACAGGTGATGTCTTCCAGAACATGTGTCAGTTGATGGGTATTAATAGTAGACTTCACACCCCTTACTGACCGCAAGCCAGCGCCAAGGTGGAGAGGATGAATGGTACTATTAACAACAAACTAAGTAAGATCATGGCAGAAACTGGACTGGGGTGGCCAGAAGTATTACCGCTAGTCCTTCATAGCATTAGGACAACTCCTAGACCCCCTCTTAATCTGTCCTCCTTTGAGATACTGTTTGGTAGACAACCTCATTTGATTATAAGCCCGCAGGAAGATTTGAAGAGTAACAAGTAGGTTACTGTAAGGTATCTTATAACAATGAGTAAACAGTTGAAGCAGAAACTTAAATATTTGTCACCTGATATGCCAGAAGCAAACTGTCATGATGTTGAACCTGGAGAATTTGTTATGATCAGAAATTTCTTACGTTCAGGTTGTCTGACAGATCGGTGGGAAGGTCCGTATCAAGTGTTGCTGATGAGTACAACTTCCTTGAAAGTGGCAGAGAGAGATACCTGGGTCCATTCCACTCTGCAGAAAGGTCAACCAACCTGTGGAGAGACAAGGCGGAGTTGAGGCAGATAACGTAGACCTGTCAATTGTGAGCCTGTTCCGGGAGGGATAGAAGTTGCAGTGAGACACCTGAGTTAAAGAAATTTATAGATCACTGTTCCAACAATGGAGGTGTGTGCTTGGGTTACATTTGTGTCTTTTTCCAGAGTCTTCATCATCCTAGTTTGTTTTGGATGTCTGGTTTCTGTGACGGAGGACAGATGACGGAGAGGGGAGCTGATGGTGCTATCGATGGAGTGGAGTTAGAAGAAGGAGTGCTAAACCAATCGGCGGAGTATCTGACAAAACTCAGTACAGTAATTGCTAAGAGATCTGTTAGTCTGGAAAATCAGTGTGAAGGTTTATTGTCTGAGGAATATTGTATTTGTGAGTTTTGTGGGTCCCTAGTTGATGAGAGATGCACCCAACGGTGCCAACCTAAGTATAACCAGTATTGGGGTGGGTATCCTTTAGAGGATTATCATACCATGGTGGGCAAAGTTTTAAACCAAACTGACTGTTGGGTGTGCTCTCATGTGCCTCAGGGACAACATAATGTAGGGTGAGTGCCATTTACATTAAATGTCTCTGAGGTTTTAGAATTACAACAAGAGAAGAAGCTGGTTGGAAAATTTCTTATGTCCAAACCACCTCATTTTAAACTCCACTAGTACCAAGTAGATAAATCACTTTTGTGTTTGAACATCACCAACTTCAACAAACCAGGAAGCTGGGAGGTGACTGGGAATAACCAGACGATGACCTTCTCACTAAGAGCTGATAATGAAAATATAACTTTTGAACTTTTACGCAATTAGCTTAAGTGGGAGACACTTCCGGTATTGGTATACACGTAGGGACACCAAAGAATTGGTTGGTAGGGTACCAGAAGGGTACTGTGCTAGGGTTATACAACCAGAAACGTGTGTCAGTCAGATGGGAGAACCTGAGGTAGAATCATTTGCTAGGGAACTGTGTTTGATGATTATGATGCATTCTATTCCTTATGTTCTCCCCAATGATGTGTGTTTTATATGTGGAAAGAAAGCGTATAAGTGGCTCTCTCTGATATCAGAAGGTTTATGTTGCCTGCGAAAGGGTACTCCCAGAGGTTATGACCCTGACACATGGTGAAATGCTTGGTATTCATAAAAACACACCATCACCATATCTTCACACACAGTATGAACACAGACACAAAAGAAACATGATACCTGATGATGTACATAAAACCACACGGTTGACTAGTGCAACAACTGGCTTTCAAGTTTTAGTAGCATTGGATCCCACCAGGATCACTCGGGGTACTTTAAATTTCAGATACATTCAAGATCTTGCTAAATTAATAGATAATATCACCGAGATGTATGATGACACGTTTAGGTACACATGTAAGGAGTTACAGGTCTACAAGAAAGACCTTGGGCAACATAGACTAGTATTAAATTATTTAACAGCTGTCACTGGAGGATACTGTGTGACCTTAGCCACCCAATTTAGTGTAAAGTGTTGCACATACATCACCACTAGTGACAGACCGGAAAATGGACTAAAATTCTGCAGCTAAAATAGGAATTTCGGAAGAACCATAATGCTTCAGTGGCTGAAGAAGAGGAAAAGGTAGAAGAGTGGTTCTCTTGGTTGAACCCAGTGAAATGGTTCTCCAGTCTAGGAAAGTGGGTCCAGGAAATGGTTGCTAGAATACGTAAACTCCTGATCCTCATATTGGTGTCATCTTAGTAATTGGCTTATGTGTCAGGTGTGTTCCTACTGTGCTGAAATGTGGAAAATTTAATTTTAAAGCAAACCGTGAGAATGAAAATCATAATGAAGGTAAGCAATGATAGTATGAATACCAAGGTAAATGAAGAACTGTACTACAATCCTGAACTAGAATGTACCATCAGATGATGTATAGATTTAGCCATGCATGAAATGTATTATTAAATGTTATTTTAAACATCCTAAATAATGCGAGTCCCTATACCCTTCAAGACTTCCTTTATAGGTTAGGTGCATCCCCATGTCTTTCCCATGATCTTCCTAGATCCGCAGTGTGCGTATAAGGGTAGTTTTATGTCCTTCCCAGAGACACATTATTGATGGTTTAATGACCACATTGTGCCATCCCATAATATAACATTAAATAATGTCATAGTGTAAGCCTGAATAAAACTTTAAGACCAGAGTGTGATAGCGTGTCTTTTGCTATCAAAGGGTGGACTGTTGAAGCTGGATGATTGGCTGAGACCAGATCTTAAAATTAATATCTACACAACGCCATTTTGTGTTGTCTGCATGACACCACCTTGCGGCGCCTACATGATACCTTCGTGTACGGCGCTATGTTATGATTATTAGCGCCGTGCATCTGCCACTGCCCTACATCAAAAGTCCTCACTATACAATACATACATTTATTAGAACATATAATATGAACAACCCCGCAAAGCACATACCATGGTGTACTCCACAAACATGTAGACTCACAACGCATACTAGCGTCTTTACTTAAATATCCCTATACTTACACATTGCACACTTACACTGAAAGTTTCCCTAACATTAAGGTTAATATTAGAGGTTTTATTTGTTATCAATTATGTTGTGAAATTAATGTTTTTGATATCTAAGGTTTAGTACATAATAAACAGACCATGTTTGGTGCCTTTCTAAACCACTGTTTATTTGCAGATCTCCAGGTCCATCGGCAAGGAGATCGCAACATGCTTCTGCAAGTTATGAATTATAGAGTTAGGTATTGAAATATACTCTGTAATGTAATGTTTATTAGCCAGTTTAGACTTGTTTTTCGGTGGGAAAAGATACACAAAGAGCCGTTGGAGGGCTGAACTACCACTGTACAAACTGACCTATGAACGACATCGTAACAGAAGAACCAATGGGATTATGCCAACTCGTTCCTATTGTATTGCCTACTCTCTGTAAGGGTATATATTCAGGCGCTCTATTTCCAGTAGTCAGTCATCTTATTCTTTCTTTTGACGGAGGCTTCACCTTTGATGCCGGGAAATCTGGATCCAGATTTCCTGCGTATGTAACAACTGTACCTTGTGAATGTATAATCTTTTGTGCTAATTGTATTATAGATCAAGGCGTGTAACTAAATGCTTTTATGTGAATAATATCTTTGTGTGCTTTGGAACCACACTCAAAGTCTGGAAAGCAGTTATTTCTTGTGCGACTTATAACGCTAAATTTGGGTATAAAGATCATTAGGTATTCATAGTGGTTAGCTCCAACTCACCAGACATGGGGCCTGATTCACTACCGTACGCAACTGCAAATGCAATAGCGATTACACAAGCAGTTCAACTGCAATAGTATGCTAATCCATTGCGAGCGCAATGCCCTCGCAGAATAACATAAGGACGCCTACTTTACATACCACACATCCATAATACTTTGCAAGTCTGGGAAACCATCGGTAACATCGAGTACCATCGGAGCCTCATGCACAGTTACACAAGGTCAGACCTTACTCAGAAATTGCTAACCTCATCACATGCAGTGAAAGCTCAGGCTGTGTATGGCATTGCATTGGCTAATTTATGCACGCCCCTGTGATAGCGTTTTGAAACTTACTTCTGCCTTAAACATGCAGAAATATCCATTTCCGCATGTTTGTAGACCTTAATAATTTGGTGGAAAATCAGTATAAGGAGTCTATTTATCAAAGTACCATGTCTGACCCAGATTTGAAACGCTACAGCTATGGCCAAAGGTTTTGAGAATGATTCAAATATTGGTTTTCACAAAGTTTGCTTCATAAGTGTCAAAGGCTTTTATTGACAATTACATTAAGTTTATGCAAAGAGTAAATATTTGCAGGGTTGACCCTTCTTTTTCAAGACCTCTGCAATTCGCCCTGGCATGCTGTTAATTAACCTCTGGGCCACATACTGACTGATGGCCGCCCATTCTTGCCTAATCGATGCTTGGAGCTTGTCGGTTTTTGTTTGTCCACCCGTCTCTTGAGGATTGACCACAAGTTCACAATGGGATTAAGGTCTGGGGAATTTCCTGGCCATGGACTCAAAATTTTGGTGTTTTGTTCCCCGAGCCACTTACTGTAGTTATCACTTTTGCCTTATGGCAAGGTGCTCCATCATGCTGGAAAAGGCATTGTTCATCACTAAACTGTTCTTGGATGGTTGGGAGATATCACTCTTGGAGGATATTTTGGTACCATTCATTATTCATGGCTGTGTTCTTAGGCAAAATTGTGAGTGATCCCACTCTGGCTGAGAAGCAACCCCACACATGAATGGTCTCAGGATGCTTTTACTGTTGGCAGCAGGGCCGCCATCAGGGGGGGACTGCCGGGTCTGGAGTCCCGGGCCCGGGCAGCAAGGGGGGCCCGCACAGGGACAGACCTACCAGTCATGCAGCAGGTGCCCCTTGGGAGTAATGGCCCGCAGGTATTCCCCGGCACATAGCAGATCCTTCTCACTGAGGATCCGCACCGCAGCGCCGGGCATCTGTCACTGACAGTGATTAATGAGCAAGCATAGCCTCCTTTACTTCCTGGTGGCTGGCCCCTCCTCCACCTGACAATGAGCACAGACAGAGCAGCTCAGAGACAACATATGCCTGAGAGAGCTGCAGTGTGACTCACCAGTCTGCCCACACGGACTCTCTGCAAGTCAAGCCCCTTGCAACAGACGGAAGTGAGCAGGAGGGCCTCTCAGGACACTGACAGAGGTAAGTTAATTGGGGAGGGGCACCACTGAGAGACAGGGGGGAGGGGGGCAATGATACAGAGGGAAATGTCTGGGGGGGGGGAACTTACAGACAGTGGGGAATGTCTGTGTCTGGGGGGGCACTGAAAGAAAGAAGGGAATGTGTGTGTGGGGGGGCATTGACAGACAGGGGAATCTGTGGTGTGGCACTGACAAACAGGGGGTGTGTGTGTGTGTCTGGGGGGGCACTGACAGATAGAGGGGAGTGTGTGTGGGGAGGACACTGACAGAGGGGAGTGTGTGTGTGTGTGGGGGGTTACTGACAGAGGTGAATGTGTGGGGGGTCACTGACATACAGAGGGGAGAGTGTATGTGTGTGTGAGGGGGGGGGTTACTGACAGAGGGGAGTGTGTGTGGGGGGGGCACTGACAGACGGGAGTGTGTGTGGTGGGTCACTGAGAGAGGGGAATGTGGAGGGGATCATTGAGAGAGGGGAAAGTAGGAGGTGTCATTGAGATGGGGGAATGTGGGGGGATTGCAACTGGTACAATAAAGTTTTTATTTTGTTTATTGAGGCAAGGCACGCATGACGCCATTACATCATGCACGCCGCACCACTGACAGAGGATCCGGCTGCAGCGCGAGGAGGAACAGCCAGAAGATACAGGAGAAGGTAAATGTCTGTGGACTGTAGGGGGCAGAATAGAGACAGAGGGGTGCTGCTAGGGAGACACTGTGGGGCTGGAGTTGCAGAAACACGGGGAGGTGGCGGGGCCCTGCCTATTTTGTGAGTCCCGGGCCCCACGATTTCTGATGGCAGCCCTGGTTGGCAGCATGCCAGAATGAATTGCAGAGGTCTTGAAAAAGAAGGGTCAACACTGCACATATTGACTCTTTGCATAAACTTAATGTAATTGTCAATAAAAGCCTTTGACAGTCATGAAATGCTTGTAATATTACCTCAGTATACCATAGTAACATCTAACAAAAAGGTCTAAAAACACTGAAGCAGCAGACTTTGTGAAAACCAATACTTGTGTAATTCTCAAAACTTTTGGCCATGGCTGTATTCCAAAATGGGTCACACCCCTTTTCCACAGTGGTGCCGATCCGTGTTATTCCCAGATCGGCGCCGTTCACACCGCACACGGGTGAGAACATCTCTTTGAGCCGGAATGTGGCTGTCTCTGCTGTAAAAAGGATTCTCCCTCCTACACAATTCTCCTGTACCAATTCACCCCACATTTTGCTACCTTTACAACCCCCCACGCTCTTCCCCCAAAAGCAGATACCTTCATGGTTCCCCATGCAGACTTCTTCCTGTCCCACTTGCCCATGTCCCCTCCATCTACTCATCAGCCATGCAGTTTGCATCTCCCTATCTGCTTCTGTCTCCCCAGTAAGTTCCCCACCCCTGATCTACTTACCCTAATTGCACTCTTCCAAACTATATTATCTTCCTGTACTTTGAACACACTTTTCTCATTTCATTATCTCTAAAGCTAGCTTCACACGGTCAGATTTTTTTGATCGGGGTGATTTTTCAGCAAATTGCCAGTCCCAATATCTGTGCTACACATTATGCAATTTGTTTATTAGAAGCTACTGATTTTCCAACACACCACACACATTTTGCATATGTACGCCCACAAGGAGGATGACATAGTGACAGGAGAACATATGAAACATCAGCAGATTATCGAAAATGCAGATGCACTGCTCGATATCGGGAAATTGAGGCCGAGAATTTTGATCTTGGCCGATCAATCGGTTAATCAAAAGAATGCATTTGTGGATGTTTAACCATTTTAATGGCGAAATGCTAAAACAATCATTCATACACACTATACAATAAATTAGGCCAATCACCTGATTAATGACAAATCGGCCCAATAATTGTATAGTCAGTGTGTAGCTAGCTTAAGTTTCTTTCACCCATTCACCAAGTTCACTTTCTCATTATCATTTTTTATTTATACAATGCAATAAAGCTGCAGTGCCAGAAAGGTATACAAATAATCATGAAAAAAATATAGATATGCAGTATATACATAGAGGATGACTGAGAATGTGCGGAAATTAAACAGCGTTAATTCTGCCCTTTCCTTTAACTAGACAAGCAGTATCTGGACCCCGTAAGGCAGGCGGCAGAATTCTGTATTTAACGTGCGCCATCATGTTGACACTCGTGAAAAGCTTCAAGTGGCACAGAAGGGGGCTGCTGGTGCTGAGGACACAGAAGGGGGGCTGCGGAGACAGAGGGGGACTGCTGGGGACAGAGAATGGGTGCTGCTGGGGCTGGAGACAGAAAAGGGGGCTGGCTAGAGACACAGGAGGGCTGCGGACAAAAGGGGGGCTGTTGGTACTAAGGACACAGAAGGGGGGCAGCTGGGGACACAGAAGGGGGCAGACTGGAGACACAAAAGGGGGGCTGCTGGGGACACAGATGACAGAAATGGGGCTGCTGGTGCTGAGCACACAGAAGGGTGACTGCTGGGGACACAGAATGGGGCTGCTAGTGTTGAGGACACAGAAGGGGGTCTGCTGGAGACACAGAAGGGGGGGTGCTAGTGTTGGAGTAACAGAAGAGGGGCTAGCTGGGGACACAGATGACAGAAGG
Source organism: Taudactylus pleione (assembly GCA_031769625.1). Taxonomy (NCBI): domain Eukaryota; kingdom Metazoa; phylum Chordata; class Amphibia; order Anura; family Myobatrachidae; genus Taudactylus; species Taudactylus pleione. Next base: position 6,996,649 of record JAUIMM010000043.1, on the reverse strand, counting down.
GGTCTGGCTGCGAACACAAGACAGAGAAGGGGGGCTGGTGACACAGAAGGAGGCTGCTGGTGCTGAGGACACCCAAGGGAGGCTGCTGGTGCTAAGGAGGCAGAAGTGGGGCTGCTGGTGCTGAGGACACAGAAGGGTGGCTGCTGGGGACACAGAAGGGGGGCCTGCTGGGGCTGGAGACACCCCAGGGGGGCTGCTGGGGCTGGAGACACCCCAGGGGGGTTGCTAGGGCTGGAGACACACAAGGGGGGCTGCTAGGGCTGGAGACACAAGGGGGGGCTGGCTGGAGACACACAAGAGGGGGCGGGCTGGAAAGACAAAGGGGGGAATGGCTGAGAAGACATATGGGGGGATGGCTGGGGAGATGGCTAGGGAGACAGATGGGGGTATGGCTGGAACTGTAGATACAGTGTGGGGCTGGAGTTGCTGAAACACGTGGTCACCTATTTGGTCAGTCCTGAGCCCCACAATTCCTGATGGCAGCCCTTAGCTCCCCTTTTCCTCAGCAGTGTCACTTCAGTGCAGACTGCTGCGAGCAATACTGCAGGAACGTTAGTTTGAAACTAAGCAGTTCGCTGGTGCTGCCCATGGGAAGGAACACTGTGAAGTGTATAATGGAGGAGTACTGTGATGTGGTGAATATTGAAGGGGGGTGCGATGTGAGGTGAATATTGAAGGAAAGGTTGGGTGCTGTGATGTGGTGAATATTGAAGGAAAGTGGGGGAGTGCTGTCAGAGTAGAATGTGTGTTGTGCCCAGACCTGCCCACAGACACTCACCCTGTGACGCACCAGACCTGTCATGCACCCTCACCCTATCACCTACCAGACCTGTCCCCACACCCTCACCTTGTCACCTACCAAACCTGTACCCGCTCTCACCCTGTCACCTACAAAACCTGTCCTCGCACACTCACCTTGACACCTACCATACCCGTACCCGCACTCACCCTGTCACCTACAAAACCTGTCCTCGCACACTCACCTTGACACCTACCATACCCGTCCCCACATACTCACCCTGTGATCCACCAGACCTGTACCCAAAGATTCTCTCACCCTGCCAAACACCAGACCTGTGCCGCCCACGGCTTCTGTTACTGACAGGTTAGTCGTCTGTGCGGGAGCTGGGGCGTATTGCTTTTTTTTCCTTTGGGGACCAATGTTTGTGTTTTATTCCTGTGGGGCAAATGTGTTTTATTTTTTTCCAGTGAAGGGCAATGAGTTTTTTGTTCCTGTGGGGACCAATGTGTGTTCTTTTAATAGTGAAAGAACTATTAATATAGTTGGAAGGGGACGCTCAAAAATCTCTCACACAGGGTGCTAGTGAGTAGTGGGAGTGCTACGAGCTCGACATTGGGTGGGCCGAGGGGTGCTGTGAGGTGGTTGTTATAGGGGCTAGGGGTTGCTGTGTGGTGGACAGGGGACGGTAGTGTGCTGTTAGATGGCAGTGAAGGGGGGAGTGCTGTGTGGTAGAAAATGAAAGAACAGTGAGTGCTGTGAGGGAGTCAGTGAGTGCTCTGAGGTGGACAGTGGGTGCTTTTAGGGGGGCAGTGAGGGTGTCAATGAGTGACCTGTGTGTGGAATATGGAAGGAACTGGCAGTGAGAGCGCTTTGGAGAGGGTAAGGAGACACAGCTATGGAGGGGGCAATCAGGGATATATGCAGGGTGGACTAGATCAGACAGCTATGAAGGGGGCAGTCAGGGAGATATGGAAGGGCAATGAGACAACAATGGAGGGGGCAATGAGACGGCTATGGAGGGGGCAGTAATATATATATGGACAGGGAGAGGGCAATGAGAGAGATCTATTCTAATGCTTTATGTTGGCTGGCAGTTGCAGATTCAGGGAGAGGGATCTAAATTATTTGACACTTTTAAATGCAGGTGTATATTCCCTCTCTCTTTTCCAGACAGGTCTGAAACTTTACAAGATTAAGGGATCTATTTACTAAGCAGTGTTAGGAGACAAAGTGAAAGGAGATAAGGTGCCAGCCAATCAGCTCCCAACTGTCATTTTTCAAACACAACCTGTGACATGGCAGTTAGGAGCTGATTGGCTGGCACCTTATCGCATTTCACTTTGTCTCCTAACACTGCTTAGTAAATAGACCCCATAGACAACTAGCAATGGAGCTTAGACCACCAGCTGGCAGGCAGAACATAAGTTGTGTTGGCTTTAGTTATTGTATGTACTTTGTTCTGGATCCCCCCCTGGGTATATCATCTCTAGTACATACTTGCCTACACTCCCGGAAGTTGCGGGAGGATCACGATTTTTTGGGTGACCCCCCGCAAGTGTAGGCAGATATCCCACATTCTGCCCATTTCCTAGTGAAGCGGGCAGGATGGGGAGATTTAATAGGGAAACTGCGGGTCCAATAGGAGGGGGTGGGACTAAACAAGAATTGCATAATTTAGCCCCGCCCTCTCCTTGTGGGTCAGCGGACCTTTACAGGGAAAGGGGTGGGGCCTTATCACATCATCAGTCCAGCCCCACCCCCGAACCGGCCTCTAGCGCCAGCTCTCGGCTGCTCCCAGAAGGCATGTCTAAAGCTGGCCACACACTAGACCAACTTACATCCAACCAGCCAACTTGTTGATTGGTTGCAATGAAAATCTGGTAACGTATGGGAGTAACTGATGATCAGCAATTTGCTCCTAAATGCCAGAAAACAGATGAAAATGGTCGTCAGACAAGTTTGTTAAATGTTTGATCTAAACAATTTGTTCAAACAAAAGTTTTTGTCCATTTTCCGGCATTTGGGAGCAAATTGCTGATTGTCATTTGCTTTCATACCTTACCAGATTTTCATTCCAACCAATAAACTAGTTGGCTGGTTGGACAGATAATCTTTAGATGTGTGGCCAGCTTAAGTATGCTCTAGTACAGTGTTGGCTAACCTTGACACTCCAGCTGTTATGGAACTACATAACCCAGCATGCACTGCTACAGTTTTGCTATTAGGGCATGCTAAAACTGTGGCAGGGCATGCTGGGATATATAGTTCCACAACAGCTGGAGTGTCAAGGTTAGCCAACACTGCTCTAGTAGCAACTCCCCCCTCCTGCTCCATGTTCCCAGGGCAGAAGTTAAAGCAGCTAGTGTAACCCCGCCCCCTGCTCAGATCATAGCAGCATGTGCAAGGCTCCACCAATCAGGGCTCAGCACATGCTCCTCTGCTCTGACCTCAGTGTCTCACCATAGAGGCACATCCATGCTGCCCGCACCTGCCACTGCCCTGATCTCACCAATCTCAGGTACCTAGTTGCCCTGGAGTGATCCGGCTGAGGAGGAGAACGGCTCCAGGCTGCCTTGCTACAGTGCGTTTATTTGGCACCTGCTCCTCTCTGCACTGCGGGCAGCCACAGATCGTCACAGGCTCACCTGCACTTAGGTGGTGCATGCTGAGGAGCAATGTCGCGGGCTACTCTGTTTCCTATGACAGGTACCGGCAGGCTACTTGTCATGCAAAAAGTGGGGGTGGGGCCAGGGCCGCATGTACAAATAAAAAAAAGTCACCCGGCCAGACAGGTGGCCCCACAGGTGCATCTGTAAGTGCATACATACTTGCCAATGCCGGGAGCGATGGCTCCCGCTGACTATATTGCCCGTTGGACCTGCATGCAGGTTACGACGGACGATGTTGCTGACAAAGCGCGGGAGCGCGCATCTTCAGTTACATAGTCAGTACACAATGGCCAATGTGGACGATATGTCGTCTAGTGTGTACACGGCTTTAGATGTATTATTGTACCTAGATCTGATGACTGTGGAGGCCATTACAGTACGCTGAACTCATACACGCCCATTTATTAATGATCACATTTGCAATGCAATTTGGGCTCGATATTAGCGCCCCTGATCGCATTGCAGGATTCGGTCATACTGGTTAAATGAATGAAAAAGCACCTGCAGGGACAAGGGCTGGGAGTTAAGTAACTGCATCAGCGGTCTCTTCACTCCTGTGCTGGGGCTCCTGTGCATGCACAGTCTACAAACCACACATTTGCGATGTGTAGCCCACAGGTTACAGCATCTTATGCCATCTTCAGATGGCATAAGCTGCTGGGACCAAATTCCGGGAATGCTTCACATTCCAGAACCTGGTAAATCGGACAGCATCGCATTCCTTATAGAAACCTATGGGGGTTACGGCTGCTGGAGGATATGAAGGGACCACAGCAGATATCGGAGATATCTGATGCAATCCCTACATAATATCTAGTGTCCCTAAATGTATTAAGTACTAAGCCACAAATATTTAATGATAAATGGGCCCCATTGTCATTTTCATGGCATAAGCAGATCACGTGTGTTTTGTTATATGAACCTTATCCTGCTGGGAGTTGCCGTTAGAAGATGGGTAGTTGGTGGCCATAAAATAATGCACATGGGGCCTGATTCACTACGGATCGCAACTGCGATTGCAATAGTGATTACGCACACAGTCTAACTGCGATAGTATGCAAATCCACTGTGATCGCTATGCCGTCGCAGCACTACATAAGGACGCCCACTTTACCTTACACACATCCGTAATCCTTAGCAAGACTGCAAAACCATCTGTAACATCGAGTACCATCGCAGCCTCACGCACACTTGCACAAGCTCTGACCTTACTCAGAAACTGCTAACTTAAACGCACACTAGGAGTACTCAAGCTGCATAAGGCATCACAGTGGATAATTAATGCAAGCCCCTGCAACGGCATTCGAAAACACTGACACGCAACAATTGCCCGATTGCGTGCGTAATCGCAGTTGCGATCGGTAGTGAATCAAGCCCATGAACAGCAATAATACTCAAGAAAGCTGCTGCATTTATTAAACGATGCTCAATTAGTATTAAGGGCCCATTATACCACCACCACTAATCTAAAATGTTGTCACAAGACAGGATGGATTTATACGGTTTATACCAAATATCCCTACAATCTGCATGTTGCAGCAGAAATCAAGATACATCAGGCCAGGGGGTCTATTCATATAACAGTGAAAATCCCTTTAAGTGACAACAGGGCTTTCACTACTTCCTCCTATTCATAGAAGGGAAAACTGTGAAGAAATCGCAGATGTTTCTCCAGCGGTGTCCACGATTATGGTACATGAGCCTGATTCACTACGGAACACAATACTTCGTACGCACGCAATTCAACTGCGATAGTATGCTAAACTCTTGCGATCGCAATGCAAACTCAACACTACATAAGAACACCTACTTTACATTGCACACATCCGTAATACTTAGCAGAATAACGAAACCATCGAAACATTAGAGTACCATCGCAGCCTCACGCACACTTGCACAAGCCCTGACCTTACTCAGAAATTTCTAACAACCACACACGCTATGAGACCTCAGACTGCATAGGCTATCGCAGTGGATAGGGGCGTGCCAGTGCGCCCCTGCACTGGTACGCCTTCCTTTCCCCGACCACCCCCCCTGTCACCACCCACAAACGGCATTTCCTGTCAATCGCTCTCTGATGGGTCTGCGTAGTGCAGTCCCGATGGCAAAAGCTAGTTCGTGCCCACTCCCCAACATAAAATCATTCCGACGCCCCTGGAACCCAGCCCATTAATTTCAAGGTTCAATACTCTGGTGCTCTTCTACAAATGACTGTTGTAAAGCTGGCCATACACGCTACAATTATTGGGGCGATCCGCCCGATATCCGCGGATCGCCCCGATAATTGTAGCGTGTGGGGGGGCGACCGAGGGTTAAATATTGCTCGGTCGGGCATGCCGGATTGTCCAGCATGCCTGTCCGATGCGATATTTATGGGGTAAACTATCGGCCGCATCGGGCAGTGTATGCTCAGCAGCGGCCGACAGACAGACATTTCCTGTGTCCCTTCCCATGGAAGGAACAGGGAAATGTCTCCTCCCTCGGGGGCGAAGCGCAGATGTCGGGCTAATACACTGAGAAATCTCACAGTGTATGCCGCGGACATCTGCATACCCTCCAACTATGCCGTTTTAGCCGGTACAGTACCGTTTTTAATGGGCTGTACCGGCAAACTGGGGCTGTACCGATTGTACCGGGTGGGTACACTCACCAGATTTCATAGGCAGCACTGCTGGGACACAGGACTCCCGCAGCGCTGCTGAGTGACAGCCGGATCTTCTCCGACCTCCGTGCTTCTCTGCCAGCCGGTAATTATACAGAACTTGCAGTATAACAATAACTGCAAGTTCTAAACCAGCCAGCGCACGATGCCTCCAGCCCCCATAGACACGCCCCTTTATCTGCGGCCACGCCCCCCATGTACCGGGTTGTTACAGGAAAATGTTGGAGGGTATGCATCTGCGGCTGGCAGGCTGCCAGATAAAATGTGTGTCGGTCTGACAGGCATTTTATCTGGCCGTGTATGCCCAGCTTAAGGCATGGTTATTTGAGTTACTGACCTCTCCATGTAAGTTTGAATCAGTCTCGCTTTTCTCCTCTGACCTCTCTCGTTAACAAACTGTTTTTGCCCATGGAAATCACCACTCACTAGATGTTTATTTTTTCCTCTATATATAATTTTATGTAAACTCTAAGGACTGCTTTGTGTGAAAATTCTAGATCAGCAGTTTCTGAGATACTGGAACCATCCTTATGCAGTTGGTCGGGAACCTTTTTTCTGCCGAGGGCCATTTTGATATATATAACATACTTGCGGGCCTGGTGCAGGCCACGCCACCTCCGTGTGATGTCACAAGGGGCCGTGGCCACAATCACCAGTGATTACAGCAATGCCGGGAGTATCCTGAGGATGCTCTGGGGAGCTGTAAGGGCAGCTAAGGATGCTCCAGGCAGCACTGCTGCATAGATTCTGGCTGCAGGGTGCTATTCTAGGCACCCTGCTAGCCAGATGAGGCTATCATAAAAAAGCTCAGAGGGCCAGACCAAATTATTCTGGGGGCCTTATACGGCCCCAGGTTCCCCATCCCTGCTTTATGGTACCAACATTCATTCTATAGTCAAAGTTGCTGCCACATAATTGGCTGATTAGATATTTGCATTAACAAACGTGTACAGATGTACACAATAAAGTGGCCACTAAGTATATATCACGTTATTAACATCCCACTCTTTGGGGTATATTTAAGTGAATGTTTACAGTAATGGAGATGTTGCCCATGGCAACTAGTCAGATTCTACTTACAATTAACTAGCACCTTCTAGAACAGGTATTCCCAACCACGGTCCTCAAGGCTCACTAACAGTCCAGGTTTTAAGGATCAGTTATTTTGATTTTAACCACCTGTGCTCAAGCATGGATATCACTAAAACCAGGACTGTTAGTGTTGCCTTGAGGACAGAGGTTGGGAATCACTGTTCTAGAAGATAATAGCTAGAATCTGCTATGGGCAACATCTCTTCTAAAAACCCTCAATTTAGTAAATATACCCCTTTGTCTCTAGAGCTTACACTTAATCAATAACTGCAGTGTATGAGATGTGGAAAACCGATTAACGGATCTGGTTGCCTCTGCTTGTAGAACACATCTGGTTTATCCTGCTGATTAAAGTTGCAGGAGTGTTAAAACATCATCCTCAGACTCCAGACTCTGGGCCTGATTCAGCAAGGAACGCAGTTGCTAACACGCACGTAATCGGTCGATTAATGTATCGTAGTGTGTGAACTAGTAATTGTGATGGGAACTACGTCTGTAGAGGCTACTCAGACCCAGAACAGAGTGGTTGACAGGAATTGCCGTTTGTGGGTGATGGTCGGGCGAACACAGTGCCAGTGCGTTTCAACGGCGCTGCAGGGGCGTGCATAAATTAGCCAAGGGCTACCACAGCTTGAGGCCTCATAGCGTGCACTAAAGCTAGCAATTCCTGAGTGAGCTAGGTCTGACCTGTCTCAACTATGCGTATGGGTCCGATGTTGGTGATTAATCGCTATGTTGCCCAAGTATACGGATGTGTGTAAGGGGACTTGGGCGTCCTTATGTTAGGCTGCGTTCAGGGCCACCATCAGGGGGGGGGGAGGGGGACAGCCTGTACTCCTGTACCGGGCCCGGAAAGCTGAGGGCCCCAGCTCCCGGCAGAGTAATTGCTACAGTAATTCATCACCCTCACACAGGACACAGAGAGAGTTTTATGAATGAGTAATCACACACAGGACACAGCTGAGCTGTGCTTGCTGAGTCATTCATTAACTAAGTCTCCAGCCAGCGCCCTGCATGATCAGCACATACCTACCCTGCACCAATGTCCTACTTCTGATACTGTGAATCAGGATCAGCTGCAGGAGGACCATCTTATAATAAAGTTAGGAGCACTGGGCCCCCTCTTACAGACAGGTCCTCCTCTCAGGACCCCATCAAATGGTAGAGCTCATTTCCCCTTCATGCTAGGGACTTGGAAGTGACGTGAGTGAGAGTGGAAGTGCAGTTCACGCCCATTAAGGCCAGCTAAAGAAGTGCTACACTCCCCACATGGTTATATTCCTCCTCTATGCCCACTTGGACACTGGTTGATGATGTCATGGTCATCTCCGTGAAGGGGATTTAGACAATACCCCCATCAAATAAGTAGTATCACCTCTGCGAGTCTGCCTCCATACTAGTTGCTCCACCCTCAGATCTCCTCCTGCTCTCATTGGCCAGATACTGTGGGCCTGATTCAGAGACGGACGCTCTGAAAGAGCACTCGCTCGGAATCAGGGCGTTTTTTTTTGGTGCGGCCTCCTGGCAGCTCGCTTAGCTGTGGGTGACCACCCACAGCTATTGCGAGCGGCCAGGATGATGGTCGCGAAGGTCAAGACCATCACGACCATCGGGGCTTGCGAGGAGACCTTTGTGGTAGGGTCTCGTGGCCGCAAGCCCCATAGAGCTTCTGGCTCTAATAGAGCCAGAAGCTCTCCCACTGACATCACTACTGATGTCAGTGGGGCCGCCCACAAACGGCAGGTGTTCGCTTGGGAACGCCTCCGTTTGTGAAGCCACCCCCTGTCACGCCTACAAAATGGGCGAGCTGTCAATCAACATCGACAGCCGTCCCTTTTGCAGTGAGCCACCGAGCGAGAGAATTTCTCTATCGCTCTGGAGCTTGCGCAGTGTGGCCGCTGCGCGTGCGCAAAGCCCACCATTGACCCGCTTGCGAGCGGGTCTGAATCAGGCACCGTGTGCACTGCACTGAGGAAAGAAATGAGAGCAACTGCGGTGCACACACAGAGATGCCTCTGTCTCCTCCCCCCTCCTATACAATCTGTCCCACTGTCCCCTTTACTATGCCTGAATCCTGCCTCCTCCCCCTTCTATACAATCTTCCCCACTGTCCCTTTACTATTCCTGAATCCTGCCTCTGTCCCCCCTCCCCAAATCTCTCTGTACTCTCCCCATATGTCTTCGCTCCCCCATATCTGTGCCCGTTCCCACATACCTCAGCCTTTGCCACCTCTCCATATCTATGCCTCTGCCCACTTCCCTTTTTTGACTCTGCTCCCTTCCTATCTGTGTCTTTGTGTCCTATACCCAAGTGTGCATCTCCCTATTTCCACCTCTGTCCCTTTTACCAAGGTGTGCCTCTCCCCATGTCATATCCGTGCTGCGTTCCACACCACAGTAATGCTGGCCATACACCTGCATGCTTTCAGGCCGATTGCCCGATTTTCGACGAGTCCTTAGGATGGATCCTGTGAAAATTGTGTATTTTTGGAGTAAGATACGATCTGATGCGCGCTCCCGCAGCTCCTATAAATGGATCGTATGAGCAGATGTGCAGCACATACAGTCAGGTGCATAAATATTGGGACATTGACAGAATTTTCATATTTTGGCCTCTATTCACCACCACAATGGCTTTGAAATGAAACAAACAAGATGTGCTTTAACTGCAGACTTTCAGATTTAATTTGAGGGTAATTACATCCAAATCAGGTGAACGGTGTAGGAATTACAACGGTTTCTATATGTGCCTCCCACTTTGTAAGGGTCCAAAAGTAATGGGACAAACTAAACAATCCTAAATCTAACTTTCACTTTTTAATACTTTGTTGCAAATCCTTTGCAGGCAATTACAGCCTGAAGTCTGGAACGCATAGACATCACCAGACGCTGGGTTTCATCCCTGGTGATGCTCTGCCAGGCCTCTACTACAAATGTCTTCAGTTCCTGCTTGTTCTTGGGGCATTTTCCCTTCAGGTTTGTCTGCATCAAGTGAAATGCATGCTCAATCGGCTTCAGGTCAGGGGATTGACTTGGCCATTGGATAACATTCCACTTTTTAGCCTTAAAAACCTCTTTAGTTGCTTTTGCAGTATGCTTCGGGTCATTGTCCATCTGCACTGTGAAGCGCCGTCCAATGAGTTCTGAAGCATTTGACTGAATACGAGCATATAATATTGCCTGAAACACTTCAGAATTAATTCTGCTTCTTTTGTAAGCAGTCTCATCATCAATAAATACAAGGGAACCAGTTCCATTGGCAGCCATACATGCCCACGCCATGACACTACCACCACCATGCTTCACTGATGAGGTGGTATGTTTTGGATCATGAGCAGTTCCTTTCCTTCTCCATACTCGTCTCTTCCCATCACTCTGGTACAAGTTGATCTTTGTCTCATCTGTCCATAGGATGTTGTTCCAGAACTGTAATGGCTTTTTTAGATGTTGTTTGGCAAACTCTAATCTGGTCTTCCTGTTTTTGATGCTCACCAATGGTTTACATCTTGTGGTGAACTCTCTATATTCACTCTTGTGAAGTCTTCTCTTGATTGTTGACTTTGACACATATACACCTACCTCCTAGAGAGTGTTCTTGATTTGGCCAACTGTTGTGAAGGGGTTTTTCTTCACCAGGGAAATAATTCTTCTGTCATCCACCACAGTTGTTTTCCGTGGTCTTCCTGGTCTTTTGGTGTTGCTGAGCTCTCCAATGCATTCTTTCTTTTTAAGAATGTTCCAGTTGATTTGGCCACACCTAATGTTTTTGCTATCTCTCTGATGGGTTTGTTTTGATTTTTCAGCCTAATGATGGCTTGCTTCATTGATAGTGACAGCTCTTTGGATCTCATATTGAGAGTCGACAGCAACTAATTCCAAATGCAAATGTCACACCTAGAATCAACTCCAGACCTTTTACCTGCTTAATTGATAATGAAATAACGAGGGAATAGCCCACACCTGTGCATGAAATAGCTTTTGAGTTGATAGTCCCATAACTTTTGGCCCCTTAAAAAGTGGGAGGCACATATAGAAACCGTTGTAATTCCTACACCGTTCACCTGATTTGGATGTAATTACCCTCAAATTAAATGTGAAAGTCTGCAGTTAAAGCACATCTTGTTTGTTTCATTTCAAAGCCATTGTGGTGGTGAATAGAGGCCAAAATATGAAAATTCTGTCAATGTCCCAATATTTATGCACCTGACCGTATGTTCCATCCTATCGTGTGCAGATTGTACCTTGTATTTTGTGCATGCGATGCACCGTGTGTCCATTCAAGTAATTTCAATTACTTTTTCCCTGATGAGCGCATGAGACACAGGATCAATCATACGACAGATCCTGTGCTAAGAAAAACAACAAACTTGCTACCGGGACTGCCAGGGAACTCCAGGGAGTCGGATGGTGAATCTGATCTGATGCTGGTCGCACAGGTGTATGGCCAGCATAACCGAACCTACGGATGGCACGTAAGCACAGTTTCCTGTTGTAAATTATTTGGCTTTTCTCCCTTTAGGGTTAGGTACCAAGGAGGTGGGGGGCCCTGTTTTAGTCATTTGTACCGGGCCCCACAATTTCTGATGGCAGCCCTGGTTGCGATCACAAACATTTGCATATCACCACTGATATTGGCAACTGCGTAGCGTGCGTATTAGCAGAATAGCGATCCTTGCAGTATCAGGCACTCTTTACGCATGCTCAATTGAAGCTATTAAACTAGTAAACCGTGTGAGAGCGTCTGTGTGTATTCAATCAGCCATAAGCATACTTGCCTACTCTTGAAAAAGCATTTCATGGAGATTGTGAAAGCAGCACCTATGAGCACGGTGGTGAAGTGGGCGTGTACAGCTACATCTGGGAGGTGTGTCATAAAATTGATTTACATTCAAATGTAAATGAGCCCCAAAACAGTTAGTAAGATCAGGATGTAGTTCTCAGTACCGACATCGGAATCCCGGCAAGTCACTTAAGATAGGCGTCAAAATAGAGTTAGGTATCCCTAGGGGGTTGTTAGGGTTAGGCACTAAGGGAGGGTTAGAGTTGGGAGGAGAAGAGATACGGTACTTACCTGCCCTGCCGGGATCTTCTCCCTTCGGGCTGCTGGCGTCGGGATATGAACTGGCGGCTATTCAGCTGCCGGGACTTCATACCCATTCCATAAGATCTACGAGCAGTCGTTCAGTGAAGACACATCAATCATCTGCGAACATGTTGAACCTGACAAAATCGTCAGGATGTACAACTAAAGGCCCCCCCATACATCAGCAATTGTGTATAAAAATCTTTCCCTTTTTCAATCGATTGCAGAATTGCCACAATCGATTGCAGAATTGCCACAATCGATTGAAAAAGGGAAAGATTTTCATACACAATCGATTCGATTGCAGAATTGCCTCAATCGATTGTGTATAAAAATCTATCCCTTTTTCTATCGATTGTGGCAATTCTGCAATCGATTGTATATAAAAATCTTTCCCTTTTTCAATCGATTGAAGAGAACACAATTGCTGCAATCAATTGCTGATGTATGGGGGCCTATATTTGTACGATGATAGATGTCTAAAACGACGAGCGATGCGCACTCCTGCTGGTCGTTTAGACATCTTTTAAACCATCTGCTAACGATTATCGAACGATAACGATATTATTCAATGCAATCGTTTAATGGATGTGTCCCTTGTGATGTTGCCTACAACAACCAGATTCTACTTCTCATTTATCTAGCACCTTCTAGAAGATAATACCTAGAATCTGAATGGTTGCTATGGGCAACATCACTTCTTAAATAGAACTCCCATCTTAGTAAATTTACCACTAATCCTTTTCAGGAAATGCATTTGTGCCTTAGGGATCATTGTGCATTATAACTAATATAGGGAAATTATACTAATGATCCAATTTGAATGTATAGATCAAAGGTTTTTTTTTATATAACAGCTAAATAATGGGGGTAAGGTGCAATCAGGGAAATTGCTAGGCTCTTCAGGGATACAGGGAGATTGTCAGGGAGACTCCCTAAAATAGTAGAACTGAGGGAGAGTTGGCAAGTATGCAGAGTATACAACATTTGAGATCCAGAATTTGGACAGAGGGCATGGCTACAATACAACGGGTGTGCAGTAACATCCCAGTGACCTGTCTAGAACTCATGAAGGTGCTTCTTCACCACCTTACTTCCAAACATTTGTTCATTGCCATACACGTGTACCTGTAATGATATTGTATAGGTGGGATTTCACAAACATATTATATAGAACTCAAGCACTGTGAACAAAATCTGTGCTAGTATTCTACAGTCAAAAGGCTACAATACAGTAGACAGAAATATAGCATTATTTGACATGGTCAGAGTAATCTGCCATTCCAAGACCTCCTGAACATAATAGTAATCCAGAAAACAAAATAAAGTAATGTGGCTGTGCTAATTTTCCAAAAGTATAAATGATAAAAATACAACAAGTAAAATGTAAGAGTCCGGAGATCATCTTCACATTAGATTTAATATCCAGTATCTACATATGTGCAGATCCTGCTACTCTATAAAATACAAATGTCAGGATTAAGATCCAATTTTACCACACATAGGTGGCCTAATACATAATCAAATTATCAAAATATTTGGCCCCTTATACTATGCAGCCAGATCCTCTGGTTTTATTGGGGCATGTAATGAGATGAGATAACAAACCTGTCTAATTAGATCCATCTTAATTTAACATTTTCTAGTCATTCAGACAGCAATATTTGTCCAATTATAATGGCGGCTGTAATATAGCTCTAAGGAAATATGTTTGCAGCCACAGAACTCTTAATAATGTAGCGCTGCGTAACATGCTGGTGTTTTATATATAATATTGTTTTTCAAAGGCGGCCGTGTGAGAATATGCACATATTGCTTACAATGAAAGAAAAAAAAAAAAAAAAGAACAAAGATATGGACAGTTCTTCTCTATGGCAAGATTATTCTGCATTTGAACCTAACGTTGCCTGACCTAGTCCTGATAGTCTGAGAGACAATCTGAAATAGACTAGAACAAAAACATAGTCAACCCTGAGTATAACATTGCTTTATTGTGCAGTGTTCTGAGTTCTAGGGGGTATTCCCTCACATGAATTGCTCTATTAATAAGGATCACACATCCCTCTCTATGCCTCAACTTCCCGCAGCCCGTGAGCAGCTATTGTGAGTAAGAACATCCTGGGCAGACAAAGGACACAGTGTACAGCAGGGAGGAAGTGGCTTTTCCTTCCGCAGGTCACTCTGACCTTGTAGGTTCTGCAGCTTGATTAAGAGTTTATATCAATAAATGCATGTGCAGATCCCAGAATCATGGCCCTGGTAGATCACAAGCATTACTTGATACAACTCACACCATAATGTGCTCCATTACATGTCAAAGTCACGACCTATGAGGCTTACATTATACATAGGCTAAGAAACAACCATTATGTGATAACAGTGCTATCTATATTTTTAGAAGATATATAGACCAAATTCAAATACTGATCGATATGCAAATAATACCTATATAACAGATGCATTATAAAAGGTGCTTCAAATTTATATATATTTTCTGCTGTTCTGAAGCACCTTGAAGCTACAGATATATACCTTATATTTTTATTTTCCTTGTAGGTATGCATGGAACATTAGGACTGTCTAATTCTCAAAACTTCTGGAAACATCAAGCTTAATACATGACTACCAGGTTTAGGAATTGAAGCATACTTGTGAGTGGTAAAGGTACCCTAGGTGCATAAGAGTATTTATAATGGGCGCAGGCTGTGCGGTGCACGCAGGCCCCTGGGTCCAGGGTTGCCTGAAACTGCACACCCTGCACCCAAAGTAGTGGGGAGGATGAAGTCAGAGTTGGTCAAATGGATGGAAAAGATGGGAAGAGGCAGGCTGGGAAAGAAGATGATGGAATGACAAGAGTCTGTTAGGAAGTGATGTTCTGACTTATGGATTACATTTTAGATGAAGTCGGTGGCAAAGTCAAGAGCAGAGAGTGAGGAGGGAAGGGGAGAGGAGGCAAGGCGGTGGAGGGCAGAGCAGGAAGTTAAAGGTGGTTTAGAAACAACAGAAGTTGGAGGACTGGGAGGAGATGAGTGTCTTGAAATAAGACTGTTTAGAGAGTGAAAGGGAAGCACTGTAGGTCAAAAACATACATTTTAAATGGAGGAAGTCTGCACTGGAGCACAATTTCCTCCACTGTTACTCGGCAGTACGTGAACACTTTTGCAGGTATCTGGAGCATTTGAAATGCCAAGGTTGAGGTGTGGATCTGCAAAGGTGATAGTGACTGCCGGAGCAACAGAGTCAAGAGCAAAAGTAAGGGAGGCATTGTATAGGGAAACCGTTTGGTCAGGGCAGAAGAGAGAGACAATGGGGGAGTGAAGTGAGTCGATCAGGGAGGATAAGAACATGTGTAAATAGCCTCAAGATTGCGCTTGGAGACTGTAGCCTTGGGACACAAAGTGGAGTGAGGGATAAGTTAAAATAAAGTCAGAAGGAAAGGAATAGGAAATTGGTAGAGTCAGAGATATGACAAATGTGAGTGAAGACCAGATCAAGTGAGTGTCCACTTACATGGGAAGGTGAGGAGGTCCATTGAGAGAGACCAAATAATGATGAGAGGGTAAGGAGTTTAGAAACTGTGGCGTTAATGGTGAAATCAATAGGGATATTGAAGTCACCTGGGAGCGAAGGTCTGAAGAGAGGAAACGGGGGAGCCAGGAAGCAAAATTGTCAAGGAATTTGGAGATCGGGTCAGGGGGACGATAGATGACAGCTACTCGAAGGTGAACGGATTGGAAGAGACGAAAACCATGAACTTCAAAAGAGAGAATGAAAGGGATAGGTCTGAGGGTATGATTTGGAAGGAGCATCAAGGGGACTCCTACAACACCACCATGCGGTCCCCAGGGAGGGAAGTATGAGAGAAGCAGAGTCCAGCAAGGGAGAGTGCAGCGAGAGATGTGGTGTCTGAAGGGGAAATCCAGCATTTGGTGATGGCTAGATTTAGGGAGTTGGAGATGAAAAGGTCATGGGTGGGGACAGGAAATAAGGGGAGAGGATGTGAATGACATTATCATGGTTGCTGTATCGTGGAGGTGAGATTGATTTAGAGCAGGAAGATGAAGAGAACATTAGGATGGTGCGTTACCCCGATCGAGGAAGGGAAACTGCAGTTGGTAAGCAAAGGGTTTAGTGTGATGTGAGTGGAAGTTAGGAGAGGCGACTGGGAGGGAGGGTAGGTGCAGGGCTTAGTGGTGGGGTAGCAGGACCATGGTGGGAGAGATGAAAATGGAGGGGAAAATGGAGGGAGAGGCAGGGGAGAGTACCAGACAGGTGGAATGAAGATAGGGGAGGAAAAGGTGGTGGAGACTAAGGTACACGAGAGGTGGAAACAGGTGATAGAAGAGAGGATTATCTAGTCACTGAGTGGGGGGGGGGGGGTGGAAAAAAAGAGGAACATGGTCATGATGAGGGAAATATAGTGAGAGGATAAATTGCAGTAGTAATGGAGTTGTGTGATACAGAAACAGTGCAGTGAAAATGTCAAAAATGCAGATAAAAACAACAGTGCTGTTAAGTATATAAGCGCAAGTACAATAGTATATTATGAAGATTAATAATCTAGAGCTGCTATGGATGCAGGAATATAATACTAAAATAAACAATGTTAAAATTGCATAAATATGAAAATGGTAAAAAGCAATGGCAATACAGGTAAAAATTTTATTTAAATAATGGTAAAATGTCAATGGCATAGCAAAGAGTTATTTAGCAAAACTAAAGGCCCCCATACATCAATAACTGATTGCAGCAATTCTACAATCGATTGTGCCACCTGAGCGCATTACATCACAAAGAGGGAGGCAGGGCCGTCAGCACCGGGAAGTGCAGCACTGCCTGGAGCATCCTGAGCAGCTGCACAGATAGTGGGATGTCCGTCTGGAGCAGCGATACTGGCTGCAGGTTGCCATTCCAGGCACCCTGCTAGCCAGTAGCAAGGGCTGCGGACCAGTGACTGTGCTGCCCCCTGGACCCTCCGCCCTGTGTGACGGCACATGTTACACACAACTAATTATAGCGCTTTGTTAAATGGTCTCCTTCTGCTTTCCTCCTATTTAACAGTATAACGGCAAATATGGAATAAAAATCTATTTGCACTTTGAACAAAAAACACTTAGAAGAAACTTTGCAGCCAAAAAGGTACTCTGATCTCCATTGGCCAGGCGCAGGCTCCGACTGGCCCGGGGAATCGGGGACATGCCCAGTGGGCCCCGCCAACTGAGACACCCGCCCTCTACCACAAAGGGTGGGGCTAACAGTTTCTCGTATCTCTAGTGGTGCAATTTGTAAAATTAAGAAAAACGTGCTACATTAACCTCCCCCTAGGTTGCCCAATAGGTCACGACTGCGGTCATGATCAGGGCTCGCCAGTGCTGTGAGGATGTCTCAGCTTCCCCCTCTTACTTAGACTCCGCCCCTTCTCCTCAGAGAGTCCACACACCTTTCTCTCCTCTACCCAGTTTCTGTCCTCCTCTTCTAGTCTCAATCTACCTGGCTGCCTCTGGTTGTATCCTCCACCTCCGCTGAAGTGCTAAGACCAGAGCTTTCTTTATGCTGAGGTAAAATGTGAGACAGTGCATATAGGTGGGGAGGATTTATGTTATTGCATACCTCCCAACATTTTTTTTATGAATAGGGATATCTCGCGCGTACTCAAAAAGTGTCATGGTCTAGCACAGTGGGGGGCGTTTCGTCACTCTGGAGAGACTCTGCTTGCACAGTATAGACCGGGCATCCCCTGGATGCCAAACCACGCCACTTTTCGAGTACACAAAAGATATCCCTCTTCTGCATTCTAAAATGTTGGGAGGTAGCAAAGCAGCCAGTCAAGCCCCTTTCATGCGCAACATCATGATGTTGGGCACTCAGTGGGCAGGGCTGGTACATGGCGCCACCATGCCCAGTCATGGTTCTGATAGCTGCATTCGCAATCATAACATTTAAATGAGCAGCAGGGCGTCAGCAAACATTAAGTGCCGTTGTGGGGAGTTACTGTAGGAGTAAATTAAGGTATAAGTAAGGGTAGGAGATGCACATGTTCCCCCTGCTCGTGGGAACTTACATTTTTAATGTAACACATCGCAGGGATAAGCTCCCATACAAGCCTGTCCCTGGATGTGATTTTTGTTACATTAAGGTCTAAAACCTGATAATAAATACACCACTAAGTAATATGGAACCCACAGTATTGCGCTATATACTTAGAGTTGTAACTAAGCAGTGCAACATGTACCACTGCCAAGGGTCACTACCAAACATGTGCATTGGGGTGGTGGTATATCTGGGGGCGCCAGTGTGGTCTCTCACCTAAGTCAGTAATATGTTTAGTTACAGCTCTAAATAAACTTGCAATTTTTTACCATCATTTGCTGTATCCCAGTTATAAACCATCCTAGACAGTTACAATTTATAATTTATTTTTATTATTTAATAAATGCAAAATTCCACGCAACTCAAACCCATACTCCATAGCCTTCTACTAGTGTCCTGATAATTATGGCTTTTTAGCAGCTTGACTAAGTAAAAATAAGTAAATCTAGTGTTTGAGGTGTGTGTTTATTTTCGTTTTTGTATACTGTATTGTGTGGTGCAGTGTGTCTTAAGCAACACATACGCCAGTGCATCATACACTGCTGTGTCTGTGTAGCCGAGACTGCATCATAATATCCCGTGTTCTTTGTTGGATGATCACGCTTTCCAAGTGAATGACAACTCCCACTCAGTGGCTAGTCACACCCCTTCGGCAGGCCCCTGCATTTCCCTTGTGGGCCCTTCATGAACCAGTCAGACACTGGCCAGGCGACAACCCTATCAGTAGGTTTGGTTTCAAAGCAGTTATTATCAGTGCGCATTGTGCCATCCCAATCCTTGGTACAGAAGTAACCAGCATTATTATGGGTTTTACATAAATCATAAGGAAGCAGAAACCATCAATTATTTACAAAACATTAATAATGGATAATAAAAACAATGCCTCCTTTAATGTTACAGTATTCTGAATTTGGATTGATTGCCAAATATTTTGTGTATTTAACATGCAATTTTTCCCTCCCATATAGCCAGTGTAACATATTGAAATAAATTCCATTGGGTGACATATAAAGAGATATGTTGCAATAGTAAAACTGAAATGGTTTAATTTATTTCACAATTTTACCTTAAAATATAAAATCAAATAATCTTCTTGAAGCCAGATTTGGTCATTTAACTATCAGTTGATTCTGTGAGCAAGTTTTCATTCCAGAAGTCCATTATACATCGAGCTTTGATCATTTAATATTTCAAATATCTGCATTAGTGGGTCCAAAAAGACCAATTCTCCAGAAGAACATTAGGACAAATCATGGAGCTCAAATGGTCACATAATCCTGTCAGTGCAATCTGCCTGTGCATGTGGTACTAAGAAAAGCACAAATTAGGTTCCTCATCCATCAAATCTGATCAGACAATTGTGGCCAACTTAAACACAGATCTGATTGCTCTGAACTTTGTTAGAGAGATTAGCAGCTCTGTGAATGCTCCTTTAACAATAAGGCATATAATATCTTTAAAGGCTAATTTACAGCAACCCAGCCAGAATACCAAAACCCATTGGAACGGAAAGTACGTTTTTCCCTACCTGATGCCTAAACCCAACCCCCACTTCCTAGTGCCTAAACCTAACCTCCCCGCACCCTAAACCTAAGACCCCCCTCCCCACACCCTAACCCTCCCCCTAATGCCTAAACCTAACGCTACCCTCCCCGGGCACCCCGATACTTACCATTCGGGATGCCAACGGTTGGGATACTGGTGCCGGGATCCCGACCTGTCGGGATTTCGGCTCCGGAAATTAGACAGTCGGCATCCCTCACACTGGGATGCCGACTACATCCCGTTAACTATACATGGGGAAAAACAAAAAAATTAAACACGGGTCTAAAAGCACGTTTGGACAACCGGTGCCTCTCCAGGTATTACAAAACTACGAGTCCCAACATACCCTGCCAGCTATCTCCTACCTGGCAAGGAGCCAAGAAGTTGTTCAGGCCTTGCCCGAATACCTAGGGCTCAAATCATCAAGCAGTGAACAGCCAATTAAACCATGGAAAAATATCCCTTTACTGCTTCGTTCAATTAACCAAAGGGTTAGCCTATTTACCGGCGCCTACTGCTGTCCTCATAAACCTGTACAGGGAAGACAGCGGCATCCTGACAGTAAGAAACTTGACGCCCTAAGGTAAATTGCCTAACCCTAATCCACCTTTCCCAGAGCCTACCCTAACCCTTCCCCTAATATTTAGCATTGTGATGCGGGCGGTTGGGATTCTGGCTCCGGGGTTCCGAGTGCTGTCGGAATTCCGGTGCTGGGATTCTGAGCGCCAGCATCCCGACCGCTGAAATCTCAACTACATCCCATTTATCAAACAGCATTATTTAAACCTGGCAATGGGGACCAAAGAATTAATATAAACATACTGAGGTGCCCCTTTACTAGTTGATAAACAGAGCCCTTAGTTTCTTGGGGTTTCATAACTTTTTTCCAACATGTGTTAACAGGGCCCATATGATTTCTTGGTTTGGATAAAAACAATTCAATTGCCAGCTGTTATATCTAGTAGAATGAATATACTTATTTTCTCCAAGTGAGATTATTACTTCAACTTGAGGATATGGGCGATCCCTAAAGAAATCCCGCAACATAGCATCGTAGACGTTCTCACCAAAATATTCAATGAGATCCTAAGGACTTTGACACATAGGACCTGATTCAGAGCCGGACGCTCTGACCAGAGCGCTCGCTCTGAATCAGGGCCCACCTCCATTAATATGGAGCGCCCTCCTGGACGCTCGTATAGCTGTGGGTCACCACCCACAGCATATACGAGCGTGCAGGATGATGGTCGCGATGGTCTTGACCATCGCGACCATCAAAACTGCGAGCAAAAGCCTGCGGTTGAGTTTTTCAACCGCAAGGCCAGGAGTGATTTTGGCTCTATTAGAGCCAAAATCACTCCCACTGACATCACTAGTGATGTCAGTGGGGCCGGCTTCAGACGGTAGGCGTTCCCTTGGGAACGCCTCCGTCTGGCAGGCACACCCCCGACACGCCCACCAAAGGGGGCGTGCTGTCAGTCAATATCAACAGCACGCCCCCTTTGCTGAGACACTCCGAGCGAAGGAAAGTCCTTCGCTCGTCGGGTCTCGCGCATGCGCACGACGGAGCTCCCTCCGTCGTGCGCATGCGCAGTATGGACCATCGACCCACTTGCGAGCGGACAGCCGCTCGCGAGTGGGTCTGAATGAGGGCCATAGACCACATATGCTGTTTGCCATCCGAGGTTCCTCAGGAGATTAGCTGATGACTCTTCGCAGTCTCATTCGCTTTTGACCGGTTGGGTTGGAGCTTTCCTGCAGAGGTGCTGGAGCACTTGGGCATTGGGGAAGTATGTCACGCCCACATTTTGGCACTCTATAGTCGACCCTCCGCTAGAGTCAAGGTGAATGAGATACCCTCAAACCCCTTTAGTATTCCTATTGGAACTATACAGGGTAGCCCTCTTTCTCCTCACATTTTCATCATTTTAATGGAAACCCTGGTAAGGGCAATAATGGCCACCCCTGATATTTCAGGTTTCTCGATCGGGAGGCTATTTGCCAATGATTTATTAGCTATAGTATCGAATCCAGTGGTTTACCGCCCTACTTTGACCAGTGAATTTCACAGCTTTATTATCTGCTCCAATTTTAAGATTCATTTTTCCAAATTGACTGCTTTAAACCATTCAACCTCTCCCCATATAGTAACCACCCTTTGACAAGCTTTTGGCTACACTTGGCGCCCCTCTCATATATTACATTTCAAATTGAGGATGCTTCCCTTCATATCCCTGCGGAAATCCTGCCTTGGACCCCGGTCCTCCTGCACACACACACATGTCCCCCACTGTGGGCTCAATAATCTCCTCCCTCACTTCTCTAATGCATAATTCAGTGTTTCCTTCAGCCACTTCTTACCCCTGGAATAAGGAGGGTCTGTTGCAGGATGGTCAGGTGATAGTTTGAGGTAGGCTCAGTTCCTTTGCTGCCGTAAGGGTATGTTTGAACTTGCCCAGCTCAGCGATTTGGTCCAGTGTTTGAACTTGGCCCAAATTAGGCACAACATTAATTCGGTATGAAATGGTGATAGATATAGATTATATATATATATATATATATATATATATATATAGGCAGAAATAAACAAGTCCAAGTGATGTGTGGCTGAAAACAAATGTCTGGCAGGAAAACAAAGTCCAATTAGTGAGGCTGGAAACAGGTGTCAGGCAGAGAAAACAAAGGGCCTGATTCAGAGCCGAACGCTCTGACCACAGCGCTCGCTCTGAATCAGGGCCCTCCTCCATGAAAAAGTGACCACCCACAGCATATGCGAGCGTCCATGATGATGGTCGCGATGGTCTTGACCATCGCGACCATCGGGCTTGCGACGGAGACCCTGCGGTAGGGTCTCCCTGCCGCAAGCCCTGGAGTGATTTTGGCTCTATCAGAGCCAAAATCACTCCCACTGACATCACTAGTGATGTCAGTGGGGCCGGCTTCAGACGGTAGGCGTTCCATGGGAACGCCTCCGTCTGGCAGCCACGACTACCAAAGGGGGCGTGCTGTCAGGCACCATCGACAGCACGCCCCCTTTGGTGCGAGACCCGGGGCGATGGAGAGCCCGTCGCTCGCCGGGTCTCGCGCATGCGCACGACGGAGCTCCCTCCATCGTGCGCATGCGCAGTGGGGGAACATCGACCCGCTTGCGAGTGTCCTGCATTCGCGAGCGGGTCTGAATGACCCCCAAAGTCCAATGGAAGTGTGACTGAGGAACAGAGGTCTGAAGTACTGGAGTGGGTTCTGAATTCGGAGAGCTGGAGGGTTCACAAACAGTGTGGTGAGTAACGGGGTATAGCAGGGTAGATGCAGGTATCTGGGAACAGCCTGTGATGGAGACAGAGCAGGAAACGGAGTACTGCTGGGACTGCAAATATCACACTGAGCTAAGGCGCACAGAGAACTCTTGAGCTGTGTATACATTGCACTGGCAACTAGAGGGCGTGCTGAACACCCTTAAGTAGCATGGGAAAGTGCATAATAGGCCGCTGAGAGTACTCACAAGATGCTCCAACCTGATGTGACCTGAATGGGCCAATGCCGAAAACCAAGATGGCAGCACCCAGCAATCCCCAGTACTGCCAGTTTCACCTGTCACCTCATGGCCTGTACCCTTCAGACATCCACGCGCACCTCGCGCCAACCTCCAGACACCAGCAGCCCCACCGGTAGGACCACGCCAAAGCACCCACACAGGCAGAGACCGCGATCCGCCAGGTACAACAACTCTGGTCATGACACATTGATATTGAATATAAATCGGTTGCAAAAATATAAATTAAAAAATCAGCAGTAATATACCAGAAGAAACATAACTGCACAAAAACAGTGAAAGGAAGTACCATAACAGGAACGCGTATCTGATCTGACATCATGTGTCCTTTTGTACAGAGAATAGCAATTACTTCAGTCACAGGTGATGACAGAAGTGATATCACACCCAAACTGCCTGTAATTGCGTATAAAATCTGACCACATCCATGTGCATAACATCATAAATTTGTGAGTCACTCGCCTTCCAATTACAGGATAACCAACGGATTCAATAACACCATTATCACTCTTGCATCCAAAGGGTGAGCTACATAAACCAGTACTTGCCAATGTAGCTTATAGAAGGACGGATCACTATAAAGAAAATATTCCTCTATATTAAACATTTCAAATTAAATCTATACCACTGAAAGTTATATTATATATATTTACATTGTTCAGAATGAAGGACAGATGGCCCCATAACTGCAGCCAAAGCACATCATTCACAATTGCTAGAAGATTCAACTTCTTTAACTGAAAAACTTGCCCATTTCTTTGGAATGTCCAATTCGAATAAGGGAAGCTCTCCAGGGATCTCACCCACTTCTGCAATGGGTGAGATCCCTTCTGCAATGAAGTGGGGTGTGATAACAATTAGCAGTATCATGGCCCCACCTTCCTCTGCAAAATATTGTCAGTCACTGTATTTTTACAACAGTGGAGAGGCTATAACGATGCAATTCACTGAGCCATACTCTCCACCATTGCCCTTTGAGACCTCACCCTCCATGATCTTCCAGTAGTCCCACAAAGTCAACAACCATGCCTTAATCAGAAAGTAACGATTGGTAGATCTTACTTTAAAAAAAAAATAAAAAATTGCTTTATGGAATCCAACAAGCATACTGTAATCTACATGCTACTTACAGGACATACTCCTATGATTTACCGGTCTAGTGGTTTATCAGCACACGAGATGCTTGCTTGTCTGTGAAATGTGTATGTCACCCCTTCCCCCTGCCTTCCTAACGTCAAGGGTTTTCTCCAAACGTCAGACAGATATTTTCAGGAAGGTTGGAATTTCAACATCCTGTACCACAGGGAGCTGACATTTACGCTAACACTTCATTTATAGTTCTTTTAACCCATCATCTGTCGTTAAATCCATGTGACATTTAAGAAAAAAAAAATATATATATATATATATATATATATATTTATTTCAGAGTGGTTTCCTGTGTCAGGCATCGAACATTGCAGACAGCAGTCCCTATTATTTTTCAATGGTGACTGCAGTCTAGTCCAATTTACCAATCTCCAAAAAAAAGCTTAGCTTTATCGTTTGGCCTGTTAGTAGCTGTAGCCGGGAGGCTACTGGTTTGCCGGAGAAGGATTTTTGAATCAGTCTCAGGTAGAGGAGTTGTGCGTATACACAGACAGACAGTAGTTTCCCCAGGGCTTCTAGGAAGTGAAGTCCGTTGCTGAAAGCCTTCACATTGGGAAAAATGCTTCACAGAGAAAGCCTCTTTTTGAATAGGGTGTTACCGCAAGCCAAGTGTGATAAAGCTAGGAGCTGTGATGTTCGCTGTCATTAATCAGGTGAAACAGACCGAAATTAAAAATAAGTCTCATATATTAAAGGAACAGAAAACTACTGAATGTGTATACTGCAACCAGAAAAAAAATCCACACCAAGCTCCGATTTCTAGTGTGTGGTCAGCAATGACCAAACACACTAACAAGAACCATTACATAGACAGACAGCTGTAACCACCTTACGCACCTCAGTCTGTTTGATTATGCCACCACAAACATGGATATCCTTAAAATCTGGACTGGTCAAATATATTGAGGACCGAATTTGGGAAGCCCTGGTCTGCACAAATAGTTGTTGGAATATTTTGCAGTATATTTTAATACAGGGTGTTTCACTCGATATTGGCCCCAAAGTTTTTCTTAAAACTTTTAAAGTTATAGATGTAATTTAGTGATGTGACACAGATATACCTTAGTCTATAAGAAACATGAGGAAGTCATCGCAAGTGTTCAGTGTTCTCCATTAGCATCCAGGCCAGCTATGCATGCGCAGAGTGAAGGCCAGCTGTTCACCAACCTAGTCAGCAGCGCAGTCCAAAATTCAAATAGGGGAACCACACCAACTGCCAGCGAGGCTGTAACCAGCGAGGATGGCAGTTGGTATGGTTCCCCTATTGAATTTTGGACTCCGCTGTAGTCCCACCACTGGAACCGCCACTGCTAGTCAGTAGGTATTGCTGCTTCTGACAGTGGTGTTGTGTACTGAGGCATCCACATTCATCGTGTCTGGGGCCAATAGCTACTGACACATCCTGTACATATGCCTGTTCGTTTAGAATCCTTTCACATTGCTTAAAAGGAGATTGCAGATCAGTGATTTTAATTGCTTTTGTATATAAAATTCTGGGCATTTTTAATACATTTAGGTGCCCATTTGTCAACTAGTTTTATCATGCGCAACAAGTTTTAAAATCCATTGCATATAATGGTGTTTCAGCCAATCTGCTCCTAACAGTCACCTGTTTGAAAAATGATAGTTAGGAGCTGATTGCATATGATAAACTGTGCTCAAGCCAATGAGTTCTAAAACTCATTGCGTATGATAAAACTTGTTGATAAATGAGATCCTTAGGGGTCTATTTACTAAGCAGTGTTAAGAGACAGAGTGAAAAGTGATAAGAAAGTGATAAGGTGCCAGCCAATCAGCTCCCAACTGTCATTTTTCAAACACAGCCTGTGAGATGGCAGTTGGGGCTTGCACCTTATCACTTTCTTATCACTTTTCACTCTAGGCCTGATTTAGACCCGCTCGTAAGCGGCCGATCGCTCCGAGCGATGTTCGCACATCTGCGCATACGTATGGGTCGTAATGCGCATGCGCCAACTAGTCATTGTGGTCAGAAATCGTGTGCTCGCAAAACAGCGAGTGCCTGCTAATTTGAGTGACAGAATGAGGCGTTTGTGGGTGGTAACAGGGAAAGGTGCTTGAAAACAGGTAGTGGACATCCGAACGCAGGCGTGCCAAACGGTCAAAACGGCCGTTTAATGGGTGTGCATAATTAACAAAGCAGAGTCATCGACCACGTCACTTGGTTGTCTTTTAGCCTGAACTGCTCGCAGTGATTGCGGGAAGTAAAACCTACCACAAGCACTGCGAGCAGTTCAGATGCCTTTCGATGTACTCGATTAATCTAATAAATAGCGGAGATGACGTATGATGCGAACGGCCAGGGGGCGTCTTTACAAAATAGCGAGCGCATGTTTCGTTCGCTCGCTCAGACAGAGGCGTCAACAGACCGCAAAGAGCGAGCGCTCAATTTAAATAGCCGGCCCCTTTTTCTGAACGACTGTTCGCAAATAGCGTCCGGCTCTGAATCAGGCCCTCTGTCTCCTAACATCGCTTAGTAAATAGACCCCTTAGTCAGATAATGCAGCAGTATATGGTTTTCTTAAATGTACACAGTTGTAACTTCTTTCTAGGAGAAAGTTCATTGAAATCCCTCCTTCCTACAGTTTCTTCACTTTTTGCCTTAGTAGTATCCACTAACAACCTCAACATATTGTTAAGCCAGTTTAATAAGAATCTCAAGAAAAAGAAATCTGCAGATACTATATAGACAAAATTTGACACTGACAGCAAATCGATCAACAAGATTTTATTGACGTCAGTACTTTGTAGGTCCACACCGTGCAGTAATTACTGCAGACACCCTTCTTGGCAAACTGTCCATAAGTTTCTGGACAAAGCAGGTGGTATGTTTTGCCACTCCGCCTTAAGTACAGTGACCAACTATGACAATGAAGTTGAGTTGGCCTAGAACACACCCGTCGCTCCAGTTCATCCCAGAGGTTCTTAATGGGGTTAAGATCTTGTCTCTGAGCTGGCCAGTCCATCCGGGTTACCGAATATTCTGTATACCTGTCCAGCGTTGTCCTAGAAACATGACAGGTGGCATTGTCGTCCTAACTAAAAACATTTGTTGTTTTCCGTAGAACTGCAAGTGAGTGGGCCTCCGCAAAGTGTTCTTATCAAAACCGCCACATTAGTGGCCATTTGGAACTCGTGTGCAATGGTATGCATGGGACTATTTCACTTGTGCAGGGGTGTCCACTCACTTGTCTACATAGGGGCATATTCAATTAGGTGCGAAAAGCCGTATTCGGCTGTAACGTTTTGCAAGTGACGTAATTTCGCCATGCGAAAAGTTTCCTCTGTATTCAGTTCCAGAGACACTTCGCCGGTACGGAAACTCAATGCCATGGAGCCTGCGTAAAAGATTCGCCTATGAATAGGTGTCGAAAAAAAGTGCAGAATTGGGGTTTTGGGGTGCAAATATCGGAAACCACACTGCACCCTTGGGACAGTCCCCCAAGGTAAACTGCGTAAAAAAAAAGTGTAACTAATACTTTAGATAACCCCAAAAAAGTACTTTCATTTTGGGGGTGAAAAAGTCCAAAGTTGGGGGACAAACTTAAAAACTAGCGAAAGACTCCAGGGGGGCTCCTAAGTATGCCCCAGGTGTTTTTAAGTTTGCAGGTGGATTTTTGTTATTTAAAAGTTAATTTTAGCAACTTTAAAATATGCTAGCACCCATTTTCATGTACCCCAAATTTGCTGGGACAACTTATTTTCACAAAAACAACTGCTAAATGCTATTCTTCACCTCTTATGCAAAGACGCTAAATAGCAGCTATTGAGACCATTTAAGTACCCCAAATACCTTCTGCAGGCCTATTCGGGGGTATCTACAGTGATCCCCAATGTCAGTGCATCTTTTGGGGGGTGTCAGGCTGATTTTCCCAAATCTGACAGCACTTTTCGCATGTTACAGTTTCACCGGGTCCTGTTTTTGCTAATTTCTAATTGAATACAGGGATAAGCGGGGACTTTTTCACATTGAAAACCAGCGATGTCTATCTACACAAACATACATACTTCTATATTAATATATACTGTACATACACGCCCCATTTGATGGTACTGAGAAATGCAGTGTCCAGGTTCGTTTTAGAATGTCCCATAAATATCTGTGTTCAGATCTGGTGACAGACAAGGCCATGACACCATATGGATAACACCAGTATCATGCTCGTTAAACCAATGGGCAAACAGACATGCTCTGCTAGCAGAAGTTATGGTTATTCTTTTACACACCAGTCGTTATATAAGAAATATTGCAACATGGGCTGAGGACAGGGGCAGAACTATGGGAGGCAATGGAGGCGTCTGCCGCCGGGCTCCAGCACTGAAGAGGCACCTCATCCATTAACCACAATATATTCATTCCACTTTGGGCTGTAACTATGTACCCAGAGAGTACTGTCACGGACACCCAATACATGGCACCTGAGAAGCCACTATACACTAGTGGAGAGCTCTGTGTCAGACCATCAGCTGCCGTCTCCGTCTATCTATAGCCTGTCCCTACTCATTGGTGTTGCTGCTCCTCAGCAGCTTCTGTTGTCAGTGTGACATGTCCGGCGCCCCCTCACCTACAACTCTAGCTCACTCCTCCATGGCATGCCTATATTCTATGTGCAAATGCGGGTGTATCTAATCGCCAAATGCTAAATTACAGGGTCATCGGCTTTGGAGGGGGGCACCAAATTATAACTTGCCTCCGGGCATCTGGGATGAATTTACTGAGGACAACTACTTGCCTTGTAATGGAAGGACTACTCAAATTGTGCCAGGAAAATACCCCCCATAATATTACAGACCCACAAGAAGCCTTCACTACAGGAAGCCATAGTTCTTAAGGTTGGCATCGATTGCTGAGAACACTGTGAATTGTTTTACTTGATCACTTGCTTAGGTAGACAACTGTCTAGGATAAATACACCACTGAGCTTGCAATCATCCATTTACTACCTGTAATGCGGAGTTTGTGCACTGAAACACAGTTCCATTTATGTGCCACCACCAAGTCACTGATCCATGGTAGCCACAATTGTAGGTAAACTATCAATTTTAGCTGTGACCAGGGCTATGCTACGTAGCCATTTGCTTAGTTAAAGACATGGAAAGATGCTCTTCCATTTAAAATGCTTGATTATAAAATGTGTATATACATACACACGTTAATACGGTGTATATCATAGTGAAAAACCTTTAGTTGACCACTAAACACATCCCATTAAAGACACTTTTTCTTGGAGGCGAATGACATGCTGGCTTCTATTGGGTAAAACATGCTGTTGCATAGGAAGCTTTTTTATGTTAATGTAGAAGTTTAAGTAGAATGTGACCATGTGTCCTCCCGTACATGCATATTATATGTTTAATTATCCTACTTGGCAGAGTATGAATCAGATGCTGTCACCTGTCCAGGTGTGTGCTTGAAGGGTGGGTAGCAATGACACACAGGATGTGCACATTCCATGTAGTGACACAAAAGGGAAGGAATTCATTCCCGAAATTTGGAACTCCCAGAAAATAGGTGAGTCTCTGAGCATGTGTGTCACACGCGTGTCATCTCTGCACTAGGTCTGTCATTTTCCTGTGTCTCAGATGTCTATATGTGCTTAGCTGATCCAAAGTACAGTTCTGTGCCTGCTTGCTGGGTGGTTTAAATATATTCCTCCACAAAAGGAGTCCATAAGCAGAGACCACCAGCCTAAATGGTTAATGCTGTGCGTCAAACTCCCCCTTATACGGCAAAGCCTGGTAAGAGCTATTCGAGTGTGACGTGGAGAGGACAGAGAGAGGTATGGGCTGGAATGGAGGGAGGATAATAGAGAAGGAGAGAGAATGTAGGGGAAGGCGGCTGATGAGGGGGGAGAGGTGGGAGGAGAGGACTTCCAAGAAAAAGCAGAACAGCCTGTAAGGAAGCTAGGACAAAGGAGGAGGGATAGGGGTAGTGGGAGTTAACCTTTTAACTGCCTGCAGATTCACATAGCCTGCATACATACTTTGAATAGTTCTCCACTGAGGTTATTAACCAAAACATCTGAAATAAATGAAGGAGACCCAGTAACTGCAGGCCACCAGTAGCAGTGATGAATCACTGCCGGGCCTATTTGGAAAGTAATAGGGAGGTCACATTTCGAAAGGGTTAACTGCTCTGAAAAAGTCAACAGAGGTGACATGTAAGCTATTTTTTTTTTCTTAGACTGGAAGGTGGTTAGCTAAAACGGCTATAATGCAACCTTACACATATTGCACATGGAATGAGTTAATCAGAGCAAGGTTTGTCATGGCTTGGCTGAGTCATACATGACGTGTTTAAGAGGAGTTGCTGACAGGACCTGATATTACCTTAGAGTGACACTCAGCCAGACCAGGGCGAGTCTCCTGCACCCAACTCTATTGTTTTCCTCTCCTTTCATAAAGTGGAGACACACCATGGTGATATAAATGCTAGTGACAAAAACAAATGTTGCAATAACAGGTAGCAGGTCACAAACACACCTCAGTTTCAGACTCTGAACTAATTAACATGGCTCGGTTAGAAAATGTGGCTGATAGTGCGCAAAGGAACAAGGATAGGAGCAAGCTCAATCTCAGTGCTCAGGCGTCTAACTGCTCATGTAACCATCTGCACAATTAAGGAAACCAGAATAATTCTACCCAACCACCACTAAGGTCCATTCAGAATGCTAATAAAACCAATACTGCCCACGTATTAGGATATTCATTTGTAAAATTGTAACATAGCAGCTCTTCATAGCATTTAATAAAGCCACAGTGCATTGTTTAACACAATAATTATATTTCTAGTTCATCTCTTGAAAGTGCCCCACCATACTTAACATTTTCATTTTTCCAATTATGAGCTCAATTCAATGGTCTGTGATGATCTTGCGGGTGCGAGTCATCGAGACAATGGCCACACTTGACGGCAACCCAAACTCACACAAAGGTGCTCATAGCCCCATAGGTCTCCGAGCAAAATTGTGCGAATTCAGGCTCGGAGCGGGCCACGAGATGAGGTGCCGTTGCTGGCAATTTAACGCAGTGACAAAAAAAACACACCTTTCCACACAAGTCTACGAGAAAGCGGTCAGGAGACCCCAAAAAGCACCAAAACAAGTTAAGTTTCCAGACAAAGGAATCTATGTATTAATTGCGGCACTGCGATGATTATTAACAGTACCCAAACAGATATTTTCATTTTGAATGAAAAGATCCCCACTATGTACTAAAGTTTACTCGCAGGAATAGCGGTAGCAATAACAGACCGAGCTTGCGCAATATCCTTCTCCTGCAAGATTGCCTCCATAGGCATAAAGCGGTTTATGCCATCTGAGGATGGCGTAAACAGACAGGGCCAAACTCCGGAAAGCAGTTTTATATGGTATGCGTTGAGCATCCCGACGGTCTGGATGCTGACCTTACCGACGCCAATCAGAATCCACCCGCCGGCATCCCGAAGGTAAATTGCGGAGTGGGGGAGGGTTAGGTTTAGGGAGCGGGGAGGGAGGGGTTAGGTTTAGGCACTAGGGTGAGGTTAGGTCAGGCACCAGGAAGGTAGAGTGGGAGGATTAGCATACCGACCACCAAGTGTTGGTATGTTAACCCTGTCGGGATTCTGACTGCCTGGATCCCGTCTATCGGTATTACATACCAATTCCGTTTTATACATAGTGGTCAGATCGTAGTTTCAATTAATATTGATGACTGAGCTAGTTAGTCTTTTGCAGATTTCTGTGAAATCTCCTGCATTAGGCTATTAGCACATAGCGGTGAGACATAAAATGATGCAGAAAGTGCAGTTCTGCATAATTTTATGAAAAAACGCCTTGATAAATAGACCTCTAAATCATCATGTAGCTACACCATACCTTAGTGTGGCTCTCCCTCTACATGCAATAAAAAATTGCAAAAGGTAGAGTTAAAAACAAAATCCACCAATAACCATCCACCATGAGTGGGTTTGGCTACAGCGAGGTCATGAGAACACTGATTCCACAACAAGCATACGCTCTGCTAGACAACATACTATGCCAAGGATACAGGAACACTCTGCTTCTCCTCCCCCTACTTATAGTATAATTTACTCCGAACTCCCTACAACGGCACCTAACACTTGGTTGCTTATGTCCTGCAGCTATGTCTATAAACCATGTCCTTGTCCTGCATTGTATTGCACGGCTAATAACTGTTTTTCTTGTGTGCTCATTTATGTACTGTGTAAGGCGCTGCGGAACCTTTGTGGAACCATATAAAGGATAAAAATAATAATTAAAAATCTCAATCTCTCAAAGCCTAGCTAAAAAAAACCCCAAAAAACAAACAATATAAAACTTGGGGCAAACCCTTTTTGGAAGGCTAGCAGTCTTTTTTTTCTGATTGGCATGTTACCTATTAATTTATTGCCTACGAAATGTTTTCCATCAGCAGCAAAGAAATGACATTTAAGTATAAATAGTTGGAGGGGGTCTCTATATTCTCACCTCCACCTGAGCGACTCCACTGTCTCAATACAGTGCTCCACTTTTGTTACTGGAAATTAATCACACTTATTTTGTGAATGGTCATCAATAGTGTTCACAGAAAAAAAAATTACATAAATAGCCACAATATTTACATTAACTTAGGGAAGCTCTAGCAACCAAATTTGTGCCCCAAAATATGCATGGGCACCCACATTTGAGAGAGGCGAATTGAATATCTGAATAAAAGTGGTAGGTGTTTATTTTCTTCACACTTTAATCAGCCCACAGAAACTGGTTGCTATTCTTATCACGAGACTGGAAGCTATGCAGAAGGGTAGAAAAATCCCACACAACTTTTTGATCGACTTTAATTTAGTAAATAAATGACAAATGTGAAAAAAATTTCCTCTATTGAACCTCCTTCTGGAAACTAATGTATATTATTGTAAAAATTGGATTAGATGCAGCAAGTTATTTATTTTTGTATATGGTATGCCTATCCCACAATTATTTGGGCACTCATCTAACGGCCCCCAATACACGGTGCAATATAGCAGCCGATCCAACGGACTGGAACAATATTGCTGCTATATTGTTCCGTGTATGTGTATATCATCGGCCAGTGTGCGCTCCCGTGGGATCGTACATCGCTCCCCCAGACCTTACATGCTGCACATAAGATCTAGTGATGCGATGTACGATCCCATGCAGCGCTATGCAAGGGGGGAAAGGGGGTGGCGGCATATCGTGCGGTGGATTGCAGTGTGTGGGGACCGCCCAATATGTTGGCCATCGGTTCAGACATCGCAAGGTGCATATCACACAGTGTATGGGGGCTTTAAGGAAAAATAAATAAGCAAACAACACACACACAGAGGCCCGTATTTAATTAGAGGCGAAAAGCCGCGATCCACAAAGTTTTCGCCGATGCGCGGCTTCCAAAGTATCGCCCTATTCAATTCCAGGAAGTTTTCGCCTAGGCGAAAACTCGATAGGCAAAACCAGGAGAAAAGAAGTGCAAAATCCATTTTTTGGGGTACAAATGTGGGGACTTGGTTCAGAACCCTTTGGAAACCCTCCTAATGACTAATTAGGCAAAAAATAAAAAAATCGTAATTCACCCCTAAAAAGATGTCATTTTTGGGGCGAACATTTAAAAAGTGTTGGAAAATGGGTCTAAAGTACTGGGACAGGAATTTTTTTTGGGAGGGGGCTGTATGGATGGGGCAGGTGTTTTGGGGGTTGTATGGATGGGGCAGGTGTTTTGATTGCAGGTGTATTTTTAACACTTTTTTAATCTGCACTTTATAGTCACAAAAATATACTAGTGCCCATTTTAATGTACCCCCAAATTAACAACAGCAATTATTTTTCCCAAATGAAATTGCTTTCCATAATTTTTCCACACTAATGCAAATATGCATATAACAGCCCTTTGACTCAATTTAAGTACCCCAATTACTTTTATTAGGGTTAATTTCTATATTGATTCCCCGTGTCAGTTAGGCTTTTTAGGGGGTAGACTGATTTCCCCCCAAAAGCTGTCCTTTTCGCTAGTTTCGCTGCATTCGCACATATGCGTTTTCCCGTTCTGCAATTGAAAAGCGGGGACGTGCATAATGAAAGTATGCGAAAACTTTGCTTCAAAGCAGGCAAAAAAGGTGAAAACATTGCGCTTTTCGCGGCTAATTGAATCAGTCCCAGAGTTGTAGTCTCCTCTTCCTACTTCCACTGAATTAACCAAGACAACTTCAACAAATGTGGTACCATTTGCATCTGAAAAACTGCAGTTATTTGCAAAGGTAGAACAATCTTTTTAATTTCTTTTCACTGTTTGCGCAACTTTTTTAGTTTAGTACATTAATAATGTGTTATTTTCCTCAATTGCACCACTTTCCTGTAGGGACTGTGCTTTCCAATCTTATAAAGACATTTTCTTAAAATATCACTTGTATACAGATTCAGAGACTCAGTCACACACAGATATGCATACCAGATTAATCAGTGCAGTCTGTTTTCATTTGCACCTTGTTTTTTCTACATACATACTAGTGACTTTCTTATAAGGCTCACATAAGACACACAAAAACTCACAATATCAATATGGTTTATTTTATTATTTTTATTTGGGGGACGGCGGCTGGAAACAGTGTTGTGCGAGAGGCTGAAGTCCTGCAAGAGAACATAAAATGACTCAGAAATAAGGACGAACAAATCACACTTTCAGGCTTTAATGCCCCAATGATACCAAGCAATAAGCATGAGTAACATAGCATTACTGCCACCTGGTGGCAAAATCAAATACAAATGGCCAACGTCTAGCTTGGGCAACATACATAAGTTTTAAAAAAGTGAGCAAAAATGTATATGAAATGAACTGGGTTCTTGTATGCATTTAAAAGGAGTTTAGGTGTATACACTATCCCATTATACCAAAATTTGTATTTTACACAGCCTTAAACACAACATTGGTTTATTATATTATGCTGGGTACACACTGGCAGATATATTGGTTAATCAATTGATCGGCCAATATATCTAGTGCATGTCGGCTAATGTGTACCAGCGAGATATCGGTGAACGACGTCATTCGTAGACATATTGCGTTGGCTGTGCTGCACAGCCGATGGCAGATATATCTGCAGACATATTTGGGCACCGTGCTGTGTGTACGGGTTGTCAGCCGACCTCCCGTACACTTACAGCAGAGGCAGCAGGAAGAGGGGTGCGACGCGTCCCCCGGCCAGCAGGACCCACGGCCAGATGAAGATCACTCGATCTGCAGATATATCTGCTAGGTGTGTACCCAGCTTAAGGCATCTGAAACATTTTTTGTTTATTAAACAAGGGACTGTACGCTCTAATGGCCCGTACACACGGGATGATCATACAACGATCAGATATTGTTCGATATGGAACATACAGCAACATGCACCAACCCCCAAACGAAGTAACGCGATAGATGATAGCGGGTCCCTATAGCAAAGCGGGCTAATCTGGTCGATATCAACCAGGTAGGCCAGCATGCACGGGCGATGGTTGATATCGATCATCCGTGCATCAATCATCGTTTGGTCGTTTGAGAGGTTAAAAAAAAAAAAAAAGACTGATAAACGATTTTATCTGACAGTGTGTATGCACCATAACAGAAGAAAAAAAGAAGATGTAACAACTTTTTTAATAAACAAAAACTTGTTTCACATGCCTTAAGCTGGGTACACACCTAGCAGATATCTGCAGATCGAGTGATCTGCAGATGATGGTTGTTCATACACACTGAAACACCATCATCTTTCATCTGGCCGTGGGTCCCGCTGGCCGAGGGACGTGTCGCACCCCTCTCCCCGCGTTCTCTGCTGTAAGTGTATGGGGGGGGGGGGTCGTATGACCACTCGTACATAAAGCACGATGCCCCAATATAATCCAGATATATCTGCCATCGGCTGCGCAGCAGAGCCGACGCGATCTGTCTGTGATCAATGTAGTTTAGACATACCGCTGGTACACACTGGCCGATCAATATATCTGTCAGAGTGTACCCATCTTAACAGTATTTTATATTCTCTACATGTGCACAGAGTTATATTTGTGCAGAAGACAGCAGATGGAACTGGTAATGTAAAGATGGATGTACAGAATGAATGAACATCTCTGTGTGTCTGTGCATAAACTGATAGGGAGGATGTGGTGTGTTTAGAGAGCAGGGATACCAGCGACTGATGTGTCAGCAGTGGGTGGAACAGTAAAGAATAAACCTGAGATTAGAACATGCTGAAGGGGGAACACATACACAGCAAGAGGTACAAGACAACACAAAGGTAGTGAGAATGAGAATCACATACAAACAGATCTAACTATATTACAAGTGTGCAAGCAACCGTATTAACAGAGTGTGGCTCTAAAATATACATACTGCTGGATTATGCTAACATGAAATACAGTATCATGCTTATTTTATTGACATACGGCAGAGGAGAAGAGAAAAATCTGCAGATTATAGAACCACCATCTGTGCAATGGGGACAATGCGATACATACCTGCCTTATTCCAGGGCTTTAACGATGGCTTCACAGGTTTCCACATTAATCTGAGCTTCTGCCCTTGCCACCTCATCTGCTGTGCTCTGCAGTGCTGCCTGTGCCTTTTCCAGGTTTGACTTTGCTGACTGGTGGAGAAAAATGTATATTACAGAACAAAGTAGTATCTCCTTATTTTCTCATACACACACCACAAGCTGTAATCAGGAGTGAATACTACTTTGTTAATAAAGCCCTGTGGCCTAAGCAAACCACTACTACTTACAGTATGTCGGCAGGATTATCAGCAGAACACACTACGTCAGCTTTCTCCATTCTAAGGTTTTGCAGTGTCTGCATAATTTTATGTAAGAAACAGCTTGATACATGTGCGCCGCAGAGTCAAGCTACCAATAATGCAATAAATTGTAGGACCAATTATTTTAGACCAACTCAACTGCTAATTGGTGCATGTGTGAGCCAGAAACTACAGGCAATCTTGGTTACCATTAAATCAAGGAGGAACTCAAGACTATCAGGATTGCTGTTGTGTGCGATCTGACAATGTACTTAATTGGATCTAATTATTCAGCCGAAGTATTAAATGTCCACAAACACGAGTAAAGGGCCCCATACATCTGCGACGGATTGCCGCGATCCTGCAATGCTGCAACCCGGCATCGCAGGATCACAGAAATCCAACATGTTGGATTTTCCCAATTTGACGATCGCGATCAGAAAATTATCGTGATTGTCTAATCGGGGACATTTAACATGTAAAATTTCAGCGATCCTGCGACGGATCGCTGAACATCGATGGTGGGCGGTCGGCGTTTCCACCCGGCAGATCGGCATTTCCGATGGCATTGCTACAAAGCGACAATCATTAAATGCTCTACATCTAGGTAGCTAGCCAGTTTATGGATGGGGGTGAGATTTCAAAAGAGTGACATTAAGTGACAACATATGTGCTATTGGCTAGTGGGTGCATTTACAAAGGGTTGGTTTGTATTTACCATGTGTGTATAAGGAAACAGTGAGGAGAAGATTTGGGGGTGGAGTAACAAAAGGAGGTAAATATTTACAAAAAAAAAAAAGTAACAAGAACTTGAATGAAGCATGAAAGTGCTAGTGGTACAGTAGATACACGTTATATGCTAAAGGAAGAACACATTTTTGAGAATTATTTGCAAGATAGATAATATTTTAGGTTATCAGCCTGGCTGAGGTATAGCAACAAAGTTTGTCTGTATTTTTGTTTTGTTAATTTCTAAGGGAATGGAGATACTGCAGAGATACCCAAGTATGTATGCAAACACAAATATACAAAAACAAAATGATGGTAATGACAGGATGGGCGTAATGGAGAGAACTGCATTCATGGAGTGTGGGCTGTAGGTTTAGGTCACATGAAATCACAGTGGTTCTTTTTTTCCCAGCATAAATGTGAGGGTTGGGTCCGGGACGCCGGCGCTCGGGATCCCGGTTGCCAGAATCCAGATGCCGCATCCCATCAGGATTAGGATACAGACACTTGTCGTTAAGTATCCTACCCCTAACCCTCATAAACCTGACCTCCCCCTAGTGCTTAAACCTAACTCTCTCTCCCTAGTGCGTAACCCTAACCCTCTCCCTAACTCCACTACTTACTGTCGGGATGCCGGAGCCAGGATTCTGACTGGTGTCAGGATTCCGGCGCTGGCATTCTGACAGCCGGGACTTCATATACCTCCGGAATGTTATATCCAAGTGCGTCCACGCAAGTATTTTACTTTTGCCATTTAAATCCCATCGATCAATGGCATAAAACTTTAGCTTAACATCTATCCACCAAGTGTGAACGTTTTTTAAAACAAGTTTTCTATTAATCGTGCTACTAAAAATCTCTGGAATAAAAATTACGATATTTACTCACCGTAAAATCTCTTCCTTGTAGTCCATCTGGGGATGCCATTACTTCTGGGTTATGCGTAGTGGTGTGTGGAGTCAGACACTAGCTAATTAAAAACTGTCTCCCACCCCCTATATAACCCTCCCCTTCCACCCTAAGCTCAGTATAGGTTTAACAAAGCCGGAGAAAGAACCACGGAAGAACGGAGAAACCAGAGACCAACAGGTATCTAGCATGAAGCCACACGGTAAAAAATTTGTAAAACTCTGTACGGATGACTAGGTAGCTGCTTTGCGCAGCTGCTCAACCGAGGCTCCATGCCGTGCAGCCCAAGAAACCCCGACAGCACAAGTCGAGGGGGCCCGAATTGAGGGCGGGACCTTCACACTTGAGGACAAATATGCCTGCGAATGGCAGAAGTGACCCATCTAGCGATGGATCCTTTTCGAGGCAGGCCAGCCTCTTTTTTGGTGCATCAATCAACACCAAAAGGCAATCCGTACAACTCAAAGACGCAGTACGGTCCAAGTAAATGCGTAATATCTATGGAGGCCTGAAATTCCTCTTCCTCCATGGAACAAATGACTGACCTTATTGACTCTTTCTAAATGGAGATAAGCATTTAACCCCCTGAGGTTGAAAATGGGACGAAACGACCCATCTGGTTTCTCTACCAAGAAAAGACTTGAGTAGAACCCCAGACCTTGCTGTAGTACCGGAACTGGAATATTTACTCTGGAATCGGAAAGCGCAGAAATTGCCTGCATGAGAGCCACCTTTCTGAAATCATCCACAGGGAGAGGAATGGAAAAATAAGAGAGTTATAGTAGACTTACCTTTGTTAACGCTTTTTCTTCACGGTCCATAGGGTCCACAGGGATACCATGGGAAATGTGGTTGGAGTGATTCAGGAACCAAAGAGTTAAGCTTTCAGCTCCCAGGATGCCTCAGGTCCTCCTCCACATATACCCTGTCCCTGGGTATATGTGGAGGAGGTAAACATGCCCAAGACAGGAGAAGGAAGGACAATGTACACCAGAAACACACTGACAGAAGTTGAAGGAATCCGAAAGAAAAGTTACCAAATGCAGCCAGGTACGTCAGGGTGAGTGCCCTGTGGACCCCATGGACCTCGAAAACAATTTCTTCAGGGTACACAGGGATACCATGGGGATGTCCTAAACCAGTTCCCTTAAGGATGAGGACGCTCCTGAACAGAAAAGAGAATCCGCCTCCCCAAAGAAGCATCCTGAAGCAAAAGTGTCAAAGACGTAGAACCTAAGAAAGGTGTGGACAGAAGACCACATGGCCGCCTTGCACAATTGTTCAGCAAAGGCACCACGTCGAAACGCCCACGATGGTCCCACAGACAGAGTAGAATGAGCTGTCGCCATGTTTGGAACAGGGAGATCAGCCTGCGTGTAAGCCTGAGGGATAGTCATGCGCAGCCATCGAGCCAGAGTTGGTTTGTTAGCTGGCCAGCCTTGTTTGTGAAAACCATACAGCACAAAAAGTGCATCCGATTATCTAAAAGAGTTTGTACGATCCACATCCAGGGAGGCTTCACCTACAGTAAGGTCTGAAGACTGGAACCACAATCTCTTTATTCACATGAAAACGGGATACTACCTTAGAGTAAGGTAACCCCGCCCGTGTATGGAAACTGCTCTATCCTTGTGAAAAATCAAAAAGGGGGAGTGACAAGAGAGCGCTGCCAAATCAGAGAGACTGCGGGCAGAGGAGATTGCGTGGAGAAAAACTGTCTTCGCTGTCAACCACTTCAAATCTACTGAGTCCAGAGGTTCAAATGGAGGAGCCTGTAGCCCCTTTAGTACCAAAGGCAAATCCCACTGTGCCACCGGTGGGACAAAGGATGGCTGAACTCAGAACACCCTGAAAAACAGTTCTAACATCCGGCACGGAAGAGATTCTTCGCTGGAACCTAACTGGCAGCGCAGAAACCTGTACACTCTAAGGGTCGCCAGGTGGAGAGGTCTAACCCAGCCTAGAGAAACGCAAGTACCCGGGAAACCCTAAAAACCTTAGGGTCACACTTTGCGTGCCTCCTTGATGATTGAGATAGGCTACTGTGGTCGCATTGTCGGACTGGATCTGGACCGGCATGCCCTGGAGGAGGTCCTGTGCCAAGATGAGCGCTTTGTATACTGCACGAAACTCCAGCATGTTTATGGGCAGGTGACTATCCTAATTTGTCCATCTTCCCTGAAAGGTACGATGACCTGTCACCGCCCCCCATCCGCGAAGACTGGCATCCGTGATGAGCAGCACCCAAAATGGGCGACCCTTGTACAGATGAGACTTTTGTAGCCACCACTAGAGCTGAACCTCCAGAGTGAGAAGGATCCTATGGGACCGCATTAGACGTTACCGCCCTTTCCACCGGGAGAGAATCAATTGTTGCAGAGGCCTGGAGTGAAACCAACCATATTCCACCATGTCGAAGGTGGATACCATTGACCCCAGGACCTGCATTGCTGATAGAATGGATACCCTTTGCTTGCGGAGCAATTTGTGCACTCGCAATAATAGGGCCGAAATCTTGTGTCCTTTGTATCTTATAATCCAGAAGTGCCCCCAGATGTAGCATCCGCTGTATTGGAGAAAGGGAGGACTTATTCCAATTGATGAACCAGCTGTGCGTCTGTAGGCAGGTAATGATTGTCAGCTGGAGATGGTGTTGTAAACCAGCTGGAGACTGCACAAATATCAGGAGTTCATCCAAGTATGGCAGTATTCTGGCTACATGATGCCTGAGGTGGGCCGTCATAACTGCTATTATTTTGGTGAAGACCCGCGGGGCCATTGATAGACCAAAGGG
This sequence comes from Taudactylus pleione, assembly GCA_031769625.1. NCBI lineage: Eukaryota > Metazoa > Chordata > Amphibia > Anura > Myobatrachidae > Taudactylus > Taudactylus pleione. The sequence continues at coordinate 6,954,849 of JAUIMM010000043.1, read as the reverse complement.
CAGTGCCTGGAATTGGTAATGTTGTTGCAGGACAGCAAACAGTAGAAAATGTTGGTGGGATGGGCACATGCAGATAAGCATCCGCAACGTCCAGGGAAGCCATAAAATCCCCAGGTTCCATTGCCAGAATGATTGACCGAAGAGTCTCCATACGGAACTATGAGAGTACACTGATCAACTTGTTGAGAGTTTTCAGATGCAGAATAGGGCGATGAGACGTATTTTGATTTCTGAACCAAAACCACCCTGTCTTCCTTGTTGAATACGGTGGAATAACCACCCTTTCCTTGTTGAACCACAGGAACCGGGATTATCACCCTTGCCCGCAACAGGGAGTAAATAGTCTACTGGAGGGCCAAAGACTTGATAGAATCTGATGGGAAGTCGTACAAGAAAAACTTCTGCGGAGGATGCCTCCAGAAAGTGAGGACATAGCCCTGAGAGACCACTTCTCGGACCCAGGTGTCCGTTGTTCTCCCCCAGGAAGAGGTCCACCCCATCAGGCAGAGGGTTTGTTGTCCGGCTTGGAAGCTGGACGTCTGACCTGCCAGGACCTCTTAGTGTGCGGCTTGGTGGTCCTGCGTGAACTAGATAGCCTGGAGAAAGGTTGTCCTTTTGCTCTTCCCTGAGGGCGAAAGGACCAAAAATGGGATTTTGGTACCTACCGGTAAATCCTTTTCTCTGATTCCACAGGGGACACTGGAGGTGCTTACGCTGGGGTATAGACACGTGGATAGCTGTAGCTTGCACTTTAAATAATTTAGAAGTGTGAAGCTCCTCCCCCTCTATGCCCCATCAGCCCTCAGTTTAGAAAATGAAGACCGAGAGGAGATAGAGAACAAGAACAAGATAGAGAACAAGCAGAGTAAAAGGAAGAGAACACACAATAACAAAAACATACAACATACGGAACAACCGAACAGGCAGGCAGAGAGCGCTGAGGTGGGCGTCCAGTGTCTCCTGTGGAATCAGAGGAAAGGATTTACCGGTAGGTACCAAAATCACATTTTCTCTTTCATCCACTAGGGGACACTGGAGGTGCTTACGCTGGGGACGTTCTAAAGTTTTCCCCACGGGCGGGAGAGCTCTGCGGCACCTGCAGAACAAGACGGCCAACACGATGCTGAATCCGCAAACGTGTCAAATCTGTAAAAATTTACAAACGTGTGAACTGAAGACCAACTTGCCGCACGACACAATTGTGACGTGGAGGCTCCCCTACCGGCCGACCATGATGCACCCACAGAACGTGTGGAATGAACTGAAATGGACGAAGGAGGCCGGCGGTCGGCACTAACATAAGCCTGATGAATAGTCTGCCGGAACCAACATGCCAAAGTCTGCTTAGACGCTGGCCAACCCCTCCGAACCGCATCAGAGAGGACAAAAAGTGACTCAGACTTACGGAGGGAAGCAGTCCAGACAACATAGATGCGGAGAGCTCTAACCACATCCAAGGTAGAACATCCAGAGTCCTCCACCAAAGACGGTACCACAATAGGCTGATTAATATGAAAAGCAGACACTACCCTGAGAAGGAAGACGGCCACCGTCCGGAGTTCCGCCCTATCTGCATGAAACACCAGGTAAGGTGGCCTATAGGACAGAGCACTCAATTCCCAAACTCTACGAGCCGAAGCTAGAACCAGGAGGAGGACCGTCTTTCAAGACAAGTACTTAATACCCACCTCTTCCAAAGGTTCAAACATGGACGACTGAAGAAACAGAAGCACTAAGTTCAAGTCCCAGAGAACTACCGGAAGTACAAAAGGAGGCTGCAAGCGCAAGACCCCTTGAAGAAACGTATGCACCTCAGGAATGAGGGCCAAGTTCCGTTGCAAGAAAATGGAAAAGGCAGAAACCTGCACCTTTAAAGTTCCAAGACGAAGTCCAGAATCCAAACCCATCTGAAGATAAAAACAGAAAACCGGGACAACCGAAAAATCCAAGATGGAAGATCCCAACTGGAACACCACGAGATATAAGAACGCCAGAAACGATGATAATGCGCAGCCGAAACTGGTTTCCTGGCGCATAGCATGGTGGGAATAACTGTCTGGGATTCCTCTGCGTTCAGGATATCGGTTTCAAGAGCCACCCCATTAAGCGTAGTTGCGCTAAGCTGGGGTGTACGAAAGGACCCTGCTATAGAAGATCTGGGCGCAGAGGAAAGGCCCATGGATTGTCTGACAATAGGGACCGAAGTTTCGAGAACCAAATTCTCCCTGGCCAGTTCAGAGCCACGAGAATGACAGAGGCTGACTTGTGTTTTATCCTCTTTAGCAGTCAAGGAAGAAATGGAATCGGAGGAAAAAGGTAAACGAAGACGTAGGTCCACGGAACTGTCAGAGCGTCTACTGCCTCTGCCTGCAGATGTCGAGTTCTTGACACGTAAACCGGGAGCGGACGATTCAATCATGACACCATGAGGACATCCCCATCGACGTATCAGCGCGTTGAACACACCTGGATGAAGCTTCCATTCCCCAGGATGGATATCCTGGCGGCTTAGGTAATCTGTACCCAGTTGACTTCTCGCATGACCATGCGACTCAGAGGCCTTCCTTGGCGGTTGATGTACGCGACGGCTGTCGCGATTGAATTCTTATTTCTTCTATCAGAGCATTGTAAATCGCTCTGAGTTCCCACACCTTTATGTGCCACCTTTGTTCTAGATGGGACCATTGACCCTGAAAGTGATGATCAAGGAGTACTGCTCCTCATCTTTGAAGGCTGGCATCCGTTGTTACGATGATCCAGTTCCACTCCGAATCTTCAGCCCACTAAAAGATTGGTGGATTGTGTCCACCAGAGAAGGGCTACTCTGGTAGCTGGACTCAGAGGGATCTGTCGATGTAGAAGCAGATAAGATCCTAAACCCTGTTAGTAGGTCCAGCTGAAACAACATTGAGTGGAACTTCCCGAACAGTAGTGCTTCGAAAGCAGCTATCATCTTCCCCAGGAGACGCCTACAAAGAAGTAGGGAAAACTTCTTTGGTCTGAGGACCAGCTGAACAAACAACCGGATATCCCAGGCTTTGTCTATTGGAAGAAAGATCCTCTGTGATGCCGTATCTAAGATCATACTCTGATATGTCAGTAAGGCTGATTTCGCCATGAGTAACAGGTCGTCCAAATAAGTGATTATGTTCACTCCCTTTGACTGAAGGAGAGCAATCATGACTGACATGATTTGGGTGAAGATGCTGGGAGCCGAGGAAAACCCGAACGGCAATACCCGAACTGATAATGATCTTTCAATATGGCAAAACGCAGAAAGGCTTGGTGTGGTTCCCAGATGGGAACGTGGAGATAGGCATCCTTAATATCCAGGGATAATAGGAACTGTCCTGGTTCCAAGCTCGCAATAACACACTGCAGAGACTCCATTTTGAACCTCCCCCTCCGCGCTACACCGCGTGTATCAGAGGGGAGAGGGGAGAAGCAGGGAGCCGCATGTAGCGCGGTTTCAACTGCGCTATAGTAATTAAACAGCGCCGACCTGTGCCAGCGCTGGACAGCGGGGAGAGGGGAGAAGCAGCAGGGAGCCGCTTGCAGCGCTGATTCACTGCGCTATGTATAAATAAACAGCGCTGACATGTGCTAGCGCTGGACAGTGGGAGAGGGGAGAGGCAGGGAGCCGCTTGTAGCGCTGATTCACTGCGCTATGTATAAATAAACACAGCGCTGACATGTGCTAGCGCTGGACAGTGGGAGAGGGGAGAGGCAGGGAGCCACTTGTAGCGCTGATACCACCGCGCTATGCATAATTAAACACAGCGCTGACATGTGCTCACGCTAGGACAGCAGGGAGAGGGGAGAACCAGGGAGCTTCGTGTAGTGATTACACACAGCCTCCCTAACACAGCAGGAGCAGGAGCCGGGGGATGTGCAGTTTCTTACTCACTGCGTGTCCCCTGTAGTCTCTCTCTGGCAGGTCAGCACAGTCTTCTCTTCTTCTGTGTGAAGACTTGCTGTGGCGGTAAGGAGCTGTCAGGAGCTCTTTGGAAATGAGCCCTGTGCACTCCTTCCTGATGTTTGTTAAAACATCAGGGCGCCAGGTACCCGGACCCCACCTTTTAGATAGGTGGCGAAGGGTACCTATAGGAATGTGAAAGATGCTTTAAAATTAAATAAAATAAATGTATTGCTGGAGCACAGCATGAAGTGACCAGCTCCTAGAGGCACATCTTCTAAACTGAGGGCTGATGGGGCATAGAGGGGGAGGAGCTTCACACTTCTAAATTATTTAAAGTGCCAGCTCCAGCTATCTACGTCTCTATACCCCAGCGTAAGCACCTCCAGTGTCCCCTAGTGGATGAAAGAGAAAAGAGGACTGCCTAGGCTTTGATGTAGCTGTTGATGGAAGACCTGCAGATCTTGAGGCTGCCAGAGTAGCCACTATCTAATCCAATTCTGATCCAAAAAGTAAGGTTTCCATAAAAAGGCAGGGATTGCAGCATCTGCTTTCCAGGACCTTAACCAAAGGGCTCTACAAGCAACAACCAAAGCTGCAAATGCTTTAGAAGCCAGGAGTCCAGCATCTATTGCAGCTTCTCCCAAATAGGAGGCCGCTTCCCGTATGTGGAAGGAGATATGTGTCAGCTGTTCTCTGGTAGCATTTGGTAGAGTATCTTCCAATGCCCCCATCCATTCTTCAACAGCCTTGGATACCAAAGCAGCAGCCATAGCCGACCGAGTAACAGCTCCAGACAATGAAAATACTGATTTAAGACATGTTTCAAGTTTTCTATCTGTAGGATCTTTAAGGGAAGATGCGGCTGTATAGGCAATGTAGCGCTCCTGACTAAATGTGTCACATGAGCATCAACAGTAGGAGGGACTACCCACTTAGTACATTCAGTAGGTGGGAAAGGATACAAAGATGCTAATCTTTTTGTAACATGAAACCATTTATCCGGAATACTCATTGCTTCACCCATAAGTTCAGTGAGCTGCCCAGAATCCGCTTTTACTACCCTCTGGTGATTAAACACTTGAGCCTTAGGTCTAGGAGTTGGCTCATTATCCTCTATATTTAGGATTGATTTGACCACCCTCACCAAAGAAGGGACATCCACTGTAGAAGGATGGTTCTCCTCTCCTGAGATAGACCCTGGAGAAGAACCCGGCACATCATCTGACTTCTCCGATTATGCGTCCGAATCTACATGCTGGACAGACTGACAAAATGATATCGTCCGCTTAGGCGCTTTAATGGCTACCGGTCTGTTTGCCTGCAACATTTGTTGAAACGCAGTAGCTGACTGAGCCGTGCTCTGACTTGAGCATCTGCAGGCTGGAACTGGTGTGGGTAACCCATTTAGGGAGGCAGCTTGGTAGCAGCCAAACGGCCCACTAGCTGCGTCATAACCTGAGACAAGGACACCCAGGATGGCTCCTGTACATGTGGCTGGTAGACTGGACCGTATAAAATCCTTAGGGGACAAGCCTGCCAATCAGCTTTTACATGAAACCAGCATCGGGGCCTTGGCTTCCTGTTTACCCTTTAGATATAAGTGTAAATGTGAGTGCCTTCACAGAAAAAAAAAAAAAATGTAGCAAAGGGTTGGGGAGAAATAGCAGTGATAGTTCTAACTGACAGTAAAGAAAATAAAGGCAGTATATCAATACAGCAGAGCTAGCAAGAGTCACATGCAATGCATATACTCTATACTTGCAAGGGACCCTGAATCAACTACTCAAAACACAATGCTTGGTAGGATTTGAGCACTGTATAAACAGGCCTCTGGGGAGAGGTATACAGGGATACTAGACCCAAAACCTCCTGAGACCAGCAGCTTCAGCAGAGCACCGATAGTGGTTGCTGGGCGTCTCATATACAGAGGAGGGTAGGAGGAGCAACCCAGACGCGGGAAAACCTCAGCTGGATCAGCGTCAGGGCTGAAGGAGGGGCTGCCGGGGAGAGCCTACCTCCCCCTATGCTGCATTAACCCCCCCCCGGGTGCACTGGCCTTATAAACATGGCTACTGCCACTGTCCCCAGCACCAGACTCACTTGCCCCAGTGGTCTAGTGGGGGAGCGGACGCACCGGTCATCTTACTACAGCAACCTTCGGCAGGTCTCCAACCGAACTGCCAGAGGTATGGACTGCCACGTGGTTCCCTTACCTGCAACCCCGTGCTTCCGGCTGCAATCCCAGGTCCCAGCAAAGCCACTATAGCCAAGCTCCGCCGAAATCACCAGTCTGGTTACTAGTGTTGCGGCGCCTCGACGGGTGGAGCAGCAACACAGATGTCCTTTAGGACACCAGGTACTGCTTGCTCTGAAGTAAAAATAAAATAAAAAAACAAAATAAAAAGCTTGGGACTGCCTGAGCAGACCCCTTTTATAAAAGGTGCATCTGAATCCTGCTGCACCAAACTAAAAACTGAATGCCTGTGACCAGGGGTGGGGTATATGTGGAGGAGGACCCGAGGCATCCTGGGAGCTGAAAGCTTAACTGCTTGGTGCCTGGATCACTCCAACCACATTTCCCAATGGTATCCCTGTGGACCCTCTATGGACCCTGAAGAAGAAAATCTTTCTGGAACAGGACCCTCCAAATCCAAAATGTAACCCCTGGTTACTATCTGATTTACCCAAAAATCCGGATTGGATTGAATCCAAGTTTCCCGGAATTTGAGTAAGCAACCTCCCACCAGAGGATGGGTCCCAGTTCCGTGACAGTCATGTGGATTGAATTTCTGGCTTAGCCGCAGGGCGACTGGTGCCGGGGGCAGCACGTCCCCTAAAGGTCCCTCTTCGGGGCCCCTAAGTACACCACGGAAGGCATGAAAGCTTCCTCTGCTTTGAGTCCGAAAGGAACGAAACCTAGGAGATTTTGTTTTAGGTGTAGTTACAGGAAGATGAGAACTTTTTCCTCCTGTAACCTGAGAAATAATTTTAGTTAATTCTGGACTAAACAAAGGACCTCTTTCAAAAGGCAATGCCTCTAAAGCATGCTTAGATTCTATGTCTACCTTCCATGTTTCAAGCCATAGCGAACACCTAGAGGAAATGGCCAAAGCTTAAATAATATGAGATATGGTAATAACTTACCTTTGTTATCTCTATTTCTACGAAGTCCATAGGGTTCCACAGGATACCTTGGGGTATAGGTGTGACGTCAGTCATTGGGCACCATAGAGTTAAGCTTTCAGCCTCCCAGGATGCACTAGGGTCCCTCTCCTATACCCCGCCCCTGAGCCAAGGCACCTCAGTTAGTTACCAAGCCATAGGCCGGAGGAGGAGAAGGAAGAGAGAGAAAGAAGATCTGGATACACACAAGAATCACACTCTCACCAGAGGGAGACGGGAAAACCGGTGACCAGAGCAAAGCCCATCTGCAGCACAGGTGCGACAGGGCGGGAGTCCTGTGGAACCCTATGGACTTCGTAGAAATAGAGATAACAAAGGTAAGTTCTTACCATATCTCATATTTTCTACTTCAGGGTCCATAGGGTATCCACAGGATACCTTGGGGATGTCCCAAAGCAGTATCCTTTAAGGGTGGGGACGCTCCTGTGCTGAAAGGAGAATCCGCCGCCCGAAGGAAGCATCCTGAGAGGCGAAGGTGTCAAACCTGTAATACCTCACGAAGGTATGGACAGAGGACCACGTAGCAGCCTTGCAGATCTGGACTGCAGAGGCACCACTTTGAGCTGCCCACGAAGGACCCACAGACCTAGTGGAATGAGCCTTCAAAGAAGGAGGAACCGGTAGACTTTCATGAAGATAAGCTTCAGAAATAGCCATACGGATCCAGGCTGCCAAAGTTTGCTTTGAAGCAGGCCAACCCTTTTTACGGAAGCCATAGAGGACAAACAAGGCGTCCGACTTCCTAAAGGAAGAAGTGCGGTCAACATAAGTCCTTAAGGCCCGCACAACATCCAAAGTGGCCTCACCCACTGAAAGACCAGGTGAGTTAAAGGCCGGAACAACTATTTCCTCGTTAACATGAAACTGGGAAACAACCTTGGGAAGAAATTCAGGCAGAGTGCGGAGCACTGCCCTGTTCCCATGAAAAATCAAGAAAGGGGGTCTACAAGAGAGAGCCCCCAAATCAGAAACACGTCTGGCCGAAGCTATGGCCAGAAGGAAAACAGTCTTAGCTGTTAGCCATTTAAGATCCACTGAGCCCAGTGGTTCAAACGGCGGTCCCTGGAGAGCCCTCAGGACCACAGCCAAATCCCAAGGCGCCACAGGTGGAACAAAGGGCGGCTGAATGCGGAGAACACCTTGCATAAAGGTGCGTACATCCGGGATTGTAGCAATCCTACGGTGAAACCAGACAGACAGGGCCGAAACCTGTACCTTCAAAGAGGCAAGGCGAAGCCCATGATCTAGTCCCGCTTGTAGGAAGGCAAATATCCTAGACAGACGAAACTCCCGCGGTGCATTACCTCTCGGTCGACACCATTGGAAGAACGTATGCCACACGCGATGGTATATCCTCACGGACTACGGTTTCCGAGCTCGCAACATGGTACGCACCACAGAGCTGGAAAACCCCCTGGACCTCAACATGGCTGTCTCAACAGCCACGCCGTCAAAGACAGCCGAGCCAGGTCCGGGTGAAGACAAGGACCCTGTGACAGAAGGTCCGGTCGTAGCGGCAACCGCAGAGGACTGTCCACGGACAGACCCTGAAGGTCTGAGAACCAGTGCCGTCTGGGCCACGCGGGAGCTATCAACAGGAGCGTCCCTCCTTCCTGTTTGAATTTCCGGATTACCCGTGGAAGAAGGGAAACCGGAGGAAACAGGTATGCGAACCGGAATGTCCACCGGACGGACAGAACATCCACCAGAGACACCTCTTCGTCTCTTGTGCGAGACCCGTACACCGGCAACTTGTTGTTGTGCCGGGACGCCATGAGGTCGATCTCTGGAAGACCCCACCTCTCCACCAGCAGTTGAAAAACGTCCGGGTGCAGGGACCATTCCCCCGGATGAACTTCCTGGCGACTTAGAAAGTCCACCTCCCAATTTAGCACTCCCGGGATGAAGACAGCTGATATGGCCGGAAGATTGCGCTCCGCCCATACCAGGATCCGAGACACCTCTACGAGAGCCGCCCGACTTCGGGTTCCTCCTTGCCTGTTTATGTAGGCCACGGTGGTAGCGTTGTCCGACTGGACCTGCACCGGACGACCCTGGAGAACCCGATGTGCCTGCTGGAGAGCATTGAAGACCGCACGGAGTTCCAAGATATTTATTGGAAGTTCCGCTTCTGCCGGTGTCCACCTGCCCTGGAACATGTGTGGACCCGAAACTGCTCCCCAGCCCCGAAGACTGGCGTCCGTTGTCAACAGGACCCAATTTGGTACCCAGAACGGACGTCCCTTGCTGAGATGGGTCGTCTGCAACCACCAGGCAAGGGACAGGCGAACCTCCGGGGTGAGCACTATCGTCTGGGACTTTAGAGACTGAGGCAGCCCGTTCCACTTGGACAGGATCAGGTGCTGCAGAGGTCTGGAGTGAAACTGGGCATATTCCACCATGTCGAACACCGACACCATGGAGCCCAGTAACCTCATCGCCGAGTGTAGAGACACCCGGCGGCTGTGCAGACAACTGCGCACCCTCGACTGTAAAGCAGAGATCTTGTCCTCCGTCACAAAGATCCTTTGCTGTCCGGAGTCCAATAAGGTTCCGAGGTGCAGAATCCGCCGAGACGGGATTAGAGTGGACTTCTGCCAGTTGATTAACCAGCCGTGCCTTTGCAGCAGCGCAATGGTCAGGTCCAAGTGGCGTAGAAGGAGCTCTGGAGATCCTGCCACTAATAGAAGGTCGTCCAAGTACGGCAACATGCGGACTCCCTGCAGCCGCTGAGAAGCCGCCATGACCGCCATCACCTTGGTGAAAACACGTGGTGCTGTCGCCAGGCCAAAAGGTAACGCCCGAAACTGAAAATGGTCGCTGCGGATTGCAAACCTGAGGAACTGTTGATGGCGCAAAAGAATAGGGACATGCAGGTAAGCGTCCTGTATGTCCAATGACACCATGTAGTCCCCAGGTTCCAGCGCCAGAATGATGGACCGTAGGGTCTCCATCCGAAACTTCGGCACCCGCAAAGACTTGTTGAGAGCTTTGAGGTTGAGAATCGGACGATACGAACCATTGGGTTTCTGCACCAAAAAAAGATTTGAATAGAAACCCTGGCCCCTCTGGGAGAATGGAACAGGCACTATAACTCCAGCCTGGAGCATAGTGTGCAAGACCTTCCACAGCTCCGTGGACTTGTTCCGGTCTGATGGTAGACCCGTGGTGAAGAATCAAGCCGGGGGTCTGTGCCGGAACGAGAGGGCGTACCCGTGGGAGACCACCTCGAGAACCCAAGTGTCTGTCGTGGTGACCGAACAACACCGGGCGAACTGCAGCAGGCGGCCTCCCACTTTGGGATCCCCCAAAGGGAGGCCCGGACCGTCAGGCCGCAGGCTTGTCATCAGACTTAGGGGCCGGACGTCTGGTACTCCATGCCTGCTTCCGGGGCTTGGCCGATATTTTGGGCCAGCCTGTCGGGGAAAAGACTGGTTTGGGCCTGCCCTGGGCCCTATAAGACCGAAAGGACGATGGTCCTGAACCAGAAGGAGCCGCGGCCGACGGGAGACATGCCGATTTGGCTGCCGCCAGCACAATCTTGTCCAGATCTGGACCAAAGAGAACTTCTCCGTTAAAGGGCAACGCCTCCAAACCCTTTTTGGAGTCAGCGTCCGCCTTCCAGGATCGCAACCACAAGGAGCGACGAGCAGCCACCGCTGCTGAAGAAATTCGAGACACCAGTGTACTAATGTCTAAGGCCGCCTCGTTGATATAAGTGGCCAAATCACGGAGATTACCAATCAACTCCGTTTGTTCGGCCGGACAGTCGGAATCAAAGGACGCCTCCAATGAATCCGCCCTGCGCTCCATCGCTCTGGCAACCCAACAAATGGCAATAGCCGGCCGCGCTGCCCCCCCCCTCAAGAGAATAAGCGGACTTCAGGCAGATCTCCACCTTGCGGTCCGTAGCATCCTTAAGGGAGGACATGGATGGCATCTGCAATGTGGCACTACAGACAAGACGTGTCACATGAGAATCCACCTGTGGAGGGGATTCCCACTTAGCAAAATAATTATCTGCGAACGGATAAGCCACTGCCAGGCGCCTCTGCGGCTGGTATCGCTTGCCAGGCTGTTTCCACGCCTCCTCTAAATGGTCCATTAACTGGCCCGAAAGAGGAAAGACTGTGGCGTCACCCTTCACATCCTTAAAAAAGGCATACTTGGATTTAGCAGCTGGGGGAACTTCGTCCTCAATCACCAAGGCTGTGCGGACTGCCCGAATAAGTCCAGGAATATATACCTTGGACCTAGCGTCAGCGTCCTTAGTATGGAGAGGTTCCTGATCGTAAGGATCCAGAATCTCCCCATCATCAGACGTCCCTTCGTCATCCTCATAAGGAGCTGACAGAGACGCCACCGGCCGTTTATGTGGCCGCATCACAGTCTCCCCCTGCAACACATCCGACAAGTGCTGTAGAGAACTCGTCAGGGAGTTAACCCACGCCGGCTCCTGAGAAGCCGGGAGAGGGGAAATAGGGAGACTGCGGGGTACCACCAATTGTCTTGGGAAACCCTGCATGGGTGACGACACCACTGACTGCTGGGACAAACCCATCTGTGTAAACGCGGGCTGCGGAGCTAACTGGCCCACTAAGGTTGTAAGCGCCTGAGCGAAACAAGCCCAGGGCGGCTCCTGTACCGGTGCTGTAACCGTAATAGGCCGCGCCATCGACAAACACTGCCGGCAGAGGCCCTCCGCGCTGCCCTCCCCCTCCGCTAAAGGTACTTTACATGTAGTACACTGGAGCCGGAGAGGAAAATCACTTTCAGACATGATGGTACTAAGTATGTGACCCCTCTCACCAATTGTATTTTAAAGAGGTGAGAGACCACCCTGCAGCACCGCACCGCAAGGGCTTAGCAGAAAGAACAGGGACAGTAATAAAGCTGACAGTCAGAATAGAAGATACAGGCAGCAGCGCTAGCACAGTCACATACAATGCAAAGAAAATCAATTCCTGCACTAACCAGCGCTGATCACTCAACTACACAGACACAGGGTTTGGTAGGACACAGCGCTGCATACACAGACCTGACCACAAGCGGAGGAGAGGTATGCGGGGGGACCCAGACCAAGAGGCTTCCTTCCAGGCTTCCAGCAGCGTTCACCATGCGTTCAGGAAGATGGCCGCCGAGGAGCAGAGAGGAGGCTGGCCTGGGGGAGGAGCGCTGCCACAGGGCCAGTCGGCAGAGTGCAGAGAGGGCTGTGTGCAGCGGGGGAGGCGCCGGCTGTGAGACAGGGAAGGCGCGCTCCCCTGGCATGCATTTAACCCCTGCTGCGGTCCGCTGTCCCAGGGGGGTAGTGGAAGCGCAGGTTCTTACCTGGCTCGACGCTGCAGCCAGTCCCCAGGGAGCCCCGACTGGGGACTCTGGACCATGTAACAGCGGGGACCCACCGCGGGACCCCGCTGCTTACCTTGTTGTCCCCCTTGAATCCGTCCATGGTCCGGAACATCTGGGGTCACCGCTAGCTGTGACCCCAGATGCTCACCAGCATCCCCGGATCGGTACTGGCGTTCTGGTACCGGCGGGGGTGTAGGGAAGACAGCATGGACGTCAGGACTGACTGTCCATGCGGTACAACCAGATGTGCAGCCACAGTTGCATGTAGAAAAGCTTCAAGGGCTCTTCTTAGCCCCCACTCCAACAGGTGCACCCGACTCCGGCCAGGCACCAAACTAAAGTGAGATGCCTTGGCTCGGGGGCGGGGTATAGGAGGGGGACCCTAGTGCATCCTGGGAGGCTGAAAGCTTAACTCTATGGTGCCTGATGACTGACGTCACATCTATACCCCAAGGTATCCTGTGGATACCCTATGGACCCTGAAGTAGAAATGAGACTGTACATGAATAGTATCTATTAAAGCGTCACCTATATAGGTTAGAGCTCCCAAAATCTAATTAGCTTCAGATACATCTCCTGTTTGAAAGCCAGTAATCATCTGTTTCATCCAGGGATTGATAGCCTTGATCACCCATGCATTGGCCAGAATTGGGCGCAGCGAGACTCCTGACAAAGTGAATAAAGATTTAACTACAGCCTCATTCTTCCTATCCATAGGATCTTTAGGAGTTACAGACTGTTTTGTGGGAATAATCGTATTCCTAACCAATCTAGCAATAGGAGCATCCACCGTGGGTGGAATTTCCAAAAGCTTGGTGTCCTCTTCAGTGGACCCACTTTTGAGGACTGAGGACCCACTTTATAAAAAATGGTTGGGTCCCCGGGGACGCGCTCCGCTACAGCCCATCCCTTGCTGGCGGGCCTTTCAAACATGCCCCGTAGCCGTAGGAAATCCGGACTGCATGAGAGGACAGCACTACAAAGTCACTGCGCACGCTACTGATAAAGGTGGTGGCGCCTCACTGATGGAGCAGGACTTTCCGTGCGGGGGTGGGGAGGGCGGAGTTGTCGAGGGCAACAGTAGTCTGCAGCCGCTGCCATGTCCGCGCTGCTCCCCGGCTACTCCCCCAGCTTTAAGAAGCCCTCGGAGGACCTGCAGCTGAGTTGGCGAAGGAGCCAGAGCAAAGGCGTTGCTCTTCTCCCTGGGGGATGCCACCAAGCGGGCGGACAGGGTGTGGCCCTTCTCCCCGTGCCTGCAGCAGCAGAGCGGGGCGGTAAAGCGGAGGAACCCGTTCCCCAGCCTGGAGAACACGGTGCAGGGGTAGAGGAGAGCGGGGAGTGTTACAAATTGCAGGTGGGGAGCTGTACGCTGCCGGAGCAGGAGAACGCGCTGCCGCCCGCTGAGGTGAGGGGAGCAGAGTGACCATGCCGCGGAGAGCTGCATTACTAGCGAGGTAACCACCAGGGAGCTGTCATCAGCAGAGAAGAGAGAGACCGTGCGGCTGAGGGGGAGCTGCATCATTACTGGCAAGGTGAAGCGAGTGACTGCATGGGATCTGCAGCACTGTCAGCAGGGAGTAGGAGATGGATCGTTGGGGAGTTGCGGTACTGCTGCCTGGGGAGGTAAGCTGTACACCTCTGGTGAGGGACTTTTTATATTATTTCATTACAATGTCCTCCCAATATAATATTGTTAGAAATAATGGGCACTGCTGTGTGTGGGCCACTATATTTATGGGGTACTCCTGTGTGTGATGTACTGTAAATATGCCTGTCCCTAATCTCCTCCTTGCCCCAGCTGCTGTCTACCCTTAAGGTGCATACACACTAGACGATATGCTCCCTGAGCGATATCGTCTAGTGTGTCCCCGGCAGGCTGTGCTCAATGTCGTTTATGACATTGAGCACAGCCGCTGAACGATATCATTAACGATATCGTTCAGCGCCGGGCTATTCCCTGACATGCAGCAACCTGACGAGATCGTCAGGTTGGCCTGCATGTCAGCCCGATGAAGACGAACGACCCGCGGGAACGCGCGTCGTCGTTATCGTTCATCTTTTTGGGCTGAAAAATGGACGATAAAGTGGACGACTGAACGATAACAATATCGTTATCGTTCAGTCGTCCACTTTATCGCCCAGTGTACACGCACCTTTACACCCTCCTTACCCTTCAGCACCGCCAGCCCTAGCTATCTACACCATCACCCTCCCTACCCAGCCCTAACTTCCTCCTTGCCCACAGTACTGCCCAAGTTACTGTCTATACTCGCCCCCTCCCTATCCCCAGCACTGCCTGCCCCTAACCTCCTCCTTGCCCCTAGTACTGCCTCAGCTGCTATCTACACTTGCCCCCTCTCTACCCTGAGTACTGTGTACCCCTAGCCCCCTCCTTGCCCCCCAGCACGGTCTGCACTTACTCCCCTCTACCCCCAACTTCTCCCTGTCTTTCCCTCCAGCTCTACCCCAACTGGTACCTGCCCCCTAGCACTGTCCCAACTGCTGCCTGCTTTCACCTTACCATAATATGTGATGGGACCCAGAAACAGTGGAGTATGACCCCATTTTTATAAAGAGTCGGGTGCCTGGGATCCACAAATCTTTTCGCTTATCGCGATCACTGATCTTCCGTAAAGGAATAAAGACACTAAAATTTTTTGGAATATGAAATTTTGAATCTGGTTTTAACCAGGCTTCTTTTATTTCCTCAAAATGTGGGAATTCCGGCAAAACAGATACATGTTTTTTCTTACGTTTAAAGAAAGAAACTGAGCTAGTCTCTGGAATAGCTTTTTCCTGCAGCTGCAAAGTCTCCCTGACCGCATCTATCAACATAGAAACTCCTGAATCATAATGGGAGTCACCCTCCCAGTGTGAGGTGTCTTCCCATTCATAATCCAATTCCCTTCTTCCTGGGAAGAGGTTGGTGAAGCCTCTTCTCCAGGAATGGCCTGAATGTCTCATAGCGGCTGTGGCCCCTGCATAAGTTACCATTTTATTTTGGGATGTTGCCATCGGAGAGAGACATTGTCCCAAATTCTGGGCCCATCTGGGCTCTACCGAGGATCAGAAAGTAGGAGCTTGAGCACAGGTATCATTTTCCTGAGAGTGACGTAATTCACCTATTGCCTCAACCATAGAGCTGGCCCGGTAACGAAACCCCCCTGTGAACAACCAGCACAGAGCGACCCTGGGTCCGTACCTTTTGGCAATTTTTTCTCACATTTTATACAAGTATAAACAGTGACTGATCCCTGTTTTTAGTACCCTTGTCTGGCTTATCCATACTGAAGAAGACCGACAAGACAAGTCTAACCAATACAGATAGCTTTCTAAATTCCTATGGAAATAAGTGTAGCACTGACTGAATTGCAAAAAAACAAGGAGAGGCTAATTAAGGGCCTGATTCACTACAGATTGCAATATAGCGTACGCACGCAGCTCAGTGCGATAGTATGCTAATCCATAGCGATCGCAATGCTGCTGCAGCACTACATAAGGACGCCCTCTTTACTTTACACGTACATCCGTATCGGTTAGCAAGACATGCGAAAACATTGGTACAATTTAGTAACATCGGAACCATACGCAGAGTTAAGGCAAGTCAGATCTCAATTAGGATTGATTGAGGCCTCAGGCTGCGTATGGCATCGCAGTGGCTAATTTATGTACGACCATGTAACGCTGTCGAGATACACTGGCACACCTGCATTCAGCCAACCCCCCCTCCCGTCACTACCCACAAACGGCACTTCCTGTCAATCACTCTGCAATGGGCCTGCGGTCACTGCGATCGCAGTGCCGATCGCAGGGGCCAGTTCGCACATGCGCACTGCAATGCTTACGCAAGTACGCAACAATCAGCCGATTTCAACGTATAAGCAACTAAATCAGGCCCTAAGACTCTAATTCTCTCATCTGTTTAAATGCAAAAAAACTCAAGACTCCTAGAAGTCCTTATTCTTTGCGAAAACCAAAGGCAAACAAATCTTAATATACCCCTGTATGTTACTGCCTAAACTGTGGAGAATAAGTGCAGTAAAAAAGTTGCTTATACATACATCACAATATATAAGCCCCAAAAATCACAAGGTTAATACCCATAAGTAATAATCCTAGTTAACTGCTTATCTTGTTAGTACACAGCCATCCGCCTGTATCTGCTGTGAAACTCCTCCAAGCAGACACCAGCCGCTCTCATCAGCTGTACTGTTGTGTGGCTCTAAAGCCTCTTGAGCTGCTGCAAGTAAAATACCTGGGGGAGGCATGTCCAGGCCTCTCAGGACACCTGATGTAATCCTAGCCTTCGGCGTTCTCTGTAGACTATGTACGGTCCGGAATGACATCACGCCCGGCACGCCCGCACATGCAGCGGCGCCGTGTCCTGGAACCGACCAAGCCTCTCTCTACCTAGTTGCTGCTCCTTAATCCCCTCCGGCAGTCCTGTAAGGGAACCGTCGGGGTCCTGAAAGCTGCGGGTGCTGTCAAAGCCCAGGGAGGTGTGAGATATGCCGGCTCTACAGTGTAGTCATGTGAGTAGTAACATACTCGGCTGCTCTGCTCAAAAGCGGCATGCCGGGCAGCAGTACATAGAGACAACCAGGTCTTTTACATACATCTGTTAAAAGCTTACCTTCTCTTTGCCACCCACCCCCTCAGATGTGTGTCTGGTAAGGAGAGAGACCCAGGGACTATGTAGTTTGGCGACTCTCCCAGGGGCCATCTTTAGAGTGAGATACAGGGTTCACACAATCCTCTATCTACTCCCACTCTGCTAGTGCTTGCCACCTGTATCCAGGAACTAAGCACCCAAACAAAACCGTAAAATAAAGAAATTAAACCTAACTAAAAGCTAGGACCTAGCCAGTGCCTTACTCCACGGCACTAAAAAAAAGACGAACTTAGGGTGGAAGAGGAGGGGTTATATAGGGGTCGGGAGCTAGATTTTGGTGGCGGATAGGGCCCCCCGGGGGGAAGTTAGGGTCAGGCAGGGTTTGGGGGGGGGGGGGGGGGGGGGGGAGGGTCAGAGGGTTAGTTATACTTACCTTTTTTTAGCTGTCAGGATTTTCACTCCTGCTGGTCTTCCGGCGTCGGGATTTGAACCGCCAGACATAGGTCTGGCAGTCATTCATACCGATTCTCCCGGAAATAATGGCATCCCCCAGATGGATGAAAAAGGAAAGTTTACAGCTTGCTTCAGCTGAATAACAATCGATACAGAAGGTATGGCGACTTTCTTCACTGCAGCAAAGTTTAGAACAGACTAATCTTCTGAACAAAACATTTTTATAAGTGGGTAAATGGCTTCCTAAGTGCCAGGCCAACCTGAAGCATACCACTTTTGTCCACAAGTTAATAGAGCCCGTCCCCACATGTCACAGAACTTTATCACTACATTGCTACTGTACAAGATATACACTTAATACTGAGGAAACCAACTCAGATCGTACTGGTTAAATTAAACCCTTAATCCACTAAATGTGCTTGTCCTGAATGCTGCTAGCTACCCATTGCACTCCCCTGGCTTCTCACCAACTCACAGCTGGTTTGTTAACCATTCCACTGACAGCAGCTATGAACTTACACTTGGATCCAGCATGTCCAGGGTCACCGCTTCCTCAGCCAACAACTGCACAGAAGAGTCTGCATTCACCGTCACTGAACCGCTGCTCACTAGGAAGGTGACAGTTTTGTAATCATTACACTATTCTATTATAGGCTTTACAGCTCATTTAAGAAAAAAAAGCCAGACTTCTATTTAACTGTTCATAGCAATAAAAATATTGTCAACCATCTCACCATAACACTACCAAGGCAAAATCAATTAGATTTTTTTTTTTCTTTTTTAAAAAGCTAAAACATTAGGTCATGTGTGTAGGCTCCTAATGAAGAAGTGCAAACGCGATGGACCGGAGTCTGTGAAATGGTGTTACATCACTGAGGGTTGTTTGTCCTTGCCAGCGTAAAAGCCATTGGACCGCTATAGGGTCTTAACCAAACTGGAACACTTGATGAATTTACTATTTGAGGGAAGGCTTAACAGATGTACTTCTCCTTATGGCATTTATATTATTATTTTATTATTATTTCTGAGCCAAATATACTGAGTATATGGGTTATGAAGAGTAAATTGATATATGAACTCAATGATTAAGCAGGTCCCTTAGATGTATACTGGATGGTCAGCTCAGTTTATGACTGAGATGTAGGTCTGCACACAAGTGAGATTTCTGGGCAAGCTGAGACTGAGACACTGGCAGATTTCAGGAAAGAAATACTCAGAGCACATTGTGTATGTACGAGATCTAAAGGGAAAACATCACAATCCAAACATACTTAGAGGGCTTATAATGAGCGCACCCCATCAGATTAATAGAATGGTGGGGTTCCCTATTTCGTACAACAAAGTGGCTGAGCTGGAGATTTGCATCTGCCTGTATTGCCATCTGCAGAATTATAAAATACTGCTGTGTTAGCACTGGCATCGGATTCTCTTTGCAGAGAAGTGGGATATATACTTTCTACAACATGACATCTGACTTTCAATAAACAGGGATAGTTAGCATAAGGAAAAGTGGTTAAAAACATATCTTCAATGCCAGTGGGGCACCAAAGAAGCTGAGGCATAAGTAAAAAGGGCAGGAAAAAGATAGTTGGAAAAGGCGCCATAAACACAAAATACCACTGGTAGTCATAGATATAAAGATGTACTTTTAATATAAATATATGAAGCAATGATGTAAAAAGGGTACCAATCGCACAGAACAAAATAAAACAATCTCAAACGTAAGATATCTAAATCGTAAATGGTGTGTGCTGAATATCCACAAATAATGCAGGTGAATAGGATACAAGTAGGTAACCGTATCTGTACAATGGGAAATAGTCTCACTCCAAGGGATATTGGTGATAATTGTATCCAAGATGAAATCAATGTTAAATGAAACCCGTCAAGTGGCAAAGCAGGTAAATATCCATAGGATGTGGCTCCAAATGAATGGCAAACAGTGTAGTGAATGTTAGAGAAGTAATAAAACACCAGCCGTGTCTGGGATATACAGCTATCAACAGGTCCGTTCCAGGAGCTCAGTGGGACCGCTGCTCCCGCTAGCCAAATCCCCGCTGTGGTTAGCTGCAGTAATGACCTCTCCAGACTCGTTTGCAGTGTCAGGCTGATAAATCAGAGGGAATTGTGACTAGGAGGTGCCGTGGAGTACCCTGCAGACTGGCAGTGACGGAGGCCAAGTTGGAGCAAATAAAGTCCACAAATACACCTGCATTATTTGTGGATATTCAGCACACACCATTTACAATTTAGATATCTTACTTTTGAAAATGTTTTATTTTGTTCTGTGCGACTGGTACCCTTTTTACATCATTGTTTCATATATTTATATTAAAAGTACATCTTTATATCTAGGACTACCAGTGGTATTTTGTGTTTATAGCGCCTTTTCCACCTATCTTTTTCCTGCCCTTTCCAGCATTTTTGTGCTGTTTGGGAGTGTTGGAGTCGCTCCCAGGTGGTAGGCAGCTATCTACACAATTGGACATTTGTTATTTGTCCGTTGAGGTTCACTCCTTCCTGGCGCTTGGTTATTTTTCCATTAGTAAAAAATATGAGATATGGTAAGAACTTACCCTTGTTATATCTATTTCTACGAAGTCCATAGGGTTCCACAGGATACCTTGGGGTATAGGTGATGACGTCAGGCATCGGGCACCATAGAGTTAAGTTTCAGCCTCCCAGGATGCACTA
The DNA here is from genome assembly GCA_031769625.1 of Taudactylus pleione. NCBI lineage: Eukaryota > Metazoa > Chordata > Amphibia > Anura > Myobatrachidae > Taudactylus > Taudactylus pleione. Next base: position 6,934,639 of record JAUIMM010000043.1, on the reverse strand, counting down.
GGGTCCCCCTCCTATACCCCGCCCCCGAGCCAAGGCATCTCAGTTAGGTACCAAGCCATAGGCCGGAGGAGGAGAAGGAAGAGAGAAGAAAGATCTCGACACACACAAGAATCACATTCTCACCAGAGGGAGACGAAAAAAACCGGTGACCAGAGTAAAGCCCATCTGCAGCACAGGTGCGACAGGACGGGAGTCCTGTGGAACCCTATGGACTTCGTAGAAATAGAGATAACAAAGTTAAGTTCTTACCATATCTCATATTTTCTACTTCAGGGTCCATAGGGTATCCACAGGATACTTTGAGGATGTCCCAAAGCAGTATCCTTTAACGGTGGGGACGCTCCTGTGCTGAAAGGAAAATCCGCCGCCCGAAGGAAGCATCCTGAGAGGCAAAGGTGTCAAACGCATAATACCTCACGAAGGTATGGACAGAGGACCACGTAGCAGCCTTGCAGATCTGGACTGCAGAGGCACCACTTCGAGCTGCCCACGAAGGACCCACAGACCTAGTGGAATGAGCCTTCAGAGAAGGAGGGACCGGTAGGCCTTCATGAAGATAAGCTTCAGAAATAGCCATACGGATCCAGGCTGCCAAAGTTTGCTTTGAAGCAGGCCAACAATTTTTACGGAAACCATAGAGGACAAACAAGGCGTCCGACTTCCTAAACGAAGAAGTGCGGTCAACATAAGTCCTTAAGGCCCGCACAACAGCCAAAGTGGCCTCACCCACTGAAAGGCCGGGTGAGTTAAAAGCTGGAACAACTATTTCCTCGTTAACATGAAACTTTGAAACAACTTTGGGAAGAAAATCAGGACGAGTGCGTAGCACTGCCCTGTTCCCATGAAAAATCAAGAAAGGGGTCTACAAGAGAGAGCCCCCAAATCAGAAACACGTCTGGCCGAAGCTATGGCCAGAAGGAAAACAGTCTTAGCTGTAAGCCATTTAAGATCCACTGAGCCCAGTGGTTCAAACGGTGGTCCTTGGAGAGCTCTCAGGACCACAGCCAAGTCCCAAGGCGCAACGGGTGGAACAAAAGGCGGCTGAATTTGCAGAACGCCCTGCATAAAGGTGCGTACATCAGGGATTGTAGCAATCCTACGGTGAAACCAGACAGAGGGCAGAAACCTGTACCTTCAAAGAAGCAAGGCGAAGCCCGTGGTCTAGTCCCGCTTGTAGGAAAGCGAGTACACGAGACAGACGAAACTCCCGTGGTGCATAACATCTCGGTCGACACCACTGGAAGAACGTATGCCACGCGCGATGCTATATTCTCGCGGAAGACGGTTTCCGAGCTCTTAGCATGGTTCGTACCACAGAGCTGGAAAACCCCCTGGACCTTACCATGGCCGTCTCAACAGCCACGCCGTCAGACAGCCGAGTCAGGTCCGGGTGAAGACAAGGACCCTGTGACAGAAGGTCCGGTCAGAGCGGTAAGCGCAGAGAACTGTCAACGGGCAGACCCTGAAGGTCTGAGAACCAGTGCCGTCTGAGCCATGCGGGACCTATCAACAGGAGCGTCCCTCCTTCCTGTTTGAATTTCCGGATTACCCGTGGAAGAAGGGAAACCGGAGGAAAGAGGTAAGCAAACCAGTACATCCACTGGACGGACAGAGCATCCACCAGAGACGCCTCTTCGTCTCTTGTGCGAGACCCGTACACCGGCAACTTGTTGTTGTGCCGAAACGCCATGAGGTCGATCTCTGGAAGACCCCACCTGTCCACCAGCAGTTGAAAAACGTCCGGGTGCAGGGACCATTCCCCTGGATGAACGTCCTGGCGACTGAGAAAGTCCGCCTCCCAGTTTAGCACTCCCAGGATGAAGACAGCTGATATGGCCGGAAGATTGCGCTCCGCCCATACCAGGAACCGAGACACCTCTACGAGAGCCGCCCGACTTCGGGTTCCTCCTTGCCGGTTTATGTAGGCCACGGTGGTAGCGTTGTCCGACTGGACCTGCACTGGGAGACCCTGGAGAACCCGATGTGCCTGCTGGAGAGCATTGAAAACCGCTCGAAGTTCCAACATGTTTATTGGAAGCTCTGCTTCTGCCGGAGTCCACCTGCCCTGGAACAAGTGTGGACCCGAGACCGCTCCCCAGCCCCGAAGACTGGCGTCCGTTGTTAACAGGACCCAATTCGCCACCCAGAACGGACGACCCCTGTCGAGATGGGTCGTCTGCAACCACCAGGCTAGAGACAGGCGAACCTCCGGAGTGAGCACCAACGTCTGGGACTTCAGACTCTGAGGCAGTCCATTCCATTTGGACAAGATCAGGTGCTGCAGAGGTCTGGAGTGAAACTGGGCAAATTCCACCATGTCGAATACCGACACCATGGAGCCCAGTAACCTCATCGCCGAGTGCAGAGACACCCGGCGGCTCTGCAGACAACTGTGCACCCTCGACTGTAAGGCAGAGATCTTTTCCCCCGTCACAAAGATCCTTTGCTGTCCCGAGTCCAATAAGGCTCCGAGATGCAGAATCCGCAGAGACGGGATCAGGGTGGACTTCTGCCAGTTTATCAACCAGCCGTGCCGTTGCAGTAGTGCAATGGTCAGGTCCAAGTGGGCGCAGAAGGAGCTCCGGAGATCCTGCCACTAAGAGAAGGTCGTCCAAGTACGGCAACATGCGGACTCCCTGCAGCCGCAGGGAAGCCGCCATGACTGCCATCACCTTGGTGAAAACACGTGGTGCTGTCGCCAGGCCAAAAGGTAATGCCCGGAACTGAAAGTGGTCGCTGCAGATTGCAAACCTGAGGAACTGCTGATGGCGCAAAAGAATAGGGAGATGCAGGTAAGCGTCCTGTATGTCCAATGACACCATGTAGTCCCCAGGTTCCAGTGCCAGAATGATGGACCGAAGGGTCTCCATCCGAAACTTCGGCACCCGCAAAGACTTGTTGAGAGCTTTGAGGTTGAGAATCGGACGAAACGACCCATTGGGTTTCTGCACCAAAAAGAGATTGGAATAGAAACCCTGGCCCCTCTGGGAGAATGGAACAGGCACTATAACTCCAGCCTGGAGCATAGTGTGCAAGACCTTCCGCAGCTCCGTGGCTTTGCTCCGGTCTGATGGTAGACCCGTGGTGAAGAATCGAGCCGGGGGTCTGTGCCGGAAGGAGAGGGCGTACCCGTGTGAGACCACCTCGAGAACCCAAGTGTCTGTCGTGGTGACCGACCAACACTGGGCGAACTGCAGCAGGCGGCCTCCCACTTTGGGATCCCCCAAAGGGAGGCCCGGACCGTCAGGCCGCAGGCTTGTCATCTGGCTTAGGGGCCGGACGTCTGGTACTCCAGGCCTGCTTCCGTGGCTTGGCCGATTTCTTGGGGCCAGCTTGTCGGGGAAAGGACTGTGCTTTAGGCCTACCCTGGGCCCTATAAGGCCGAAAGGACGACTTACCGGAACCGGAAGGAGCTGCAGCAGACGGAAGACATGCCGATTTGGCTGCCGTCAGCGTGGCTACAATTTTGTCCAGGTCCGGACCAAAGAGAACTTCTCCATTAAAAGGCAACGCTTCTAAACCCTTTTTGGAATCCGCGTCCGCCTTCCAAGATCGCAACCACAATGTGCGACGAGCAGCTACAGCTGCTGAAAAAATTCGAGATGCCAGGGTACTAATATCCAAGGCCGCTTCGTTGATGTAAGTGGCCGAATCCCGGAGATTGCCGATCAACTCCGTCTGCTCAGCCGAACAGTCGGAATCGAAGGACGCCTCCAACGTATCAGCCCAGCGCTCCACAGCTCTGGCAACCCAGCAAATGGCCAAAGCTGCCCGCGCTGCCCCCCCCGCAAGGGAATAGATGGACTTCAGGCAGATCTCCACCTTGCGGTCCGTAGCATCCTTAAGGGAGGACATGGATGGCATGGGTACTGTGGCACTACGGACAAGGCGTGTCACATGAGAATCCCTGTGGAGGGGACTCCCACTTGGCAAAATAATTGTCCGCAAACGGATACGCCACTGCTAAACGCCTTTGAGGCTGATATCGTTTGCCTGGCTGTTTCCACGCTTCCTCTAAATGGTCAACTAATTGCCCCGAAAGAGGAAACGCTGTGGTATCTCCTTTAACATCCTTGAAAAAGGCGTATTTGGACTTTGATACTGGAGGCTCCTCATCCTCAATAACTAAAGCAGTACGGACTGCACGATTAAGGCCAGGTATATACACCTTAGACTTAGCGTCCGACTATTTAGGACGGGGAGGTTCCTGGTCAGAAATATCCAGAATCTCCCCATCGTCGGACGTCCGGTCGTCATCCTCATAAGGAGCAGACAGACGCCACCGGCCGCATCACAGACTCCCCTTGCAACACTTCTGACAACTGCTGTACAGAGCTTGTTAACGAATTTACCCACGCAGGCTCATGAGAGACCTGAGGAGGGGAAAAAGGGAGACTATGGGGTACCATCAATTGTCTTGGGAAACCCTGCATGGGTGACGATACCACTGACTGCTGGGACAAACCCAATATAAGTGAAGGCAGGCTGCGGAGCTAACTGGCCCACGAGGGTTGTAAGCGCTTTGGCAAAACAAGCCCAGGGCGGCTCCTGTACCGGAGCTGTGAACGTAATCGGTCGCGTCAACGAATAACACCGTCGACATAGTCCCTCCGCACTACCGTCCCCCTCCGCTATAGGTACCTTGCATGTAGTACATAAAAGCTGGAAAGGAACATCACTTTCAGACATAATGGTAAGTATGTGACCCCTCTCACTGATACTCGTTAGTATAGTGAGAGACCACCTTGCAAGCACCGCACCGCAAGGGCTTTAGCAGAAAGAACAGGGACAGTTAAATGCTGACAGATAGAAAATGAAAGTACAGGCAGCAGACGCTAGCATAGGTCACATACAATGCAAAGAAATCAATTCCTGCACTATCAGCGCTGATCCTCAACTACACAGACTCAGAGCCTGGTAGGACACAGCGCTGCATACACAGACCTTAATCCAATGGAGGAGAGGTATGCGGGGGGACCCAGACCGCGATGCCACCGTTCATCAGCATCCAGCAGCGCTCACCATGTTTCTTCCAAAGATGGCCACCGAGGAGCAGAGAGGAGGCCGGCCTGGGGGAGGAGCGCTGACACAGGACCAGTCAGCTAGAGCAGAGAGGGCTGTGTGCAGCGGGGGAGGCGCCGGCTGTGAGACAGGGAAGGCGCGCTCCCCTGCCATGCATTTAACCCCTGGTACGCCGCAGCACTACCGCTCTGCCGCGGTTCTCCTGTCCCAGGGGGGTAGTGGAAGCGCAGGTTAGAACCTGGCTCCACGCTGCAGCCAGTCCCCAGGGAGCCCCCTGCCTGGGGACTCTGGACCATGTATCAGCGGGGACCCACCGCGGGACCCTGCTGCTTACCTGTTGTCCCCCTTGATTCCGGCCATGGTCCTAAACATCTGGGGTTACAGCTAGCTGTGACCCCAGATGCCTACCAGCATCCCCGGATCAGTATCAGCGTTCTGGTACCGGCGGGGGTGTAGGGAAGACAGCATGGACGTCAGGACTAACTGTCCATGCTGTACTTCCAGATGTGCAGCCACAGCTGCATTGAGGAAAACTTCAGGGGCTCTTCATGGCCCCCCTCTAACAGGTGCATCCGACTCCGGCCGGGCACCAAACTAAAGTGAGATGCCTTGGCTCGGGGGCGGGGTATAGGAGGGGGACCCTAGTGCATCCGGGGAGGCTGAAAGCTTAACTCTATGGTGCCCGATGCCTGACGTCATCACCTATACCCCAAGGTATCCTGTGGATACCCTATGGACCCTGAAGTGGAAAGTAACTGTAATAACAACTCAAAACAAAGATGGACATAGGCTACACTAAGAAAGTGAATTAATAATAACTAAATGTTTATTATATGATGAACCTCCAGATTCGGACTCACACTTAATTGCAACTCACCGAAGTACTTGGTTGCTGTTCCATCATCACTGAACACTGTGACAAGACCGGGCCTAAGAACCTGAAGCGTTGGGACATGATTGGAAAGGATCCCGAACATTCCTGTCGTTGTGGGAACGTCCACTTGTTTTACACTAGCACCATTATAAAACACCTGTTCAAAAACAAAACAAGTTACCACGATTGGCACAGTTACGTATAGTAATTCTATGGTATATACGGGTTGTATTCACACTCCTGTCTTGTACACAATAAGAATAACAATGTCTGTATGAATTTAATGCACTGGTCACAAATAAGCTGGATCCTAGACTTTTATAATACTAGTAAAAGAAGAAAAAAAAAAAAAAAAGGTATAAAGTATGCAAACCCTCAACCCCAGTATAAGGAGGGGGGTGTTAATGTTTATATAATTAGCTTAACGCAGGTCAATACATTCCCGGAGATAATTACTTTATAAGAGAAACCGTCATATTAGATATATAGTATGTGCATCATAATTCCATCTTTTCTCTGTTCTGAGGTGTGGAAATAAATAATCTTATACAGATCACTATAGGAACATGAATACAAAGGCTGTGTGCTTCCTTCACAGATCAATCTTAACATTAACCAGTCAACTCTCTTACACTAAAAAAAAAAAAAAGATATAAAGATGCCCATGTACATATCTTTAGTAACCATATATAAATACAGAATTGGTATGATATCCCGACTTTCATGATGCAGGTTTTCAATATACTGACAGCGGCATCCCGATGCCTACAATCCCGACATGCAGACGGTAAGTAGTGTTTCCTTGCCCTATTTACCCCCTAATCTCCTTTATTGTACCCTAACAATTACCCTCCCTACCCGCACCCCAACTCTCCCGGTAAGTGCCTAAACCTAACGATCCCCTCTTAGTGCCTAACCTTAACACTCCCCACTTAGTGCCGCTAACCCTAACCTCTCCCCGGTAGTGCATAACCCTAACCCACCCTGTCTGGAGCCTAGCCCTACCTTCCCCCTCTCATAAAGGAGGCTTTGGAAAAACATAAGCCCCCCCCCCTGCGGCTACCACCTACCCAGCCCCGCTATACTTATGATCGTGATGCCGGGTGTTGGGGTCCCGGGTCGGCATCTCCAGCCATGTTGAGATTCCGGTGCCGGTCTTTAAACGCCGATTGGGATTCCGGCGCTGAGATTCTGACAGCCGGCATCCCTGCCATAGGTATATTGACCGCATCCCAAAAATACTTATCTCTCTTATAACAATGAGTAAATATTATAATTTCAAAACATTTCCATTTGACAAATACAAAGAGAAAAATGTTATACACTTTCAGATGGCAACTACACCTAAAATACAAGTTGTCTTGCAGAAATAAGCTTCTAGACATAGATATAAGAAGTAGCACCAATTCCTCAGAAGACATGGAGACTGGTGACACTGTATAAGTCTGCTGCTGTGTAGCAAACTTTGTTGTACATGACCATGAATTTCAGGCTGAAGAGCTGCTGTGTGTCAGTACTCATTAGACCAGCAAGCAGCACTGAGTACAAAAAAACTCATGATGGATTTTCAAACTGTCCTATATAGATGTAGTCACAATGTCGACAGTCACTATATCTAAACCACAATGCCAGCACCAATTTCCTAACACGCTTGTAATGCTTCTTAAAGCATCTTTTTAACTGTGTGGGAATTAAAAATGTAAACGTGCCACTTTAAGAACATGTTTAAAGTTATAATACCGGCACAGGTAAAATGCTGTGTGTAGCATTGCAAGCATGTTGAGATACTGGCACCCGGATTGCGGTGTTGATATTGTCACTGTAGACATTGTGAGTGACTGTAGACAAAGGCCCTCATTCAGAGCCGTACGCTCTGAGCAGAGCGCACGCTCTGAATGAGGGCCGGCCTCCATGAAAATGGAGCGTCCTCCTGGACGCTCGTATAGCTGTGGGTCACCACCCACAGGCTATAAGAGCGTGCATTTTGATGGCCGCGATGGTCTTGACCATCGCGACCATCGAAACTGCGAGCCGGAGCCTGCGGTTGAGGTTTTCAACCGCAAGCTCCGGAGTGATTTTGGCTCTATTAGAGCCAAAATCACTCCCACTGACATCACTAGTGATGTCAGTGGGCCAGCTTCTGATGGGAGGCGTTCCCGTGGGAACGCCCCCGTCAGGGAGGCACGCCCCCGGCACGCCTACCAAAGGGGGCGTGCTGTCAATCAACATTGACAGCACGCCCCCTTTGATCAGACACAACGAGCGAAGGACTTTCCTTCGTTCGTCGCGTCTGGCACATGCGCACGACGGAGCTCCCTCCGTCGTGCGCATGCTCAGTCCAGAACATCGACCCACTTGCGAGCGGACAGCCGCTCGCGAGTGGGTCTGAATCAGGCCCAAAGTATGTATCCCGTCCTATCTAGGTTGCTACAGTATTACACCAGGGGGTAAATCTACTAAGCAAGACAGCTCTCAGCGTATTTAAGCAGGAAACTAAAAGTGGTGGGTTTTGCTTTAAATAGTATTGCCGTTTTACATTTTCTGCTTAACCACACCATGAAGTAGCAGCTTGCTTACCAAATTTACCCCCTGGTTTACACAAATAGGGAAACACTGTATGGGCAGCACTGACGGTGTAATGGTTATCATTACTGCCTCACTGCACTGAGGTCTTGGGTTTGATTCCCACCATTAACTGTGTGGAGTTCGTATATTTTCCCTGTGCTTGGTAGGTTAATTGGGTCCTGACAAAAAAATGAACCCTAGCACCTGTGTGTACATGTTGTAGGGAACATACGGTAGATTGTAATCTATTTATGATACATAAATAAAAGAGGGAGGGTTAGAGGCAATTCACTTAGAAGAGAGGGCCAGAAGGTCTGTTTGAATAACTTGCGATCAGCAACATCAGACATTTTTCCTTGTACCCATATGGCTGCAGATGAAAAGGTGCGATGTTGGGGTGCTGCAGCTGCACATCAAATAATTTATTTGCCCCCAAATGTCCAACTTAAAGAAAAGACATCAAAACAGTTAAAAATATAATGAGTAAACTTAATCTAACAACTTTGGGACACCATAAAACCCTGTTGTATTACACTTCACCAATCATTTGGCCTATCTTGAATATATACATACACTTTATAGCCAAAAGTATGTACCGTATACTCGAGTATAAGCCGAGTTTTTCAGCACATTTTTTGTGCTGAAAAAGCACCCCCTCGGCTTATACTCGAGTCATGCCTGCATGGTACGCAGCTGAGTAGCGTACCATGCGGGCAGTGGTGCAGACTGTGTCTCTGTGACACAGCTGCACCACGCGAGTAGCGCTGACCGGACGGAGTTCGGTCAGCACTACACACTGCCAAACACACAGCCGCCGTAACTGGCAGCTGTGTGTTTGTTGTAATCAGCAGCCAATGAGTCTGTCAGACTCTCATCGGCTGCTGCTGCTCCCACTGCGGGAGCCATCTTCCGGCACCCGCAGTGGGTAATGGGAGAGACGTCATGACGTCTCTCCCATAATGCAAAGCGGCCAGAGGAGACGATAGCAGCGGCGGAACCAGGTGCGGGGTTTCAGGTAAGTATTCTCTTTTATTTTTATTAGGACTTCTGAGGGCACTACCAGAGGGGGATTACTTCTGGGGGCACTACCAGGGGGGGGGGGATTACTTCTGGGGGCACTACCAGGGGGGGGGGGGGATTACTTCTGGGGGCACTACCAGGGGGGGATTACTACCAGCTGCTACATTTCCCACCCTAGGTTTATACTTGAGTCAATAAGTTTTCCCAGGTTTTTGGGTAAAATTAGGCACCTCGGCTTATATTCGGGTCGACTTATATTTGAGTATATACGGTACTAATTTATGTATTTGAAGTACATAAAATCAAAGTCAAACAATAGCGGTAGAATGGGTCACACTGATGAGCTCAGTCATAGGATACCATCTTTCCAACAAGTCAGTTAGTTATATTGTCCTACTAGAGATGCCACAGTCACCTATAATGAAGTGGAAAAGACTACAGAACAGGACAGCTCACAGTACTGAAACACGTAAAAATCATCTGTCCTCACGGAGTTCCGCCCTGCCGCTCAAAGCAACTGTTATCACAGAAGATCCTCAAAACATGACCCGTTGGGAAAACTTGAGGCTTGATGTTGAGAACCACTGCTCTATGCTTCCAAATTTGTGACAGCAGTTTAGGAAATGCCATTTTCTGTTCCAGCATGAAAATTTGTTCAACAAGCGCATAAGGAGTCTGATGTTTTGAGTGTTCAAATACTTTTGGCTGCAGACAATACTACATCCTCCAGACCACCTAGCATGCCAAGTAGGAGGAGCAGCCATGGGTGGCACATAAAAGGGGCAGATCCATGCACAGCCCACAAATATTAAACAAAAGGAAAGTGTCAGGGGAGAAAGGAGGCGGCAAGAGTAAGTGGTCGGATGGACACAGTGGGGCAGGGTAGAAATTCAGGAGTGAAATATACTGGTAGGTTAATTGGCCCCCAACAAAAAATAACCCTAGTGTGTATGTGTGTGAGTATGTGGTAGAGAATATAGATTGTAAGCTCCACTGGGGCAGGGACTGATGTGAATGGCCAAATATTCGCTGTAAAAGTGCTGCGGAATATGTGCGCTATATAAATAACTGGTAATAAATAAGAGGGGAGAGGAATAGAGTGTCTCTCTCATGTAACACAAGAACCACACGCAGCCTGCACAGTGATCTAGTGAACAGAGGAGTATCTGCTTGTGAACAGATCAGAGAAAGGCTACCAGCGAAGTAGGAAGGCTGAGACTTGCAGTGCCACAACTAGCTCCAGTGTCCCCAGGGCGTGGTACCAGCTGTAAAGAACACTTACAGCCATCCCAGACTGCCTGAACTGTATTTGCTGCATAGTTAAGTATATTTAGAAGAAAGCATCATCTAGGCGTATGTGATATTGCCTTAGTGTACCCTAAATTGAATGGGATTTAAGAAATACTTACTATCTGTCCGTTAATTGAAGTGACCAAATGGATCCTTAATTTTGGAGGTCACTAGAAATAAATACAAAAATAATTTTGCATACATTCTGTATGGCATTTTGTCTGTGTAGGAAAGGGTAAGTTTTACTTCACTCTCTGCTGTGATGCGGGGGGAGGAACAAGCAACATTGCCGCCGAGGACAGAGTGCGGGAGCAAGTGCGGATTCCTGCCAACGCAAAGCAAATAGGTAACGTGGGGTCTGATTATACAACACACACTATAAATTTATTCGGGGTGCCATATTATAAATAGCGCTGGCAAGACTTGGGCCAAATTCAAATGCTGAAACGAGAACATTTTGCAGATCAATGCAGAAAGAGGTGAATATTATGTGAAACAGTTTTAAAAATGTTGCTCATCTCTATTCAGCAGCTTTGATGGTTTCATACTGTTTACTTAGCAAGTGCATGTGCAGATATTATGTAACTGTTTGAAGCACTGCTGAGCTTTTCTTTTTTACATACATTTTCTCTTTGCTTTATTACACAGTATTTGCAAAGGGTTTTTACTGTGCTGCATTATAATTATTGTATTTACCACCTTTGTTCCTACTTTTCAGGCACAAAACCAATTCTTATTTACAGCAAAAGCCACATATGTAATACAGATGTTAACTATTTAAATGCTCTAGTATTAGTCAGTGGATGTGACTTTTCAATGACAACAAAACCTATTATAAAATATGTCCTATATAAAGGTTTTGCTAAACATATGTAAATTATTATTTTTTATATATATATATATATATATATATATATATATATATTTTTTTTTTTTTAGAAACCCAATGTTTGTGCACATAAAAATGCAAATGTTCAATCTCACTTGGCATAATTTACTTCACAATTATTTACAGGCATTTACCTTATTTAGAAAGCCATCTCATGCAGGACTGTAATGCCACCATATACAGGTTGAGTCTCCCATATCCAAAATGCTTGGGACCAGGGGTATATTGGATATCGGAATATTCCGTAATTTACAATATTTGCATACCATAATGGGATATCTTGGGAATGGAACCCAAATCTAAACACAGAATGCATTTATGTTTTATGCCATATTTTCAATAATTTTGTGGCTCAAGCAAAGTTTGTGTACAGGATTTTAATTAAAGTTTCATATAAACCTTATATACACAGCCTGAATGTAATTTCATAATTTTTCTAATAATTTTGTGCCTTAAACAAAGTTTCTGTACATTAAACCACCAAAAAGCAAAGGTTTCACTATATGTCATGCTAAAAATATTCTGTATTTCTAAATATTCGGTATTTCAGAATATTTGGATACAGGAGACTCAACCTGTACATACCCTACTGAGAGAGCTGTTGCAGCACCAGTCACACATTTTTGAGTATGCATTTGTCATTGAAGTAGTGGGCAGTAGGTGTCCACAGTGGCCAAGCAAAACAAAATGATGACACCGTGCTGATGTGAACATGCACAAGATTACTGAGGTTGGACAAGTGAAATGCATAATGGCTATCCTCCAAGATGCTGCTGATCTGCTAAACGCTGGGAAAGGCTCAACAAACCATTTCCAATGTTATTATAACAAATTAAGGGGCATATCCAATAGTGTTGGATATCGTCCGCAAAAAATTTAGCACACATCGCGCCAAATTTTAGTTTACCCTGGAGTGCGCGCTCCCAATACCCACGGTATCCAATAAAAAAAAAGAAATGGTCGCAAATTTTTCTGCATGTGCAATCCTGCAGCGAAGAAAAAAAAATGTGCTGCACAGAACACTGGGCTCTCACTGATGTGTTCTGGACGCTCCTGGTCTCTCACCCTCCATGTTAGCATCCTCCTGTCAGTCAAGTTGCAGATTAGGATGCTAGGAGGAGCAGGGGTCTTATGGGAGATGTAGTTCCTGGCTGCTGCTGACACAGACTGGGGTCACACTCACACACAGACAGGGGGTCCCACACACACAGCTGCAGAAGACGACCAGCATGTCGGGGAAGCAGAGGAGGACAACGCTGCAAAAAGTAATTATGGACTAATTAAGCTAATTGGAAACTTCCAATTGCTTAATTAGTCATTAGGGGAGGTGTCCAAGGACCCCAGATGCAAGCCCTGGTAATTTCTTCTTATATTATCAATTTAAGAAAAAAAATAGGACATGCACTGGAGGCGCTAAAAGAGACTAAAAACCTTGCACCAAATGGAAACCCTGTAGGCACGACATTTTTGGTAAACTCGCACCTAATATGATATGTCCCTGAAAGTCATGCATATTAAAACATATTCCTACATACCAGTACCAATATTTTCACTAGCCATAGAGGCCTATACCAGTGCTTAAAGTAGCCTTGGAAGTTATTCACAAAAATTTGCGCAAACAGGAGTTTGTTATTACAACATTAGTGCACACATAAATGAGGTTTCATGAAGCTCCTGATACTACTAGGTAGGGCAGAGGTTCCCAAACTCGATCAAGGCATCCCAACAGTCCAGGTTTTAGAAATATCCATGGTTAGCACAGGTGGTTAAATCAAATTGACTGAGGTACTAATTAAGTCACCTGTGGTCAAGAATGGATATTCTTAAAACCTGGACTGTTAGGGTGCCTTGAGGACTGAGTTTGGGAAGTTCTGCACTAGGAGAACAGACTTCATCCATAACACACACAGACTTGGCAGCACCTGCCCTGGTGGTGGCCTTAGATGCGGAAAAGGCCTTCCCACAAAGGACCCTAACCGGTTATGCAGCAAACTCTCTCCAACAGGCCTGTTAAAGAGGCTTTCTGTAAAGTATACCAGCACTATGCCTTTACCCTTTCAGTAGAACTCCTTACTAACAGTTAACCTTTCCCTCCTATTCCACATCCTGACGACAACATAGGATGTCCCCTCTTACTCATAAGTTTAGCTTTAATAATGGAACCATTAGCTTCATCAATGACTTGGGGATAAAGGAGCATAAGAATAGTTTGTAGAGTTGCAACATTCTATTCCATTTATCAAAGCCCTAGCATCCCTCCATAATCTTATTGAAAACAAAAGATTATAATTTTAAAACTTACATGGATAAATCAGATATACAAGCCCTCAATTATTGAATAGTGTACTCAGACTACAGAATGAAAACCTTGCATTCCACTGTCAGCTTCACAGTATTTAATAGTGGATACCAACGCTCAACTGAATATGGCAAACTTGCTACCCAGAGTAAATACAGAGGAACTACATAGGACAAACTATTTTTATTATGGATTGGATAAATCATTGTAGGAAGAATGAACATGCTGCAAAACACTCCATATCTATTTCAGACGCTCTTGGTATCCGTGCAAACCCCTACACAAGTCTTCTCCGGCAAGGCAAGAGACCCAGTATCCATATGCGCATCAGATCCAAGGGAAGGCAGTCTGTGCCTCCCCGACAAGGATGTTCATTGTACGCAATGCATTCTCCGTCAACCACTCAAACGCTAGACTGTTGTTTGACATAGAAGTGGATTTAACTGAGCTACTCTCCAGATACATACTCATTTGGATCAAACCCAAAGACATACCCTTGAAAGCCGAGTTTTAAATTGCCTGAATGGGAAATCTTCCATGTGCACTTATAGCTTGATTTCAAATTCTGCCAGAACCAACCCTTTTTGAGACAATTTTTTATCACTTCTTTCCTCAACTCAAACATTTCCACCAACTGGACCGAAAATAAGATTAAATGCTTTCACACATTTAGCAAAATACAGCCATTCTTTACTCAATAGAAAGTTATTTAAAATGTAAATATTCCAATAATGCTTCTAAATTTGCTTATATTTTGGGGTCGGTCCAAATAAAAGTCCTTTGAAGGATACTGCATGGAGCTCATCTCAGAATTAAAGAATACAAAAATAAAAAGACATATTTGTAAGCACAGAAGAAGTTACCTCAGTGTCAATGTTAGCCAGGATGCTTTATACTGTTGTGACTGAGCCCAATTTAAGTTTAGGGAATTTATAGGTTTAGGATTAATAAGCCACTGATTGCAAATCAGATGTTTCGATTTGCCTGACAAGTTTACCAAGTAGAAAAATGGTTCATAAATCCTGTACTTGGGACATGCGAACAGAGCATGTTCTCCATATCTCCTTGCTGGTGTACAGGTGTATTCATTACTGACATTTCTAATTATTTCACTTGTGATTCTCTGAGGACACCTGGAAAAAATGCAGTTATACCCCTTTTAGACCTAAGTCAGACCCCTTTTACACTGTGTGCGTTCCTCCCCGGGTCAGCGCCATTCACACTGCATCCGTGTGCAATGGAGAAGACATCATCAATCCCATGCTGTAACAGGCCCTCAAACATGACCCCTTCTACCAGGTACAAATTGCTCTGCTCCTGGACTTCCCCCATAATTTATAATTGCCGTCACCCGTGTTGAACTGATTAATTGATGTAAAGGATGTTTAAACACAGGTGACGGCTATAATCAATTAAGAGTGAAATCCAGGAGTAGAAAATTTTGTACCTGGTGGAAGGGGTCACGTTGAAGGCTATGCTGTAAACGGGACCAGGGTCAGATGACCTTAGTTACCCATTTACACAAGTCATTCCAGTGTTAGTCCCTGCAATATAGCCAGATTGGATTGACACGGGAATCCAGCCCTGGCACATTTTACACTGAGCCGCGACCCGGGTTGACACGGCGGTGAGAAAGTGTTAATAAGGTGTCCCAAGGACTGGATTTGAGAAGTAATGAACTAGAATAAAGAATAACTACAACAGCACTAATATTTTTAGAATGTAAGCTATCACGAGCAGGGCCATCTACCCTCTTGTGCTTCTCCTTACTATAGTGTCATTTACTTCTTACTCACCACTAGGGCACCTAACACTTGGTTGCTTATGCTCTGTTGCTTATCTGGGTGATATGGTCGCTAAAGTAGCAGTATATATTATCCATGTCCTGTATTGTATTGTTCTGTAAGTCACTTGTATACAATTTGTTTTTGTACTTTGTAAGGCGCTGCGGAACACTTGTGGCGCCATATAAATAAATGATAATAATAATAATAATAATAATAATAATATAGGGTGAATTAGCCAGTGAATAAACATTTTTCAAGTTTCAAGTTTTAAAATAACCATTCATTTTCTCAAATAATCATAAGTGTCTAACTATATGCTTTGAAGCCTTCTGACATTAGATGGATTCTGATTGGATACACAAGTCTTATGACTAGGTTACAAATGGATTTGAGTTTTTTGTTTGAACGAGTCTTTGCTGCTTTGCTCCCAAAAATAGGTAATAAATTGCCTAATCTGTACTAAACACTTTATAAAAATATGAGATATGGTAAGAACTTACCCTTGTTATCTCTATTTCTACGAAGTCCATAGGGTTCCACAGGATACCTTGGGGTATAGGTGTGACGTCAGTCGCAGGGCACCAAAGAGTTAAGCTTTCAGCCTCCCAGGATGCACTAGGTCCCCCTCCTATACCCCGCCCCCGGGCCAAGGCACCTCAGTTAGTTACCAAGCCATAGGCCGGAGGAGGAGAAGGAAGAGAGAGAAAAAAGATCTGGACACATACAAGAATCACATTCTCACCAGAGGGAGACGGAAAACCGGTGACCAGAGCAAAGCCCATCTGCAGCACAGGTGCGACAGGGCGGGAGTCCTGTGGAACCCTATGGACTTCGTAGAAATAGAGATAACAAGGGTAAGTTCTTACCATATCTCATATTTTCTACTTCAGGGTCCATAGGGTATCCACAGGATACCTTGGGGATGTCCCAAAGCAGTATCCTTTAAGGGTGGGGACGCTCCTGTGCAGAAAGGAGAATCCGCCGCCCGAAGGAAGCATCCTGAGAGGCGAAGGTGTCAAACCTGTAATACCTCACGAAGGTATGGACAGAAGACCACGTAGCAGCCTTGCAGATCTGAACTGCCGAGGCACCACGTCGAGCTGCCCACGAAGGACCCACAGACCTAGTGGAATGAGCCTTCAGAGAAGGAGGGACCGGTAGGCCTTCATGAAGATAAGCTTCAGAAATAGCCATACGGATCCAGGCTGCCAAAGTTTGCTTTGAAGCAGGCCAACCCTTTTTACGGAAGCCATAGAGGACAAACAAAGCGTCCGACATCCTAAACGAAGAAGTGCGGTCAACATAAGTCCTTAAGGCCCGCACAACATCCAAAGAGGCCTCACCCACGGAAAGACCCGGTGAGTTAAAGGCCGGAACAACTATTTCCTCGTTAACATGAAACCGGGAAACAACTTTGGGAAGAAACTCGGGCCGAGTGCGGAGCACTGCCCTGTTCCCATAAAAAACCAAGAAAAGGGGGTCTACAAGAAAGAGCCCCTAACTCAGAAACACGTCTGGCCGAAGCAATGGCCAGAAGGAAAACAGTCTTAGCTGTTAGCCATTTAAGATCCACTGAGCCCAGTGGTTCAAACGGCGGTCCTTGGAGAGCCCTCAGGACCACAGCCAAATCCCAAGGCGCCACAGGTGGAACAAAGGGCGGCTGAATGCGGAGAACACCCTGCATAAAGGTGCGCACATCCGGGATTGTAGCAATCCTACGGTGAAACCAGACAGATAGGGCCGAAACCTGTACCTTCAAAGAAGCAAGGCGAAGCCCATGATCTAGTCCCGCTTGCAGGAAGGCGAGAATCCGAGACAGACGAAACTCCCGCGGTGCATAACCTCTCGGTCGACACCACTGGAAGAACGTATGCCACACGCGATGGTATATCCTCGCGGAAGACGGTTTACGAGCTCGTAACATGGTACGCACCACAGAGCTGGAAAACCCCCGGGACCTCAGCATGGCCGTCTCAACAGCCACGCCGTCAAAGACAGCTGAGTCAGGTCCGGGTGAAGGCAAGGACCCTGAGACAGAAGGTCCGGTCGTAGCGGCAACCGCAGAGGACTGTCCACGGACAGACCCTGAAGGTCTGAGAACCAGTGCCGTCTGGGCCACGCGTGAGCTATCAACAGGAGCGTCCCTCCTTCCTGTTTGAATTTCCGGATTACCCGTGGAAGAAGGGAGACCGGAGGGAACAGGTATGCGAACCGGAACGTCCACCGGACGGACAGAGCATCCACCAGAGACGCCCCTTCGTCTCTTGTGCGAGACCCGTACACCGGCAACTTGTTGTTGTGCCGGGACGCCATGAGGTCGATTTCTGGAAGACCCCACCTGTCCACCAGTAGTTGAAAAACGTCCGGGTGCAGGGACCATTCCCCCGGATGAACGTCCTGGCGACTTAGAAAGTCCGCCTCCCAATTTAGCACTCCCGGGATGAAGACCGCTGATATGGCCGGAAGATTGCGCTCCGCCCAAACCAGGATCCGAGAGACCTCTACGAGAGCCGCCCGACTGAGAGTTCCTCCTTGCCTGTTTATGTAGGCCACGGTGGTAGTGTTGTCCGACTGGACCTGCACCGGGCGACCCTGGAGAAACCGCTGTGCCTGCTGGAGAGCATTGAAGACCGCACGGAGTTCCAAGATATTTATTGGAAGCTCCGCTTCTGTCGGCGTCCACCTGCCCTGGAACAAGTGTGGATCCGAAACTGCTCCCCAGCCCCGAAGACTGGCGTCCGTTGTCAACAGGACCCAATTTGGAACCCAGAACGGACGTCCCTTGTTGAGGTGGGTCGTCTGTAACCACCACGCAAGGGACAGGCGAACCTCCGGGGTGAGCACAATCGTCTGGGACTTCAGAGACTGAGTCAGCCCGTTCCACTTGGACAGGATCAGGTGCTGCAGAGGTCTGGAGTGAAACTGAGCGTATTCCACCATGTCGAACACCGACACCATGGAGCCCAGTAACCTCATCGCCGAGTGTAAGGACACCCGGCGGCTGTGCAGGCAACTGCGCACCCTTGACTGTAAAGCAGAGATCTTGTCCTCCGTCACGAAGATCCTTTGCTGTCCCGAGTCCAATAAGGCTCCAAGATGCAGAATCCTCCGAGACGGGATTAGAGTGGACTTCTGCCAGTTGATTAGCCAGCCGTGCCGTTGCAGCAGTGCAATGGTCAGGTCCAAGTGGCGTAACAGGAGCTCTGGAGATCCTGCCACCAATAACAGGTCGTCCAAATACGGCAACATGCGGACTCCCTGCAGCCGCAGAGAAGCCGCCATGACCGCCATCACCTTGGTGAAAACACGTGGTGCTGTCGCCAGGCCAAAAGGTAACGCCCGAAACTGGAAGTGGTCGCTGCGGATTGCAAACCGAAGGAACTCTTGATGGCGCAAAAGAATAGGGACATGCAGGTAAGCGTCCTGTATGTCCAATGACACCATGTAGTCCCCAGGTTCCAGCGCCAGAATGATGGACCGTAGGGTCTCCATCCGAAACTTCGGGACCCGCAAAGACTTGTTGAGTGCTTTGAGGTTGAGAATCGGACGATATGACCCATTGGGTTTCTGTACCAAAAATAGATTTGAATAGAAACCCTGGCCCCTCTGGGAGAATGGAACAGGCACTATAACTCCAGCCTGGAGCATAGTGTGCAATACCTTCCGCAGCTCCGTAGCCTTGTTCCGGTCTGATGGTAGACCCGTGGTGAAGAATCGAGCCGGGGGTCTGTGCCGGAAGGAGAGGGCGTACCCGTGGGAGACCACCTCCAGAACCCAAGTGTCTGTCGTAGTGAACGACCAACACCGGGAGAACTGCAGCAGGCGGCCTCCCACCCTGGGATCCCCCAAGGGGAGACCCGGACCGTCAGGTCGCAGGCTTGTCATCTGGCTTGGGGGCCGGACGTCTGGTACTCCATGCCTGTTTCCGGGGCTTGACCGATTTCTTAGGGCCAGCCTGTCGAGGAAACGACTGTGGTTTGGGCCTGCCCTGGGCCCTAGATGACCGAAAGGACGATGGTCCAGAACCAGAAGGAGCAGCGGCCGACGGGAGACAAGCAGATTTGGCTGCCGCCAGCGTGGCCACAATCTTATCCAGATCCGGACCGAAGAGAACTTCTCCGGTAAACGGCAACGCTTCCAGACCTTTCTTGGAATCTGCGTCCGCCTTCCAGGATCGCAGCCACAAGGTGCGACGAGCAGCTACCGCTGCTGAAGAAATTCTAGACACCAGAGTACTAATGTCTAGAGCCGCCTCGTTGATGTAGGTGGCCGAATCACGGAGATTGCCAATCAACTCCGCCTGTTCGGCCGGACAGTCGAATTCAAAAGAAGCCTCTAATGAATCCGCCCAGCGCTCCATCGCTCTGGCAACCCAGCAAATGGCCATAGCCGGCCGTGCTGCCCCCCCTGCAAGGGAATAAGCGGACTTCAGGCAGATTTCTACCTTGCGGTCCGTAGCATCCTTAAGGGAGGACATGGATGGCATCGGCAATGTGGCACTACGGACAAGACGGGTCACGTGAGAATCCACCTGTGGAGGGGATTCCCACTTAGCAAAATAATTATCCGCGAACGGATAAGCCACCGCCAGGCGTCTCTGCGGCTGGTATCTTTTGCCAGGTTGTTTCCACGCCTCCTCTAAATGGTCCACCAACTGACCCGAAAGAGGAAAGACTGTGGCATCGCCCTTCACATCTTTGAAAAAGGCATACTTAGATTTAGCCGCTGGGGGAACTTCGTCCTCAATCACCAAGGCTTTGCGGACCGCCCGAATAAGTCCAGGAATATATACTTTGGACTTAGCATCAGCGTCCTTAGTATGGAGAGGTTCCTGATCGTAAGGATCCAGAATCTCCCCATCATCAGACGTCCCTTCGTCATCCTCATAAGGAGCGGACAGAGACGCCACCAGCCTTTTATGAGGCCGCATCACAGACTCCCCTTGCAACACATCCGACAAGTGCTGTACAGAACTCGTCAGGGAGTTAACCCACGCTGGCTCCTGAGAACCCGGGAGCGGGGAAATAGGGAGACTGTGGGGTACCACCAATTGTCGTGGGAACCCCTGCATGGGTGACAACACCACAGACTGCTGGGACAAACCCATCGGAGTAAACGCGGGCTGCGGAGCTAACTGGCCCACTAAAGCTGTTAACGCCTGAGCGAAACAAGCCCAGGGCGGCTCCTGTACCGGTGCTGTAACCGTAATAGGCCGCGCCATGGACAAACACTGCCGGCAAAGGCCCTCCGCGCTACCCTCCCCCTCCGCTAACGGTACTTTGCACGTGGTACACTGTAGCCGGAGGGGAAAATCACTTTTCGACATGATGGCACCACGTATGTGACCTCTCTCACCAATTAAGTATTAAATAGGCGAGAGACCACCCTGCAGCACCGCACCGCAAGGGCTTTAGCAGAAGAACAGGGACAGTAATAAAGCTGACAGTTTAGAGAAGAAAAGTTACAGGCAGCGCTAGCACAGTCACATACAATGCAGAGAAATAACAATTCCTGCACTAACAGCGCTGATCACTCAACTACACAGACACAGGGCCTGGTAGGACACAGCGCTGCATACACAGACCTGAGCCACAGCGGAGGAGAGGTATGCGGGGGGACCCAGACCACGATGCTTCCGTCCAGCGCTTCCAGCAGCGTTCACCATGCGTTCTGGAGAAGATGGCCGCCGAGGAGCAGAGAGGAGGCTGGCCTGGGGGAGGAGCGCTGCCACAGGACCAGTCGGCAGCATGCAGAGAGGGCTGTGTGCAGCGGGGGAGGCGCCGGCTGTGAGACAGGGAAGGCGCGCTCCCCTGGCATGCATTTAACCCCTGGGACGCCGCAGCGCTACCGCTCTGCTGCGGTCCGCTGTCCCAGGGGGTAGTGGAAAGCGCAGGTTGGTCGCCTGGCTCCACGCTGCAGCCAGTCCCCAGGGAGCCCCCTGCCTGGGGACTTAGGACCATGTGACCAGCGGGGACCCACCGCGGGACCCCGCTGCTTACCTTTGTCCCCCTTGGATCCGGCCATGGTCCGGAACATCTGGGGTCACCGCTAGCTGTTACCCCAGATGCTCACCAGCATCCCCGGATCAGTACCGGCGTTCTGGTACCGGCGGGGTGTAGGGAAGACAGCATGGACGTCAGGACTGACTGTCCATGCTGTTCATCCAGATGTGCAGCCACAGCTGCATGAAGAAAAAGCTTCAGGGGCTCTTCTAGCCCCCACTCCAACAGGTGCACCCGACTCCGGCCGGGCACCAAACTAAACTGAGGTGCCTTGGCCCGGGGGCGGGGTATAGGAGGGGGACCTAGTGCATCCTGGGAGGCTGAAAGCTTAACTCTTTGGTGCCCTGCGACTGACGTCACACCTATACCCCAAGGTATCCTGTGGATACCCTATGGACCCTGAAGTAGAAATAACAATGTACAGTGTTTATACCTCAATGCATATGGGTAGAGGTATTTAAAGGGCTAGAAATTGATACTCTGAGGTGAAGAACTAAATGGATAGTCTTGATAAGGTATGAGGATGTGTTCATTTACTGGATACCATCGTCAATTTTTTACTAAATGAACAAATTGTTAATTTATTGGGTTTTTACGGATTATTATTGTATATACCCTAAAATCAAGGTCAATTTAGGTTAATGTATACCAAATGGAAAAAACATAACCTTAACATTATAGGGGGGAATTCAATTGTTTTTGCACGTTCATTTGCTAGCTATGTGTGTTCAATCATTGGTAAATTCTCCTGTTTTTCATTGTAAATTTCTAACTATTACGACGATATTTAAACCACAATTTCTTCGAAAAGGGGAAACATTAATGATGATGGCACATCTCAAACTTTAATTTATGTTGAGTCTGCTACATACACCATCGTCTTGCACAAGAGAATTTCCTTAACTGTTAATTCACTGGACGACTCACCCTAACAATGTTTCCCCTTAACTAACAGAAATGTGATGATCCCATAACCAGGACCTTATTCAGAAACATTACATGCAAAATGTTCGTCACAGCAGCTAATATGCTGTAGCTGGAGTGCTCAGCAGGGATACTATATGAAGGGGTAGGGTATGAAATTCCGACGCCGAAAGCCCGAAATACCAGAATCCCGACAGGGCAGGTAAATATACCAACCCTAGACTTCTCCCACCCCCAACCCTCATAAAACCCCCAGGGTGATGCCTAAACCTAACCCCCCTTCCCTCACCCTAAACCTAACCCTCCTGGGGGGGTCCCTAACCCTAACCCCGCCTACCTTCGTTCGGGAAGCAGTCTGTCGGGATTCTGTCTTCAGGCTAAAGATAGGTGTCTTTAGTACTAAGTCAGGATTTCGATGCCAGGATTCCGTCAGACAGCTTCCCGTGCGTCGGTATTCTAACTACATCCCATATGAAGATATAATTAGCTTTAACACTATAAAATACTAGTTGATTCAATTCAGATGGTGTTATGCCGTTTTGTGCTTGGTAGAAAACCTGATCTGACCTCTGGTAATGTATGAAATGGGAGCACATTACAATCAGCCATATGCTCCAAAACAGGAAACACGAAAAAGGTCGATCAGGTAAGTTGGTTAAATCTCTTTGATTTAAAAAAAAAACTTGTCTGAACAACAGCTTTCGTCCGTTTTCCAGTGTTTGGGAGCAAATGGCTGATTGTCAATTGTTCCCATGCATTACAGGATTTTCATTCCAACCGACCAACTAGTGGGATGGTTGTAGAAAAGGTGGTCTGGTATATGGCCAGCATTACCATTCAAGTATTGTTTCTGAAAAACTACACAGTGTTCTACCAGACAATTTTGCCAGCCGGAGAACATTAAGAAGTAGGCGGGTGAAGGCAGTGTAATACTTTGCAATTATAAAAAATGTTGATATAATGCCCAGTTGCTAGCTTTACACAGATATAATTGTGCATGTTCCATCTACCTATTCTGCAATGTTCCCATCATCCAAACCCACGACCCTGACTCAAAGACAGGGGAGGGATTTCTGATGGGAGGAATCTCATACTGTCACGGTAACTTCAAATAAGCGCGAGTATGAGGATCTCTGATGAGTGGGAGATCTGTGCACTGTGCCTGTCACAGTAAAGTAAGTGAAGCGTGACCCTGATCAGCACACTCATAGATCTCCATCCCATCAAAGATCTCTACCCTGTCTTTAACCCAATCAGATAGCTCCCCCAGAACAAATGATCTGCAGAGTGTGACCAGTATTACAGTTATGTGACAGACACAGATCTCAGTTAATAGTGCCATATTGCTAGGATAGGAATGGGGCACTATTGGCTGAGCTCTCTAATCAGTCATATGACCACAATGCTGTTTTTACGCAGCCGAGGACTCAATCTGGGGGAGCTATCTGATTGATGTTGTGAGAGTGCCAGGTAGCATGTAAAAAGAGTTGGATGGAGCACCAATAAAATTGATCTCGGGAAGAACACTGCAGTAGCACGGCTAAGCAATATTGCCACATTTGTATATGAATCGCTACTGAGAACATTCTTCTTTATTTAGCTCTATTGAAAGCTGAACCACCATTGGATTCAAACCTGAATTTCACATCTGGTCATTATGTGAAAGTATAAATGTGGCATGTGTATAAATGTGGCAGTACCAACTTCTGGAATTGTGTACCATGCTGAAGCATGCACTCACACCCACTGTTGCCCTTTGCTGATGTTTTTCACCTAGGGTTCCACATGGACATCAGGACATCTCAGACACAATCAATGGTGAAACATCAGCAAGTTGAGCTGTGTTGGTCACTGAAGCTTCTGCATAAATGCACCCTAACAGTCTCCCTGCTTTTAAAATGACTGAGGTCTCCTCTTGCAGTCATACAAATCATAATTCTAGGTAACCCATGACATAATTTGCTTAACTAACTCAAAGCCATCTTTGCGGAATCTCTGTAAATATGGTCAGTGGGCCTAATTCAGACCCGCTCGCGAGCGCTGAGGGCTCGCAGGCGGGTCAATGGTGCCCCAGTGCACATGACGGAGGGAGCTCCGTCGTGCGCATGCGCGAGACCAGCATAGCGACAGCCAAGCTGTCGCTATGGTTCTCGCACCAAAGGGGGCGTGCTGTCGATGGTGAGGACAGCACGCCCCCTTTGGTGGGCGTGCCGGGGCGTTGCTGCCCAGACGGGGGCGTTCCCATAGGAACGCCTACCGTCTGGGGCCGGCCCCACTGACATCACTAGTGATGTTAGTGGGAGTGCTTTTGGCTCTGATATAGCCAAAAGCACTCTTGGGCTTGTGGCAGCGAGACCCTACCACAAGGGTCACGTCGCAAGCCCGATGGTCGTGATGGTCTTGACCATCGCGACCATCTTTTTGGCCGCTCGCATAAGCTGCGGGTGGTCACCCACAGCTATGCGAGCGGCCAGGAGGCCGCTCCAATTTTAAGTAGGAAGGCCCTGATTCAGAGCGAGCGCTCTGGTCAGAGCATCCGGCTCCGAATCAGGCCCAGTGTCCCTTATTTAGCCATGCGTGTCCATTTTTTGGATCCATTATCTGTAGGTTGAGACACTAGTAGGCTTCAAGATCCTTACTGCATTTCATCAAAAGAACCAACACATCCAATTTTTAAATTAGAGAAAACCATCTGGGGGTTCTTGTTATTGCAAAATACTGGGGCAAATCTGGTACATATTTGGCCTTTGAGAGCAGAAACACGTACAGGGCTGCATGCACCTTATTATTTGTTGCAAAATTAGCTTTTTTATACTGCACACAAAAAATTCTTATACTTATGTAGATAATTTTATGCTTACGCTTTGGAGAGGCAAAATGGAGGTGAAGGGTAGAGCAAGCATTAGCAGAGTACAGAAAAGGCATATGCAAATTCATGGCATGCAGGCCACAACAAAGACGTAGGTGCCTGTCAGGAGCCATATGACTTTTGGTAAATACGTACTGATGAACATTCACTTCTAACTGGCTGAGTGAGTAAACATTCCTCCCTATTAGTGTGGCTACTATTTTCATTCTCATTATTGATTTGAATAAGATTTCACGGGAACATGGTGCAGACGCCATATTTCGGGAGATCTGCACTTGTGCAGTACAGTATCACCAGAAATATGGCACCTGGGCAGCAGACTCTGGCACAGTGCAGAGTCTACTGAGAAAATCCATCAGCGTGAGAAGAGAGGACCCGCATGGAGGCTGTACTCTCATCTCTCGATCAACCCCTGCAAGTCTCCATCTATTTTAAAGAGGAAAGTAAACGGCTGTTTGTATAGATTAGTTATTACTTTAATGTTGTATTTGAATCTGTAATGAAATATATTTTACTTGGTAAATGTACACAGACACATAGTGGTCACCTCCCTTTATGCCCAGAACAGACTCATGCATCAACTTTCTTCATTGCATTGACTCAACAAGATGCTTTAAATATTCTGAGTCAGGTCCACGCTGATATGCTAGAAGAACACAGTTGCTGCAGATTTGTTAGCTGTATATATGCATCTATTTTCCCATTAAACCACAATCCAATGGTGCTCTATTAGACTCAGACCTGACTATTGAAGTACAGTGAACTCATTATCATTCTCGTGGAACAAGCCTGAGATGAGGTGTGCTTCGTGCCATGGTTGGTTGCCTTCTACAAGTGGCCATGGAAGGATGGACATTGTCAGCAACAATACTCAGGTAGACGGTGGCATTTCAACAATTGCATGCTCAGTTGGTATTAAAGCATCTTAAAAGTAAATAAAGCCAGTAAAACCATTTTAGCACCACCAGCCTCAGCAGATTACCGAAGGCAGAATTAATGTATTAGTTCAGATTAAATGTGCCATATCCTGACCCTACCATCTGCATAACACAGTAGAAATCTAGGTTCATTAGAACCTGCAATGTTTTTACAATCTTCATCTGTCCAGGATTGGGGAGCCTGTGCCCACTGCAGCCTCTGTTCCCTGTTCTTAGCCGACTAGCAGAATCTGGTGTTGTGTTATGCTGCGGTAGTACATTCACTTCAAGGTTCAATGTGCTGTGCCTTCAGATACACTCTTCTGAATACCATTGTTGAAATGCTTAGTTATTTGCGACTCTGGGCCTGATTCAGCAAGTAACGCAGTTGCTTGTACGCACACAATCGGTCGATTATTTCGCACTGCGCATGCATCACAGTGCGCATGCGCAAGCCAGGCACTGTGTTCGGAACTGCTGCGCAGACCCATGGCAGAGTGATTGACAGGAAGTGCCCTTTATGGGTGGTGGCACGGGGGAAGGGGCGGGCGAACGCAGTAATGCCAGTGCATTTCAACGCCGTTGCAGGAGGGTGCATAAATTATCCCCTGCGATACCAGATGCTGTCTGAGGCATCATAGCGTGCGCAAAAGCAATTCCTGAGTAAGGTCTGGGTTTCCTGTTGGTCAAGTATACGGATGTGAGTAAGGTGAAGTGGACGTCTTTATGTCAGGCTGTAATCGCATAGCGAATGCAAACATTTACATGTCACTGCTGATATTAGCAACTGCGTTGCATGCGTATAAGCAGCATAGCGATCCGTAGTGAATCAGGCGCTCTATCAACTACCTGTCAATCTGGCTATTCCCGTCCGACCTCTCCAATTAAGATTTTTGGCTATAGAACTGCTGCCCACTGGATATTTTTGTTTTGCAGACAATTCTTTGTAAACTTTAATGACTATTCAGCATTAAAATCCAAGGAGATCTGAACTTCCTGAGATACTCCATTCCATCTGGCACCGGCAATCATTCAACAGTCAAAGTCACTTAGGGGGTGATTCAATTCAGCACAATGCCAACTAGCCCCGGGAAGGAGTTCCCGGAGCTATTCAATTGACCGTGCTGTTAAGTCCAACTAGAACCACTTAAGTCGGAGAATGCCGGATAGCGCGCCTTAAGCTGGGTGTTTAGTCACACTAACCGGCATTTTCCGACTAAAGTGCCGACCGCGTGGCTGTTAGCACTGCGACAAACCGGAATACAGCATCGTGGCCAGCACTTAAGTTGGATTTCTGCTTGCATCTCAGGAAGGTGCGAGAAGAAAATCTGTAGTTGGACTTAACGCAGTGAATAGGATAGCTCTGGGAACTCTTTCCCAGGGTTATTCCGCATCGTGCTGAATTGAATCACCCCGTTAGATGACATTCCTGTACCAATCAAGTTTTCGGTCTTAACAATAACTGGATCTCAACGATGTCTGCATGCTTTTATGCACTGAATTGTTGCCATATTGGCTGATTACAAATTAGTAATGAGCAGCAGTACAGGTGTACACTGAATATGTTCTGTATGACAGACCCTGGAGAAACCTGGCTGCTAGAAACAGTCCACGGCGGGATCAGTATGAATGACCGCCAGACCTATGTCCAGCGGTTTAAATTCAGACGCCGGAAGACCGTCAGCAGTGAAGATCCAGACAAGGTAAGTACCTAACTATTCCTAACCTTTACCCCCCCAACCCACCTTTAGGTGTGCCTAACCTCCCCCCCTTAGTGCCTAAACCTGACCCAGCCCTCCGCGCAGCCTAAACCTCCCAGGGGGGTGCCTAACCATAACCACCCACCGGGGGTGCCCAACTTCCCCCTTCCCCCTTCCCCTAGCCTAACTCTTTATGGTCAATGTAATGTAAATATTGGGACAAACAGAAGCACAAACCTGTCCACCTCCACATAACTGCCCCTAAAGCTGGGCATCCACTATATAATATTCTGGCAGATATCTGTGCAATCTGGCTGGTTGGAATGAAAACCTGGTAATGTATGGGAGCAAATGACAGTCGATCATATGGTTTTAAACACTGAAAAAAGGACAAAAAATTTTTTTTTCAAATTGTCTGAACAACTATTTTTGTCTATTTTCTAGTGTTTGTGAGCAAATGGACGATTGTCATTTGCTCCCATACATTACCAGGTTTTCATTCCAACCAGCCAGATTGGAAAGATATCCGACAGAAAATTGTATAGTGGATGCACAGCTCAAGGATGACAGGTAAGCACAATTTACTACTTCACTACATTTATTCTGAATTTCTCAATACCAAACTTTTGGCTAAGGGGTGCCGTGAAAACATTGCCGATAAACTAGGGCGCGTGATTCAAAAAAGTTTGGGAATCACTGGGTTAGCCTATTTCACATGCATCGTGATTTCAGCCATAACAATAACCCTTTGATGTTGTATAGTACAAACCAAAACAAGTCCTATCATCTGTGAATCAGGTGCTTTCAATGGCAATTTGACTTTACACTTTTTAAATAATAGGTGAAATAAGACAGAGGCAAAATATCTGATGTGCAAGGGAAACACTATAAAGGTCACTCCAAGAACTTATTGTGACCTTTAAAGACTAGAAAAACCTTCCATGCTGTCAAACTAAAAAAAATAATGCACTAAAGTATTTGACATCCTAGCCTTGAAGGATAACTTTCCATTTTACTGTTTAGAAGACCTAGCAGAGTATATTAGCTCCACCACTAAGACAAAAAAAATAATATATATACATATTTGTTAACTGCTGCATTCCTTGCAGCAAAAACGAATAGTGTAGTAGAGGCCCAAATTATTATTAGTTCTATGGAATACAAGGACAATGAAACTTAAGGGGTTGAAAAAAAATAAAAAGATTCTCAGTTCAGTCCCATAACCCCTATTAAGTGTGCACTCACCCAGGAGAATGGGCAAAAAGCAGGTGAATGAAAAACTTCCGGAAAGCACCAGGTGCTCTTAGGGCAAAAAAAGTAAAATGTGACAGCCTATAACAGGTCATTTAGCCCACTCTGCCTGCACCTTTACCTACATGGAACCAGTATTGGTTTTAGTACATTCTGGCCAGTGAGTGACAGGAGTGTACATACAACATGATTTTTATACTTCACGACCCACACAGACACATGTACAGACCACACACAAAATGCACCCTATGCTATACGACCTGGCTAGGGGAGGCAAATGTAAAGCTCATGGCCGGTGCCCCAGCGGGCGCTGCCTCGGCATAGCTTCGTACATGACCCAAGACCGACCGGCGGAGAGCCAGGAACCCACGGACAGACTGCATGGTGATGAAGCCGGGCAAACCGTCTATGACCGAAACCAAGGACACCGGATACCAGGCTAGGCCTTCGCGCAAGGAATCATGGGACTTGTAGTCTAAAACTGAGAATAGTTCCCCCACCCCACTGTAGCTTAACGAACACTGCATGTCCCAGCATGCACCCGGCGCAATAGCTGTAAGGTCTGAAGGAGCAGCCAGGCCCAGTCCAGTTATGGCTGCAGCTGTTGGCATTGTGTTGAGCTGATCATTTCGCTGGCTGGCTGTTAATGGGGTGGAGGATATATAGTTTAGGAACTTATTACACACAGATTCAGGGCTGTATTCAATAAACCGTTAAAAGTCGGAATCCGCGATAATTTATCACTGATTGCGACTTATCGCCAGGCGGAAACATCTCCGTATTCAATTGCAAACTGTTTTCATGTACACGGAAAACGGAATGCAATGTAATAGGCGACAAAGATTTGCCTATGAATAGGTGTTGGAAAAAAAAGTGCAAAATCGCTATTTAGGGGTGCAAAGGTGAAAAAAACACTCTGCACCCTTGGGACAGTGCCCCAAAAGATAACTTTGTAAAAACATTTGAGGAACATCCCAAAAAATTACTTTGTAAAGGGGGCAAAAAAGTGCAAAGTGGGGGTACAAATGTAAAAATAGCGAAATAGACTTTGGGGGGTCTGCAAGTATGGGTGAGGTGTTTTTTCGATTGCAGGTGCTTGCTTCAGGTGCGTTTTTTAAGCTTTTTGAAAATGTAGTGACTTCAAACCATGCTTGCACCCATTTTCAAGTATCCCAAATTTGACAGGACTTCTTATTTTAACATTAAAAAACTGCTTTATGCTTTTCTTCAAGACTAGTGCAAAGACGCTTATTAGAAAAAACTGACACACCTTAAGTACCCCAAATAGTTTTATTAGGGCTATTCGGGGGCATGTACATTGATCCCCAATGTTAGTGCATCTTTTAGGGGGTGTCAGGCTGATTTCCCCAATTCTGACAGTACTTTTTGCCTGGTTGTATTCGCCAGGTTGCGTTTTCACGTGTTTTGGAATTGAATATGGCGAATAGATGGAGTGCACACGATAAGTTTCCGCAGCTAAAATACGCGATGTAAGTGAAAAGTCCGACATGCGAAAAAGTATCGCGGGTGCAAAACTAATTGAATATGGCCCTCAGTAGGAAATTGCACATTCAGTCTCTGGTGGATCATATTAGAGAGACGGGGAATAAAAATGGATAGATGGATTAGTCTCAGCTCCTCTCTTATTATTACCAACTCTTATACCCAGGGCAGGACTGGTCATCAGGCACTTCTGGCAAATGCCAGAAGGGCTGATGGCCTCAGAGCCGGCTCGAGGAAGGCGGAAGTGTCCCCCCGACTCTAGATTCACTAGCTCAGGGAGACAGAAGAGGTATCGGCAGTTATGGGCTGGTGCTCTGTGCTCAGCCGGGAAGAGAAGGGGATGTGCCACAAGGCCAGGCCCCCGTGACTCGCGGCACGCCCCATTGAAACAACCCCGTCCCCTTTGTGAGCGTGTGCACCGGGCGAACTGTCAAGGCTGATCTACAGCCCCAGTCCGTCCCTGTTTATACCGATTCAGGGCTGTTGCCAGGGCGCTGCAGTGCTGTCTACCTGATTAGACTGCGCCCGCACGCTCTTGCTTGCGGAGCAGCCATTATAGACAGTATTAAACTGGTGGCAGCACCAGGATGTGCCATTGTATTGCTCTGTTATTGTTTCTTCTACACAGTTGAAAATTGAAGCTGGAAATGAGAAAGTAGCTGGAAAGTTGATGGGAATTCTGGTAGCAGATTTTCAATTAGAAAATAAGTAACACAAAAGGAAACAATATAAAATAATAAACTGTATTAGTCTATAATATGCTAACAAAATACCATTTTTTTTATTGGTGGTGGTCCCAGAAGTCACCGTAAACATGTGTTGGAAAAAATTAGATGACTCCTTTTTGGGGCACTCTTGTAATTTATATGAAAAAATGTGGTATAAGATAAGATATCATTTTTATTAATTGTCTAATTAAAATTCTAAATGATTACTCTTATAAAGACAAACATCAAAAACACATCTATTGAAAAAAAAAAGATTCAATAAAAGTAATTATCACTCATAAAGTTTGGTCAGGGAAACAACCTCCAAGGTAAGTAATTATTAAAATGGTCATATAATTAAGACCTGACAAATGTATAGACAAATAATTGATATTACTATCCTTGGAGCATAACTCAAATTCCTTGTTTGGAGTAGTTTATAGGCTGCTTCTGCTGTTAAATTTCCAAAAAATATCTTAAGCTGGGTACACACTTAAATGAACCAGTTGCTGACCGGCCATCCTGCTGACCGTGCAGTCTATTTGATAAGCTATTCACACTTACCAATCGGCTGCTTGATATGTCTGGGCAGACATCACAACTGGGTGGACATTTAAATTTGCCTGCAAATGAAAGAGCAAGTAAGCTGAACCTTACATGAAAGGAAGATGTTGATGAAAACAGCACATGGCTGCTGTGGTGTATATACACTAATGAAAGTAAACTGAAGAGAGGAGAGGGATACCCGGAATAGTAAACAGCAAAACTGCAGTGTAATGAATCAAACTCCCAGGATCCGTCCTTGCACAGATGTGGAAATCCTACCAGTGGCTTGTTTGAAAGAGTCACGTTTATAGAAAACTACAGTTTGTGTGCTGTAGTTTTGAGAGGACATATAAAATCATTCTTACAAAAGCTTAATTAGTTGTCAGCTATACAATGTACAGTATTTTTGCCCTATTATTAATTGATTTTATATGGGGAAGACCAGGTTCTTTTTTAGGCCTTTGGGTGAAAAAATTCCTAAAGCAGGCATCATACAGTAGATATATTGGACCTCATTCAGAGCTGGTCGCACAGAGCGTGCGGTCGGTCTGAATGAGGGGAGGACCTCTTGAATTTTCAAGACGTCCTCCTTTGCGGTGGTAAGGCTGTGGGTCAACACCCACAGCCTTACGACCGCCTAAGGTGATGGTCGTGATGGTCAAGACCATCGCGACCATCGGGGCTTACGACGAGACCCTAGGGTAGGGTCTCCCTTGTCATAAGCCCCGGAGAGCTTTCAGCTGTCTGAGCCGGAAGCTCAGTGAGGCCGCCCCCAAACGGTAGGCGTTCCCATTGGAACGCCCCCATTTGGGCTGCCTTCCAAACGGGGCGAGCTGTCAATCAACATCGACAGCTCGCCCCCTTTGGATCGAGACCCGCTACGACCGGCGCTGTCGGCCGTAGCGGGTCTCACGCATGCGCACGATGGCGCCGGCGTGCGCATGCTTTGTGGGGGGCCATCGACCCGGTCCAAGCGCATCGGCGCTAACGACCGGGTCTGAATGACCCCCATTATCTTTGTACTAAATGAAAAAGGGGCCTATTTATCAAGCTTTTATTTCATTCAATTATGTAGAAACTGCAGTTTCTGAATATTTTTATGTATAACCAATATGTTCTAACTGCCTAATGCGGGAGATTTCACAGAAATCTCCTGCAAAACTATAATTAGTGCTGCAGACTGCAGTCGCCGTTATTATTAATGAGGACTATGTGTCAGGAATTGTACTCACCCTCGGTGCCGGCGCTGTGCTGCTCTGACCTGGTGGGGACCCTGATATGGTGGGACCCCACGCTGTTGGCGTATTCACAGCGTGGTGGCGGTATCACAGGCCCAGAGCTCCAGCGGCATTGCCACCGGCTCCGGATATTGGGCTCCAGCATGTTGGTCCCGGTCAGCTGACCGCTAATCTCCAATGGCAGCTGGGTTAATGTCCACCTGACCGCAATGGCCAATCGCTGCGGGACCCAGGATATAAATATCTTTCTCTGACACCATTCTTTGCCTGAGCGTCACTACTAGATGTCCAAGGCTCCGGCTTCCTGGCTAGCTGTCTGTGGTTTGCCTGCCGATTCCTGCTTTGGTTCCAATCCGGCTCCAGTGTCTGCTATTGTCAAGTCCCAAGCTGGATTGAGTTTGTGCTACAGTCCGGTCCCAATCCATCTCGAGTTCGTGTTTACAGTCCGGTCCCAACCCGGCTCCAGTTCGTGCTATAGTCCAGTCCTAATCTGGCTCCAGTTCATGCTACAGTCTGGTCCCAATCCGACTCCAGAGTGTGCTAGAGACTCCTATGATGTTGCCACAATGTAACTCACAGGAAAAGTTGTTATCGCAACCGTTGTCCATGTAAGTTACGTTTAGTACATAGCCGGGAAATAAAAATGATAAAGTCTATAGCGATACGGATATAAATATCTTTCTCTGACACCATTCTTTGCCTGAGCGTCACTACTAGATGTCCAAGGCTCCGGCTTCCTGGCTAGCTGTCTGTGGTTTGCCTGCCGATTCCTGCTTTGGTTCCAATCCGGCTCCAGTGTCTGCTATTGTCAAGTCCCAAGCTGGATTGAGTTTGTGCTACAGTCCGGTCCCAATCCATCTCGAGTTCGTGTTTACAGTCCGGTCCCAACCCGGCTCCAGTTCGTGCTATAGTCCAGTCCTAATCTGGCTCCAGTTCATGCTACAGTCTGGTCCCAATCCGACTCCAGAGTGTGCTAGAGACCGGTCCTAGGCTGTGGTACGTTCCAGTCCCAATCCGGCTCTAGTTTGTGCTATAGTCCAGTCCCAATCCGGTCCCCAGTTGGTGCTACATTCTGGTTCCAATCCCTGTGTCTATTTCCAGTGCACCTCTCTCCCAGTACTGTCCTGCTGCATAACATCATATACATCCATCTTATGAGGAAGAACTTCATATGGCTTTCCCTACTCCAAACCTCCCGAACTATCAACGAGCATGTATCAAGGTCTCTTCCAGGAAGTAAAGAATCCCCAGTCCTGACACTATGGTCTGACCCCTATGAACCAAACTCTGAAAAAGCTAAGCATTTTGAAGTTTGGTTCCATTGGTTTATGCGTAAACCGCTTTATGCCTATGAAGGCACTCTCGCAGTGCCTTCATAGGCATAAAGCGGTTTACGCAGACTTCGTCGGCTCTGGAAACTGACTTTGTGCTCATGTGCAGTGTCAGATTCCCAGGAGGAGTCTTTCAAAGATGTGAAAGACTCCTATGATGTTGCCACAATGTAACTCACAGGAAAAGTTGTTATCGCAACCGTTGTCCATGTAAGTTACGTTTAGTACATAGCCGGGAAATAAAAATGATAAAGTCTATAGCGATACGGACTGGTAATAATTGTGGCATTGCCGTGATTATTAATACATAGGCCTCCCTCGATTATTTGTGTTTGCCAACACTTCAATCAACTTGCTTTTGCACTTAGTTGGCTGAGCATTTGCTCTGTTTAGTTGCAATCTACTTAACATGTTCTGCTGTTCACACTCTGATGTTATCCTAGGTGACTGAAGGGTCTGGGTAAACCTAACTCATAGTCTGTTGTGGCATTTTGTAATTGCCCCCCTTATGTGCTTTGCAGAGCCGTAACTAGACTTTTTGGTGCCCTGTGCCAGAAAGAGCATTGGCGCCCCCTCATTTTTCAAAGGGACATAATGCACCCAAAAAGGGCCATGGCTTCATGGGGAAGTTACAGGGAAGAGATAAGGGAGGCCAGGAGATGCTGGGGATGAAATAAGAGGAAGCTACAAGCAAGAATCATAATAAACAGAAATTTGACAGACCCAAACAGCGCCCCCTGCCCTGTGGTGCCCTGTGCGATGGCACCGGCCGCACTACCCTAGCTGCGGCCCTGGTGCTTTGGCCAAATGGCCATCCTAGCACTTACAGCTCATTACTGCCGATTAATCATTATACAAGTATACATTTGCTTTTACTATACAAGTGGTTCCCATCCATTTTTGGTGCTATGACACATTTGACAACGCAGATTAATGTTCTCATACCACACCAATATTAAAATATACTAAATATACTAAAATATATTAAACAAATTAAAGCTAAAATCATATATAAATATGGAAATGTTTGAAATAAAAACTTAGTTGTAGCTAATTTAATTTACAATTAAAATATTTAAAATTTCATCCGAATGGTAATATCTCATTTTTTTTATAGTGAAAATTTCATAACCGTTATGTAACTGCATATCTGTATGTTGCTATATAATGATGCTATGATAGCATACTGACCTAAACTTAGTTTTACATCAAAATGTGCTATGTATTTCTGCATATAAACTTGTCATTATGTTACTAATATCAGATATGATCATGATGATGATGGAACTCTGCAGGATATTCCATTGATTTGTTACATTCCTCTGTATATTGTTACATAACTGTACATAAATACCAATAATGCTTTAATTGCAAGTGTGTCAATGTTATTCTTTTATATTATTATTGAACCCAAAACGTTATTCAGTCATAGCTATATACTTCTGTCTGCACCCTGACACATAGATGCGTATATTACCGTCACCTCATTTTTATTCGCATACGCTCTTCTGAGCTCATCTTTCTCTATAATGTTTCTCCCACTCATATCTCTCCCCTGTTCCCCTCATCGCATTTTCTCTCTATTTGCTACAGCCTATAAATAATCACACACAGCTATGACTCACACACTGTCCCCTGTGTCAGCCTCCTCCTACTCCCATGTAACTCACTGTCCTCTCACTGTGTTACACTGTGCTGCCTCTGTAAGTGGTCGTGTAACCAGTATCAATGGAATTAACTGTATATTAGGACTCATTTCTTTGTATTCACAGTGCAGACTAGACAGCTGTGCAACCAGTATCTGCAATGACAGAGATAGATAGACAGATAGATAGATAGATAGATAGATAGATAGATAGATAGATAGATAGATAGATAGATAGATAGATACCCATATATAAATTGACAGACATAGAAACATACATAGATACTATGTAAATTAAAATGGTATAACGACTCAACCTAGTTTAAAGCAATTTAGCCCAGCGTGCATGTATGAGTACCCTCCTCCTCCTGTGTTAGAATACACGGTGAATGCCCTTTCTTTCAGTCTCCTACCAGCTGCCCAGCCTTCCAGAATCACGTGTCCCCCTTGTGGGCGGGGCTCCTTCTCCGGGCTTCATTCATAAATCCTGAGGCTGGTAACTGAGCCGCAGCACCAAGCAGGACCCGGCGGTGAGAATCGGGCAGCAGACCACGCCAGGTGGGAGTAGCAGGATCTAGAGAAGGTCCGGTAGGGTAGAGGTGGGTATCACCCGGCTATTGTAAGAGAAATTATTTTGCATCAATTGGAAATTGCTCAAGCATCAATGGGCACTCCCTGGGTACCTTTTGGGTGCAGCATGTAGGTAATGTGGGCACCAACTAATACAAATCAGCATTTTCTGTAAACTAGGCGTGCTTTTTTGGGGCATAGCTTCCATATGATACGTGCACCGTCTCGGTTACATGCCAGTGCTTAGTGACTATCATTTGGGCAGTACCCAGCAAGGAGCTAGAAATCATCCAGGCCATACTTAGATGTTGCCATGTAATATGTTGGCGTTACCTTATTTTATTGGCACACTGTGGATAGGATGAGGAGACCGTAGGAGGGGCATCGTCTTAATACCAGCTGGTTGTTTCTTGGGTGGGTGATATTTATCTTGCTGTGAGGCCGTATTTTTCTATTTCCCTGCCTTAAAAGTCGCCTAGTTGCTGCTGTTAGCTGTGCAGAGGTACCAGCTAGACATTACACTGAGATGGATGCCTAATATAAGAGGCTGTTATTGTATACATGTAAAAGTAGTCAGTACTGGCATGTGATTATTTCCATGTGGTGTGTGCTTTAAGTTTTCATGTATTTGAAATATGGATTGTCATAAACATATCTTAAGCATTGGTTAATTTGCCTCTTGTGTGATGCATGTTATTGTTAGCAACTTTTATTTCCCGAAATAAAGGATTATTTGGAATTAGATATCTAATTCTGAGTACCAATTATGCACTGTATATCCAAAAGTCCAATTTATGTGATTTGATCACTTGTAATTTAAACCCGAATATAGCACTGTAAATAGTTTATTTATATCCCCACGTGTATATATATATATATATATATTAATCAGCAACATATGCAAGTTAATTTACAAGTGTACTTTGCATATATTAATATAAATTGATTACAGAAAAATCCACTGTCATGTATAAGATGTTCACAATATAGTATATATTCTTTTGCAGTTTTCTAGTTTACTTTTATTTTGGGAGGGGCTCTTAATGTTTGGGAGACTATGTGAAAATGGCTCTATTGTTTTAGTCTTTGTCAGATTTAATAATTTACCATAAGGACTTGATTTTCCCTCCATCTCTTTTCTAAAACTCCCCACCATCCTATTTCTGCAGGTGTCAGATCATGAGCAATGAGTCACCTGCATGGGAGAATATAACTGACAGCTCCACGGTAAGAACCTTTACAGTATATTATGTGAATATATAGACTAATAGTATACGAATGGTGGCTAACACGTTGATTTTGGTAGAGGGATGAATGAATCCAGTTACTTGGTAACAATTTTTTACTTAGGCCATGAATTTTGTCAGTTACACAGATATTAAATCAAGTTCTGTACATTCATGCTTTATTTTACTTCCCAATGACTGATTATATATTATGAGTGGACTACGAAATTGTACATTTCAAATTGGCCCATGAATCCACTTTGCCAGTCTCTTGTTGTTTCTACTGATGTATACCCATATATGTGGTCTGTGTAGCAGCGAGGGTTTACATTTTCATTACACATTTGTGCATATATCTCATTGAAATGTAGCCCCCATTAAACAATAACTCTTGTTGTTAAAGATGTTGATTTATTTACTGAACATCACCAATCTTAATACTAGTTGTAAGCTTTCTGAAATTTAATGATTTTTCTATAGTTAACCTGTAAAATGGAACTTGTAATAGGATCAAGCATTTAACAAGAACTCGTGTTTAAAATTGTTTATAGTTAGTCCAAATTGGAAATTTGTCCTACTGCCATACAGTATGTGCTAGCCCTTCTGTGTCTGAAAAGATCTCAGGAGCCTCCACTGATACAAAAAACTGATCGTATAGCGAGAGTAATATAATTCTGATCTATCCCTTTCCCAAAATATCATCTAATCATACTATCAGCTTAGGGAAATGGTAATGAAGACACATTGACCCATTTTTTTTAAGTACATAAAAATATCAAAATGCCTTCTGGAACAATTGAAAACTATTTCTAAAATGTTTGAACTATTGTTTTATTTATACAGCACTTTCATCTTCAACAATGACATTATGTATATAATAATGGATGTAGTATGCAGAGCCGTAACTAGACATTTTGGTACCCTGTGCCAGAGAGAGCATTGGTGCCCCACCTTTCATTTTTTAAATAAGAACATAAGATAGTTCAAGTGAAAAAGGGCCATGGCCTCATACGGAAAGGCCAGGGAAGACATAGGGGAGGCCAGGAGATGCTGGGGTTAAAAGAAGAGGAAGCTACAAGTGAGAATGATAATAAACAGGAAAATTGACATGCCCAAACAGCGCCCCCAGCCCTGCGCCATGGCACTGGTCGCACCACCCTAGTTACGGCCCTGGTAGTATGTTACCCGTACATAGTTACCAACATAGGATTAAGGCAAATTAACATAAAATACATGGGAGGAAATGTACGAGCCTGTGAGATGCAGACATCGTTGCAATTCCAGTGAATCTGCTCAATTTTTTAAAGTGGAAATAATTTAAAAGGTGAAACCAGGTTGGCTTTAAAAAATCCAGTGAAGTCTGGCGTGAGCTAAAGTCAGTGCATTGTTAAGGAATGCTAGCTTCAAATCAGAGCTAGGCTTGTAATGGATTTGAGCAAAGTGTAGAAAGCAGGAGTGAAGCTGGCCATACATGGTGCGATATGCACCGTGCGACGTGACGGGGGATCCGACGTGACATATCGGGCGGTCCCACACACGGTGCGATCGGGTGGCCGACTGCCCAATATGCCGGCTCCCCCACCCGCATAGCGCTGCATGGGATCGCACATCGCATCCCCTAGTCGACTGAACATGCAGTAAGATCTGGGGGTGCGATGTATGACCCCACAGGTGCACGCACTGTCCGATATCATGCCCATACACGGTACTGTTTTATCGCACCGTGTATGGGTACCTCAAGACAGCTTGGTGACTTCCCAGAAATGAGAACTTGGAGAAAGTGTGCTAAACCATGGCAAATCACGGGCCAATTTAAACATCTAGAGAACAGAATTTAATCATGGTTAGAAATGCAAGACCTGGGGGAATATTTACTAAAGTGCGGGTTTTTAGAAGTGGAGATGTTGCCCATAGCAACCAATCAGATTCTACTTAACTTTTATCTAGTACCTTCTAGATAATAGATTGTAGATGGTTGCTATGGGTAACATTCCACTTCTAAAAACATGCACTTTAGTAAATATACCCCATGGTGCTTAGGAGAAAGATAACACTTAGATCAGGGTTATGTCAAAGAGCTATTCTCATACTTTCTTTTACATTTTATTTCAGAAGAATTTCTTAGAAATGTAATACTCACTTGCAGCTTTACATGCAGCTGGTTCATATAATACATAGAATGTCTGTATATGTAATAAAACTTCATGACATACAAATAAAAAATCCAACTGCAAAACTCTGCTTGTAGTAGAAGATATGTATCACAGCGGTTTTGAAAACATTTGGCACGTTACATCCATGTAAACTTCACCTTTTATATCCTATACCAGTGGTCGGTTATGTTTCAGTGTCCTTAAGCATGATCTATGGCCACATACAAGGTTCACCTGTCACCTTTATGGAAACAGATCAGATGATATTTTGAACTCAAATTAGCATCTTGTAGTGTTCACAAAAGCCAAATAGTAACTATGGTGAATAATTAAGTTGGTGAGAAGATACCACCATCCCAACACATGGTAGCCTGCAATATAGACTGTGTATGCACTGTGTTCAATTTCTGAGGTCATACTCAAAAGAGGTCCAAAGACAGGCACTTACTGTTTATGATGGTCACATACAGCCCCCCCACTTGTTGGCCCCCAGGAGCTATGTAGCAGTTTCGTTTTGAAACTCACCAAATGTGATAAGTTCATAAGGAGTTTTAAATTATATTTTATTAAAGTATAAAGTCATTTTTCAAATGTAAACAATTATAGGCACCAGAGTTGAACCTGAAATATGATGCATAATGATCTAATTTTATTGCACATACATTACTAAAGTAACTGTAGAGTGACCCTGTCCAATGTATCCCTACAGGCTGCACCGGGTGCACCCACGCAGGATGGGTACGTCTTGATCCTAGT
Organism: Taudactylus pleione; assembly: GCA_031769625.1. Taxonomy (NCBI): domain Eukaryota; kingdom Metazoa; phylum Chordata; class Amphibia; order Anura; family Myobatrachidae; genus Taudactylus; species Taudactylus pleione. The sequence goes on along the minus strand of JAUIMM010000043.1, from coordinate 6,893,555 downwards.
TCTGTTGTCCATCTTCATTGGTGGAACCCTACTTCTCCTCACTGGGATCCTGATCCTGTGCAGACACTGCTGTGATTCCCGCCTGAGATTCTCTAGGTACTAAAGTCTTCTACTTGATGTATTTTGAGATAAATTGACATAGCTCTTTCCACAGCAATGTTATTTTTCTTTTAGACCCAGTGATGATGCAGAGAAAACAAACACTTCCTACGTGGATGAAACACAACCTACCCATGGTAAACAGATTTCTGGCCATGAATCCTTGCCCTTTAATAAACTTTAGTTGTCCCTAACATCTTACATTTATTCCTCAGATATTACTATACGGATAGAAGATGCAGAGTCTCTGTCAGCTTCAGGTCTTCGGGATGTAGAGTCAGAGAGATTTCTGTGCACTGCATCCAGTGGTCGACGAGTCTCATTCAATGAAGGAGCCTTATGTGGGCAAGAAAAGAGAGAGCGTGAAAGAGGAAGAAGGTGATGAGAGGTCCAAAAGGGAAACATGTAGAATGAATGAGTTTTCATAATTGCGAGCATCTGGTAGATGCAAAATAAGTGAATTAACAAAAAAATTTAAAGGAGTAATTAATTTTCCATTCAATAAATTGTTATGGTTCATTGTAGAAAGACTTAAAAGAAAAAAAAAAAAATCAACATCCTTGATGGAGCCCAGGACATTTATGTTACACAAATGGTGGTGTGTGGTGTGGTGACTTCTTGTTCCTTTCAGGTACACTTTGACAGAGGGAGATTTTCACTACTTGAAGAATGCACGACTGACACTCCCCCCTCTTCCATCTTTACCGCCAACTGCTCTACATATTCTTACCATACATGAAAGTGAAGGTGGGGAGAGTAGTAGCAGTGGGGGAGCATCAGAGACACATCCCATCTCTCCCAGCAAATCCAACATCTCTATATATCAGGTTAGCTCTGTGCTCATGAACTTACTGGAGCATTCCATTGACATACAACAGGGCTTTTCAACTCTGGTTTCTGAGTAACCCTAGCAAGCATGTTTTAAAATAAGATTAATGTTTTAAGCTTCAACGTAAATAAAAAAAAAAAAACCAGATTAAATCACCTGCACACAATTAAGGAAATCAGTAACTCAGTAGCAGTTTGTGAACCAATGTTGAGAAACTTTTCCAAACCATAGATTTGTTTGCTCCTTTTCTAATTGTTTTTTTCTATCTCCTCTCAGCCTCCCCGAAGTCCTCCAGCATCACTTACACGACTCTCTCTGAGTTTAACTTCTGCTCTTCCTGGAGATGCCTACAATTCTGTTGCAGACACAAGTTTTATGGAAACACCAAATCATAGTCCACCCATCCCCATGCATAGTCCTGCCAACAACAGGGTGAGTAACAATTACCAAAGGATATGAAAGTGTGCTCACAAATAGAAGTCCAGAATGATACAGGGATATCATGGATGCACTAGTTTCATACCCTCCCTCCCTTTCCCAGTTTGACCACAGCAGCCATCTCCCTCAGGGTGGTGCCAGTTCTGATGTGGGTACCCACCGAAGTCATGGTGCCGTGCTTCACTTCTTCAGCCGTCTGCGGCGTCATGCAAGCTTAGAAGGAGCAAGCCCCTACCTAAAAATCAAGAAATGGAAACTGGGCACTGTGCAGCGAGCAAGCAGCTTAGACACCAGAGGTGAGGGGGAGGAGTGACCTGGATGCACAAGATGAAATAGAAGCAGCGTGTTACCTGTGTCACGGATGGGGGCAGCCTGGATATCTAAGGTGATGGGGGGGGGGTGTAATCTGAATAACCAAGAGGAGGGTGGAATACTTATTATCTGAGGAGACTGTGGGGAGATTAGGATACTAGGAAAGCCAAGACACATGCCCAGCCAAGCTCAGAACTAGGCAATTTCCTAATATACCTGACAAGAATAGTATGAGTAATAAAGGCTAAGCAAAGATTGATGTCCAATATAGGAATTAACAGAGTAGGGCTTACTGTGAAAAAATAAATAAATAAAAAAATAACTATATAATAATAATCTTTCACCAACATTTGAAAAATAAAAACAGCTTTAACCAACTAAAGAGAACAAACAGAACTGTGTGGGTGAGCATCAAGAGTTGTGCTGACAGCTTATGCACTTTACTTGATAGGTTCTCCAAAGCGCCATCAATTCCAGCGACAGAGAGCAGCTAGTGAAAGCGCTGAACGCGATGATATCATACAATACATAGTCCACACGCAAGATACTGCTTTTGCTGATCATCAAGGATCTTTCATTCAACACCATGGAACACCACCACACTCTCTCGGCAGGTATTCTTCTGTTACCCTTTCCTCATGTTAGATAACAATCCTCTTGTGTCACAAACAAACAATGTTTTCTTCATCCCTTTCCCCTATTTCGTACATATCATTTGTGGGAGATTTACATTTATTGGCTTTGTTCCTTATTATAATTTTTTTTTTTTTTTAGATTAGACCATGGGGAAGATGGGTCGCTGGGTGATGTAGGAAGCACAGAACAGGGTCAGCTCCCTCCCCAATGTGACATTTGGAGCCTACGTGCATCACTGGAGCTTTGTGCCTCTGATCAAAGCAGTAGCAACAATGATCGTGACTCTGTTCGCAGTGATGCAGAGAGTTTGAGCTCCTTAAGTGGGCTCCCTAGCCTTCCATCCCAAGATCTGCCTGATGGGAAATCAGTGAGGGGACCAGAGCCAGAGACTGGACCGCGAAAGCTTCTACAGATGGACAGCGGCTATGCCTCTATTGAAGCTCCTTGCCGTCCATCAGAGGAGTCCTGCAGTCCCCACCGGGACAAGACTGCATCCGAAAAACGCCTCTTTTTCACTCATGCTGGACGCAAGGGGACAGTATTTGAAAGTCAGGAGGGGCATTTATATGAGCAAGGAGCTTCAGGAGGAGAGGAAGAATCACCGTTTCCTCACCAGACTGAACCCCTCAGTTCATGGGAGGCAATGTCCAGAAGAGATTACAGCATTGATGAAAAGACTGATGCGCTGTTTAATGAGTTCCTCAGGCATGATCCACAGTACGATGAATCTCCCTTACGCATGAAACACCGCTCCCGTGCACATTTGCGCAAGCAATGGCAGAGAACAAAGCAGTACAGTGATCCAGGTATTCGTTTTCCCCCTGCATTGGACAGACATCGCGTGTCCCCTTTACGTAGAGGGGACAGCACTAGTTACCTTCCCGATACACGCTACCACAGTACACTACCCCGAATAGCAAGTACCACAGATGAGGAAGGAGCAGATAGCTGTCCTATTAGCCCAACCTCACTCACACCTGAAGACAAAATTCAGGCCATTGAAGAGGAACCATGTGAGCATGGACCTGCTCATGATGAACCCAGACCACCTACAGAGAACCCTGAGCAAGACTTTGGTTATGGCCCTCAAACAACGGAGCTACTGGACAAGATAGGTGCAGGCCTGGAAGAACGTTTGTATCCATTTGTGCAGAGGACAGCATGCAGCCCAGAGAGGCTCTGCACAGTTGCACATATCTCTCCTGATCATAGTCCTGTGTAGCAGCAACAAAAAGTTTCCATTTGGTATACAGGACAATAAGGTGGGATTTAATGACTAAACAGATGTGCCACCCACTGCTCCTGGTGGATAGCGCATTGCCAAATAATACCCACCCAGTCACTCTTTTTGCCCAGTTACTTATGTGCTATAAGAATACAAGCATGACTGTAAATACAGACCACACATGAACACAATGGGCATACACATTGCATTATTTACTTAAACTTGTACAATTCTCTTCCAAGCAATATGAAGCTCGTTCCTGAAGTCCCTCAGGGAAATGGGGGCAAAGTGTGGATCCGTTGGCTTTCAATATGGTTGCTACAGATCTAATACTCCCTATCTAAAAAAAAAAAAAAAAAAAAGAACTTCTAGGCACAAGGGGTGGAGCTGGTGGGTGTGGGAACTATGAACAGTGTGTATTTATTTATTTATTTTTGTAAAGATGCTTTGTTCCTGAGAGATGGTGCAGTCTTGCCCTTGTAATCCACTGTAGCACATGACAGGGTGCAAGAATTCTTTATGCTCTCCCCAACACTGCTGTGCATTTCCCCCTATTAAAATTAGACAGCACATTCTAATTGTCAATGTACACCGTGTGTATGTGAGAAATGAGGGAGATTGGAAAAATAAATATATTCAGAAAATACTGTAGTTCCTAAGACATGTAGTCAGCTGTGATGTGTCATACTGATGTCATCATTCATCTGGATTTTAAAGTATTAACAAACCACATATGTGAGAGGCATTTAACAAATGCTAGCCAAAATGCTCATAAACCCATGCTCAGGAACCAGAAACTAGTGGAAACCAAATAAACGTTTAATCACTAAAGAGAAAATAAACAACCTGTGGTAGTTAACACATGGCTCCTTTTCTCCAAATGCACACACACAATTGCTGGGTTTGGTTGCAGGAGTTCAGTGCTCACATTCCCTTCCCACTTTTGCATTTTATTGTGTATGAGGGCTCAGATAGGGCTGATGATGTGACCTCCACCTCTTTTATGTATAATACATGTGGTATACAGCCAGACAAACAAAGTGGAGCAAGAAATAAGTTCAAGTCATAAAGTGCAGCAGACGCTGGACACTGCGCAAGTCCTAGAGGTCCAGAAGGGAAAAGGGAATAGGAGAACAATTACAGGGCAGTTCCCTTTACTGCAGCAATTCGGCTGTGGCATCTGGCGGGCACTGGGAGGAGTTAGCCGGAGTGGACCACTCTATAAAGGAAAGAAACAGTTATCAGCATGACATATACTACATTAGCCACATATGTTAGGATTGGAAGGGGTTGATTAAATTAAGCAAATTGTAATCTGTAATTTTAGAAATGTGTTTGTTCTATACATGCAAACAACAAAATACTGTTCTGTTGTGCAAGGTTTTTGTATTAAATAATCTAAAAAATAGTGGTCATAAACTCAAAGTAGGGTAGAAACTAGGTCAGGGCTAGATTATGGAGTCTAATCAGCTCCTACATAATGCTGGACCTTTGTATCTTTTTATTTCACCTAAAATTGTTTATGTGGTGTAGTAGGTCTCTCAATGCTTATTCTACCAGCACTATGGGTCTAAAGCTGGGTACACATCAGACGATGGTGTACCCAGCTCGATGTTGCATACCCACTTGCCAATCCCGGGTCCGACGGAGGGAGGAACACACCATCGTTAGCATCATCCCTAGTGGACCCTGCAGTAGGGCCGACAGGGGATGTCACTAACGATGCACGGGAGCGCACATATTATGGGTACACACTAGACAATGTTCCCAATATGTTGCTTCGATCCACGGGATCGGACGACATATCGTCTAGTGTGTACCCAAGCTTTACAATGCACAGAAACAAATTGAACTGTCAACTTCTAATTGGTCACCACTAGCAGCCAATTATAAACTAGAAGAGTGTACCCAACATTGTTTGATGGGCAGCATAAGGATAAGCATATTTAGGCCCCACAACATTTGCCAGGTGAACAGAGGAACAAATCACCATGATGGGACAGTGTTCTCCCCAGGCTGTTTTCTGCGGGTGCATCGCCCAGGAGAAACAGCCTACAGCCCGGCACTTTCCCCCGTCGCATTCCCGGTCACCCTTGCCGATCCCTGCTGCGGAACGATGACCTCTGAAGCGACCGGAGGCTAAAGAAGCCTCCAATCGCTTCAGAGGCAAGCATTCCCAGTGATGCACTGCGCGGGTGACGTCAGGAGCCTGCCCTGCACGCCTGCTGGATCTATTAGAGTGGGAGCGCTGAGCATTTAAGGTAAGTTCTGGGCTGGGACCAGTCTGGGGGCACTACATAAGGGGCACTATTTAAGCCTGGGGGCACTGCATAAGGGGCCAGCCTGGTGGCACTGCATAAGGGGCACTATATAAGCCTGGGGGCACTGCATAAGGGACCAGCCTGGAGGCACTGCATAGGGGCACTACTTCAGCCTGGGGGCACTGCATACGGGGCCAGCCTGGGGGCACTGCATACGGGGCACTACTTCAGCATGGGGGCACTGTATAAAGGGGAAAACTCCAGGGGGCACTGTATAAAGGGGAAAACTACAGGGGCCACTGTATAAAGGGGAAAACTACAGGGGCCACTGTATAAAGGGGAAAACTACAGGAGGCACAGTATAAAGGGGAAAACTACAGGAGGCACTGTATATAAAGGGGAAAACTACAGGAGGCACTGTATATAAAGGGGAAAACTACAGGAGGCACTGTATATAAAGGGGAAAACTACAGGAGGCACTGTATATAAAGGGGAAAACTACAGGAGGCACTGTATATAAAGGGGAAAACTACAGGAGGCACTGTATATAAAGGGGAAAACTACAGGAGGCACTGTATATAAAGGGGAAAACTACAGGAGGCACTGTATATAAAGGGGAAAACTACAGGAGGCACTGTATATAAAGGGGAAAACTACAGGAGGCACTGTATATAAAGGGGAAAACTACAGGAGGCACTGTATATAAAGGGGAAAACTACAGGAGGCACTGTATATAAAGGGGAAAACTACAGGAGGCACTGTATATAAAGGGGAAAACTACAGGAGGCACTGTATATAAAGGGGAAAACTACAGGAGGCACTGTATATAAAGGGGAAAACTACAGGAGGCACTGTATATAAAGGGGAAAACTACAGGAGGCACTGTATATAAAGGGGAAAACTACAGGGACCACTGTATAAAGGGGAAAACTACAGGGACCACTGTATAAAGGGCATGAATTGTGTAGCGTTCTCCCGCTAGGTTATTTTAGCGGGGCCTGCGCCCTGCCCTCCTTCTGGAGGGCAAAAAGTGCCCTCCAGAAAGCGCCCTTTCAGGGGTTACTGACTCCATTGTGCAGCTTGGGTCATGATTTTATTACATCCAATCACAAGCACAGATGTAACCAACGCAAATACTATATTTAGAAACAGTTGTGAACAAGTTCATGGACTGTCTAGAATAGATAATACTGTTCAGAGACAAGAAAAAAAGGGGGGGCATAGAAATATGTTAAATAGAAACAGGTTAAACCTTGTGTAGAAATCAAGGAATATTTTGGGTTATTTAGACAAGGCCATGGTATTTAGTATAATATTGTATATGGAGTATAGAGAGGGAAATTCCATCTGAAGAGAAAAAAAATGGGCTACTGATGATGGAAATGCAACAGAAGTGGGATGAAAAGAGGCAGAAAAGAGATTGCAGGTAAACAAATACTACAGCGAGTACAGAAATAATAAGAATAGCAGAGAGAAAGTGGTGGCAAAGACAAATGTATGGGATGATCACTCTCCCATCTCCAAAAATAGGAAACCAACCTCAATAAAAGAAACAATGGATTGTAAAAGCTGAACAAATAAGGGGCTTGCGAGAGTAGAAAATAATAAGAGGTGAATTAAATAGTAAAACTATGTGAGAGCAGAAAGAGGAAGAGTGATTTAGTAGACAGAATGGAGAGAAGCATCCCATGCAATGAATGGATAAAGAAAGGGAGATTGAACGGATGAGGAAGAAACAACGTCAGAGAAGACCTGCTGTCATTGGCAAATGCTATGACTCATTCGCTGCAGGATGTGAATGAAGACACCTCTTTATTCAGACCTCATTATCTCTGCTGATGCCTCTCAAAGCTCCTGCCGCCCACACACTGCCTCGGTGTTGGGGAACAAAATCTGACCCTGCAGCACGCCATATGAATCTTTATTCCAGCAAGAAAGAGATGCCATAATCTACGGCAATTTAACTCTTGGACACCCAGAAAAGCTTGCATAAGATGAATAAATGCACAAGTAGGCTAAGGGAGTCATTGCAGCCAGAGTGTATGAAAATGGTTAACCGTCTCCCTAGCAAGTTAAAAGGAATGTACTGTATATGACTATCTGTAAAAGAATCGGCACTCACCCCCTCCCACTTAAACCTTTTCTGGAGGATTTCTCCTCTGTGATCAGTGAATGTTTCATCTTTAAAATAAGAAAAACCCTTTAAACAACCCATTTTTTCCCCTCATTATAATTGCAGTACCGGTGGGTGCGTACACTCATTTAGTTTCCGCACTTCACATAACAGGAATCTCATCAGCTATTGTTTGGTTGGTAAATATTACCTGTTCATCTTGACTCTGCAGGGTATTTACAAGTGTATTTGTAACTCTACACACCCCTAGAAATCCTCATATATTGTTCTCACGTATGTTTAGCAGTGTAAACTCCTTTATCGTAGCACAACACATATCCATCCTCTTTAATATATTTCAGGGTGCTGTTCGCTTGTCATGACTTTAAAGGTCAATGTCTAATACCTTGCAGAGTAGTCTCTCCAGTCACTGTTGTTTGCAGGCGGATAGTTTGCGTACTTTGCCCCCTGATGTGCTAGCCTTGCGCTGGGATGCAGAGCTGACTCTTCTTTCTGCCTTTAGCTGATTCTCTGTGCCATTCATACATAGCTGTTTGTTAGGTGCACTGCCCTGCGTCTGTGCAAACATGTCGTCTTCAGGCACCTGTCCTGATTCGGGATGATATAAAAGGGATTGTTAGAAGGGCACAAAACAGTTTGAGCACTGACGTAGCCGGTTCTTCCATCTGTCGGCGATATTCCAGTTTTCCCTTTTTGTACTCGCGTTAATATATTCGTATTATTGCATGTTCTGTGCGGAATACATCATGTTATATTTGTTCTCTAAGCTTTTCTACTCCCCACACTTTTCACCCCATCAGTCCTAGAGGAGTAAATGCCCAGTCTAAAGTGTCTCCTGTCTGCAGAAATATTCATGAATCATCATCATTCTTTATTTTAGGACCATGATTGTCCTATAGCACAGCCCACCCACAGCTGGCTTTCCACTTTCTGCCTGTCTTTAGCCTAATTTGGCAGACAGGTATGGTGGATCTCTGGCTAAAGTCATCACCTGTCCATTATTTGTTTCCTCTGTCTCCTGACACTCATACGTCACACCCTTTTTCATGCCACATGCTAATTTGAGTTTTTTTTCGGTCTCAATTCAAAAAGAGAATTATATCCTTACATAGCTTTTAAATCAAACATGAGTGCTCACTATCTGAGGTAACTTTACATTTTTATATATATATATATATATATATATATATATATATATATATATATATGTATTTGAAACAAAACAAAGATGGAACAGAAGAAATTGAGAAAAGAAGTTTTTAATAGAATTATAATGCACAAGGTGATGCACACTGAAAAAAAGATAGAACATTATGACTTTCTCAGCATCCTATATATCAAACGGATTGAACTTAACACAATCTATAGCATATGGACAACTTTGGTAGAAGCTAACGTCTCAATGGACCTTACTCCTTTGTGGCTCTAATTCAGGCTCTTGTCTGTACTATGGCTGTTGTCCCTGACTGTCTCTTTACTTATAACATACTCTGTCTCTCTCTTCTCATCTGGGGAATATCAAATAAAAACAATGGTTAAAAAATAAATAATTTGTTTTACCATGCTGCCCACGTGCACAGTGCCCTGCAACCATAGCAGGCTTGCGGATCATTCATTCCTATCTCAACACTTTTCTCTTATGTATACTAATGTGTATTAAAGGCCAGGAATAGTCATCAGGAATTGTGCGGGAGCGCCAAGAATAAACCGTGCAGAAAATTCTGTGTGAAGTAATGTGTTGGATTTTAATGCTTGTTACAGTGTGAATTAAATATTCTCAAAACTGGTTGTAGTTTTACTGCACCATGACCTTCAGTGTTAGAACAGCAAAATCACACCTCACGAATGCCAAACTTCTGCATGACATTATACATGCCTAAAGAACTACAAAAGCAACAATTATACATTTGGATAATTTTTGTAGGGACTCTTCCAGATTTGAAAGAAAGCGTGTGCCCTCATCGTCCTCTTATTCCTTCTATGATTAGTATATTCTTAAATAAAATAGTGACACCTAAATGACCTGCCAATAATACAGACAGCAGTGGCCAGAATAGAATGAATGCACGCTTTACCTGGAACTGTGAAGTCCTGTGTGTAGATAATTTCATCCTCCAAGTCACACAGATCCTCATCCTCACTATACCCGTGCAGATCCTCTAAGTAAGGCACAACTGTCAGGCTTCTCCAGCGGTCCTTGGTTTCTGAGCTAGGAGGAATGGGTACAAGAGGGTCCATCTGTGGGTGCTTCTTCCGAAACCAGCTGCAGGAAAGGAGCAAAGCACCATTTGAACAAAGACTTGGGAACAGTGTGTTGCATATGGAAACTTTATACAGTGCATCCAGAAAGTATTCACAGCGCTTCACTTTATCCACATTTTCTTATGTTACAGCCTCATTCCAAAATGGAATAAATTCATTTTTGTCATCAAAATTCTACACACAATACCCCATAATTACAGCGTGTAAAAATTTTTTTTTAGATTTTTGAAAATTTTATTAAACCCCCCCCCAAAAAAACTAAGAAATCTAATGTACATAAGTATTCACGGCCTTTGCCATGAAGCTCAAAATTGAGCTCAGGTGCATCCTGTTTCCACTGTTCATCCTAGAGATGTTCCTACAGCTAATTTAATTTGATTGTACATGATTTTGAAAGGCATACACCTGTCTATATAAGGCCCCACAATTTGACAGTGCATGTCAGAGCACAAACCAAGCATGAAGTCCAAGGAATTGTCTGTAGACTTCCGGTACAAGATTGTCTCGAGGCACAAATCTGGGGAAGGGTACAGAAAAATATCTGCTGCTTTGAAGGTCCCAATGAGCACAGTGGCCGCCATCATCCGTAAATGGAAGAAGTTCGGAACCACCAGGACTCTTCCTAGAGTGGGCCGGCTGTCTAAACTGAGCGATCGGGGGAGAAGGGCCCTAGTCAGGGAGGTGACCAAGAACCCTATGGTCACTCTGTCAGAGCTACAGTATTCCTCTGTGGAGAGAGGAATGTCCAGAAGGACAATCATCTCTGCAGCAATCCACCAATCAGGCCTGTATTTTAGAGTGGCCAGACGGAAGCCAAACCTTAGTAAAAAGCACATGGTAGCCCACCTGGAGTTTGCCAAAATGCACCTGAAGGACTCTCTGGTCTGATGATACAAAGATTAAACTCTTTGGCATGAATGCCAGGTGTTACGTTTGGAGCAAACCAGGCACCGCTCATCACCAGGCCAATACCATCCCTACAGTGAAGCATGGTGGTGGCAGCATCATGCTGCGGGGATGTTTTTCAGCAGCAGGAACTTGGAGACTAGTCAGGATAGAGGAAAAGATGAATGCAGCAATGTACGGAGACATCCTGGATGAAAACCTGCTCCAGAGCTCTCTTGACCTCAGACTGGGACGACTGTTCATCTTTCAGCAGGACAACGACCCTAAGCACACAGCCAAGATATATAAGGAGTGGCTTCAGGAAAACTCTGTGAATGTCCTCGAGTGGCCCAGCCAGAGCCCAGACTTGAATCCAATTGAACATCTCTGGAGAGATGTGAAAATGGCTGTGCACAGACGCTTCCCATTCCATGGAGCTTGAGAGGTGCTGCAAAGAGGAATGGGCGAAACTGCCCAAAGATAGGTGTGCCAAGCTTGTGGCATCATTCAAAAAGACTTGAGGCTGTAATTGCTGCCAAAGGTGCTTCAACAGAGTATTGAGCAAAGGTTGTGAATACTTATGTACTTGTGATTTCTTATTTTGTTAGTTTTTTTTTTTTTTTTTTATTAAATTTGCAAAAAAAACCAAAACTTTACACGTCATTATGGGGTATTGTGTGTAGAATTTTAAGGACAAAAATTAATTTATTCCATTTTGGAATAAGGCTGTAACATAACAAAATGTGAAAAAAGTGAAGCGCTGTGAAAACTTTCCGGATGCACTGTACATGTAGAATGATTTACTTCACAAATCTACCAATTCTTCCATACAGAACATGGTAACAGTCACACACTTCCATTACCAGTGATCACAGGACTTACTGCCATTTCATTTTTTGGTCTTCCTCAATGTATAACAATAGTTAGAGCTTCGAAATCTGGATTTTATTAAGTACACTGTTTTCTAATCCTTTCTCCACACATTCTTAAACTAGTACTTCCATACCTGTTCCATTGTTCACAGCCTCATATATGCTCACTCTAAGCAGTATCACATGAAATAATGAGAGATATGGTAAGAACTTACCCTTGTTATCTCTCTTTATTCGAAGTCCATAGGGTTGACCTTGGGGTATAGGTTGGGAACCAAATCCGGGCACCACACAGTTAAAGCTGTCAGCTCCCAGGATGCACTGGGTCCACTCTCCCTATTACCCCGCCCCCAAGCCAGAGGCACCTCAGTTTGTAAGTAGCCAAAGGCCGGTGGAGGAAAGAGAGAAAACTGGAACACTCAAGAACCATACTCATAGAGGATACCAGTAACACAGCCCATATGAAGCCAGGTGCGTCAGGGCAGGTGCCCTGTGGACCCTATGGACTTCGAAGAGAGAGAGATAACAAGGGTAAGTTCTTACCATCGCTCTCATTTTCTTCTTCAGAGTCCATAAGGGGTTGACAGGGTTGACCTTGGGGATGTCCTAAAGCAGTCCTTGTAAGGGTGGGGATGCTCCTCTGCTGAGAGGAGAACCCGTCGCCCAAAGGAAGCATCCTGAGAGGCAAAGGAATCCAATGCATAGAACCTTAGAAAAGTGTGGGCAGAAGACCACGTGGCCACCTTGCAAGGCAGAACAGCCGACGCGCCACAGCGAGCTGCCAACAGCCCGAGTAGAATAAGCATCAACAGAAACAGAAAGGCCTTCCTAAGTGTAGGCCCCTGAGATAGACATACGAAGCCATCTAGCCAATGTCTGTTTATTGGCCGGCCATCCTTTCCTGTGAAATCCATAGACCACAAATAAGGAGTCTGATTTCCTGAAGGAACTTGAACGGACCACGGAAATCTGGAGAGGCCGGACCACAGTCAGTCAATGAGGCCACCCCAGCCGATAGGACTGGAGACTGAAATGTCGGTACAATAAGTTCCAGAATAATATGGAACTCAAAAACCACTTTAGGAAGAATCACAGGACAAGTTCGACTCACAACCCTGTCTTGGTGAAATATCCAGAAGAGGGAACCCCATGAGAACGCTCCCAATTCCGACACTCTCCTGGCAGATGCAAAATGCCATAAGAAAGAGAGTCTAAGCCAAATACCACGTAAGGGTTATCAAAACTAGTGGTTCAGATGAAGGCCCCAGGAGGGCACGAAGAACCATTGCCAAATCCCAAGGAGCCCCTAGGGGGGATAACGGGAGGTAGAATCCAGAAAACACCCTTAAAAGGAGGATCTGGATACCCGAAAGTGGAGCAATTCCACATCCGAACCATCCTGACAGTGCAGAGACCAGGCGGTGGGCTAGACCCAAGCCCGCTGGAAGGAATGCCAGAACTTTTGGAAATCCTACACACTGAAGGTTGCTTCAGTACATCTAGTTCTGGACCCTAACACCGGCAGGGTGTGATAGAGTCAGGAGGCCATGAGGACCACCTCTGGGAGGCCCCCTCTTCTCCAAGAGAGGTTTCAACTCCTAGTGAGCAAAGACTTGACCCCGAAATGCACGTCGTGATGGCTGTGGAAGTCCGCTTCCCAATGGAGAACTTCCGGAATAAACACTGCAGAGATGGCCGGGAGGAGACCTTTGGTCTATGTGAGAATATGTGACATTCCTGTCATTGCTGCCTAACTTCGAGTGTCTCCTAGATGTAAGACACTGTAGGACTGAACCTTTACAGGTTTACAGAGAAGTATGTGTTAGGCCAGAGCGAGGGCCCAAGATATCTTTAAGTTCCAATAAGTCGAGTGGTAGGGTGGAATCAACAGACGTCCAACTGCCCTGAAAGGAGTGCGGACCTGTCATTGCGCCCCTAAGACTAGCGTCCGTTGTAAGGATTACCCAGTACGGGATCCAAAAAGGGGCGACCCTTGGTGAGATGAGATGGCCATAGCCACCCAGATAGAAATAGACGCACCTCCGGAGAAAGCATTATCGTCTGAATAGTGATCAGACGGAGAAACCAGTTTCAACTGGAGAGGATCAGTTTTTGCAAAGGCCTGGAATAGAACAGAGCATATTCCACCCTTCAGAAGGTAGACACCCTGGATAGCAGAACCCGCATTACTGTCGACACTTGTCGACTGAGGAGACATCCTCAGAAGGATTCTCTGATTCTGAGAATCCAGCAGGGCTCCCAGATGAATCATACACTGTGAGGGATTCAGGGAGGATTTTTTCCCAGTTGATTAACCATTCGTGCTTGTGAATGAAAGCAATGGTTAACTGGAAATGGCTTTAAAACACCCTGGTGATCCTGCAAGAGCAGGAGGCCGACCAGATACAGGAGCAGTCGGATACCCTGAACAGGTGGGCTGTCATGAAAGCCATAAATCTGGTAAACCCCGGTGCGGCTGTGGACAGTCCAAAGGGCAGAGCCCGAAAATTGAAAGTGTTGCTGTGGTACAGCTAACCTGAGCTAACGCTGATGAGAGGACTCTATAGGTACCGGTAGGTACGTTCTCCCGAATATCCAGCGATACCATAAAAGTCCCCAGGTTCCATAGCTCGGATGATGGAGCGTAGGGGTTCCCTCCTGAACCTAGGCACCTTTTAGGAACTGGTTCAGGGATTTCAGATAGAGGATAGGCCAATGAGGACCATTTGGCCTCTGCACCAGAAAGTAGAATAACCAGTCCCTTGCTGAGATAGTGGGGCTGGCATAATTACCTCTGCTTACCGCAAGGACTGTATAGCTTTTTGGATTTGTAAGGCCTTGTTCGAGTCTGAAGAAGGGCCTGTATAGCCAAATATGTGGGGAGGCCATCTGAGCAATGAGAGGGCGTACCCGTGAGAAACTTCAACTCTTACCCAAGCGTCCGTGGTGACTTGACACCAGCACTGGGCAAACTGAAAAAGTCGGTATCTCACTCCGGGATCCCCCAGATGAAGGCCTGTCCCATCAGGCTGAAGGTGTATCCTCAGGTTAAGAAGCAGGGCGACTGGAATTCCAGGTCTGTTTGTTACCGTCTGTTGATCGTGGAGGTCTGTTGATCGTGGAGGCCCACAATCTAGGAAAGGACCGGCCTTTAGGCTCTCCCTGAGGACAAAAGGACTAAACAGATGTAGTCCGTGGCCTTGTAGTGGAAGTAGCTGAAGGCGGAAATGTCGTTAGTGATACTGCCAACGTTGCTCCAATCTTGTCAAGGTCAGGGCCAAAACAAGATCTCCCCATTATAGGGTAATCCATTTTAAAGCCTATCTTGGGAGTCCACCTCTGCCTTCCAGGAGCGCAGCCATAGGGTATGGTGGGCAGATACAGTCGTGGCCGAAACCCTGAAGTTTAGGAGACTGGTATCCAATGTTGTTACTCCAGCATATGAAGACTGCATCTTGAATGGTAGCAGCAAGAAACATCTGATCCCCAGAAGTTTTTGAGGGAAAAACGGTCCACAAATGCATCAGCCCATCTCTCAATAGCATTAGTCATGCAAGTGATAGCCATGGTTGGACAGGCAACAGCCCCTGAAAGCGAGTATATTGATTTCAGGCAAAGCTACCACCTACGTATCCAAAGAATCCATCAGAGCAGGGATGGGAGGCATAGTAGCGCTCTTAATCAGACGAGTAACATGAGAATCCACCCCAGGAGGTGATCCCTATTACCCGCAATGACCCTCAGGGAATGGGCAACATGAGGCCAAACACTTTTGTGATGCCTCCAATCTGGCAATTGCCAGACCCCCGCCATGTGATCCACCCGCAGAGAGGGGGAAAAACAGCCAAAGACACTTTCATGTGTAAACTGAGGGTGATTTGATTTAGGTGCAGGTTCAACATCCTCTATAACTAGGATGGACTTGACCGCCAGCACCCAAGCAGGGATAACAATACCTGTTTTAGGCTCCCCCTCGTTTGAACGGGATAGGAGTCCGAAACATCATCCAGCACTCTCTTAGCTGACTATCTGTGTTAAACAGCAGTGCTGACTGGGAAGTAACCACAAGGGCGTTTATTACGCCATTTTGTGTTTCGTAGAAACGACATCCACCCAGGGTGGCTTTTGTGGTAATCCCTGCAATGGGAATGACAGACTGTTGTGGTACCTGAGGGAATTGCATGTACTGTGAAAAACCCCAGTAGGGAGCGATAGTCTGTCACAGGAGTAAACCGCAATAAACTGAGAGATACCCTGAGAGGGACTAGTAGCATGTTGAAGTAACCCCAAGTGAGTTATAACAATGGGGGCCGCCAGGCGATCCGCAATGGAGGCCAGGATCTTGAGAAACAAACCGCCCAAGGGGGTCCTGTAAGGGGCCCGGCACCTGATGGCGCCGTATACATAACCCTTTCTGAGTCATATCCTCCGTACTTATACCTGCAGCACATGACTTGCAGGATAGCAAAAATGGGTGCAGTATTGTGCTCTATTTCCTGGTCAGACCTATCTGACTAACCATCCTCGTGGAAATATCAAGCAGCGCTATACTAGTCAGGTGCATAAATATTGGGACATTGACAGAATATTCATATTTTGGCCTCTATTCACCACCACAATGGCTTTGAAATGAAACAAACAAGATGTGCCTTAACTGCAGACTTTCAGATTTAATTTGAGGGTAATTACATCCAAATCAGGTGAACGGTGTAGGAATTACAACGGTTTCTATATGTGCCTCCCACTTTTCAAGGGGCCAAAAGTAATGGGACTATCAACTCAAAAGCTATTTCATGGACAGGTGTGGGCTATTCCCTCGTTATTTCATTATCAATTAAGCAGGTAAAAGGTTTGGAGTTGATTCTAGGTGTGACATTTGCATTTGGAATCAGTTGCTATCAACTCTCAATATGAGATCCAAAGAGCTGTCACTATCAGTGAAGCAAGCCATCATTAGGCTGAAAAATCAAAACAAACCCATCAGAGATAGCAAAAACATTAGATGTGGCCAAATCAACTGTTTGGAACATTCTTAAGAAAGAAAGAACACACCGTAGAGCTCAGCAACACCAAAAGACCCGGAAGACCACGGAAAACAACTGTGGTGGATGACAGAAGAATTATTTCCCTGGTGAAGAAAAACCCCTTCACAACAGTTGGCCAAATCAAGAACACTCTCCAGGAGGTAGGTGTATATGTGTCAATGTCAACAATCAAGAGAAGACTTCACAAGAGTGAATATTAGAGGGTTCACCACAAGATGTAAACCATTGGTGAGCCTCAAAAACAGGAAGACCAGATTAGAGTTTGCCAAACAACATCTAAAAAAGCCATTACAGTTCTGGAACAACATCCCATGGACAGATGAGACAAAGATCCACTTGTACCAGTGATGGGAAGAGAAGAGTATGGAGAAGGAAAGGAACTGCTCATGATCCAAAACATACCACCTCATCAGTGAAGCATGGTGGTGGTAGTGTCATGGCGTGGGCATGTATGGCTGCCAATGGAACTGGTTCCCTTGTATTTATTGATTATGTGACTGCTGACAAAAGCAGCAGAATGAATTCTGAAGTGTTTCGGGCAATATTATATGCTCACATTCAGTCCAATGTTTCAGAACTCATTGGACGGCGCTTCACAGTGCAGATGGACAATGACCCGAAGCATACAGCAAAAGCAACCAAAGAGTTTTTTTAAGGCAAAAAAGTGGAATGTTATGCAATGGCCAAGTCAATCCCTTGACCTGAATCCGATTGAGCATGCATTTCACTTGATGAAGACAAAACTGAAGAGAAAATGGCCCAAGAATAAGCAGGAACTGAAGACATTTGCAGTAGGGGCCTGGCACAGCATCACCAGGGATGAAACCCAGCGTCAGATGTCGTCTATGCATTCCAGACTTCAGGCTTTAATTGCCTGCAAAGGATTTGCAACAAAGTATTAAAAAGTGAAAGTTAGATTTAGGATTGTTTAGTTTTTCCCATTACTTTTGGCCCCTTAAAAAGGGGGAGGCACATATGGAAACCGTTGTAATTCCTACACCGTTCACCTGCATTGTATGTAATTACCCTCAAATTAAATCTGAAAGTCTGCAGTTAAAGCACATCTTGATTCATTTCAAAGCCATTGTGGTGGTGAAAAGAGGCCAAGTACACCTGTATGAGGGCAGATTGTAAAGAAAGGGGATAGACATACACTGACAGGTGAGAGAATAAAGCACAAACAGTCAGCACTAGCATAAGGCACATACAATGCAGAAATAGAATATAATAATATATATATATATATATAAAAATATAAGAGTACAGGAATGAGCGGCGCTCAGCAGACTAAGTTATGTGATGAAATAAAAGTCCTTTATTCCTACGGCGTTACGGGGCTATGCCCCCGTCTTCAGGGACAGACAGTATACTGTCTGTCCCTGAAGACGGGGGCATAGCCCCGTAACGCCGTAGGAATAAAGGACTTTTATTTCATCACATAACTTAGTCTGCTGAGCGCCGCTCATTCCTGTACTCTTATGCATTGGATGTGATCATCCTGAGAGGGCACCGCAGCACTACTGGAGCTACCACAGAGTGCCGGGCATCATCAGCTTTTCATGTGTATATATATATATATATATATATATATATATTATATTGCTAAATTCAACTGCCCAGATTCAGTGTCTGGGGAGGCTATAGCGCTGTGTACACTGACCCAAATGGTGACGTACGTAGGAGGACTGGAACTCACTGTCATCCCAGATCTGCTGCACCATAGAGGACAATGGCCGCTGGAGACCTCAGAGGAAGCGTGGCGAGGATGCAGCCTCAGGGACGCCAGACCACACACTGAAAATGTGCGCTGAGCTGAAGGGAGGAGCCGCTGAACAGGGAAGGCTGCCTCACCTTGCCGGCTATTAACCCCCGGGATGCCGGCTCCCGCTTGCCGCTTAATCCCTGTTGGTCTAGTGGACGTGCGGGGTATACCTGCTGAGAGGGGGAGCCCGCCGCCACTGCCAGTGCCTCCGGTCTGTCCCCAGAGACCGGAGGCATGAGACTGCCTGTTGTACATGCGGGTCACTGCAAGCGGTGATCCGCGTCTTATCTGCTCCCCGTTGATCCAGCAACAGTCTAAGGATCCCCCAGAGCCCGGCTAGTACAGACTCTGGGGTACCGCCGCGATCCCCAGATCTGTACTGGCGTCGCGGCGCCAGCGGGGTGTAGGAGCGGCAGCTTGGACGTCCTATGGACAGTCTGCCGCTGCCGCTTTGAAGAGTCTTTAAAGTTAAAAAATTAATAACTCCCCCAAAAAAGCTTAGGGGCTGTTAATCAGCCCTCCTGCAATAACGGTGACCGACTCTGGCCGGGCACCAACTTAAAACTGAGGTGCCTATGGCTTTGGGGCGGGGTTATAGGGAGCGTGGACCCAATGCATCCTGGGAGCTGAAAGCTTTAACTGCGTGGTGCCCGGATTTGGTTCAGAACCTATACCCCAAGGTGAACCCTATGGACTCTGAAGAAGAAAGTATGTATGTATGTATGTACATACATATACACATACACAGTACTGTGCAAAAGTTTTGGTCAGGTGTGGGAAAAAATGCTGCAAAGTAAGAATGCTTTCAAAAATAGAAGTGTTAATAGTTTATTTTTATCAATGAACAAAATGCAAAGTGAATAAACATAAGAAAAATCTAAATCAAATCAATATTTGGTGTAATTTTGCCTTCAAAACAGCATCAATTCTTCTAGGTACACTTGCACACAGTTTTTGAAGGAACTTGGCAGGGAGGTTGTTCCAAATATCTTGGGAGTGCTCTGGACTGATGAGTCAAAATTTGAAAGAAGAAATTATGCTGTTTTGAAGGCAAAAGGGTGGTCACACTAAATATGGATTTGATTTAGACTTCTCTTCATTCACCTTACATTTTGTTAATTGTTAAATAACCCATTAACACCTCTATTCTTGAAAGCATTCTTACTACACCTGCCCCTGAAACATTTGCGCAATCCTGGTTTTGTGAGCTAGTCTAGAAATTCCCATTCCCTGTTTTGTGCTCATCCTCTCTCTGATGGAGTGTAGCACATCGAGAGAGGTGACCCAGTTGCTGTGGCAACCAGCTGAGGACTGGGAAAGGAAGGGGAAGGGGGGGGGGGGGGGGTGCTGCACATCTATCCACACTCAGTGGATGAGTCATACAGTGTCTTCTCCACGTTGTCACTAAGGAGGGGGGTGGGAGTGATGGAGAGTAAAGGCTGCAGTGAAAGGTGATATAAGATCTAAAGGAGAATTTGATTATACAGTGAAGATAATAAATAATGTAAATAAGGATGGTCTAAATAGAAAACACACAACATGGGCACAAAGGGGGAGGCTGGGTTTTTGTAAAGACCAGAAATGAAAAGCACATATATAATTGGGGAAAGAAGAGGATAAAGAATAGTGTACTTTGGAATGATGTGGGCTGGTGGGAACACAATATGAGTGAGGAATGGTGGTAGAAAATATGGTAAAAGAAATATGGTAAAAGAAAGGAAAGATACAGGGCTTATTCATAGGTACATGTTTCTGTGCTATATGCATGCAGTGCAGGCTAACCACATACACAATGCACAGCATCCCTGTTCGCACTGTGATATCCAAAAGCCAAACAGCCAGGGTGCTGCATGCACTGTGCAAAGCACACAGCACTTTAAAGTACATCAGTCTGTGAATGGTGGTGAGGAATTTAGATTAGGATCAATGGCTCCTAATTTTTAGGGCGCAATGTAAGCGGTCAGCATGCTCTAACACACACTCAGTGGCGTAACTAGGGCAGGGCGAGCGGGGTGCGTGCCCTGGGACAGTACCGGCCCGCCCTAGTTAGCCAGTGTAGCGCCGACCGCAGTGAGTGTGGTCAGCGCTACACATTTACACAGGACCGGCGCTAGACTTCCAGCACCGGTCCTGTGCTGCACGGCTGAGCCCCTTCCCTCCCCCTGAGCGCTTGCCCAATAGCGCCAAGAGAGGGTGGCAGGCGGGCTCAGGCTGTGCATAACACACATCGCCGCCAGTACTGGCGGTGATGTGTGTGTTAATCAGCAGCCAATGAGAGTCAGACAGACTCTCATTGGCTGCTGCACACACATCACTGCCGAGCAGGGGGTGTGCGCTCTATTACAAAGAAGGGGACTACTACTGGGGGGGGATACTACTGTGGGCACTGCTTCAGGTGGGGGGGACCAGTACTGGGGACTACTAGTGGGTGGGGGATACTACTGGGGGCACTGCTTCGGGGGGGGAGACCACTATTGGGGGGATACTACTGAGGGCGCTGCTTCAGGGGGGGATACTACTGTGGGCACTGCATCATGGGGGACCACTACTGGGGACTACTACAGGGGGCACTGCATCACGGGGGACTCCTACTGGGGGAACTATATAAAGGGCACTGCATAGGAGGGACTACTACTGGGGACACTATATAAGGGGCTCACTACTGGGGGCACTGCACGGGGGAGTCCACTACAGGGGGCACTGAAAAGGGAGAACCACTACAGGGGGCACAACTACTGGGGGCCCTGTATATGGGGGATCACTACTGGGGGCCTGCATATGAGGGATCACTACTGGGGGCACTGTATAAGGGGAACCACTACAGGGGGCACTGTGTAAGGGGCACTGCATATGGGGAACCACTACTGGGGGCCTGTATAAGGGGAACTAATCTGGGCCTGCATAAGGGTGACCACTACTAGGGGCACTGCATAGGGGGGGGGGGGGGACTGTATAAGTGGCACTGCATTAAGGTGCAAATGGAAAGAAATGGTCCCAGTGACAAGAAAGGGGTGTGTGTCATGTTGACACGCCCCATTTTTCAGTGGCCACGCCCATTTTTCCGCAACGTGCGCACAAGGGGGGGGGGGGGGGTTTGTCTGCTCCATTTTCAAAATTGCCCTGGGCTCCAAATACCCTAGTTACGCCACTGCACACACTGCATACAAAAAGGCAAAGTCCTAATATGAATGAAAAAGCACGAACACTGATAGAAAGACTAGCACAGAGAATAGGAATACAGAACTGGAAATGTAAACAGCAAGTAAGAGTGCCGGAAACAAAGAAAGCATACATAATATAGATGCCAGACTAACTCTCACATATCTTTAAATAGACTCTAAACCCTGCTTAATTGTGTCTAAAGCCGGATACACACTAGACGATAGAGCGACATATCGTCCACATCGAGCAGTGTGTACCCGCATTTGTTGCAGACGATGCGAGCTCCCGCATGCATGTACGACGGGCAGTATAGTCAGTGGTGGGGCCATATCACCGCTCCTGGCATCAGCAAGTGTATGCGCACCCGAGACATCGGCTGGGTACACATCTTTAAGTGTGTACCCAACATATACATGCATATACTAGATATAGTTTATGTTCTTCATTTGTGCAGGCAGTGAAGATACTCTGAAGGTTGGGTCTGCCACTTATTTGCTTGCCATGTTTTCTATAACCCAGTGTCATCTCACATCTCTTGTCAGCAGGTCACTCCCAATATTATTGTACTGTGAAGGGATTAGAACACCACAAGGTGTGTCACAACAGTTCAGAAAAGGATAAAGGAATTATTGGGGAGAGAACAATAGTTGTGGTACTAAAACGATGAGCTGCACAGACTAGCACCCCATAGAAACTACCAAACATTTAAATTACACATGCTGCCTCTTCTTACTTTAGAAAATATTATATACTTATTACAAATGGGCAAATATAACTGACATATCTTAACAATTCTAGCTAATTCACCCCACTGTATGCAAAAAATACAATTACACAGCTAAAATGTTTGGTTGCACTGCAGCCATTGAACTGTTAGAAATGAGGCGTATGCAGGTTATGATATTGCAGACATATATAGGCATACACCAGTGGATGGCACACTATGAACATCCCAGTAATTTAACCATTGGTGTTGGTTTATTGAAGTATAGTAGTTACAGCTGTACTCACTGTTACATACACACTGGTAATGGAGCAGAGCAGGGTTCTATTCAGCTCACCAGTTGGTGAATGTATGCTGAAAACGGATAGTGGTGCAGTGATGCTGAAAGTGTTTTATGCAGGTATCAACCAGGTGTCCACAGGAGCCCAAGTAAAAGGCTTCTGTCTCCCACCATGTCACTCTACACAGACAAACTTGATTGCCCCAGCACATGCTCAGTAGTGAGCTTGGCGGCCATCTTGGGACAGGGCATGAAGCCTCCCTGGAGAACATGAGGACTGTAGTACACAGTAGCACATTCGCCTTTCAACACGAACGAGAGATAATTATTTATTTCTGCCAAAAAAAATATCACATTGATGTGTTATTTCCTTTAATAACAAAAATATTTGAAATAAAGTGAAAGAAAAAATTAAATAGAAAGTAAGCACAGAATGTAAATTTACCTTAGAGATATTTGGGTTAATTCAATTAGATTAGGGTTGTGGAAATGTTGCCAACAGTCCCGCAACTAACCCCCCCCCACTCATAGCCTGATATCGCCCCAGACTCGTGAATTATTAGTATGCAGCCTTATGGGGCTGCAAACAAAAATCTGTGAGTCTGGCGGTACCACATATAGCCATACTTACTAGAGGACATCACTAAGTCGTGACTAATTGAACTGACCCCATTGAATGCAAGGTAATAGAAGAATTGTGACATTCCACTATAAACTACAGCAAGTGTCAACCGTCTGCCAGTTGTGACCCAACAATGTCTACCAAGATAGACAGCCAAGGCAATTCATAAGGTCAAAACAGAATACACCATGGCATTTTAACCACACATTTAAGTGAATTTATACACTAGCATATCGAATAAACAGGGGGAGGTTGACTAGCTGCCTCCACTCTACAAGATCCCCATAACTCTGCATAAGTAAAGTACATTGGCTGGTGGGCATAGGTTTGTTTGCAGGAGTGTCAGCCGATAAACCGATTCAAACACTTCTCCAATGAATCAGAAGGTTGACTCTTAGGTCCTGCATAAAAATTCTGATGCCCATCCTCCCAATTATATTGAAGAAAGCACACACCAAGCTAAATATAGCTTAGTGTGTACTGGGGCCACAATGATCGGATAATCTCTGCGAGGATCGAAGCATTTATCTGATCTGTATAGTGATCTGCAAAGTGTGTACCCAGTTTAAGGCTGGGTATACACCTGGGCAACTTATCCGCCGACCCAGAGATTCGCAGACCGAGCGTTCGATTGGTAAGCCAATACACACTAATCTGTCGCTCAATGCATCTGCACTGACATCACACCTGGGCAGGTATTTAAATTTGCCCGTCCAGTTGAGATGTCAGTCACTGGCGGGTCTCTGCAGCAAGTATACGGGTAGGTCTGCAAGATATATCGGCATCTGCTGTGCTGCAGGCTGATGCAATATGTCTGAACGACATCATTCACAGACATATTGTCTGTACACACATGCCGATGCACTATGAGATATATGTCATTCGTCTGTTGATTGAAAGAAATATCACATATTGTTTACCCAGCATAACAAGCAAATTGCAAGGTAAGAGTCATTATTTTAAAACAAAAACCTTTAAGCTGATGCTGACCTGGAAAACACTGAAGGAAGGGAGCAGCAAGAACAGAACTGTACCCCACAAATCTAGGAGTACAGAGGCTCTCTGCGGTGAGGTAGGCTTGCACTGTGCAGAGTCCCGTGGGACAAACATTACGCAGGAGGAGGATTATAAGGCAAAGGTATAAAATAAATAACATTAAGAGGAAGTGGAGAAAGGGAAAATAGTATGATATTTATAGCAAGGGAAATGTGGGAGAAAATAGGCTTCAGAAATGAAGTAAAGCAACTTATGAAGTGGTGCGAAAAACCTGACAAAAGTAGTAGAGAGGGAGTGTGTAAGGAAAAAGGGACAGAATGGAGTGCAAGGGAGAGCTTAAACAACAAATAAATACAAATGGTCACATATGAAGCAAGAGCTTAAAACTTGATGTCTCCGTATTAAATATAATTTTCCAAAGCAGGTCTGTTACCAAGCCAAGTGTATTGGAGCATTTCCTCCCACTCCATAATAAAGCGCAAAGAACATCCTACAGCTTGTAGCCCATGACAGATCAAACAGGTCAAAAACTGATATGGCAGAAACATACATAGAATATCTGTTACATCCCAGTAAAACTGCTATAACTACGTGGACCACATCTTTGTTAGAAGTTCACTGTATAATGCATTTTCAGTTACACAGGGGTGAAAGAGTTACCATGATTGATGCAAGAGACTCAACTCACTTGTGTCGACGAATCTGTTGTATTGAAAACCTCTTGGTTGGGTCATATTCCAACATTCCTAGAGAGAAAAAGATGAATTTGAGGAATGTTGCATTAATAAACAGTGACATTAACTAATATAACAAAGAAAAACTACACTGAGCAGAATAGTCAAAAAAAATATAAAACTGATTTTTTTCCCCCCAAAAATGCTCAAATATACCTATCCTGGTATAGTGTCTGGGGAATAAAAAATATTATTAGATTGTCAATGACCTTACACAAGTGCATATATACGATTGTTTGGCCAGATTGCCCTACTACATGACCAAACTGGCACAAAATTGTTAGAATAAAGTGCATTAATCCAAATGTTTAATGAATGGATGGCACATTGTTACTCAAATAGTGTTCATTCTAGCACCCTGCACCTGTCACAATCTATGCAATTCTTCTTTCCTGCCTTTGGTTTCGCTCTCTGCTCTGGTGCTTCTAGCACACTAAGCTGCTGCATCTGGTATGAAAAATAAGGATTGGCCCCAGTTTTAGAATACTTAGTTTAAAACACGACAAGAATACTTTTATATGGATTTGGAAGTAATATCTGGGGGGGAAGGGGGGGGGGGGGGAGAGGGGATAAGCAGACTGTCAATAAGCAAAGAGCATTTATATTTCTTGTTACCCACTTCTAAGTCCCCCTCCAATATCTCTATCTGATCTAGAGTTATATAGTCAATACAAGAATAGGACCACAGTTTCCTTTTTTTTTTTTTTTTTAAATGACAGCCTTTAATCTCTGCAGGGAAGTTACTCCAATAACATAATTATCCAGAGTTGCAAACATAAAAGGCCCATGTAATCCCAGCAACAAGCTGTGGTATATCTATGATTATTAATTCTAAACACAAACAATTGCTCATCAAGTATTGTGCCTTATCTGACAGCCCAAGACAAAACCTACCTACTCATTCTGAACCAATTCAGTTAAAATAGTCTGAATCCATTAGCCAGAACATACATACATACATACATGCCCCCGGCCCACTATACTTACCCTGTTTACGCAGTATTCCTCCTCTCTAAATCCTTAGTTACCTGTTCCTTAGAACATCCCATGCACGGGAGTCGACAAGTGACCAGATAAGTTAAAACACTGTACTCCATTTGCATAGACAGTTGGTCTAAAAGTGCATACACAAACGATTTTTCCAACGATTTGTCGATAACGACGTCGTTATCTTTAAATCGGTCAAAAAAAATAAGCTTATGAGTTATAACGATGAACGATAATTACAAATGCGCACTCTCGTTTGTAGTTATCGTTAATTTCAGACTGTCCAACATGATGATTTTCATTAAGGGAAGGAACATTGGCCCTCATTCAGAGCCGGACGCTCTGAGCAGAGCGCTCGCTCTGAATGAGGGCCATCCTCCATAAAAATGGAGCGTCCTCCTGGACGCTCGTATAGCTGTGGGTCACCATCCACAGCACATACGAGCGTGCAGGATGATGGTCGCGATGGTCTTGACCATCGCCAGTGCGACCAGAAGCCTGTGGTCGGGTTTTTCGACCACAAGCCCAGGAGTGATTTTGGCTCTATCAGAGCCAAAATCACTCCCACTGACATCACTAGTGATGTCAGTGGGGCCGGCTTCTGACGGTAGGCGTTCCCTTGGGAACGCCTCCGTCTTGCAGGCACGCCCACCAAAGGGGGCGTGCTGTCAGTCAACATCGACAGCACGCCCCCTTTCATCAGACACAACGAGCGAAGGAAAGTCCTTCGCTCGTCGCGTCTGGCGCATGCGCACGACGGAGCTCCCTCCGTCGTGCGCATGCGCAGTGCACACCATCGACCCACTTGCGAGCAGACAGCCGCTTGCGAGTGGGTCTGAATGAGGCCCATTATTCGTTCAAAAAATCGTTCACTTTTTCAAGGGAAATTCTGAAAGAAAATCGTTGGTTGCAAAATCGTTACGTGTGTATGCACCTTTGGGGGACGTTATGAAATCCCAGCGTCTTAATAGCCGCCGGGGTGATATACAGACAGAGGCCAGACAGCAGAAGAATCCCGATGGAGCAAGCAAGTCATCTAACCCCCCTTCCCACCCCCAACCCTGAAACTCCCGGGGGGGATCTATTGACCACATCCCGGTCTTAGAATTATGTGGCCTCTATATTGATCCTAACCATATAGGCACTTACACTGGAGGTCAAATCTAGATTAGTGCCTCACTATCTGCACGGCTCAATTTACGCGCCCACATTTCGATGGTAAAAAGTGAGAACACACTTTCTTCAGACCCAGTGACTCCATCCCTGGTAAACTCACAAACAGAGACACAGCCCCAGCTGGCCCCAGGACTTCCATCCATAGTGGAGCCTGTCATTTGGGAAAGACTCGACCCAGAGCACCTTATCTTTCAGCAAAATAATTACAAAGCTCTTCACTATTTTACCTTACATAAGAACCCCCTGGACATATTTCTACACTACTTGGCTTTTTGCAGCAAACCAGTGCCCTCATTAGTAACCTGACTATAGTTATACACGGTGGCACATTGGTTAGCAATGCTGCCTTACAGTACTGGGGACATGGGCTGGAGTCAAACATGTATTTGTATGTGGTTCTGTATGTTCATGATGCATTTTGGTGGATTTTCACCAGTTGCGCCCGCGCACGCACACACACACACAATATATCTTATATATAAAATGTATTAGTCTGTCTGTCTGGTTATGGATTCAGACACCCTTGCACAGATTGGAATGAAACCAACGAGAGCTGGTCGAGTTGGATCCTGGACAGATTTTAGGGGGGGTTAGGGTCCTGGTCGAACTTCCCATTGGTGTACGCTAGGCAGAACTTTGACCTGGGGAGTCTGTTCTGAGCCTTCCACTGGATGGATTTGGACGAAAACTTCAGAGTGGTAACATTGGATCCCAGAAGACATACTAGTGGGTTGAGGTCACATCTGACCTCCCATTGGTGTATGCTGGGCAAAACTTTTGCCCTGGGAGCCTGTTCTTGGCCTTGCCCCAAATGGATTTGGATGAAAACTTCAGAGGGGTGGCAATTGGTCTGGGATGCCTAATGAAGTGGTTGGGGTCCTGGTCGGACCTCACGACGGAGTGTGCTGGGCAGAACTGTGACCCAGGGAGCCTGTTCTGAGCCTTCCACTGGATGATTTTAGACGACATCACATAATAAAAAAACTTACAAACTTGAAGATTTAAACCCGGGCAACGCCGGGTAATTTAGATAATATTATATACATCCCAACAGCTACAAGAGCTGGAAACCCCAAACTTTAAGCATCTTACAAGCAAAAAAAAAAATCTAACTAGAGCAGTCAGATGTTAGCTATCATTTCTCTAATGCATAATCTTATTGGTTGCTATGGGCAACATCTCCACTTGTCTGCTTTAGAGGCTTTAGTAAATCTACCACTAAATGTTTAAAAAAAGCTTTTAGAGAGGAGATATAGGGGTCCATTAAATTTTCTTGCTCTCGCAAGTAAGTGCGGATGTGTGCCGTACTTCAATCTTTTGACTCAATATAACATGCTTTTCTTGCTAGATACTGCTCTCCTATACAGTCTCTAATTTTTGCTAGCCTACACTCTCGCTTCTCTCTCCCACATAGTGTATTCTATCAATATCTGCAAATTCTAATTTTTTCCAATCACTTTTAAAAATCCCGCCTACGACCCCTAGATCTCCTATAGAATCACTGTGCCGTCATTCTCAGTTATTTAAGGGCCTTATTTAGACCATCAATTATTGTTTTCCCAAATTACATTAGAAAGAACATTATCTGGCCTGGGAGAGGGACATGGGTGAGACTCTGGCCCCCGAGGAATTGTCTAAAATTAGAACAGAAATATCAAAAAGCTCCATATCAGTGTGCATAAAGGAAAATTCCTTTACGCTCTTTTATCGCTGGTATCTAGTCCCCACCCGACTCAGTTGTATTTATCCTACCGCCTCTGAGCTGTGCTGGCATTGTTATGGCCGAGGTAGCCTGTTGCACATATGGTGATCCTGCTCCCAAAACCAAAGCTATTGGAAAGATATCCATGACGTAATTAGAGCCATAACAAGTATTCAAATCCCTATTTCTGTACTATACTTTTTACTCTCTTGCTCTCTTACACGTTTCTCAACCAACATAGAAATTAATCAAACATATGCTTGACGAGGCAAAGTGCTAAATTGCCTCATCCTGATGGTTGGTCTCCCCCCCCCCCCCCCCTCTTCTTTAGCGGTTAGGCAGTTAGGCAGGGCCGGTTCTAGACATTGTGGAGCTCAGGGCGAAAGTTCCCTGTTGCGCGCCCGCCCCCCCCCCCCCCCAAAAAAAAATTATAGAGGGCGTTCCTGCGCGTGCACCTTCGGTGCACACACTTCTCCAGAAAGGTGGAGTGTCCTTGCGGAACAGCCCAATTCATCACACTTTGGGGCATGCCCAGCACTTACAGAGGTGGTGGGCTTCCCCCACGCTCTCCCCTCAAGATGAATCATTGCTGTGACACAGTATGTCTTACACAGTAATGCATATTATATATATATATATATATATATATATATATATATATATACACACACACATATATAGAGATACTATTGTACAATATATATATATATATATATATATATATATATATATATATATATATATACACACACACATATATTATAGAGAAATACTATTATACAAATACACATCTATCTATCTATCTATATATTAATATATATATATATATATATATATATATATATATATATATATATAGAGAGAGAGAGAGAGAGATATACATATATCTATATGTATATACTGTATGTACAAGAGAACTGACACTGCCTACATGTATAAATTAGGAAAAGGGGCACTATCAATGTTAATAAAACAAACACTGTCTGTCCTGGATGTCACTTTCACTTACCTAGATAAACATCCGCTGGGGCAGACAGTGGAGGTGCAGAGCAGAGCTGCAGGCTCACAGCTGGCTTGTCCGTGTGCCCAGCGGGCGGCGGCAGCAGCCAGTTCTACATTTCCTGGCCTTCCTGTTCCTCAGTGGATGGATCATATATATAGTAGCAGGAGGCCAGGGATACAGGGAGGAGGGCCGGCGCAGCCGCTGAGCGTCAAGCAAAATGACATCATGACGCGATATAAGCCGGCGCCCGACTGCCGGCCACACTCAAGTGAGTAGTGACGGGGCCTACAGGACATCGGGGTTACCCTTTGGGTGGGGGTAATAATTTATCTTACCATAACTTCACACAAGCCAGCCGGGTGGCCAGCGGAGCAGTGAAGTTATTATTTACTATTAGCCGCAGCAGATGTAATTTGTGCCCCAGAGCAGACGGAGATGGTTAGAGGTCCTGGAGGCAGGGGTGGGCGGTCTGGAGGCGGAGCTGTCAGTGGTGACTGACTGTCTCCGCAGCTCCCCCGTCGGCCATTTTTTTCTATAGCTTCAGACCTCAGTGAGCTGCTGGCTGCTCATGTGCAGAGGGCCAGAGGCTGTAAACGCTGCCCGATCGGAGCACTCCGATCATGGCAGCCAGCGGAACGGAGGGGTGTGCAAAGGGCAGCTGCTGGCCATTAAAAAGAATAAAAGGGACCGCCCTGGTCGCCGCCAATACTTTTATAAAGATTTTTTTTATGGGGACTCGGCAGCGCCCTCTAGGGAGCAGCGTTCCGGGTGACGGCCCTGTTAGCCCGCCCCTAGAACCGTCCCTGCGGTTAGGATAAATGCTATCTGGACCACCCTCTGAATGGAACGCATTACTTCCATATTGCAAGATATTCCTGATCATTTTGTGAGACTGTTAGGACTCCCTGGACTGCTGAATTTTTACTACCACTATCTAGCTTCCTCTTCTTACTGTAGGGTGAATCAGTCAGTGAATGAACATTTTCCGGTTTCATACAGTAATATAAAATTTTAGTGCACACACTCTTAGATTAGATCTACTGACTATGTTTTATTGATGTACTGTACGTCACAGGGGTGTATCTATAATGGGTGTAGGGTGTGTGGTGCACACAGGCCCCTGGGTCCAGGGGAGACCCACACCGCACACCCTGCATATATTTAGTCAAAAATTTTTTCTGCCAAGTCCCGCTTCGGCAGTAGCAGTGCTATTCAAATCACTGGCAAAATGGCGCAGCGGTCATTTCCCCTGCATTTTGCGCATGCGCAGTAGGGAAATCACTGTAGTCTACTGCTCGGCCCAGTGCGCTGATGGCCGCCGGGTAGAGTGGAGGGGGACCCCAGGCAAAGACTGCATAAGGGCTCCCTCCTCTCTTAATACGCTCCTGGTAAGTCATATTATTCATTTACTGGACTTGTCTGCTATTTATTTACTAACAATTTCTTATATAGCACAACATATTCCGTTGTGCTTCACAATTGGAACCATTAATAGAACAAAAGTGGGTAATAACAGACAGACAGAGATAGGAAGGCCCTGCTCGCAAGCTTACAATCTATAAGGGAAATAGGCATTGATACACAAGGATACCTGCTATATATTGCATTTTGGTCCTGCCAGATTGCAGAGTTTCTTGGTGGTCTGTATGTCACACAAGAATGTTGGCCAAAGGTAGGGAAGATGTGAAAGAAAGACTATATGTGAGGTTATGTGTGGACTGTGAAAGGGGATGTAATTGGATATGGAAGCTATGAAGGTTATGTGGGCGGTTCTGGAATCTGATAAGCTTGTCTGAAGAGGTGAGTTTTTACGGAATGCTTGAAGATTTGGAGACTAGAGTAAAGTCTTTATTGTGCAAGGGAGGGCATTCCACAGAGTGGGTGCAGCCCGAAAAAAGTCCTGTAACTGTGAGCAAGAAATGCGTGGCGATGAGAGACGCAGATCTTGTGCTGAGCAGAGGTCGGGTTGGGAGATATTTTGAGAAAAGTGAAGAGATGTATGTTGGTGTGGTTTGGTAGATAGCCTTATGTGTAATTAAAAGTAGTTTGAATTTAATACGGTAGAAAACTGGTAACCAATGGAGGGACGAACAGAGCGGAGCACATAACGAAGAACGATAATTTACCGGTAGGTACCAAAATCCCATTTTCTCTTTCATCCACTAGGGGACACTGGAGGTGCTTACGCTGGGGACGTCCCAAAGTTTTCCCCACGGGCGGGAGCGCTCTGCGGCACCTGCAGAACTAGGCGGCCAAAATGGGATGCCGAAGTAGCAAACGTATCAAAGTTATAAAACTTGACAAACCTGTGAACTGAAGACCAAGTGGCCGCACGGCACAATTGTGACGTGGAGGCTCCTATACCGGCCACCCATGATGCACCCACAGAACGTGTGGAATGAGCCTAATGGATGAAGGAGGCCGACAGTCGACACTAACATAAGCCTGATGAATAGTCAGCCGAATTCAATGTGCCAAAGTCTGGTTAGACGATGGCCAAAACTTCCGAACAGCATCATAGAGGACAAAAAGCGACTCAGACTTACGGATGGACGCTGTTCTGGCAACATAGATGCGGAGAGCCCTAACCACATCCAAGGTAGAAGAAACAACAGAGTCCTCCACCAACAACGGTACCACAATAGGCTAATTGATATGAAAAGCCGACACAACCTTGGCAAGGAAAGCGGCTGCCGTCCGGCTTATAAGACAGAGCACCCACTTCTGAAACTCTACGAGCCGAAGCGAGAGCCAGGAAGAGAACAGTCTTCCAAGACAGGTACTTAAGATCAACCTCCTCCAAAAGGTTCAAACATGGGCAACTGAAGAAACAGAAGCACTAAGTTTAGATCCCAGGAAGATATTGGAGGTAGAAAAGTGGGCTGCACGCGCAAGACCCCTTGAAGAAACGTCTGCACCTCAGGAATGAGGGCCAATTTTCAATTTCCCTTGAAAGAAAATGGAAAAGGCAGAGACCTGCACCCTTAAGGTTCCCAGACGAAGGCCTGAATCCAGACCTGTCTGAAGGAAAAGCAGAAACCGGGTGAGATATGAGCACGCCAGATGCGATAATGCGCACCCGAAACTGGCGAAAGAGCCACCCCGGTAAACGCAGTTGCGCTAGGTTGGGGTGTATGAAAGGGCCCTGCTGTAGAAGATCCGGGTGCAGAGGAAGGCACCACGGATCGTCTGACAATAGGGATCGAAGGTCCCAGAACCAACTTCTCAAAAGGCCAGTTCGGAGCCACGAGAATTACAGAGGCTGTCGCTTGTCTTATCCTTTTTTAGAAGGCAAGGAAGAAGCGGAATCGGAGGAAAGAAGGTAAACAAAGTCGTAGATCCACTGACTTGTCAGAGCGTCTACTGCTTCCGCCTGCGGATCTCGAGTTCTTGACACGTATACTGGTAGCTGACAATTCAGTCGTGACACCATGAGGTCCACCTGAGGACATCCCCATCGACGTATCAGCATGTTGAACACGTCTGGATGAAGCTTCCATTCCCCGGAATGGATATCCTGTCAACTTAGGTAATCTGCTTCCCAGTTGTCCACACCCGGGATGAATACCGCCGACAGTATTACTGAATGGTTCTCGGCCCACCGGAGGATCAGAGTTACTTCTCGCATAGCCATGCGACTCAGAGTTTCTCCTTGGTGGTTGATGTAAGCGACGGCCGTCGCGTTGTCGGACTGAATTCTTATCGGATGAGCCTTTAGAAACTCGGTTGCCTCTATCATAGCATTGTAAAGCGCTCTGAGTTCCAATGCATTTATGGGCCATCTCTGTTCTAGAGGGGACCCTCTAAAATTGGTAATCGAGGACTACTGCTCCCCATCCTCGGAGGCTGGCATCAGTTGTTACAATGATCCAGTCACACACTCCGAATCTCCGGCCCGCTAAAAGATTTGTGGAATACGTCCACCAGAGAATGGCCATTCTGATAATCGGGCTCAGACGGATCTGTTGATGTAGAAGCAGATGAGACCCTGCCCCTGTGCCAACAGGTCCAGCTGAAAAACCTTGGAGTGAAATCGGCCGAACTGTAGTGCCTCGAAAGCAGCTACCCTCTTTCCTAAGAGACGCAAACAAAGAAGCATTAACACCTTCTTTGGACTGAGGACTAGCTGAACTAACAACCGGATATCCCTGGCCTTGGCTGTTGGAAGAAAAATCCTCTGTGATTCCATATCCACTATCATGCCCAGAAATAGAAGCTTCTGGGACGGATTGAGATTTGACTTCTTGAAGTTGATTATCCAACCGTGTTGGGTTAGAGTGTAATAGGTCAGTAAGGCATGATCTGATAGAAGAGATACCGATGGAGCCTTGAGCAACAGATCGTCCAAATAAGGGATTATGTTCACTCATGATGACCGAAGGAGAGCGATCATGACTGACATGATATTGGTGAATATGCGGGGAGCCAAGGATAACCCGCACGGCAATGCCCAAAACTGGTAATGATCTTTCAATATGGCAAAACGCAGAAAAGCTTGGTGTGGTTCCCAATGGGAACATGGAGATAAGCCTCCTTGATATCCAGGGATAATAACCCCCCCCCTGGTTCCAAGCTCGCAATGACGGACTGCAGATGTTCTATTTTGAAATGATACATCTTCAGAGACAGATTTTAAGGACCTGAGGTTTAAGATGGGTCTGACCGCACCATTCGGTTTGGGCACTACAAACAGGTTTGAGTAAAACCCCATACCTCGCTGATGCTCCGGAACCAGAACTAGCACAGATGAAACTACTAGAGACCTGATAGCCTCCTGTAGAACTTGAATTTCTTGCAAGCGTGCTCCCACCGCAGGAAACCCCAGGTCGGACGGAAGACCGTCAAGCCACCCTTTTTTCAGCTGGTTTAGGCTATGGTCTACGTGCAACCGTGTGTAGACGACCTCTACCTCTGCAGCCTCTCGGTTGCGTGGAAGCACCTCTGGCTCTACCACTAAAGGAATGAGGCGCTCGAAAGGAATGAAACGAAGGTCCAGTATAAGGTCTTCTGGAAGAGAGAAGAGGACTTACCCCCCCGTGGCCTAGGATATCCACTTGTCCAATTCCGGTCCAAAAAGCATATCACCCGTGAATGGTAAATCCTCAACCGCACGCTTGGACTCTGCATCTGCCTGCCATGCGCGCAACCACAGAGCTCTGCGTTCAGAAATAGCAGATGCAGGCACTAATCTGACTGATATCATTAGAAACTTCTCCTTAAGTAAACTGCAGACTCACAGACGTGTTCTGCTAGTAGACTTAATTCTGCTCTGGGATTACCAGAGTGTAATCAACTGGTCAACCCAGCAAACAACAGCCTTGTTAACCCAGGCAGTAACAAGGGTAGGTCAAAGCTGAGCTCCTGCTGCAGTATATATAGATCATAGTGTTGTCTCAAACTTACGATCCGAAGGGTCCTTTAAAACAGTAGCTCCCGGGACCGGAACTGCTGTTTTCTTAGAGAGACTGAAATCAGACGCATCTACAGGAGGAGGTGTTTCCTAGTTCTCCATCATGGGTGATGGAAAAGGGTAGCTAGGGGGAAACCTGCGTGGAATTTGGAAGCGCTTATCCGGCTGTTTCCAGGCCACTGATAACTGTTATTGAAGTTGTTGTGAGAACGGAAGAAAAAAAAAAAAAACGCTGAACTCTTAGGTTGTTCGTGAAATAGTTCCCACTCCTGGGATGCAGTAACTATCTCCTCAGGCAAATTAAGGACCTTTCTGACTGCCAAGATTAGAGATTCCACCCCGGGGGAGGCAGACTCTAACTCCTGAGGGGTTTCTTGTCAAACTTCCTCCAAATCACCCTCTACGGTATCCTCTGTAGCGAGGAATTGTTCGTCCGACTCTTCTGACTGGAGAACAGTCATTAGAGTACGCTCTTGTGACTTTTTTTTTTGGGTAGGAAGTGGAGGGTGCAGGCACCGTTTTACTCTGAACCAGGGTGTGTCCTGCCCATGGCGGAGCAGAAGAGCTAGTAATTGCCATCTGTGAACCCGTTGTTATACAAGCATCACATAACGTGTACCCAGTGGCATGTGGCTTAGTCTGTTTGTTGTTACACTTGGAACAGAGAAACAGCTTTTGAGAGGCCTTTGTTCTGTTGGACCTGGTACACACAGTCACCCAGAGAAACACAGCATAAAACAGAAAAGACACAGACAAGATAACAAAAAGGCTGTGGGACACAGAGGAGGAGAAACCCCCCGCCCACAGATCAGATTCCCCTGCACTTACACCCCAGTTACTTACAGCCTTTCTACCAGGGATGTAATCAGGAGATGTACTTGTGCAGCACAGGAATGGCAGCAGAGGAATCCATCCTTCTGTGTCTTACACTGCAATCTCCTGTATAGCGATGCAGTATGAGCTGCTGTTATACAGCCGCTTGCCGCATAGAGAGAGACCCGCGCTGCCTTTAAGCTCCGCCCCCTTCACAAGATGGCTTCAGTGGCCATTACCCTCCCCCCCCGTGCGCCTCACACCGCGTGTACAACGGGGAGATTTAGAGCAGGTGGCCGCGCTTGTAGCGCACTTAACCTGCTGCCCCGCGCCACTGTAACAGCGGGGAGAGGGATTGAGGGAGCCGCACTGAGCAGTGCTCTGCATAAGCTGCCCCGCGCCACTGTAACAGCGGGGAGAGGGAGACCTGGTGCCACGCTAAGGAGACCAGGGGAGCTGCGCGTAGCGCTCTGCATAAGCTGCCCAGCACACTAAGTTTGTACAACGCTGGGCAGCGGCGGGGCTGGGAGCCGGGGGATGCGCAGGTGTTACTGCGTGGTACCCCATAGAAGTCTCTCTGCAGTCAGCACTTCTCTTCTTCTTTCTTGTTGAGAATGTGCTGTGGCGGTAAGGAGCTGTCAGTGCTTTTAGTATAAGCACTGTGCACTCCTTCCTGCCTTCTATAAAGGACAGGGCGCCGGGTACCCGGACCCCACCTTTAGAGAGGTGGCGAAGGCTACCTAAATGTGTCAAAAAGATGCTATAAAATAAAATAACCTAAATAAATAAAATAGATGTGTTGCTGGAGCACACGGATTGTGACCAGCTCCTAGTACGCACATTTTCTAAACTGAGGGCTGATGGGGCATAGAGGGGGAGGAGCTTCACACTTCTAAATTATTTAAAGTGCCGGCTGCAGTTATCCACGCCTCTATACCCCAGCGTAAGCACCTCCAGTGTCCCCTAGTGGATGAAAGAGAAATAGTCAATGCGGGAAATGAGTGCATGAATTAGAGTTTTTGCAGTGTCTTGTCTAAGATATGGTTGAATTTTGGATATGTTTTTTAAATGTATGTAACATGATTTTGAGAAAGATTGACTGTGGGGGAACAAAGGACAATTGAGAGTCAAGGATGACACGTAGCCAGCAAGCTTGTGCATTCGAATGGTCATTTCAACACCTCTGTTTTTTGGTTGTAAAATTCTAATTACAGGTTGAGTCTCCCATATCCAAATACGGAATATTTTTAGCATGACCAAGATAGTGAAACCTTTGATTTTTGATGGATCAATGTACACAAACTGTTTAAAGCACAAAATTATTAAACAAAGTATAAAATGACCTATAGGCTGTGTGTATAAGGTGTATGACATATAAATTAATTTCATGTATCTACTCAATCTTTGTTTGAGCCACAAAATTATTGAAAATATTGTATAAAATTACCTTCAGGCTGTGTGTATAAGGTGTATATGAATCATAAATGCATTCTGTGTTTAGATTTGGGCCCTATTCCTAAGACATTTCGATATGGTATGCAATTATTCCAAAATACGGAATATTCCGATATCCAAAATACCCCTGGTCCCAAGCATTTTGGATATGGGAGACTCAACCTGTATTCCTTCATTTCTTTTACTACTTGTCTGGCATAGTTGTATTTTTCCTACCACACCATGCTGTGCATTATCTGATCTGGTCACAATAATTCGACCAGTCAGATAAATAGTGTGGGCGACTGCAGGAAGAGAATCTTCTCGCAGCTGCTGCCTGCCTGCACCCTCCCTCAGTGTCTGATCGGTCAGCACAGCAGGACACCCCAAACCGAGTGGCTGCAGAGATTAGCAGCCACTGGTAAAATAAAATTAACCTCCCCCCTCCCCTCTAAAGTGTACATAGTGCCTGGAGCCGCTGGAAAGGAACTTTTTTTTTTTTTTTTAATGAAATCATTTTGGATACATTGAAATACATGTTCTTAACTCATTTAAAAAAAAAAACCACAACAATCTGAGCAGTTTTTAGAATTTTTTTTTCCAGTTAAGTGGTTAATCCAAAAATACATTTTAAAAGTATACTATTATGTTGCATCTTCTACATCCCCTTAAATATGGGAATTCACTTAAACCATTCATTCACTGGACAATTCACCCTACTACCTTTTTTCTTCTGAACACCAGTTGGCCTCCCCCCCCCCCCCCCCACCCTTTTCAATTATTGTTGCTTGTGGTCTTCATTTGAGTGAGCTGAGCAAACAGTAAATTCACACACAACAGAGAAATAGGGAGGGTGAACCAGATCAGAGAGGTTCTAAATCTGCCTAGCATCATGAATAAATCATCATAAATGACACCACAAACTCCTCCCCTACTTGTGGATAAAACCACAAGTAAACATTCTCAATCTTAAAGGGCAAACAACTCCAACACATTAAAGAGGCAATACACAGAGAAATACCTAATGGTTTAATCTCCTTCATGTATTATTTCAATTCAAAACCTTCAGTCCTACTAGACTATATGTCATCGGATCTGTCTGGCACGACATATTGGGCACATCGTCCAGTGTGTGCCCTCAACGTCAATGATGCTGCACTCTCCCGCACTTCATCAGCGACATCGACCGTTGGCCCTGCATGCAGGTCCAATGGGCGACACGATAAGCGAGGGCCATGCTGCCAAATGCAGCATGGCCGTCGCTGCCGGCATCGCCAAGTGTGTAGGCACTTGCCAATGCATACAACCTGCCGGGTGGTGTCACTTACAAGGTCGGTACACATAGACATCGCATAGTGTGCACCGGCCTTTAGTCTGGCACTGTTTTGATGAGATAAAATCCTAGTAACTATGAACAGTTAATGTTAGAAAGCATTAAAACATAGTTGATCAAGGTTTCTAAGACACAGCAATGTTTCACAGTATTAATATAAATATGCCGGATTCCATTTTAATTCTTCATTAAAAAACACAAATGAAAAAAAATAAAAGTAAAAAAAAATATATAGATATATATATTAATTTTTTTATAAAACTGTTATTTTTCCCCCCAACCCTGATGGTTAGTATTTGATTGTAAATAAAAGTTTATACATTTTTATATCATATCTGTTTTGACAACATTCGATTCCGGACACTGTTTACTCGGTTTATGTCATAAGATTATTTAAAACAAAAAGGATTTAAAAAAAATAAATCAATCTAGTGGAAAAATGAGAGTTCTGGTAAGAACTTACCTTTGTTAAACTTTCTTTGAAGTCCATAGGGTCCACAGGGAGACCTTGGGGTGTAGGTGGTGAATCTGGAATCCGGGCACCACGCAGTTAAAAGCTTTCAGCTCCCAGGATGCACCGGTCCACTCTCCCTATACCCCGCCCCCAAACCAGAGGCACCTCAGTTCGTAATAAGCCAAAGGCCGGAGGAGGATAAGAGCGAAGGAAGACTGGTACACATAAGAATCATTCTCTCACAAAGAAGGAGAGGGGAAATCGGTGACCAGAAACATAGCCCATATGAATCCAGGTGAGTCAGGGCGGGTGCCCTGTGGACCCTATGGATTTCGAAGAAAGAAAGTTAACAAAAGGCAAGTTCTTACCATAACGCTCATTTTCTTCTTCTTCAGGGTCCATAGGCTCCACAGACCGAGTAGAATGAGCAGTAACAGTAGCTGGGACAGGAGGGCCTGCCTGAGTGTAAGCCTGCGAGATAGTCTGCGAAGCCATCTAGTCAATGTTTGTTTGTTGGGTGGCCATTCCTTCTTGTGATATCCATATAGCACAGTCCTTAGTTCCTTCTTGTGAAATCCATATAGCACAGTCCTTAGTTCCTGTGGTAACACTGGTGGAACACAAGCAGTATCGCTGTGGAACGCAGGCTTGCGGTTCCTATAGTTACGGGCGCGGTGAACCCGGAAGCGCGACGTTGATGCCTGGAGTCCGGCGGTGAGCAGGTGCTCGCGGTTGGGTGAGCGGTATAAGTTTGGGGTAAGTGTTCTTTGTTTGTTGTATGTGTGATGTGTATGGTCCTGAGGATAGGGCTGCTGCCCCGAAAACGTTTAACTCAATATACACAATTGATTAGTTCTGTTGCTGTCTGAGTGCTTTTATTTTGCCTATATTTACACACACACACACACACATATATATATGTATGTGTTTATATATAAATAAAAAGCGAGAAAGTGTGTCTGTCTATTATGCATGGCCAGAGTTTTGTACCTAGCTCCACCAAATTAGGAATGGTGGTGTAGTTTGGCCAGGATTAGGTCTTTGCCTAGTTTTCGACTTCACACACTATCACACGACCACATAAAACTGGGACACTCTAAATTACACAGGTTCTGAGGCTGAGGGGCTGGCTTCATACCGAAACTGTCACAGTGCCTGGCAGGCTCATGAGCAGCTCAGCACTCAATACATTCAGATTGTGGCAGACAGCCTAAATCAATCCACAATCTTTGATCCTGGCAAAATTTAGCATACGGAAATTAGGAACAGCAGGGAAGATTGATTGCAGCCACACAGTGCCACTGCGGGAGGGCTCTCGTCTGTCTGGAACTGGGACTCCAGTCCTGGCATTTTCCTCCTGATAGCAGCCCTGCTCGACATGTAGGGGTATTCAATATGGAGCGAAGACGCCGTTTCTGCAAGGTCATTTTCACCGCCTTTACTTTTACATCGTATTCAATTTGAACACTTTTCGCCGGTGCGAAAAGTATATTGCATTCGACCTTGCGAAAAAGTATCACCAAGGAATGGGTGGCGAAAAAAAGTGCAGAATTGGGGTTTTGGGGTGCAACATTTCGGAAACCACCCTGCAACCTTCAGAAAGTCCCAAAGGTAAACTGTGTCAAATTTTTTTGAAAAAATACCTCAGAAGATCCCCAAAAAAAGCACTTTCATTTTGGGGGTGAAAAAAAAAAATTGGGGGGTACAAAGTTAAAAACTAGCGAACTATATGCTCACCCCCATTTTCAAGTACCCCAAATTTGCAGGGACCACTTATTTTCAGCAAAAAAACTTCTAAATACTATTCTTCACCACCTTCCCAAAACCCCAAAATAGCAGCTATTGAGCCCGTTTAAAGACCCCAAAAACCTTCAGCAGGGCTAATCGGGGATATCCACAGTGATCCCCCATGTCAGAGCATCTTTTTGGGGGTGTTAGCGAAAACTTCGCTTTGGGAAAATTACCCTGATTTCACATTCGCCGGGTGCCGTTTTCGACGATTTCATATTGAATACAGGTATAATCGGGGGCGTGCCTGATAATTTTTCGCCGGCAAAAACTCCGATGTGCGGCGAAAAATTAGACCCGCATATTGACGGCGAAGTTTCATAATGAATACCCCCTCATGGTCTTCATTGTTGGACTGCAGAATGATTTCAGGGAGTGATTCAGCTGCTGACGCAGTTATAGGGATTCCGCAGATTCCCGATCCTGACCCATACTGTGAATGTGCAGTACAAGTCGGTGATCCCGCTCGCAGTCCGGCAGCAGAATTGCAGTGATTGACAGTCTGTTGCCATTTTTTGGGCGAGGTGGGGGCGGCTCCCAAACGAATGCATGTAGCTACCGTTGCCTAACAACCTTACTCCTTTATAACCTTAACCCCAATTCCTCTACCCTAAGACAAACTCACTAACCCTATAACTAATACTAATACCCAAACCCTAACCTTATAATGACCTTAAACCGTCGACCCTAACCAAGCTTCTAAACTAATCTCCTAACCCCAATACCACAACCCCTAACACTAATACTCTAACACTAATCCTTAACCCTAATGCGAAAACAGCCTTAACCTTAATAATCTAAACCAAAAGGGGCAGACTAGATGTGCCAAATGGTTCTTATCTGCAGTCAAATTCTATGTTTCTATGAGTGGAGAAGCCAGGATCTTAAAGAAGATTTCCTGGCCTGTTGAACACTAACCCGGCCAAAGGGATTGCAGATGATACGATGCTGCGTCCTTGGGCACAGTTCGGATCAGTAATGCATGCAGGAGAAATGACGCCTCCTGCTGCATTACCATATTACAGCTATCGCAGTTGCTAACATGTTAGATAGCATATCCGTCCACAGGTGAATCACCCCCTCTGTTCTGCAGTGATCTCTGACACGCAAGTGATTTTGGAAGCTATACGGATTTCTATTCTGCAAGTCAGTCTGCTCCTGATATACCATAGAAAGATAGATTTATTTGATAACCTTAGCCATAATACCTCTTTTACAGACCTAGAAGAATCAAGGGGGTAATATGTCCTGTACACTACCAATTCCAAGATACGTCTCTCACACCTTGTGTCAAGGAGTCTGGTAGCATGTATGTTCAGAAGTAGTTGGCAGTATTTGAAAAACCAAATTTCAGTAGGAAAATTGACCACTTATCAAATGACAATGTGGCAGCATCTCCCTATGGTGGTGGGGTACAAAACTCGGTTCTGCAAGGGCAGCGTTACAGTTACCAAAATAATAACACTGGCTGTATGTTTTTGACCACATCATCTTGAAAGCTGTTCACCACATTTTTTATTCATTTTCACAATGTAGTGCTAAATATTGCAGACTTAAATATTGGTGCTTTATAAATACTAGTTAATAAATTATAGACAACTCAATTTAATAGCTAAAAATAAAAAATAAAATTTCACCTGCAGCTCATATACCAGAAAGGTGCAGAATTATATTTATAAAGAAAAGATTCAAATCAGGTTATTAAATGAAACCCATTAACATTCCACAAGTGTACAGGTTTCTCTGTCAGACTCCAGCCACTGCGATCCTAGGCTCTCCTCATTCCTATCTAAGACGCCCACACAAAGACACGCAACTCTGCACCACCGAATGGAGGGTTTACATTAATAACCACTGTGGAGCTTGCTATGAATGAAAAGACGTCAGAACTGCTCCTGGACAGACTGAGGTGGGGGCGTTTG
The DNA here is from genome assembly GCA_031769625.1 of Taudactylus pleione. Taxonomy (NCBI): domain Eukaryota; kingdom Metazoa; phylum Chordata; class Amphibia; order Anura; family Myobatrachidae; genus Taudactylus; species Taudactylus pleione. The sequence continues at coordinate 6,850,255 of JAUIMM010000043.1, read as the reverse complement.
AGCGCATATATTAATAACACTCAGGTAACCCATGTCATGATGAGGCAGCACCACACACTGTGCAGCAGAGGTATTGCAAAAGACCCCATACATGCTTTATAAATAGGCCTAATATATATACTGTAGTGCTCATATACACTGTAACCCCCCACTTACAAATAAAATCTAGTAATGGTAAACTAAACCTGATTCATTACAGATCGCAATTGTTGCGTACTTCTCATGCATCACTGTGCATCTGCGCGAACCGCCCACTGCGACCGGGACTTCAGTGACTACGCAGACCCATCGCAGAGTGATTGACAGGAAGTGCCGTTTGTGGGTCGTGACGGGCGTGGGGGAAGTAGGAGAAATGCAGGCGTGCCAGTGCGTTTGAACGCCGTTGCATAGATAATCCACTGCAATGTTGTAAGCAGCTTGAGGACTCAAAGCGTGCGATGAAGTTAGCAATTCCTGAGTAAAGTCAGACCTTGTGCAAGTGTGCGTGAGGCTGCGATGGTACTCGATTGTACCAAAGGTTTTGCAGTGTTCTATACATTACAGATGTGTGTAAGGTAAAGAGGGCGTCCTTATGTTATGCTGCGAAACATAGCGATCGCAATGGATTAGCATACTTTCGCAGTAGAACTGCGCATTGCTACTACATTCGCAGTTGCGATCCGTATTGAACCAGGCCCTAAGCTCCTTGTTCTTAAATATTCCCTATCTGCACAATTCAACAAAACAGACTATTATTCTTTTGTGCCAATTGAAGATTTTTTTTTTACTATATTCATTTAGTGTTCACTGTAGCTCCGGTGGCAGGCAGGGCGCCGGAGCTAGAGAAGGCACTTCCACGCGCACCCGAAAAGGGCGCATGTTTATAAGACACGTTACCCTTTTCGTCACTCTTGGGGGCATGCCCGGCACTTACGGACACGCCGTGCAGTCCCCATGCGCTGCTGACAAGGAGAATAGATGCACCCGGCGTCTATTCACCGGGTCACCGCCCATTTCCCCACCAGCGGCACACTGAGACCTGAGGGCGAAGACGGCACCCGCAGGCTGTGAGGGTAGGGAGCTTTTTGACCTCCTGAAGGAGGGCGCTTTTTGCCCTCCAGAAGGAGGGCAGGACGCCACGCCCCGCTAAAACAGCCTAGAGGGAATACTACTCATTGGCCTACTTAGATCATTTTATATATGAGCAATGTGAGAATGTAAGCTCTCACGAGCAGGGCCCTCGTCCCTCATGTGCTTCTCCTATCCCTACTTATAGTTTAACTCCTAACTCCCTAATTGACACCTAACATTTGCTTGCTGAGACCCTGCTGCTTGATATGCAGCTAAGCTATGGTTATAAACCATATCCTTGTCCTGCATTGTTTTGTATTGCTATTAACTGTTTTTCTTGTGTGCTCATTTATGTACTGTGTATGGCGCTGCGGAACCTGTGTGGCACCATATAAATAAAGGATAATAATAATAACAACCACCAGAATATTTTGTAATACTTGTACCACGGACCAATTCCTGTTCTTTTAAAACCTGTTTGTACACTCCCTACCATCCACTGCCTTCACCAATTCTTCAGTCCTCAGAATTATCAGCCCTTTCCATTCACTACAGACTTGTAGAAGAGCAAAAACAACAAAAAATATTAATTCTGCATAATTACACTGAGCAGTAACTACTGATTTACAGCAGTAAGGTTCTTTGCCAAGAATAGCTTGTTAACGCTATCACTCAACAACAGCACCCTGCTCCTCATCTCAGTTTTTCTTTTCGATCAAGTCTCCCCAATTTTATTCTTCAGTCCGTCCTATGCACACATGATATTTATTATATTCTACACTAGGCTTGGCCAACCTGTGACTCGCCAGCTCTTGTGATACAAGTCCCAGGATAACCTCCACTGATCAGCTAATAAAGCATGCTGTGACTTGTAGTTTCACAACAGTTAGAGAACCGCAGGTTGGCCAAGCCTGCTGTACACCATCCTGCCAACATGCCAACCCATACCATTAGCACTGTTTATTCAATCAATATACCACAGACCTTGTTTTCCTTTTAGCTACAACTTTACTATTGTGGTGGAAACATCAACAATTCCCAATGAAGGAACTTAAAACTCTGCAGAGTGGACCTTCTCCGCTGCTGTCCATGTCCAGTTGGTTCTGGTGACTACAGATAGGCTTACGTTGTATTTACTCCAGATAGTTTTAGGTCTTATTTTTTTGTGAGCAATTATTATTGCATTACACTCTTGACAGCTGCACATTCATACGGCAAATATCCATTTCCACCACATCCCAAACATGCTCTATTGGATTGAGATGTGATGACTCATGAAGCCACTAGAGTACACACAACTCTGGTTCCTAGTACCAGCTAGAGATGACGAGTGCTTTATGACAACACATTATCCTGCTAGAAGAAGACAATATAAGAGGGTTATGACTGTGGTGACAAAGTTGTGCACATGGTCAGCAACAATACACATATATGATGTGGCATTTAATATATTCTCAATAGGGTGTGTGCTAATCAATCCAGGCCCGCACCATTACACTACCACCACCAGCCTGAACCACTGACATATGGCAGAATTGAACATGGATTCATGACCATTTCATCTGCATGCATAAAGAAATCAAGAATGGTCAGACCAACCAACATTTTTTCAATCTTTTTGGTTAGTTTGTGCCCACTGTAGCACTTGACAAACCTGAGATAAAGGATATAATCTATTTATATGGCGCCACAAAGGTTCTGCTGCGCCTTACACAGTACATAAATGAGCACACAAGAAAAACAGTTAATAGTAATACAAAACAATGCAGGATAAGGACATGGTTATAAACATAGCTGCATAGCACAAGCAGCAGGGTGTCAGCAACCCCCCCCCCCCCTCTATACCCCCCCTGCCACGTATGCTTGCCTGATAGTGACGCAAATCCATCTAGAAATGGTCTGTTTGGAGGCCGGCCAACCTGGACGGGTCACATCAAACCGAATAAACAAGGCATCGGATTTACGGAGGGAGGCAGTCCTGTCAACGTAAATCCGGAGTGCTCTGACTACATCCAAGGATTTTGAATTGGAAGAGTCATCCTTAAACACCGGAACCACTATAGGCTGGTTTATATGAAAAGCTGTCACCACTTTGGGGAGAAAAGCCCTTTGAGCACGCAGCTCCGCCCTATCTTCATGGAAAATAAGGTAAGGAGGGCGGCAGGATAAAGAACTAAGTTCTGACACACGCCTTGCCGAAGCGAGTGCCAACAGCAGAACCACCTTCCAGGTTAAGTACTTTATCTCCACTCTCTGTAAAGGTTCAAAAGTATCAGACTGGAGGTAGGCCAACACCAAATCTAAATCCCATGGTGCCGTGGGAGGCACAAAAGAGGGTTGAATCCTCACAACTCCTTGGAGAAAAGTCTGTATATCCGGAAGCAAAGCCAATTTTCTCTGAAAGAAAATGGACAACGCGGATATCTGTACCTTTAATGAACCAAGACGAAGACCTGCAGTGAGACCAGCCTGAAGAAAAAGAAGGACACGTGATACCGTAAAGACTGACGGAGGAGAATTACATCTCTCACACCAAGCAACATATGTCTTCCATATGCGGTAGTAATGTTGAGAAGTGACTTCTTACCGAGCCCGAATCATTGTGGGAATCACACTAGACAGAATACCCTTTTTCCTGAGGACGGCCCTTTCAGTAGCCAGGCCGTCAAACGAAGCCGCCTTAAGTCGCGATAAACAAACGGGCCCTGAAGAAGGAGGTCGTCCTGAAGAGGCAGTGGCTACGGCTCGTCTATTAACAGATTCTGTATCTGGGAGTACCACGCTCGTCTGGGCCAATCTGGTGCTATCAAGAGCACCTTGATCCCTTCTCGCTTGATTCTTTGAAGCAGGCGCGGAATGAGCGGAAACGGAAGGAATAGGTAGATGTAATGAAACTTCCACGGAGCCGTCAGTGCGTCCACTGCAGCTGCCCGTGGTTCCCTCGTTCTGGAGTAGTAAACTGGTAGTTGGTGGTTTAACCTTGATGCCATAAGATCGGCTTGAGGACAGCCCCACCTCAGAGTTAGTTGCTGGAACACCTGAGGATTGAGCGACCATTCCCCTGGATGAACATCCTGCCGACTGAGGTAGTCGGCCTCCCAGTTTCTACTCCTGGGATGAAGATCGCAGAAATGGCTACTGCGAATTCCTCTGCCCAAAGCAGAATCCTGGATACTCTGCTTTTTGTGCCGCCCTGTCTGTTTATATACGCCACTGCAGTGGCGTTGTCCCACTGGACTCTGATTTCCTGATCCTCCAGCAACGGATGCGCCAGCTGGAGAGCATAAAATACCGCTCTCAACTCTAGGATATTTATGGACAATCTGGCTTCCTGCTGCGTCCAGTGCCCCTGAAAATGCTTTCCCAGAGTCACTACTCCCCAGCCCCTCAGACTTGCGTCCGTGGTGAGGAGGGTCCACTCCCACACCGCAAACCTTTTCCCCGCCAGCAGGTGGGAAGGTTTCAGCCACCAAATGAGAGATGTTCGAGTCTGAGGCGCCAGAAGAACTCTCTGATGGAAATAGAGGTGGGATCCCGACCACTGGGAGAGGAGATGGAGTTGAAAGGGACGGGCGTGAAATCTTGCATACTGAATTGCCTCGAAGGCCGCTACCATCTTTCCAAGAAGGCGGATACAGAGATGTACAGACACTCGGCGATGTTGTAAAACCAGGCGCACCATATGCTGAATGGAGGCAGCCTTGTCTTGAGGCAGAAAAACTCTTTGCTGCACTGTGTCCAGAATCATTCCCAGGAATAGTAAACGCTGTGTAGGGATCAGGGAGGACTTTTTGAAATTTAGTATCCAACCGTGTTGGAGGAGGATGCTCTCAGTTAAGCGAATGTCCTTTAACAGCTGAGCTTCCGAAGAGGCTTTTATCAAGAGATCATCTAAGTATGGAACAATGATGACCCCCTGACCATGCAGTAGGGCCATCATTGCCGCCATAACTTTTATTAATACTCTTGGAGCTGACGAAAGACCGAAAGGTAGGGCCTGGAATTGAAAATGCGAGTCTAGGACCGCAAAACGAAAGAAGGCCTGATGGGGGGCCAGCAGGGGATGTGGAGATAAGCGTCCTTTATGTCTAAGGACACCAGAAACTCGTCCCTGTCGAGACCCGCTATAACGGATTGGAGAGATTCCATCTTGAATTTGAAAACTCGAAGATGAGGGTTTAAATCATTGAGACTGAGTATGGGTCTCATGGAGCCGTCCGGTTTGGGCACCACAAACAGGCTGGAATAAAACCCTTGACCTCTCTGGTGGGTCGGAACATATACTATTACCTGAGACAGTAACAGCTTTTGTATTGCCTCCTGAATTTCTCCTCGTTTTTCTGCAACCAGAGGTAAACCGGTTTTGAAAAAACGAGAGGGAGGTTGGACCCTGAAGTCCAATGTCAGGCCGTGAATAATGATGTCCCTGACCCAGGCGTCCTGGCAAGACTGGATCCAAATGTCCTTGAAACGTAAAAGGCGCGCCCCAACCCTGGGATCCCCCAAATGAGAAGGACGTCATGCGGCAGGCTTGGCAGCTGCCTTGTCCAGCTGAGTGTTGGAAGCGGCTGATGCTGAAGCTCTACCTCGGCCTCTGGAACCTCTGGAGAAGGCTGGGCCTCCTCTGGAACGTCCTCTAAATCTTCCAGAGGCACGAAAGGAGGGACCTGCTAAGGGTCTTCTAGTAGGAGGAGGAGCTGCAGATGATAGGTAAGTGGATTTCCCACCTGTAGCTTGTGAGATCCACTTATCTAACTCCGATCCGAAAAGTACCTCCCCAGTAAAAGGAAGGGCCTCTACCGCTCTCTTGGACTCTGCATCTGCCTGCCATTGACGCAACCACAGAGCCCTTCTAGCAGATATAGCTAATGCAGAAGATCTGGCGGATAGATTACAAAGGTCCTTAGACGCTTCTCTGAGGAAAGCAGCCGACTCTGCAATCTGTTTGGCTAACTGAATTAAGTCGTCAAGTTGCGTACCTGTCTTACGCTCCTCTGCCAGCTGCAGCGCCCAGGCTTCAATGGCTTTATTCACCCAACAACTAACTAGTGCTGGACGCATCAAAACCCCTGCAACTGTATACAAGGATTTTAATGTGTGTTCCATGTTCCTATCCGAGGTTTCTTTTAGGGAAACCGCGCCAGGCACCGGAAGCACCGTTTTCTTGGAAAGAAGGGCTGCTGATGGGTCCACTGCTGGAGGAGTTTCACATAATCTTCTACTGTCAGGTGCAAAGGGGTAATAAGACAGATATTTTTTAGAGATTTGAATTTTTTTGTCTGGGTGTTTCCATGCGGAAGAAAGAATCTCATCCAGCTCCTCTGATGCTGGAAAGGTAACAGACTATTTTCGGTAAAAGATTTAAACAGATGGTTTTTCAGTAACCTCTAAATCTTCTACATGTAACACCTGGCGTACTACTGTAATTAATGCATCCACTCCCTGAGATGCAGGTTCGGGGTCCTCAGGAATGTAAGTTTCCTCTTCCTGAACCTCGCCCTCTTCAGTGTCCTGCAACTCCTCATCTGACTCATCCCAGTGTAAGGGGTTATGAATCAATCTCTTACTAAGGACCTGAGCAGGAGAAGAAGCAGGTGGGGCCTGGGACATTGCTTTTGTAAGTCCCTCAACAGATCTGGCCAGAGAGCGAGCCCAATCTGGTTCAGCTGCTGTTTGTCTCAGCCTCTCCCTGTCCTTACGAGCTGCTTGCAGCTCTGATGACAGATTTGATATAACTGCAGTCAATTGATCAGACCACATAGGCTGGACTACAAGATCAGTATCCTGAGGTATAGACACACATTTATCACACAGTAGGGAAGTATTAGACTGTACCTGTGTGAATTTTTCACCACAAGTCTTGCATGAAAAAGACTTTTGTGCAGCTTTAGACCCCTTGGTAGACATGTCTATAGTACACACACACACACACACACACACACACACACACACGACAGTAAGACTGCAATAACAGATTTTACAACCACACCACACAGAGACCCTGCTGAAAGGGGCACAGAGGGAGATAAACTATAATGCTTGCAGCGCTAACAGAATAGTGCTGATAACAAGAATAAAAATGCAAGTGCTGATACACAGAGTACTAGCCTGACTCCTGACACAGCTCTCTCTCCACCCTGTAGTGCGTGTAAAATGGCCACCAGCGTCCTTCTGGAAGCGCTGAGGCTGCTGGGAGGCAGGAGCAGAAGGAAAACTTAGGCTCCGCCCCCTCCCCCCGCTATGGCGCTCTCAGCGCTAGCGGAGCGCACTGTGAATGTCCGCCTAAACACTTGTCCTGGCTCCTCTGCTAACCAGGGAGCCAGGGAACACCAACCTTAGCCCTGCCTGTGCTTCCGGCGGCGGGCATATGCTACGGGGTCCCGCGACGTGCACTGCATGCAGCGCATCTTTGTGTACCCCAGAGACTGAGATCTCTGTAGCAGGAGACCTCAGCGCAAACCGCATGCAGCAGTGGTGAGGATCTCCCCGGCAGCTCTCTCCGTGCAGACAGGCAGGAGCAGTAGGCTGCCTGTCTGTCCTCTTGCTGATAGAGATCTTCTCTTCAGAGCCCTAAGGAGGCTTACGTCCAGCTCCCAGGGCACATTTTTTAGACTGACCTGGGGGGGGGGGGATTGCCAGCTCCCGGTTAACACACTCCTATACCCCATTGTACTGAGGCTCCAGTGTCCCCTGGTGGATGAAGGAGAAATTCTTTTTAGCTTTGTTAATTCTTGCAGTAAATTATTTTTATGGCTGGTAAAAGTGAAAGTTATAAATAAGCAATTTGCACTTTACCTTACTAACACTGATATATACACATAAGCACACCATTTTTTTGACATACAAAGCTCGCAAACTGGCAGCCAATCAGCAGCAGCTGCCGGTACGCAAGCTCTGATTGGCTTGCGGCTGGCGCCAGTTTAGAGTTACGGCGGCGCTATCATGAAGAGGTGCTCTCTGCTGCCTGGACTCCTAGAAGCTCCACATCAGTCAGAGGTAGCAACCGATGTAGGAACCATGGGAGAGCCTGCAGGATGGGATGGAAGTCTACCATTGGTTGCCGGCCTGCTTGTCAACCCCGGGGGCGGAATTCTTCCTTCATGTAGCGTGCGCTCCTGCGCGCAGCACTCGCCATCTTCACACTGCATGGTTAAGCCATTTCCCAGCAGCAGATCCTGGTCACCGTTCCATAACAATGACAGGGTAAACACGTTTGACATATATATTTACATTTATCTACAGATGTAATGATAACATCCAGCCATCTATACAAGGTCTGCTTTCTTTAAAATTGAGGTGTGGTCACTGCGGTCATCTCCCTAACCACGCTGCCTGCACCTCTGTGACTTGATATTGCCAATTACAAGAAAGCATGGTTTGCAGGAGATACCGCCTATTGGCAAATATAAGGGACAATTATTTGACCAGTCATTTACCAGGTCGTTATGTATGTGGCCAGTGCTGCATAGTAGCCCTTTCTGCCCTGGCTGCACGCTTGTCCTGTCCGTCTGTCACAGCAGTGGGAGCCAATGGTGGGATGCACATCCTGGCTACCACTGTGCATGGTGGAGAAGGGAAAGGCCATAGCGGATTTTCATATACTGGGATTAAGGCTTGGGTGACACATCATATGCAGAGTGCATAATACTAGACACTTAAATGAGCCTGTGCTGCAGGGCTCTTATCTGCAGGTCTATCCAGTCTCCACTGCGGCAGTGAGAGCCATTGGCGGTGCATGCATGTCTTTCCCGATTTACATGTCGATCTCAGGATATTTCACAGCCGATTATAATTCTCTCTGCCTTTACCCCGATATCTAACTGCTACCTGCCCATCAGCGATCACTGTAGGCACTTGATACCAACAACATTTTCCGGCACTCAATTAACACTGAAACAAGTTACCCCAGTGTCTACTCCAATGCGGTATCCCCGCAGCAATAACTCCACAAATAAGGACAGCACAGAGGATTTCCATAAGGTATACAAAAGGGTATTAATAATGCAGATTGAATCCATCAACGTTTCAGTGCGGTTAACACAGTCCTCAAGATTATATATGATTGAACAGCACACTACACATACATAATGTAGGTGTCATTATGTATGTGTAGTGTGCTGTTCATGTATATATCATCTTAAAGACGGTGTTAGCCGCACGAAAAGTTGATGGATTCAATCTGAATTATTAATACACTTTTGTATACCTTATGGAAATCCTCTGAGTGCTGTCCTCATTTGTGGAATGACAGATAGATATCTATCTCAGATAGTGATGTGTCTAACTGTGCACTAAAGAAGTGGACAAGTGCTGAAGTTACCATAGCAGTAAATCGGCTTCTACCTTACAGAATGTACTTATAAATGCAATTGTCCACTCTTCAGAGGATTTGATACTTTTCCCCATAAGTCATCAAAGGTGGAATGTTATGACAGTTGTTATGAACTTTGAGTCTTTTCACCAGTGTCAGTGATCTCAGAGAAAGATAGAGAGAGGGGGAGGGAGAGAGCGCAAAAGAATGTCTGCGAGTCTGACAGTTCATTTTTGTCAATTAACAAAATGCAAAGTGAATGAACAGAAGATCATTCTTAAGCTGGGCATACACTATACAATTATCTGTCAGATATCTGTCCAATCTGGCTGGTTGGAATGAAAACCTGGTAATGTATAGGAGCAAATGACAGTTGATCATATGGTTTTAAACACTGGACAAAAAAAAAAAAATTGTTCAAATTGGTTAAATTTGTGTGTTTTAACCAATTTGTCTGAACGATCATTTTTGGCTATTTTCCTCTGTTTGTGAGCAAATGGACGATTGTCATTTGCTCCCATACATTACCAGGTTTTCATTCCAACCAGCCAGATTGGACAGATAATTGTATAGTGGATACCCAGCTTAAATCAAATCAATATTTGGTGTGACCATCCTTTGCCTTTAAAGCATCATCACGTCTTCTAGGTACACTTGCACAAAGTCAGGGATTTTGTAGGATTATAGTCAGGTGTATGATTTACCAATCATACTAAACAGGTGATAATGATCATCGTTTTCATATGTAGGTGTATCATAGTCATTAACTGAAACAGCTGTGTAGGAGACTTAAAACTTGGTGAGAAACAGCCAAATTCGGCTACAAAAGGTGAGGTTGTAGAAGACAGTTTCATGTCACAGGTCATACACCATGGCAAGGCTGACCACAGAAACAAGACACAAGGTAGTTATACTGCATCAGCAAGGTCTCTCCCAGGCAAAGATTTCAAAGCAGACTGAGGTTTCAAATTGTGCTGTTCAAGCTCTTTTGAAGAAGCACAAAGAAACAGGCAACGTTGAGGACCAGACACACAGTGGTCGGCCAAAGAAACTTAGTGCATCAGATGAAAGACACATCATGCTTACTTCCCTTCGAAATCGTTAGAAGTCCAGCAGTGCCATCAGTTCAAGACCTGGCAGAAACCAGCGAGACCCAGGTACACCCATCTACTGTTCGGAGAAGTCTGGCCAGAAGTGGTCTTCAAGGAAGAATTGCGGCCAAAAACACATACCTTCGACATGGAAACAAGGCCAAGCAACTTAACGATGCACGAAAGCATAGGAACTGGGGTGCAGGAAAATGTACTGATGAGTCAAAATTTTATATATTTGGCCGTAACAGAAGGCAGTTTATTCACCGAAGGGCTGGAGAGCGGTACAATAATGAGTGCCTGCAGGCAACAGTGAAGCATGGTGGAGGTTCGTTGCAAGTTTGGGGCTGCATTTCAACAAACGGAATTGGGGATTTTATCTGGATTAATGGTGTCCTCAATGCTGAGAAATACAGGCAGGTACTTATCCATCATGCAATACCATCAGGGAGACACCCGATTGGCTCCAAATTTATTCTTCAACAAGACAACGACCCCAAACATACAGCCAATTTCATTAAGAACTATCTTCAGCGTAAAGAACAACAAGGAATCCTGGAAGTGATGATATGGTCCCCACAGAGCCCTGATCTCAACATCATCGAGTCTGTCTGGGATTACATGGAGACAAAAGGATTTGAGCAAGCATACATGCACAGAAGATCTGTGGTTAGTTCTCCAAGATGTTTAGAACAACCTCACTGTACAAGTGTACCTAGAAGAATTGATGTTGTTTTGAAGGAAAAGGGTGGTCACACTAAATATTGATTTTAGATTTCTCTTCTTTTCATTTACTTTGCTTTCTGATAATTTTTAGCAATTAACACTTCCATTTATAAAAGCATTCTTACTTTGCAGCATTTGTTCCACACCTGCCTAAAACTTTTGCACAGCGTGAGTGAGTGAGTGAGTATATAAACACTGGCACTCACCAACCAGTAGAAAAAATCTCCAATTTATTGCTTACAAATTACATGACATTGGTCATACATATACACACACACACACACATATATATATTATATACACACACTCATATATATATATATATATAATATGAGATATGGTAAGAACTTACCCTTGTTATCTCTATTTCTACGAAGTCCATAGGGTTCCACAGGATACCTTGGGGTATAGGTGTGACGTCAGTCGCTGGGCACCATAGAGTTAAGCTTTTCAGCCTCCCAGGATGCACTAGGGTCCCCCTCCTATACCCCGCCCCCGAGCCAAGGCACCTCAGTTAGTTATCAAGCCATAGGCCGGAGGAGGAGAAGGAAGAGAGAGAAAAAAGATCTGGACACATACAAGAATCACATTCTCACCAGAGGGAGACGGAAAACCGGTGACCAGAGCAAAGCCCATCTGCAGCACAGGTGCGACAGGGCGGGAGTCCTGTGGAACCCTATGGACTTCGTAGAAATAGAGATAACAAGGGTAAGTTCTTACCATATCTCATATTTTCTACTTCAGGGTCCATAGGGTATCCACAGGATACCTTGGGGATGTCCCAAAGCAGTATCCTTTAAGGGTGGGGACGCTCCTGTGCAGAAAGGAGAATCCGCCGCCCGAAGGAAGCATCCTGAGAGGCGAAGGTGTCAAACCTGTAATACCTCACGAAGGTATGGACAGAGGACCACGTAGCAGCCTTGCAGATCTGAACTGCCGAGGCACCACGTCGAGCTGCCCACGAAGGACCCACAGACCTAGTGGAATGAGCCTTCAGAGAAGGAGGGACCGGTAGGCCTTCATGAAGATAAGCTTCAGAAATAGCCATACGGATCCAGGCTGCCAAAGTTTGCTTTGAAGCAGGCCAACCCTTTTTACGGAAGCCATAGAGGACAAACAAAGCGTCCGACTTCCTAAACGAAGAAGTGCGGTCAACATAAGTCCTTAAGGCCCGCACAACATCCAAAGAGGCCTCACCCACGGAAAGACCCGGTGAGTTAAAGGCCGGAACAACTATTTCCTCGTTAACATGAAACTGGGAAACAACTTTGGGAAGAAACTCGGGCAGAGTGCGGAGCACTGCCCTGTTCCCATGAAAAACCAAGAAAGGGGGTCTACAAGAAAGAGCCCCTAACTCAGAAACACCCTCAGGACCACAGCCAAATCCCAAGGCGCCACAGGTGGAACAAAGGGCGGCTGAATGCGGAGAACACCCTGCATAAAGGTGCACACATCCGGGATTGTAGCAATCCTACGGTGAAACCAGACAGATAGGGCCGAAACCTGTACCTTCAAAGAAGCAAGGCGAAGCCCATGATCTAGTCCCGCTTGCAGGAAGGCGAGAATCCGAGACAGACGAAACTCCCGCGGTGCATAACCTCTCGGTCGACACCACTGGAAGAACGTATGCCACAAGCGATGGTATATCCTCGCGGAAGACGGTTTCCGAGCTCGTAACATGGAACGCACCACAGAGCTGGAAAACCCCCGGGACCTCAGCATGGCCGTCTCAACAGCCACGCCGTCAAAGACAGCCGAGTCAGGTCCGGGTGAAGGCAAGGACCCTGAGACAGAAGGTCCGGTCGTAGCGGCAACCGCAGAGGACTGTCCACGGACAGACCCTGAAGGTCTGAGAACCAGTGTCGTCTGGGCCACGCGGGAGCTATCAACAGGAGCGTCCCTCCTTCCTGTTTGAATTTCCGGATTACCCGTGGAAGAAGGGAGACCGGAGGGAACAGGTATGCGAACCGGAACGTCCACCGGACGGACAGAGCATCCACCAGAGACACCCCTTCGTCTCTTGTGCGAGACCCGTACACCGGCAACTTGTTGTTGTGCCGGGACGCCATGAGGTCGATTTCTGGAAGACCCCACCTGTCCACCAGTAGTTGAAAAACGTCCGGGTGCAGGGACCATTCCCCCGGATGAACGTCCTGGCGACTTAGAAAGTCCGCCTCCCAATTTAGCACTCCCGGGATGAAGACCGCTGATATGGCCGGAAGATTGCGCTCCGCCCAAACCAGGATCCGAGAGACCTCTACGAGAGCCGCCCGACTGCGAGTTCCTCCTTGCCTGTTTATGTAGGCCACGGTGGTAGCGTTGTCCGACTGGACCTGCACCGGGCGACCCTGGAGAAACCGCTGTGCCTGCTGGAGAGCATTGAAGACCGCACGGAGTTCCAAGATATTTATTGGAAGCTCCGCTTCTGTCGGCGTCCACCTGCCCTGGAACAAGTGTGGACCCGAAACTGCTCCCCAGCCCCGAAGACTGGCGTCCGTTGTCAACAGGACCCAATTTGGAACCCAGAACGGACGTCCCTTGTTGAGGTGGGTCGTCTGTAACCACCACGCAAGGGACAGGCGAACCTCCGGGGTGAGCACAATCGTCTGGGACTTCAGAGACTGAGGCAGCCCGTTCCACTTGGACAGGATCAGGTGCTGCAGAGGTCTGGAGTGAAACTGGGCGTATTCCACCATGTCGAACACCGACACCATGGAGCCCAGTAACCTCATCGCCGAGTGTAAGGACACCCGGCGGCTGTGCAGGCAACTGCGCACCCTTGACTGTAAAGCAGAGATCTTGTCCTCCGTCACGAAGATCCTTTGCTGTCCCGAGTCCAATAAGGCTCCAAGATGCAGAATCCTCCGAGACGGGATTAGAGTGGACTTCTGCCAGTTGATTAGCCAGCCGTGCCGTTGCAGCAGTGCAATGGTCAGGTCCAAGTGGCGTAACAGGAGCTCTGGAGATCCTGCCACCAATAACAGGTCGTCCAAATACGGCAACATGCGGACTCCCTGCAGCCGCAGAGAAGCCGCCATGACCGCCATCACCTTGGTGAAAACACGTGGTGCTGTTGCCAGGCCAAAAGGTAACGCCCGAAACTGGAAGTGGTCGCTGCGGATTGCAAACCTGAGGAACTGTTGATGGCGCAAAAGAATAGGGACATGCAGGTAAGCGTCCTGTATGTCCAATGACACCATGTAGTCCCCAGGTTCCAGCGCCAGAATGATGGACCGTAGGGTCTCCATCCGAAACTTCGGGACCCGCAAAGACTTGTTGAGTGCTTTGAGGTTGAGAATCGGACGATATGACCCATTGGGTTTCTGTACCAAAAATAGATTTGAATAGAAACCCTGGCCCCTCTGGGAGAATGGAACAGGCACTATAACTCCAGCCTGGAGCATAGTGTGCAATACCTTCCGCAGCTCCGTAGCCTTGTTCCGGTCTGATGGTAGACCCGTGGTGAATAAGCGAGCCGGGGATCTGTGCCGGAAGGAGAGGGCGTATCCGTGGGAAACCACCTCCAGAACCCAAGTGTCTGTCGTAGTGGTCGACCAACACTGGGCGAACTGTAGCAGGCGGCCTCCCACCCTGGGATCCCCCAAAGGGAGGCCCGGACCGTCAGGCCGCAGGCTTGTCATCTGGCTTGGGGGCCGGACGTCTGGTACTCCATGCCTGCTTCCGGGGCTTGACCGATTTCTTAGGGCCAGCCTGTCGAGGAAACGACTGTGGTTTGGGCCTGCCCTGGGCCCTACATGACCGAAAGGACGTTGGTCCCGAACCAGAAGGAGCAGCGGCCGACGGGAGACAAGCAGATTTGGCTGCCGCCAGCGTGGCCACAATCTTATCCAGATCCGGACCGAAGAGAACTTCTCCGGTTAACGGCAACGCTTCCAGACCTTTCTTGGAATCTGCATCCGCCTTCCAGGATCGCAGCCACAAGGTGCGACGAGCAGCTACCGCTGCTGAAGAAATTCTAGACACCAGAGTACTAATGTCTAGAGCCGCCTCGTTGATGTAGGTGGCCGAATCACGGAGATTGCCAATCAACTCCGCCTGTTCGGCCGGACAGTCGGATTCAAAAGAAGCCTCTAATGAATCCGCCCAGCGCTCCATCGCTCTGGCAACCCAGCAAATGGCCATAGCCGGCCGTGCTGCCCCCCCTGCAAGGGAATAAGCGGACTTCAGGCAGATTTCTACCTTGCGGTCCGTAGCATCCTTAAGGGAGGACATGGATGGCATCGGCAATGTGGCACTACGGACAAGACGGGTCACGTGAGAATCCACCTGTGGAGGGGATTCCCACTTAGCAAAATAATTATCCGCGAACGGATAAGCCACCGCCAGGCGTTTCTGCGGCTGGTATCTTTTGCCAGGTTGTTTCCACGCCTCCTCTAAATGGTCCACCAACTGACCCGAAAGAGGAAAGACTGTGGCATCGCCCTTCACATCTTTGAAAAAGGCATACTTAGATTTAGCCGCTGGGGGAACTTCGTCCTCAATCACCAAGGCTGTGCGGACCGCCCGAATAAGTCCAGGAATATATACTTTGGACTTAGCATCAGCGTCCTTAGTATGGAGAGGTTCCTGATCGTAAGGATCCAGAATCTCCCCATCATCAGACGTCCCTTCGTCATCCTCATAAGGAGCGGACAGAGACGCCACCGGCCTTTTATGAGGCCACATCACAGACTCCCCTTGCAACACATCCGACAAGTGCTGTACAGAACTCGTCAGGGAGTTAACCCACGCTGGCTCCTGAGAACCCGGGAGCGGGGAAATAGGGAGACTGTGGGGTACCACCAATTGTCGTGGGAACCCCTGCATGGGTGACGACACCACAGACTGCTGGGACAAACCCATCGGAGTAAACGCGGGCTGCGGAGCTAACTGGCCCACTAAAGCTGTTAACGCCTGAGCGAAACAAGCCCAGGGCGGCTCCTGTACCGGTGCTGTAACCGTAATAGGCCGCGCCATGGACAAACAATGCCGGCAAAGGCCCTCCGCGCTACCCTCCCCCTCCGCTAACGGTACTTTGCACGTGGTACACTGTAGCCGGAGGGGAAAATCACTTTCAGACATGATGGCACCACGTATGTGACCTCTCTCACCAATTAAGTATTAAATAGGCGAGAGACCACCCTGCAGCACCGCACCGCAAGGGCTTTAGCAGAAAGAACAGGGACAGTAATAAAGCTGACAGTTTAGAGAAGAAAAGTTACAGGCAGCGCTAGCACAGTCACATACAATGCAGAGAAATAACAATTCCTGCACTAACAGCGCTGATCACTCAACTACACAGACACAGGGCCTGGTAGGACACAGCGCTGCATACACAGACCTGAGCCACAGCGGAGGAGAGGTATGCGGGGGGACCCAGACCACGATGCTTCCGTCCAGCGCTTCCAGCAGCGTTCACCATGCGTTCTGGAGAAGATGGCCGCCGAGGAGCAGAGAGGAGGCTGGCCTGGGGGAGGAGCGCTGCCACAGGACCAGTCGGCAGCATGCAGAGAGGGCTGTGTGCAGCGGGGGAGGCGCCGGCTGTGAGACAGGGAAGGCGCGCTCCCCTGGCATGCATTTAACCCCTGGGACGCCGCAGCGCTACCGCTCTGCTGCGGTCCGCTGTCCCAGGGGGGAGTGGAAAGCGCAGGTTGGTCGCCTGGCTCCACGCTGCAGCCACTCCCCAGGGAGCCCCCTGCCTGGGGACAGGACCATGTGACCAGCGGGGACCCACCGCGGGACCCCGCTGCTTACCTTTGTCCCCCTTGGATCCGGCCATGGTCCGGAACATCTGGGGTCACCGCTAGCAGTGACCCCAGATGCTCACCAGCATCCCCGGATTGGTACCGGCGTTCTGGTACCGGCGGGGGTGTAGGGAAGACAGCATGGACGTCAGGACTGACTGTCCATGCTGTACATCCAGATGTGCAGCCACAGCTGCACTGAAGAAAGCTTCAGGGGCTCTTCTAGCCCCCACTCCGACAGGTGCACCCGACGCCGGCCGGGCACCAAACTAAACTGAGGTGCCTTGGCTCGGGGGCGGGGTATAGGAGGGGGACCCTAGTGCATCCTGGGAGGCTGAAAAGCTTAACTCTATGGTGCCCAGCGACTGACGTCACACCTATACCCCAAGGTATCCTGTGGATACCCTATGGACCCTGAAGTAGAAATATAAATATATATATATATATATATATATACACACACACAGTCAGGTCCATAAATATTGGGACATTGACAGAATTTTCATATTTTGGCCTCTATTCACCACCACAATGGCTTTGAAATGAAACAAACAAGATGTGCATTAACTGCAGACTTTCAGATTTAATTTGAGGGTAATGACATCCAAATCGGGTGAACGGTGTAGGAATTACAACGGTCTCTATATGTGCCTCCCACTTTTTAAGGGACCAAAAGTAATGGGACTATCAACTCAAAAGCTATTTCATGGACAGGTGTGAGCTATTCCCTCATTATTTAATTATCAATTAAGCTGGTAAAAGGTCTGGAGTTCATTCTAGGTGTGACATCTGCATTTGGAATCAGTTGCTATCAACTCTCAATATGAGATCCAAAGAGCTGTCACTATCAGTGAAGCAAGCCATCATTAGGCTGAAAAATCAAAACAAACCCATCAGAGAGATAGCAAAAACATTAGGTGGCGCCAAATAAACTGTTTGGAACATTCTTAAAAAGAAAGAACGCACCGGAGAGCTCAGCAGCACCAAAAGACCCGGAAGACCACGGAAAACAACTGTGGTGGATGACAGAAGAATTATTTCCCTGGTGAAGAAAAACCCCTTCACAACAGTTGGCTAAATCAAGAACATTTTCCAGGAGGTAGGTGTATATGTGTAAAAGTCAACAATCAAGAGAAGACTTCACAAGAGTGAATATAGAGGGTTCACCACAAGATGCAAACCATTGGTGAGCCACAAAAACAGGAAGACCAGATTAGAGTTTGCCAAACAACATCTAAAAAAGCCATTACAGTTCTGGAACAACATCCTATGGACAGATGAGACAAAGATCAACTTGTACCAGAGTGATGGGAAGAGAAGGAAAGGAACTGCTCATGATCCAAAACATACCACCTCATCAGTGAAGCATGGTGGTGATAGTGTCATGGCGTGGGCATGTATGGCTGCCAATGGAACTGGTTCTCTTGTATTTATTGATGATGTGACTGCTGACAAAAGCAGCAGAATGAATTCTGAAGTGTTTCGGGCAATATTATATGCTCATATTCAGTCAAATACTTCAGAACTCATTGGACGGCGCTTCACAGTGCAGATGGACAATGACCCGAAGCATAAGGCAAAAGCAACCAAAGAGTTTTTTAAGGCTAAAAAGTGGAATGTTATGCAATGGCCAAGTCAATCCCCTGACCTGAATCCGATTGAGCATGCATTTCACTTGATGAAGACAAAACTGAAAGGAAAATGCCCCAAGAACAAGCAGGAACTGAAGACATTTGCAGTAGAGGCCTGGCAGAGCATCACCAGGGATGAAACCCAGCGTCTAGTGATGTCTATGCGTTCCAGACTTCAGGCTGTAATTGCCTGCAAAGGATTTGCAACAAAGTATTAAAAAGTGAAAGTTAGATTTAGGATTATTTAGTTTGTCCCATTACTTTTGGCCCCTTATAAAGTGGGAGGCACATATAGAAACCGTTGTAATTTCTACACCGTTCACCTGATTTGGATGTAATTACCCTCAAATTAAATCTGAAAGTCTGCAGTTAAATCACATCTTGTTTGTTTCATTTCAAAGCCATTGTGGTGGTGAATAGAGGCCAAAATATGAAAATTCTGTTAATGTCCCAATATTTATGGACCTGACTGTACATATATATATATATATTACATTACACACACACACACATTACACACAGTGATTGGAAAATACACGCTGTAGCGTGTGTTTTACGCGGTACAGGCAGCAAGGGACTCCCTTTTTAAAAATGAGGGGGTCCTAGGCTCTGTTACAGCCGGCAAATAATATTTTCAGTGCATAAAAAAGCATAGTGTAATCAAATTATTTTGATTACACTATGCTTTGTGACTCATCCTGAAGAGAAAAAGTCTGCGGACTTTGAAACGTTGATGTTTCAGTCACCATTATGATCTGAAAATACAGTTTGTACATTACCTGTGAGTGCCGCCTGGTTCTGTACTATAGGAACGCTTGAACACACACACACACACACACACACATATTATACATACACACACACATATATTATACACACACACACACACACACACGCACACACACACACATTAGACCATGAAACTGGAGTAAAGACAAGGCGAGATCCTTCTCACAGTGGCTGTAGAACATCAAATTTGCAAACCAACCTAATAAGAATTTACAAAAAAATATTGGATGGGTTTTTCCTAAGAATCACAATTTCTGATAACATCTATAAAACTACTTGAGTTCAGACCAATTAACACAGCCCACTGTGAAACAATACAAAGGGAGTACACTACAATACAAAAGGCGTACACTACTACAAGGGTCTGTAGGCTATACTAAAAAATAGGAATTGGGTCCTTACTGCACACAAAAATCTCCAGGGCATGGACCTATAAATAAACTTCTATTTTTCATTAGCTATTACCATTTAAATAATGCTACAATTCAATTTCCTTATTTTATCAAAACTTTCCAATTTATTCATTTAACAAATTCTCACCTCTCAGCAGGTCAGACAGCAGTGGCCCGCAGTCCTCCGGAATGGAGTAGTCTCCCTTTCCAATATTCTCAAACAGTTTGTATATGTTGTCCCCTTCAAAGGGGTACAGCCCAGTAGTGATATTATACCTGTGCATTGAAAGACAGCAATTAATCATATAAAAAAAATATATACATATGAAAGCTAAAAAGGGAACTATTCTACTTTTGACAAGTCAATTTTAATTCATCACCTCAGTGGGGTGGGTGATAGGGGGTGCATGCGGTGCAATACAGGGACGTTGGAAATGGCTGATTGTTGTGGGTGTGTAATGCCTTGGGGTAAATGCACAATGGTAAACTCACAAGGTCACGCCCGCTGACCAGATGTCCACTTTGAACCCTGAGAAAGTGTCCAGGCCATTTGCGATCTCTGGAGGCTGAAAAGCAGGGGACCCCTGGCTGGTCCTGCAAGTGTCACCCTCTGCAAATGGGTGTAAGGCCTGTGGAGAGAGCGGAGGTGACCCCATACTGCTTTACCCCAGTATTGGAGCAGCATTCACTTAGGAGTGACCACCTGATCTCTCACAACCTACCTCCGCAACTCCCAGATCTGAGATTTTGAGCGTCCCGTCTGTTGTAAGCAGCAAGTTCCCAGGTTTGATGTCTTTATGCACAATGCCCTGACTATGAAGATACTCCAAACCATCCACAAGCTGGCAAAAATAACTACAAGAAAAAGAAAGCAAATTGGTGTACATATTCTAACTACAGATGACATAGCAAAAATACAATAAAAGGGGCAAAATATAACATATGGCATATTTTGAAAGAGGAAAAAAAACTAAATAAATAAATGAAAAAGTAAACAAGAGCTAGGATTTTACATAAAAACATTTCAATTGAATATGAAGTTATTCAAATAAAGAACATCTTCAAATGAAGTGAAGTAATAGTAAAAGGGAACATGCACTGAAACTGGAGGGAGGTAGGTTCAAAGGAAATCTGCGGAAAAACTTCACAGAAAGGGTGGTAGAGGCTGACAGTAGAGCAATTTAAACATGCTTGGATAGGCATAAGGATGTCCTTACAAAGAACTAAGGATCAAATAGGGTTGAAGTCAGGGGCTTCTGAAAGTACACTTTTGGTGCCCCTAAATTGCTGAAGGCCACCCCCTAAGGGGATGCTGAGGTAACCCGCTACACCACCTACCTGATGCAGGGTTGAAACAATAGTAATGCAGGGATTTCACCAACAGAAGTTATACAGTGGGAGCCTGGAGTGTAAAGATTTTGCTGGGTTTTGAACCATCAGGCTCTAAACTCACTGTGAGGGCAGTAGGGTGCTTGGGCACCTAAGCGTTGGTATTACATCATAGGTAGACAGCTCTTGTGGTTGTAGCAGGGTCTGAAGAGCAAGGAGTGCATCCGTGACTAATGACTAATGGACGAGAGAGACCCTCGGCATGGCCGTGCATGTTGCAGGACGGACCTGCGGAAAGTGCTAGTGCCCGCTGGTTGTCTATTATGTGTCAGAGGAAGCGCAGAGCTTTGCTCTCTCATTGACTGGCACCACTCAGATGTTTGGTGGGAGTGGAGATGCCCCCTCTGTTCAAGCGCCTATGGCTGAGGTTACCAAAATGTTAAAAAGAAGGGGCAGACTAGATGGGCCAAGAGGTTCTTTTATGTGTCATCAAATTCTATGTTTCTATTATGTTGAATAGTGCCGGGAATGAGTGCCTGGAGCTAGTCAATTGACTGCGTTCTAAACCAATGACTAGAAGTGCAAGTAGAAATCTAACTAAACTAGTGCTGCGATACTAGTAGCCTTACTGCGTGGACTAACAGCATCCCGCCCGACACTTGAGTCGGAGAATGCCGTTTACCTCGACTAGACCCCTGGCAAACTGCATATCCCGACTTAAGAGCCAGGCGTAACGCAGACAAAATAAAATAGCTCCAGGCACTCATTCCCGTCGCTATTCAAAATGGCATCAAATTGAGTCCCCACCATAGTTTTTTTCTGCCTATTTAGATTAATGCTATACATTTTAGGCTTATTTCATATTAAATTTTTAAATCGTCTCCATATTTCACCAGATTTTAATCCATTTTTATGGACATATTTTGCAACATAATAGTACATAAAAGTGTCAGCTCTACTCAAAACATAAAGGTAGAGAAGGCCAAAACCTAGGAATGGATGAAGAAACTTATAGCAGAATAAAGACAAACAACAGTGCTATGAACAGTGAACCACAATGGAATGATCTGAGTCAAAGGAGAGTGGTACTTACCCATGAGCCTGAAAGACAGGGAATCGTTTCTCCGATACACTGTCCAGCATCTCCTGCATTCCACACACACAGTACTCCATAACCATATACGTATGCAAAGAATTAAGGAAACAAACAACAAATAGATAAGGGGATACTTTTTGCATAAGAGCCATTGATATTCCCAGTCTTCCTGTCAAAACACGTGCAGTTCCTATTTCCTGCCTGGTGTGTCACTCTCTTCTCTGGTGCTTCTAGGACACACCGGTATGTATATCAGAAGGTTGTTGCAACAGCTGAGTGTGCTAGAAGCACCAGAGCAGAGAGCGACATCTCAGGCAGGAAAGAAGAACTGCACAGGTTGTGACAGGTGCAGGGTGCTAGAATGAAGACTACATATAATATGAAGACCTTGTGCCGCAAATTACAAAGAATGTTCAATCATTCAAATCAGGCTCTGCCCAGTGGTGCTTGCAATCTACATTCTGTACTGCACAAATATATTCACACACATACTGTAAAGCTAAATTTGCAGCTCATGGAAGCCTAGCAAATGTACAAACTCTGGCAACTATTATGCTGCCGTGTTGGCTGTATAATGTATACAGAAAAGTAATACAGCATAACTACTTCACAGGGGAAATTTCGGTATTCAAATAGAAGACTGGGAATATCAATGGCTCTTATGCAAAAAGTTAGGAAGCCATTTATATTAATGTCCGTAATACTCGATGTTCTCCCCAGGCTGTTTTTTGCGGGCGCACCACCAAACTACCGCCGGCACTTCCCCCGCCCCCGTGACTCCTCTGATTGAAGTAAAGCCTCATGTGTCCCTCCCCTCGGCACTGTGCACCTCCTGCGCTGTCCCCACGGGCGGCCGCGACTGCCTGGCTGGCTCAGGTTAGAATGGTGTCTTCTGGCATTGTCAGGGGAGGGTCAGGTTGCTAGACAGAAGGAACTGGATGTCGAAAGCCCAGGAGAGAGCGGCACCAGCGGATCCCACAGCAACACTACAGACAAGGGGTGCATGAATCCCAGGGGAGCCTCCAGACAAGACGACCCAGAGTTGGAAGTCTTCCCTGCTGTACCGCAACCGCAAGGAAGCCACACAAGAGATGAGCAGCAGAAAGGTCCCACAGTACACCGGCATTGCAATACACCAGCTGGTAAGCTCAGTTGATGCATGTGTCCAGGGGAGAGGGCAGCTTATTAGTTTCCATGAGTTTGGCCTCTTCTCATGTACTTTTATGTCTGCATGTAATTCAAGCCATTCAGCCAACCAATACAGTCTTAACAGTAGATCAGGTGTTGGAATAAAAAAAATTCTGTGGTGCCAGCAAGTGGGGACAGTATCTGTGTAGCCTGCAAGTGGGGACAGTATCTGTGTAGCCTGCAAGTGGGGACAGTATCTGTGTAGCCTGCAAGTGGGGACAGTATCTGTGTAGCCTGCAAGTGGGGACAGTATCTGTGTAGCCTGCAAGTGGGGACAGTATCTGTGTAGCCTGCAAGTGGGGACAGTATCTGGGAGCTGTATAAAAAATAAATTCTGTGGTGCCAGCACTAAATAACCTGATGCTGATTTCACTAGAGGGACCAGATCCTACAGACTTTGATTATGAAAAAGCCGCAAACGACTGGGTCTCTAAAAAGAAGATAACTAATATATAAACTGTTATTTCAAGTTGAAATCATTAGAAGGTCAGGGTTTAAAATATTTTATAATTGCGCATGCCCCCACCCGGCTAGAAAAATTTTCTGGGGAGAACACTGAATGCTGATTAAAGTTTGTCGAAATGGATTGCGATATCACTTTGCGCATATATGAATTTATAATCTAAATCTAAAATTTAAAATCTATAAATTAACAGGGCCCCCACAGAGGTGCATGACACCTGCATGTTTGTGTGGGTTTCATTTCTGGGTTCTAACATTTACAGATATTTATTGAGGCCTGTACTTAGATCTAAAGTCCTCACAAATGTTACAAGATGATAGTGAATTAGTTTTACTTAGTTACTGGAATATACTCAGACCAATTCTGCAACAACCAAAAATAAAACCCCCCAATAACTAAAAAGTAATGGGAAACCTCAACTGTGATAAACACTGACAAATGTCTCCTTATTAAAATGAGGTTGTTAGAATGAGACTTCGGTTCATTGGTGACCTCTATCAATGTTCCTTATCTTATGTTGAACGCTAGAACCAATACAGCCTTGCCATGGCAGGAAGAGCCAAGAAGTTAAAATTTGATCAGTTTTTAGAGAGGAGAAAGAGCTATAACTGATGAAGCAGGTACCATTTTTCCCTCACACTGACAAACATTTAATATTGCACAGTGGCTCTAGTGGTTGTGAGTAGGTATAGGAAGTTGGTGGGAGTACACTGACTGATCGGATCATTGTGTGCCATTCAGTGACACCATATGAGCACTTTAGTTACTAAAGTACACCTTTAAGACATCATTAGTACACTGACAGTTCAAAGGATATATCTTTTGCTTTTCTTCATTATATAACACGTCCACCAGCTGAATCACGTTCCGATGCCTTAAGCGTCGCAGCAGTTGAATCTCCCTAATTAAAAACAAAAAGGAAACTGGCAGTACTACCACATGATCAAGGTTATGGATGACAGACAAAACAAAACACAATAGTAAATATGGCCTGTAAATCAAAAGGGCAAGCAATAATGGTTAGCATGGTGGAAAACATAACACAGAAAACTTGTATATGGACAGTCATTTGTCTACTTAACCTTTATTTCATTCAATAGTGTACCAAAGCAACCAATTTATGTTGACATCTACTAGGACTAGAAATACATTTAGCCATTTTTAAGGTCCATCCATGTGACAAAGCCAGTAGTGCCTTAAGCTGGGTACACACTGGAGCGATGTAGTCTCTTATATATGCTGCATATCAAACTTGACGAGATCACATTCGCCGTATGCAGTGTAATGAAGGACGGAACATCGTTCTGACGTGTACCCAGGATCAGATATGTCAGGGTACACACTGAGCAAACAAAAGGTCATTTGTGTATTCTTGAAGTACACAAATGAAATATGGTCCCCGTCATGTGGATGAGAAAGGCATAGGTCATTACAAAGGATTTTCAGCTTTCAAAATGTAGCAAACACACATTTAAAATTTTTTATTAAAGTTTTTAATGCATCAATGGAATTTTAATTGGCAATTACAGAATGCCCATAATATCAGATTGGCATCACTGGGAAGAAAAAATGAAAGCAGCAGAATTATGGATTCCACCGATGAATGCCATGAAGCTTGTATACACAGAACAGGCTAAGGCAGAGAAAGTAAGAAATGGTAGGAGAGGGGGCAGAAGGACAGTTTAATGCCTACATAATAAAATACTGTTCATATGCACACACTTCATATCATTGTACATACTATACAAGAGCCATTTCCCCCACATCCTAATCTATAACCTCATTCCTATATCTACCGCAAACATGTGCTGAACTAACACGAAACTATAGAGTCCACAGGAACCACATAAATAATGCTTTTACTTCATCAACAAAAAGAACATTTCACAGAATCCACATTACATGGTATTTGCAAAAAAAATAATTACATAATGAAGAATCAATAACATACTACTGCATTTGATAACTATAACGAAAAATGTGGTCATGTGTCTCTCCTCACTAAACCGCAAACAAATATGAACAGGAACAAATAAATAAAAAAAATAAAAAAAGTGCTTTCACCAGAATGTACAGGACTTAAAAACAAGTTGGTGTGAAACTGATGAGCAAATATCAGCGAGATAAAAAAATATATGTTTAAAGTAGAGATGTGCAGGTTCGGATTTACTCGGTTCTTATCGCCATTTTACTGCAAGTTCGGATTTATTTTATTGGCTATCCAAAACACGTGATAGCCGATAGCCAATAAAATGCCGTTTTGAGATCCGAGTAAATCCAAACCTGCACATCTCTAGTTTAAAGATATACAAATGGAAATGACATAATTGACCAACCTCATGACAGCAATGCAATGATTGTCCTTTATCTACATTAGGTTTGAATTGCCCATTAGAAGTCACCTAAAACACAGTGGTGGAATGTATGGGGTCAATCTAATTAGGTGCGAGTTGGGTTGTATGAGCCCTATTCATGGCGAACTTGCACTGAGAATTTCATTTGCAATCCAATTTCAAACTCGCCTTGCTCAAAGAAAATTTACATTTTCGTGTGCACCCCCCTGAGCAGGTGAAAAGGTAGTGAAATTCATTACGCCAGAGGTTCCCAAACTGCGCCATTACAGTGCACATTTTAAGGATATCCATGCGTTAGGACAGGTGACTTAACTAGTACCTCAGTCAATTGGATTTAACCATCTGGACTCAAGCATTCTTAAAACCTGGACTATAATGGTGGAGTTTTGTAACCTCTGTCTTAAAGGTAAAAAGTTGGGACACACATAACCTCTGGTACACCTCTCCCAAAGCACAATCATGCACCTTATACCCTTTTTACACCAGAGCTAAAACCTGGGTTATTGCAGGGTTAACCCGGGTAGCTCCTTGGTGTAAAAGGGGACAGGGTTGGATTCCCGGGTCGAATGACCCGGCAATTCAACTCAGGTAACTTGCAGGGTTTAACACAGGAATGACCCTTGAAACCCTGCAGTGTAAACGACACGATCCAGGTCACGGTGACCTGGAGCGCGCCGCATGCCAGCCGATGGGCTGGCTTCAGTGGCGCTTGGAGATGACGTCATCTCCAAGCGTCCACTTCCACGCCGGAAGAGCCGGGTCAGTGCAGACCCGGCTCCGATGTGAACGGCGCTGACTTGGGAATTTCCTGGGCCGGCGCCGACTAAATTCCGGATCTGATCTGATTTGGAACCGTGTTCCAACCTCCGGGTCAGACCCGGAATTTAGGTATAAAAGCAGTATAAAAAGGTTTAAATAGCATAATTTGGAAAATAAATATGTCAGTTTTCAGGTGAATTTCTCTAAAAAGCTCAATAATGGGTTAAATGATGTGGGACATGTATGTGGAGGTCTTGCATTGACAGGATAGGGATTTTAGAACTTGCAGATTAGAGGTAAAAGTGTTTATTCCAACTTTTTACAAACTTGTATAAAAACAGAGATTCTGATAGACATTTGTCTGTACCCCAAATTGCTGGAAAGACTTCAATTTACTGAAAAACTCTTGCTTGCTATCATATTTCAACCATTAATAAAAGAACAAAAATCAGATATTTTACACAGTTTAAAAACCGCCTTCAATATGGTCCTGCTATCTAAGCTGTCACTTTTTTGGGGTCCTGTGTGGTTTAACCACTTTTTCCTGCACTTCTCCCAGGTAGCATTTTGTAGAAAAGTTGCACAACTACTGTGAACTGGAATTTCATAATTGGATCTCTCATTTCTCAGGTACGCGCATTCATGGAATGTATTTGAGTTCATGAAACAAATACGTACCTAATTAGATTGAGCCCTAAAGGCCCCCATACACCAGCAACGGATTGTCGCGACACTGCAATCCTGAGATGCCAGGTTATAGTATCGGTGAAATCCAAGATGTTGCATTTCACAGATTTGCCAATCACAATATGATAGTGATTTGCAAATCGGTGACATTTAACATGTATAATTTCACTGATCCTTTGAAGGATCGCAGAATTACGATAGCCGCCTGTTGGTATTTCCGATCTGATCGCAGAATCCGGCAATCTGTTGGCTAATGTATGAGGGCCTTAAGATTAAACAGGCCTTAATAGAATAATTACCACAATAAAACATCACATTATTCCCCTTTAGAATGTAATCTCTCACATGCAAGGCCCTCTTCCTTCATGTGCTTTGCCTTTATTCACTTATACCATCATCTCCTTCCCATCTACAACAGCACCTATCCCTTGAGCATTATGACTTCTGATGCAGCAATGTTTATAAACCACGTCCATGTCCTGCAATGCTCTGACTTTGTTCTTACTGCTTCTATGTGCACTGTGGACCCCTTGTGGTGCCATTTAAATAAAGGCCAATAATAACAACAGTAATGCAATTAACAGATTATTGTCTCATCTGAGTGTACAATGCACGTGCTAAATAAAATATATTAAACTTACTTTGGACTCATTTACTGGCACTTGTTAATTTTCTAAATACTGATAAGTATTCACAACAAATCCCCCCTCCCCATCAGATATTTTTATGTTTATGGAAAACTTACTTCTTGACATTGGCCTCTCCATTTGGGATCCTTCGTAATTTCTTTTTCTTGAGAATTTTGACAGCGCGGCGACATAGCGTATCCGAGTCCAGCATCTCCTTTACCTTGCCATAGGAGCCCTCACCCAACAGATCCCCCATAAGGTATTTTCCTACCAACTTTGCACGTTTGCGGCGAGGCTGGTATATAACCTCAGTGGAGTCAATGCGGTGAATAAAGGTGTCCATACCCACTGATAGGTCTCCCAAGAACACCATTTCTTGAGACTCCCCCTCATCCATACTGGGCTGGCACAAGCCTGACCCCCTACAATAGTGTCACAGCTTAAGAGCAATGATGTCACTGGGAGGTCAGGCCCTGACAGAAGAGCCCAGTGATTCCCAGCCCAGGGTTGTGATGTCACAGAATACTCACAAGAGAACTCGGTAACACTGACGTCAGAGTGCAGCCAGATAACGTCACAGGATGTTGACCTCCAGAAAACAATTCCCAGGGACTGCAGCTGCGATGTCACGGCGACCAGGATCCTCACACAACACGATGAGCGACTGTGACACTTGTTCCCGGCGATGACAGTGCCACCGGCCCCTTAGTCCAACCGCACAGTGGCCCACTGTCCCGAAGTAGCCGCATTTCCCGAGACACGATCGATTGTTACCGGTTCGTCCAGCACAAATTTTGTCCCGGCTAATGTCCCGGTTTCTAAACTGTCATGGGCCGCCGCGCCTGCGCCGCACACACTGTACATAGAGCATGTGCGGGGGGTTACCGCGATCTGCGCCTGCGCACAAGCAGCAGGAGGACCTGAAGGTGCACGCGCAGTGGGGCAATCCGCAAGTGATTTATTCGCCCCGCTCTATGCCTGACACTCAGCCATGTTATCAAACATAGGGAACGTTAATGTCGCAATGCTCGTTTTCCATAGGCTGTGTAAAATATGTCTGCGTCCTAATGTTTCCATTTGGATGAAAAGCATGTGAGAAGGCAGCAGTGAGGACAGCTGGGGGGGCCTTCCTTGTGAGTGAGAGGGCGGGGTTTCTGAAGCGAGAATGTTGCCTGGACTGCAGTATAAAGCGGACCCGAATGTGGATCTGTTTGTGGGCGTGGTTGAGTTGTTGCAGGGGCGGGGCAACGTACGCAGTGATGCCCCCGGCCCCAGCTGCATGACAGACAGACTAGTGACACAGGCCAGGGTAGCTCTGGCTCCTGCCGTGGGAGGCGATGCAGGTGCACCCAGCTATCATCGGATAGGAGACCGTAAAACAGTCGTCCACTAAATAGCACTGAAGGGGAATGCGTTTCTGAAATGAGGAGGGCACTAATGTAGTGGGATGTCGTCATGTCCCTAACAACCGGTTCTTGAGTAGCACTGAAATGATGACAGTGGGCCTGATTCAGAGACGGACGCTATTTGCTCTCGCTCGTTCAGAAAAATGGGCCGGATATTTTAATAGAGCGCTCGCTCTTTGTGGTCTGTTGACGCCTCTATGTCTGAGCGAGCGAACGAAATATGCGCTCGCTATTTTGTAAAGACGCCCCCTGGCCATTCGCATCATACGTCATCTCCGCTATTAGATTAATCGAGTACATCGAAAGGCGCAGTGCTTGTGGTTGGATTTTCCTACCGCAATCATGTGAACAGTTCAGGCTAAGAGACAACCAAGTGACGTGGCCGATGATGCTGCTTTGTTAATTATGCACACCCTTAAAGCGCCCGTTTTGACCGTTTGGCACGCCTGCGTTCGGATCTCCACTCCCCGTTTTCAAGCACCTTCCCCTGTTACCACCCACAAACGCCTCATCCTGTCACTCAAATTAGCAGGCACTCGCTATTTTGCGAACACACGATTTCCGACCGCACTGACTGGTTGGCGCATGCGCATTACGACCCATACGCAGATGTGCGAACATCGCTCGGAGCTTACGAGCTGCTCTGAATCAGGCCCAGTGTGCAAACTCTCAGTATCTGTAAACCTACTGCATCAGCAATGAGACCTGCTGTAAAGATGGGTAAAGACTACGATATATAGTTCTGATGTAGATCTGAACAATAATTATTGTACACATTGTATAGTGTGTATGTCCCTTCCATCACTCATCGCATCGTCTCATCTGCTGTTCTGCACAGCAGATTGGACGATGCAATGAAAGACGCGGTGCAGTTGCATGCAGCATGTAACAACACATTGCGCCATTGTACACTGGACTGTGCAGTGTGTACGGTGAGCACAATGTATCGTTACATTGCATGGTGTGTACCCAGCTTAATTTTACCAGTGACACTGACCTAGGTGATAATACTTTTACCCAATAGTGAGACAACTTTCATGATTATTATTAGTGGTGCCACCAAGTATTCGTAGTGTCGTACATGAATAATTGAACTGAATACAAAATAAAAAGATCCAATCGGACAGTACAGAGGCAAAAATCAACCTGAGATAATGACACAACAAAATGAGACACCGTTATCAACGGTAGCACTCAATGGCCCCATGCCTGGGAAGTGTGGACAAAAGGGTCAGAGTCATGGACTGAGTGGTAGTGCACTGCAGACAAAAATAGTGCAGGTTGAAAACCAAGAGAGTGAAGGTCCCTGCCTGTGAGAGCTTATAGTCTAAAGCAAATGTTCTCAAACTCTGTCCTCAGGACCCCAAACAGTGCATGTTTTCCATGTCTCCTCACAGAAACAAGTGAAATAATTATCTCCACCT
Organism: Taudactylus pleione; assembly: GCA_031769625.1. Classification (NCBI taxonomy): domain Eukaryota; kingdom Metazoa; phylum Chordata; class Amphibia; order Anura; family Myobatrachidae; genus Taudactylus; species Taudactylus pleione. The sequence continues at coordinate 6,819,186 of JAUIMM010000043.1, read as the reverse complement.
GTGGATCTTTTAAAATGTGTCAGTGAGTAATGAATACACCTGTGCAACTGCTGGGTGACCTGGAAAACATGACCTGTGTGGGGTCCTGAGGACCGAGTTTAAGAACCACTGGTCTAAAGTGTTGCGGGTGTAAAATTGGGAGCTGAACTATAAAGAGATGTGTAGGGGGGAAAGTGGATGTGAGTTGATAATGTGAGCAGAGCAGGTAGGCTTTAATGAACAGGCATGGTTCATTCCTGCAGGCTGATAGACAAACTGCAAAGATGAGGATGGGAGCAGCATGTGAAAAGTCTTGAGTGTGAGAGGGTGATCAGCAATCCTATACCCCCCTCAAACCTCAAATGCCTCTCAGACCTCACATATACCCGTTACATTCCCATCAGACTTTCCATCGAATTGTTATTGTAAAGGCCCTCAAGGATTTAAGAATTTTTGAACAATGGTTTTCAGGTATTCCAGTGTTACAAGAGCTGCCGGTATAATTGTTGTGTAGCCTTTCCCGTGTAAAGGTGCATTACTACAGGTGATAGTAGTGTTACTGATGGCAGTAACCCTCTCAAGGTTGACAGGAGCCAGTTAACATACCAGTATATTTTTGGATTGTGGATTTAGGGGCCTATGTATCAAAGCTTGAGAGAGAAAATTATGAGATATGTCGAAGCTGGATAATTGGCTGAGACCAGATCAGCTTAAAATAAGATCGAAATGACGCCATCTTGCGAATGGCCGCAAGACACCATTTTGGAAATGAGATCGGCAAGACGCCATTTTTCGAATGGCCGCTCAGCGCCATTTTAGCTAAACTCACACTTAAGTACATATGGCGATGCTATTATTAGCATTAGGCGATCGCATCTTTTACCATACCCCATACACACATTAATACACACTGTTGCGCTGTTAACATGTCGCATATTAGCGTATGCATAAGATCCTGTATGAAAACGCTGTTCATTAGCTTAGTGCGCACGCATCTGCCCGAAGTTAACTAGCGTCTTTTTCCAAATCCCTAATACTTACATAATGCACACTCACACAAAAGGTTCCATAGCTTTAAAGTATAAGATCCGTTTTATCCATTTATTACAAATGCTGTGAAATAAATACTATTTTTGTATCTAAGGTTTAATACGTGATAAGTAAGCCGTGTTTGGTATTATACTGATCTGAACTTCCTCAACAGCTTCCCGGTATCATCGGTGAGAAGATCGCAACATGCATTTTCAACTTATGGACCGTAGAGACTTAAAGCACCAAAATATACATTGTAAAACCAACAGCCAAGATTTGCATGAGGCGGGAAAACGGAGGCAACAAGCTGTTAGAGGCTGTTCTGTGTCCATTTGAATCAACCTGTTAAATGCCCTGTAACAAACGCACCATGATAGGGAACCAATGGGATCAGCAACAAACCTCTATTGTGTTGTCTGTTTCTGTAAGGGTATAAATGTGTGTGGTGTGACCCCAGTCTGAAGTCTTCTTGCTGATTGACGGAGGTTTCTTGCTGATGCTGGTATCTGGTCCAGAGCGCGTGCGTATGTATAACTGTATCTTGGGTCTGTATAATTCTTTGCGCTAAATTGTACTTAGATCACAGCGTGTAACTGACTGTACTTTACTTGAATAATACTTTGTGCTTTGGAAACACATGTTCAAGGTCTAAAGTCTTTATTTCTACATCAGGGTCCATAGGGTATCCACAGGATACCTTGGGTATAGGTGATGACGTCAGGCATCGGGCACCATAGAGTTAAGTTTTCAGCCTCCTAGGATGCACTAGGGTCCCCCTCCTATACCCCGCCCCCGAGCCAAGGCATCTCAGTTTCGTTGGTGCCCGGCTTGGATTCGGAGCACCTGTTTAGAGGGGGGCTAAGGCTAGCCCCTGAAGTTTTCTTCGAGGCAGCTGTGGCTGCACATCTGGAAGTACAGCATGGACAGTCACTGCTGACGTCCATGCTGTCTCCCCTACACCCCGCCGGTACCAGAACGCCGGTACTGATTCGGGGATGCTGGTAAGCATCTGGGGTCACGGCTAGCGGTGACCCCAGATGTTTAGGACCATGGCCGGATTCAAGGGGGCAACAGGAAAGCAGCAGGGTCCCGCGGTGGGTCCCTGCTGAACACATGGTCCAAAGTCCCCAGGCAGGAGGCTCCCTGGGGACTGGCTGCAGTGTGGAGCCAGGTAACCTGCGCTTCCACTACCCCCCTGGGACAGCGGACCGCAGCTGAGCGGTAGCGCTGCAGCGTCCCAGGGGTTAATTACATGCCAGGGGAGCGTACACAGCCTGCGCCTCCCTTGCACACAGCGCTGCTGATTGGCCCTGTGGCAGCGCTCCTCCCCCAGGCCGGCCTTCTCTCTGCTCCTCGGTGGCCATCTTTACAGAAGCATGGTGGAAGCTGCTGATTGGTGGCATCGCGGTCTGGGTCCCCCGGCATACCTCTCCTCCGTTGACTACAGGTCTGTGTATGCGGCGCTGTGTCCTACCAGGCTCTGTGTCTGCATAGTTGAGGAACAGCGCTGATAGTGCAGAGATTAATTTCTTCTGCATTGTATGTGACCTGCTAACGTCTGCTGCCTGTACTTTCACTTTCTACTGTCAGCCATTTTACTGTCCCTGCTCTTTTTCTGTAAAGCCCTTGCGGTGCGGTGCTTGCAGGGTGGTTCTCCCACTATACTAACGAGTATCAGTGAGAGGGGTCACATACTTACCATCATGTCTGAGAGTGAATTTCCTCTCCAGCTTATGTGTACTATGGGTCTCATTCAGACCCACTCGCGAGTGCAGGACGCTCGCAAGCGGGTCGAGGGAGCTCCATCGTGCGCATGCGCGAGGCGTTCCCATGGGAATGCCTACCGTCTTGGTCCGGCCCCACTGTCAGTGGGAGTGATTTTGGCTCCGATAGAGCCAAAATCACTCCAGGGCTTGTGTCAGCGAGACCCTACCGCAGGGTCTCGTCGCAAGCCTGATGGTCGTGATGGTCTTGACCATCGCGACCATCATCATGGACGCTCGCATAAGCTGTGAGTGGTAACCCACAGCTATGCGAGCGTCCAAAAGGCAGCTCCAAATTGAAATAGAACGGCCCTGATTCAGAGCGAGCACTCTGGTCAGAGCGTCCGGCTCTGAATCAGGGCCTAAGTGCAATGTACCGATAGCGGAGGGGGAGGGTAACGTGGAGGGGCTATGTTGGCAGTGTTATTTATTGGCACGGCCAATTACTGTCACGGCTCCCATACAGGAACCTCCCTGGGCTTGTTGCGCTAAAGCGCTTACAACCCTGGTGGGCCAGTTAGTGCCGCCACCTGCGTTTTCCCAGATGGGATTGTCCCAGCAGTCAGTGGTGTCGTCACCCATGCAGGGGTTCCTGAGACAACTGATTGTACCCCACAGTCTCCCTATTTCCCCTCCCCAGGTTTCACAGGAGCCTGCGTGGGTTAATTCACTGACAAATTCAGTACAGCATTTGTCGGACGTGTTACATGGGGAGTCTGTGTTGCGGCCACATAAGCGGCCTGTGGCATCTCTGTCTGCTCCTTATGAGGATGGTGACGTCCGATGATGGTGAGATTCTGGATCTATCTGACCAAGAACCTCTCCGTACTAAAGAGTCGGACGCTAGGTTTATATTCCTGGCCTTATTCGGGCAGTCCGCACAGCTTTAATTATTGAGGATGACGATCCTCCGATGTCCAAGTCTGAATATGCCTTTTTTAAGGATATTAAGGGTGACTCCACAGTGTTTCCTCTTTCGGGTCAGTTAGTAGACCATTTGGAGGAAACACCCTGGTAAACGGTATCAGTCTCAGAGGCGCTTAGCGGTGGCTTATCCGTTTGCGGACAATTATTTTTCTAAGTGGGAATCCCTCTCCACAGGTGGATTCTCATGTGACACACCTAGTCCGAAGTGCCACATTGCCCATGCCCTCCATGTCCTCCTTGAAGGGTGCTACGGACCGCAAGGTGGAGATCTGCCTAAAGTCCATTTATTCCCTCGCGGGGGGGCATCCAGACCGGCTATGGCCGTATGTTGGGTAGCCAGAGCTATGGAGCGCTGGGCTGATAGTTTGGAGGTGTGTTTGGATTCCGACTGTTCGTCTGAACAGGCCGAGTTGGTAGGCAATCTCCGGGATTCGGCCACTTACATCAATGAAGCGGCCTTGGATACCAGTACCCTCACATCTCGGATTTCTTCGGCAGCTGTGGCTGCTCGTCGCACATTATGGTTGCGATCTTGGAAGGGGGACGCTGATTCCAAAAAGGGCTTGGAGAAGTCCTATTTGGTCCGGCTTTTAATGGAGAAGTCCTATTTGGTCCGGATCTGGACAAAATTGTGGCCACGCTGGCGGCAGCTAAATCTGCATGTCTCCCGTCTGCTGCAGTCCCTTCCAGTTCGGGTACGTCGGCCTTACAGGGTCCAGGGTAGGCCTAAAGCACAGTCTTTTCCCCGACAGGCTGTCCCCAAAAAATCGGCCAAGCCCAGGAAACAGGCCTGGAGTACCAGACGTCTGGCCCCTAAGTCAGATGACAAACCTGCGGCCTGACGGTCCGGGCCTCCCTTTGGGGGATCCCAAAGTGGGAGGCCACCTGCTGCAGTTCGCCCAGTGTTGGTCGATAACCACGACAGACAATTGGGTTCACAAGGTGGTTTCTCACGGGTATGCCCTCTACTTTCGGCACAGGCCCCCATCCCGATTCTTCACCACAGGCCTTCCATTAGACCGGAACTAAGCCGTGGAACAGCGGAAGGTTTTGCACACTATGCTCCAGGCTGGAGTTATAGTGCCTGTTCCATTCTCCCAGAGGGGCCAGAGTTTCTATTCCAATCTATTTTTGGTGCAGAAACCCAATGGGTCGTACCGTCCGATTCTCAACCTCAAGGCCCTCAACAAGTCCTTGTGAGTGCCACGGTTTTGGATGGAGACCCTACGGTCCATCATTCTGGCGCTGGAACCTGAGGATTACATGGTGTTGTTGGACATACAGGACGCTTACCTGCATGTCCCTATTCTCTTACTCCATCAACAGTTCCTCAGGTTTGCAATCCGCAACGATCACTTCCAGTTCCGGGTGTTACCTTTTGGCCTGGTGACAGCACCGCGAGTGTTCACCAAGGTCATGGCGGCTTACCTGCGAATGCAGGGAGTCCGCATGTTGCCGTACCTAGACGACCTTCTGTTGGTAGCAGGATCTCCAGAGCTCCTTCTACGCCACTTGGACTTGACGATTGCAGTACTGCAACATCACGGCTGGTTAATAAACTGGCAAAAGTCCGCCCTGATCCCGTCTCAGAGGATTTTTCACCTCGGAGCCTTATTGGACTCCAGACAGCAGATGATCTTTGTGACGGGGGAAAAGGTCTCTGCCTTACAGTTGAGGGTGCACAGTTGTCTCTGCAGAGTCGCCGAGTGTCTCTGCACTTGGCGATGAGGTTACTGGGCTCCTTGATGTCAGTATTCAACATGGTGGAATATGCCCAGTTTCACTCCAGACCTCTGCAGCAATTGATCCTGTCCAAATGGAATGGATTATCTCAGAGTCTAAAGTCCCAGACAATGGTGCTCACTCCGGAGGTTCACCTGTCCCTAGTCTGGTGGTTGCAGATGACCCACCTCAACAAGGGTTGTCCATTTTGGGTGGCGAACTGGATACTGTTAACAACGGACGCCAGCCTTCGGGGCTGGGGAGCTGTCACGGGTCCACACTTGTTCCAGGGCAGATGGACTCAGGCGGAAAAGGAGCTTCCAATAAACATCTTGGAACTCCGCGTGGTTTTCAATGCTCTCCAGCAGGCACATCGGGTTCTCCAAGGTCACCCCGTGCAGGTCCAGTCGGACAACGCCACCACCGTGGCCTACATAAATCGGCAAGGAGGAACCTGAAGTCGGGCGGCACTCGTAGAGGTGTCCCGCATCCTGGTCTGGGCAGAGCGCAATCTCCCGGCCATATCAGCGGTATTCATCCCGGGAGTCCTCAACTGGGAGGTGGACTGTCTCAGTCGCCAGGACGTTCATCCGGGGGAGTGGTCTCTGCACCAGGATGTCTTTCAACTTCTGGTGGACAGGTGGGGGTCTTCCAGAGATAGACCTCATGGCGTCACGGCACAACAACAAGTTGCCGATGTACGGGTCTCGAACAAGAGACGAAAAGGTGTCTCTGGTGGATGCTCTGTCCGTCCAGTGGACGTTCCGGTTTGCTTATCTCTTTCCTTCGCCTTCTCTTCTTCCACGGGTAATCCGGAAATTCAAACAGGAAGGAGGGATGCTCCTGTTGATAGCTCCCGCTTGGCCCAGGCGGCACTGGTTCTCAGACCTTCAGAGTCTGTCCGTGGACATTTCTCTGCGGTTGCCGCTACGAGCGGAACTGCTGTCACAGGATCCTTGTCTTCACCCGGACGTGACTCTGCTGTCTTTGACGGCGTGGCTGTTGAGACGGCCATGTTAAGGTCCAGGGGGTTTTCCAGCTCTGTGTGGCATACGTTCTTCCAGTGGTGTCGACCAAGAGGTTATGCCCCTTGGGAGTTCCGTCTGTCTAGAGTGTTAGCTTTCCTACAGGTGGGACTAGACCATGGGCTTCGCCTTGCTTCTCTGAAGGTGCAGGTGTCTGCCCTGTCTGTCTGGTTCCATCGTAGGATTGCTGCAATCCCTGATGTGCGCACCTTTATGCAAGGTGTTCTTCGGATTCAGCCGCCTTTTGTTCCACCAGTGGCGCCTTGGGATTTAGCTGTGCTCAGTGGACCTTAAATGGCTGACAGCTAAAACAATTTTCCTTCTGGCCATTGCTTCGGCCAGACGTGTTTCTGACTTAGGGGCTCTCTCCTGTAGACCCCCTTTCCTGATTTTTCATAGAAACAGGGCAGTGCTGCGCACTCGTCCTGAATTTCTTCCCAAAGTTGTTTCACGTTTTCATATCAACGAGGAAATCATTGTGCCGGCTTTTAACTCACCTAATCTTTCAGTGGGTGAGGCCACTTTGGACGTTGTGTGGGCCTTAAGGATTTATGTTGACCGCACTTCTTCGTTTAGGAAGTCTGATGCCTTATTTGTCCTCTATGGCTTCCGTAAAAAGGGTTGGCCTTCTTCAAAGCAAACTTTGGCAGGTTGGATTCGTATAGCAATTTCAGAAGCTTATCTTCATGAAGGCCTTCCGGTTCCATCCTCTGTGAGGGCTCATAGCACTAAGTCTGTGGGTCCTTCGTGGGCAGCTCGACGTGGTGCCTCTGCAGTCCAGATCTGCAAGGCTGCCACGTGGTCCTCTGTCCATACCTTTGTGAGGTATTACGTGTTTGACACCTTTGCCTCTCAGGATGCTTCCTTCGGGCGGCGGATTCTCCTTTCAGCACAGGAGCGTCCCCACCCTTGAAGGATACTGCTTTGGGACATCCCCAAGGTATCCTGTGGATACCCTATGGACCCTGATGTAGAAAATATGAGATATGGTAAGAACTTACCTTTGTTATCTCTATTTCTATGAAGTCCATAGGGTTCCACAGGACTCCCGCCCTGTTGCACCTGTGCTGCAGATGGGCTTTACTCTGGTCACCGGTTTTTCCGTCTCCCTCTGGTGAGAATGTGATTCTTGTGTGTGTCCAGATCTTTTTTCTTTCTCTTCCATCTCCTCCTCTGGCCTATGGCTTGGTATGTAACTGAGATGCCTTGGCTCGGGGGCGGGGTATAGGGGGGGACCCTAGTGCATCCTGGGAGGCTGAAAACTTAACTCTATGGTGCCCCATGCCTCACGTCATCACCTATACCCAAGGTATCCTGTGGAACCCTATGGACTTCGTAGAAATAGAGATAACAAAGGTAAGTTCTTACCATATCCTATTTTTACTGTTTGACTGCATACGCAAATAGTGTAAATTTTAGAGGTTTATAGGCAGGTTTTAGAAGGTATAGGTAGGAGCGTATAGAGGTTCAAATTCAGTATCCTTAGTTGGGGGCTCGTAGAGTGAGGTCACTTACGTATTCACACGACATCTCACCAAAGGGTGGATAGTGGCCACATGCAGTTTTACCTGCAACCACTTGGTGCTGAGAGATCGCTACCCGTTATCGTGTGAGTCAGGGTACGCTGACTAGAATCCAGGGACGAGAAAGGAAAAAGTTTGTTTTCCTTTGTTGATAGAATTTCATGCTAAAAAGTTGCCGCAGTATTGCGCACGCGGCTGAGTCGCATTTTTTGCACGCGTAATAGAGACGCACTTTTGCGTACGCAGCTAAAGTTAAGTCATGCGGTTGTGTAGTAGTCGCAGTATTGTGTATGCGACTAGTTGCACAATAGCGTATACGTATTTCCGGTCTTGCTGCCACGTGTTTTAAAAACAAAGCCGTTAAGCTCACATTATCAATTGTTGCCAATAACTGGGTTAACATGTATTTTTCTGTGCAGGAAAAAAGTGTGTAACCGTGAGTACTTGTTTAGGGTGTAACACAGGACCTAAATGTTAAGGGTATCTTAGGACCCTTAAGTGCTAGGCGCAGGAAGTTGGCCTAGTGACTCGGTAGCAGCTTACCGTTTAGTTTACACAAGGAAGGTGTATGGGTTGTTATTTTTGTTAGGGTTTGGCTCCCAGCGTGATTATAGCGTTCAGTAATCAATGTGTGTGATCTCTTTAGGCTTATTTGAACACTATAATTGAACCGCATAATTTTGGTTAGATTATGATTGTGAGCTGGTGAGAGGGTGGACGAAATCAACCGGAAAACAAAGGGTACTTTGCTGCCCCCTAGCGGTCAAAACGTAGTCAAAAAGTGATTTCTGCGTGGGAGCAGCTTTTCTCCCATAGGTGAGTGGAGGCATCTAGAGGTCCTCCATAGGGTTCGTGTCCGCAGGTAAGTGAAATTATCTTGATTGTCTTTCACCAGTTAAAATTTTTATTGAAAAACGTAGGAGTTGTCCCAAGTTGGGAGCCACGCAAACAATAGAAATGTTAGACAATGATGTGCTGCTAATGGAAGCGCCGCTTGGTTCGGCCCGTCAAATTATGCATACTAAGTACGGTGCTTATGCAATAAGGTATTGTGACGTATGGTTTAAAATAACGATGAAGAGTGTTAGACCGTTTCCCAGAATTGGTAGTTTTGATAAAGATGTATTGGATGATGTCCGGGATCACATCAGTCTGATGCGTTGTCGAGGGAAAGAGGTAAAATATTATGAATGTTTAAAGTTGTGGCAGCATGAAGGGGATGCTTGGCTTAAAAATGTGCAAGCGACGCAAACTAGCGTTGCAAACGCATTGCCAGAAAATAAACCTGCGGCGCTAAATGGCAATGCATGCGAGCCACAAAATGGCATGTATGTGTGGCAAGGTAGCGTTTCGGAAGGTATTGCCAGCAGTTCACGCGCACCACCACCACCACCTTATGTGGATGGGGGTGCAGGTACAGTTATTGAAAAAACCCATAAAAATGTAAAAAGCAATTTGTACCCTCTCTTAAGTAACCATAAGGAAAATGTTTATGATGTGGATGATGAGCCTATTGTCATGTCTGCCGTTTCCCATGCTGTACACATGTTAGATGCGGCACCACGACAAGCCCAAGTGGTGCCACTAACTCCATCAGTAACAGCACAGGAAGTGTTAAACTCCTCTGTGCCCGTGGAGGAAGTTGTTAATACTATACGTTGCAGCAACAGACTAAACCCCAGCCAGGTAATAAGGTCAAAGGTAGCAATGCGGTCGGTCTGCATCCCAGCCGGACAATAACTGTTCCGAATGGGAATGCGGATGCGAGCGGAGTTGTACCTACAAGGGAAGTGGTAATGCATTGTCCTTGGACTAGAGCGGAGCTAAATTCCATCATAAATGATTTCCCCGATCCCAAAAAGGAATTAGCCAAATGTCAAAGATTTTTGAGAAATTTGGGTGGTTCTCACGAGCCAACCAATAAAGATTGGCGGGTGGTGTTAAGGACCTGTCTACCACACAATATCGACATGACAAAATGTATCACTGATTGTGTATTGGATGGTGACATTCCCTTAACAGACCAAGTAAACTAAGGTATCATTACCCGTATTATAACTCAATTGGGTGTATATTTTCCAGTAGTAGTTAAATGGAACAAAATTTTCACCATAAAGCAAAAGGAGAATGAATCTGCAGAAGATTGTTGCGACCGGGCTCTGCAGGCTATCACCCAGTACACTGGGTTAGATGATATTAAAGATAGCACTCACCACAGGGGAATGATTGTCACCATACTCATGGATGGCCTTAAAGAGAACCTAAAAACCCTGGTTCAGACCTCACAGCTTGGCTGGAGGGGAGTCACAATAGATACCCTCATAGAATCCGCCATAGAACATGACAAAAACATCTCAAAGAGAGAGAGACCCAGAGCGAGAAACTAATGGCTGTCAGTATTCAAGCTCTGGGAGGAATGACAGTAACGTCACAGCCAGCAGACACACCTGCACCCACACACACCTGCACCTGAACAGTTATACGCCCTCACTAATCCTACACCACCGCAAACAGCCTTATCCCACTTATCCTACAGAACCACAAGTCCCATACTACCCACAAACTTCATATCCTCCACCATATCCTTTCCCTCAATATCCTTACCCATACCCACCACCTCTCCCTCCTGCTCAACCCACACAACAATCCTTTTCTTCATCCCATCCACGAACGTGTTTTAATTGTAACCAGCTAGGACATTTAAGTAGAAACTGTACGGCAAAAAGGGTAGGACCCCCAACTCAAGGAAAACCTGCATATCCCCATAAGGGATATGCACAGAGACCAGCAAGCACCAGCTCCAGTTGTGGCCATTAATGCTTTATTGGAGAGTGGGAGCCAATGCAAGGGGTCAGGTCATACCTGTAGTCTACAGATAGTCAGGTTAACGGGAGGTACTAGGGAAGAGCCAGTCATGATGGTTGATGTAGCTAGAACTAAATATCCTTTTCTTGTAGACACAGGGGTGACCAGGTCAGTGATAAAATCTCCCATTAAGTTACAGGTAACCAACGAGACAATACCAGCAATGGGCGTAATGGGTAAAGTGCAACATTATCCTTTAACAAAATCCACAGAGGTTACAATCGGGCTGTTGCATACCAGGCATTCTTTCCTTCTGGCTGCTGCGGCTCCTACTAACCTGCTGGGTAGAGATTTGTTATGTAAGATGGGATGTGTCATATATTGCACCGCTGATGGTGTCTTTCTAGATATCCCAGAGAGAGGTGAGGGATATGTTGGACACTCCCCAAAGGATAATGTATCACTCCACCAGTGTAAATGGAAATCCATCTCAGGTAGATCAAATGTTATCCCAAATTCCAGATTCACTTTGGACCAAGGATGGACAGGACACTGGATTAATGGCAAATGTAAGCCCTATAATGGTAACTTTAAAAGGCGGTAGGCAAGCTCCAAAAATTCTCCAGTACCCACTAAAACAGGAGGTAGAATTAGGGGTTTATCCAACAATTGAGCGATTATTACAACAGGGAATCTTAGTTCATACAGCTAGTATAGCCAACAGTCCCATCTTTCCGATAAAGAAGAGTGGTGGGAGGGGTTATAGGCTGTTACAAGACCATAGAGGTGTTAATAAGGTAGTATAGAGCCAATTTCCCGTAGTGCCAAATCCAGCTGTCATTCTTATGCAGATCCCACCAAATGCAACCCATTTCACTGTCATTGACCTCTGTTCTGCTTTCTTCTCTGTGCCTCTTCATCCTGACTGTCAGTACCTATTCGCCTTCACATACAGGGGTGTACAATACACATGGACACGATTGCCCCAAGGTTTCATAGACAGCCCCAGTATCTTCTCCCAGGCCTTGCACGACTGTTTACAATCTTTTCAACCTGCCAATGGATTTTTTCTAACTCAATATGTAGATGATTTATTGCTATGTTCTGATTAATTTATGTCATGTTTAAATGATACTAAACTTTTGTTGCTTCACCTCTCGCACACAGGACACAAGGTTTCTAAGGACAAACTACAGCTGTACCAATCCAGAGTAAAATATTTGGGACACTGCCTAACCCAGGGGTTGCGACATCTCACAAATGACAGAATCCAAGCCATACAGAACATGGCGCTGCCGCAGAACCAACAGCAAATCCGTACCTTCTTGGGAATGTGTGGATACTGTAGAATGTGGATCCCAGGTTTTTCTATTTTGGCCTTACCTTTGAGGAAGACTTAGTCTCTTCCTCAAAGCCCGATCATGTTATACACACAGAGGAATCAGAGTAGGCTTTCCTTAATATTGAGGATAGTCTGACAAAAGCACCTGCATTGGGAATACCTGATTATGAAAAACCCTTTGATTTGTATTGTACGGAAGCCGATGGTTGTGCTGCAGATGTCCTCACACAAAAACATGGTGATGCCAGTAGGTCCGTAGCATACTACAGTGCCCAATTGGACACTGTAGCAAGATAACTACCAACGTGTTTAAGAAGTGTAGCAGCTATACCCCTGTGCGACTCCATCAGATGTTTCCCTCCTCATCGCATGTTGGTGAGGTTGCGGCCATAGAGGCACTATGATACATATCTGGTGGACATGTCCAAATATCCCCTTCTGGGATTTGGCTTCTTGATCTTTTGAACTCTCTCTTGGAATTCCCAGTGACAAAGGATCCCAGGGTATTTTTGTTATGCTGCTCAACACCAAATCTTCATATATTTTCAAAGAAATTACTTATGCATGTTCTATCAGCAGCCAAATCTCTGATAGCCCTTAATTGGAAAAATACCTCCCCACCATCTCTTTCTGCACTCAAACGCCAGATTTGGCATATAGCTGCTATGGAAGAGATAACTTATTACCACCATGATAGAGGACATATATTCGCTCAAGTGTTGGCTCCCTAGCTCTCTGCTGAACATAGACATCTACCCTCGACTTCCTCTGGGAGTTGACGTGTATGAAGACCCATGGAGGTAGGCGCAGATTTTCCTTCTTTTTCTTTTTTTTTTTTTTCTTCCCATCACTATTTATATACTTATTTTATATTTGTTTTTGTTTTTTGGTTTAAACTGAAACTCTTCATTCCATTTATTCCCGTGGTCATTTTCCCCCTCCCTTCCCCTCCCTAACCCCTTCTTCCCCCCTATGGCTTCTGTCTTATGATTGTTGTCTTATATTTAAATACTTATTTGTAGTGATAATTTGGTTATCAATTTATATCCGTTGTCACCATTAATGGATCGATTTATATTTTATTTTTGTCTTAACCAATTAAATTTTACTTTTGATTGCGCAAAGCTATTTGATATTTGTATTGTTTATTCTTTTGTTGTCGGTGACACGGTTTTGATGTTTATTTTTTTGTTTTTCTTGTTATGATTGACCATCCAAAATAAAGAATTTGAAAAAAAAGAAGTGTAGCAGAGATGGCTCTATTGGTGAGTAAAAGTGAGGACGTAGTATTGAGCCATGATATGATTGTCTACACTCCCCAAGCTGTATCTGCTCTGCTAAACTCTGCCCAAACCAGACATGTTTCTTCAGCTTGGTTTACCAAATGGGAACTAGCTCTAATTGCACCTGCAAACATCACTGTTAAATGATGCAGTACGCTGAATCCAGCAACGTATTTACCATATGTACAACATGATGTACAAAGGGTGGAAGGAGACGAGTTGCTGGTGGGAAGTGAGTTCAGCGGACATAATGATACACACGATTGTATGGAATATCTGAATCAGACCTTTACTGCTAGACCTGACATATGTGATACACCTTTAGAGAATGTGGATGTGACATTTTACACGGATGGGAGTTGTCATAGACAAACAGACACATGTGAACTATGTACAGGTTATGCTGTTGTAAATGACACAGACATCATAGAAGCCGAACCCCTTGGTCCTCCTCACTCAGCCCAGGTGGCAGAGTTAGTAGCATTAAAAAGAGCATGTGAATTGGCATCAGGCAAATCTGCCAACATTTACACTGACTCTAGGTACGCGTTCGGAGTCGTGCACGATTTCGAAGCTCTATGGCGTCTGAGAAATTTTATGACAGCAGCAGGCACACCAGTTGCACATTCCAGACACATAAAACAATTACTAAAAGCAATCCAACTGCACAAAACGGTGGCAGTAATTAAGTGTAAAGCCCATACATGTGAGAGTGACCCGGTGTCACTGGGCAACAACAGAGCCAATGAAACTGCAAAATGGGCAGCAGGGTTAAAAATATTTTTACCAACAGAACAAATGATGTCTTTCCAAACAATTGATATGCTGAAACTAATTGAGATGCAAAATTTGTGTTCAATCCAGCAAAAGTCCATCTGGAAGTCCAAGGGATGTGGGCAAGAGTCCCGCGGGCTCTGGAGGGACGGACAAGGTAAGCCAGTAGCCCCCAAAGCATATTACCCCAGCCTGGCTGAGGCAGCACACGGTCTGACCCATCAGGGAAAACAAGGTATGTGCAAATTGGTGAGAGCATACTGGTGCGCACCGGGTTTTTCTTCACAAGCAGAAAAGAGAGCAATGTCCTGTCTGACCTGCTTGAGGAAGAACATAGGGAAAGCGATCCCTACCAAACCATCCCACATTCCACCGACTGACGGACCTTTCCAGGTGATACAAATTGATTTTAACCAATTACCACCCTGCAGGAATCTCAAGTATGTATTAGTGTGCACTGACGTATTTTCCAATTGGGTTGAGGCCTACCCAGCGGCCACCCAGCGGCTGCGTTTACTGCCAAGAAAATAGTACAGGAGTTTGTATGCAGATACGGTATCCCTAAAATTATCGAGAGTGACAAGGGTACCCATTTCACAGGTGATGTTTTTCAAAATATGTGTAAGTTGATGGGGATTAATAGTTGACTTCACACCCCCTACCGACAGCAGGCCAGCGCCAAGGTAGAGAGGATGAACGGGACTATTAAAAATAAGTTAAGTAAAGTCATGGCAGAGACTGGACTAGGATGGCCAGAAGCATTACTGTTGGTCCTGCATAGCATAAGGACCACTCCTAGACCCCCTCTAAATCTGTCCCCCTTTCAAACACTGTTTGGTAGACAACCTTATTTGATATAAGTCCACAGGAAGACTTGAAGGGTAACAATGAGGTAATTGTAAAGTATCTTATATCAATGAGTAAACAGTTAAAACAGCAACAGCAGAAACTGAAATTGTTGTCCCATGATATGCCTGAAACTAACTGTCATGATGTTGAACCAGGAGAATATGTTATGATCAGAAATTTCTTGCGTTCAGGTTGTTTGACTGATCGGTGGGAAGGTCTGTACCAGGTGCTGCTGACAAGTACTACATCTTTGAAGGTGGCTGAGAGAGATACCTGGGTCCATTCCACTCACTGCAAAAAGGTCAACCAACCGGTGGAGAAACAAGGCGGAGACAAGGCTGATAATGTGGACCTGTCGATCACGAGCTTGTTCCGGGAGGATTGAAAAGGTCATAGTGAGATACCTGAACTGAGAGAAATTTGCAGGTCTTTGTCGTGGCAATGGACTAGCCTGCTGTGTTCATTTTCATATTCTCTTTTAGAGTGTTCACCATCCTGGTTGGTTCGGGAATGTCCGGTTTCTGTGTCGGGGGACTGATAGAGGAGATGGGAGCTGATGGCAGCGCTGATGTAGTGGAGTCAGGAGGAGTGCTATGCCAATCAGGGGAGTGTCTGATCAATTTTAGTACTGTGATTGTTAAAAGAGCTGTTATTCCGGATACTCGGGAACGGTGTGGAGGTTTATCGTCTGAAGATTCCTGTATTTGTGAGTTTTGTGGGTCCCTAGTTGATGAGAACTGTATCAAACGGTGCCGACCTAAATATAACCCGTACTGGGGTGGGTATCCTTTAGAGGATTATCATAGCATGGTAGGCAAAGTTTTAAATCAAACTGATTGTTGGGTGTGCTCACATGTGCCACAGGGTCAACATAATGTAGGGTTGGTGCCATTTCCGCTGAATATCACGGAAATTTTAGAATTGAAAAAAGGGAAAACCTTGGATGGAAAATTCCTCTCATCCAAACCACCTCATTTCAAACTATATCAATTCCAAGCAGATAGATCACTTTTGTGTTTAAACATAACCAACCCCAATAAACCAGGGAATTGGGAAGTGACGGGGATTAATCAGACGATGACCTTCTCACTGAGAGCTGATAATGAGTCTATGAATCATGATCTGTTACGCTCAATTAAATCTAATGGGAGAAACTTTAGGTATCGTTATACATTAAGTTCCACCAAAGAAATTATTGGTAAGGTACCATATGGATATTGTGCTAAGATAATACAACCAGAAACTTGCATATACCAGATGGAAGAACCTGAAATAGGATTATTTGCAAGGGAAATGTGTTTAATGATAATGATGCATACTATTCCTTATGTTCTCCCCGATAATGTATATTTTATATGTGGAAGAAAAGCGTATAAGTGGCTCTCCCCGAGTTCCGAAGGTTTGTGTTACCTGGGAAGAGTAGTCCCAAAGGTTATGACCCTCACACATGTTGAAATGCTCAATATTCATAAAAACACACCATCACCACATCTTCACACACAGTATGAACACAGAGGCAAAAGAAATATGATACCTGGTGATTTGCATAAAGCCACTCAGTTAATTAGTGAGACAACTGGCTTTCAAGTTTTAGTAGCACTGGATCCCACCAGGATCGCTCGGGGTACACTAAATTTTAGATATATACAGGATCTTGCTAAATTGATAGATAATATCACCGAGATGTATGATGACACCTTCAGGTATACAGGTAGGGAATTGCAAGCATACAAGAAAGAACTGGTGCAACACAGGCTAGTGTTAAATTATTTAACTGCTGTCACTGGAGGATATTGCGTAGCTTTGGCCACCCAATTTGGAGTGAAGTGTTGCACCTATGTCACCAATGATACCAGCGATCCCAAGGAGGTAATAGACCGAAAGATGGATGAAATTCTGCAGCTGAAATAGGAATTTCGGAAGAACCATAATGCTTCAGTGGCTTAAGTAGAGGAATGGGTGTCATGGTTGAACCCAGTGAAATGGTTCTCAGGCCTAGGGAAATGGGCCCAGGAAATGATCGCAAGCGTAGGTAACTTCCTGATCCGTATACTGGTCATCATCATAGTAATTGGCATATGTGTCCGGTGTGCTCCTATTGTGTTGAAGTGTGGAAAATGTAAGAATAAGGTAAAACGAAGGAACGAAATTATGATGATGGTCAGTAATGACAATATGAATACTGAGGTAAGTATAGAACTGCATTACAACCCTGAACTTGGGAATACCATCATATAATGTATTATATTTAGATGAGCATAAAAAGTATTATTAAAATGTTATTTTTCTCATCCAAACATCTTAGATGATGTAAGTCTCTAGTCCCCATCAAAACTTCCTTTATAGGACTGGTGCATCCCCACATCTCTCACATGATCTCCCAAGGTCCGCAGTGTGCGTATAATGGTAGTTTTATGTCCCCTCATAGAGACACACAATTTATGGATTAAGAACCACCGTGTGCCATAATAACATTAAGTAATATATAAATGTACGCCTAAATGAATTTTAAATCAGAGTGTGATAGCATGTTGTTCGCTATCAAAGGGTGGACTGTCGAAGCAGGATAATTGGCTGAGACCAGATCCGCTTAAAATAAGATCGAAACGACGCCATCTTGCGAATGGCCACAAGACACAATTTTGGAAATGAGATCGGCAAGACGCCATTTTGCGAATGGCTGCTCAGCGCCATTTTAGCTAAACTCACACTTAAGTACATATGGCGATGCTATTATTAGCATTAGGCGATCACATCTTTTACCATACCCCATACACACATTACTACACACTGTTGCGCTGTTAACATGTCTCATATTAGCGAATGCATAAGATCCTGTATGAAAACGCTGTTCATTAGCTTAGTGCACACGCATCTGCCCGAAGTTAACTAGCGTCTTTTCCCAAATCCCTAATACTTACATAATGCACACTCACACAAAAAGTTCCATAGCTTTCAAGTATAAGATCCAAGTTTTATTCATTTATTACAAATGCTGTGAAATAAAGACTATTTTGGTATTGTTGGGGTGACGAGGCTTCCTACCCCTGGATCATGGTATGAGAAACGCTGCTCCTATTTTATTAATTTTCCTTACAGCCGGCTGGGAAGATAAAGAAACTCAACACACTTGTGATGAATTCCACTTAGCTCTCAGAGGTACATCCCCTTTGAGCCGTCTTTTATAAGTTCACAAAACTGCTGTCACAAATATTTGCCAAAAATTGTTTGACAGAAAAGAATACATATGATTGGTTAACAAGTACATAGGATGTGTCAATGCATCTTTCAGTTTGTCGTTTTTTCACAGTGTCCAGACTTAGGGCCTGATTCAGAGCCACTCGTATGCGGCAGCTCGTTCGCTCTGAGCGATGTTTGCCCAACTGCGCATGCGTACGGATCGTTATACGCATGCGCGAACCAGTCAGTGCGGCCGAAATTCATGTGCTCGCAAAATAGCGAATGCCTGCTATTTTGAGTGACAGAAAGAGGCGTATGTGGGTGGTAACAGGGGAAGGTGCTTGAAAACGGGGAGTGGAGATCCGATCGCAGGCGTGCTTAAAGATCAAAACGGGCGTTTTATGGGTGTGCATATTTAAAACAGCAGCGTCATTGACCACGTCACTGGGTTATTTTATAGCCAGAACTGCTCGCAAAATTGTGGTAGCAAAAACCAACCACAAGAATAGCGAGCAGTTCATACCCTGGTCGATGTACTCGATTAATCTAATAAATAGCGGACATGACGTAGGATGCGAGCGGCCAGGGGGCGTAGTTTCCCAAAAAACGACCGCAAGTTTTGTACGCTCGTTCAGACCTAGAGGCGTGAACAGACCGCAAAGAGCGAACGGTTCATTTGAATAGCCACCCCTATTTTCTGGACGAGCGAGCGCTAATTGCGTCCGGCTCTGAATCAGGCCCTTAGTATCCTCTTCTGGGATTCTTCAGCTGCTGCTCTCCTTCAGCTGCTTGTTCAATACAATCTCATGATATTTGTGTAAAGGAAAATGGCTTTTTCTGATGAATCATACAGTATGTAAATAAACACTATAAATTATTATCGACTCTCACAGTATCTAAGGTTTAATATGTGATAAGTAAGCTGTGTTTGGTATTATACTGATCTGCACTTCCTCAACAGCTTCCCGGTATCATCGGTGTGAAGATCGCAACATGCATTCTCAACTTATGGACCGTAGAGACTTAAAGCACCAAAATGTACATTGTAAAACCAACAGCCAAGATTTGCATGAGGCGGGAAAACGGAGGCAACAAGCTGTTAGAGGCTGTTCTGTGTCCATTTGAATCAACCTGTTAAATGCCCTGTAACAAACGCACCGTGATAGGGAACCAATGGGATCAGCAACAAACCTCTCTATTGTGTTGTTTGTTTCTGTAAGGGTATAAATGTGTGTGTGGTGTGACCCCAGTCTGAAGTCTTCTTGCTGATTGATGGAGGTTTCTTGCTGATGCCGGTATCTGTCCAGAGCGCGTGCGTATGTATAACTCTATCTTGGGTCTGTATAATTCTTTGCGCTAAATTGTACTTAGATCACAGCGTGTAACTGACTGTACTTTACTTGAATAATACTTTGTGCTTTGGAAACACATGTTCAAGGTCTAAAGACTTTATTTTACTGTATGACTGCGTACACACATAGCGTAAATTTTAGAGGTTTATAGGCAGGTTTTAGAAGGTATAGGTAGGAGCGTATAGAGTTTCAAATTCAGTATCCTTAGATATAAATCACCAACCAATCAGCTTCTAACTTACATTTTATAGGCTGTGTTTGAAAAATGACAGGAGCTAATTGGTTAATACTTTTTCTCTCACAATTTTATCTCTCATCAAGCTTTGATACATAGGCCCCTAAAATCGGAGTACTAGGAGGAAACCCAATGCAGACATGGGTAGAACATACAAACTTCACATATTCCCTATTGACCTAACCTCTATGTTGACATTTAGGCCCTGATTCAGAGCCGGACGCTCTGACCAGAGCGCTCGCTCTGAATCAGGGCCCACCTCCATTAATATGGAGCGTCCTCCTGGATGCTCGTATAGCTGTGGGTCACCACCCACAGCATATACGAGCGTGCAGGATGATGGTCGCGATGGTCTTGACCATCGCGACCATCGCCACTGCGAGCAGAAGCCTGCGGTTAAGTTTCTCAACCGCAAGGCCAGGAGTGATTTTGGCTCTATCAGAGCCAAAATCACTCCCACTGACATCACTAGTGATGTCAGTGGGGCCGGCTTCTGACGGTAGGCGTTCCCTTGGGAACGCCTCCGTCTGGCAGGCACGCCCACCAAAGGGGGCGTGCTGTCAATCTACATCGACAGCACGCCCCCTTTGATCAGACACTACGAGCGAAGGAAAGTTCTTCGCTCGTCGCGTCTCGCGCATGCGCACGACGGGGCTCCCTCCGTCGTGCGCATGCGCAGTGCAGACCATCGACCCACTTGCGAGCGGACAGTCGCTCGCGAGTGGGTCTGAATCAGGGCCTTAGACTGTTGACATTGTGAATATTAACTTTACATACCACACCTTTCATATGTACCAGCTGAAATCATCCCAGTTAAGGTACACATCCACTAGATGACAGGCAAAAGACTGCGTGATTACGACATTGTAATCGTGTAGTCGTTTGTCTGTCTGTGATGTGCCTTCACTGAACGAGCACTCGTTCAGTGAAGGCACATCAATTATCTGCAAACATGTTGAAGCTGATGATATCGTCAGTTTGTACAACATATTTGTACGATGATAGATGTCTAAATGGGAAGCTGATGGACAAAATCCCGACTGCCGGCTTCCCGACTGTCTAATCCCGGCAAGGTACTAATGACAGGCGTCGAAATCCCAACGCCTGTCATTAGACCTACGCCGGGAGCCCGACACCCAGCATACCGATCAAAGGTAAGCCGGGTGCGGACAGCCGCGCGGGGGGGAGGGTTAGGTTAGGCACCCCCCCGGGAGACTTAGGGTTAGGCTGCGGGGAAGGGGGGTTAGGCACTTAGAGGGGGGTTAGGCACTTAGGGGAGAGGTTAGGGTTAGGCACCCCTAAGTTAGGGTTAGCGGGTAGAATAGGGTTAGTTAATACTTACCTTTTTATGTTCGGTACCTTCGCGACTGCCAGGCTACCGCTATCGGGATTTGAAAATCAAATTGAAAATTAAATCATACCGATTCCATCTAAATGACCAGCGGGTGCGCGCATCGCTGGACGTTTTAGACATTTTTTAAACAATCTGCAAACGATTATCGAACGATAATGATATTGTTATCGTTCAATCGCTCAGTTTAATCATCTAGTGGATGTGTGCCTTCACACTTGATTGCAAGCCTTTATACTTTATCTCACATGGAAAGTGTACTGTATTTAAGCGATGAACAGTCTGTTATGCCCTAGCTTTATGACGGCAAAGGATTGGATTGTTTGTCGAATTTATGTAATTTTACTTTTGAAGGATAGAATTTATTGCAGCAGTGAATGCAAATAGCTTCATGTTTGATTTTGAAAACACAATTTTTTTGAAGAGCAAATGTCACTTCTTGTACTGCTGGTATATAGACGATATCCTATTGATTTGTATCGGATGTGAAACGTACTTTCGGAAGTGAGGAAGCTGCTCATAATCTCCAGTGTAACACATGATACATAACAGTACAACAGAAATCATATATTGGGCATTTTGAATTCTGTAAATAATGGAGGATTGAGCACAAACTGATATATAAAGGCCCCCATACACGGGGCAATAAAGCAGGCTATCCGACTGATTAGTGCGATTTACCTGCTATATCGCACCGTGTATGGCCCTGATTTCGGGCCGAGTGCGCTCCCGTGGGGTCATACATCGCACCCCCCTGATCTTTCTGCAGAACCATAAGATCAGGGGATGCGCTGTGCGATCCCATGGATTGCTATGTGGGTGAGAGAGGGGGGAGCCGGCATAGCGACGGTCGGCCACCAGATCGCACCGTGTGTGTGGAGAACCCGATATGTCGAACGACGGATCCCCTGTCCCATCGCACCGTGTATGGGGACCTTAAAGGGGCCTATCCATTAGCAGATCTTTTTCTAATGATGAAAGATAAAAGATTATTGTCACGGCTCGAGGTATTGGAAGGGGTGGACCCGAACTGGGTTGAGATGCAGAGACACCAGGAGCAGGAGAGAGTTGGAATTTAGATGGTTTAATGTAATTCCTTTGCATACAGTAAAATGAGGACTAAACGTGAGATAATAATTATAGTCCTTGGCGCAGAGATGCACAACTGAAGACACTGTAAACAAAAGATAAAAGTCTCTGAGGTTCAGAGGGTACTGTGGACAGGAACTGTAGAATTGAAGAAGGATAACAATACTCTAGGGTAGTTGAATATAACTCCTGGATGGAGTATGCAGAATTGGTATATGAACTTGAGTCAGACTCCGGGACGGAGTACGCTGGATGGGATGAGCACTTGAATAGGACTCCGGCATGGAGTTTGCTGGATTGGGTGAAGCACTTTGAATAAGACTTCAGGATGGAGTGTGCTGGATTGGGTGAAGCACTTTGAATAAGACTCTGGGATGGAGTGTGCTGGATTGGGTGAAGCACTTTGAATAAGACTTCAGGATGGAGTGTGCTGGATTGGGTGAAGCACTTTGAATATGACTCTGGGATGGAGTGTGCTGGATTGGGTGAAGCACTTTGAATAGGACTCCGGGATGGAGTGTGCTGGATTGGGTGAAGCACTTTGAATAAGACTCCGAGATGGAGTACGCTGGGCTGGGAGCAGGAATACTCCCGACTGGAGTATACAGGAACTGAAGGCAGGCAAACTGGAAAGGATACCAGCGGAGCTCAGGAACATAGGTCTTGCTGTAGCAAAGAGCACTATTGTACTGGCAATGAGACAGAGTCAGGGAAGGGCTTTTATACCCCTGGTCGGATGATGATTGGCTGGAGCAACTGGAGAATGCTGCTGACTGGATGGATCTGGACCACCTGACTTGATCCAAGATGGCCGCCCCCATGATCCGGAGGTCTGACACACTGAAGTGCATGGGAGTGTGGCTGGGACACCTAGGCAACAGCGGGGATGCAGGAAACCACCTTCAGGCATAGGCCCCACTCTGGATTCAACTGACAAGAGCGACCAGCGACTCAGCAAGGCGCGATGACATAAGCGCATGGGGAGATGCGGGGGTCTCAGCCATAGGTCTCTAGCATGGTTTGTGACAAATATCCCTTGAAAATTCCTGGGGCTTCGGTGACAATTATCAGTCATGTACATGACAGATTTTTGCACACGACGAACAATATTGCATGACATCATTCAGGGAGTGGATTTTTTTTTTATGTTTCTATGAATTTTCATTAAAAATATCGTTTGTCGTTCACCGCTTATAAACTGCCAGATATTTGTAATATCTGGCAGTGATAAGTGATAATTGACCAACATGTTGGAGAGACGAAAGACACAATTTATCGGCCGCTGGAGTGCGCATCTGTCATCAGGGGCGGAGCTAGACTTTTCATTTCTATCCTGGCACCTCCCCTTTCGGGTGCGGTGGGAACACACCTTAGTGCAATTGTGAACAGGTGCATGGAAAGGTATGCGTTCATCATCCCGGCGGAGGTGATGACGACGCTTACAATAACGGCGCCAGCATCCCGTCCGCCGTGATGCCTAAGGCATATTTGCCTACCCTCCCGAATCCTGCGGGAGACTCCCGGTTCCTGCGGGAGTCTCCCGCTGCCCCGGAAAGTTAAATAAAACCCCGGATTCCCCTCTACTTCCTCTGATGTAAAGAGGCGGAGCCTGATTGATTGAACAGCTGTTGTCTTACATGAGGAAACTCGGCGCCGCGCAGTTGGAGTCACAGTCACCAGATCCCCCAGCCTGTACAGGGACACTTGCAGTCTGTCCCACCGGCAAGAGCTTTGTCGACGGTGACTGCAGCAGGAGGGAGGTGAGCGCTGCGCTTCACAACAACAGCGCATTAGATCCAATCCGGGACTTCCAATTGGGGCAGGAGGGGAGCGTCTGCACAGGCATGCAGAGTTCCCGTCTCCCTACACAGACATAGGTCAGGAGAGATAACTTCCTTAGCGCATCGGCGGGAGTGTCTGACAGGGATCGCGGCAAACTCGCCTACCCACACTGAGGCTAAACTGATTGACTGGAGCTGCACATCAGGTAGCAGCTGTCCAGACTGGCAGAGCTGCTGGTCCCGTAGTGGAGAGCAGCGATGAAGCGGTGGGGAGCTCGGAGGAGGCGTGCCTGTTTCCCAGGGTGAGTGTCGGGTTTTAACTACAGCAGCTCCATAGGCTGGCACTGCCCCATGTGTATGTGTGTGTGTGTTGTTGAGCCCTGTGTGCGTTTGTGTGTAGGGTATGTTTGTTTGTGTGTAGTCTGACACTGGCTCGTGTGTGTGTTGGCTCTGAACCCTGTGTTTAGGGTGTATTCGTTTGTGTATAGTCTAGCACTGACCCCTGTGTGTGTGTAGGCTGGCTATGAACCGTGTGTGTGAGCGGAAGTGCGTTAGTGCATGCGTGATTGTAGGCTGACATGTTTACACTGGCACAACTTAGAAATATAATATTTTATTCAACAGGCAGGTCAGAATGTTCCACACACACCCCTGAGCGGCAGCAGATACGCTCATAGGTGGAGTCAGACATGCCCTTTGGGCAGAGCATGACATGCCCCTTCAGCGCCACTTTGCACTGTGCAATCTAATATCGTTTATAGTCTCCCTGAAACTCATTTTCAAAAGTAGGCAAGTATGGCCTAAGGTAAGTAGCTGGTTGGGGGGGACGGTTAGGCACTAGGTGGAGG
Source organism: Taudactylus pleione (assembly GCA_031769625.1). Taxonomy (NCBI): domain Eukaryota; kingdom Metazoa; phylum Chordata; class Amphibia; order Anura; family Myobatrachidae; genus Taudactylus; species Taudactylus pleione. The sequence continues at coordinate 6,794,326 of JAUIMM010000043.1, read as the reverse complement.
CTTTGGCACTAAGGGGGGATGGTTGGGTTTAGGGTGCAGGGAGGGGGATGTTAGGTTTAGGCACTATGGGGAGGTTAGGTTCAGGCACCAGGGAAAGAGGATTAGGGTAGAAAGAAGGTTGGCATACCGACCAGCAAGTGTCGGTATGTTAACCCGATCGAGACCCAGACGTCAGGATTCTGACTGCCTGGATCTGCTCCCCATGGAAAGCACCTGTATGTGTTTGTATATGTATATATATATATATATATATATGCACACACACACTGGGCCTGATTCAGAGCCGGACGCTATTTGCGCTTACTCATTTAGAAAAAGGGGCCGGCTATTTAAATTGAGCGCTCGCTCTTTGCGGTCTGTTGACGCCTCTATGTCTGAGCGAGCGAACAAAATATGTGCTCGCTATTTTGTAAAGACGCCCCCTGGCCGCTCGCATCCTACGTCATCTCCGCTATTTATTTGATTAATCGAGTACATCGAAAGGCATCTGGACTGCTCGCAGTGCTTGTGGTTAGATTTTCCTACCGCAATCATGCGACCAGTTCAGGCTAAGAAACAACCAAGTGACGTGGTCGATGACGCTGCTTTGTTAATTATGCACACCCTTAAAACGCCCATTTTGACCTTTTGGCACGCCTGCGTTCGGATCACCACTCCCCGTTTTCCGCCTCATCCTGTCACTCAAATTAGCAGGCACTCGCTATTTTGCGAGCGCTCGATTTCCGACCGCAATGACTGGTTGGCGCATGCGCATTACGATCCATACGCATGCGCAGATGTGCGAACATCGCACGGAGCGAACGAGCGGCCGCTTACGAGCAGCTCTGAATCAGGCCCTCTGTGTGTATATATATATATATATATATGTATATATACACACACACACACAGATATATATATACTTCCCCCCACAGCTCCTCAGTTGTTGGTGCCAGCATGCACATCAAAGTGTGACACACAGAGTCATTCGTCAAACCCTCCCCAGGGCTGCAGACACTGGCTGCTACTACAGTGTGCGTCACAAATACCAGGGGGCAGAGTGGCGGGAGAAGGATGAGGGGACGCTCGGAACTCTAACAGGAGGGATAGAAAGGTAATAAACAGGGAGCCTTCTATTACCTCAGAGGCAGAGCTGCTTCCCTTGCTACTGCCTGACATCGGTCCCAGAGCTGCTGTCACGTCGTGCTAGACAGCGAGCATCAGCAGTGGATTGTGCCCAGAGTCGGAAACAGACAGGTTACAGGAACAGGAGGTGGAGGAGCGGAGCTGGAGGCAGGACCATCAGCCAACACTGCAACACTGCCAGTGCCACTGAAGTTACAATACTCTATGGTCACGACTTGCACCTGGACCATGAGGCTTCACACTGTATGGGGGAGTGTCTGGCGCTTGCGCTAGGTGGGGCGATCGCTCCAATGGCCCCCCCCTGGATCCGCCACTGTCTGTCATCATTCAGGGCCTATCCATTAGCAGATAAATTGAACGACTGAACGATATATCGTTCAGTCGTTCAATTTATCTGCTAATGGATAGGTCCCTTAACAGTGACTGATGCTAACAACCAGCTATACTCCTCTAGCTTCCACCCATTTGAAAAACAGTCTTCCTAGGTCTCAATGTATCAGTACCAAGAAGGTGAGTTTAAAAGCCATTGGAATCTTTATGCACAGTGGGCCTGATTCAGATCTGCTCGCAAGGGCATGGGGAGGTGGAGCCGAGGCCAGAAGGAGTGGGCGCGGGCGCTGCTAGCTGCCCGGGTACATAGCAGCAGCAGCGGCTTCTGCTCAGTGATCACTATTGTGATCACTGTTGCTGCGGAGCCGCAGCGGGAGGGTGTCACGCTGGTGGCCCGGATACATAGCTACAGAGGCTACTGCTTCTACACAGCGTTCACACTGATCACTGTTGTTCCGGAGCCGCAGCTGGAGGGTGTCGCGCTGGCGCCCCGGATACATAGCAGCGGCGGCTACCAGAGCCGCAGCTGTTGCTACTTACTGAAGTGGGTGGGGCCAGCTGCCCGATCAGTGCTGGCCACAGTGATCGGCTTGTAGCAGCAGCAGCGGCTACATGAGCCATGGCTGCTGCTTCTATGGAAGTGCACCGGGAGGGGGGTGCCGCTGGTGCCCGATCACTGTGGCCAGCAGTGATCGGGACACAAAGGAGGGGGAGCCACAGGTGTTGAGGGAACAGCAGGTCCCTCTGAGATGGGCGGCTGCTGGAAGTTAACTTCCAGCAAGCCGCTGACTGGGCATTTCTGACTGGTCATATCAGATACAACCATGTCAGGGAAAGCCCAGTCTGGTATGGTTGTATCTGATATGACCGTGCCAGGCAAGTGGTTAAACAGGCCATTATGTTCATGTTATCTGGATTTCTGCAATTCCAAACTTCTGTGTTATGTCCATGGTTTTTGTAGAGTGCCTTGAGTCCTATTGGAGAAAAGTGCTATATAAATAAAATTATCATTGTGTGGTATAAAGCTGGGTACACACTAGATGATGTGTGTTCCCAGCGATGTGTCCCTTCCGGCCCTGGGATGACATATCAGGCTGCCCGTACACACCGCCTGATATGTCAGCCCCTGCCGCATCCCGCTGCATGGGGTTGTCAGCCGCATCGTCAGGTCGGCTCTACATGCAGGCCAACCTGACGATGTGACTGATTTTGAACTAGAGATGAGCGGGTCCAGTTCTCTGAGAACCGGACCCACCGGGACTTCCAGATCCGAGGCGAGAACCGAGCTAGGTTCGAGTTTTCCTGCGTGACTCTCAAAACGAGGCAAAGCATCATCCTCCCACTGTCGGATTCTTGCAGGTTTTGGATTATATAAAGGTCCACCGATCGGCGCCATTTTCACTCCGGCTGTAGAGAGAGAAGCTAGCAGATGTAGTCAGTCACTGTGATTCACTCGGTGTGTGTGTCCAGTCGGAGTCTTGGCCTGAAGGCTGCTGCTGTGTTGTCCATTAAGGGGCTTAGGCTGCAGTATATAAAGGGGGGCTTCCTTCAGTGGGTGCTGCAGCGGCTGTGTCACTTGTCCTGTCAATTAACTGTGGCTTCTGCTGTGTTTTGTCCTGTCCATCAGGCTAGGGCTGCAGTCCATAAAGGGGTGCTGTGTTGTCCAGGGGGGGGTGCTCTGTCAATTAGGGGTGCTCTTCCCCAGCTTAAAAAAAAAGTGTTTTTTTTTGTGTGTGTGCGTTAGCAACTTAGCTGCACTATTATTGTTCAGTGATACTACCGCAGTTTATCGTCCATGTATTTGTGACTCTGCAGGTGGTCTGTCTGCACTTGGCAGGGGTGCTTTGTTGCATATGAAAAAGGGGTGCTGTCTGTGCTGTTCATCATGGGGCTGCTGCCTCATTCAGGGGTGCTCTTCCCCAGTGTGAAAAATATAAAAGTGAAATTAAATTAATATCAATATATCAATCCACAAAAAAAATATATAATTTTTTTTGTGTGTGCATTAGCAACTTAGCTGCGCTATTATTGTTTGGAGACACTGCCGGCCAGACCACAGTTTATAGTCCATGTATTGTGACACTGTAAGTTGTAGCACAATGTGTTATTCTTATTCATAAATAATTAATCTTGTGACACTGTAAGTGGTAGCGCAGTGTGTTATTCTAATTCATAAATAATTAATCTTGTGACACTGTAAGTGGTAGCGAAGTCTAATATTCAACTTTTCACTTATTTCCTCAATTGTGAATAAATGATTACTCTACATGCTGACTACAAGACCACAACAAAGTGCTAAATAACATGTGTTATAAATAAAACATAATGACATCACTGTAAGTGGTAGCGCAGTGTGTTATTCTAATTCATAAATAATTAATCTTGTGACACTGTAAGTGGTAGCGAAGTCTAATATTCAACTTTTCACTTATTTCCTCAATTGTGAATAAATGATTACTCTACATGCTGACTACAACAAAGTGCTAAATAACATGTGTTATAAATAAAACATAATGACATCACTGTAAGTGGTAGTGCAGTGTGGTAGTCATAAATAATCTTATCACACTAAGAGGTAGCACAGTGTTATTCTTATTTATAAATAATTAATATTGTGACGCTGTTAGCGTAGTGTGTTATTCTTATTCATAACTAATTAATCTTCTGACACTAAGTGGTAGCGCAGTGTGTTATTCTTATTCATAAATAATCTTGTGACACTGTAAGTGGCAGCGCAGTGTTATTTTCTTCTTCATAAAAAAGCTTGTGACACTGTATGTCAGTGGTGGGGGAACAGAGGTAAATTACCCCACATGGGGTAAAACTGAAATTCCTGGGGGTAATGGATGCAGGGCTGGAGGCGCACGTGAACCGGGTGCGCCGCTGTACCTGGCACCAGTGACCTTCAGCCCGGTGCTGCAGGTTAGGCTCTAAGCTGGACACCGCTGAGATGTTATTACCAGCGGGCGCCCAGCTCCTTCCCTGCAATGCCGCGTTAGCCGGAGGCTGGAGTTATCTTCTGAACTCCAGCTTCCGGCTTACCCCATGTGCACTGTAGTCTCTCCCATAGTTCTGAGGAGCAGCCGGGCGGATGCAGGAGCGGGGATTAAGGTGTTTTTTTTTATTGTACAAGCGGCACTACAGGGGCATAACTATGGGGGCACTGCTACAGGGGCATAACTATGAGGGCACTGCTACAGGGGCATAACTATGGGGTCACTGCTACAGGGGCATAACTATGGGGACACTGCTACAGGGGCATAACTATAAGGGCACTGCTACAGGGGCATAACTATGGGGGCATTGCTACAGGGGCATTATATAGGGACACTACTACAGGGGCATTATATGGGGGCACTGCTACAGGGGCATAATATGGGGGCACTACTATAGGATTTCCTACCTTTTAAATCAAGGGGGTAACGTCAGCGTATCTAAATATATTTTGGGGTAAAAGGTAAAAAAGTTCCCTGACCCCTGCTGTAGGTCATTGATACTGCAGTGTAATATTTAAAATTGGTACAAACTGACGTGTGTGCTATACCCCACTTCATTTGTGTCTGTTTATATGGGGAACGATCAGTTGAGACTTGAGAGGAGAGCTGGGGCTGCTGCCAGTGCCACCAGTCATGTTGATACTAGTCCATCTACATCATCTACTAAAGCCGATGCCAAAGGGCATACAGGGCTTAAGTCAGGGCATCTACAATCAAGAACCAATATTTTACAGTGGTAAAGATGAAAACATCAAAGGGAAAGTTAGCTGTAGAAAGACATAAAATTGGCAATATGCCAGTTTCACCACATGAGGTGGCAAGGAAAGGCTATGACTGGTGGTTCTGCCTCTTATGATGATGTAAGCACAAGTGAACATGCTGACATAGAAATCGAGGATGATTTTGTGGAAGTGCACCAGGATGAGCAGGATATTTGTGTAGCTGATGCTAATGAGGATGTTGATGATGAGAATGTTGTTTGTGTAAATTAGGCACCAGTGGATGAAACAGTTGTTGCCCATGACAAGGAAAAGCCCATTGTCATGCCTGGGCACAAGACAAAAAAACTTGGTTGTGTTGACTCATATGCATCACCAATGTGTTTTTTTGGGAAAGTTTAGTTTTTTCTCGGTAGACGCACTTGCTGGAGAAACTGAAGGAGAAGCCACCGCTGCATCATGTGCCACTTGAGCTGACATTTTTCTTACCAACAGCTCTTTGCATCTCTTCAGACCTGTGTCCATTGGGAAGAAAGACCCAACGTCTTCATCCCTTCTGGGTTGAAAATCCACTCCCAGCAGCAGCAGGAATAGCGTTCAAAGATTCTCAAGAAAGACACAACATAAGACTTAAACCTTAAATCTTGCATTTGCTCTGTTCGGCTTGTCCACATACCTGTTGGTTAAGTGGACAGTGGGTACAACGGCATTTTGGAGGCCACTAATTACGTTTTTTTTTATGTCCCTGTACAGGTCGGGAAATGCTTTTTTAGTGAAGTGGAATCATTGGAAAGGATTGTTTAACAGTCAATTGATTTTGAAAGCACTATTAGTAGTCTTCCCGGCACCCTTCTGGGATGAAAATCCACTCCCAGCAGCAGCAGGCATAGCACTCAATGATTCTTCTGGTGCAAGGAATGATGTGAATGAGTAAAATATTTTTTGTAAATGCCTCACCTCCTCCCCCATAAATTTGCTTCGGAATCAAAAAATTAAATTTACTACCAATCAACCCTTCCTGTCCCTGCCTTCAACTACATATGTACTCCAACTCCCTCAGGCCTCTTGAATAATAAAAACATTTGTTTATTTATGTGCCATGTTGGAAATTGAACTGCCATGTGTTTATGCCGCCCACTGCTGCCGCTTAGCTTTGCTTAGTCAGCAAGCTAGCTTGGTGCAAATTTTGGGCTTAAACTGGATGAAAACAATATCGTGAGCTGTGAGGTGGCAAAGGAAACGAGTGCAAATTAATGTTATTGAGATTAATAATACTGTAGGAACAAAGAAACCCCCAAATTATGTGATTTTAGCAGATTTTAGCAATTTTTAAAAAAAAATACAGATCCATAACATGCAAGGGGCATTTTTGGCAAATCCAAAACCAAAACACGGGGGTTGGCGCAAATCTCTGTTTTGAACGATATGTCATTACAATGCGTCAATCTCTTTGATGCATTGGTCAATCACTTTGATAGGCGGATTGGAACAGCTGGAAAGTTCCCACTGGGCTTGCTTACATTGCCAATCTGGCCCGATTGCGCCGTGGCTATCGCGATTGGAGCTCAGCTCCGATCGGGAAGCTCTTGTCAGGAGCTTCTGCATATAAGCTTTTTTTAAAATGGCTGCGGGAGGGCTGCTGCGCATGCCTAGCCGCAGCAGCTCCTCCCATGGACCTCATGGCTCCAGGTCCAGCAACAACAATAACTGAGCTGATAAGGGCAGGGGCAGCATCGTCTGGCAGCGGGACTTAAGTAAGTGTGTAACTGGTGTCACTGAGAGTCTGACACACATTTTATTTTATACTCGTATGATATATATATTGCAGGGGAGAGGTTTCCTATGTTTCCTATGTGTTTGTTTTTGTTAATTATATAAAATATCATGCACATTGACATTTATGTAGGTAGATTGCACTTGCGCGTGTAGTAATTATTTAGGTGACGTACATGTGCATGTCATCTAAATAATTACTACATGTGCTTGTGCAATCTACATAACTGTTAGTGTGCATGATATTTTATATAAGTAATAAAAACATAGGACACCTCACTGTATTATATATTTCAGAGGTCCTTCTATCCTATATGTAATTATTGTGGTAATGGGATGATAAATATTGCAAGTGTACCTATGTGTTTGTTACTTATAGATCATGCACACTGACATTTATGTAGGTTGCACTTGTACATGTAGTAATTATTTAGGTGACATGCACATGTCCATGTCACCTAACTAAATACTACATGTGCAACCTACATAAATGTCAGTGTGCATGATATATAAGTAAAAACACATTAGACACCACAGTGTATTATATACTGCAGGGGTCCTCCTATCCTATATTTAATTATTTAGGTGATGGGATGATAAATATTGTATGTATCTATGTGTTTGCTACTTATATATCATACACACTGACATTTATGTAGGTTATTTAGGTGACATGCATATTCCAGGAGTAGGGATGGACATTGGCTGCCATCACTACCATCGATCTTTTCCTTTTCGATGGAAATGTTTTCACCATTCAATGGCGGCCTTCCGATAGTAGCTGCCACTGAATGGTGTTGAAGCAAATGCCATCCGATGTTAAAACACAGCTGAATTCAGCTGTTTAACATCTGGTACAGCCTGGAAGGTGCTATTCCACATGCACAAACAAGGACTTTTTGCGCATGCACTAATTATATTAATTTTTTTTTCCAGCAAATTATTTTGATGCGATGGTTAGTTGGATGGTGGAAGCCCAGCTATCAATTGATGGTGGGCTTCTGATGTCCATCCCTACTTCTGAGGAGGGAGTAACCCGACCCAATCGCCCATTAGGGATGCTGGCAGGAATTTCCTGAGCTGGTTTTCCATCTCAATCCGCTACTGGAGAAGCATACTGTCAGTTCCATTAAATATATGGTTATTGACCATATCCCTTTGTCTACCAGAGGTGGCGATCATTAGAATGTATTACTGAAATGTGAAGCTAGATGGATTGATGAACTTGGAGCGTTGATCCATTTGGGGCTTTGTAAACAATTATTGTTGCATTATTTCTTGTAATTCACCCATAAATAGTTTATTTAATGTTTAGCCCTGAAAATGCATTGCTCACCTGTGACACTATATTGGCAGCGTTTTTGAGGTAGAAGTGGATTGAGTAAGCCCTTATTTCACATTGCTAATTATAACTTGGTATTTGTGCAATTGATTGATGGATACATTATTGAATTGTAAATTTTATTTTGGTGTATTTCTATTCATCTAGCGAATCCCACAATGTGGCAATTATGCAGGTTTATTTTTTTTATTTATTTATGTCAGTATTGTTTTTTCTAATATTATATGTGCTTATTTAGACATTTAACAAAAAAAGTCCTTGTTTCGGATAAAACTGTCAGAAGATTAGTGAGTGCACATTTTGAATTATTGTATTTTTCATATTACAGGTTGATTCTCCCATATCCAAATATTCCGAAATACGGAATATTTTTAGCATGACTGAGAAAGTGAAACCCTTGCTCTTTGATGGTTCAATGTACACAAACTTTGTTTAAAGCACAAAATTATTAAAATGTATATTATTAAAAATAAATATGATGAAGGCGCCCTCTGGTGTAGTATTTCAAGCACAGCATTCAACTACACATTACTGTACATACTTTCAACACTCCAATATCGTGATGCAAGATAGCCTCGTAACAAATAGTAGATAAAATCACATTTGTAAACTTGCCTTTACTTCTTCCCTCTGTGTTGTGATTGTCGCCTCCAAACAACCTGTGCTGAGGGATATAACCATGGAACAGACACAGATATGGGCCCTCATTCAGACCCGCTCGCAAGCGCTATGCTCTCGCAAGCGGGTCGATGGTGGAGCACTGCGCACGTGACACGTGCACCCACAGCTTAGCGATCAGCCAGGAGGCCGGCTAAAAAAAAGTGTCTGCCCTCATTCAGAGTTAGCGCTCGCTTTTGCGAGCTGCTCTGAATGAGGTCCATGGTGTAATACTTTAAAAACAAGTGTTTACACATATGAATTTGTGCAAAATGGCCTTGTATCAAAGTATAATAAAATAATGCTAATCTGTGTGCTTGTCTTTACCTCCTCCCTCGCTTTTTGGGTGAAGATCAACTCCAGAAATGATCGAGAATGATGGATACAGCCAGACCCGTAACAAGGCTAAAGAGCGCTCTGTGCCCGCACCCTTAGCACCTGACATAATTACAATGCATAGAAGGCCAGCAGCATAGGTAAGTGCAGTGCTGATAGGAGCATCCTGAGGACGCTCTAATCAGCGGCACAGACCACAGGGTGCCTGCCAGGAGCGTGTCTCATTGAGCATTGCTGGACACACTTATGGGGCTGATTCAGAGGTGGGCGCTGTAATACAGCCGCTGCATTTTTGTATGCAGTGGCTGTGTGAAATTATGTCAAAGGCGCAGGAGGCATCTTAACTAAAAAGACACCAACTGACGGTTTCTGTGATCTGCTGCTGCGTCCGAAGACGTAGCATGGGATGAACTGCATGAACATCGGACATCTGAGTAACCAGATTACTCAGGATGTCCGGTGAAATCATGCTGCCGGAGCCAGTCAGGCTGTTTTCTGGAATGCTGACCGTCGCTGCCCACAAACGCCAGGAGCATGTCAATCTTGCTGTGGCTTTTGTGGCACTGCAAGTGATATCATATCTCCAGATCTGCACAGCACGCCGCCTGTGTCACACCTGTGGGTTGATTTGGGCTGGAACAGGCGTGGGAGGCTGAAGAGGAGATTTGAGAGGCATGAAGGAATTTAGGTGGCTTGAGCCAGGGCTTCCTCATGTATCGATGTGAGGAACAGAGCTAACTATAGATTTTGGTGCCCCCCAAACTGCCTATATAACAAAAATTACTTGCAAAAACACGCACAATCATGTAAAGGGGATAAGCCACTTGGTACATTTATTAAAACAAAGGCCCTCATTCAGAGCCGTTCGCTATTTGCGTTAGTTCGTTCAAAAACAAGGGGTGGCTATGCAAATGATCCGTTTGCACATTGCAGTCTGTTCACACCTCTAAGTCTGAACGAGCGAGCAAAACATACGCTCTTTTATTTCTTAAAAACGCCCCCTGGCCGCTCGCACCATACGTCATGTCCGCTATTTATTAGATTAATCGAGTACATCGAACAGGATATGAACTGCTCGCTATTCTTGTGGTTGGTTTTTTCAACCGCTATTTTGCGAGCAGTTCTGAGTTAAAAAAAACCAAGTGACGTGGTCATTGACGCTGCTATATTAATTATGCACACCCATAAAACGCCCGTTTTGACCTTTAAGCACGCCTGCGTTCGAATTCCACTCCCCCGTTTACAAGCACCTTCCCCTGTTACCACCCACATATGCCTCATTCTGTCACTCAAAATAGCAGGCACTCGCTATATTGCGTACAAATGTTTTTCGGCCGCACTGACTGGTTCGCGCATGCGTACTAAAAACCGTACGCATGCGCAGATGTGCGAACATCGCTCGGAACGAGCGTACTGCCGCTAGCGAGTGGCTCTGAATGAGGGCCAAAGTCCAGATAACTTTTGGCTTAATATATGGCATAATATGGAGCTGCTGCTCTCACCACTTTATTTAAGCTTAAATACGGCACTATAAAAATCATATCGACAGTGATATTATGGATAAACTGGTTATGATTTTTATAGTGCCCATATTTGAGCTTAATTCATTTGGAGAGAGCAGCAGAATTATTTTTAAATATATTTTACAAAAAGCCAAGTGTATACAAATATATATATAGGAGGACTTCTGTATCTTTACTGCATAGGCTACACAGTGCTGTGGGAATGTTATCTAAGAGTATGCATTGCAATGTACACAGTTGGTAATATATGGGAACTCACAGAACAGGTAGAGTTGCTCCTCCCCCTCACTGCGAGGAGCTTGAATGGGCGCAGCATGACTCTCGCAGGAGAGGGAAAGGAAAGCAACCCTACCAGCCAGGTGTATGCAGATACCAGAAGAACTTAGGAGAAGGAGCCTCCACCACCAGGTAGGACCAGACCAGCACTTACAGTGTTCCGACTTCCCAGAGATCCTGTGCGCAGGATCCGCCTCCAAGAGACTGAGGAGCTTATTCAGACCCGGTTGTTAGCTCTACGAGCTAGCAACCGGGTCGATATTGCTCCAGTGCGCATGCACACGACGGAGCCGGCTCCGTCGTGTGCATGCGTGAGACCCGGTTAACGACGGGTGATCCGTCGTTAGGGGTCTCGTAGCAGACGGGGTGAGCTGTCGATGGTGAGAGACAGCTCGCTCCGTTTGCTGGGCGGGCCGGGGGCGTGCCCGGCCAAATGGAGGCGTTCCTGTCGGAACACTTGCCGTTTGGGGGCGGACCCACTGACATCATCAGTGATGTCAGTGGGGAGCTTCCTGCTCAAACAGAGCAGGAAGCTCCCTGGGGCTTAAGGTTGACGAGACCCTACCTTAGGGTCTCGTCGTAAGCCCCGATGGTCGCGATGGTCTTGACCATCACGACCATCACCCTTAGTGGTCGTTAGAGCTGTGGGTGTTAACCTACAGCCTAACGACCGACATGGAGGCGGCCGTTCAGGATGCAAGCGGCCGCCCTGTTTCAGAACGACCGCTTGCATCCTACGACCGCCTCTGAATGAGGCCCTGAGTGCTGGGAACAGGAGGATCTGTGATAGGGGTGCGTCATCCTGCTCCAGCGCTGCCGGCAGGCTGCTGCAGTATCAGTACAGACTGTAGTGGCTGTGACTTAGGGGGGAGCGATTCCCCTCGGGTTCCATCACTGGTGTTCACACAGCATGATGGGCCATTTGCTGCGCAGCGCGCCGCTCCCCATCCAACAGCAGCAGCCCCTCAGAGTGACTTCCTCACTCCCTTCAATGAAGCAACAAATGTGTGGAGCCTTGGGTGGGGAGACGTTATGACGTCTTTCCCATTCCCAATAGATGCAGGGCTTTCAGTTGCCGTGACTCGGGAGGCGGAGACTCTGACTGAGTCTCTGTGTCACATTACATGTAGGGAGGATGCTGCGGCTGACTGTTGACTGTCCTGCACACTGCTGGGTGGCCGTGCATCACACTTTAAGAAGCGGCTGCCCAGCGCCAGCAGAGAAAGAGAATGGGGTGGGGGTGGCCGGTGTTCCGCCCTCAGGGCTGTTGCGCTTTGTGCGGTGGCACTGGCCGCACCACCCTAGTTACAGCCCTGGTGAGGAGGTAGAGATACGACAGTGGATGATGGACCCGAAGGCAAGGACAGGAATAGATTGTCTTTATTGAACAGCAGGTTGAAATGGGACCGGATATATAATACTGAAGGTATGGGCAGAATCGGATTGGGACCGATGATGCTGGATTGAGAGCTGGATCAGTTTGAGACCGATGTTGATGAATTGAAGAACTTGATGGATTTGAATCCGACGTTGATGAATTGATTAACTTGATCGGTTTGGGACCGATGTTGATGAATTTATTAACTTTATCGGTTTGGGACCGATGTTGATGAATTGATTAACTTGATCAGCTTGGGACCGATGTTGATGAACTTAATTGGTTTGGGATCGATGCTGATGAATTGAAGAACTTAAATTATATGAGTCTAATGTTGATGAACTTGATCAGTTTGGGACTGATGTTGATGAATTGAAGAACTTAAATGATATGAACTTGATCGGTTTAGTACCGATGTTTGGAGATGACAGATGGAATCAATGATTGGAGATAATAGACAAGACGGATGAGATATCGTCTGGAACCGATGGAGGCAGTAAGAACCAGTCTCAGTGATAAAACCAGACTGGAGTGCAAGATGGTATAGGAGACTTGCTTACCAGCTTTAGGAACTGGATATAACGGACTGGGGGGCTATTTCAGCGTGCACTGCTGAACGCAGATTGCAGATTATTGGGAATCTGTGCATGCGCAGGACCCATTCTGCGAGTGTGCAGAATGGGTCCTGCTAACATGCACGCTAGCCCTTGACGGGCAGAGGCATTTAAGGGGCGGTGCTGGTGTTTCCGGCTTACTCAGCTGGCCGGCCGCCCGGCGCCATCCACCATCGCGTGGTGATCCCATCACAAAAGCAGCAGGGGGTGTCATAAACCTCCTGCTGCATTTGCATGATTGCAAGAATCCCATTGCAGAGCTGCCTGAATGCAGCTTTGCAATTGTGATCCTTGCTGAATCAGGCCCTGGGACAGTTTAGATACAGAATACCTGGGTGCTCAGTATAGAGCTGTAACTTCAGCAAGAAGCAACATTGTACTGGCAACAGAGGCCAGTCAGGAAATGGAATTTCTAGGGGAGGATCCCTAGGGATCTTTGGGGATCATTCAGACCCGCACGCGAGCAAAGGATGCTCGCAAGCGGGTCGATGTTGCCCCACTGTGCATGCGCACGACGGAGGGAGCTCCATCGTGCGCATGCGCGAGACCCAGATAGCGACGGGCTTTCCGTCGCTCCAGGTCTCGCACCAAAGGGGGCGTGCTGTCGATGTTGATTGACAGCACGCCCCCTTTGGTGGGCGTGCCAGGGGCGTGGCTGCCAGACGGAGGCGTTCCCATGGGAACGCCTACTGTCTGAAGCCGGCCCCACTGACATCACTAGTGATGTCAGAGGGAGTGATTTGGGCTCTGATAGAGCCAAAATCACTCCTGGGCTTGCGGCAGTGAGACCCTACCGCAGGGTCTCGTCACAAGCCCGATGCTATGCGAGCGGCCAGGAGGCTGCTCCATTTTCAGGTAGCAGGGCACTGATTCAGAGCGAGCGCTCTGGTCAGAGCGTTCAGCTCTGAATCAGGCCCTTAGTAAGAGATTGATTCATAACCCCTTACGCTGGGATGAATCAGAGGATGAGGAGTTGCAGGACCCTGAAGAGGGCGAGGTTCAGGAAGAGGAAATTTACATTCCTGAGGACCCCGAACCTGCATCTCAGGGCGTGGATGCTTTAATTACAGCAGTACGCCAGGTGTTACATGTAGAGGATTTAGAGGTTACTGAAAAATCTTCTATTTTCAGTAAAAGATTTAAACAGTCTGTTACTTTTCCAGCATCGGAGGAGCTGGATGAGATTCTTTCTTCCGCATGGATACACCCAGACAAAAAATTAAAAATTTCTAAGAAATATCTGTCTTATTACCCCTTTCCACCTGACAGTATTAGATTATGTAAAACTCCTCCAGCAGTGGACCCATCAGTAGCGAGTCTTTCCAAGAAAACGGTGCTTCCGGTGCCTGGCGCTATTTCCTTAAAGAAAACCTCTGATAGGAAGATGGAACACACATTAAAATCCTTATATACAGTTTCAGGGGTTTTGATGTGTCCAGCACTAGTTAGTTGTTGGGTAAATAAGGCCATTGAAGCCTGGGCACTGCAGCTGGCTGAGGGGATTAAGACAGGTACGCAAACTGACGACCTAATTCAGTTAGCCGAGCAGATTGCAGAGTCGGCTGCATTCCTTGGAGAAGCGTCTAAGGACATTTGTAATCTATCCGCCAGATCTTCTGCATTAGCTATATCTGCTAGAAGGGCTCTGTGGCTGCGTCAATGGCAAGCAGATGCAGAGTCCAAGAGAGCGGTAGAGGCCCTTCCTTTTACTGGGGAGGTACTTTTCGGATCGGAATTAGAGAAGTGGATCTTGCAAGATACAGGTGGGAAAATCCACTTACCTACCATCTGCAGCTCCTCCTCCTACTAGAAGACCTTTAGCAAGTCCCTCCTTACGGTCCTTTCATGCCTCTAGAAGATTTAGAGGGCATTCCAGAGGAGCTCCGGTCTTCTCCAGAGGTTCCAGAGGCCGCGGTAGAGCTTCGGCATCAGCCGCCTCCAACACACAGCAGGACAAGGCAGCTGCCGCATGACGTCCTTCCTTCTCATTTCAGGGTTGGGGCGCGCCTTTTACGTTTCAAGGAGATTTGGATCCAGTCTTGCCAGGACGCCTTGGTCAGGGATATCATTATTCACGGCCTGAAGTTGGACTTCAGGGCCCAGTCTCCTTCTCATTTTTTCAAAACCGGTTTACCTCTGGTTGCAGAAAAACGAGGAGAGATTCAGGAGGCAATACAAAAGCTGTTATTGTCTCAGATAATAGTGAATGTTCCGACCCACCAGAGAGGTCAAGGGTTTTATTCCAGCCTGTTTGTGGTGCCCAAACCGGATGGCTCCATGAGATCCATACTCAATCTCAAGGATTTAAACCCTCATCTTCGAGTTTTCAAATTCAAGATGGAATCTCTCCAATCTGTTATAGCGGGTCTCGACAGGAACGAGTTTCTGGTGTCCTTAGACATAAAGGATGCTTATCTCCACATCCCCATCTGGCCCCCCATCAGGCCTTCCTTCGTTTTTAGTTCCTATACTCGTATTTTCAATTCCAGGCCCTACCTTTCAGTCTTTCGTCAGCTCCAAGAGCATTCACAAAAGTTGGCAGCAATGATGGCCCTGCTGCATGGTCAGGGGGTCATCATTGTTCCATACTTAGATGATCTCTTGATAAAAGCCTCATCGGAAGCTCGGCTGTTAAGGGACATTCACTTAACTCAGAGCATCCTCTTGCAACGCGGTTGGATACTAAATTTCAAGAAGACCTCCCTGATCCCTACACAATGCTTACTATTCCTGGGAATAATACTGGACACAGTGCAACAAAAAGTTTTCCTGCCTCAAGACAAGGCTGCCTCCATTCAGCACATGGTGCGCCTGGTCTTACAACATCGCCGAGTGTCTGTACATCTCTGTCCGCATTCTTGGGAAGATGGTAGCGGCCTTCAGAGATTCCATGCCCGTCCTTTTCAACTGGATCTTCTCTCCCAGTGGTCAGGATCGCATCTCTTTCTCCATCAGAGAGTTCTCCTGGTGCCTCAGACTCGAACATCTATCATTTGTTGGTTGAACCCTTCCCACCTGCTGGCGGGAAGAAGGTTTGCGGTGTGGGATTGGACCCTTCTCACCACGGACACAAGTCTGAGGGGCTGGGGAGCAGTGACTCTGGGAAAGCATTTTCAGGGGCACTGGACGCAGCAGGAAGCCAGACTGCCTATAAATATCCTAGAGTTGAGAGCGGTATTTTATGCTCTCCAGCTGGCGCATCCGCTGCTGGAGGGTCAGGCAATCAGAGTCCAGTCAGACAATGCCACTGCAGTGGTGTATATAAACAGGCAGGGTGGCACAAAAAGCAGAGCCGCCATGAGGGAGGTAACCAGGATTCTGCTTTGGGCAGAAGAATTCGCAGTAGCAATTTCTGCGATCTTCATCCCAGGAGTAGAAAACTGGGAGGCTGACTACCTCAGTCGGCAGGACGTTCATCCAGGGGAATGGTCGCTCAATCCTCAGGTGTTCCAGCAACTAACTCTGAGGTGGGGCTGTCCTCAAGCTGACCTTATGGCGTCAAGGTTAAACCACCAATTACCAGTTTACTACTCCAGAACAAGGGACCCACGGGCAGCTGCAGTGGATTCACTGACGACTCCATGGAAGTTTCATTACATCTATCTATTCCCTCCATTTCCACTCATTCCGCACTTGCTTCAAAGAATCAAGCGAGAAGGGATCAAGGTGCTCTTGATAGCACCAGATTGGCCCAGACGAGCGTGGTACTCCCAAATACAGAATCTGTTAATAGACGAGCCGTGGCCACTGCCTCTTCAGGATGACCTCCTTCTTCAGGGCCCGTTTGTTTATCACGACTTAAGGCGGCTTCGTTTGACGGCCTGGCTACTGAAAGGGCCATCCTCAGGAAAAAGGGTATTCTGTCTAGTGTGATTCCCACAATGATTTGGGCTAGGAAAGAAGTCACTTCTCAACATTACTACCGCATATGGAAGACATATGTTGCTTGGTGCGAGAGACGTAATTCTCCTCCGTCAGTCTTTAAAGTATCACGTCTCCTTCTTTTTCTTCAGGCTGGGCTCACAGCAGGCCTTCGTCTTGGTTCTTTAAAGGTACAGGTATCCGCGTTGTCAATTTTCTTTCACAGAAAATTGGCTTTGCTTCCGGATATACAGACTTTTCTCCAAGGAGTTGTCAGGATTCAACCCCCTTTTGTGCCTCCCAAGGCACCATGGGATTTAGATATGGTGTTGGCCTTCCTCCAGTCTGATACTTTTGAGCTATTACAGAGAGTGGAGATAAAGTACTTAACCCGGAAGGTGGTTCTGCTGTTGGCACTCGCTTCGGCAAGGCATGTGTCAGAACTCAGTGCTTTATCCTGCCACCCTCCTTACCTCATTTTGCACGAAGATAGGGCGGAGCTGCGTACTCAAAGGGCTTTTCTCCTCAAAGTGGTGACCGCCTTTCATATAAACCAGCCTATCGTGGTTCCGGTGTTTAAAGATAACTCTGCAAAATCCTTGGATGTAGTTAGAGCACTCAGGATTTATGTTGACAGGACTGCCTCCCTCTGTAAAGCCGATGTCTTGTTTATTCGGTTTGATGTGGCCCATCCAGGTTGGCCTGCCTCCAAACAGACCATTTCTAGATGGATTCGCTTCACTATCAGACAAGCTTACGTGGTGGCTTCCAAATAACCACCAGGTCCTATTACGGCGCATTCAACGCGCTCGGTAGGTCCTTCATGGGCGGCTGCTCGTGGGGTTTCCTTAAACCAGCTTTGTAGAGCAGCCACTTGGTCAGGCAAGCATACCTTCCTAAGATTCTATCGTTTTGATACTTTTGCGGCCTCCGCTTCGGAGTTTGGCCATGCGGTGTTGCAGGGCTCTCAGCGCTCTCCCACCCTGGATGTAAGCTCTGGGACGTCCCCATTGTACTGAGGCTCCAGTGTCCCCTGGTGGATGAAGGAGAAATTAGGATTTTGGTACTTACCGATAAATCCCTTTCTCCGATTCCACAGGGGACACTGGACACCCACCCTGCACTGTTCTACCTGCATTGTTACTGTTTTACAGGTTCAGACGCTGGTTTGCGTTTAAGTTGTCTGGGCTGAACTGTTCTTGTTTTCATGTATATGTTTGGTTTATTATGTATATGTGATTAATGTAGCTTTTCTGTCTCCTTCTCCTTACTTTCCAGCTCCCCTCGGGCACAGTTGTTTTTAGACTAACCTGGGGGGGGTATAGAGGGGGAGGAGATAGCTACCAGTAGTTTTTTATTTAAAGGTGCCAGCTCCTGGTTAACCCACTCCTATACCCCATTGTACTGAGGCTCCAGTGTCCCCTGTGGAATCGGAGAAAGGGATTTATCGGTAAGTACCAAAATCCTAATTTTTTTTTTAAATCGTTTATTAGTTTTATAGGACTAGATATATAAAACAGTATTACATCTCGAAGGACAATAGAATATAGAGGTAAACAATTGGTCTCTAATACATAACAATTGTGCATATCAAAAAATATAATAAACAACAGAAAGAAAAGATCTTCCATGTTATAATAATTGAAGATAACATCCTCATAAATTGCAATGAAACTGTAATATAATAACCATGATATAGTAATAGAAAAAGGTAAAGAGATGAAGCAGAAAAAAAAAGGGAGAATATGGGGAAGGTTGAAAATATATAAGTATAGATATAAGTATAAATATAAGCGAGCCGGGGGGACAAAATAATACTGAAAAAAGAAAAGAGAGAAAGAAAGAAGAAAAAGAAAGAAGGAAGAAGTTGGAGTATCAGGATTTTTCCAGTTACGTGCTATCTGATATTTGGCCGCACATGAGATGTGAACAATCAATTTGTTCGAGTTTTTAGAAACCTGGTCTACTGGAGCACAGAGTAACAGGTTGGCAGGTGATAGAGAGACAGGCACATTAACTACTGATGATATAAGGGTACGGACCGTGTTCCAGAATGGAGTAATTTTTGGACATGTCCACCAAGTATGATAGAATGTGCCAATGTGGCCGCATTGTCTCCAACATAGGTCAGAAGTGTTAGGAAACATTTGATGAAGGCACTCAGGGACTAGATACCATCTGGTAAAAACTTTATATGAGTTTTCTTTGATAGCTACACTAAGAGAGCATTTGGAGATAGCGAGACGAATTATTTCCCAAGTATCGTCTCCCAGTGGTTGTCCCAGGTCTGCTTCCCATGCGATTTCATGTATAGAAAGTGAGGGGGACTCCAATACCAAAACAGAATGATAGAGAAAGGATATAGTGCCTCTATCAGTGGGTCGGTATATACACAGTTTTTCTATTGGGGACGGTGTACGAGACTGGGGGGTAGAAAGTGTTGACATAGCAAAGTGTCGGAGTTGTAGATATTGGTAGTGAGAGGAGTCAGGGATGTCGTATGTCTGCTGAAAATCACCAAAGTTTTGTGGAGCAAATTGTCCTATAATATGACGGATGCAAGTGATACCTGCTGCAGACCAGATAGATGCCACAGCAGATGAGAGCCCTGGTGTAAATGAAGGATTGTGCCACAGGGGGGTCTGAAGAGAGGGGTACTTGGAAAGAGCAAATTTTTTATTAAGAGTGTCCCGTGTAGAGAGTGTTAGAGCTACTGCCGGGGTTGAAAGTACGGATCTAGGTCGGTGTGTACGTGGTAACCAGGGTAAGTATGAAATTGATTCCACCCCTACCAGAGCTCCCTCTAGATCTACCCATCGTTTAGTGGAAATAGGGGCATGCCAAGCCACCATTTGGCTCAAACGAGAGGCATTATAGTACCGTAGGAGCATCGGTAATCCTAGTCCCCCATTCGATGATCGTCTAGCCAAGACTTCCCTTCTTATTCGAGGCTTTTTATAATTCCAGGCAAAATTACAATATAAAGATTGAAGCTGAGAAAGAACTCTGGTCGGTCCTGCGACTGGGAGCGTCTGAAACAAATACAACAACTTAGGTAAAACGTTCATTTTAATAGCGTTTATACGGCCAATCCATGATAAAAAGTATGTCTTCCACTGTAGTAAGTCATGTTCAATAGACCTAAACAGTGGAGGATAGTTAGCCTGATACAAACGATCATATGTCTTGGTAATATTAACCCCAAGATATGACAAGGAGTCTTTTCTCCAATTGAAGTCAAAATTCAGCTGCAGCAGTTGCCTCAGATCTCCCGGGAGATGAAGAGGAAGAGCTTCCGATTTGCTATTGTTAATTTTGTAGCCTGATAAATCTCCATAAATAGATAGTTCATGAAACAAATTTGGTAATGAGATAAGTGGTTTAGTCAAGGTAAGAAGGATATCGTCCGCAAATAATGAAAGAATGTATTGAGAGGTCCCAACAGTCACACCAGTAATATCGGGATTTATACGTATCCTTCTAGCAAGTGGCTCTATGATCAGTGCAAAAATAAGAGGCAACAATGGGCACCCTTGCCGCGTTCCATTGGTTATGGTGAATGGGTCTGAAAGCAGTCCCCCAGCTAGAACAGAAGCAGTAGGGTTATAGTATAGGGCTTTAATGGCTTGTAAAAATTTACCTCTAAAACCAAAGGCGGAGAGTGTGTGCATCAGAAATGGCCAAGCGACCCTATCAAAGGCTTTCTCCGCGTCCAGGGCAAGCACAAGAGAGGGATGTTGGTGTGCATTAATATAGTGAATAATATCCACAGTTCGTTTGGTATTGTCAAGTGCTTGCCTGGACGGGACAAAGCCCACCTGATCAGGGTGAATAAGGTCAGGTAATATGGGGTTAAGCCTAGTTGCTAGTATTTTTGCAAAAATTTTTAAGTCGGCGTTAAGTAGTGATATGGGCCGGTAATTAGAAGCAATGAGAGGATCCTTATTTGGTTTGGGGATAACTGTGATGGTAGCTTTAGTAGTAGATGGGTGAAAGGTTTCACCGTCTAAAATTTTATTAAACATCATAGTCAAGTGCGGAACTAAGGAGTCTTGAAATGTTTTATAATAAGATATGGGATAGCCATCAGGGCCAGGTGCCTTTGAAGGTTTTTGGGTTTTAAGAGCAAGGCGTGTTTCTTCCTCGGTAATAGGAAGTCCCAGCCTTTCTGCCATTTGTGCATCAATATTAGGAAGACCACAGGAGGAAAGGTACTCAATAGTTCGTGAGTTAATACTAGGATTCGCATTGGTTGCATCTGCAAGATTATATAATTGATCATAGTATGTCTGAAAGATGCCATTTATGGTAGCTGGGTTATATTGAGGGACGTCATTCCTATCTTGTATGGCCTGTATGGCTGTTCTAGCCTTCCGGGATTTTAATCTATTGGCCAATAATGTGTCTGCTTTATTACTTTTTTCGTAAAAGCACTGATTGAGCCAGCGGAGAGATTGTTCGGTTTTTTCAGATAAAATGGCATTAAGGTCATTTCTGGCAGATATGAGTTTTTTATAGTTTTGGGGGGATGGGTTTTGTTTGTGGGAGGTTTCTAATTGTTTGACTTCGTCAGTCAGAAGAGACAGTTTAAGTTTACGCTCCTTATTCCTAAAAGAGGCATAGCTAATAATGTGTCCGCGGATTACGGATTTGTGGGCCTCCCAAACCAAGGGTGAGCAAGAGGATTCCGCCAAATTAGTAGAGAAATAGTCAGCTAATGCGGATCTGATCCTAGTCTGAAATTGTGGGATCTTCAGGAGGGTTTCATTTAATCGCCAAGATGGTCTGGATGCAGGCGTATCAAGAAGATCATAAGAGGTTGTGAGGATAGAATGGTCCGACCATGAATTAGGTGTTATAGTTGAGTCTAGGAGATGTTTGGAAGCTTGAGTACAACAGAGAAATAAGTCGATCCTAGAATATGTATGATGGGGGGAGGAGAAGAAGGTATAGTCTCGAGAAGATGGATTGAGTGCCCGCCAGGCGTCAAAGAGCCCTGAGTTCTGAATATGCTTATTAAGGGATTTAGCGAGCTGAGTTACATGAGTACTATTTGAAAAATGTGATTTATCTAGGTCTGGATTAAGAACAGTGTTGAAGTCTCCACCCACTATGAGATATCCCGCTATACGTTTATTTAAGACCGAAAAAAAGGAGTTAAAAAATGAGATGTGACCCGTGTTGGGAGCATAAACATTAGCTATTGTCACCTCTAAGTGCCCCAGTTTTCCAGTTAGAATAATGAATCTACCGTCCGAGTCTGTGAAAACAGAGTGTTGAGTGAAAGGAAGTTTATTATTAATTAGAATGGCAACACCATTATGTTTGCTTGAGCTTGAAGAATATAACACAGTGGAGAAGTTCTTAGATCGAAGAGTTGGATGGCAGGGAGCGCGGAAATGGGTTTCTTGTAGTAGTACTATTCCGGCTTTAAGGCCACGAACAGTGCGGAAAAGCAATGAGCGTTTTTGAGGGGAATTAAGACCCTTAACATTCATAGAAACGACAGTGAAGGGCATCTTGACAAATTCAATGAACCAAACAAAAATAGAATAAGATAAAAATAAACAGTAAACATAGAAGATGAGGAAAAAGAAAAAAAAGGAAAGAAGAAAACAGATTAAAAAAAAATTAAAATTAAAAAATAAATAAATAAATAAATAAATAAAAATAACAAAAAAACTCTAAAATCCCGACTCGCTCAAGAGGAGAAGAAAAAGAGATAGAAAAGAAAAAAGAGAAAAAGAAGGAAGAAAAAAGAAAAAAGGGAAGGAAAGATCAGGAAAAGGGAAAATATGAATGGAGTCTGAATGCGGAATCCACGAAACCAGCGTAGGTTAACACATACAGAGATTAGGACTAAAGAATCCAATGAGATAAACAGGACTTTGTCTGCTTAATCTCTGGGAAAATAGAAAATAGTATTTCTAGTTAAACGAGAAAAGTAGTAAGGAAAAATATATAGTTAAGTTATTGTGTATCAAATATATCCAAGATACAGCTTAAAAAACAAAACAAAACACAACAACAGAAAAAAAAAAAAAAGAAAAAAAAGAAATACAATTCAGAACTAGATAGAGCAAAATAGGTCTTAAACCCTCTGGGTGTGTGCTAACATTTTAAACATTGCAAGGCCTAGAATAGTAGAAAAATACACAATTTAAGAATAAAAATAATGCTAGTTGAAATGAATTTATCAACACAAGACATAGCACAGTACTTGCAATTAGTGATATAGAATAAACCTAATAAATGAAACATAAAATGGAGATAAGCAAGTAGTGTATTACCTAAGGATAGGTATTAATTTGTATTCCAATTTTACATTCTACTTGTCCGACTACAAACATGAAACAGTGAAATATATGAATTCCTCGAGTAATGTCAACATTAAACATATATAGAAAAAATATGACAATTATACAATGTCTGTAGTAGTACAATACTATGAATAAAACCTGCGAGGAATAATCAATAACAGGTGGTATTTTATTTTCATTAGTAAAAATAACAAGGCCCTTGGGGTGGGTAGAAGGACTCTATCAATAAAGAGTGGGTAGATTCAAGGGTTATCTCTGGAGGAGTGGGCAGGGGGACCTGATTCTTCTAAATGCGTCAGGAGGTCTCTCCCCTCTCTAGGGTCCCGTATAACGATAGTTTTGCCATGAAGATCAACTATAAGCTTGAATGGAAACCCCATCTGTAACGTATTCCGCGATCGCATAGGGCCTCTGTCAAATCCCGAAGTTCTCTTCGTTTAATAATCGTCGTGGGAGCTAGGTCCTGATAAAATTGAAGTTTAGTGTTTTCGTAAAGAATATGAGGCTTGCCCTGGGTCGGAGCTAGGACTGCTTCTCTGTCTTTGAAGCTAAGGAATCTCATGATGACATCTCTGGGGGTACCCCCCGATTCCGCGGCACAACCGCCAGACGTGATGTAGGCAAGATGGGATAGGGAGCGTAGTACAGGTGGGCTGTATTAGCGGCAGATATAGCTTAAAACAGGGGGTTTTTAGCGGGAGCTCCGGTCCAGCACGTCTGCCTCACTTGCTTGTCAAGCCACGCCCCCCCAAAATCCTAATTTTTCAATAGGTTGGTTACTGATTGGTTAATTCCATTTGACCTAACATGATCTCATTATATTAAATTCCATATGATCTTCTGTGATTATATTATACTAAATGATAATACTTATTAGTATACTGTTTTAAGAGATCCAGATAATAGTTTTGTTTTTTCATATATGTGCAATTTCTAATTCTCAGCCAACTCTGTAAATCCATGTTCAGTCACGAGTGTACTTTTAATGTTCAATGTTTTGAATGACAATAAAAAAACATATTCTGAGGAAAAGTTTTGCGGGTGCGAATCAAATTGAATATGGCTCATAGAGATCCCCCATGTCAGTGCATCTTTTGGGGGGTGGTGTCAGGCTGTTTTATACCAATCTGACAGGATTTTTCGCTTGTATCAGTTTTGGCGGGTGCCCTTTTTGCGTCCTTTCCAATTCAATACGGGCCATTGTTTCAAATTGATTTGTTTTTGTCTAATCTCATTTTTGTATTTATTTTATTAAAACACAGCTGCTGCACCAAGGAGGTCAAGAACTCCTAAAAGACCTTGCATGGAAAGGTCAATGCAGCAGGCTGGTGAGTTAAGCCAACGTTTGAAAAACCCACTTACCCAGTTTTTGGGTTTAATTAACCTTAGCCTTGTGACATTAAAGTCTACAATAATAGAAATGTCGAAATTATGTTCTACACATATTATTTATTTTAAAGTATTAATTAAAAGGTAATGATAGAGATGTGTACACATACATAACCTCCTTGCATGTTAAACAGGCCTTATAATTTTTTTTTTTATATTATAGACATTTTAATGGTATCAATGTGTTTTATTTGCACATCAATGGAAAAAGAATACACAAGCAGCCTCTGCTGATTCCAATGATATGCGGCATACCTATATTTTTGGACAGACAGCAGGTGTACCTGCATGCCAAATGCTACATTACAGTGTCATAAGCGATGCCACTGTAACATAGCATTTATCATGTAGATACACTGTTGTGTCACTTTATTGCAGTCACTACTGAATGTACCTGTTTTTTTTTTATATATATATATATATATATATATATGTATGTGAAACTCAAACTCTAAAATTAATCCTAACACTCTTTTAAACATTTTAGTTCTACTAGATTTTATTTTAATTTTTCAGGACCATCAGAAGTTTCTGTGCCTCCACTGTGGACCACACCACCAGCGTCTAGGGTCCCAGGCAGTCATTCTGGCTTGGTGGCCTACATGTCTGAGGAGGAGGAGGGTGAGGCAACAATTCCTCTTAGTTCTTTGGAGGCAACAAGTCAAAATCCACCTGCACAGCACCAACAGCCACCAACACAGCAAACAGCACTGCCACCCACTATCGATACCTCTGAAAAACCTCTGTACAATCCTGCCTATACCTTCTACACCTTTATATGATCCTGCCTGTACCTTCTAAAATTTTCGCAATTAGCGTAATGAGTCATACAGTAAATAAATGCCTTCAGACTTTGAATGTGTTTCCAATGCACAAAAGGTTATTATTCAACATAAAAACAGTAGGTTACATGCTGTGATCTAAAGACAATTTAGCGCAAATAAATCATACAGACCCAAGGTACAGTTGTTACATATGCACGCGCTCTGGGACCAGATACCGGCATCAGCAAGAAACCTCCATCAACAGCATCAGCAAGAAGACTCCCGATTGGGGTCAGAGATCGCACATTTATATTTTTACAGGGATAGGCAATACAATAAGCAAGTTTGGCATGAATCCATTGGTTCTCTGTCACAATGCTTCTGTGACAGGACAGTTAACAGGTCAATTCAAATGGACACAGGTCAGCCTCCAACAGCCTTTTGTCTCCTTTTTCCCGCTGCATGCAAATCTAAGCTGCTAATATTACATAGTACATTTTAGTGTTTTAACTCTCTACAGTCCATAAGTTGCGGACGCATGTTGCGATCTTCTCACCGATGACACCGGAAAGCTAGATCAAAGTAGATCAGTACAACACCAAACATGGTCCGCTTATCATGTACTAAGCCTTAGATACCAAATAGTCTTTATTTCACAACATTAGTAATAAATGAATAAACCTTGAATATTACACTTTGAAGCTATGGAACCTTTTATGTAAGTGTGCAGTGTGTAAGTGTTAGGGGTTTGGGAAAGGACGCTAGTTAGAGTTCACCATGGTAAGTGACTATCTATATTTATGTAGTAAAGACTATTAACTTGGGGAAGATGTGTACGCATGAAACTAATAAACAGCGTTCGTATGCGGGGTATTATTCATTCGCTAATGTGCGTATTTAATGTGCATATGAGATATGCGATTGCACGATGCTAATAATAGCATCGCCGTATGTACTTAAGTGTGAGTTTCGCTAACATGGCGCTGGGCGGCCATTCGCAAAATGGTGTCGTGCAGATCTCATTTTCAAAATGGAGTCTTGTCGCCATTCGCAAGATGGCATCGCTCCGATCCAATTTTTAACTGATCCTGTCTCAGCCAATTATCTGGCTTCGACACCACCCCCAGTGGAGATGAGCTGGCTCAGTCCCTGCACACCTTCCATCAACACCAGACGCAGTACATGGAGATGCAAAAAATTCAAATGGACAGCATCACAAACCAGCTCAGAAAGCTATATAGGACCTCAGCAGTAGCCCAGGGGACCCGCACCTGTATGGCTAGTGACTTCAGTAGGCATCTGGTGGAGCTAACACAAGCCACCAGAGACCAAAATGCTGCCATAAGGGAGCAAACAAGGCCTTTGTGGCATTACAAAGGGAGCTGGTGGCACAAAGAGCCCTTAGGGAAGTTCCATCAGCATCTACAGCCAGCTCACAAGCCACCAGTCCCCAAATGGCCTCACCAATGAGTCCCCCGAGGTGAGGTGCCCGTACACATGTGCAACTACAGGGTCAGGAAGGGGTACAGGCTCATCTGCCTCACAGTGATTTTGGTTGTTTTTATAATTTTAATTTTTCCCTGATACCTTACTAATTTAGTAAAGTAAGTTGAATTAAATTTGTGTCTGTCTTTCTTTACAACCTAAACTTAGATTGTTTCATTTATTTTGAACTATATTTAAATGGTACAGATGTTTGTATTTAATTAGCTGCAAAAAGTTGGTTTCCGGGAAAAAAAAACACAGATTGTGACTTTTCGCCATGGCGAAAACTTATCCCCAAGACTTATCGCCGGGGAGAAAACTTATCCCCTAGACTTTTCGCCGAGGGCGAAAAGTCTATGCAAAAAAAACGGGGATCATTTTTCAGCACACAATAGGGGTTGAAAGAAAGTCAAGCATTTTGGCTCCTAATCGAATATGGGTTCGATTTAGATTCTTTTAAAAGAATTAAGAATTATGAGTATTTACATCCTTATAAAGGTGATTTTACACTTATATGCATATTTATATATGTTATAGATTGAAAGATTCCTTTGTAATCTTTTTGGAAAAAGATTTAAATTTTTAATATACAACTCTCCATTGTAACTTTGGTCTATTTTTTGGTGAGATGATGGTAATGTTTTATGTGCGAGTTTCAAACTCGCACCCTATTACATTGCACGAGTTGTATGTACAACCTGGGGAAACATCTGGATGCGAGTTTGAAAAATGTGTATTTGGAAAAATGCGAGTTTGCAGGATCGCGCACGCTATTACATTGGACGAGATTACAAAATGTGCGAGTTTTCCGGGAAACTCGCAAAATCTAAAAACTCAAACTCTATTACATCCCGCCCAAAATGTCTGATCCACATGGCTTCTTTGGCAGTCTCTGTAAGAGCCATGAATGAGGTGTGGCTATTAAATAACAAGACTGATGCTATAATTTATGTTTAATTATATTAAGTACATTTCTTCTTCAGGGTCCATAGGGCTCCACAGGGAGACCTTGGGGTGTAGGTGGTGGTTGAGGACCGGGCACTACGCAGTTAAAGCTTTCAGCTCCCAGGATGCATCGGTCCATCCCCCTATACTCCGTCCCTGAGCCAGAGGCACCCCAGTTTCATTGGTGCCCGGCCGGAGTCAGGTTCTATACCTTTGATACCTTTGCCTCTCAGGATGTTTCCTTTGGGCGTCGGATTCTCATTTCTGCTCAGGAGCATCCCCACCCTTAGGGCAACTGCTATGGGACATTTCCCATGGTATCCCTGTGGATCCCCCTATGGACCCTGAAGAAGAAATTAAGAGTTATGGTAGACTTACCTTTTGCTAACGCTATTTCTTCGAAGTCCATAGGATCCACAGGGCACCCACCCTGACGCACCTGGCCCCAATGGGTTTTTTCTCTCTTGATCACTGATTCCTTCCTTTTCTGGGAGAGTGATTCTTCAGAGTACTGTTATTCCTTCTCCTCTTTCCTGCTCCTGCCTTGGGCTTGTTTACAAAACTGTCTGCCTGTGGCTGGGGGCGGGGTATATGTGGAGGAGGACCGAGGCATCCTGGGAGCTAAAGCTTAACTGTTTGGTGCCTGGATCACTCCAAACACACACACTCCATGCTATACCTGTGGATCCTATGGACTTCAAAAAAATAGAGTTAGCAAAAGTAAGTCTACCATAAACAAAAAAATTTCTTTAACTATTTTTTTTTGTATAGTGATCAGCCTGTGATCAACAGGCACAGGCTCTGCTCTGCCTGTCAGAGCAGAGCTGGAGTAGGTGAAACAAGGAAAGTCCTAAAAGTGCCATCTCCAGGTCCGTCCGTCCTCACTGCGGCTAACAGCGGAGACGCCCCCAGACTTTCTTCATTCGGGCTGGTGTCCTTCTGGATTCTGGCATCGGGATTAAGATAGGCGTAAGTATTTTGACCCATGTCAGGCTTCCCTTGTAGGGATTTTGGACCTCATTCAGAGCCGTTCGCACAGAGCGTGCGGTCGGTCTGAATGAGGGGAGGACCTCTTGAATTTTCAAGACGTCCTCCTTTGCGGTGGTAAGGCTGTGGGTTAACACCCACAGCCTTACGACCACCTAAGGTGATGGTCGCGATGGTCAAGACCATCGCGACCATCGGGGCTTACGACGAGACCCTAGGGTAGGGTCTCCCTTGTCGTAAGCCCTGGAGAGCTTTCGGCTCTGTCTGAGCCGGAAGCACTCCACTGACATCATTAGTGATGTCAGTAGGGCCGCCCCCAAACGGTAGGCGTTCCCATGGGAATGCCCCCGTTTGGGCTGCCACCCCCCCCGGCCCGCCTTCCAAACGGGGCGAGCTGTCAATCAACATCGACAGCTCGCCCCCCTGGATCGAGAACCGCTACGACCGGCGCTGTTGGTCGTAGCAGCTCTCACGTATGCGCACGACTGCGCCGGCTCCGTCATGCGCATGCTCTGTGGGGGGCCAACGACCGGGTCTGAATGACCCCCTTTGATCGGTGGCATCGCGGCCGCCGGTCTCATAACTACATCCCATGACAAGACGCAGGGTACGATACCTTGCAACTTCTGAGAAGATCTCTCCAAAATCAATATCAGATCTTTGGGTGTAATCTTTGGCAACCAGTTTGACTTTGGACTTTGACCTTTGTTGAGTATCTTACAAAAAAAACCAAAAACACTTTTTTTCAAGAGGTT
Source organism: Taudactylus pleione (assembly GCA_031769625.1). Lineage (NCBI taxonomy): Eukaryota > Metazoa > Chordata > Amphibia > Anura > Myobatrachidae > Taudactylus > Taudactylus pleione. The sequence continues at coordinate 6,764,751 of JAUIMM010000043.1, read as the reverse complement.
TGTTGATCACTTGGTCTGTATACAATAGTCCACGTGTCATTGTTATTTGATGCTGCTAACTCCTTGACAGTAGACATGCAGAGCTGAACTGCCGCATACACAGTCTTTTTCACAAAGAGGAAGCTCGAAGACAACTGATGTAGTAATGGTCATCCACCGTCGATGGTTTGCCGCCATGATCTGAGGGTTCTCTGCCATTGAAGACTGTAAGGCAGTAATGCTTTTTTTTCTTCTTACCACAGGGGGCACTGAGCTTAGCTAAGACGTGTCCCCTTCCCAGAATGGTCCACCAACTGCCATTCACCACAGCAGTTTTGTTATTTACATATTTACAGGTTTGTCAGGACTAGATTTAGGGGACAGGCCACCACTATGCACAAAATTAATGGCTGCACCCAATTTTACTATTTGCATTATTAGATCTTAAGCCCTAATTTGGTGAATGCCAGTATAATAGTAAATCAAGCCATGAGCTTTTACATTTCTTATGATATGTACGTCACTTGCTGGGGGCAGGGTGGCATTCTTGCTTTATTACTGTCACTGTGTCACAATCGAGGGATTTTGAGTCTGAGTTCCCGGGCTGGGTCTTGGACCTGTATTGCTCAGTTCAGATGCTCGCTGGAGGAGACTTAGCTTGATAAAGTTTCTCCGTATGAGAGGGTGCAGAAGACTGTTAGAGGATTTGGGTAATGCGGAAGGAGTTTGGTGTGGCTAAGGAGCCATATCGGGATGTTGATAGCGTGGTAGTTGCTTGGAGCGGCTGGATAGCCGTGGGGAGAAGGTGGTAGTGTGGACGCTACTTGGAGCGGCTGGTTAGCCGTGTAGAGGAGGTGGTAGCGTGGGAGCTACTTGGAGCGGCTGGATAGCTGTGTAGAGGAGCTGGTAGCGTGGGAGCTACTTGGAGTGGCTGGATAGCCGTGTAGAGGAGCTGGTAGCATGGGAGCTACTTGGAGTGGCTGGATAGCCGTGTGGACAAGCTGGTAGCGTGGGAGCTACTTGGAGCGGCTGGATAGCCGTGTAGAGGAGCTGGTAGCGTGGGAGCTACTTGGAGTGGCTGGATAGCCGTGTAGAGAAGCTGGTAGTGTGGAAGCTACTTGGAGCGGCGACAACACCTACAGAGTGCAGTGGGGAGGCTCACTTAGTTGGACTAAGGGACTTGTTGCACTGGCAACTTGTGTCAGCAGTGGGGATCCTTTTATAGTGGACACTGGGAGCTGGTAGGCTGAGATAGAAGGAGAAGGCTCCTCATTGGTGGTAGTGGAGCCACATGGGTGAATCCAAGATGGCTGTGCCCATGGACCGGTGGACAGCGCTTCCTGGATGTGAGCAGCGGGGACCAAGCAGTCAGCAGGAGCCGGCGTGGAGGTAGAACAGCAGCACAGCGCGGAAGCTGGAAGATGCCGCGGGTCAGCGCCCGCAAAGGTAAGTGATGGGGTCTGATTCTGGGGTCTCTGGAGCGACGTGTGACAGTACCCCCTTCTTCACGAGTGGCCACCGGACACTTCCTTGGTTTATAAGGAAGTTCCATATGGACTGCCTTGACTAGATGGCGCGTGGACATCGGAAGCGTTTATCCAGATTTCTTCTTCCGGACCATAATTTTTCCAGTCGATGAGGTATTGAATACTGTTGTATCGACAACAAGAATCTAATATTCTGTCAACTTCGAACTCCTCTCCTTGCTATGTTTGGACACTAGAAGCTTTAGGAAGGACCTTCTGGAATCTGTTTAAGACCAATGGTTTCACAAGAGAAATATGGAATGAAGTTGGAATGCGAAGAAATGGAGGAAGCTTTAGCTTGTAAGCCACAGGGTTCAGGAATTTGACGATTGGAAATGGACCAATGTAATGTGGGACAAATTTCATCAAGGAAACTCGGAGTCTTAGGTTTCGAGTAGAGAGCCAGACCATATCTCCAGGTTGAAGACTTGGAACCATTCGTTTTTTGTGGTCAGCAAATTTATTTTATCGAGCTGAGGTTTTAGTCAGAGAGGAACGAACCTTTGGTTGTTGTGAGCTAATTCGGCCCAAGGGAGAAGCTCAATCCAGTCATCTTGGGAGGAGGAGATAAAAGTGTGCCGGAACTGTTCCAGGTCCTGATTGACCCGTTCGGTCTGACCATTGGTCTGGGGGTGATATGCGGTAGAGAATTTGAGTTTTACTTGAAGGGCTAAGCAGAGTGACCTCCAGGACTTCGCCGCGAACTGTACTCCCCTGTCGGAGATGATCTCTTGAAGAAGGCCGTGAAGTCTGAAGATGTCCTTTATAAAGTTCAGTGCGAGTAGGGATGCAAACAGAAGCCCAGTAAGAAGTACGAAATGGGCCATTTTGGAAAATTGGTCCATGATAACCCAAACTGTGTTGGGACCCCGAGATGGAGGAAGATCGGAGATGAAGTCCATAGATAAGTGGGTCCATGGCGTCAATGGAATTGTTAGAGGTTGGAGCTGTCCGAGTGGAGCCTGCCAAGGTGTTTTGTGCTGGGCACACTTAATGCATGATGACACATAGGACCTAATGTCCCCTTTCATTGAAGGCCACCAATAGGACTGCTGGATGAATTCAAGAGTTTTATCCATACCCAAGTGACCAGAGAACCGAGAAGCATGGGTGCACTATAGTAACTTCTCGCGAAGTTCAGGAGCAATGAAAGTCTTCCCGACATTGAAGATAACTTGGTAGAAGCGAAGGTAGCTGGATCTAGGATTCGATAAGACTGTTCCATGGGTAGATCAGAGTCACTCGTCATGGAACGAGAGAGTGCGTCGGCTTTGAGATTTTGTGAGCAGGGACAGTAGGAGAGTTTAAAATTAAATCTGGAGAAAAACATCGCCCACCTGGCTTGACGAGGGTTCAAGCAATTAGCAGACTTAAGGTAAAGCAGGTTCTTGTGGTCCGTATAAATGGTGATGGTGTATTGGGCCCCTTCTAGAAGATATCGCCATTCCTCAAGCGCCATTTTTATGGCGAGCAGCTCTTGATCTCCGACAGCATAGTTTTTTTTCTGCTGGCAAGAACTTCCGAGAAAAGAAACCGCAGGGATGAAGTTTTTCATCTTCAAATCGTTGGGAGAGTACTGCACTGACACCTTCGAAGGATGCATCCACTCCCAGGATAAATGGTCGAGCAGAATCCAGTTGCTTTAAGATGGGAGCGGAGATAAATGCTTGTTTAAGGAGTTGGAATGCAGAGGTAGCTTCGATGGACCATTTCGTTGGATTTGCTCCCTTACGGGTGAGGGCTGTGATAGGAGCTACCAGTGTTGAAAAACCCTTCACAAACTTGCGATAATAGTTGGCGAAGCCTAGGAACCTTTGTATGGATTTCAAGGAGGAAGGAAGAGATCAATCAAGAATGGCTTGTAGTTTTGAAGGATCCATTTGAAGGCCGATTTCGGAGATGATGTACCCCAGTAATGGTACACTTGAGACATCAAATAGGCATTTTTCTAATTTGCATTCGTCTCCTGGATGTATACGGATTAAATTATAGGCTCCCCTTAGGTCGAGTTTGGTGAAGACTGTGGCTCCCTTGACTCGATCAAATAACTCTGTTATGAGAGGAAGAGGGTAGTGATTCTTAAGAGTTATTTCATTAAGACCCCGGTAGTCAATACATGGATGTAGCTCACCATCTTTTTTTTTACAAAGAAAAATCCAGCCCCAGCTTTAGACGTGGAAAGTCAAATGAAGCCTTTACTTAAATTTTCCTCAATGTATTCCGACATGGCTTGAGTCTCAGGAAGACATAGAGGGTAGGTTATGCCCCTGGGAGGATTCTTCCCAGGAATCAGATCTATGGGACAGTCCCAATCACGATGGGGAGGTAATAAATCTGCGCTCTGTTTGCTGAAGATGTCCAGGAACCCAACATAGGATTCGGGCAGGTCTGTAGAATTGTGTAGGACAGAAGATCGAACAGGTACTACCCGCTGAAGGCAGCCCTTGAAACAATTAGAACCCCAGGAGGTTATTTGCATGGTTGTCCAATCAATTTGTGGTGAATGTCTCTGTAGCCAGGGTAATCGAAGAACTAAAGAATGAGAGGCTTTGGAAATCACTAGAAAGGATAGTTGGTCGGAATGGAGCACGCCGATGGTAAATTTAAGTGGTGTTGTACGATGGGTGATGGTTCCACAAGTAATGCAACTACCATCGATGGCGGTTAAAGTGATAACTCGAGGCAATGCTTCAATGGGAATTTGATGTTTCTGGACAAAGTCCGGGGTGACAAAGTTCTCTGCCGCTCCAGAATCCAGAAGGGCTAATACAGCTTTGGAACCTCGAGGAAGCTTTAAATGAGCCTGGATGGTGGAATCAGACTTCCTATGTGAGTTGATGGCAACTCCTAACTTAACCTCTCTGTCATAAGTTAGGAGGAGGCGTTTCTCGGATGGATGGGACAGGATTTAACTAAATGTTGAGGAGATCCGCAATACATACATAGATTCTGTCTTTGCCTTTTCTGCCGTTCCTCATCCGATAAGCGGGAGCGGTTGACCTGCATGGGTTCTTTGCCCATGGGAGGAGAAGGTAATCTAGAAGCTGGACGTGGCCTTCCACGATCAAGTCTGCCTCTCTCCAAGGCACGCTCTCTGTGTCAAAGATCCACCTTATTGCAGAGAGAGATTAAATTATCCATACTGGCTAGAAGGTCACTGGAAGCTAGATCGTCTTTCAGTCTTTCTGGAAGAAAGTTGAGCTCCGAAGCAAGAGTCCGGAACTGGATGACATATTGGCCAACGGTCCTGCTGCCCTGACGGAGGCATAGAATATCAGCTGATGCGGAAGTGGTTCTTCCAGGTTCATCAAAAATCCTGCGAAAAATTGGCAACAAATTCAGAATAATTGGAGAGCAGAGGATCCGACTTCTCCCAGAGAGGCGAGGCCCAATCAAGTGCTTGACCAGAGAGTAGAGAGATAAAGTACGCCACTCTGGTTCTGGCTGTCGGAAAATTGGTGGATTGAAGCTCGAAATGGATTTTGCATTGGTTCAAGAACCCTCTGCATAATTTGGGGTTGCCATCGAACTTGCTTGAAGGAGAAAGCTGAAGACAAGCAGGAGGTGGTACCGGATGAGCAGGTGACAACACAGGATGAGAGGCAGCTTGAGAGCCAATGGGAGCAGGATGAGCCAGCAAGGACTGAATGTTGTCCAGATGTGAGGACATATCCTGGATGAATTGGATCAACTGGGCCTGAGAGGTCTCCTGTCTTTCCAGACGAGATAGCACATCCTGAGAGGAATATACCCCAGATCCTTGTCCACTTGCCGAGTCCATTGGGCCAGTGCAAACTGTCACAATCAAGGGATTTTGAGGCTGTGTTCCCGGGCTGGACCTTGGACAGTTCCCGGGCTGTGTAGCGTGGGAGCTACTTGGAGTGATGACAACACCTACAGAGCGCAGTGGGGAGGCTCACTTAGTTGGACTAAGGGACTTGTTGCACTGGCAACTTGTGTCAGCAGTGAGGATCCTTTTATAGTGGATGCTGGGAGCTGGTAGGCTGAAAGAGAAGGAGAAGGCTCCTCATTGGTAGTAGTGGAGTCACTTGGGTGAATCCTAGATGGCCGCGCCCATGGACGGGAGGACAGCGCTTCCTGGATGTTAGCAGCGGGGACCAAGCAGTCAGCAGGAGCCGGTGTGGAGGTAGAACAGCAACGGGACCCGTCAGAGGACAACAGCGGGACCCGCCCTGAGAGAGGAGGGAGCAGCGAACAGCGAAAGAGCCGGAAGACACCGCGGGTCAGCGCCCGCAAAGGTAAGTGACGGGGTCTGATTCTGGGGTCTCTGGAGCGATGTGTGACACACTGAGTGCAACCCATTCAGAGAGTTGCCACTGATAACTAGACAGGCACCTGGCAGTCACCTGCTGATTAGTCATCTCCTAGACACAGGCGTACATTGATTGGTTCATCCATTTCCCAGCAACTACTAAATATTTCCACAGTACTGTACGCTATTTGCAGTCTGCTCATGTCCTACTCATCAACACTCCACTCAAGATGGCACACAGTTTGACATAGTGGGAAATTTAAGACAGTAATAAAACAAGTGTCCAAGTGCAGCCCCCAGCAAGTGGTGACCCTAGGCACATGCCAATGGGGAAATTTACAACTGGCATTTATAAAAGCCTGTTATCTTGTTTTTAATTTGAGAGGTTAGAGGAGCAGTAACAGATTGCAGGATCTGTGAAGACTATGGTCTCCAATATTAGTGATTAAGCATCTGAGATTGCACCTACTTCAGCAACACTCCCATAACACGTCCATAAGCAAGGGTGTCTCTGTGCATCTTCATTTCCACCTCCCAGGAACACCCAATATCTTAATGAGAGCTTGTGTCTCAGTCGGTCCAGTGACTCTGAATGCACACACCGTGGGACTCATGCAACTTTTTAGCTACTTAGATGTATGCGCAGTTGAAAAACAACAGACATTTGCCTGAATATTGGCATAGCTTCTGACTCAGAAGCAGGCTCTTTTATATGTCTTGTTGTCTGTCTTTTAACTATGACATCGCTGTCAACCCTAACTAGCCATATAGCTGTGCCTTACCAGCAGCGTTCTGTACATATCCCATGTGGGGAGGTCTGATACCATGGATGTGGGGCAGTCTGAGTTGCATTCAAGGGCTTTGTGAGGGAGGTCTTATGCCATGTGGAGAAGCCTGAGGTGCATTAAGGGCTTTGTGGGGGAGGTCTCATTCCATATGGGGCTGTCTGAGGTGCATTAAGAGCTTGAAGCATTTTAGATATTACACTTAACCTTATGCTCAGATGGGACCCAGAAACAGTGCGGTAGGACCCACATTTTTAAAGTCCCTAGGACTCACATATTTTGACTCAGCCTGACACGCTAGGATTTATGATTTTGTTTGTTTTGTACTCATAAATAAAACTAGCTGTGGTTACTTGTATCAAAGCCCAGAACTAGTATGCCTCTGAATGGCTGCTGAGCATAAAGTGCCACCATCTTCCTCAGGAGACTGAGGCCCTGATTCAGAGCCGGACGCTCTGACAGACTGCTCGCTCTGAATCAGGGCCGTCCCTCTGTTTTTTTTTGAGCGGCCTCCTGGCCGCTCGCATAGCTGTGGGTAACCACCCACAGCTATAGCAAGCGGCCAAAAAGATGGTCGCGATGGTCAAGACCATAGCTACCATCGGGCTTGTGACGAGACCCTTGTGGTAGAGTCTCATCTGCCGCAAGCCCTGGAGTGCTTTCGGCTCTATCAGACCACACACGACTACTCAACAAGGAAGAACTCAAATGGATCATTACACTACAAACCTTAGCTCCCTCCGGCCTCAACATTGATAACGAGATAAAGTCCGTAATCAGCAAGTAATAACACTATCTACCTATTTTTCTAGACACCCACCTTTCATTAAAGACCCCTACAATTAACAAAACCCCCTCCTACACACACATCCACACATACCTCACATACCCAGACTCAAGAGCACACCTACACCACAGTCACCCTACAACCTACCCACATCACCTCAGCACCACCACACCCACACACACCAACCCACCCCCTGAGATCCACCCTATTGCCCACCCCATCACACCATCACCCACGCTACATCTACACCTACCCTTCCAATACCCGTCCCCATCACTAGTTAATAGACTATACCACCCACCTGACCGCATTGCACCCGCTTACCATCGCTTATCCCACACGCCTCACAACCCCTCACTCTATTTAGATCACACGACACACTTCCACCGACACATACCCCTGTCCCATGCCCCCTCCCCACACAGCCGCACCCCACTCCGACACTACACCCCCCCTAGGTTCACTGCATTCGCTCCGCAACATTCCCACACTTACATTATACCCACCACCCACTGTACCAAGCCTCCTTGAACCAACACCACCACTTGAGCGCCTCATAATCGGCATAACCCAGGTACTCATGGGCCACCCAGAGCGTCCTGATCAAACCATCAGCAGCACACACCCCAAGTATCACCCAGTCACTGCCACACACACATCAGGAAACAGAACAAACCTCAGCCCGCGCCACCATACCCACATACACACCGTCTTAATCAATAAGAAACCAGCGCTACCCCCTACATATTAGCACGTCCTATATTTACTCCATCCGCCACTCGCCCCGTCATATTTAATTCCAATACACCCCGCCCACACACCTGCCAGTTCACCCATTTAACTGACCCACCATTCTCCATTATGTAGGATAAACATCCGCTCACATGGACAGCAATACTGATTGGCCATCAGCAGACCTAACCCCCCCCCACACATCCATCACCCCCTACACACGCCCCCTGCACACGCCCACTACACACACATCCCCCTTCTCATTGGCCACTTCCGCACACACCCATCCCTACACGTGCATTTAACGAGATCCAGTCACTTGCCCCAGTAACCTCCATGAATAAGGCAGCACGCCGAAACGCGTTGGAGAAACCCACACCTACCATCGTTTACTAAACAAAGTCCTCACCCTGCTCAGCTTTACCAATCCCCTAGCTGCACGCAGGGTGGTGCAGCACAAGGAGCCGCCAGCAACTTCGGCGAGCGGCACCCCCACCTTGTGCACACACCACTTCCGGCGGCAACCCAGTGACCTCACTGTCAGGAGCCGGGAGCAGCCGCCAGACTCCGCACCGGTCTGCCCCGCCAGCACACGCGGCACAAGATCCGGGCGGCAACACAGTGACCGCACTGTCAGGAGCCGGGAGCAGCCGCCAGACTCCGCACCGGTCTGCCCCGCCAACACACGCGGCACAAGATTCGGCCGGCAGCGCGCCTCCCGCACCTCGGAGCTGCTACCCCGCCGCAACTCACTCTCTACCCGGGTACAGGCACACCCGGCTTCCAGAAGCACCCACCAAGCTCCCACCCCCGGTCGTCCCGCCGGCACACGCGGAACCTCCACTTCGGCAAAAGCGTGCACACCGATCCCAGGTGCCGCTAGCCCGTCAAAGTCCGCCCACCCTACCGGGTACAGACACTGAGCCTACGCAGACAGCTCCAGTCTGCCATCAAGTACGCTACCACCATCACCATCAGCACGTGGCATAACCGCTCCAAGAGATACAGGACAGAAACACCAGTCCACAACCACAACGCTGCACAACAACCAGAGACTGCCGAATACCATCATCCCCATATCGCAACGCCATACCAGGCACCTACCGGTAGGTAAGTTGCACACTGTGCCCGGACGCCGCCTCCACACCCTCCATACCACATTTGCCGGGCGATAAGACTGTTGACCAAAGGTCCAGCAGGGATTCCGTGCTGGTCGAGAACTGCACGGTAAGGAGCCCCCTAAAAGGGCCCACCCACCTTCCCCCCCGTGCACGCATCTATCCACACCCCCTTACACCCCAGGGTCAATTGATTCTCAAGCAGCACTGTGCCTACCCAAATAAAGAGTTTTGACCCAACTTTACCGACTCAGTCTCTCTTTTAGACACTCCGTACACACCCACACGCAGCACACACTCCCACTCCCCACAGAAGTGCGCGCCTCACCACCCTATTATTTGTCCGATATCCAGGTAGGATCAGGTACTCCTACCACAGGCGCAGCACTTACCCTTCCCCAACCCCCCCTCCCCTCCAGCTATACACACGCACATCCCTTTCACCATCCCTCTCCCTCCCCATACCCCCCTTCCCCCATTCTCACCCCTCTCCCCTTACCCTATAACCATACCAGTGAGCGCGGTTCACCCCCCTCATCCATCTTTAGTAGAAGGTTTTCACATTTACATCATCATTAAATGCCATTTGTCTTTCTATTATTACGGTCACGTTCATAAGGGGTGTTTCCCTTTGTTCATTTGTAGATTCTCACATTACACAATTGATGAAAGCAAAGAGAAGAGGGAGATTGAGGTTTTTCAAATTAGGCGCTAGTCACACTCCATGGCACAGTCCACACGCCCTGTGCAGAACACTCCCCCACAACATCAACCACACCCCCACATCAATAGTCACACCCTCATTGCGGTGGTCACATCACCTGCGGCAACACACAATAGGCCCTTCATAAATTTTAGCTCCAGACCCATGTGGACCATAATCTGGCACTGCATCCTGTGTCAGTGCTATGCATCTTTAGGTGCAGTCACTGTCAGCAACATCTCCATCTGCCTAACCACCCCCCTGTTATCTCACAGGAATGCCCACTGAAATTCTTTGCATCTGTGCATGCGCAGACTTAAAACATTGGCCAACTGCATGCGGCATTGACATTGCTTCCACCCCTGAATCTGGCCTTATGTGTTCTGCTTCAGAAATGTAGTAATTTTAGTCATTGTACAGTAATTAACTTTTGTCCCTCATAAATATCAGCTACACACACCTATTGTTTATTTGTCATGTTAATCCAGGATTTAGCAAATTACAACCATAGACTAAGATGTGGTAATGAATTTAAAAATATATACTTATTATGCAATGACGATCCAGTCGACATAGAAAATTTGGATACAGACCCTTGAATTGTACCCAATCACTTCACCACAACGACCGCAGGAGACTAATCATGTCACTATTGCACCTCCTCAAAGTGGGTGTGGTATAAAAGATTCAATAGGTCGATGCCAGCTGTCAACATACAATGGGTCAACAGGGACAAAGGTCGACTGACAAAAGTTTGAAAGTGCAAAAGGTCGACAGTTTCGAATGGTCGGTACAAAATTTGGTTGACACATTTTTTTGTTTTTTTATTTAACCCTGATCCTCAATTTAACCCACCCGCTAGTGCCTACCCTTCACCATCTCCCTGGTGACTAACCATAACATTCCCCAATGCCTAAACCTAACCCTCCCCCCAAGTGCCTAACCCTAACAGTCTCCTCCGGCAGCCTAACCCTAACCCTCCGCCAAGTGCCTAAGCCTAACTTTAAAAATGTTGAAAGACCATAAAAAAACAACAAGTTGACCATTTTTTATCCACCTTTTGACCCCGTCGACCTTTTGCACTGTCGCATTTTGTCAGTTGATCATTTGTACATGGCAAACTTTTGTCCCTGTCGACCTATTGCATGTTGGCCATCTGGTGTCGACCTATTCATTGTCGATGTTCTATCCAGAGATACCCTCAAAGTGCACCACAAGTAAGGGATCCGACGCATAAGTTGTTGGAAGGTATTTGAACAAATAAAAATAGATTTCATGGCCACTTAAACACACCAAATGAGGCGACTACACCACAAGCATTCTGCAACTAATGCTAGCCTAAGCAGAATAGCCACAGCTATTGAAGCACAAACCTCAGTGCAGTTACAAATATGTTCAGGCCTAGAAATAATGATCAACTCCCTCACTGAACTAAACAAAACTTCCCAAATAAATGTACATAAACTACATATGAGTAAAAACATAACATCCCAGCCAGTCAGAGGCAGTTACCATGGAAACAGGCTGCTGATTGGAGGGGAGTGTTCTGTCTCTTAGCCAATCAACAGCCAGCCCGCTGATGGGCTAAGAGACAGAGTCCCTGATTCAGAGCCGGACGCTCTGACCAGAGCGCTCGCTCTGAATCAGGGCCGTCCTATTTAAATTTGGAGGGGCCTTTTCGACGCTCGAATAGCTGTGTGTTACCACCCACAGCTTATGCGAGCGTCCATGATGATGGTCGCGATGGTCAAGACCATCGCGACCATCGGGCTTGCGACAAGACCCTGCGGTAGGGTCTCGCTGCAGCAAGCCCTGGAGTGATTTTGGCTCTATCAGAGCCAAAATCACTCCCACTGACACCACTAGTGATGTCAGTGGGGCCGGCCCCAGACGGTAGGCGTTCCCATGGGAACACCTCCGTCTAGCAGCCACGCCCCTGGCAAGCCCACCAAAGGGGGCGTGCTGTCAATCACCATCGACAGCACGCCCCCTTTGGTGCGGGACCCGGAGCGACAGCTTGGCCGTCGCTATCCGGGTCTCGCGCATGCGCACGATGGAGCTTCCTCCGTCGTGCGCATGCGCATTTGGGTACCATCGACCCGCTTGTGAGCGTCCTGCGCTCGCGAGTGGGTCTGAATGAGACCCAGAGCACTCACGGCCAATCAGTGGGCTGTTTCCATGGTAGCGGCCTTTGGTTGGGGCTCTACAGTAAGTGCAGGAACACACGTGGATCCTGTCACATTCGGGAGCAGCGCTATTTGTACAGTATGTACAGTACATACAGCGCTGCTATGTCCAGCTGGTACGGGTTGTGTTCTTTTAAATTTTATTACCTAAGGATGCTTACTTGAGAAGAGGACAGATTTCCACCTGAGATGCCTACTGGATAAGTAGTCCTACTGTAAATGACAATATTAGTATAAATCTAATTTTTACACACATCATCCCCGCACCCACCGCCCAGGGGTGCGAGGGATAGCCCTGTGCTTTAGCCCAGTCTTGGGGTATACTCGGGAGGGGGGACCCCTTTATTGTAGGGGTCCCCACTTCCTGAGGAATCCCCAGCCTAGGCTGACTAGTTGGGGGCTGGTTAATGCTTCGGCCGGGATACCCCATCAAGTGTGTGTGCCCTGGCTGGGGCATTACCCTTCCTCGCTATTTGAGCCCGGTGCCGGTTCATGGAAATACGAGTGACCCCTACACAATTTATTCCCATATTTCCTGAATCGGGAAATATGGGAATAAAAACAGCCCAGTGCTGGTTCTTAAAATAACGGGGACCCCTATGCAATTTTTTCCCCTTATTTTTAGAACCGGCTCAAACAGCCCGGTACTAGTTATACTTTTGGGGGGAATTTAGAACACACAAAATTAGACACTTTAAAGCCTAATTTACACTCAGAAGCATGCATGGATTACACTGATCTGTGCATGCTTCTGTTAAACATGCTGCTGACAGGCAGGTGTATTTTAAACTTCTATTTTGACCCGAGTTTACTCAATTTATGGGCATGTTTTAAAACATGATTTTTAGTAAATTTACATGTTGTATTCTCTTCCATTGAAAGTACTTGCGAGTCGGTCCGATGGTGTACTGGTTCGTATTTTCTCGTTTACACCCGTCATTTGCAGTTCGAATCATGATTTTACACCTGTGTTTGACTTTAGTAACTCTCTGTTCCAAGACAACAGGCAAAACACTCCTGAAAATGGCATCTCGGACAGACATGATTCTTAGTAAGTTTACACCTAAGTGTACCATCTTTGGTTAGGATACAGTTAATATACTGACAAACGAGAAGCCGTCTGTCGGAATCCCGCTGTCTAAATCCTGACACGGGACTAAAGACAGGCGTCTAAAATAAATCTAGATGCCTATCTTTAGCCCGACAGGACGGCTTCCAGAACGTAGGTAAGCGGGGACACATAGTTCTTAGCCGCGGGGGGGGGGAGGGTTAGGTTTAGGCACCCTGGAGGGGCTTAAGGTTAGGCACCCCCCGGGGAGGGTTAAGGTTAGGCTAGGGGAAGGGGGAGTTAGGCACCACTGGGGGGAGGTTAAGGTTAGGCACCCCCCTGGGAGGGTTAGGTTTAGGGTGCGGGGAGGGGGGGTTAGATTTAGGCGCCCCCAAGGGAGGGTTAGGGGGGGGAAGGGTAAGGTTGGGTGACTTACCTGCGCCGTCGGGATTCTGCTCCTGTCTGGCTTCCACTGTCTGTATTTCACCCGACTGCTATAAAGCAGTCGGGATTTCATACCCAACCCCTTTGGTTATATACATATATTATTATTTACATAATACAATCTATCAAGTTAAGGATTATTTAATGATTTTAATATTGATGGCATATTATTATTAATATTTTTTTTTTTTAAGAGGACAATACAATAGTTAGTAAATAGTAAGGGACCGATATTTATAAATAAAGGAATTGGGACAATAATATTCTTATGTTAATTGGGTTAATTCTGTTGGCACCTGTAGTGCCACAGGTGTGCAATATAATTGGTGCCTTGATTATATTATTCTCTTAATTGAAATATTATTTCGTTATTATTATCAATATTATTAATTTACCCCAATAATACATTACTTATATAATTGTGCCCTCATAAATATATTTTTGAATAATTTTGTCACCTTACATCAGTATTAATTAGTGACACCTCATTATTATGTTCTGTTGGACAAATAGCTGAAACTGCATGCTGTTAAAGCAATCCCATTGGGTAGAGCCAGTCTGAGTTTTTTTCTTCCCAACAAGGTGAGCCAAATCGCTGAGTTCGAGCTTTTAAACCCTCTGCAAATCTTCACTCATCAAGCTCAGTTTTAATTTTAACTACTGCATAATATATTCAGCGATTTGAAGGAAAAAATTGCCTTTAGTCATTGTCCTGTTCAGATGGTACACTGCTGCTGATTTTTTTTTTTAAACAATGACTGCATCTGGCAAAATGAGGAAATTGGCTGGAAGATTTGGGGAAATCCACACTGAGTTATGAGGAAGTGAGTTAACTATAGAGTATGTGAAAGGTGTGGCTGAAGTTTGATCTCTGGGAGTCTGCAAGATCGAAGGTGACAATTTTATTTCAATATTTTTCCCTATAGTAGTGACTATGGGTCTAATTCAGTAGGGATTGCTATTGTGATCGCAGCTGCGAATTTGCTCGGAACGCAGCGGCAAAAAAATATGCTAACGCTTGCCAAATCACAGCCGGCATAAAGACGACCACTTCTGCTTTTTCACACCCGTCCAACCTCGCTCTTCAGCATAAACATCTGTACCATTGACGCAAATCGGCCAGTCACGCAGCATTTACAACAGGTCTGACCAGCTGCAGACATTGCAAGTCTCGTTGCATGCAGAAAGCTCTCATGCTGCATATGCAATCATGTGGCTTAATTACGCATGCCCATGAAACAGCGTTCCAGCAAAAAGGCACGCCTGTGTTTTTCTGACCACTCCCCCGTCACCACCCCCAAATGCTAACAGCCTGTCACTCACCCTGCGATAGATTCCTCTGTGTGTGTAATCGCAATGCGATTGCAGCACACACGCACTGCGGCTTATACGCATGCGCAATGGATAACAATCGATCGATCTGCGTACGTACTTGAAATTAGCGATCGCTGCTGAATCTGGCCCTATATGCAGTAGAAACCATACCACATCCTTAGTGGTATTTACAAATGCCTTCTGACAAGGGTAGTTTAAGAGAGGAGGGGACCCGTGTGCAGTCTCCGTGCACGCCCCTTTCTCTCAGGCAGCACAGTAGACTCTGGCTTTATATTGACAGAGACTTCTCTACTGCACATGCCCAAATCTCCAAGAAAATGTCCACCACGCAATTTTCCCAGTTATTTGTGTCTGCAGTGCCGGCTGATGCAGCACTTCGGAGAGGTAAGTATAATTATATGGGTACGCACCCATTAAAGATACGCCAATGTCTTCTGACGGGAATGCATGATGGCGACTGCTATACCATACCAGATGTACTGACTCATCAGAAGAGTGAAGCCATTATGAAAAGGGCATTATATTTTGCCTACTAATCTAAATCACATGGTGAACAACAATGCAAATCTCTCAATCAAAGTAAACGGCCTTTGAAACAACTTGGTATAGCAATTGGTACTTTACCTCCTGTTAAATTAGCCACAAAAATGCCAAACAATCAAATAATATGAGGCCAAGGCAATGATTTTAGTTCATGTTCACACGTCATGCGAGGGCCGTAGCTAGGGTAGTGCAGCCGGTGCCATCGCACACGGGCACCACAGGTCAGGGGACGCAGTTTGGACCTGTCAAATTTCTGTTTATTATCATTCTTGCTTGTAGCTTCCTCTTATTTCATCCCCAGCATCTCCTGGCCTCTCCTATCTCTTCCCTGGCCCTTCCCCATGAAGTCATTCCCCTTTTTTGGGTGCATTATGTCCCTTTTAAAAATGAGGGGGGCGCCAATGCTCTTTCTGGCACAGGGCACCAAAAAGTCTAGTTATGGCTCTGCGTCATGCACTGTATATAGTGGTCAAAATCAGATTTTTGAACGTGTCATATATAAATCTAATAAATTTAGATCTATTTATATTACACAGAGTGATATCAATGAATTTTGTCTATCCATAACCATAACTAATAATGTTGCTTGACCTGATTGCTACATGTACAGTTAAACTTCTCCTGTCCAATTATAACATAAGGAGCTACTTCAGAAGGTTTGAAACACTGGATAAGAATAGGGCAGAGAGGGCTAGAGAGATAATGAGATAAGGATGAGAGACAGGGAAAGAGGAGGAGGAGGAAGAGAAACAGATAGGGTAAGAGCGGGGGAGAAAGAGAGACAAAGAAATAAAGAGGTGAATGGGAAGAGGGAAAAGACTGGCAATGATGTGCACAAAAGCTTGCGAACCAACATATGACTGCTCTGTAATACTAGTAGCCACATAACAAGAGTACAAAATTTTTTACCAAAGAATAAAGAACCCTTGGAAAAGATTGCACTAAAATAAAACCTCAATTTAATGTAATAGATGTCTAAACAAGTAATTAGAAAAAGATTGCACCAGGTTTGCTGCAATTTCAGAAATTACACAAAATAGCAGAAAAACAAAAAATGTGGTTGTTGTTAATCAGGGTTTTAAATTAAGCAGGGATAAATGAACTGTCACCAAGTTATAGGAATGTACATGAAGCCTAGATAAATACACAGTATGGATAAATCATGTGCATAATTGAAAAAAACAATAATATAGTAATATAATGTATAAAACAAATAATGAAGTTCTAGCGCAATAAAGCAAACCTGATACACAACTATAATAACATATTTAACAATGTCATAAATAGCACTACATTTGTGCATCTACAGGATACTAATAAATAATACTGTCTAATAAGCAAATATAATAATACATGGTATTACTCTACTAAAGCACTCCTAATCAAATCATAGTTCACTGAGAACAGTTTGGAATCCCATAAAATACTACCTAAAACGGGGAATCACTGGATGCCTATCTAGGAGCAGCTGTTACACATAGGGGGTAAACGGAGCACTTCTCATGGAGCAATCAATCAATAGCACACCAATCCAGTGCCTTTTTACAAGTAAACGCAGTTAGTTAAGATGAACTCAACATATATATATAATATATATACTAGACTGTCCGGCTCTAACTGACATAAGTCTCCCTCTCTAAGGATGGGAGGACCCAGGGGCGCCGAGAGGGGGGGAGCGGGTACAATTTACCCTGGCCCGGGCTTCCAGAGGGGCCCGGCGCCACCTCCCCCCTTTTGCAGCATCCCAGCACACAGCCAGCACAAGCTGGGGATGCAGTGGGAAATTGCTTGCGGCTGCTGAGCAGCAGCCACAGCAATCTCCTATGCCTGAGGGGGGGAGCGATCACACTGATCGCGCCCCCTGGCTTTGCACAAGGCTGATGGGCTCACAAGTGGGCGTGGCCACACTGCCACAGTTAGGCCACACCCCCTCTTTACCGGGGCCCAGCGGCGCTCTCTACACCCCTGGGAGGACCTAATGTCCAACTCACACAAAACAGCATTTAAATACAGCTCTTACATAAAGCCATAGCAATGTCTCTCAACAGGTTTGTTCGCCTGCTCCCCAGGTAGTGAGAGACTCCCCAGAGAAACCGACACACCTTTTATCAGCCTTTCACAGGTGGTCTGGCAATCAAGGCTGCTCATTACCTGGATAATTACTACACAGAAAAACCTGGGACATTCATACCTCACATTAACAACTTCCCCAGTACATTGTCACATATCACCCATCACCCCTCCTGTTTTGACCTGTAGGTCAGAACCAGTGGCTGCTGCAATCACAGCCGGAGCCTGGCTGGAGCTCACTCATGAGCTCCACCTTCCAGTTCCCGCAGTGGGTGATGAGAAAGACATCATGACATCTCTCCCATAGTGCCGAGCGGGATGATGGAGGAGTGGACTGCGGTCAGGGTCGGACTGGGACATTAAGGGCCCACAGGTGGTATGCAATGGTAGGGGCCCACTGAGGGGAGGCGGTGCAAAGCTAAAGGGGTGCGGCTAGTCAAGGGTGTGGCCAGCTAGTAAAGGAGCATAAGTCAAATTTAGAAAAAATCACAGGTCCAGAGCCAAATTTAAAATAAAAAAAATAACAATAATAATGCTGAATCTGGTTTTCTAGTTATAGTTTAAAATTAGGTAAGTAATAAGTTTTACGTCCAGTCTCCAGAAGGTATAGGGTTTAGAAGCTGTAGCTCTAGTAACCTTTGGCTACCTTGGATACAGCCATCAGCTATTAGACTGAAATGTACGTACAGTGAAGGAAAAAAACATTGTTAGTCATGTTACATTAAGGTGCCAGCAGCTGCTGCACTGTGTGCCACAGTGCCCACAATATAATGCAGAAAGTTGTCGTAATTCTCATTACATAATGCAGAGAGTGTCATAGTATGTAATATAGCGTATCACAGTGCCCACCATATAATGCAGTGTACCGCAGTGCCCACCATATAATGCAGAGAGTGTCGCAGTGCTCACAATATGATACAGAGTGTCGCAGTGGACGTGATATACAGAGAGCATCAGTGACCCACATACAACACAAATATGAATACACCACCATAGACAATAATTAAAAAACAACATCCCTAGAAAAAAACATATCCACCCCTCCCCCCAAATACCAACCCCCTTAACACTGAACAGTTTTTACACCACCAGTTACACTTACCTGCCCAGAGGGAGGATATGTCTCTTAGTGATGGATGTACCTGGCTTCTCTGTTCTGTGTTTGTGCACTGCAGTGAGCAACTCTAGAGCCCTTGGCTCCTCCCCCTGCTGGGTGTGCGTGACATCACAGGGTAAAATGGTAGGAACCTACTTTGCCTGGGAAGTGGGTGGAGCTTCAGTCGCCAGCAGATGGGCAGAGCTTCTTTGGGCATGGGCGGGGCTTCGGAAGGCCGGGGTCTGGTGCTTCACTCACCCATTTTGTTAATCAGGCCCTGATGGCAGCGTATCCCCTCCTTCGCGGCCAGCTAAGCCCCGCCCCCTAACAGAAAAGAGCATGGCCACAATGCACTGGGGCCCACTGGGGAATTATCCGGATCCCCAGCAGCCCAGTCCGAGCCTGACTGCGATGGCGCAGGAGCGGGGATTCTGGTAAGTGTTTTTTTTTAGTTTGTGTCTTTGTTCTATATATGTAAGGGGCACTGCATAGGGGGGACCACTACTAGGGGCACTTTCTAGGGGGGACAACTACTGGGAACACTGTATAAGGGGCACTGCATAGGAGAGACCACTACTGGGGTCACTGTATAAGGGCTACTACTGGGGACACTGCATAGGGGGCACCACTACTGGGGGCACTGTATAAGAGGCACTATTGGGGGCACTACTACTGGGGCCACTGTCTAGGGGGGACCACTACCGGGGGCACTGTATAATGGACACCGCATGGGGGAACAACTACTGGGGACACTGTATAAGGGGCACTGCATAGGAGGGACCACTCCTAGGGGCACTATATAAGGGGCACTACTGGCGGCACTGCATAGGGGGACCACTACTGGGGGCACTGTATAAGGGGCACTACTGGGAGCACTGCATAGGGGGGACCACGACTGGGGCCACTGAATAAGGGGCACTACTGGGGGCACTGTATAAGGGGAACTACTGGGGGCACTGCATAGGGGGGACCACTACTGGGGGCACTGCATAGGGGGACCACTACTAGGGGCACTGTATAAGTGTGCACTACTGGGGGGACTGTATAAGGGGGCACTACTGGGGGCACTGTATAAGGGGTACTACTGGGGGCACTGCTACTGGGGACATTGCATAAGGGGCATTACTACAGTGGACACTGCAATAGGGGTACTACTACTGGGGGCATTAAGGTGCATATGGAATGGAAAGGAATGTTCTCAGAGTGATGAGAAATAGTGGTGTGTCATGTTGACACGCCCCCATTTTCCAGTGACCACGCCCTTTGTGGCACTTTGGGGGGCTCCATTTTTTAATTTGCCCTGGGCTCCAAATACTCTATTTACGATACAGGTCAGAACACCTGTAGTTCCTAAACAAAAGACAATAAACAACACATCTGTATTGCCCATTTGACTTCCTGGCCTCTGTTATACTGACAATTTAAAACTTTGCAATGCCAAGAACCATGTTCAGTAATTAACCTACATTTTATTCCCAAAATGTAGTACCTCAGTGTTTCTAATGCCCATGTAATTGCCAATGCTTCTTTTTCTACAGTGGCATAATTTTCCTCATATACATTCAAATTCTTACTTAAATAAATAAAAAGAGAATGCTCTTCACCATCTTTGTTCTGTAGCCTCCCTTAAATGTGACTTATGGCTAGAGTTATGTCCTAAATAGACTGAACAAGTTATGTAGTTGTAAGCACCCTGTGATGTACTGATGAGAGCATGATAAATGGGGATCTGTGGACTAAATATCATACTGCTGTGTAAACATAACTAATACCTGGATGGCTTGATTAACATTAACTGCACACTGCACAAACTGTAGCTAATGTTCTCTATGTAGGATAAATATACTGTGTAAATAAATACAATTACGAAGTCACTGAGATAAAAGGATAATTTATTAATTTTCAGAGGGAATAAGATCAGACGGAGCGATTGAACTCACTGATCACTAATGCTGCCCATACACCTACCCGACCAGCATAAGAACCGATTCATATACGATTTCCCTACGACTCTCCGGAGCTCCCTGGCAGTCCTGGCAGCATATTTGTTGTTTTTCTTTAGCACAGGATCTGTCGTAAGATCGATCCTGTGTCTCACAGGCCCATAAAAAACAGTCATTGTAATGACTTGACATACCGCATGATGGATCACATGAACAAAATAAATGACACGATCTGTACACGATACGATGGACAAGATGTGCTGCACATCTGATCATAGGATCCGATTATAGGAGCTGCGGGAGCAGCTCCTATAATCTTAATCTTACTTAAATAACACACGATTTTCACAAGATCCATCTTATGACTCATTGAAAATCGGGCAATCGTCCCGAAATCGTGTAGGTGTATGGGCACCTTAACCCTCTGTTTACATCGCTACAGAAATAGAAGGTAACTGTTACTATTGTAACAAGTTATACTGTTTACAACAGGATCGATACAAATTACTGAGAAAGTTACAATCTGTGATATAACCATAACTACAGGGAAACGTATTCAGTGCAGGATTAATTGGTTTTATTACGAGTGGTATATGGATAATAAGCCTGCATCTGACAGGCAGTTTACACTGTAATATCATAAACCAAACAATATTGGAAGCCAATTCCTATGAGTGATATATAAGTAACCAGCGGTATAGAGATACAGTTTTAAAACACTGGTTGTATTTTCTTTCTTTACACATTATCTTTTCTTTGATTGTGTCAATTTATGTAAATTTTAATATTTCGCCTTATATGTGGAGTTCTGGAAAATATACTTTTTAACAAGAAATCAATAAAGAACATTATAATTTTAACAGCGTTACTGATCTACTGTATATAAAAATGAGGGTTATGTGAATAATAATGAGTGCACTATACTAGACACTCTTTTTCTTTTTGTGGTCTGTACTGAAATACTTATAGTGTACACTGTGTTAAATAAGCATCCTGATTATTTATATATTGCATTATAGATATAGTGAACTGATAAGCCCTTAATAATGTGTTACAACAATGTATGAGATATTTATACTGCAACTAACACCATTATTGTATCCCAGTAATAATTTACAGTAATAATCTACATGCTAGGGTCTTGTTGAATGACCCAGCTTATAGAACTATATGATAAGTAATTAGAGATCTAATCTATTTGTACAAACGGTTATAAACAACACTACTTGTATGCATGTATTGGTGATCTAGACTGCAGTACTTTCTCTGTGAGAGGTGGACAGTATAAGCAGGTTGGCAAGCATAACAGGAGAATTAAGATGTTAATTAGAATCTGATATCTGCGGTACCAGTAAGATTATTTTCTTCAGTTGTACCACACATGTGCGTTATTATTATTTCCAGTTATTCTAGCTGATGCTCATATTAAGATTTAACCTTCGTATATATACAGTAGGTAATTGGTGTTTATTACTATCCCTGTAGGTCTCTTCGACCAATTGATGGATTAAATCAGGGTTAAATTACAGATATTTTCACCTTATTAAGATACATGTATTTGAACCAATCATGATGTGATCTACAATTATTTTTAATTGGGATGTGCGCCGACCCCTGTGTTTTGGTTTTGGATCTGTATCTCCTTCAAGGTTTTGGATCTGAATTTGCTTTTGCAAACCACCCTCAAGTGTTTGGTTTTGGTTTTGGATCTGGATTTTTGAAATAAAAAATAGATAAAAAGTTTTAAAAACAGCTAAAATTATGTAATTTATGCAATCCAAAACCTGAAATTCGGATTTAAAATCCGATTTCCGAACCGCAAAAAGATCATAATCGCGACCCAGATTTACCCGTATCTCCTCAGGAGATTAGAACCGCGACTCAGATTTACCTGGATTCACGAAATTCGGGTGGATTCGGATTTCTGGAGAACCGAACTGCACATATCTCCTTTTTAATCAGTGTGGAGTGTACATATAATTTACTATCACTCCTTTCTTATTTTAATATATTACTATTAAAAGTTATATTTTAAATGCTGTTTCTTCAGCATACCAATTTATCATATTACTTATAATCTTATTGACAACAAATTATTTAAAGAGTGCCCCAAAAAACAACTTTTTTGTAAATGTTTGCTTCTTATGCAGAGGAATATTCATGCTTTATCAAACCTACCTGTGATGTATCCAAGGTACTTCAACACTTTCATCCCCAAGCAACACTTTATTGGGTTGACTGTCAATCTTGCCTCATGGATGGAGTCCAACACTGTTGTGTAAGTGAGACTGCCAATCAGGAATATAGATGGCTACATCAGTGAGATAAGCAGCAGCATACTGTCTGTGGAGACTTAATGGTCTATGTACTAAGCAGTGTCGAAGCTAGATAATTGGCTGAGACAAGATCAGTTTAAAATTGAATCGCAGCGATGCCATCTTGCGACTGGCCGGAAGACGCCATCTTGGAAATGAATCGCAAGACGCCATTTTGCGAATAGCTGCCTAAGCGCCATTTTGGATAAACTCACACTTAAGTACATGTGGCGATATTACTATTAGCATCATGCGACTGCAGCTTTCACCATTTCTCATACACACATTAACATGAACAATTGTGCTGTTAACTAGTCGCATATTAGCGAATGCATAAGATCCTGTATGAAAACGCTGAATATTAGCTTCATGCACACGCATCTGCCCTAAGTTAACTTGCATCATTACATCAAACCTCGCATATTCACACATTACATATTCACATACAAGGTTCCATAAGCTTGAAGGTATAAGATTCAAGTATGCTCATTTATTATAATTGCTGTGAAATAAAGATTATTTGGTAACTAAGGTTTTATACATGATAAGTAAGCCATGTTTGGTATTGTACTGATGCGTACTCTTTCAACAGTATTCTGGTAACATCGATGTAGAGATCGCAACATGCATTCTCAACTTATGGACCGCAGAGACTTCAAGCAACAAAATGTACATAATATGAACAACTGTTAGGATTTGCATGTGGTGGGAAACCAGAGACCACCAGTTGTTAGAGGCTGGACTGTGTCTATTTGAACCAACCTGTTAGATGCCTTGTAACATATGCCCTCTCCTTTAGGAACAATGGTATTAGCAACAAACTTCTCTATTGTGTTGTCTATTTCTGGGGAGGTATAAATATGTGTGCTCTGACCCTGGCTTTCTAGTCTTCGTGCTGAATGCTGACTGACGGGGGTTTCTTGCTGATGCCTACATCTGGTCCAGAGCGCTGCGTATGTATAACTGTACTTGGGTCTGTATAATTCCTTTGCGCTAAATTGTACTTAGATCATAGCGTGTAACTGACTGTACTTTTACTGGAATAATACTTTGTGCTTTGGAACCACAAGTTCTAGGTCTGGAGTCTTTATTTACTGTATGACTGCGTACGCAAAATAGCGTCATCCTTAGAGGTTTATAGGCAGGATATCAGAAGGTATAGGCAGGAATGTATAGAGGTTCTAAAGCAGTATCGTTAGTTGGGGGCTCGTAGTGAAGTCACTTACCTACTCACACGGCACATACGGTTATCGATATCTCACCAAAGGGTGGAGTGGCCACATGCAGGGTTTACATGCAACCGCTCGGTGCTGAGAAATCGCTTCCCATTTTCGTGTGAGCCAGGGACGCTGACTAGAATCCAGGGACAAGAGAGGAAAAAGTTTGTTTTCCTTTGTTGATAGAACCTAACATTTAAAGGGGTGCCGCAGTATTGAACACACGTCTGAGTCGCAGTTTTGCGCACAGTAAAGACGCACTTTTGTGTACGCAGCTAAAGGTTGTCATACGGTTGTGTGGTAGTCGCATTTTTGTGTATGCGACTGGTCGCACAATAGTGTATACGTACTTCCGGTTATGCTGCCACGTGTTTAAGCAAAGCCATTGAGGTTTACATTCTTTTTCAATTGCTATCAATATCTGGGTTAACATGTATTTTTCTGCGCAGGAAAAAGTGAGTAACAGTGAGTATTTGTTGGTAGGGGTAACTTGTTCCCTAAAGTTAGAGGTACTATATGACCTTTAAGGGCTAAGTGCTAGCCGCTCAGTAAGCAGCTTACCGTTCTATACACAGTAGCAGGTGTACATGTTGTCTTTGTTGTAGAGAGGTGTGTGGAAGTAGCCTTCTTAAATCTTATCCTCTCCCCAGGTGTGTGGGTGCGGCCGTTTAAATCGTCCACAGGTAAGTGAAAGTCTTTCACCAGTTTAAATCTTTATTGAAAAATGTAGGAGTTGTCTCGGAATGGGAGCCATGGAAACAATAGAGATGTTAGACAATGATGTGCTGCTAATGGAAGCGCCGCTTGGATCGGCCCATCGTATTATGCATACTAAGTACGGTAGTTATGCAATAAGGTATTATGATGTATGGTTTAAAATGATGAAGAAGAGTGTTAGACCGCTTCCCAGAATTGGTAGTTTTGATAAAGATGTATTAGATAATGTCCGGGATCACATCCGTCTGATGCGCTCCCGAGAGAAAAAGGTCAAATATTATGAATGTTTAAAGTTGTGGCAGCATGAAGGGGATGCGTGGCTTAAAAATGCGCAAGCGACGCAAACTAGCATTGCGAGCGCATTGCCAGAGAATACATCCGCGAAGCTGAATTGCAATGCGGGCGAGCCGCAAAATGGCGTGCACGTGCAGCAAGGTAGCGTTGCGGAAGGTATTACCAGCAGTTCACGCGCACCACCCCCACCTTATGTGGATGGAGGTGCAAGTACAGTTATCAAAAATACCCATAAAAATGTAACAAGCAATTTGTATCCTCTCTTAAGCAACTATAAAGAAAATGTTCATGATGTGGATGATGAGCCTATTGTAATGTCTGCCATTTCACATGCTTTACAAATGATAGATGCAAAGCCACGACAATCACGAGTGGTGCCGCCATCTCCTTCGGTAACAGCAAGGGAAGTGCTAACACCCTCTGCACCCGTAGAGGAAGTTGTTAATACCATACGTAGCAGCTACAGATTAAACCCCCAGCCAGGTAACAAGGTCAAAGGTAGCAGCGCTACCGGTCTGCATCCCATTCGGACAATAACTGTTCCGAATCTAAATGCAGATGCGAATGGTGTAGTGCCCACGAGGGAAGTGGTAATGCATTGTCCTTGGACAAGAGCAGAACTAAATTCCATCATAAATGATTTCCCCGATCCCAAAAGGGAACTAGCCAAATGTCAAAGATTTTTGAGGAATTTGGGTAGTTCTCATGAGCCAACTAATAAAGATTGGCGTGTGGTGTTAAGGGCCTGTCTACCACACAATACCGACGTGACAAAATTTATCACGGATTGTGTATTGGATGGTGACGTTCCCTTAACAGACCAAGTAAACCAAGGTAACATTTCCCGCATTGTAACTCAATTGGGTATATATTTTCTGGTAGTAGTTAACTGGAACAAAATTTTCACCATCAAGCAAAAGGAGAGTGAATCTGCTGAAGAGTATTGCGACCGGGTTCTGCAGGCTATCACCCAGTACACTGGGATAGAAGATATTAAAGATAGCACTCACCACAGGGGAATGATAGTCATGGTACTCATGGACGGTCTTAAAGAAAACTTAAAGACTCGGGTTCAGACCTCACAACCTGGCTGGAGGGGAGTCACAATAGATACACTCATAGAATCTGCCATAGAACATGATAAGAACATCTGAAAGAAGAGAGAGACCCAGAGCGAAAAACTAATGGCTGTCAGTATTCAAGCTCTGGAAGGAATGACGGTAACATCACAGCCAACAGAAACACTTGCATCTACACACACACCTACACCTGAACAGTTATATACCCTCACTAATCCCACGCAACAGCAAACACAGCTCTATTCTACTAACCCTACACAACCACAGGTCCCACACTACTCACAAACTTCAAATTCCCCACAATACCCTTATCCTCCATATCCCTACCCATATCCACCACCTTTTCCCCCTGCTCAAACCTCACAACAACCCGTGTCTTCATCTGATCCGCAAATATGTTTTAATTGTAACCAGCCAGGACATTTAATTAGAAACTGAAGAGTAATAAGGGTAGGACCCCCCAAACCAGAGAGTACCTGGATATCCCCATAAGGGATATGCACAGAGACCAGCTAATATCCAGCAGGCACCAGCCCCAATTGTGGCCGTTAATGCTTTATTGGAGAATGGTAGCCAATGCTAGGGGTCAGGTCATGTAGTCTACAGATAGTCAGGTTAACGGGAAGCACTAGGGAAGAACCGGTCATGATGGTTGATGTAGCTGATACTGAATATCCTTTTCTTGTAGACACAGGGACGACCAGGTCAGTGATAAAATCTCCCGTTAATTTACAGGTGACTAATAAGACAGTACCAATAATGGGTGTAACAGGTAAAATGGAACATTATCCTTTAACAAAGTCCACAGAGGTTACTATTGGGCCGTTGCATACCAGGCATTCTTTTCTTTTGGCTGCTGCGGCTTCTACTAACCTGCTGGGTAGAGACTTGTTATGTAAGATGGGATGTGTTATATATTGCACCCCTGATGGTGTATTTTTAGATATCCCTGAGAGAGTTGCGCACGAGGTGCGGGATATGTTGGACACTCCCCAAAGGATAATGTATCACTCTACCAGTTTAAATGAAAATCCATCCCAGATAGATCAAATGTTGTCCCAAATTCCAGATTCACTTTGGACTAAGGATGGACAGGACACTGGATTAATGGCAAATGTAAGCCCTGTAATGGTAAATTTAAAAAGCGGTAGGCAAGCTCCAAAAAGTCCCCAGTACCCACTAAAACAGGAGGTAGAATTAGGGGTTTTTCCAATAATTGAACGATTATTGCAACAGGGAATTTTAGTCCGTATAGCTAGTATAGCCAACAGTCCCATCTTTCTGGTGAAAAAGAGTGGTGGGCGGGGCTATAGGCTGGTACAAGACCTTAGAGGTGTTAATAAGGTCGTAGAGAGCCAATTCCCTGTAGTGCCAAATCCAGCTGTCATCCTGGTGCAGATCCCACCAAATGCAACCCATTTCAGTGTCATTGACCTCTGTTCTGCTTTCTTCTCTGTGCCTCTCCACCCTGACTGTCAATATCTATTCGCATTTACATACAGGGGTGTACAATATACATGGACACGGTTGCCCCAAGGTTTCATAGACAGCCCCAGTATCTTCTCCCAGGCATTGCACAACTGTTTACAATCTTTTCAACCTGCCAATGGATCTGTTCTAATTCAATATGTGGATGATTTATTGCTATGTTCTGATTCGTTTATGTCATGTTTGAATGATACTAAACTGTTGTTGCTTCATCTCTCAGGACACAAGGTGGCTAAGGACAAACTACAGCCATGCCAATCCAGAGTAAATTATTTGGGACACTGCCTAACCCAGGAGTTAAGACATCTCACAAATGATAGAATCCAGGCCATACAGAACATGTGTCACAGTTGGTGCTAGTGAATTACCTGTATCAGGTGATGAACTGGAATCACTGGAGGCCGGCTGGACTGGAACCATGGGTAACATGAATAGCTCTTTTAATGTAAGAAGTGGGTAGCAGTGAGAACTGCCTTTGGTGATGAGTGACTGGAACTGGAAACTTGAGACGTTGGAATGAGACCAGAAGGTACTTGGAGGGACCGGACTGGGACCGGCAGGTAGGCTGACTGAGCTGGTCGGGGTACCAGCAGATGAGCTTGCAGATGGGTGGTAGTGTGGAAGCTACTTGTTGTGGCTTGGGAAGCCGTGGGTAGACGCTGGTAGCTGGGTAGCTACGCGGAGCGGCTGGATAGCCGTGGGTAGATGCTGGTAGCTGGGTGGTTACGTGGAGTGGCTGGATAGCCGTGGGTAGATGCTGGTAGCTGGGTGGCTACGTGGAGCGGCTGGATAGCCGTGGGTAGATGCTGGTAGCTGGGTGGCTACGTGGAGTGGCTGGATAGCTGTGGGTAGACGCTGGTAGATGGGTGGCTACATGGAGCGACTGGATAGCCATGGGTAGACGTTGGTAGCTGGGTGGCTACGTGGAGTGGCTGGATAGCCATGGGTAGATGCTGGTAGCTGGGTGGCCAGGTGGGGCGACTGGATAGCCGTGGGTAGATGCTGGTAGCTGGGTGGCTACGTGGAGAGGCAGGATAGCCGTGTAAAGAAGCTGGCAGCGTGGAAGCTACTTGGAGCGGCCTGGGAGCCGTAGGTGAGAGATGGTAGCATGGAAGCTACTTGGTGCGGCCTGGGAGCAGTGTGAAGAAGCTGGCAGCATGGAAGCTACTTGGAGTGGCCTGGGAGCCGTAGGTGAGAGATGGTAGCATGGAAGCTACTTGGTGAGGCCTGGGAGCTGTGTGGAGAAGCTGGCAGCATGGAAGCTACTTGGAGCGTCCTGGGAGCCGTAGGTGAGAGATGGTAGCGTGGAAGCTACTTGGTGCGGCCTGGAAGCCGTGTGGAGAAGCTGGCAGTGTGGAAGCTACTTGGAGCGGCCTGGGAGCCGTAGGTGAGAGATGGTAGCATGGAAGCTACTTGGAGCGGCCTGAGAGCCGTAGGTGAGAGATGGTAGTATGGAAGCTACTTGGTGAGGCCTGGGAGCCATGTGGAGAAGCTGGCAGCGTGGAAGCTACTTGGAGCGGCCTGGGAGCCGTAGGTGAGAGATGGTAGCGTGGATAGCTGAATGCAGCAGGCTTACGAATAACACTGGTCTAGGAACCAGCAGGAGCCTGGGACATACTGGTACACAGAGGTACAGCTATATCACAAGTAGTACACCACAGGATGTAACAATATGTTCAAGCACTGAGTGTTATTAGAGGAGGATCTATATACCTAGAGTCTGGCAGCGATTGGTGGTTACAGACAGGTGGTCTGGCAATGGGATTCAGAGTGGAGCATGGCACAACATGCAGAGGGAGTAATCATCTCTGCAGCCCTTGAGAATCAGGACCACACCTGTGATTCCAATTAAGACTAGCAATGCTCACAGATTAATCAGTGTGAGGAGTCTGCACACACAGGGTTGTCACAGCCAGCATGATTCAGCCAGAGCAGATCTCCCAGGGGAATTACAACCACAGATCCATGGAGCAGCTGGCAGAGATAAGTCTCAAAAGGTAAAAACTAGCCAGGATTGTGACAGTACCCCCCTCTTCATGGGTGGACTCTGAACACCCAAACAAATACATAGGAGAACACGAAAAAATTAGACACCCTGGAAACTGAAGAACTTTCTTCCAAACATGACATTACAGGAGCTTCAAACATAGGGACACCATCTCTCTTGAAACATCTCTTTAGACGTCTTCTAAATTCTTACATTTATTGGGATACCAGGAGTGGAAATTCTTCAAGGGGATGATTCAAGACCTTCGTCGATTCGTCTTTCTGCTGCGAGAACGTTTTGTGCCAGCCAACGGACATGGGACCTCTGGTAACTCCCGTGGAAATATATGACTGGAAAGGACAGGGTCAAATGACAGATGGCTTTCAGGGAATGGAGAATTATCATATGCAGGATCGAGTTCAGACTCCGAGTCAGTATCTAAAGGTAAAATGGAAGGTTTAGTAGGACTTGACCAATGATAGGACTCCTGGGAGGAACTAAGCGAAATATAACAATTTTTGATGGTTTCCTGGGACGTACCGCAGTATGAAGAGGACAAGGAGGTGGACGCACATCTCATGTTCAAGGATGCCGATTCTATAGCACCACTCTCCATGGATGCTTCGAATTCAGCACGTTGGCCCTTAAAAACTTGACCTTGTTCGAATTTCAGGGAAGTGGAGGACTCAGCAGGGGCTGATTCCTTAGTAGAACCAAGAGACTGCTTGGACTGATTTTCAGAACTGAGAATTTCACTAGAATTTAATTTTTCAGGTTTAGGAGCAAACTCTTTAATAACAGTTTCACTGAAAATTTTTATACTTAGAAGCTCAGGATCTTTTGACTCAATGAAAGGGTTGGCCCAGTCCAACGCCTTACCTCTAAAGGAAGCGAAAAGGTATTTAGTAAAGTTGGTAGGAGTGATACCACAAGCTGGATCTGCTTCCATGATTGCAGCATAATGCTTCAGTAATGCAAAGTGTTGCGATAAGTCCCCATCGAAGTATATGCATTCTGGAGTATCCGATGAAGTTTGTGTGTTCGATGATTGTGACGTTGATAGCTGTTCGGTACTTGGACTAACTAAAGGAACTGGAAGGAGTCCTGAGGAGCCAGAGACAGCAGCTTCAACAATCGAGGCTGAGAACAGACTGCAGGAACTGTCATCCTCTGGAACAATATTTTCAGGAGATGCTGAACAGGAGCCATGATCAGGATTAGTAGTACATGACACTTTTCCCTGGGAACTGGAACCTGGAACCCACTCCTGGGGCATGAGACTTGAGACCACCTCCTGGGGTGCGACACTTGAGACCCCCTCCTGGGGTGCGAGACTTGAGACCCCCTCCTGGGGTGCGAGACTTTAGACCTCCTCCTGGGGTGCGAGACTTGAGATCCCCTTCTGGAATGAGGCACTTGAATTCTCCTCCTGGGGAATAGCACTAGAAACCCCATCCTGGGGTGCGAGACTTGAGACCCCCTCCTGGGGTGCGAGACTTGAGATCCCCTTCTGGAATGAGGCACTTGAATTCTCCTCCTGGGGAATAGCACTAGAAACCCCATCCTGGGGTGCAAGACTTGAGACCCCCTCCTGGGGTGTGAGACTTGAGATCCCCTTCTGGAATGAGGCACTTGAATTCTCCTCCTGGGGAATAGCACTAGAAACTCCATCCTGGGGTGTGAGACTTGAGACCCCCTCCTGGGGTGTGAGACTTGAGATCCCCTTCTGGAATGAGGCCCTTGAATTCTCCTCCTGGGAAATAGCACTAGAAACTCCATCCTGGGGTGTGAGACTTGAAACCCCCTCCTGGGGTGTGAGACTTGAGATCCCCTTCTGGAATGAGGCACTTGAATTCTCCTCCTGGGGAATAGCACTAGAAACCCCATCCTGGGGTGCGAGACTTGAGACCCCCTCCTGGGGCGCGAGACTTGAGACCCCCTCCTGGGGTGCGAGACTTGAGATCCCCTTCTGGAATGAGGCACTTGAATTCTCCTCCTGGGGAATAGCACTAGAAACCCCATCCTGGGGTGTGAGACTTGAGACCCCCTCCTGGGGTGCGAGACTTGAGACCCCCTCCTGGGGTGCGAGACTTGAGACCCCCTTCTGGGGTGCGAGACTTGAGACCCGCTCCTGGGGTGCAAGACTTGAGACCCCCTTCTGGGGTATGAGACTTGAGACCCCCTTCTGGGGTACAAGACTTGAGACCTCCTCCTGGGGTACGAGACTTGAAACCCCCTCCTGGGGTGCGAGACTTGAGATCCCCTTCTGGAATGAGGCACTTGAATTCTCCTCCTGGGGAATAGCACTAGAAACCCCATCCTGGGGTGTGAGACTTGAGACCCCCTCCTGGGGTGAGAGACTTGAGACCCTCTCCTGGGGTGCGAGACTTGAGACCCCCTCCTGGGGTGCGAGACTTGAAACCCCCTCCTGGGGCATAATTCTTGTAACCCTCTCCTGGGCTGAGAGACTTAAGGTCCCCTCCTGGAGTACAGAACTTGACACTCCCTGTTGGAGTAAGGGACCCAAAATCCCCTTCTGGGGAAGCTGACTCGACTTTTCCTTTTGGGTTATGGAACATGAACCCCCCTTTTGGGATGCGAGGACAGAGACTTCCTCCTGGGGTGAGTGACTCAAAATCCCTTCTTGGGTTACGAGACTTGAGGACCCTCCTGGGGTGGAGACTCTGGAGACCCCTCCTGGGGTTGCCAACTGGAGTCCCCTACCAGAGCAGGCAGAATCCGGGACGGGACCGGAACAGGCAGAATCCGGGCTGGGACCGGAACAGGCAGAATCCGGGCTGGGACCGGAACAGGCAGAATCCGGGACGGGACCGGAACAGGCAGAATCCGGGATGGGACCGGAACAGGCAGAATCCGGGACGGGACCGGAACAGGCAGAATCCGGGACGGGACCGGAACAGGCAGAATCCGGGACGGGACCGGAAAAGGCAGAATCCGGGACGGGACCGGAAAAGGCAGAATCCGGGACGGGACCGGAACAGGCAGAATCCGGGCTGGGACCGGAACAGGCAGAATCCGGGCTGGGACCGGAACAGGCAGAATCCGGGCTGGGACCGGAACAGGCAGAATCCGGGCTGGGACCGGAACAGGCAGAATCCGGGCTGGGACCGGAACAGGCAGAATCCGGGCTGGGACCTGAACAGGCAGAATCCGGGCTGGGACCGGAACAGGCAGAATCCGGGACGGGACAGGAACAGGCAGAATCCGGGATGGGACCGGAACAGGCATTGAGACGTTGACACATTGTTATACTGCTGGAATTGCAAAGGGGACAGCCTTTGATAAAGTGGTCAGAAGCTCCACAATAGCGACAGAGATGTAAATCTTTACGCCGCTGGCATTCAGCCACAGAGAGCTTGGATCGCGGGTAACTTCGATGTCTCACTTTACTTGGCATGGAAGAATCTTTGGTCTTAGAGATTCCAAGACAGAGTTTTTAGTTGAGACAGAGGTAGCTCTAAGAAATTCAGGAATGATGTGAAAGATTTTGCTGAGTAGAGCGTGTAGCTGTTCCAGCAGTTGATGGAAAGTAGTTAAGGGTTCTGGCAAGATTTGGGTATCATCTAGCCGGTTAGTCAGAATTTGCAGAAGCTGTAGTACTTGATGCTGTACCGCCTCCTGTGAATCCAAATGAGTGATTAGGTTACGGAAAGCACCTGATCCAGGATTAGGTGCTTGATCCGCCACCATCGGTAGGCTTGAACATACTGTCACAGTTGGTGCTAGTGAATTACCTGTATCATGTGATGAACTGGAATCACTGGAGGCTGGCTGGACTGGAACCATGGGTAACATGAATAGCTCTTTTAATGTAAGAAGTGGGTAGCAGTGAGAACTGTCTTTGGTGATGAGTGACTGGAACTGGAAACTTGAGACGTTGGAATGAGACCAGAAGGAACTTGGAGGGACCGGACTGGGACCGGCAGGTAGGCTGACTGAGCTGGTCGGTGTACCAGCAGATGAGCTTGCAGACGGGTGGTAGCGTGGAAGCTACTTGTTGTGGCTTGGGAAGCCGTGGGTAGACGCTGGTAGCTGGGTAGCTACGCGGAGCGGCTGGATAGCCGTGGGTAGATGCTGGTAGCTGGGTGGCTACGTGGCGCGGCTGGATAGCCGTGGGTAGACGCTGGTAGCTGGGTGGCTACGTGGAGCGGCTGGATAGCCGTGGGTAGACGCTGGTAGCTGGGTGGCTACATGGAGCGGCTGGATAGCCGTGGGTAGACGCTGGTAGCTGGGTGGCTACGTGGAGCGGCTGGATAGCCGTGGGTAGATGCTGGTAACTGGGTGGCTACGTGGAGCGGCTGGATAGCTGTGGGTAGATGCTGGTAGCTGGGTGGCTAGGTGGAGCGACTGGATAGCCATGGGTAGATGCTGGTAGCTGGGTGGCTACGTGGAGAGGCAGGATAGCCGTGTGGAGAAGCTGGCAGCGTGGAAGCTACTTGGAGCGGCCTGGGAGCCGTAGGTGAGAGATGGTAGCGTGGAAGCTACTTGGTGCAGCCTGGGAGCAGTGTGAAGAAGCTGGCAGCGTGGAAGCTACATGGAGTGGCCTGGGAGCCGTAGGTGAGAGATGGTAGCATGGAAGCTACTTGGTGAGGCCTGGGAGCTGTGTGGAGAAGCTGGCAGCGTGGAAGCTACTTGGAGCGGCCTGGGAGCAGTAGGTGAGAGATGGTAGCATGGAAGCTACTTGGTGCGGCCTGGGAGCCATGTGGAGAAGCTGGCAGCATGGAAGCTACTTGGAGTGGCCTGGGAGCCGTAGGTGAGAGATGGTAGCGTGGAAGCTACTTGGAGCGGCCTGGGAGCCGTAGTTGAGAGATGGTAGCATGGAAGCTACTTGGTGAGGCCTGGGAGCCATGTGGAGAAGCTGGCAGCGTGGAAGCTACTTGGAGCGGCCTGGGAGCCATAGGTGAGAGATGGTAGCGTGGATAGCTGAACGCAGCAGGCTTACGAATAACACTGGTCTAGGAACCAGCAGGAGCCTGGGACATACTGGTACACAGAGGTACAGCTATATCACAAGTAGTACACCACAGGATGTAACAAGATGTTCAAGCACTGAGTGTTATTAGAGTAGGATCTATATACCTAGAGTCTGGCAGCAATTGGTGGAAACAGACAGGTGGTCTGGCAGTGGCATTCAGAGTGGAGCAAGGCACAACATGCAGAGGGAGTAATCATCTCTGCAGCCCTTGAGAATCAGGACCACACCTGTGATTCCAATTAAGACTAGCAATGCTCACAGATTAATCAGTGTGAGGAGTCTGCACACACAGGGTTGTCACAGCCAGCATGATTCAGCCAGAGCAGATCTCCCAGGGGAATTACAACCACAGATCCATGGAGCAGCTGGCAGAGGTAAGTCTCAAAAGGTAAAAACTAGCCAGGATTGTGACAACATGACACTGCCACAGAATCAACAGGAAATTTGTACCTTCTTGGGAATGTGTGGATACTGTAGAATGTGGATCCCAGGTTTTTCTATTTTGGCCTTGCCTTTACAGGACTTAATCTCTTCCTCTAAGCCCGATCGTGTCATACACACAGAGGAATCAGAGCAGGCTTTCCTTAATCTTAAGGATAGTCTGACAAAAGCACCTGCATTGGGAATACCTGATTATGAAAAACCTTTTGATTTATACTGTACGGAAGCCGATGGTTGTGCTGCAGGTGTCCTTACACAAAAACATGGTGATGCCAGTAGGCCCGTAGCATACTACAGTGCCCAATTGGACACTGTGGCGAGATCACTCCCCACCTGTTTGAGAAGTGTAGCAGCTACCACTCTATTGGTGAGTAAAAGTGAGGACGTAGTATTGGGTCATGATATGATTGTATACACTCCCCACGCTGTATCTGCTCTGCTGAATTCTGCTCAAACCAGACACGTGTCTTTGGCTAGGTTTACCAAATGGGAACTAGCTCTAATCGCACCTGCAAACATCACTGTTAAACGTTGCAGCACGCTGAATCCAGCAACGTATTTACCATATGTAGAACATGATGTACAAAGGGTGGAAAGAGCCGAGTTGCTGGCGGGAGGTGAGTTCAGCGGACATAATGATACACACGAATGTATGGAATATCTGAATCAGACCTTTACTGCTAGACCTGACATACACGACACACCTTTAGAGAATGTAGATGTTACTTTTTACACGGATGGGAGTTGTTATAGACAAACAGACACAGGTGAATTACGTACAGGTTATGCTGTTGTAAATGACACAGACATCATAGAAGCTAAACCTCTTGGTCCTCCTCACTCAGCCCAGGTGTCAGAGTTAGTAGCACTAACTAGAGCATGTGAACTGGCAGCAGACAAATCTGCTAACATTTACACTGACTCGAGGTACGCATTCGGGGTGGTGCACGATTTCGGGGCTCTATGGCATCTGAGAAATTTTATGACAGCAGCAGGCACACCAGTTGCACATTCCCGACACATAAAACATCTTTTAGAAGCAATCCAACTGCCCAAAGCGGTGGCAGTAATCAAGTGTAAAGCCCATACATGTGAGGATGATCCGGTGTCACTGGGCAACAACAGAGCCGATGAAGCTGCAAAATGAGCAGCAGAGTTAAAAATGTTTTCTCCCAAGCGTACAAGACAGAACTGGTGCAACACAGGCTAGTATTAAATTATTTAACTGCTGTTACTGGAGGGTATTGCGTAACGTTGGCCACCCAATTTGGAGTAAAATGTTGCACCTATGTCACCAATGATACCAGCGACCCCAAGGAGGTGATAGACCGAAAGATGGATGAAATTCTGCAGCTAAAATAGGAATTTTGTAAGAACCATAATGCTTCAGTGGCTGAAGTAGGGGAGAAGATAGAAGGATGGGTTTCATGGCTGAACCCAGTGAAATGGTTCTCAGGCCTAGGGGAATGGGTCCAGGAAGTGATCGCCAGCATAGGCAATTTCTTAATCCTTATACTGATTGTCATCATTATAATTGGCATATGTGTCCGGTGTGTTCCTATTGTGTTGAAGTGTGGAAAATGTAAAAATAGAGTAAACCAAAAGAACGAAATCATGATGATGGTCAGTATGAATACCGAGATAAATACAGAACTGCATTACAACCCTGAACTAGGAAATACCATAATTTAATGTATTATATTTAGACCTGCATAGAATGTATTATTGAAATGTTATTTTTAAAACACCTCAAATAATGTAAAGTCTCAAATTCCTCTTCAAGACTGCCTTTATAGGACTGGCGTATCCCCACACCTTTCACATGATCTTCCAAGATCCGCAGTGTGCGTATAATAGTGGTTTTATGTCCCCACTCAGAGACACATTATTGATGGATTAAGAACCACCTTGTGCCATCCCATAGTAACACTAAAATAGTATATAAATGTAAGCCTAAATTATATTTTAAAATCAGATTGTGATAGCATGTTGTTCGCTATCAAAGGGTGGATTGTCGAAGCTAGATAATTGGCTGAGACAAGATCAGTTTAAAATTGAATCGCAGCGATGCCATCTTGCGACTGGCCGCAAGACGCCATCTTGGAAATGAAATCGCAAGACGCCATTTTGCGAATGGCCGCCCAAGCGCCATTTTGGATAAACTCACACTTAAGTACATGTGGCGATATTACTATTAGCATCATGCGACTGCAGCTTTCACCATTTCTCATACACACATTAACATGAACAATTGTGCTGTTAACTAGTCGCATATTAGCGAATGCATAAGATCCTGTATGAAAACGCTTCATACACACGCATCTGCCCTAAGTTAACTAGCATCATTACATCAAACCTCGCATATTCGCACATTACATATTCACATACAAGGTTCCATAAGCTTTAAGGTATAAGATTCAAGTATGCTCATTTATTATAATTGCTGTGAAATAAAGATTATTTGGTAACTAAGGTTTTATACGTGATAAGTAAGCCATGTTTGGTATTGTACTTATGCATACTCTTTCAACAGTATTCCGGTAACATCGATGTAGAGATCGCAACATGCATTCTCAACTTATGGACCGCAGAGACTTCAAGCAACAAAATGTACATTATATGACCAACTGTTAGGATTTGCATGAGGCGGGAAACCAGAGACCACCAGTTGTTAGAGGCTGGACTGTGGCTATTTGAACCAACCTGAGATGTCTTTTAACATATGCCCTCTCCTTTAGGACCAATGGTATTAGCAACAAACTTCTCTATTGTGATGTCTATTTCTGGGGAGGTATAAATATGTGTGCTCTGACCCTGGGTTTCTAGTCTTCATGCAGAATGCTGATTGACGGGGGTTTCTTGCTGATGCCTACATCTGGTCCAGAGCGCTGCGTATGTATAACTGTACTTGGGTCTGTATAATTCCTTTGCGCTAAATTGTACTTAGATCATAGCGTATAGCTGACTGTATTTTTACTGGAATAATACTTTGTGCTTTGGAACCACAAGTTCTAGGTCTGGAGTCTTTATTTACTGTATGACTGCGTACGCAAAATAGCGTCATCCTTAGAGGTTTATAGGCAGGATATCAGAAGATATAGGCAGGAGTTTATAGAGGTTCTAAAGCAGTAGCGTTAGCAGTGTTAGGAGACAGAGTGAAAAGTGATAAGTCTGTGATAAGGTGCCAGCCAATCAGCTCCCAACTGCCATCTCACAGGCTGTGTTTGAAAAATGACAGTTGGGAGCTGATTGGCTGGCACCTTATCACAGACTTATCACTTTTCACTCTGTCTCATAACACTGCTTAGTAAATAGACCCCTTAGAATTTTATCCCTCATCCTCTGAAAGGAGGCGTGCCCCATGTAACCCAAATGGCAACATCTTGTATTGGAGCAGACCCTCTGGTGTAGAAAGAGCTGTCTTTTCTTTTGCATTGTCAACGGCAACCTGTTGGTTAAGTCTAGAGTGGTTAAGTACAGTGCAGTTCCCAGCCTTTCAATAAGTTCATACACATGAGGCATTGGGTATGCATCAAAGTTAAACACACTATTAAAATTACGGAAATCATTGTAGAAGCGTAAACTCTCGTCGGGTTTTGGAATGAGCACAATGGGACTAGATCACTATGTGACTCTTCAATTATATCTAGCTCCAACATTTTTTAAATTTCTTTAGACACTGATTCCCGTTGGGCTTCTGGTTTTCTGTATAGCTTTAGGTTTACCATAACCCCTAGTTCTGTGATTATATCATGTTTAATGACTGTTGTTTTACCAGGTATGTCAGAAAACAATTCTCTAATTCTTACAAGATATTCTTTAGCCTCATGCTGTTGAATAGTTGATAAGGTTTTAGCTATTGTTACTTCGAGAACCAAAGGTACGACCATTATCGGAGGGACCAGGGTGGCTGCAAGTGTTACTCTAGCCTTCCAAGGTTTTATAAGATTTACATGGCACATCTGTTCTGGCTTACTTTTACCAGACTGGTACACCTTATAATTAACCTCACCTACTTTTTCTATGATTTCAAATGGTCAAAAATGTCATTTCTACTGTTGGATCCGAATAAAGCACTCTGGGTCTCATTCAGACCTGCTCGTGAGCGCAGGACGCTCGCAAGCGGGTCGATGGTACCCAAATGCGCATGCGCACGACGGAGGGAGCTCCGTCGCGCGCATGCGCAAGACCCGGATAGCGACAGCCAAGCTGTCGCTCCGGGTCTCGCACCAAAGGGGGCGTGCTGTCGATGGTGATTGACAGCACGCCCCATTTGGTGGGCGTGCCGGAGGCGTGGCTGCCAGACGGAGGCGTTCCCATGGGAACGCCTACCGTCTGGGGCCGGCCCCACAGACATCACTAGTGATGTCAGTGGGAGTGCTTTTGGCTCTGATAGAGCCAAAAGCACTCCTGGGCTTGCGGCAGCGAGACCCTACCGCAGGGTCTCATCGCAAGCCCGATGATCGCGATGGTCTTGACCATCGTGACCATCATCATGGACGCTCGCATAAGCTGTGGGTGGTAACCCACAGCTATGCGAGCGTCCAAAGGGCTGCTCCAATTTTAGGTAGCCCGGCCCTGATTCAGAGCGAGCGCTCTGGTCAGAGCGTCCGGCTCTGAATCAGTGCCTCTGTCCCCAGGAGCAAAGGTTCGTAATTTGGCATTACAATTGTACATCTATTATTGTGCTCTCTCACTATTGGCACCACTGCAGCTATTCTTTCCTGCATCTGAAAAACATCCTCAATAACAGTTTTATAAGAACTGGGTTGCCCCTCCAATGTCTCTTTTGTAATATTCAGCAATCCTCTTGGGCATCTCCCATACAGAAAATCCATAGGCGAGAACTCTGTGGGAGATTGTGGAACCTCTCTAATGGCCTGCAATAATAAGAGTAACAAATAATCCCAATATTTCCCATCTTTATCCACTATTTTCTTTAGCATATTTTTTTGAGTCTGAACCCTACCTGTGGATCACTCCTACCACCACTGCTGACACCTCCTGCCACGGGTCCTCACAATCTCCCTTCCGTGATCGCTCTGGTTTAGCTGCTACTCACCACTTGCAGCTCCCACTTGCTCCTGGATCCTGAGTCAGCAGTGTGGAAACATGGTCCCTGCCCTTTGAGTGATGAAATCTGGCATGGCCTCCGACTACTAAACCTTCACTGCTTCCCAGCCTCCTCCAAAACTCCTGATGGTGTGCACACTCCTGGCAACTCTCCTCACTGGACTACGTACCAGCATTCCAGTTCCTGCAGACCTCCCCATCGTTTGCTGGCACTCATCAAGCAGCTCTTGCCCTGAACCAACTACAATCATCTTCTACTGATATACATGGAGAACTTCCTCCTGGTAACATCCCCCAGCCTCACCTCAGGTCCCGGTGCCCATAGTCAGGTGCCTAAAGCTACCTAATGGAAGCGCCGGCCCTGTGGCCGTCTATATGCTGCTATGGTTTGGCAGGCATTAGCATATTTTAGCAACTGTGATCCGTTAGCGATTGCAATTGCACTTGCGTCTGCTGCTGAATCAGACCCACAGTGTTCCCAGCTGATACTGCAGTTCATGATAATATAAGGAGTGGGAGACATTTTGAACATCAGCTACTGTGTATGTTCAATGTTTGTTTTATTTTTTTTTATATTTTTTCTATTATTATATTGTGAATGAATCTCATACTGAGAATATAACTCTGACATAAAGTGTGAAGGCTATAACATGTTTCCAAGAGGCATTTTTAAGTAGTTACTCACTTTTAAATCAGAATCTATAATGAAAGTGCAACAAAATGGCTTTTTGCTGCTTATGTTACCAATAACAAAGGCAGACAAAATCCAATACAAATTCTCTTTGCAATAATATTCTCTTTACACAATCTCACAGTGATTGCATGCTGAACAATAATGATTATTACCCAGCAAGAAGGATGGGTCACATCTTACATAGCTTCATTTATTGCTGGCAAATCTTAGCTTGTTACTTCAATAATATGCACATGCAGTAGTCTATAGCAGCAGCATCTTCATCTACAACGCAGATCACTTGTAACTGTTTGAAGAGAATGCTACCACATTTCCTCAAAAATAGCTCCTGGTACGGAGTCCTGTGTCACAATCCCGACGCCGGCAGCCCGATGAGTGAAGATCCCGACAGCGGAGGTAAGTAGGCTATCCCTACCCCTTTCCCCCCCTAACCCTCCCTTAGGGGTGCCTAACCCTAACCTCCCCACTAGTGACTAACCCTAACCTCCCCCTATGGGTGCCTAAACCTAACCTCCCCCTCTCCACACCCTAACCCTCCTGGGGGGTGCCAAACCCTAACCTACCCCTGGGGGTGCTTAACCATAACCCCATATTCCCCTAGCCTGACCCTTACCCTCCCGGGCAGGGGTGCCTAACCATAAGTCCCCTCAGGAGTCCCTAAACCTAACCCCCCTACCGCGACTAAGAGCACCGACGCCCGGCTTACCTTCGTTCGGTATGCTGGGCGTCGGGATTTCGGCAGATGGATAATGATAGGCGTCGGGATTCTGACGCCTTTCTTTAGTCCCATGCTGGGATTTGACAGTCGGGAAGCCTGACTACATACCTCCCCATGTATACAGATTACTGCAACAGTTTTCCCTTGATATTTTAAGGGGCTCACCAATTTAGCATTTACAAGAGTAACAAGGCTACCAGAATCTCACAAAGTCTCTACCCGTTTGCCTTTTACATTATTTATACACGTTTGTTTATCTGGCTCAGCCTGTCTGTCTGCAGTGCAGGCTAGTTGAGCAAAGAACAATAATCTGTGATTTACATAAGTAGTATCACATTGCATAAGTTCAGAGGTAAGTTGACAAATAGCAGCAACATGGCCCAAGCCACCACATCTAAAACATCTGAATTTATTTTTATCAAGTCTTATATGAGGCGAAAACCTTCCTGGCACAGCTGGCCAATCTCCAGGTTCCAAGCCTACAGTCTCTGGATGTTTTAGTTCATTCCACTGCCCAGCATTCTTTTCTCCTGGAAAAGTCTTGCCAGAAGTCACTGGAAATTGCTGTTGTGGAACCGGGGACCATTGGAGAACACGCAACAGTTCCTCGGCAGCCCCATACCTCTACACCATTTTCATAAGCTAGTCTGCTATTTTATGGTCCCAGTGGCTCACCCACTTGCACAAGACTGCAGACAGGGATTGTAGATATTGGCCCTAATGACATTTTCCACAATATGTGGCCCTGTTAAGAGTATCTGGCTATTCTTTTGAAAGTTGTTACAAAGGCTTCAACATCATCATTCTTTGTCATCTTTTGTAGTATTTGACTCGACCGTATGGATCTGGAACTATTTGTGACTTTCAGAAAAAAAGGGGAAATGCAGATGTACACTCTAAGCACTAAGAGTTAGGGATGTGCACCAACCCCCATGTTTTTGTTTTGGATCTGTATCTCCTTTGTGTTTTGAATCTGGATTTGGTTTTGGCAAAACTGCCCTTGCGTGTTTTGGTTTTGGATCTGTATTCTTTCTAAAAATCATAAAAAAAACGAAAATCACATAATTTGGGCCTCTTTTTGTTCCTACAGTATTAACCTCAATAACATTAATTTCCACTCGTTTCCAGTCAATTT
Organism: Taudactylus pleione; assembly: GCA_031769625.1. NCBI lineage: Eukaryota > Metazoa > Chordata > Amphibia > Anura > Myobatrachidae > Taudactylus > Taudactylus pleione. The sequence goes on along the minus strand of JAUIMM010000043.1, from coordinate 6,722,029 downwards.
TGACCTCCTCACAGCTCACAATATTGTTTTCATCCAGTTTAGGCCCATAATTTGCAACAAGCTAGCTGGCTAAATAAGCTAAGCGGCAGCAGTGGGAGGCACAAACATGTGGCAGTTCAACATGGCACATAAGGAAACATATGTTTTCATTAATCAAGAGGCCTGAGGGAGAAGGAGCATGTATGTAGTTGAAGGCAGGGAAAGGAAGGGTTGATTCATAATACATTTAAGTTTTGGATTACAAAGCAAATTCATGAGGGAGGTGGGGAGTCATTTTCAAAGAATATTTGACTTATTCACATCAGTCCTTGCCCCAGTTGAGCTCTTGTGGTGGTCCAGCATTATTTTAAAATAATGAAAGGAGCATGCAGGAGATGCTGTCTGTGGCAGCACACAAAACAGAAGCTCTGAACAGGAAGGGGGCAGAGGGATTTTAAAGTCTAGTACTAAACATCACTTATCATTGTGCTTCTGGAATTATGGATGGGAAGGTTGGGAGAGGAGGAGAGAGAACATCTCCAGATACCATCACAAAATAGCCTTTCCATTTGGTGTTTGAGTTGCATCTGACCAAACATGGCTGTTATGATCAAGGAAAACCAAGCCGAACAGGTTGGCATCTACAAAGCAAGGTTGTAAAATGTCATAAGAGTATTTTGCAAGTATACCTATTTGTGATTTTAGTTGAAATAAATACAGTATGAAACAATAAAAAAAAGGTAAGCATCAGAGCAGCGGCACAAAAGCACTGCAGTTTAAAAAAATATAGGACATCTATTAAACTTTTGTAACACAGCAGTGGCAGACAGGATGGCAGTTTCATAAACTATAATATTAAAAATGTAAGGCAGCAATGCCCCAAACAGCACATAATGCAAAGAAAAGAGGTGCAAGATGGAATTTTCCTTGGGCTCTTCCACCCACCCTTATGTTATGTATATAGGACATGCACAGTTTAACAACCAATCACTTCAGCAACAGGGACTGCCAATTGTGGCTGAAGCGATTGGTTTGTTTAGGCCCCCACGAAACAAGCTACCAATGGGCAGCTGACATTGCTGGCAAGATCTCTCCATCCACAAACTAGCTTTACAGAGGCAAGATGTTGTTGCCATCAATTCTTTGATTCCTCACCCTCATCAGTGTGTACATCATCTTCACACAATATTAATTCGTCCCCGCTGGAATCCACCATTACAGCCTCAGATGCCTCTATCATTTTTGGATGTAACTGCCAGTAAAGGTCTTCCTCGTGAAATTTGTAGTTCATTTTGATGAACATAATCTTTTCCACATTTTGAGGAAGAAGCCTCCTATGCCGATCGCTGACAAGTTTCCCGGCTGTGCTGAAAACTCTTTCTGAGTACACACTGGAGACTGGGCAGCTCAAGTAAGCTAAGCCAGTTTGTGCAAGGGCCTCCAAAGTGCCTTTTTTCCTGCCAGTAGTGAAACGGACTGCTTGACATGCCTATTTAGACACCATCATTAAAATAGTCCTCAACCATTGTTTGAATGGTGACCATTTCAGATGGAGTCACGGTAGAGGTCTCATTAATTGTAGGCAACTCTTTTAGACCGAACCAGATGTCAAAACTTGGTTATGTTGACTCAGCTGCATCACCAGTGTTTTTTTTTGGGAAGGTTTAGTTTTTTACCTGCAGCTGCACTTGATGGAGAAACTGAAGGAGGAGCCATTGCTGCATCGTGCCGCTTAGGCTGACAATTTTTTTTCCTTCAGATCTGTGTCCATTGGGAAGAAAGACACAACATATGACTTAAACCTAGGATCGAGCATGGTTGCCAAAATGTATTGCTACAATTGGAAGATCCTGGCAAAGCGAATAAAGGACTTGATCTACAAGTCCAACATACTTAGCGGAATCGCTTCATTTCAGCTACTCCTTCAGTTTCTCAAGCTACTTTTCCAACAGTCTATTGAAGGGAATTACCTGACTCAGGCTGGCAGGGTCTGAACTCACTTCACAGGTGACTACTTCGAAGGGTTTCAGCACTCTGCACAACTCAGAAAGTATTTACCACTGAGCTTGAGTAAGGTACAGTCCCCCTCCTCTTCCTATGTCAAACTTCGTTGTGTAGCTTTGAACGGCTTTTTGATGGTCCTCCATCCACTCAAACATATAAAGGGTAGAGTTCCACCTCGTAACTACCTCTTGCTTCAGCTCGTGACAGGGCAAATTCATCATTTCTTGCAGGTGCTGTAATCTTCTACATGCACCTGCTGAATGGCAAAAAATGCCCCAAAATTTTGCGGCCCACAGAGAGCATCTCCTGCATGGCCCCGTAATTTTTTTTTTAAAAATTGCACCACCAAGTTAATAGTGTGAGCAAAACATGGGATGTTTTTGAATTCACCCAGCTGTAATGCTCTCACAATATTGATGGCGTTGTCAGAAATCACAAATCCAGAGGAGAGTCCAAGTGGGGCAAGCCATATTGCAGTTCCCTGAGTTTTTGTAAGAGGTTGTCAGCAGTATGCCTCTTAGTGAAACCGGTTATACACAGAGTAGCCTGCCTCTGAATAAGCTGCTTTTTCTTAGATGCTGCTGTTGCTGTTGGTGCCTGCTGAAGGCAATACACCCACCCAGTGGGCTGTTACAGTCATGTAATCTTGTGTTTGCCCTGTTCCACTTGTCCACATATCTGTGGTTAAGTGGACAGTGAGTACAATGGCATTTTGGAGGACACTTTTTTTAATGACCCTGTACAGGGTGGGAATTGCTTTTCTAGTGAAGTGGAACCTAAATGGGATTTGGTAACGGGGACAGTGGACCTCAATTTACTGTCTAACACCCACTGCACTAATGGCGGATATCAGACGTTCATCTAATACCAGCATATATGTTATGGCATCAGTGATCCGCTGTGCAACTGGGTGACTGCTGTCATACTTGCTCCCCCGTGCAAAGGATTGTTTAACAGTCAATTTTTTTAGTACTGGCCCACTTCTGGGATGAAGATCCACTCCCAGCAGCAGCAGGCGTAGCACTCAAGGATTCTTCTGAGGAATCCAGTATAGGGGAGGACGGTGGGCCTGATTCAGACCCACTCGCGAGCGCCTAGCACTTGCAAGTGGGTTGATGGCCGGGCTGTGCACACACGCGGCGTGCGCACTGCGTGTGCATGAGCCGTGGAGCAAGCTAGAAATCGCTCGCTCCAGTGCTCGCATCCAAAAGGGGCGGCTGTCGAAGTTGATTGACAGCTTGCCCCATTTGGTAGGCGGGTCGGGGGGGGGGTGGCTGGCCAAACAGAGACGTTCCCGAAGGAATGCCTGCCATTTGTGGGCGGCCCTACTGACATCACTTGTGATGTCAGTAGTGCGCTTCCGGCTCTATTAGAGCCAGAAGCTCACTGGGGCTTGCGGTAGACGAGACCCTACCACAAGGGAGCTGTCGCAAGCCCGATGGTCACGACCATCACCTGGCCACTTGCTAAAGCTGTGGGTGGTCACCCACAGCTTAGCGAGCGGCCAGGAGGCCGGCTCCAAAAAAAAAGCCGCCCTGATTCAGAGCAAGCACTCTGAAAGAGCGTCCGGCTCTGCATCAGGGCCTGAGTTGGCCATATCAAATTGGATGCAGGACTACTTCCGATCATGGTTGATGAAGGTGTTGGTGGTGAAGATGCCAGGTGCTTGGATCTAGCAGAGAGAAGGGAGCTAGCTGACGGTGGACTGCTTGTTGTTACTTTTTTAGCCAAAGTTTCTGAAGTTTGCAAACACTTTTGATGCATGCACTGTAGATGATGTAACAGGGAGGCGGTTCCTAGATGGTTTGGGTCCCTACCTCTACTTACTCTGGCATGACAATGTGTAAAGGTGGCTTGACAATTGTTGTCCAGATTTGGGTAGAAATTTTTCCACACATAAGAAGTGTATTTTTTTGTTTTATGCCCAGGCATGATAATGGGCTTTTCCTTCTCATGGGCCACAACTGTTTCCACTGGGGCCTGATTTACACAAACAACATCCTCATCAACAACATCCTCATCATCCTTATTAGCATCAGCTACACAAATATCCTCATCCTGGTGCACTTCCACAGAAGCATTCTCAAATTTTATGTCAACATGTTGACTTGTGCTGCTCATCCCCACATTTGCAGAGGGTGCACAAGTGGTGGAAGGAGGCTCCTCTTCCAGTACAGTATTGGAAAGGTCAGGCTCACACATGGCACCCGTCAAACACACTTAGGGTGCATACACACCTGTACGATATTGGCCCAATTTGGCCGATTTAGCCAAATTGGAACAAATTGGGCATATCGTGCAATGTGTATGCCCAATTTGCGCGTACCCAGTCGCATGCGATATCGTGCGATTGGCTTTGCTGCACAGTCAATCATACGATATCGCATGTGAGCCTGTACAAGTTAATGAAGGACGGAACAGTGATTGCTCCGTCTTTCATTAAATCTTTCAAGTGTGTACTAGCAATCATGCGATGTCCAGGGTGAAGGCAAATCGCCCTGAACATCGGCACGATTGCCAGTCATTTAGGTGTGTACCCTGCCTTAGACTCTGCTCAGGGATTTGTGACATTTCTGAGTGCACAGTTGGTTCCTGTGCCTTAACAATTTCCATTTCTTTTAAACGTCTACACGAAGAAGGGCTTACATCATCATAAGAGGCAGAACCATCAGTCATAACTAAAGGCCAAGGCCTTAGCCTTTCCTTGCCACTTTGTGTGGTGAAAGGCATATTGCCAATATTATGTCTTTCTGCAGCTAACTTTCCTTTTGATGTTTTTTCTTTACCACTGTAAAAGATTGGTTCTTTGATTTTAGATGCCCTGACTTAAGCCCTGTATGCCCTTGGGCATTGGCTTTAGTAGATGATGTGGACGGGCTAGTATCGTCATGACTGGTGGCACTGGCAGCAGCTCCAGCACTAGTATGTGGTTCCTTCTCTCCTCTCAACAGATCGTTCTCCATATCAACAAACACAAATGAAGTGGGGTACAGCACACACATCAATTTGTAACAATTTAAATTATTACACTGCGGTATCCATGACGTACAGTGTCACAATATTTTTTATGAATAAGAAAAGAATAACACACTGCGCTACCACTTAGTTTCACAATATTTTTTATGAATAAGAATAGCACACTGCGCTATGACTTATGGTGTCACAATACGTTGATGATAAACTGCGATCTGGCCTGCAGTTTCACCGAACAATAATAGCTTAGCTAGCACCCAAAAAAATCTGAAAAAAAAAATATTTTTGTAAAAAATTTTTGTGGAATGCTAATTTTTATTTAACTTTTTTCTTTATTAAACTGGGGACGAGCATCCCTGGACAAGGCAGCAGCCCCTTGATGAATAACACAGCACCCCTTTATGGACAACAAAGCACCCCTGCAGAGTTGGACGGACCACCTGCAGAGTCACAAATACGTGATTGATAAACTGCGGCCTGGCCGGCAGTGTCACCGAACAATAATATCGTAGCTAGCACACACAAAATAAAGATGAAAAAAAAATATGTTTTTATATTTTTTTGTTGAATGATCATTATTAATCTTAACTTTTTTTTTTTTACACTGGGGAAGAGCACCCCTGGATTGACAGAGCACCTCTGGATGACACAGCATCCCTTTATGAACTGCAGCCCTAGCCCCTTGATTGATAGGACAACAGTGACACAGCACCACCCCCCTCTTTATGTACTGCAGCCCCAGCCCGACAACACTGCACCCTTGAACAACTACAACACTGCACCCTTGAACAACTACAACACTGCACCCTTGAACAACAGAGAAGAACAGAGCCCCTTGATTGACAGGATAACAGTGACACAGCAGCACCCCCCACTTTATGTAGTGCAGTCCCAGCCCGACAACACTGCACCCTTGAACAACTACAACACTGCACCCTTGAACAACAGAGAAGAACAGAGCATGTCTGTTCTGTACACTCTGTACAGCCGGAGTGAAAATGGTGCAGATCACCGAGACCTTTATAGAATCCAGAACCCACGTGAATCCGACAGCGGGAGGAGGCCGTTTTGCCTTGTTTTCGGATTCGAGTCAGGCGGGAAAACTCGAGCCGGACTGGGATCCAACTAGGAATTGCAATGTTCGAGTGGGTCCAGTTCTCGGGGAACCGGACCTGATCATCTCTACTAAGAATACTGTTTATGTTTGCCCACCTACCACATCATGGTGAACCTCATCAGGTGGGTCCCTAACATCCCTAATACTGACAAATTAAATAAATGTATCTAGGACTTACCTATAATAGTGCCCATTACATGTGTGCACTGTAATGCAAAGGACCTATACTAATTAAAATCACCTGGGGCAGGTAGGAGGAGTGCTAGCCCAGAAGAAAGGGTGTCATCTTCAAGTGTACCTTAAATACACACATACATAGGAAAAAGGGGGGCTCTGCTGCACATCCTAATTTAAACATAATAAGAGGTGCTACCATGTTGAGACCTGTAGCTCTAATGCAGAAAAAAGGGGAAACATGTAGATGCACACTCTAAGCACCAAGAATACTGATTATCAAATTATATATAATAAACTCCAACAATTAACAAGGTTTTACAATAAGATTCTTAGTACATGTTTGGCCAGAGATATTTGCCGACCTACCATATATAAATATATTTTGATAATTTGTATTCCTAGTGCTTAGAGTGTGCATCTGCATTTTCCCCTTGTTTCTGCATTAGAGCTATTTGTGACATCCATGGAAGCATTTTCAGACAGGGCTGCAAGATGCAGCACCACCTTTTTTAAGGCCTCTCGGTTTTGGTGCTGACACCCCCTGATCTCCTCAACATCCAATTGCTATTGCCTCTGGGCCTTATCAATAGCTAATTGCCACACCCTATTGGCTTCCTTTTGAGTCCTGGTACCTTCCTGCTGAGCCCTGGCTTCCAGCTACACTGATGTTATCTCTTCGTGCAGATGAGAAGCAGAATCTGACTTCCCTAAGCATCTGCTGATGATAACACCAAAAAGTTCACAATATAACAGTATCCCCCCCAAAAAAAACAAACCCACTCTAATATGAGTGTCTGTCACTTTAAAATCCCCACATAGATTTTATTGGTTGCAATTTAAGTGCAATGCTTGCATTCTCCATCTTGTGTGGCAAGATCAGGGTAAGGGTGCTGTCTACTTGGGTATACGGTTGCATTTGTCATGCAGCAGCCAAGTAATAGTGCACCAATCCAGGGTACAAGAATCTGAAGCTAGTTTTACTAGCAGCACAAAAAAATAAACAAAACATAAAAGTAAATCCTGGCCTGTCCATCTCTAACTTAACAATATAATTCCCTCTCTTCGAATTCAAGGCCCTAATCTCTCTCTCACAAAACAGAAGTCTTTAGCACAGCATTTTTATTCAGTAATCACAGTGTCTATCAACAGGCCTCTGAACTGTTCTCTAGGCACTGAGACTGACTACAGAGACTGACACACCCTTTATCAGCCTTTCAGAGTTGGCCTAGCAATCAAGACTGATAATTAGCTTATGTCTACCAGGCAGAAGTTAAAAACCTGGGGCATATATATTTCCCCTTGACAACCTTTCCAGTGTTTTTGTCACAATATATAACATTAAAAACACCTAATATTGTGCCTCCAAAATAGCTCTGACCCATCGAGGTGTAAACTCCATAAAGACCTCTGAAGGTGTTCTGTGGTATCTGATATCAATTCTTTAAGTCATGCAAATTGCGAGGTGGGGCCTCCATGGCTTGAACTTATTTTTCCAGCACATTCCACAGATGCTCGATCAGATTGAGATCTGGGGAATATGGAGGCCAGGTCAACACCTTGAACTCTTTGTCATGTTCCTCACACCATTACTGGACAATTTTGGTAGTGTGTGGCAGGGTGCATTATCCTGCTGTAAGAGGTCACTGCCATAAGGGGACATCGTACTTGGTCTGTAACAATGTTTAGGTAGGTTGTACGTGTCTATGGGGCCTATTCATCAACATTTAATTTCTACAAAGGCAGGTGAAAATTAAAATTTTATCAGGCCATTCATCAAGAAGGTAAAACAGGAGATATCACAAATATATCCTACTTACCTTCCTCTTGCGGAATGGTCTGCTGTCCCCACTAGTATGGGGACAGAATTCATCAAGCTCCAAAAATACAATATTGTATGGGAGCATTCGCCATCTTCAAATGGCGTTTGCTTCCTCTTGCTGCAAGCAAACTGTTCCTTCCCTTTGGGAAGGAGGTCCGGGTTCCACCCCTGTCCGGTTCCTTCCACCAGACGTCAGGACTCTTGTGCACATGCCTGACCTGTAGATCACGCATGCACTCTTGTGTTACTGCTCCGAAAGGAGTAGTGAAAGAGTTCGGGGAGACAGATGATTTTTGGATCAGCTGTCTCCGCGCTGGAGCAATGATGAATTGCTCCGGTGCTCACTGCGAGATGAAATGTTAATTATTAGGGTCCGTTCATACCCCGATAATTAACTTAATGAATAGACCCCAAAGTAACAGTCACATGAATGCCAGGACCCAAGGTTTCCCAGCAGAACATTTACCAGAGCATACCATGGCCTCTGCCACCTTGCCTTTTTTTTCATAGTGCATCCTGGTGAAGGGCGTATTAAGAGAGGAGGGGGAATATTTGCATTCCCCATCCAGGGCGCCCTCCTCTCTCCCCGGTGGCCAGCAGCAGACTGACCGCTGCAGTAGACTCTGGGCATTGGTCTGTGCCATGAGTCTTCTGCACATGCGCAGGTCATGGGGCAAATGGCGTGGCCACCATTCTCTTGGCAATTTCCCCACTGCGCATGTGCAAAATGCCGGAAAAATAGCCGCTGAGGCCATTTTCCAGGCATTTTATGCAGGGCTGCGACAGCCGACGCAGAACTTCGGAGGTGAGTAATAAAAAATATGGGTGCAGGGTGTGCCCTGCACCCATTATAGATATGCCCTTGATCCTGGTGACATCTCTTCCTTAGATAATCTACATGTACCCACAGGAGTGGTTTAAGAGAGGAGAGGGCCCATGTGCAGCCTCTGTGTGGGCTGCCTCCTCTCTGGCAGCACATTAGACTCTGGCTTGGTGCCAATATATATATCATAATGGGTGCTGTTTGTTTTGCACCCATTTTTTGCAACAGTGACTTTTATTTAGAAAACTTTTTGAATCTGTTAATTTAAAAAAATAATAATAATACTAATAGCTGTTTGTATTCAACAGCCTTTAGTGGGCACCGGCATGTACAAACAGAAATATATCCAGGTGGATTGGTTTGTTTGAAGTGGTCAATTTGGAACACCTTGTTTAAAACTAGGTGACGCCTAGTAACCTCCAGCACAGGTTAACAGACAAGGGGCATGATTCAGATATGTACGTAAACTCAATGGTTTACTTACATCCAGTGGTGTAGCATGGATCAGTGGCACCAGGAGCTAGCACTCACTACGACACCACACACTGAACACACTTAACCAACCTTTACTGAGCACACTTAACCCCCCTACTGAGCACACTTACGTCCCTCTCCTACCGGGCACACTTACTATCTCCCACTACTGGGCAGGCACCCTTCACTGTGCATGTGTGCCAGGCATACTTACACTCCATCCCCCAAATATGTGCTGCAGCCTACCTTCCCTACACTGTGGTATGTCCACTGGATAGGAACCCCTCCTTTACTGGGCACAATCAGCCCAGGCCACCCTCACTCTGCATGCACTACACCCCCAATGTCCATACACCCACTGTCAGGTGATCAACACAAACACTTACCATGCATGCATCTCCCGGGATCCTGCAGCCTCCCACACAGTATGGACATCGATTATGTCCATTCTATTCTCTTCCCAGTCCAGCTGCTGCCTGTTACATGCACTGCAGGGACCCCGGCGGGTGGTGTCAGGTCAGAGACCTGGCTGGCTGGGGGAGGTGGGGAGCAGCAGAACAGAGGAGGGACTGAGGTGGAGTGGACCAGAAGGAGAAAGGACGGAGCTAGGGGAAAGGCGGATCGGACCAGAAGGAGGGATGGAGCCAGGGGGAAACGGTCAACGGTGGTCAGTAGTGGCTGTGAGGGAAAAAATAAAGCAAGAGCTCCACCAGCTCTGCCCTCACTATGCCTCTGCTTACATCTCTGTTGGTGGAGAAGGATGTTGATCCGATGCTGCATCTTTGGATGCAGCACTTGGATCAAAGATGCTCTTTTTTCCTTCAGACTCCTCCTGCAGCATTTGCATATGTACACAAAGCTGCTGTGTCCAAAGATGCAGCAACAATGTGTATTGCATCCAGAAAAAAGCAAGGAGACTGTGAGTAAACAATCAGCAACTAAAAGTGTTTTTAACATATCTTCCAAAAAAACTAGATGATCAACTGTACCTACTTAATAAGGGTCTTAAGTTCTCCCCCACTAATGAACCGAATATTTATGATCTACAGTATATGTGGACCTCAATTGTTTCATTCACACTTTATGTTGCAAAAGGTATTTTGCAAAAAAGAACAGTTAAATACAATGATGACTCTATCCCCATAATATTAGACAGTAGAGATGATATTATGTTATCAACCTTGGAGGAACTTTGGGAAGAGAAGAATACTGAGACAAACAATGATGAAGTTACTGTTAAACTCTTTGATTTGAATAAAAGTAGAAATCAATTTAAAGTCAAGTCGGAGTTCTTTCCCATCAGAGATAAGGGTAGCAGTATTGAAGCTTTTTACAAAATTACCCTAGAGTATTTTAAAACACTATGTATACAGAAACGAGGTAGCACTAAAAACTCTAACCTGACAAGGCAAGAAAAACATGCCCTTGCAACTCTTACGAGAGATCCCTCTCTGATTTTTCCAGTGTTAACTCTTCTAATCTTTCTTTTTATTTGGATTCTTTTCTCCAGCCTCGTGTTAGCTCTCTGAGGTCACATCTTAAGGATAACACTCATTTTCTTACCAAGATCAGCAAGTTAGAATGGAAATCTTCTGATTTGTTTTTAACTCTTGACGTTACCGCAGTATATACTCACATTCCACACCTCAGAGGTGTAGAGGCCCTTGGTAAAAGACAACCTAGATGGAGACCTCAGAGAGGAACACCAGACTTTTCTATTACAATGTGCTTCTTTTATTCTTACTCACAATTATTTTATTTTTCTTGACACACATTATCTCCAGTTGATGGAAATGGCCATGGGGACCAGGCTCGCTCCTAGCTATGCTAAGCTGTACATAGGCGACTTTGAAGAGAACTATGTGTGGTGAAGCAGCTGGGTAGCGAACCTGGGGCCTGATTCAGAGCCGGACGCTATTTGCGCTTGCTCGTTCAGAAAAAGGGGCCGACTATTTAAATTGAGCGCTTGCTCTTTGCGGTCTGTTGACGCCTCTATGTCTGAGCGAGCGAACAAAATATGCGCTCTCTATTTTGTAAAGACGCCCCCTGGCCGCTCGCATCATACGTCATCTCCGCTATTTATTAGATTAATCGAGTACATCGAAAGGCATCTGAACTGCTTGCAGTGCTTGTGGTTGGATTTTCCAACCGCAATCATGCGAACAGTTCAGGCTAAGAAACAACCAAGTGACGTGGTCGATGACGTTGCTTTGTTAATTATGCACACCCTTAAAACGCCCGTTTTGACCTTTTGGCACGCCTGCGTTCGGATCACCACTCCCCATTTCAAGCACCTTCCCCTGTTACCACCCACAAACGCCTCACTCTGTCACTCAAATTAGCAGGCATTCGCTATTTTGCGAGCACACAATTTCCGACCGCAATGAATGGTTCGCGCATGCGTATTACAACCCATATGCATGCGCAGTTGTGCGAACATCGCTCGGAGCGAACGAGCGGCCGCTTACGAGCGGCTCTGAATCAGGCCCCTGGTCTTCTATGGCCATCATATTGATGATTTATTTTTTGTTTGGGATGGGGACCTTTCTTCTGCCCCTTCTTTCATCGCTTCTCTCAAAACTAATTCTTACAATCTTCATTTTACTTTTTCCTATGACAGGAACCTGGTTAATTTTTTTTACTTGACCCTCCAGACTCATGAAGGGAGAATTTTTACGTCCAATTATACAAAACCTGTCAATACAAATTCATATTTACATTCTAAAAGTGATCATTTTGCAACGCGGAAATGCAACATACCAAAGGGGCACCTAATGCGTCTTCGACGCAACTGCTCCACGGTTTATGTGTTTTCTAGTCAAACCAGAGATATGATCAATACCTTCAAACAAAGAGGTTACCCTGAGACACTATTGGAGAAAACATATACAGAGGTTCTGAGTATGGACAGAGATATTCTCCTACGTCCAATGGGATCAGCTAGATATCAGACCTCAGATGTTGATGGAGGGAAGGATAGAGATCTGGCCTTCATATGCAAATATAATAATGGCTTCAGAGAAATTAAAGAGATCATATCTAGGAATTATAGGGTACTGAAACAGGATAACATACTTTTTGATTTGCTACCTCTCTATCTTCGAGTCACCTTCCTTAAAAATAGGTCACTTAAAACCATTTTAGCCCCTATTCATTTAGATAAAACAGGGGACTAATTATCCATGATAATGGTTGTACTTGCACCCCTAGTCAATGTCAGGTGGAGGTGTTGGCTCACACACCACCAAGAAGTGACACCTGTTGTGCTCATACAAGGCATGTCAGATTGCACCACATAGCTGTTGGAAGATTCCTGCACAAACCCGACAGGGGTATGGATGCAGGCAGACTGTCCAGGGGACAACAGTCTTGAACGATGGGATGTGTAATCATGAGTGGCTTTGAGTCGCAGCCTGGAGTTTAGCAAAGCATTTTCCACGTTGTTCAGAGCCTGATTCAGAAGCATTTGCAAATGCAACTACGTATGCAGATCGAGCGATTGTTAGCCATTGAGTATGCATATAAGCTTACTTTGCATGTGCTGCAAAAGTACTGCGATTACGCACGCACAGAGGAATCCATTGCAGAGTAAGTGACAGGCTGTAAGCGTTTGGGGGTAGTGACAGGGGAGTGGTCGGAGAAATGCAGGCGTGTCTGTCCGTTTGAACGCTGTTTCATGGGCATGCATAAATTATCCACTGCAATTGCATACAGAGGCGTCACTAGTGTTGGTGTCACCCGGTGCTATAACTCATGGTGACACCCCCCACCAAAAAAATTAAATAAATTGATGCGCAGCTCCGCAAACTCTCCCCAAATACCAGTCCAGCAGACACATTTACACAATGCCCCCAGTAGTGGTGCCCCTTATGTAGTGCCCACAGTAGTGGTGCCCCTTATGCAGTGCCCCTATGCAATGTCCCCAGTGGTAATGCCCCCTAATAGTGCCCCCAGTGGTAGTGGTAATGCCCCTTATAGTAGTGCCCTCTATAGTATTAGTGCCCCCTATAGTAGTGACCCCAGTATTAATGCCCTCAGTAGAAATGCCCCTAGTAGTAATGCCCCATTAGTAGTGCCCCTAGTAGTAATGCCTTCAGTAGTAATGCCCCCTGTAGTAGTGCCATCAAAAGTAATGCTCCCTGTAGTAGTGCCCCCATTAGTAATGCCCCCTAATAGTGCCCACAATGGCAGTGGTAATGCCCCCTATAATATTACCCCCAGAAGTAATGCCCCCTATTGTATTGCATAGAGTGTAACAGTGATTGCCAGATAATGCAGAGAGCATCGTAGTAACCGCCAGATAATGCAGAGAGCATTGTAGTAACCTCCAGATAATGCAGAGAGCGTCATGGTAACCGCCAGATAATTCAGAGAGCATTGTAGTAACCACCAGATAATGTAGAGAGCATCGTAGTAACCGCCAGATAATGCAGAGAGCATTGTAGTAACCGCCAGATAATGCAGAGAGCGTCATGGTAACCGCCAGATAATTCAGAGAGCATTGTAGTAACCGCCAGATAATGCAGAGAGCGTCATGGTAACCGCCAGATAATGCAGAGTGTCGTAGTAACCGCCAGATAATACAGAGACCATCACTTACCCACATATAACCCATAACATGAATACACCCCTTATACACACAGAAACACAATGAGTATACCCACGCACATACATTAATACACCATCCCCAGCATAGACACTCTCTCCTCACTGAATTAGTTACTTCCCATTACACCTACTGTATACATTAGACCATAGTCACTGTGCTGGCTGCTGCACTGCATGCTGTCTCCCAGCTCCTTCTCATCCTCTCTGACTGGGAGGTCAGAGGGTCACGCTGGGAAGAAGCAGGGACAGTGTACAAACTACTTGTCAGTATTCAAGTGTAATCAACAGTATTTGAATACACTTGTAAACTGGCAAATGTTTTGTAGACTGTCCCTGCCTGCTCCCAGCGTGATGATCTGTAAGGCAGGGAGTGAGCAGATTCACTGAAGAGAGGAGGAGCAGGAGCTCAGCTGCCATCCACCCCAGCGGCTTCAGTCAGGCTGATCATCTTTACACTGACAGTAGGTAATCAGCCCCGTGCCTCTAGTGCTCCCCCCCCCCACATGTAGGGGACTGTATGAAGAGCACAGCCGCACTTGCCACTTACTGTATAGTAGGCTGCCGCTGGCTGTCTCAGTGTGACAGGCGCAGCGGCAGCCAGCAGATGTAAAAACTGTCTCAGCAGCTGCTGCAGGGAGAGCGCCTCTCCAGCCTGGCGTCTCCCTGCATTGCAGGCTCTGCTGAGCGGAGAGCGGGGATGAGTCGGATTTTGGTGTCACTCCCTTGGAGGGTGACACTCGGTGCGGCCCGCACCCACCGCACCCCCCTTGTGACGCCACTGATTGCATACGTAGCTTGAGTACTCACTGTGTGCGACGAGACTTGCAGTTTCTGCGGCTGGTCAGACCTGGTGTAAATGCTGCATGACGGGCAAATGTGCATCGATGTATATGCGGGAGTGTGAGGTTGGACGGATATGAGAAAGCAGAAATCGGCATATTTATGCTGGCTGAGCTATGGCAGGCATTAGCATATTTTTGCAGCTGTGTACTGTATGAAATCGCAGCTGTGATCGCAACTGCGTAGTCTGCCCTAAGTTTGAATTTGGTGGTGGAAAAGAAGGTGCTTGCGCACCTGGACAGAAGGCGTTGACCAGGAAAGGAAAGTCCATCTCTCAGGGTATTTCTCAAATTGAGTAGCACCATAAACACATCAGAACCATCCCGATTACATTTGGAGCTTTGCAGAACATACTTCCCTTTCTGCTAGTCCGTTGGACTCTGGACAGCGAGGATTGATGGTGACATGTGAAATGTCCTTTTTACTGGTGAAAGTCTAGAACTCACCACTCATGAACTGCATGATATTGTCAGTAATTAGATTGCATGGTATGTGTATTAAAGTGCCTTTTCATTTTGTTGATGACTTTGGCACTTGTCAGTTTGGGAAGATAATCTCTCTCAAACCAACTGAAATATGAATCCATTAACATTCAAATAGACTTACAGCAAGAAGGCTAGGAATCTCATTGAGAGTGAGAGGTTTGCTATGAGGCCCTCCTAGGTCTAGTTACGCCCACATTCTGCTCTTGCGTCCTAGTCACATCGAAATGCAATTTAGACATATTTCTGGCAGAATAAGATGCCCAATTTTAGAAGAGTTGAACGGGACCTGGTGACTGACGCATGGCAAGTCATGTTGTGTGGCGCATTGAGGCTAGATGTATACACATCTATATGTAACAGTAAACATGTCAAAGTATTGGTTGCTACGAGAACCACTTGGCTTGGGTAACTATCAGAGATATACCGTGACTGGCCAAGTGTTACAAGTCGCGGTCACGACTTGTCTCCTTCGAGCAGTTTATCCAGTCAGAACAGGGCTACTCCAGTTTTTCCTGTTGCTAGGCGATCGGCATGCCTCAGGAAGTGACGTGTCATCCACAGTGCAGCTTGATTGGTGGTTCCTCCTATTTGTACACAGTGTACTTTTGCCGCCTTGCCGACTATAGCGTATCTGTGAGTTCCCTCGGCTTGGCTGCATGGTCAGCATTCTGTTCCTCCTCGTGGTGCAGATTTTGACCTTTCCGCTGTGGCTTCCATGCTATCTCCGGCTCTCCAGCTTCCTACAGCTTCTTAGCCGCAACTATACTACTGTGCTGCCATCGGCTCTCCAAGCCGCAGCACTGACCTCTTACTCCTCTATCATCGCTCTTGCTGCACCTACGGCACATTTGCCGCACCAACAGCTTCCGTGCTGTCCCCGGCTCTCCAGCTTCTTCTACGGCTTCCAAGCTGCACCTACACCACCATGCTGCCATCGGCTCTCCAAGCCGCAGCACCGACTACCTATTCCTCTACCATTGTATCTTGCCGCACCTTCGGCACATTTGCTGCACCAACAGCTTCAACTCCCAAATCTACAGCATTACTATTAAAAGTCTATCACCAGCTATTGCCACACCATCGGCACACAAGCTGCACCATCGGCACATTTGCCGCACCATCGGCTCCTAAAGCCACAGCATTACTATTGATTGTCTACCACCAACTATTGCCGCACCATCGGCTCCCAAAGCCACATTTCTACTAACTGTCTATCATAGGCTATTGCCGCACCATCGGCACACAAGCAGCACCATCAACACCTTTGTCGCATCATCTGCCGCACCATCGCCTCCCAAAGCTACAGCATTACTATTAACTGTCTATCACCGGCTATTGCCGCACCATCGGCACATTTGCCGCACCATCGGCACAGTAGCCGCACCATTGGCGCACTTCACACCATCGGCTTCCAAGCCGCATCTCTCTAACTGTATAATTTGTTCTTCCTGTACAAGACTTTTCCTTCATCTCAGGATTCCAGTCGATACTCCTGGAAGCTGCTACTACTCCGAGCGATAAGTTCAGGCAGCCGCCTAAGTATCGGTGAGCTATTCTTCTCTAAGGGAACAACGGGCAGTTGTTAGTGGTGGAAGACCTTGTAGCCTGAGTTCTAGTTGGCTTACTAGGAGTGGTCACTGGAAAGCATAACATTATAGTTGGCCCATAATATAAGTGAAAGAGCTTTATCAGATTGATCGCTCCAGCTAATATGGAACAGGGGCAGAATCCTGCTCAGGTGCTTGCAGCTCAAATTCAAGCTCTCGCCCAGAAAGTTCAGGAGCTCTCCTTATATGTTGAACAGAGCTGAAAATTAACTTGCCAGATTGGTTTTCTTGGGATCGCTGACAGTTTTTAAAATTCTGCGAGAGTTGCAAACTTTATTTTAGGCTTCGTCCAGTCTCTTCAGGGATGCAGTTGCAACGAGTGGGACTGGTAATCTCTCTCCTTCAGGGGGATCCACAGACTTGGGCCTTTGGATTGCCTTCAACCCATGCTGCATTGCAGACCGTTGATGCCTTGTTAACACCCTTGGGCCTATTGTATGATGACCAGGACCAGACTGCTCTGGTAGAGTCTAAATTGCGTTCCCTCAAACAGGATCAGAAGGCGTTGAACGGGACCTGGTGACTGACGCATGGCAAGTCACGTTGTGTGGTGCATTGAGGCTAGATGTATACACACCTATATGTAACAGTAAACATGTCAAAGGATTGGTTGCTACAAGAACCACTTGGCTTGGATAACTATCAGAGATATACCGTGACTGGCCAAGTATTACAAGTCGTGGTCACGACTTGTCTCCTTCGAGCAGTTTACCCAGTCAGAACAGGGCTACTCCAGTTTTTCCTGTTGCTAGGCGATCGGCATGCCTCAGGAAGTGACGTGTCATCCACAGTGCAGCGTGATTGGTGGTTCCTCCTATTTGTACACAGTGGACTTTTGCCGCCTTGCCGACTATAGCGTATCTGTGAGTTCCCTCGGCTTGGCTGCATGGTCAGCATTCTGTTCCTCCTCGTGGTGCAGATTTTGGCCTTTCCGCTGTGGCTTTCATGCTATCTCCGGCTCTCCAGCTTCCCTACGGCTTCTTAGCCGCACCTATACTACCGTGCTGCCATCGGCATAACATTATAGTTGGCCCATAATATAAGTTAAAGAGTTTTATCAGATTGATCGCTCCAGCTAATATGGAACAGGGGCAGAATCCTGCTCAGGTGCTTGCAGCTCAAATTCAAGCTCTCGTCCAGAAAGTTCAGGAGCTCTCCTTACATGTTGAACAGAGCCGAAAATTAACTTGCCAGATTGGTTTTCTGGGGATCGCCAACAGTTTTTAAAATTCTGCGAGAGTTGCAAACTTTATTTTAGGCTTCGTCCAGTCTATTCAGGGACACAGTTGCAACTAGTGGGACTGGTAATCTCTCTCCTTCAGGGGGATCCACAGACTTGGGCCTTCGGATTGCCTTCAACCCATGCTGCATTGCAGACCGTTGATGCCTTGTTTACACCCTTGGGCCTATTGTATGATGACCAGGACCGGACTGCTCTGGTAGAGTCTAAATTGCGTTCCCTCAAACAGGATCAGAAGGCGGCGGAGAATTTCTCCTCAGAATTCCGCAGATGGGCAACCGACTCGGGTTGGAACGATCCGGCTCTATGCAACCAATACTGTGTTGGTCTTTCTGAGGCCATCAAGGACATTATCGTTCAACATTCTCCTTCTGAGTCCTTGGATGATCTCATGCAACAGGCCTTTAGGATTGACCGGTGTCTACGGGAACGAAGATGAGAACAGAACCTTACCACAGGGTCGCCTCGTTCTCTCAGTTATGTTCCATCTTCGGATTTAGAAAAGCCTATGCAGATTGGTGCATCCTGTCTATCGTCTGAAGTGAGATGCAGAAGACTTTCTCTCGGCCTCTGTATGTATTGCAGAGACAAGGGGCATACAATGAATAATTGTCCCCTCAAACCAGTAAAAGGCAAGACCTAGGTGTTCGGGAGGAATTGCACTTAGGCCTGGCTCCCATTTCCTCAAAAAACTCAGTTGTAGTTCCAGCAGCCATCCAACTGGCTAACTCCACTCTGACTACCTCAGCATTTTCGGATAGTGAGGCGGCTGGCAACTTCATGGATTTCCTTTTCTTCCGCACACTGGGTGTACCAGCTATCCCTTGGATCAGAAAATTCCAATTTGTGGTCTGGATGGAGGATTAATTTCATCAGGTCATGTTAAGTTTAGAACACCTCCTCTACATTTGTCATTCGGAATTTTGCACTCAGAGACTTTGGGCTCGATCCAATTAGGTGCGAATTGCAAGTAGCGAGTTTGTTTCTTTAAACCTGCACACTTTGCCGCGAAGCGAGCTCCCGACAATTCTCCAATCCAATTAAAAATGCCTATTCGCACTACTCGCAGCGGAGGGTTGCGAATTAACTGCCAAATGAGATTTGCGAGAAATGCATGAAAATGAGGGGAGACCATCCTGGACCCCCCAAAATGGATAATTTCATTAGTAGGACCATATAGAAAGCTGTTTGTGGCCATTAGGAAGTTACTGTAGGTTTTGAAATGATGTCAAATGGCTGATTTGTGCTTTTTTTTAAATGCAAGAAAATGATTAAAAAAAAAACTTTTTTTGTTTAATCTCAAACTAATTAAATGAAAAATGCCCAAAAAACTAGGAAAAAGGGTGATTTTGGGGTACTTTGAAGGCACCTTGAAAAATGGAAAAAAATCATAAAAACAATTATTTTTCAGCAAAAAAATTATTGTAATTAAATTTGGGGTGCCTAACCTAACGAAAAAGTAGATTTTGGGGTAATTTGAGGAAATTTTTTTTTACCTACAAAAAATGACATGTAGTTATTGGACTAAATAAGCTTATTAGAAACTTCCAATTGCCTAATTGGGCATTATGGGGGTGTCCAAGAGGTTCAGCACATTTTAACCTTAAAATAAAGATTTTCCTTTCCATCTCTCACCCTCAGGGAGGTGCGAGTGGAAACTTGAGAATTCAGTCTGACTGATCAGTGCGAGTTGCTAATTGGATTGCAAAATGAATTCGCTATGCGACTTCAAAGTGAAAGCCGCAACTCGCAATTAATAGGATTGACCCCTTTGTCTTTCTATCTTCTCCATTGTCCCTTGGCTTCTGTCATTCTTGGTCTTCCATGGCTTAGGGATCATAATCCCGTTATTGACTGGCAGTCTGGAGAGATAATCAGATGGAGTCATGCCTGTCAAACTCATTGCTTGACCATTCCAGTTCGGTCAGTACAACCTGCGGTTGCCGAGGTTCCTCCAAAAAACTTGCAGATGTCCTTCCTCCACAAAGGCCCTACGACTGTGCCATCAACTTAATTCCAGGTGCTAAATTACCCAAAGGTCGGTTGTATTCCCTTTCAATACTGGAGGAAAAGGCAATGAGAGAGTACATCAAGGACGCTTTGGCTAAAGGGTTCATTCGCTTTTCTAAGTCACCAGTGGGAGCTGGCTTTTTCTTCATGGGAAAGGATGGATCCCTTCGTCGATGTATTGCCAATATAGGAAAAAATTCATATCCGTTACCTCTCATCCTGGTACTGTTCGATCAGCTGCACCAGACTAACATCTTCTCCAAAATTGACCTTCAAGGGGCATATAACTTGATTCGAATCAGAAATGAGGATGAGTGGAAGACGGCCTTCAGTACTCACTCGGGACATTACGAGTATCTGGTCATGCCGTTCGGCTTATCCAACTCCCCGGCAGTTTTTCAGGACCTGATCAATGACATCCTCCGAGATTTTGGGAGTATTCATTGTCGTATATACTGTATCTGGACGACATCCTCATTTTTTCTCAATCGCTGGATCAACATCATCAGCACGTATGTCAGATTATGTAAAGACTACGGGAGAACCACCTGTATGCCAAGTTGGAGAAATGTGATTTCGATGTCACTCAGGTTTCTTTTCTGGGATATACCTTCTTGTCCCAGGGATTCTCGATGGATCCTGGTAAAGTTGAGGCTATACTGAAGTGGGTCCAACCAACTTCCCTTGAAGCTATCCAGCATTTCCTTGGCTTTTCAAATTTTTACAGCCGATTCATCAAGTCTTTCTCCAACATTGTGACACATTATGGAACTGACCAAGAAAGGAGCGGATAACCAAAATTGGTCAGTTCAAAGTCCCTTCAAAGCCCTCAAGATCGCATTCACTCAGGCACCGGTACTCCGACATCCTGACCTTCTACTTGTCCTAGAGGTGGATACCACTGAAGTAGGATCTGGAGCCGTTATGTCACAGAAAGATCCTTCTGATAAGTTGCACCCATGTGCATTCTTTTCTCACAAATTTTCTTCTGCTGAACGCAACTATGAAGTGGGAAATTGGAAGTTGCTAGCAATTAAATGGGCCTTTGACAACTGGAGACACTGGCTGGAAGGGGCCAAACACCGGATTATGGTTCTTACTGACCACAAGAACCTGTCTTACATTCAGTCTGCTAAAAAGTTGAACTCACGGCAATCACGTTGGGCATTATTTTTTACCCGGTTCAACTTTCTCATCTCCTTCCGTCCTGGATCAAAGAGCATCAAGGCTGACACCTATACAACAGGTCTCCAGTGCAGACAAAGCTATCATTCCGGACTCCTTCCATTGTTCCATCACCCGAAATCTGTCTGATCTCATTCGGGCCTATCAATCAGTCACCTCCGGAGAAGCCTTCTGTTCGTTCCTGAGAAATTTAGAAGATCAGTTCTACTGGATTTTCATGCTTGTTGAGCTTCTGGTCACTCAGGCATCAGTAAGACCTTAGAGTTGCTCTCCTGCTCTGTTTGGTGGCCTTCGTTGACCAAAGATGTGCGTGAATTTGCCCTGGCATATGAGGTCTGTGCCCGAGATAAAACACCTCGGACAGTAACTTCAGGGCTATTACTTCCGCTTTCCATACCTAGAAGAAACTGAACCCACATTGAAATGGATTTTATCGTCGATATTGTGTCGGATCAAGGAACACAATTTGTGGCACAGTTCTGGAGAGCAGTCTGTGCTTCCCTGGGTATTGACCTTAGCCTTTCTACATGGTACCATCCACAGTCCATTTGACAAACTGAGCACTTTAACCAGTGTCTGGAACAATATCTACGCTGTTATGTCTTCAAGTGTCATAATGACTGGGTATCCCATCTACCGCTTGCTGAGTTTGCTTTTAACAATTCATGCCATTCTGCATCTTCGGTATCCCCATTCTTCTGTGTTACATGGCAACATCCGTGGGCAAACTCTTTCGACTCCAGTTCACCAGTTTCATTTTATGTCTCTCGGCTCCATCATATTTGGAGTAAGGTTCATAAAAGCCTTCAGAAGGTATCTCTCCGCTCCAAAAGTTCTGCTGACAAACATCATAGATCATGTGGATTTAAAAAGGGTGATTTGGTTTGGCTCTCCACCGAAAACATCAAGCTCCGCAAACCTATGCAGAAGTTGGGTCCTAGGTTTATTGGTCCGTTTCGCATCATTTCACAGGTGAACCCGATAACATTCAAACTTTAATTACTCAACTCTCTCCATATCAACACTACCTTCCACTGTTCCTTGCTCAAACCGGTCTTCTGTTCAGCCAAGTTCAAACCTAGGTTCTCATCCAGGCCTGCTTCATTTGTGGTTCACGGCCAACGCGAGTTTGTAGTAGAGAAGATTTTGAAGTCTAAAATTTCCAGGGGTCGTCAGCAGTACTTAGTCCACTGGAAGGGCTATGGTCCGGAGGAACGCTCCTGGCTTCCTGAGACTGCTCTACATGCTCCCAGGCTGAGAAGATGTATCTTTCAAGATTTTTCAGACAAATCAGGTTCTGGGGGTCCTTCAACCTCACGTCAAGGGGGGGGTACTGTTTTGAGTTGTGGTCACGACTTGTCTCTTTTGAGCAATTTACCCAGTCAGGATGGGGTTACTCCATTTTCTCCTGTTGCTAGGCAATCTGCACGCCTCAGGAAGTGATGTGTCATCCACAGTGCAGCTTGATTAGTGTATTTGTACACACTGGAATTTTGCCGCCTCGCCGACTATAGCGTATATATGTGAGTTCCCTAGGCTTGGCTGCTTGGTCAGCTTTCTGTTCCTCCTCGTGGTGCAGATTGTGGCCTTTCCGAAGTGGCTTCCGTGCTATCTCCAACTCTCCTACGGCTTCTTAGCTGCACCTATACTACCATGCTGCCATCGACTCTATATGCCGCCGCACCGACCTCTTACTCCTCTATCATCGGCTCTTGCAGCACCTTTGGCACATTTGCCACACCAACATCTTCTGTGCTGTCCCCGGCTCTCCAGCTTCTTCTACGGCTTCCAAGCCGCACCTACACTACCGTGCTGCCATCGGCTCTCCAAGCTGCAGCACCGACTACCTACTCCTCTACCATTGGCTCTTGCCGCACATTTTCCGCACCAACAGCTTCCGTGCTGTCCCCGGCTCTTCAGCTTCTTCTACAGCTTCCAAGCCGCACCTACACCATTGTGCTGCCATCGGCTCTCCAAGCCGAAGCATTTACTGTTTACTGTCTACCACCGGCTATTGCAACACCATCGGCACAGTTGCCGCACCATCGGCTCTCAAAGCCACAGCATTACTATTGACTGTCTTCCACTGGCTATTGCCACACCATCGGCACACAAGCCGTACCTTCGGCACATTTGCCGCACCATCGGCTCCTAAAGCCACAGCATTACTGTTGACTGTCTACCACCGACAATTGCCACACCATCGGCACACAAGCCGCACCATCAGCACATTTGCTGCACACCATTGGCTCCCAAAGCCACAACATTTCTACTGTCTATCATTGGCTATTGCCGCACCATTGGCACACATCACACCATCGGCTCCCAAGCCACATCTCTCAAACTGTCTACCACCGGCTATTACCGCATCATCGGCACATTTGCCTCACCATCGGCTCCCAAAGCCACATTTGCTATTGCCGCACCATCGACACACAAGCCGCACCATCACCACCTTTGTCGCATCATCTGCCGCACCATCACCTCCCAAAGCTACAGCATTACTATTAACTGTCTATCACCGGTTATTGCCGCACCATCGGCACATTTGCCGCACCATCAGCACAGTAGCCGCACCATTGGCGCACTTCACACGCATCTCTCCAACTGTATCATTTGTTCTTCCTGTACAAGACTTTTCTTTAATCTCAGGATTCCAGTCGACACTCCTGTAAGCTGCTACTACTCCGAGCAGTAAGTCTTGGCAGTTGTTAGTGACGGAAGTTCTCGTAGCCTGAGTTCTAGATGGCTTACTAGGAGTGGTCACTGGAAAGCGTAACACCAAGCCACTTAATCCTGAGAGGATGACACAAAGCTAAAGTTGATGGGTTGGAGAAGGTAGAATTGAAAGGGACAAAGCTAAGCACATAGAGGCACAAAGTCAATAAACATACAAACAAAGCAAGACTTTTGAAGCAATGGCAGAGAAACAAAATTCTAACTTTACCCATGCAATGATTAGAGAAGTAAGGCCCTCATTAAGGCTGTATACAGTTGAGGTCTTGATAATCTAATCTAACTTGACCTTTAGCAAAGTGCTGATTATAGTAAATCAAAAAGAATTTGCAGTTATCAATAGCTACCAGTCTGTAGCTGGTATTGCAGCGAATCCCCACAATTTTGATGCAAAACAATGTTAAAAAGAGGCCTAACAATTAACAGTATAGGTAGGTAGTCTCTACTATTAGGTATTATACGTAGCTTGTCTTGTTTTGTCAGCCCATATTTTTTTCTAATATTGCAAAGGGGGAAGAAACTATTGGTCCACCTGGCTTGGATAGGATTACACTCTTTAAGGGTCCTTGTCCCTACCATTGGGGTTTGTATGACAGTTGCAGTGCTGTTTCCCCAGAAAAGTGGTTTCACAGGGAAGGCCTATCCTCTCTCAGAGCTGTAGTAAATGGAATGTTTTTCACATTGATACAGTAGTTGCAGAAAAATCTGGAAATAGTTTTACTTCTCCAAGGACTCCATGTCCTTTAATACAGAAAAAATGCACTGGCAGCAATGTGTTTCCATCAGAGAAATGTATAGGCTTTGAGCAGGTCAAGTTATCTTGCAATTTGCAGTAGTTTCTTTTGAATAATGTGGTATCAACAGCACTTAGCTCTGCATTACCCACCGAGAAAGGGATGCCTTATACTGTATTGTTATTGTCACATTCCGGAGTCCAGGACCTAGTTACCGGGTCCGGCGCCGTCACTTTGCAGCTCTCCATGTACCCACTGGCTGCCTACGGCACCCCCAAAGTGTTTAGAGACATCTGTTACTGTGGTTGGCTTTCTCCTCCAGGTGGTTCCTGCCGTTCTGAACCATGGCCGCTGCCATCTTGGATTGTATCACATAATTCACTCTGCATACCAGCTTCCAGCAATTTCAGTTACATGTTCCATCCAGCCTATCAGCGCCTAGAGCACCCTATATAAACCAGAAACTGCTGTCTCTCAGAGCATCAGTACCCTGGCTCCTGGTTCAGCTTCTGTTCCAGTATTGCTTTACAGCATTCTGCCTCAGGATTTGCTTCACAGCATTCTGCCTCAGTGTGTTCCAGCAAGTGTGCTTCAGTATTTGCTTCGCAGCATTCAGCCTCAGTGTGTTTCAGCACACCTGCTCCAATATTTGCGTCATAGCATTCAGCCTCAGTGTGTGCCAGCACACCAGCTCCAGTATTTGCTTCACAGCACTCTTGTCCAGTATACTCTAGTTAACCTGCTCCTGTATTGTTTCACGGTATATATCACTGCAGCCTGCTCTATTAGTGCTCCAGCACCCAGTTAGTGCTTCCTGCAGTCTGCTTCAATTGTGCTTCTGGAACTAATGTGGGTGATGCTCACAAATTAGAAACATATTAATTTAAGGAAAAAAAAAATACTATCCATAACTGGGCACTCATGCAGGATTGAATTTAATAAAATGCAACTTTTATTAAAATTATTTAAAAGCTGTAAAATAGGGTAAATTAGTGATTATATATGGCGAATGAAACAATAAAAAATGTTTTATGTCTATTCACTGAATTGACCAATTACGTACTTACTGTACAGAAAACTTGGTAATATGGTAAGTGCCCCTAACTTTGAAATTTATATTTTTCTGTATATTATTTGTAGTGCTTTTCTATAAAGCAATCTTGCAAAGAATTAGTCTTATTGCTGCACTTTAACAGGTCTCACAATGTGCTGCAGGAAGATGATATGGTAAATATTTTAGAGCACGCCACGTCTAATCATGCCATATCATGGACACTGTCAGTTTTGGAAAACGACAACAGGGGTTCATATATTTTGTCAACTGTTAGAATGTCAGCATTCAGTGTGTCAACATGGTCATAATGTTCAGCATGTTGACAATGACCATGTTGACATTGAGCAGGTCGACACTGAAAAATGTTGACAAGCATGGCAGTATCCTATCCCAGCCGCTATGGCTAATGTTCAAGTGGCCCAGGATGGGGGAGATGTACTAAGCTTTGGAAAGTGATAAATTGGAGAATGATAAACTACCAGCCACTCAGCTCCTAACTGTCATGTCACAGGCTGGTTGAAAAATGAATTAGGAGCTGATTGGTTGGTACTTTACCACTTTCCAGAGCTTAGGACATCTGTCCCAAAAACTGCCATTGCCGCAGTAAGTATGTCCCTGCCCCTAATGTCTGTATTACGCAAAAAGTCGGCATTTGACGTGTCGACGTTGTGAACATGACACCATTTTGGATATGTCGACATGTAAGCTGTCAATATTTGAACAATGTTAACATCATGACAATCAACATTATGAATGTTGACATGCCGACCGCATCCCAGCAGTGGTGCTACATGTGTATAATAAACACAATTAGCTTTAGTTGCCTCATATTTTGTATGCATTGCTGGTGCAATTGCACACGCAGCTCTGCTGCGAAAGTATGCTAATAACTGCAATCGCAAAGCACTCACACGGACAACATGCAGATGCCCACTTCCCTTCCCACACATCCGTAATACCTTGTAATCCAGCCAAAACATTGGAAACATCGAAGTACATCTGAGCCACTCGCACATTTAAGTCAGGTCTGACCCTACTACTAAATTGCTAACTTTCCGGCATGCAGTGAGTCTTCAAGCTGCGTAGGCCATCGCAGTAGCTAATTTATACACGCCCCTCCAACGCCGTTCAAACGCACTGGCGCGCCTGCGTTTCTCCGACCACCCCCAAATGGTACTTCCTGTCACTCACTCTGCGATGGGTCTGCGCACTCACTGCGATCGCAGTGAGGCATATTATGCATGCGCAATACGCAACAATCGACCGTCTACATACCTCCCAACATATTTGTCCAAGATGAATCGAGACTTCCTGATGGCACGCCCCGATTTAGATCACTAAGGGGCGTGCTCAGCATTTCCAAGATGCTGGGCTACCCCGGGCTTCCCCCTGCACTGTGAATAGATGCTGTGCACACGGCATCTATTCTCGCCCTGCATACCTGCTGTGGTGTAAGCTTCCCCCAACACGCGGGACACAGCAGCCCGCAGGGGGACACTCAGAGAAAAACTGTACTGTGCCGCTGAATGTGGGACAGTTGGGAGGGAATCGGTATGAAATACCGCTGGCCGGTTCGATTCCCGGCAGCGGCAGCCCGACAGATGAACAGATCCCGGCAGCGGTGGGAATCATGATCATCCTTAGGTAAGTAATAACTAACCTAACCCTCCTTAGGGGTGCCTAACCCTAATCTCCCCTGTAAGTGCCTAACCCCCCCATTCCCCGCTGCCCAACCCTAAGTCCCCCCCGGGGGTGCCTAACCCTCCCTCACCCTAGCCTAACCCTCCCGGGGGGTGCCTGACCCTAAGTTCCCCCCGGGTGCGCTAAACCTAACCCTCCCCCCCGCAGCGCCCGCCATCCCTTCGATCGGGATGCCGGGCACCTGTCTCCCGGCGTTGGGAAAATGACAGGCGTCTATATCTAGATATAGACGCCTGTCATTTAACCCACGCCGGGATAAAGCAGTCAGGAAGTCGGCTGTCGGGATCACGTCAGCCGGTTTCCCGATTGCATCCCGTTGGGAGGTATGCGTCTGTGTACACATTAGCAGTTGTAATCCTTGCTGAATCAGGACCAATACCCCATATAGCTATCATTATGCCCACTTAGTTAGCTACAGCTTTCCCTATTGTGCTCAACAATCAAATAAGGGTACAAGAAGCTCCCTCTGGCCATTGGGCCGTGGCGGTTTTAATATTTATAGTAACCACTAGGAATTAGTTTGAATAGTACTACGGGCTGCTTCCTAGTGATTACTATAATGACCGTTCCATAAGCCTGATCACTAGAGGGAGATAAAGACATCCCCATCCCCGGACAATAGCGGGATCCCGTCAGGATTCCACATATGTGACTCAAACAGTGGAGTGGATGGAACCTAGACTCTCAGTAATCTGGCAGCTGGATAACATAAGACAGCTATGACACTGACATGACGTCATACCGCCCGAGGTACCCGCGTTACCATGGTGACTAGCGTCACACCCAGTGATGTAAAATAACCGGACGTTCGTGTAAAATTAAAATGGCGACGGGAAGGAGGAAGTGACAGCGAGGAGGAGCGGAAATCTGGGTACACGGTTCCACAGACCGGAAGTGTTAGAGAAAAAAAAGAGTTGTAAACAAATACACCGGGAGTTATACCCCTTTTATAGGAAACGTATTTCGAAAAAGGACCGGTGTGGCGGGGCGGTGCCCGCGTTCTGTGAGACGGGGAGCTCAGGAGCCGTCAGTCCCGGAAGCAGAGGGAGCTACGACATCCATGGTGAGAGCTGTGTGCTGTGACCCGTCCTGTATAGCTAAAGGGGGAGTATAGGGCCCTGGCGGGTATCAAGTTGTGCTCATTTTAGAGCAGCAGGAGGAGCCCGTATCTCTCTAACTGCCGTGGGTCTGTTAATCCTAGCGAGCTTTTGTAGGACATGTTGTTACTTGTAGTTCATCAGGCACTGAGGAGCCATAGTTTGCCTCAGCCTGATATAGAGTGTAATGATTGTGGTGACATGGAATGGCAAGGGGGTACATTTAGACTTGGTGGATCGCTGGGCATGTTTGGGCAGGTGATGTGGTATGAGGAAGTGGCTGCACTACTTAGGGCTGCAGTTTCTGCTTGTATGTTTGGCTGGCACTTTAATAGCATTTGAGTAAAATGTCAGTCGAGGATATGAAAGTACATTTTTCTGGATATAAATAATTGTGAGATATTAACTTATTCTGATTATGTTGGGTACACACTAGACGATATGTTGTCCGATCCAGCGAATCAGAGTGGCATATTGGGCACATTGTCTAGTGTGTACCCACTATTTCGCAGAAGATGCACGCTTCCGTACGTCGTCAGTGACATGTCAGCTGAAGATGTTGGGCTGGGTACACATTGTCTAGTCGACTAGATTATCGACCAGTTTATGCTACTGCAACACCCCATGCTTGGTGTTGGCTAATTCAGCACTGACTGCTTACTATGAACCAGTGCAGCGCTTGGTAGCAGGCACAGCTTTCAAATGCTAAGTGCAACTTCATGATAGCTAGAGAATTGATGTGCGTTGTACTCTTATATGGTAGTCACAGGATACAAACAGATGCTGGCGCCCTTTAGAGCAGGAATATGTTTATTTGCTTCAGTAAAACATATTTAAAAGACAATATTCTTAGCTGAAGGTACTAAGAATATTACAGTATGGATGTTGAGAAGATCTACACATTTTCAAAGATGTTCAGAGGATCACATAAGAGCCCTCCTTTTATACAATTCTGATACACAATAATCCCACCCTGGTCTGTTTAACTAGTCCAAGCAGTTCATGCACTGTGCATGTGCATTTCCTGGGGAAGTTTAACATTGTTGACAGTGTTCTCTCCTCTGTGCCCAGGGCTTGCTTGGTCACTCCCAGGCTCCTGGAACTCTAGGAGAGTGGGATGCTGAGTTCATATCTCCACCCTAGAATTTCCTCCAGGACTTTGCTTGGGGGGAATGATCACCTGCTCTGGCTGAATTTGGGCTCCAGAGGCAGAGTGACCAGATCTCCGGGCAGTCGTTCCCTAGCTGTTGCTCATCGATCCCTCAGGGCTCTAGTGTGGATTTTTTCAGGCTGGAACTCCAGTTCATATGAACTATGGTATTTTACTGACTGTAGATGTTGGGGGGGGTGTATTCTGGGGCTGCTGCTATAGCCTCCCCACTGGATGGGGTGTGCTCTTTAAATATACATTTAAATGTTTTTATTGGAGGGCATGTAGAGACTAGTCCCATCGCATCATGCTGGTACTTAAACTTATAGGGCTGGCACTAATGGGAGCTACTCTCCTGGTCCTCACTGTGCACAAATAAATCTGCATCAGTCTCCCTTTATTACAACCTGCAGCCTGGCCTTAGCTTTCCCGATGCTGCAGGGTAAAATGGCAAAATGTTCAAATACATATTCAGAAGGGGGTATTCAATTAGCCGTAGGATTCACCCAATGGCTAATTGCCGCTCCAGAGCTATTCAGTTAGTTGGGATGTCCCCGCAGTCAGACTGAACCTCGCAGTTTATGGAGCAGCGAGGTAAAGTCCATGGGAAAAACGCCAGATCGATTTTAACCCTCTGAATGAGAAATGGAGGTTTTAATACAGTGTATTCCATATTGGTCATGTGTGTCACGTCCCTGGCTACACTATCTCTTAAAGTCTGTATGCAGACAGACTTCTAATGGCCTTGCAATCAATATTCTATTACTGGCAGCCTCTTTTCATTTTGATATTGAATTTAAAGAATAATATTTATTTAATATATAGTATTTTTAAGCAACATATATTTTTTTTTTTTTGCATATGTATGAAATAATCTAGAGCTGAGTTAAGGTTACGATGAGTGTAGGAGACATACGCACGGAATCTATTCACCGGCGGTGAGCACTCCACCCTGCGGAAGATTTGTGAGTGTATAGGATCAAGAGAGGTAGCTGAGTAGGAAGAGGAGAAAAGTGTAGATCAGAGGTTCCCAAACGCGGTCCTCAAGGCTCCCCAACAGTTCAGGTTTTAGAAATATCCATGGTTGAGCACAGGTGGTTAAATCAAATTGACCGAGGAACTAATTAAGTCACCTGTGCTCAACCATGGATAACACCTATTAGGGAGCCTTGAGGACCGCGTTTGGGAACTTCTGGTGTAGATACTTCATTCTTATTTGTGGGATCAAATGTAAAGAAGGTGCCAGAGCGTTCAGGGAAGAAATTGAGCAAGTTCATGTCTGGATTTTTTATTTTATTTTTTTTCAATCTTGTCGATGAAGTAGGAAGAAATCTTAAACACTGGTGGTAGATTCGGTCTGGAAGAGATCAGAAAAGATTTAAATGTATTAAAAATGAGTTTGGGGTTGAAATTGAGCAGAGATGATAGATTAGATCTATGTTTGTTTGGCAGTGTAGTGTACATTCTAGGTCCAATGCGGGGCAGGTCACCAGACCGTAAAAAAGGGCACTTGTGCGCTCACCCGAAAAAGGGACATGTCCTAAAGATGCGCCCTTTTTTCATCACTCTTGGGGACGTGCCCAGCAATTACGGACATACTGGGCTGCCCCCAAGCTCTCACCTCACTGTGAATAGATTCCGTGCGCTCCACCCTGTGGACGGCACCTGGCAGAGTGTTTCAGCAGTGCGCTGATTGGTTGTCATGACGTCTCTCCCATAGTGCCCGTGGGGAAGCTTGACGCAGGAGCTCAGGAGTGAGCTCCGGCTGCAGCTGCAGGGAGTCTGGTGCCCGCTGGTAAAATTTCAGTGGGCGCCCGACAAATGGAGCTTCTCTGCAGTGGGGGGGATGGCTTGGAAATCCCGGTCGCCAGGACTAAAATCTTAGTCGCCATGGCGACCTGGCGCCCGCAATTTGACGAGCCCTGTGTTAAGTAGAATCTGATTGGTTGCTATGGGCAACATCTCCACTTCTAAAAACCCGCACTTTAGTAAATAAACCCCTTAGAGATGAGGTTAGAAAAAGTAGTTTGGAGGCACAAGGAGAATGTGGACTGACAATGGCGAAGTTGAAATCGGCCACGATGATTGTGGAAATGTCGGAGTATAAGAAATGAGGGAGCCAGCTAAAGAAATGTTCAATAAATTGTTGGTGTGATCCAGGGGGACGATAGATCACGGCAACACAGAGACAGTGGGTTAAAAAACCTGATCGCATGTACTACAAAAAATGTGAATGTGAGTGTTTAATAGAACTGTGAATCTTGGGAAAGGAGTAAGCCAACCCCCACCTCCTTTACTGCTTTCAAGCCTGGAGGTGTGGGTGAAGTGCAGACCAGCATGTGAAATGGCTACAGGTATCTGCTTGTGAGAGCCATGTTTCTGTTATTGGCAAAAGCTTGAGGTTGTTTGAGAGGAAGAAGTTATGGATGGATGCACAGAGCATGCTTTCCATAGGGCACATTTAAGAATTGCAGGGTGATTGGAAATAGATATGTTTGAGGATTGCTGCATGTCTATACTGTTGTGAATCAGATGTTTGTAGGAGATCTGTCTGTTGGTACCTTTCCATTATTATTCAAGCATGCCCTAATTACTCCTATGACAAATACAAAATTCTGACCGAAACTCTTTCTCAAATTACTGTCCCATCATTGAGCTTGCTTGTCCCTACAAGCTTTTTGAGATGCTTGCTTACCGTCCCCTAAATAAGGCTTTCGTTCCCATCACTCCACAGAATGTGTACTGACTAAGATGGTCAATGAATTGACCAGTGCTACATCTATCTACAGGTCATTAGTCACTTCCAATTTTCCTGGATCTCTGCTGCTTTTAACGCTTTTGATCACTCTCTCCATACAAACACCATGCAATCTCTTGGTCTTTAGTACACTGCCCCATCCTGGTTCTCATCCTACTTATTCAATTGCTCTTTCAAAGTTTGTTTGTCTGGGTCCACTTCATCTCTGTTTCTCTTATCGGTTTGAGAACTACAAGGCTCAGTCCTAGGTCCTCTGCTCTTTTCTTGGCAAGCTAAGCTTTTTCGGATTTCAATAGCATCTGTGTACAGATGATACCCAAATTTCCTGTCCTCAACAGATGTCTCACCCATCTGTGTTGACCCGTGATAATGAATGCCTTTCTGCCAATTCAAAATGGATATCCTCTCGTCACCTTACTGTGCTAACAGTACCGGATGGCAGGGGGATTTTGCTGGCTGGACCGCCCCGAGAAATAAAGCATGGGAAGAACACTGTATACTGATTAGGTAAAGGAGGGAAACTCTGACATCTTAAAATATAAATATCAGAAATCAGCTGATTATTTAATAGAGAGTATATTCTTTAACAATAATTATGCTTCTATTGTAGTACACATTCCATGATTATGAACGACCATTTATAAAATAATTTGGATTTCAGTAACTTAAAATGGAAGTTTTTGCTTACCAGGGCTGACACCTGCACAGTGTAATTCAGCCAATACACAGCTTTTCAAGGGCTAGTGACTCAACAAATTTTTATTCTGTCAATTCAATTCTGATAATTTATAATTGGTTCTCAATTGGACATAATCGTCACTGAATTGGCCATACCTACTACAATGTTGGCTGACATGTGTGTGTGTGTGTGTGTGTGTGTGTGTGCGTTTAGCCATCTTAAATGAGTTAATAGTATTGGGTGTAAACCCTTTACCTCGCTGCCTAGGTGTTCTCCATGACTCAGAACTGTCTTTAGTTCCCACAACTATCTTATAGTTGTCCATAGTTATTTATATCCTGTTACATACATCTAAGAAATGTCTCCAGAATATACACATACATCACACACAACTTGAAGTAATGTCATAATATCCTCCTACGCCTGGAGCTGCAGCCAAGGTCACTTTGTAATTTGCTATACTGGTACGTGGCGCCTGGGCTTAAATACAAAGGGGCCAAACCAATTCAGCACGCTGTTGATAGCGCCGGGAAGGGGTTTCCGGAGCTCTTTAATTTAGCACTTTGTTAAGCCGGCTAAAGGATTTTTTTCTGTAACTCTCCTGAGGGTACTAGGAGAAATCCGACTAAAATGCTGGCCGCGAGGCTGATTTCCTGCTTTGCGCAGCGCTAACAGCTTCAACGCCGGCACTTTAGTCGGAGAATGCTGGTTCTTGCGACTAAACACCCAGCTTAAGTCTCGAGAACCAGCATGCAGGGGCGGATTGGCCCTTACCTACAGCGGGAAGATTCCCGGTGGGCCGCTTGTCACCTGTGGCCCCGCCCCCTATAAACGTCACCCGCCCAAAGCTTATTAGTCTCTTTCTTGAACTGTCACCACCAGCAGTGCAGAGGCCCGGGCCACTGATCGTGTAAGAAGTGGAGAGGCCCCAGGACCGGCAGGAAAGGTAAGTTAAGCAGCAGCAGCACAGGTTCGGTACATCGCCCCGCCCTCCTCCCATCTTCGTGCATTGTGTAAACATAAGGCCAGCAGGTGCAGCAAGACGTCGGGAGGCTGCTCAAGTGCCCCTGTGTGCCCCCCCCCCTCTCTCTGAAGGCCCCCCAGTCTGCTGTAGCTGCGATCTGAAATTAATTGAGAAGAATGGTGGAGGCGGAGTCAAGAGTAGGGGGCGGAGCTACACGGCAATGCCTGAAGTCAGGGCCAGGAGCAGCATGGATGGGAGCACTGAGAGGAAGAGGAGGAGCAGCAGCTATATAGTGTAAGGTAAGTGGGACACTATAGTATTGTCTAAGTGTAATTGTGACGTGTGTGACAGACAGTATGTATGTATATGTGAGTGATTGCAAATGTGTGTGACAGTATGTATGTGTATGTGACTGTGTGTCTGTATGTATGTATGTATGAGTATGTATGTGTACAATATGTGTGTGACAGTATGTATGTGACTGTGTCTGTATATATGTATGTATATATATGTGTGTGACAGTATGTATGTGTACAATGTGTGGGACTGCATTTTTGGGTGACAGTATGTATGTGTGTGACTATATAGATGTGTATAAGTGTGACTATGTGTCTGTATATATGTATGAGTATATGTGTGACTGCATATTTGTGTGACAGTATCTATGTGTGTGACAGTATGTATGTTTGTTTGTGTGACAGTATGTATGTTTGTGTGTGACAGTATGTATGTTTGTTTGTGTGACAGTATATGTGTGTGACAGTATGTATGTCTATGTGTGTGTGACAGTATGTGTGTGTGACTGCATTTGTGAGTGACAGTATGTGTATGTGTGTGACTATATAGATGCGTGACTGTGTCTGTATATATGTATGAGTATATGTGTGACTGCATATTTGTGTGACAGTATGTACAGTCAGGTGCATAAATATTGGGACATTGACAGAAGTTTCATATTTTGGCCTCTATTCACCACCACAATGGCTTTGAAATGAAACAACCAATATGTGCTTTAACTGCAGACTTTCAGATTTAATTTGAGGGTAATTACATCCAAATCAGGTGAACGGTGTAGGAATTACAACGGTTTCTATATGTGCCTCCCACTTTTTAAGGGGCCAAAAGTAATGGGACTATCAACTCAAAAGCTATTTCATGGACAGGTGTGGGCTATTCCCTCGTTATTTCATTATCAATTAAGCAGGTAAAAGGTCTGGAGTTGATTCTAGGTGTGACATTTGCATTTGGAATCAGTTGCTGTCGACTCTCAATATGAGATCCAAAGAGCTGTCACTATCAGTGAAGCAAGCCATCATTAGGCTGAAAAATCAAAACAAACTCATCAGAGAGATAGCAAAAACATTAGGTGTGGCCAAATCAACTGTTTGGAACTTTCTTAAAAAGAAAGAACGCACCAGAGAGCTCAGCAACACCATAAGACCCCAAAGACCACGGAAAACAACTGTGGTGGATGAGAGAAGAATTATTTCCCTGGTGAAGAAAAACCCCTTCACAACAGTTGGCCAAATCAAGAACACTCTCCAGGAGGTAGGTGTATATGTGTCAAAGTCAACAATCAAGAGAAGACTTCACAAGAGTGAATATAGAGGGTTCACCACAAGATGTAAACCATTGGTGAGCCACAAAAACAGGAAGACCAGATTAGAGTTTGCCAAACAACATCTAAAAAAGCCATTACAGTTCTGGAACAACATCCTATGGACAGATGAGACAAAGATCAACTTGTACCAGAGTGATGGGAAGAGAAGAGTATGGAGAAGGAAAGGAACTGCTCATGATCCAAAACATACCACCTCATCAGTGAAGCATGGTGGTGGTAGTGTCATGGCATGGGCATGTATGGCTAACAATGGAACTGGTTCCCTTGTATTTATTGATGATTTGACTACTGACAAAAGTAGCAGAATGAATTCTGAAGTGTTTCGGGCAATATTATATGCTCATATTCAGTCAAATGCTTCAGAACTCATTGGACGGCGCTTCACAGTGCAGATGGACAATGACCCGAAGCATACTGCAAAAGCAACCAAAGAGTTTTTTAAGGCTAAAAAGTGGAATGTTATGCAATGGCCAAGTCAATCCCCTGACCTGAATCCGATTGAGCATGCATTTCAATACTTGATGAAGACAAAACTGAAGGGAAAATGCCCCAAGAACAAGCAGGAACTGAAGACATTTGCAGTAGAGGCCTGGCAGAGCATCACCAGGGATGAAACCCAGCGTCTGGTGATGTCTATGCGTTCCAGACTTCAGGCTGTAATTGCCTGCAAAGGATTTGCAACAAAGTATTAAAAAGTGACAGTTAGATTTAGGATGCTTTAGTTTGTCCCATTACTTTTGGCCCCTTAAAAAGTTGGAGGCACATATAGAAACCGTTGTAATTCCTAAACCGTTCACCTGATTTGGATGTAATTACCCTCAAATGAAATCTGAAAGTCTGCAGTTAAAGCACATCTTATTTGTTTCATTTCAAAGCCATTGTGGTGGTGAATAGAGGCCAAAATATGAAAATTCTGTCAATGTCCCAATATTTATGCACCTGACTGTATGTCTGTGTGTGTGACTGTATGTCTGTGTGTGTGACTGTATGTCTGTGTGTGTGACTGTATGTCTGTGTGTGTGACTGTATGTGTGTGACTGCATATGTGGGTGACAGTATGTATGTGTGACTGCATTTGTTTGTGACAGTATGTATGTGTGTGACTATATAGATGTGTATAAGTGTGACTGTCTGTATATATGTATGAGTATATGTGTGACTGCATATGTGGGTGACAGTATCTATGTGTACAATATGTTTGTGACAGTATGTATGTTTGACTGCATATGTGGGTGACAGTATGTATGTGTGACTGCATTTGTGGATGACAGTATGTGTGTGACAGTATGTGTGTGTGACTATATAGATGTGTATAAGTGTGACTATGTGTCTGTGTATATGTGTGACTGCATATGTGTGTGACAGTATGTATGTTTATGTGTGTGACAGTATGTATGTGTACAATATGTGTGTGACAGTATGTATGTCTGTGTGTGACAGTATGTATGTCTGTGTGACTGTGTTTGTGTGTGCCTGTGTGTTTGTGTGTGACAGTATCTGTGTGTGACAGTATCTATGTGTGTGACAGTATGTATGTCTGTGTGACAGTATGTATGTTTATGCGTGTGATAGTATGTGTGTGACAGTATCTGTGTGTGACAGTATGTATGTCTGTGTGTGTGCCTGCATATGGGGGGCATATCCATCAGCTAATGTAGCGGTGGGCATGCCCCCAGCATAACAAAAATGGGGAGAGCGGCCTTCAGGAATTTCGCATAAGGCCACACCCCTTGCCACGTGGCCACACCTACTTTTTCGGGCACGCGCCTTCGGCGCACGCACATGGGGCCACATTCAAAATATTTTCCAGGGCCACTTTATATTCCCAATCCGCCCCTGCCAGCATGTTCTGCTTAAAGTGCTTCTAGTAGTCGGACTAAACAACGCGCTGATTTGGATAGCTCCGGGACCAAATTCTTGGTGCTATCAACAGTGCAGCACATCAGTGTTAACCCATTATCTGTTGTGGCTGTGACCATTAACCCGTTGTGTACGGCAGGAGCCAGTTTGCACTTGGGAGAGGGACCTGGCCAAAGCAGCTCTGATTTTAAGTTTTCCTTGTAAATGTATCTGTTACTAGTGTGCCATCTGTTCATAACATCACAAAACCAATGTCCGGCTTGGATAACAGGGTTTGCTTAAAATGCGTGGAATATCATTACTAAGTAGTAAAAAATCATGTTCCAGGCAGCTGACAGACAAATTCAGAGTTGCGCTGTGCTTATGTTACTGTGACAGGCACAATAGCAGAGATCCATACCCATTTTTAAGAGACAGGGTTTGGACCGCAGGAGCATTGTAGAGTGGGCAGAAGGAGATTGCAGATGTACATTGTGTCTCAGCATGCATTGCTAAACTCAATTATATCTGTGCTCAGTCAGTGGGCAATATCTGCAAGAGTCTCGCATATCTTTGTTCAGCCAATTTATACTGCTCCCACCGGCTAATTATTAATACCACCTGGCTGGGAAAGTTTTACTTATGTATCGTGTTTGTGGAAGAAGTATTTAGTTGTCCATGTTTCAGATGTCTCTGGAAACGGTGGCAATAGCTAGCAATGCTTTGTAAGAACATGTCAGCTTGGTTACACATTTACTGTATGTTGGTATTAAGTCCTCTAAATCAGAGCTGTAACTAGAAATTTTAGAGCCTCACAGCTAGGAGAAAATTTGACGCTCTTGAGCACTTAATTGTAACCAATTTAATGTAAAGGGGGTGATTCAATTGTTTTGGGCACCAAGGTAATTAATGGACGCCCAAAGTAGCAGTTCAATTTGACAGGTTTTCGCCATGTATAGTAGCTAAACCCGCCTAAAGTCCTCTGAACTACAGACTTCACACATTTCTGCTCGCCTCCTCAGGAGAGGGCGAGCAGAAATGCTGGTGCCCTAATAGGGCAATAATTGAATTGCACCATCGGGCACCCGGCACTAACGGCCTCTGGCTCAAACAATTGAATCGCTCCCCAAAATGTTAATTCTCTGCACCCATTTTCAGATTTGGCCTGGTTTAACTTTACCATTGACTTTTCAGGTAGTACATACTAGAGGATTTTGTTAGGTTTTTTAAATGTTTTATCTCTGGCCATAGGCAGGTTATGTAATTGTAACTGTTTCACCATCACTCTATTTGATATGCAGTACAGTGACAGGTGAAAGGTATACAGTAACTACCAACAATTTTCCTATTGTGTTGTAACTTTACATTCTACCCTTATGTTTTATTTGTTGTGGTAACGCAAATCCTACAGAAGTGGGTAGAATTTGCCCTATAGTGTTTAACATCCATCTCTTTTATTCCTTTACTTTCTGTTTCTGTTCTGTAGTACCACACCCAGATAAGGTATTCTAGATTATATGTTACCTTGCTACTTCTTGGCAGTGTGTTATGAAATACAGTGGATTTTTATTTGTATATATAATTTCATTCAGTAAGGTTACTTCCCTAGTGCTAAGATAGTGACCATGAGACCACATGTCAAAACGCGATTGTGTCTTATTTGTGATATTTAACCAGTGCTTACATTTGCAATGACTAGTAGTGACTGGGGCATGCAGTACCCAGAAGATGCCCCCATTTGTAGATGCAAGGCACAACACTGGCTTTGTACTGAGATATTGTGCATGAGCAGTATCTTAGTAAAAGAACAGAAAGCTGCTGTGTACATGGTCAGTGGGAGCTGCGGTTGCTTGTGTAACATGTTTATATATTAGCTGTCCAGATGAAAATAAAATGATGCTGTTGATTGGATGCCTATAAGGGAAGGAAGTATGACCCAAATATTGATGGCTGTACACTGCTATTAACACTGGCATGTAGCTCTTATGAATATTGCTGTCCCAGGAGTGTGTGTGTGTGTTTAGTGTTCAGTTCTAGCACCCTGCACCTGTCACAACACGTGCCGTTCCTCTTTCCCTCCTGGGATGTTGCTCTCTGCTCTGGTGCTTCTAGCACACTCTGGTCTGTATCTCAGCAGTTTGTTGCATCATATGAGTGTGCTAGAAGCACCAG
Source organism: Taudactylus pleione (assembly GCA_031769625.1). Classification (NCBI taxonomy): domain Eukaryota; kingdom Metazoa; phylum Chordata; class Amphibia; order Anura; family Myobatrachidae; genus Taudactylus; species Taudactylus pleione. The sequence goes on along the minus strand of JAUIMM010000043.1, from coordinate 6,682,183 downwards.
AGCAGAGGTCAACACCCTAGACAGGAAAAAGGAACTGTACAGGTTGTGACAGGTTCAGGATGCTACAATAAACACTAAAAGTTTGTGTATCGGTTTTTAAATACAAATTCCACTTAACACAACATGTTTTGTACTATTTATCCTCAAACCTTCCAGCTGAGAAATTTAACTTCCCCCCTAAAAAGCAAATGGGAAAAATGATTAGAAACATTTGCTATCCTCTAAAAATCCAGTGAGTAAGACATATCCATATTGTCCCTAGGGAATGTAGAGTTCAGTAACCTTTACGGTGCATACACACGGTCAGATTTTTCCTTCAGATATGAACGATAACGATTTAAAAATCGTTCAGTCGTTCATATCTGAAGGAAAATCGTACATATCTGACATGCCTGAACGATGGACGATCAACGATGCGCGTTCCCGATGGTCAGATAATGATATCTGACATCTGATGTGTTTGCAGTCAGACTTGGACGATTCCATTCATTTTAATGCAGTCAAAAATCGTTCAAATTGTTCAAAACTTTGGTCAAATCGTTTAATCATTCAATCGTTCATCTGACAAATCTGACAAGTCTGACAAATCTGACCGTGTGTATGCTCCATTACTTTATTTCTGACCCTCTCCCCAATGTTTCTTATGCTGACAAGAACAAACCAACCCTGCCCTGAGACGACCAAGCGAGTCCTAAATTGACTGACTTCTATATAAGAAAAAGAGTCTGCTCTAAAAAACCTTTACCCCTGTGGTTTATTTATTAAAGTGATATGGGGTGAGAGAATAAAAGTTTTGGATTTTATATGTGGGAAAGTTATCCAGGAAGTCCCGAAATCTAGAAAGAGAAAGAAGAAAATATTTTTTGTTGCTCTTTGATAATATACTCACAGATATAATGGGCTTGATTCCATTCAACGCGAATTGAATAGCGCCGGGAGGGAGCTCCCGGAGCTATTCAATTCAGCGCGCTGCTAAGGTTTTCTTCTCGCATCCCTCCTGAGGTGCGAGCAGAAATTAGATAAAATTCCAGGCGCAATGCTGTTTAATGCCCTTATCTCCGGAAACAGCATCGCGCCAGGCAGCTTAGTCGGAGAATGCCGGTTCTCTCGGCTAAACACCGTGTTAAGGCCGCGAGAACCCACAATACAGCGCTGAATTGAATAGCTTCGGGAGCCCCTTCACGGCGCTATTGAATTGAGCCCATTGAGTAGTTACTATGAGGAGCCCAGTTATACCCCTTTTTACAGCATATGTTTGGGTCCAGCATAGGTTACTGAACACTGGTTTGAAGCCGCGTCATAGCGGCTTGAAACCCGTTTACACTAAATGTCTGGACCCGGGTTATTGCCCGGGTTATTACCGGGGCTTCTCCTCTTCTGGCACTTGAAAATGACTTAATCTCCAAGTGCCGGTGAGCCAGCTATTCCTACTCTCCAAACTGGACCTGGGTCGGATGACCCGGGCCACCTGTTTATCGTGCCTGGATTGCCAGATCACTTGACGGGGACCTGTTTACACTGAGCCGCGACCCGGGTTGACATGGCAATAACATAGGTTTAATGGCAAGTGTAAAAGGGGTATTCGACAAATTATAAAGGAGAAAAATTTCAGGGCAGTGAACGTTTTACTATGGTGCTCCAAGTTGTGGAAGGGTTTATTAGAGAACCTTTTATTTTGAAAAACAGCTGCCTAAACATTATGCATAATACTTTATTCTTAAAAAAGAAAATAAAGAAAAAGTCTATACTATATACAGTTGGGCATGAAGTGCAAACCCTCAGTCTATTGTATTTATTTTTTCATTATGTTTATATTAATGATGATCTTGCATGTTCTCTGCAAATGACACAATTGTTAAAACCCATTTACTAGTTTATGAAACTGAGGATAATGCACAGGAGTGAGAAACTACATCTGATTTGTTTTTCTTTTATAGAACAGGTCTAATGGTAATATTGCTGCTTTCAGTTTCTAAATGACCAGCATCCACTTCTAAGTTCTCATTCTCTAAATATACATGGTCAACCTCTTTACAAATCACAATCTTGCTTAACCTTTTCATTGCTAATGGGATTTGTCTTCAGAACTGCTGGGGTAAGAATATGGGTGGGAAGGAGGCGGGTGTGATGGGCCCGATTTCATCACTCAATCTCTAGCTGCTGTCCGTATCTCTGTCAAGATCATCACTCAGTTGAGTCTGCGTCTTGCGTGTCTGAAACAGTTGTTAAAAAAAACAACCACCTGATTGTCTACAGCAGGGATGGGGAACCTCAGGCCCGGGGGCCGTATAAGGCCCCTGGAATCATTTGGTCTGGCCCTCTGAGCTTTTTTCTGCAAGCCTCATCTGGCTAGCAGGGTTCCTAGAATGGCACCCTGCAGCCAGAATCTATGCAGCAATGCCGCCTTGAACGTCCTTAGGACGCATGAGATGGTCACACCGCTGCCCAGCTTCGGGCATTGCTGGAATCATCGGAGATTGTGGCCCAACCCCATGTGACATCCCACGGAGGGGGCGTGGCCTGCACCTGGCCCACAAATAATAATATATATATATCAAAATGGCCCTCAGAAGAAAAAAGATTCCCCACCCCTGGTCTACAGAATTGATTACACTCATCTCGTAAGAATCAAGAGACAAACGTATTAAATGAAGTTTAATATGAGAAAGATACAATGCTTAAATTATATATGCAAACAATAATAATGACATACAAAGATAGTCTTAGGCAAATCATTTTCTTATAAACAAGAAGGAAAAATTTAACAGAACAGTCTCCCTTACATGAAACAGTTTGTGGGGAAATTGGTTCCCAAGAAGTTTACAAAGTTGTTCTGCATGGTATTTTATGCCGGCCTGGGCTGTCCCCTTCTTCTGGCTCACGGGCTTGTGCAGATGCTAATTAGGTTTTATGACCATTTGTTCATAGCATGCTATCACTTAGGTATGGAAGGGTGACACTGCCCAGGACAACCTCATGTTGGTGAAAGGCGCAAGCCTGGAACGTATAATACCCCATAATTTCACCATTATCTGTTTGATGGATCATGTGCTGCCAGTCCTAATGACCTATACATAAGTCTGCCAGCTTCCACCTCACATGGCATCATGTCAGACAAATAATTAACCCTGCAGCTGAACAGTACACATCAAAGGTCATTCGCAGGTAACAATGCTGGTAATTCAAATAATACAGTTAATTAACACAAGGGTTACATGGTGCCTAATATTTTGTGATCCATGCCATAATCATGACAGTGGGAATTCCCTATATGTCCCCCTTGTAGTTGCATGAGACTTGATGTAATTGTTCCAAGAACAAAATTGTCATTAAGCCCCATCCTCTAAAAGGAAAACGCTGCATACATTTTTACAAACAAGGAAATAAGGGAGAAAGTATTGAGTGCTATATCTTCCCTCATTTGGCACCCACTGACAGAGGTACCCTCTTTTGAATGAGTTATGCCGCACATCCATTAGCAGACCAAAAAACGAAAGCATGATTGACATTGTAATCGTGCAGTCGTTTAATAGTCTGTGCTGTGCCCACACTGAACGAGCAGTCCTTCAGTGTAAGCACCCTCCATCATCTGTGAACATGCCCAATCTGTCGTTATCGACAGATTGACCGGCATGTTCACCTGATGATTGATGTCGGAAATGACCAGCGGGAGCGCGCATCCCTGTTCGTTTCCCACATAAAAGTGCATGATTACTGAGCGATTGCACGATTATGATGTCGTAATCATGCAAAAGCTCAGTAATTTTGGCATGTGGATGTGCCTTTATTTATTCCATTGCGATCATTTGTGATGACTAGAGAACATCCTTACGATGTACAAACCATTAGGAAGTCCAGTGATGGTGGAGCATTCCCCCTATTCTGGCCTTAATAAACTGAGGGGCAATTATTTAAAAGAGGACTGTCCTCTCATTCAAATGATGTGGCCTTTAGTAGTTATTTTCTGATCACCAGATAATATCAACTTGTACTGCAGAAATGCAAGAAAACCAGCTGGATGAGTAAGAAGCTGATTCTGAGTTAGGAGCAAAGCAGAAACATTAGGACTTCTAGGGGTACAATTTACATGTAGTATTTTTGATGCAAGGCAAATACTGGACAGCTATATTTTTATACTGTAATTTAGATATTAGCTATGACACACTCTTCCCAAATCTAAATGCCTTTACATTTTAAAGATGCCCCAGTTGCAGGGCTGCATGGTTTTGCCAAGGTGCAACATTATGCAAGAAACACACATTTTTTTTCTTGGTTTGTTAAAGAAATACGCATTTGCTTTTAGTTAAATTTGGGTAGATTAGTTATTTCTCCTCACATGGGAAAACCAAACTGATGCTCTTTTCATAAAAACAAGGTATGATAGGCTCAGCAGTTGAAGGGGTTAAAGAGGCAGTTTTCCCATAAGTGGAGTCTCAGGAACTCCATGCTGAAAATGTTAAAAGTGATTGCAGATTGATATAAGTCCATGAGGTCACAGCACATAGGGGCCGATTAAATTCAGCGCGCTGTTGATGGCGCCAGAGGGAGTACGCTGTTTAGTTCGACAGTTACAAGTTAAGTTGGAGAATGCCTGTTCTCAGAACTTAATCTGGATGTTTAGGTTTGAGAACCGGCATTCTCCAACTAAAGTGCTGGCCACGAGGCTCTTAGCGCTGCGCTAAGCCAGAAATCAGCCTGGGTGCGATAAATAATTTAGTCTCCCTAACAGCGTGCTGAATTGAATAGCCCCGGGAGCTCCCCCCCGGTGCTATCAGCAGCTCGCTGACTTAGATTGGCCCATAGCCTGACATGAATGACAGAGTCTTAGTACAAAATGATTACATAGAGGAGCAGCCCCTGGGCCAAAGTAGGGTGTTTTTTCTTTTGTTCTTTTTACCATGCATGATGTGAAACTTTAAGTTATGCATTATATTTTACTAGTTGCTTCCTTTCAATTCATAGTTTACTATAGTGGTTAATTGGATTCCACAGATACATTATATTAATTTACTACTACCACCTTGGGGCACTTTGTCATGTAAAGGGGGAGATATATCAAGCTATCTAAAGAACGGATAAGTTGCCCCTAGCAACCAATCGGCTTATAGCTAGCATTTATCAACTACTTTTCTAAAAAATTATAAAAGATATACAGGGGTATTCAATATGGGAGCGAAAAGTCCGTGCTGGACTTTTCGCTCCACATCGGAGATTTTCCTGTGATAAAGTATCGGGCGCGCGCCCGCTTTATCCCGGTATTCAATATAAAAGCTACGAAAACGGGAACCTGCGCAGTGGGATCTGCGTAAAAAAACGAAATTTACATGGAATAAATTGTAGGACCCCCCTAAAACTGTAAAAACATGGGGGATCACTATGGGTACCCCCGTTTTTGCCTGCAAATGAAAGTCGGGGATTTAAATAGCCGCAGCAGGTGTTTTCCCACGACATTGAAGAAGTGTTGCAGCAGAGCACTTAGGTTATTTTTTTTGGTTTTTTTAGTGGTCCCATCAAATTTGGGGTACATGAAAATGGGTACTAGCATATTTTATAAGTCCCTAAAGTCTTTATTTAAAAATTCTGCAAATATGCACCTGCCGCTAATAACCTATTCTAGAATACACCTGCTGCATACTTGCAGAATAGCCCTGAACCTATTTCCCTATTTTTAAACACTTTTTTCCCCTTTTTTTTTTTTTTTTGTCACCCCAAATTTACAATAATTTTTTTTGGGGTGTCCCTATTTTTTTTTTAAAACTTTTTTTTTTACACAGTTTATTTTAAAATTACATTCCCAGGGATGCGGGCTATTTTTTTTAAGCCTGCACCCCTAAACCCCAATTCTTCACTTTTTTTTCGCCACCTATTCAGTGGTGAAAAGTTATCCCCATTTTTTTTCAAGACTTTTCGAACCTGTGAAAAGTCTTTGAATTGAATACGGTGTAAAACCAAAACCTGCGAAAATGACGTAATCGGTGCGAAAACATCGCAAAAACAGAGTTTTCGCTCAATATTGAATACCCCTGATAGTCCCCCGATGAAACACTCCCCTCACTCTTCAAATATGTTCTTGAATTATTTGACTACCAACCCTCTAAACCAGGCGCCTTTTATTAATTTCAATGACTAGTATCTGTTTAACCTGTGTTTGGTTATCTTACGATATGTCGTTTTTCGTGTGCTGCAGTGTTTACATCACAGTTAAACACTATCCGGACCCATGTAACTATAGATAAAAGATTTATGTAGTGAACCGTATTGGTGGGCAATGACACTTTTTTTTTTTTTTTTTTTTTAAACTTTCAATTCTCTAGATCAGGGGTCCCAAACTTTTTCGAATCACGGCGCCCTAGAGTATTAGCATTTTTTCCAAGGCACCCCTAGCCCTAACGTTTCTTATTGAGAAATTCAGCCAAAATTAAATTAAGTAAATTGGGTTAATTTGTCACCCTTAGGGTCAGTTATGTGGTGGGTGTCAGGGCTGTGGTTCTTTTTGTCTACATATTTTTGACTGGCAGCCATTAGCACTGGTTTTGTCTATCACACTGACTAAAAATAATTTATTTGGTACTGGACCACCAACCCGATGCACCCCTGCAAGTGCCCTGAGGCACCCCAGGGTGCCGCGGCACCCAGTTTGGGAATCACTGCTTTAGATATATGAAGGCACTTTCATGGAACAAAACATAAAATTGTGTGTACCATACATTGACCAGAGAAATGTGTTCTTTATTTTTATCAGTATCAAAAGCTGCTTTCACCAGTGTGATCAATGCAGCTGATAAACCCCACATACCTACAGAGTAGATGCAGGCTTTTAAACCCTACATTGCACGTGCACTAAGCCATGTCTTTACTTTTATCTCTCCTGTACAAGCGCTTAGAAATCATGTCACATGTGCCCAAGGTATCAATTTATGCGGTCTCCCGCTGAATCCTCTGAATCTTCCAAGATTATCGGTACTTGAATGCACATCATTCTTTAATGGCCTAAACTTAATGGGCATAATTGTGAACATGCATTTGGAATGTGTGTATCACAAGCGTTTACCACTTCCATTTGACAAATGGTTTAAATGGCAGTATTTCACTGAAATAAGATGAATGGTTTACAGAAGCATTAATGAACACTTTCACCCTGTTGACAAGCATTTCTATAGCCATCTATTTTCAAATAAATTGTTTATGGCTGAGGCCAAATGAAAGTACACACTGATTCCACATACAGGAAAAAGCTCAGCAATAATATTCCAAACACAAAATGCTAGGAGAAATGCTTATCTGTATGACCTCATTGCAAAGCTTTAATCATTGTATTTATGGGTATCTTTAAAAACTAATTTGCTCAATGTACTAAAATAGGAAATTTACACACAATTTGCTGCAATGACCGTCTAATGAGCATATCTGCCAGTTACGGTAGTACCTACATCCCGCGATAACTTGTGATGCCAGTGGGAGTATGTGCCATCTGGAATGGCACATAGTGTCCATCAGATCTTTATTTAATAAAAAGATGATTTATGACTTTGATAATACTCCTAGAGGAACATTGTACATTGTCAATAATTCAGATTATGTTTTTGCTCTGTACTGTGATGAAGTGTGGTTGTGAGATTTTATCAGTGTTATGAGCAGGACAAGACCATTTTGCAGTGTTTTTAAAGGTAAATTGAAAGGTGCAGGAGATGCTGTATAAACTCCTCCAACTTCTGCAAACCAGGACCTATATCATTAGCCTTAATGTGCCATACTCCTCCAAACATGTACATTTTACTCTGAAATGCTTTCCAGTATGTCCAACATTTACCGGATGCCTGATCTTTTCATTTCCATGTGAGCTTCTGCAATTACTGTATTGATTAGTACGTTTGTACTTTTTTTTTTTTTTTTTTGGTATGTGTAATTTAAGCATTACCAGCACTCGGTCATCTCTCTTGCTCACTCTCTGCCTTTTTGCTCTTGCTCACTTACTTTTCCACTCTAATTCTGTCTCTCTCTTCCAGATCCACTGACGCCATGCAAACTCGAGGACCCTAATGCCCTGCACACTCTCGGTGATGGACGGGGGGGGGGGATACCCACAGCCTGAGCCACAACACGGAGCCAACGGAATGTGCTCAACAGCCGCCATGCAATACCAGCCTACCCTGTCTGAGATTGAAGTGAGATTTTATACAGCAGTGTCTGAATTTTTGGATGCTATATATTATGTTGGACATTGATGGAAACTGATGCACAGATATCTCTGCTGAAAAGGTGTATTAAACTTGGAGCAGACTATTATGGGGGAAATTTAATTATTTTAAAGGCGATAATTAATGGGCGTCCAATGTTGCAATTAGATTGTTTTTGGGCGCTCTTTAATTATTAAACTTGCCGTGCCTAATTACGCCAGGTTTAGCCGCATAAAACGGCTAAAACTGTCGAAAGTCCATGTTAGGCTGCCCAAAACCAGGACTTATCGCACATTTCTACTCCACTCCTCAGGAGAGTACGAGCAGAAATGCTGGCGCTGGCAGCTATCAAGCCTGTACGGAGCAACAATTGATTTGCTCCGTTGGGCGTCCAGCACTGACAGCTGCCAGCGCTAACAAATGAATCGCTCCCTTAGAGTCTAAGTTATTGTAGGGCTCTTTACAAAATGAAAATACTTTGATTGACAGTTGTGTTACAGTACAATTTTCACAGTTAGATGTGCACTAGGTTTCGTAAATGTCCCCTAGTTACAGTAATATTATCATAATGCTGAGTATCGGAATCAAGTAAGCTGCAGCCCAGCTTAGGGTGAAAGATAGAAGACTGTACTCAGCCTAAATTAATATAATCAAAGGGGGATACAGGACATAATCTTTCTTTGTTAATTGTGCAGCTATAGTTATAGTTGGGTGTAAGTGGATTATAAGGCATGGTTGTAAAACCTAACATGGACAAGGCCGCCAGTGAATATGGAGGTTATTATGTTAGATGATGTGTATATATACAGATGTGTCCTCGTACACTGCTGCTGAAGTTGCGCCAAATAGCCCCTCTCTGCACACCAGATCCCGGCCGACCCTGCGCGCTGAGCGTCTTTTTCGTTCAAAATGTGTCTTTATTTGCATAAATAAAACGGTGGGCAACAAAATTTCATTGCTAGCTTGCACTGATCAACTTGATGTGCAACGTTTGTATATCTGTGTGTGACCAAGTCTGAGTCTGTGTGAGAAGGGCTCTGATGCGAGTGGCCACAGCTTTATCTCAAGGCAACTTCTGTTGTGCTTAATCTGTGACTTTGTACCTGTATAAAACCAGTTCCTGTGCGGTTAAAACCTAGCGTCTCTAGTACACTTTGAGTTGTGTTTCACTGCATCTGCGATGCGAATAAGACACAGAATTTAAAGAAAAACTGTATGCTACACCTCTTGGAGCATCTGTCTTGCTGGGTGTCTCATGCCATATGGTGTATAGACACTAAGTGTAAGAAGAAACATCTATATGATATGGATTTTTTTTGTTTCATGTAATATCAAGCATAATGTTGTATACAAGTTGTTCCCAAGCTATCTTGAGTCATGGCACCCTAGAGTATTCGTGTATTTTTCATGGCACCCCTAAACCAAATGTTTTTTATTGAGATATTCAGCAAAATATTAAATTAAGTAAATTGTGCTTACCTGTCACCCTTAGGTTCAGTTATGAGGTGGTGGACAAAGTTGTCCTTCTGTTTGTCACATAGGCCGTGATTCAATTCAAAGCGATGATGAATAGCCCCGGAAGCGAGCTCCCGGAGCTATTCAATTCATCGCGATGTTTGGCCCGACTAAAGGATTTCTTCTCGCACCCTCCTGGGATTGCATGGAGAATTCCAACAAAAGTGCTGGCTTAGTGCAGTGCCAACAGCCTCGTGTTTGGTACTTTAGTCAGTGAATGCCGGTTCTCGTGACTAAACACCCATTTTAAGTCTCAAGAACCGGCATTCTCCAACTTAACAGCTCGCTGAATTGAATAGGCCCCGGAGCTCCCTCCTGGGGCTATTTAACATCGCGCTGAATTGAATCGTGGCCATATAATATGATAGGCAAAACCAGTACTTGTGACTGCCAGTCGTATTGACAATAAATAATTTGATTTGGTTCTGCACCTCCAATTCTTGGCACTCCAGAGTGTTATGTCATGCAGTTAGGAACCATTGCTTTATACAGTAATGTCTGGTTAAAGATGGATTGTAAAAATACAAGTTGGCCCACTATGAAGAGGCATCTTGTAACATTGTAAAAGTTCCCATGTCTAAACATTTCCAAATTCCATGAAGCGATATTGTTAAGGGAAATGCAAGACCTTTTCCTCTGCAATATTCAGTTTTAGGCTCAGTGTGTCTCCCAAGCTGTTAAATACGGGTTCGGTATGATTTACTGCCGGCAGCCCGACAGAGGAGGAAATCCTGATCGTCCTAATTCTACCCCCTAACCCTAACCCTCCTTTAGGGTGCCTAACCCTAACCTCCCCCCCTGTGCCTAAACCTAACCCCCCCTTCCCAGCCGCCTGCACCTAAGTCCCCGAGGGGGTGCCTAACCCTAACCTCCCCGCGGGGGTGCCTAACCCTAACTCCCCCTTCCCCTAGCCTGACCCTAACCTCCCGCGGGGATGCCTAACCCCCCCCCTTCCCCGCGGCTGTCCGCGCCCAGCATCCCTTCGATCGGGATGCTGGTCTCCCAGCGTCGGTAAAATGACAGGCGTCTAGATTTAGACACCTGTCATTTAACCCTCTCCGGGATTAAGCAGTCGGGAAGCCGGCGGTCGTCAAAATCTGGCAAGTTTAAGGTTCTGAGGCGGAGGATTTAGTTTCCTTTATGGTAGAAGGATTTGGTGTAAACCGTTCATCAGGTCCTTGACCTAGAAGATGGTGAGAATCCGGAAAATTTCTCTAATGAACAAGAAAATAAAAAATGGTCCATTGTTTTTACCTACTCTTCACAATTATAAAATATAATTGCAGAACCTTAGGCAAATCCGTAAAAGAAGTTTCAGGTGCCACACTACCCTGTTTCAGATAGTGATATTACACATAAAGAACAGTAACCAAAGGTAGATGATCCTATAGTAAGATTATCTAAGGCTACGGCTCTCCTTATTCCAGATGGAGCAGCTCTTAAGGATAGCTAAGACCGTAAATGTGAAAGCGTTGAAATACATAGTGGATCGACCTTTTATTAGAAGGGATCCAGTCAGACAGCCCTAGGTCCCAGTTATTGTCTTTGGCAGAGCAACTTAAAGTAGGAGCAGGGAAATGCCGCTAGCAGTGTTGTGGTTAAAATTAGACGAGTGTTGTGGTTAAAATTGTAGGATGCGGATATAGAGAATAGACGTCTTTAGAAGGTTTGCCTATTGAGGGTAGTTTTGTTCGATTCTGAATTAGATTAGAGAATTTCAGAAGCCACAGGTGGAAAAAGTTCTTTCTTACCATTAAGGTCGTTAAGACCAAAAGTTGTAATCTTTGGCCTTTTAAACAGCATTCTGCCCAGTCCTTCAGCCCAAGGGATAGTTACCTGCGTTCCAAGGCTTTGGTTATAAGGGATGACAAACTAGGACAAATAGAAAGGAGCAGAGAAAACAGGTTTCCAAGCTGCAGGATAAGTCAGTATGACACCCAGAAGTATCTTGGGTAGGTTTGCTGTCATTCAAGGACCAATGGAGGATATCTTCCTCAGACAAGTGGATAACAAATGTAATAGTAAATGGTTACTTTATGAGTCTTCGGGTCCACCACTGAAATGGTTTTTTGCAACAAGATGGCCAAATGATAGACAAAAATGTCTTGAGTTAGGTCAGACAATAAAGGTTCTTCAAGATTCATGGATGATCATCCCAGTACCAAAATTTCATAGAAAAATAGGGCTTTATTCCAATCTGTTTTTAGTCCAAAAACCAGTTGGGAGTTACAGACCCATTTTACATTTAAAATATTTAAATACAAAATTGAGAATAGACAAATTCAGTATGTAGTCTACAAGGTCAGTCATAAATGGAATGGAGATAAACAAACTTTTGGCTTGTATAGACATCAAAGATGACAATCTTCATGTACCTATTTGGGAAGGCCTTCAGGCTGCTAAGATTTGCAGCCAGAATTCCAATACAGGGCCCTACCTTTTGGCTTAGCAACAACTCCTCGAATTCTTACAAAAGTCATGGCAGGCCTCCTAAGGAGGATGGGAATAAATATAATTCCTTATTTAGACTATCTATTTATCAAGGCAGATTCTGAGGTTTCACTTCAGGCAAACCTTTTAAGGGCACTAGATGTCTTTACAATGCTGTGGCTGGGTTATCAGTTGGAAAAAATCCAAGTTGGTCCCCAGCAAGTCAGATGGATTTTTTGTGCCTGAGGTTCAATACACAATTGGCCAGAGACCTTCAAATCCTAGTCAGAAAGATTTTGGACCTTCTGAAGCCCATCTGTTCTCTTTTGTATGAAATGACCATGGAAAATGTTATTTACATTCGAAGCAATTTAGTATGCAAGACTGCATTCTGTTAAATATATCTAAGGAGTTAGTCAGGGTCCAATCATAAACTACAGATGTGTCCTTACACATCTTTGCTGCAGTCACGCCAAAAAGACCCTCTCGATGAGCCAGGTGTCGTGAGACTCTTCTAGAGCCGGGCGTCGTCTTTTTTTTTTTTTTGTCAATGCGATGTGACTAGGACGCACAAGCAGACTGTGCTGATTAATGTAATATGTAACACTTGTATATCTGTTTGCGACGGAGTCCCTGAATCTGCATACGAATTGCTACAATGTAGCGGCCACAACTTTTTAATTGCAAGTTCTGTTGTGCTTAATATACAGACTCAGGTGCACACAGATATACACATATCAAATTAATCAGCAGACGCTAGCAGCTCACTGTTGGATGTAGTTAGAGTATTACGAATTATATACCTGGACAGGGCTGCCAGTATAAGGAAGGCAGAAAGTTTGTTCATTCATTATGATGCCAGGAAAAGAGGTTGGTCAGCATCAAAGCGGATTACTTCCACAATTATGCTGGCATATGGAGGGGGGGGGGGGGGGGGGGGCTGAAGGGCCTGTTTCAGCAAGGATTTTAGATAGTTCCACTTGTTCGGTAGGGGCTTCGTGGGTGGCATGGCATGGTGGAGCAGGTATGTAGAGCATCTACATGGTCTTCTGTTCATACATTCACCAAATTTCACAGATTCCAGGAGATGCTAATTTTGGACGCAAGATATTATGTTCAGATAAAACTGAACTAACCCTCCCCTAGGGGCAGCTTTTTGTGCATCCCTGTGATCAAGAAGTGTCCCCCAGATGAAGGAAAGAGAAACCAAGATTTTTGGTACTTACCAGTTATATTTCTTTCTCTGAGTTCATCTGGGGGACACCCAATCCCTCCCTTGTTGATTGTGCGTATGACTAGGATGCAATCCTGTCCTTAGTTCTTCAACCTTTCCTCATGGTCAAGAGGTGTCCCCCAGATGTACTTGGAGAAAGAGATTTAACTGGTTCGTACCAAAAATCTTATTTCTCTTTTTGAACCCTGCTATGTTTGGACATTTGTGGTAGAAATTAAAAATGTCCTTCTCCTTTTGATAATCCGATGCAGCAGAGTTGTGGAGTTTGTACGCCAAACCTTTGACGACTCTATTTTTACAACTATCCGACTCCTTCATGAATGGCAAATGGTATATTAATGTATTTTATAAAAAATTTACTATAGTAAAATGATAGCACAAGGCATTGTCATCACCACCACATAAATTATCAGGTTGCCTAGATTGAAAATCATGCAGTATTTTCATTTAAAGCAAAAAATAAAAAAAAATAATTTGCACACATTTGCACACTGTTGCAGTGCTACACTGTTTGTTCAAAAAGTTCCAAATCAGGGCCATCGTTAGCCTCTCCCCTATACCACTACCAACATGTCTGTACATGTTTACAGTGTTCTCGCTAGGCTGTTTCAGCGGGGCACTGCGCTGTGCCGGATTTAAAAAAAATGCCCTGCCCTTATGCCGGCACCCTGCTGAAACAGCCTGCCCTCAGCCGTCCCACTCGCGTGCTGCAGTGTCCTGTGGCTGGAAAAAGCTGCGGTTTAACGCTCATGGCATGCCCCCTAGAGTGACGGGAAATAGGCATGTCATGAAGCCATGCCCCTCCTGGAGTGGCCACACCCCTTTCCGAAAGTGCGCTCCAACGGCGCCCTGCCCGCTGTTCACCCTAGAGTGAACACTACAGTATGCTTTATTGCCTGATATTTAGTTTTTATTTTGAAGCTGGAGTCAGCCGGTACATTTCTAATGACTCCGCTGTGCTGTGAAAAAGTGTTAGCAACATGTAAGCATCTTTTTTTAGTTTTACTAATCCTCTGAAGTGCAGAGACTTTCTGGGGGCGATCCAAATGGTTTTTGGACACCCGACGAAGCCATTCAATTATTTCTCCGTTCGGACGCCAGTGCCATGTGTGTGCACCCAAAAGCACTGATTTTAGCCGCGTATAGCAGCTAACCACGTCTAACGTCCTGCTTTGGTTGCTCAAACAGCCGATTTCTCACACCTTTCTGCTCGTCACCCTGGGAGACGGCAAGCAGAAATGTGTGCATCCGCGGCTATTTTCATCCAAATGGAGCAACAATTGAATTGCTCAGTCGGGTGCCCAAGAGAAATAGCCAAGGCTAAAATAATTGAATTGCCCCATCTGTCTGTCTTAACACTGTAATTGAGGTTGTTAGGGGTGGTCTGAGGCTAAACGAATGGGTCTTACTCAGAGATCCATTCCAAAGCTGCTTTGTCCTCTGTATGGTAGATTGCTCATGTATGTGTGCAGTAGCAAAAAATGGGTTATTGGCTTTTGCATATTTTGAGGTAGCCTTTTTCCTATAGTGAAATATAAAGCGATAATAAAGCCATACTAGCAAATTCATTGTGTTTATAGCTTACATAAAAAAATTAGGGATGGGTAATGATTGATTTTTGATGCACCTTTGCTGTGATTTCAGACCCCGGCGCTGGCTGGTACCCAGTGGACACATTTCTCATATTCACCTGCTCATTGCTTGCCCCATGCTCCTCTCACCAGCCTAGATCCGTAAGTTCCGCCTCTCCCTCTTCACTTTCTGCTTGCCAAAATGTGTTGCTTATATCCAGCATGTAGATGGTTGATGTGTTGTTGCCCTGTCCTATTAAGGTAAGCTAATCCTTTGTACGCTGTTTACTTCTGTAAAATTTAAATGGAACAATGGGGAGGATTCAATGCCCGACATCGACGCAGTATGCCGTTCCGAAAAGGCACTTTGTGTCCTGCTGGTGTCACGTGTTTACCCTTGCATCCCATAGAGGTGTGAGGGAAAACATGCAATGTTGGCGCTGCTGTTATTGGCCGATATGCACGCAGCAAGGCATATCATTCTGAATTGAATCCCCCCATGGTATTTTAACCTTGTTGTTTAACCACTGAAACTTGCAACACCACTTACCCTTCGGTTACTGTCATCTTGCTTTCTTGCACCACACTTAATGTTGGTTGCTCACATTTAGCCTGCATTGTAATATCTCACACTGGGCCTGATTCAGAGGTGGAAGCAGTGTCAATGTCAGACACAAGTGGGCGATATTTTTTCAGTGTACGCATGGACATGGTTACCGCCCGGGGATACAGAATGAATTTGGATTCAGAGAGAGACAATTTCAGTGGGCGTACCTGAGTAGTAACGGGTGTAGCTAGTGACGGGCGTGTTGCGGTCAGTGACTGCATCTTTTTCCAAAGTTGGACTGATTTAGACTGCCATGTTAAAACTGACATTCTGTGGGCGATTAAATAGGTTTTTTTGGGTGGTGATAATTGATGGGCCCGACGGAGCAATTTAATTGTTTTGGGCGGCCATTAATTATTATGTTTGCTGCGCCCAAAAGCATCGGGTTTAGCTGCACAAACCATCTAAACTAATGGCAAAATCAAAAGACATACTTTTCGCTCACATTTCTTCTTGCCACTTAAGGAGGCTGTGAGCAGAGATGTGGGGGCCCACGGCATTCGTGGCCGTTTGGAAGCAACAACTGAATTGCTCCGTCGGGCACCCTATACTTAGAACGTTCAAAAAAATCTACTGAATTCCCCAATGCTCCTCTATAGGGCTGGTGCAATGTTCAATGGTGCGATCAATAGTGAGTCTTAATATGCAAAGCAGTGGATTAGTGCCACAGCCAGTGGGCTTCTCTGTATGAATCCCAACAGCTGTTGCATTAGCATGTAGATGTAGACGCGCTGCGGGAAAAAAACTTAGTCGCTCCTGCATTAGCATCCACCTCTAAATCAGGCCCACTGTATGGATCCCAGTCATCTCTGTGGCATGCTTTTTCCATCTCCTGCTATGTTGTTTGTTCAATGATTGTGTGCACTTCTCCTCTGCCGGCTCAGACCCTCCGCATGCCTTTCTCCAGTCTATGCTCTCTCTTTATGCCAGCCTCTTGGGCACTTTCTGCCCATTGTGTTTTAGCATCTGTGAGCCATGTGGCACACATTAAATGCACACTTGGGCCACTCTACAGCACATGGCAAACTCATAATTTTAGTTTGTGAGGTAATAGACTGTCAACGCAACCATGTATACCCTTGGAGTTGACCCCCTGTAATTTAACTCTTCACCCTTGCTCTCCCATCACTTGCCAAATGCCCTCATTTTCTTTTTATTAGTTTTTCACAGGTTCTATTACTTCCCATCCCAACATTTCCTGTTGCTGGCCATCCGCAAACACACACCACTGTCACTACTCAAAAAGTATCTTTCTTTATTCTAGGTCTTCGTGTTTTTTTTACCTATGTATCTTGCTCTCTGTGCTTTCCTTTTTCTATATTGCATTTCTGTTTATTCCACAGGTTACATTTTAACAGTCCCCCAGACTATTATGGTCGGAATATCGCAACGCAATTCCCTAACTACTTTACCGAGAGTCAGACCTACGGCCAGGTGAGTTGTTTGTCTTTAGAGGGTAGACGGAGAGTGCTGATGTGCACTATATCTCAGCATGCATTGCTGTACACAGTTATATTTGTGGCCATCCAACAAGTGTGCGATATCTGCAAGTCTTTAAAAATGATGTGTCCAGCCAGATTACACTGCCCCCACTCGGCCATTTAGCTGGCAACGTTTTCTGGGGAGAGCAAGGTTACTGGTATACATGCAGCTAGTAAGCAGAAGTACTGCTGATTCTCAACCACAAAAATGAGAAAAAAGAAACCAGTGAAGAGATACGGTGATAACATTTTAGTATTACTTAATATCTAGAAATGGCAGACTGTGCATAAAAAAGGAATTGCAATGTGGAATTTGAAAATAAATGTAATAAAAATGTTATGTTTATATACACATAACGGCACTATAACCATTGTATTAATTACATCCCACTTGTATTCAAGGACTTTAAAATATATATCAGCATAATCCGTTACTTCTATACAGTCCTTTTAGGAGAAAATCTCCCCAATTCTTTAAAAACATATATAGATGAAGATGGTTGTTGCTAATGAAACTGCTCCTTATATCCTGGTTAGTTGTTAAGTAACCACTGTTCTCCTTAAATTTAAATAGCAATGTTAGATGATGTAATAAGAGAGAAATCCTCCGACACTATATGATAGTTTGATTAGCCACAGCCTTATAATAGAGCAAAGTTGAATTTATAGGGTGGAATCCAAAATGTTTTGGGTGCCCGTAGCTCCTGTTTAAAGTGACCGGGAGCTATTCACTTGTTTTGGGTGCCTGTTACTTGTTGCAGATTTTGCTCGCAATCGCTTTACGCAGCTAATCCCCTGCATTTTGGGTGCCGGAATACGCCCATCGCAACCAGCGTGGGGCTGGTCGGGCAAACCTTTGAATATCTCCCGTCAGACAGGAGCGATGAGTGCCCAAAACAATTGAATTCCTCCCCCCCTCCCACCCCAAACAGTCTCTAGAACATCAGACACATACCGGCATGTTAGATTAGTGGTATTATCTTGCTGGTTTGGTACATGGCACCATGTAATTACCAGTGCAGGACACCTGCTGAAGGGACCACTCTAATCAGGTGTCTGAATAGCAACCGTGATCTTAAATGGCAGTTCCACCAACATACATTCACATGACTTCTTTCATAGCATATCAGTTACAACAAGCAGCAGCCCAAATAAGTATTAGCCCACAGTTATCAGTCACTGACGCATTTTGTCTAGTAATAACTAGACATTTTCCACAAGTGAGTTTGCAAATTAGTCCACGTATCATTTTATACCCTTTAATATATGCAAGCTTTTAGCCAATTCTAACTAGAAACCGCATACAATGTTATATTTAGATACAATATCCTATATTGAAGCAAAAATTATAAAACATACTTAAACATCTGGACTTGTACATGTAAAGTATATAATAAGCATAAGTGTATTTGTGCTTTTATATAGCATAGTATGTTATTTCTTTCAATGAATTTAGCCTAACTTCTATATAGTCACCTTCGTGAAGTGGATTTTATACTAAAATATAAATTAAAATAATGAATCTATTTATACTCTTTCCCAAAAAAATCTGTTAATTTAATAAGAATATTAAAATAAATCTAAACATATGATCCAACATATAAATTGATACAGCATTTCTCTCTATAGGCTATATTGTATGCTGTCTTCATAGGAGATAAATAGACTTAAAAAGAATAAACTGTCTATTGTTAATAATTTATTATCTAGATCAGTCCATATCATTAAATTCATGCATCGTATTTAATCCTTAAGGATGAAGAGTCTGCAATTTGTAAATCCAGAAGGTTTCACTAATACGCTATTTGTCAAATGCATTTACCTGCTCATTATTTTAGGGCTACTATGCCTCTTGTTAACTTTTTACTCATTTCACACACTGTCTATTCTACAATGTTATTTTGAGATCTGTACCCTTCTTCTGCCCCTTCGTTTCTCAACAATTCCTCCTTGATCTCTCTTACTTGTGTCCCCACTGCTCGTTCTCCCCTCCCATCGACTGACCCTTTCTCTGTCTGGCGACCTGTGGTGCGTATTGCGTAATGTTGTGCAATGATATTTCCAGTAATGTATCTGTGATCAGACCGAGCTGCAGCAGAGAAGAGATGCATTATTTTCTCTAATCTAAGTATATACATCTCTTCTCACTGAACTTCTTTGTGTCAAGAATACATTCAGAATCTTCCTAAATTTCCAGGCTTCTTGATGTGGAAAATCCCAGGAAGGTGTGTGTTGTGTACAAGTGGAAGGGGAACTGCTTTGCAGTGCCTTTGTGTTCACCTGCTGAGAACTGATTACTAAAGTATTGCTTACATGTAAAGATAAGCTTTAACTGTCTAAATTTGTCTCAACCAAAGCCAGTCTTGCAGGCGGAGCCAACGGTTGAGCAAAGTGTTTATCATATACTACATGTGGATAGCTGTACCTTTCAGTCCACACACTGCCATATTAGACCAATTGTTCTCTTTCCTCTTTTTCTGTCTATTAAATTAATGCGCAATCTCATTTTATCACTATATTCTATGCTATGGTAAACTGATTAAACATAGCTGGGAATTTTGTTAAAGCATTTTTGCACCTTTTGCATTCTCTTAATAAGTAAGTAAACCTTTAAAACTTTTGCAGTTACCCAAGACCTAACCTGGAATTTCCTATAGGAAGTGATTCATATTGCTGCCCTCTTTTACCTAAAAAAAGACTAGTCACTACTAACTCTGTGTAGTCACTGTGTGACTTCACATCATCCATCTTTTATTAGTTTGTATTAGTTGTTAGAAGTGTTTTATGCTGGCAATGCTTTCTTAAAAATCGGGCAGATTGCAATCAGAATAGATCATTCTGTTCTGAACGTTGGTAAATAAGCTCAGAGATAGACTGTATATGACACGTACTGGCCTGTTGTGTGGCCCCTGAAACTGGAGTGGATAATACCACTTGGCCCTAATGAGGAGCTGCTGCTTCTTGCTTAGTTTTGCTACATACATATAGTTAATTAGACACTGATCTTGGGTCTGGTGCAGACTGACAAGGTATTAATCTGTTTTGCCAGCATTACTCTTATTATTGTTGTGTAGGCTCTTAGGATCTCTGAACCTTACTGTGTATGTGTATACAAGGGGTGGCCAGAATGTCAGTGTATTAGTAAGTGAGGTAGATCCAATCAATGATGAAGCTCGATTGGAACCTTTCACGATACTATAACACAGGATTTTCTCACTCATTTTTGCTCACAGCCTATTAAGGTGCATTCAAAAACAAGAAAAAGACATTAATACCCCCGATAAACCACTTAGACAAATAATAGATATTAAGTGGTTAACTGGTGTGGGAATATCATTTTGTTTTCTTTGCATTCAAAAACAGGCAAGGTTTCCCCTTCAGTTAGTATTAGCATTGCGGGCAGCGTGATTTTCCGGTAGTACCTCATGCTTAAATGAATCCTGCCCCAGTTAGAGGATCATTGGGTTTTTCTTATGTATAATTTTAAATGTACACAAACCTGTGAGACACTGTAAATTTGTATGTATTTTTAGTCTTCTATATTTCAGTTAAGGCTATTTGAATGTTAGTAAATATTTGGTGGCCATATTACTAGCCACAGGATATTCATTACTTATGTGCAGTGATGTTACTTTTCCCACAGCCTGTGGTGTGGTTCAGGTTTTTTTTTTTTGTTGTTGTAGTGTTGGTGAGAACACTGTTACAGGTTTGATGCTGGTCCTAGATGTGCATACATCTTTGATGTAAGAGTGCATAACTTGATTATTATACATTTATGTGAGGGTGGGGGCATGTACTGTACAGCCTGTTGTGGAGAGGTCTTTATCTTTGGTTCCTGTAGCTGGTGCTAAAGTTAATGTGGCTTCACTGTCTGCTGTAAATTTTTAAGTTCCTGGAATCCACACCACTCCCCTCAACTCAATTGCTCCCTTGAGTGTGTGTGTGTGCAGGGGGTGGGGGTGGGGGGGGGGGGGAGTTGAGCATTGAACATGAGAATAATCAGTTCTTAAGAATAAGTAGTCTTGAACAAATTGAAGGGGTTAATGAAAGAGAGGCTCAAACCTATTAATGGTACATTACATTTCTCCAGCAAGGAAGAGGTTAATGAAATAATGTAGCGACCTATTCGCTGTCTTGCAGCACAATTGTAGCTCTCAGGGTTATAGAAGTTGAAGGGTTAAATTAGCTGCAATCGGCAAGTTGTGATTGGTTTTCATTGCAGGTACAGGTATATAAGGGGTGGAGCTTACTGCCAGGCACAGTAAGTGTTGTGACTGCCAGGAATCCTCGCATAGAATCATTTCCTGAAAGTCAGAAGAGCATTGAGAGGAAGTGGGATCAGGGGCTGGCCATGCATGCCCTGGGGGGGGGGAGGGAGGGAGGGAGGGAGGGAGGGAGGAGAGTGAACAGCAGAAAATTAAGCATTAGGGGGCAGATCCCTGGAGAAGAGAAAGAAGGGAGGAGGGGGGCCCCCAGCTGTTGTGATGTTCTGCTGTCATGTGTAAGTCTCTGCCTTCAGCCCGTCATCCGCTTTCCAGCTCCTGTTCTGCTGGCATGTCACAACTGCATTTCTGGCTGAAGGTTTCCTCAGTGAACAAGGTATTCTTCCTAATTCAGATATCCTACTAGCACATAGGGTCACAGTTTCTCTACTCTGGGTGAAATGTGAAATTGACTAAGTTTCTGTAAAGTGTTTTACTTGATCGTTTGTGCCGAAAAGTATTTGCATGAGGTTTCTTTTCCTCAAGCTTTCACCATGTTGGCATGACCACTCAGAGACACAGATTTCGTTTCACTTAGTGTTATTATCTGCAATGTTCAAGCCACTATAAAGTTAGGGCTGTATAAACCATTATATATCTAGCTTCTTCCTCCTTCATATCAGACTTGGGAATGTCCCTCACATCACAGGGCAGTAAACACAACCTTTGCTGAAAAGGAAATGTGTTGAGGCAAGAAGTTGTTGGTGATGAAAATAGAAGTACAGCTATTCAGTGGCATACGGTCATTGGGACATTTGGGTCATGACGACAGAAGAAATGTTACTGTATTTCCATTTTCACTATTGCTACTATGTGCTTGTTGTTTTTCTGTGTACTGTATATTGCAGTTTAACTTGTTAGTTGCATCTTTATTTTTCTGTGCGTGTGTAAAAAGTGTTCTCAATTGCTTTTTCTACTGTGAAACTTTTACAAAAGAGCGAAAACTGAGTTATTGTCATAAATGTAACATATAATTACAATAAAGCCCATGCTGTTGTGTTTTTTTTTTTTTTTGGGGTATTTCTGCCAATTTAATAGTGTCATCTATGACACCAGTTTTTGTAGCGGTGAAGTCCTTTATAATATAGGTATATAGTGAGGCAGGAGTCTGTTGTAGGAAATGGGTCAGTTTTTAGGTACCACTTTATTAGTTACTACTTTGTTCTTTATACTAAACACATGATCAGAATAATATCAGTCTAACCTTATTGTCTCAGATAATGCTAATATATCCCCTCTATGTTGTACATGAATGATCAATTCCTACTTGTACTCCGGTAGAGGTGTCCCTGCTTGATGATCGAGTGATGCTGACGAGCACCAGTGACATGGTAAAACTCCCAAACTCCCCTGGAAAGCTAATGCTTTCCTATTGTCTTCATTGTCTTTGGAGGAAGAGGTTACCTTACCTTACAAGCCTAAATCTTCTCATGTAACATCATTATTTTCATTGCCATATTATTAAATGAATGGTATTGATTGCATTGTTAGTTACCAGTATAAATATGATTTTGGAAGGGGATGGTTAGTAACCTTGGTCTGTAGGTACATGAGGATGCAGTTGTACCTGTTTATCACTTAAATTGTACAAAGTCTTTGTCATTATTTTTTTTTGTATAGTTAAGACATATGCATCTTTATTTTGGGGTACATTGGTCCATATGAAGGTTAGCGTACTAATTGTTGAAAATATGTTGTGTTGTGTGTGTGGGGGCAGTAAATTGAATATTGAGACCATTTCTCGGCATTATCAATGAGAGGGGGGATTCTCACTTTTCCAGTAATATTAGGAACAAGGGATCTTTCTGGCAATAAAATAAGGGAGGGCTCTTTCTGCCAATAATGTACGTGGGCAGGGTCTTTCTTCCAGTAATATCTAGATTAGGGAGGTGTTTCTTAATAAAACAGGGATCTTTCTCACAATAAATATGATGTAGTATCATACACTGCATTTATGTAAATGAGTTATCTGTCCAGCATCTTCCTGGCAGGAATGGGGTAAGCAATATAAACAAGTAGCTAAATCTTTATTACCCAGGTGGGATGTCTGACTGTCATCTGTTTTTCGGGATGTCTTTTTTTGTTCTCACCAATGCATGTAATCAAAATGCTTGAATTGGCATATGTCACTAAGATACTCTTTTTAAATAAACTCTAAATGGAGGGACATTTCATTGCTCAGGGTTATGCACACTCAGTAGGCATTACTTGCTTTAATGGTAGTGTTGAGTGTCTTATTTTTCTGTAGTATTGAAGAGTTTAGAAGTACTTTTAAAGTTACTTCTGGACATAAAGGGCTGCTCACTCTCCCAGTAACATGGTATTGAAGTCCCAAGTGCTCTCGGATAATATGAGTATTTGAAATATTCAGTATTTGGTAATCATTTTCCAGTCATTTGTTTCTTGAAATCTTTCTTTGAAATATGAAGGGCAGTCTTCTTAAAAGCCAGTCCTCAATAATGGAATAACACATCTTTTAAGTCTTATCATGGGACCCATAAAAAAATATTATATACAGGTTGAGTCTCCCATATCCAAATGCTTGGGACCAGGGGAATTTTGGATATTGGAATATTCCATATTTTGGAATATTTGATACCATAATGAAATATCTTGGGAATGGGACCCAAATCTAAACACAATGCATTTGTTTCATATACACCTTCTACACAATGCCTGAAGGTAATTTTATACAATATTTTTAATAATTCCGTGCTTTAAACAAAGTTTGCGTACATTGAACCATCAAAACAAAGGTTTTACTATCTATATGGGAGACTCAACCTGTGTATGTATGTGTGTGTATATATATTTGTGTGTGTGGAGTGTCTACAATTAAGTGTATGATAGTGTTATACAGTAGTTATGGTAATAGTTCAGTGTATCCTGCTTGGTTTCATTCCTGAATACGCATACCATATTTACTTTAATGAAATATTGGTTATGGTTTTATCTTTATCCAGCGTTTTTTAAAAGTGTTGCCAAGCTTGTACAGCCTGCTCAGGAAGTGTTACAGCACTTGTCCCTCTCTGAACTTTACCAAGTCTTTTTTTTTATATGTCTGTATGTGTACCCTATTATTTATAGTAATGTTTTTGTTTTCATTATGACTACATTTTAGACATTACCATTTTATGAATCCCTTTATTGACTGCCTCTGGATTACACTGTGGAATAGGGGTCGCTAGAACAGAAAGCAATATTTAGGTGTGGTGTGTTGGACATCTGTTACCAATATTCACTAATCCTCTTCCTGGGCTTTTCCTGTCTTTGCTCATTTAGCTTTAATGACATAGTGTAATCTATAGATAGGCGTGTCTGTGTGTATATTTCTATAGGTGTCTAAAATTATATATAAAAAAAAATAATATATATATATATATCTAAATAATATATATGATAGGTATATATTTATGTATATCACTAAATGATTTTTATATGGCACAGTAAGGGTTTTGTAGCACTGTACATAGGGGGATAAAAACATGCAGGAACAATATATATGTACAAGGTGATAACATTAGACCATTCACAAATTAACATATACACATAATCACCGTTTATGAGAGCCTACATTCTAAAGGGGTTTATGGGACACTCTGGAAGGGGGCAGAGTTGTGGGGATATAATATCATGTGTGTTAACCCTAACACTTTCCAAGCCTAGACTTTAGTGTTAGGGCTAATGGAGCTTTTTAAACACTTATGCTGGGTACACACCTGGCAGATATATCTGCAGATAATGGTTGTTCATACATACTGAAAAACCTTCATCTGGCCGCGGGTTCTGATGGGCCGAGGGGCTTGTGGCGCCCCCCTCCCTGCGGCCTCTGCTGCAAGTGTACGGGGGGGTCGGCGGACTACAAATACACAAAGCACGATGGACAGATCTACCGATATCTGACATTGGCTGTGCAGCACAGCCAATACGATGTGTCTGTGAACAAAGTCGTTGGTACACACTGGAAATGCTTAGTGATTGGGAAGGGTACTCTTGTGTGAGTGGGTTTGATATCTTCACACAAAATGGCACAGTGGATACCAATTTTCATGTAGTAGTCAGCTATATTTTATACTTTCCCTAAAAACATTGCGAGCATTTTATTTATTGTCTGTTACATGTACACTTTTTTTTTTTTTGTACTTCTGTGACTACTTTGCTGAATTGTCTGACCGTTGCATGTTGTAGTTATAGAATGGAGGTGCCATTTCTACATCTCTGCACATTTATTTAATTTGTATAGCTTCTTTTCCAATTTAAACATATACACTTGTACCCCCTTTAGGGTGGTGTCTGACAGTCGCTCTAAATTCTAGTGGGTTTCTGACAAGAAAAGCGGAAGCGTCACTAGCGCTCATACCATTTGATGCATTGAAGAGAACAGGGACTTCTCCGGTCCCACAACATACTGTCCTCAGACAGTATTGCATGCAGCATCTTCAGTCTGTTTAATTGCTTCCGTGTGACCAGTAGAGAAGCGTTTCCGAGACAGCAATAGTTGTGCTTTTCAAGCTGCATAGTAAAAACGTCCATCTGACACAAGCTTATTATTTTGGGGTTAGTGGTGACTTGGAACAAGGGCTAGGGGTGGGTTCTTTTTTTTTTTTTCAATATGCTTGAAATGATCTCCCTCTGTAGGTTTTTGTTTACTTAATTTACAAATTAAAATCATTTCAAAGTGAAAATATCTGGTTTGTTGAAATCTGTTTCCAGTAAGATCATACAGGACACCAAGTACTTGTACGGTCTGCAATATCATGAGTGATGGGGTGTTTCTTTTATTGTATACTTCAAACAGCTCTATAATACTAGTAGCATCAAGTGACATGTCGGTCCCTGCTTAATACTTTCTTGACATTCTATCTTTGCTCATAATGAAGTTTTTTTTTTTTTTTTCACCGTCATTATGATATATGAAGATATTTATTAATGCTACGCTACTTTGAAAGCGGTTTCAGAGTGAATTCATTTTGTAAACATTGTAAGTTGACCTATTCTAGTGGATGCTGTCCTCAGAAATATATGTATACTGAAACTTGGATGTCTGCACCAACCCTTGAAATGATCTGTAGTTGTTTCAGATGTCTGTTTTATTATTCTATTCTATTGCTTTGGGTCACTGATCTGTCCATTTATTTATTTGCCCAATTTGCTACATTTCTGTAAATTTAGCCCATCCTATATAATATAGCCCAACTCAGAGACTATTGCTACTTGCGATCACAACAACGCGGCGAGTGTCTGTATTGGCAGAAGGTAGCGTTCATCTTCAGGCAGTGCCTGAAGTGAGTACTTTTAAGTTCTATTTATTCACAAACTTAAGTTAGAAAAAAGGAGACCAGATATGATGGTTTGAAGTTTTTGTTATCTCTAGGTAATGATCTACTTTGCAGCTACGGCATTCCTATTTTTCTTACCATAATCTTCTTTTTTTTTTTTTTTTTTTTTTTCCTAAGGAGTCGCCTTCTTTCTTTAATGAATTATCCAACCACTCCATCCTCTCTTCCCCGGATTCACTATCTGACATCACGGACACCCAGGATTTTCTGCCTATCGACAGTCTTACCCATGTATCGACAATATGGGATGTCAGCACACCTGCTCAGGACCCAAGCACTACATCAGTGAGTGTTAGAGCCACATCATTCTGTTTTAGTGTCACGGTTACATGTTTCTTATCTCCCTTTTTTTTTTCTTTGCACATCAAGCAAAATTGAGATCTTTTCCTGGTGTGATCTTGTTAGTGAGTAGTTGAATGTAATATAAACAATGATGCCTGGTTGTTTGGCTACTTTAATGTGAGTTCTTCTAAAAGTGTGTCCTTCCTATTATCTGTGTGTGTGTCCAAATTTGCCTCTGTAAAATTTTATGTATGTAACCAGCGGCGGCTCCCACCCTCTTAGATGAGGGGGGGCTGCCGCCGAGAAGGAGAGAAAAAAACCCCCCACTCACCGGCTACTTGCTGGGTCCGGGCGCCTGCACAATTTGTTCTGACAGGTGCTGGGACCGGCGCATCCGCACTAGCGGTGGGGAGCCACACGTGCATATCATCGGCTTCCAAAGGGCTGCATCGTCTGCAGCCCCTAAGAGCCGGGTAGGGCTGGAGGAAGCTGCTCTCTGCTAATAGCAGCCCAGACTGACAGTCTCAGGGGAGGTGTCTACTCCCCCTGAGACTGCTTGTTGTGTATGTGACTGGCAGGCAGAGCTTCCAATGGGAAGCCACTGCCAGTCACAGTGTAACCAGTGCAGTCACGTCCTCGTCTGTAATTTGGTTTGTGTGCAGGTTAAGATTTTATATTTTTTCAGGCTGTGATTGTTGCTTATATGTTTACTAAATGTTAAGGGTGTATTCTGCATCATTTGTAAAGTACCAATACACACTGTGGTGTCCAATTAACCCTATTTTGACCTAATTGGCTACAAATCACTGTGTTCATCAGTCTGAAATTTTTCCTGATCTTGACAAACATTTTATTGAAATCTACCAGGCGTTGCTGGATATTGGTTGAATATGTGGTCCAAATGTTTGTCAGGTCACCATTGATACGAGGCATAGATGTGAGGTTTTGGGATGAACGGCTAGATCTATAGACTCTTTAATCCCTTCAGGTTGGGTGGGGCATTATCATCTTTAAGTGCAAGTTTTATGAAAATCTATGTATAGAAACCCACTTTTTACTGGCGAACAAAATACACACATTTGCTTTTAACATGTTCTTGCAATTTCAATAAAAAGACTAAATGTGCATACACACACAATGATGTAATGAACGATTTTTCTAAACTACAAACGATTTTTTCAATATTAACTTAATGAAAATCGTTGAGTTGACAAGTCTGACTGAACTACAAGCTACTAACGTGAACAATAATCGTTCATCGTTTGACTCAGAAAGTGAACGATTTTTTTCAAACGATTATCGTTAAACGATATCGTTTAACGATAATCGTTCAAAAAATCGTTGTGTGTATGCACCTTAACACTTTTTTTGACCATTTTGAGTAGATTTTCCCTGTTGATATAAAAGCAAACTAATGCTATTTTCTAAAACTCAGTCTGCTGATTTTTTTTTTTTTATTTAAAAATGGTACAAATACGGATTTTGATGTTAGAATGTGATTAACACAAAGGCTACCAAATTAGGCTCAGCAAAGGGGTGACAAATGCCTCAGCAGTGAAAGAGTTAACTATCTCGTACCAGAGAGTACGAATCTGTATACGAAGTGCAACTTTGCCGCAGTTGCAAACAGATCTACAAGTGTTGCATATCAAATTAATCCATGCAGTCTCCTGGTGCGTGCTAGTAGCATCACATTGAAACTAAGATGCATTTTCGGGCGAAAAAGATGCTCAGCGCAAACAGAATCGCACAGAACCTGGAGGCTCTCTGACACTGCATAGCATATTGAGGCTAGGTGTATGAGAACACATCTGCACATACAATCAGTAAAGCACTATGCAATAATTGATATACACGAAACATGGCTGGAGGTAGTTGGCACCATAAGGGTGGAAACTATTTTTGCAGTTTAATTGTACATTTGTTGACAACTCTCTTTTTTTTCACAAGAACAAGTGCTTTTATTTGGTAACATAAAGGATTGAATAACTGTGCAAACACACGGTCAGATAAAAAGAACAATATCAATGGTAATTATATAGTTTGATCGTTTTTATATTGTTTTTTTTTTTTTAACCCCGCAAACGACCAAATGATTGTCGATGCGCGGGCTCGGAAGATCGATGTCGATCATCACTTGTGCATGCAGGCCAACCTGGTTGATAGGAGAAAAATACACATGGATATTATAGGAAATAAATACTTTTAAAAAGAAATTGAGGATAAATTGCAATATGCTTATCTTTAAATAGAGATGATTGAAAAGTTCATGGAGGTAGAATAGAGTAACCTTCCCAACGCGTTTCATCAGCTATATAACTTCATCAAGGGAATACATTGCCAGTAGTGTGCTCCAGCTTTTAAACCCCACTACTAGGGACAATTGCCGCTCATTATGACATCACTTCCTGTGACCAATTCATTCGAATTCAATTTGAACACATTATTTAATATTTTTATAATTATAGATTGAAAAAAACATCAGTCCGATAATATCCTATACGTTAAAAGTCCAAAATAGGTAATCGTGTATGTTATTAAATGTAATAGCGATATTGCAGGGCGGATGTTAATGTCCGGCGACTTCCGCGCTTACACTTGGTACAACTTCCGTCCTCTCAGCACTATGCGGCACGTCCAGTCCACTGAATACGCTGCGGTCCACCTCCCGTCTCGTCCATGCGCCCGCGATATTCACCGATACTTCCGCCCGTCTTCTCCATATACAGCTTCCACCCTTCTGTTCCTGCGCATGCGTCTTTCTACTTCAGGGTCCATAGGGTATCCACAGGATACCTTGGGGTATAGGTGTGACGTCAGTCGCAGGGCACCAAAGAGTTAAGCTTTCAGCCTCCCAGGATGCACTAGGTCCCCCTCCTATACCCCGCCCCCGGGCCAAGGCACCTCAGTTTAGTTTGGTGCCCGGCCGGAGTCGGGTGCACCTGTTGGAGTGGGGGCTAGAAGAGCCCCTGAAGCTTATTCTTCATGCAGCTGTGGCTGCACAACTGGATGAACAGCATGGACAGTCAGTCCTGACGTCCATGCTGTCTTCCCTACACCCCGCCGGTACCAGAACGCCGGTACTGATCCGGGGATGCTGGTGGGCGTCTGGGGTCACAGCTAGCGGTGACCCCAGATGCTCCGGACCATGGCCGGATTCAAGGGGGACAGAGGTAAGCAGCGGGGTCCCGCGGTGGGTCCCCGCTGATCACATGGTCCTAAGTCCCCAGGCAGGGGGCTCCCTGGGGACTGGCTGCAGCGTGGAGCCAGGCGACCAACCTGCGCTTCCACTACCCCCTGGGACAGCGGACCGCAGCAGAGCGGTAGCGCTGCGGCGTCCCAGGGGTTAAATGCATGCCAGGGGAGCGCGCCTTCCCTGTCTCACAGCCGGCGCCTCCCCCGCTGCACACAGCCCTCTCTGCATGCTGCCGACTGGTCCTGTGGCAGCGCTCCTCCCCCAGGCCAGCCTCCTCTCTGCTCCTCGGCGGCCATCTTCTCCAGAACGCATGGTGAACGCTGCTGGAAGCGCTGGACGGAAGCATCGTGGTCTGGGTCCCCCCGCATACCTCTCCTCCGCTGTGGTCAGGTCTGTGTATGCAGCGCTGTGTCCTACCAGGCCCTGTGTCTGTGTAGTTGAGTGATCAGCGCTGTTAGTGCAGGAATTGTTATTTTTCTGCATTGTATGTGACTGTGCTAGCGCTGCTGCCTGTAATCTTTTCTTCATCTAAACTGTCAGCTTTATTACTGTCCCTGTTCTTTCTGCTAAAGCCCTTGCGGTGCGGTGCTGCAGGGTGGTCTCTCGCCTATTTAATACTTAATTGGTGAGAGAGGTCACATACGTGGTGCCATCATGTCTGAAAGTGATTTTCCCCTCCGGCTACAGTGTACCACGTGCAAAGTACCGTTAGCGGAGGGGGAGGGTAGCGCGGAGGGCCTTTGCCGGCAGTGTTTGTCCATGGCGCGGCCTATTACGGTTACAGCACCGGTACAGGAGCCGCCCTGGGCTTGTTTCGCTCAGGCGTTAACAGCTTTAGTGGGCCAGTTAGCTCCGCAGCCCGCGTTTACTCCGATGGGTTTGTCCCAGCAGTCTGTGGTGTCGTCACCCATGCAGGGGTTCCCACGACAATTGGTGGTACCCCACAGTCTCCCTATTTCCCCGCTCCCGGGTTCTCAGGACCCAGCGTGGGTTAACTCCCTGACGAGTTCTGTACAGCACTTGTCGGATGTGTTGCAAGGGGAGTCTGTGATGCGGTCTCATAAAAGGCCGGTGGCGTCTCTGTCCGCTCCTTATGAGGATGACGAAGGGACGTCTGATGATGGGGAGATTCTAGATCCTTACGATCAGGAACCTCTCCATACTAAGGACGCTGATGCTAAGTCCAAAGTATATATTCCTGGACTTATTCGGGCGGTCCGCACAGCCTTGGTGATTGAGGACGAAGTTCCCCCAGCGGCTAAATCTAAGTATACCTTTTTCAAAGATGTGAAGGGCGATGCCACAGTCTTTCCTCTTTCGGGTCAGTTGGTGGACCATTTAGAGGAGGCGTGGAAACAACCTGGCAAAAGATACCAGCCGCAGAGACGCCTGGCGGTGGCTTATCCGTTCGCGGATAATTATTTTGCGAAGTGGGAATCCCCTCCACAGGTGGATTCTGACGTGACCCGTCTTGTCCGTAGTGCCACATTGCCGATGCCATCCATATCCTCCCTTAAGGATGCTACGGACCGCAAGGTAGAAATCTGCCTGAAGTCCGCTTATTCCCTTGCAGGGGGGGCAGCACGGCCGGCTATGGCCATTTGCTGGGTTGCCAGAGCGATGGAGCGCTGGGCGGATTCATTAGAGGCTTCTTTTGAATCCGACTGTCCGGCCGATCAGGCGGAGTTGATTGGCAATCTCCGTGATTCGGCCACCTACATCAACGAGGCGGCTCTAGACATTAGTACTCTGGTGTCTAGAATTTCTTCAGCAGCGGTAGCTGCTCGTCGCACCTTGTGGCTGCGATCCTGGAAGGCGGACGCAGATTCCAAGAAAGGTCTGGAAGCGTTGCCGTTTACCGGAGAAGTTCTCTTCGGTCCGGATCTGGATAAGATTGTGGCCACGCTGGCGGCAGCCAAATCTGCCTGTCTCCCGTCGGCCGCTGCTCCTTCTGGTTCGGGACCATCGTCCTTTCGGTCATCTAGGGCCCAGGGCAGGCCCAAACCACAGTCGTTTCCTCGACAGGCTGGCCCTAAGAAATCGGTCAAGCCCCGGAAGCAGGCATGGAGTACCAGACGTCCGGCCCCCAAGCCAGATGACAAGCCTGCGGCCTGACGGTCCGGGCCTCCCTTTGGGGGATCCCAGGGTGGGAGGCCGCCTGCTACAGTTCGCCCAGTGTTGGTCGACCACTAGACAGACACTTGGGTTCTGGAGGTGGTTTCTCACGGATACGCCCTCTCCTTCCGGCACAGACCCCCGGCTCGCTTCTTCACCACGGGTCTCCCATCAGACCGGAACAAGGCTACGGAGCTGCGGAAGGTATTGCACACTATGCTCCAGGCTGGAGTTATAGTGGCGGTTCCATTCTCCCAGAGGGGCCAGGGTTTCTATTCAAATCTATTTTTGGTACAGAAACCCAATGGGTCATATCGTCCGATTCTCAACCTCAAAGCACTCAACAAGTCTTTGCGGGTCCCGAAGTTTCGGATGGAGACCCTACGGTCCATCATTCTGGCGCTGGAACCTGGGGACTACTTGGTGTCATTGGACATACAGGACGCTTACCTGCATGTCCCTATTCTTTGGCGCCATCAACAGTTCCTCAGGTTTGCAATCAGCAGCGACCACTTCCAGTTTCGGGTGTTACCTTTTGGCCTGGCAACAGCACCACGTGTTTTCACCAAGGTGATGGCGGTCATGGCGGCTTCTCTGCGGCTGCAGGGAGTCCGCATGTTGCCGTATTTGGACGACCTGTTATTGGTGGCAGGATCTCCAGAGCTCCTGTTACGCCACTTGGACCTGACCATTGCACTGCTGCAACGGCACGGCTGGCTAATCAACTGGCAGAAGTCCACTCTAATCCCGTCTCGGAGGATTCTGCATCTTGGAGCCTTATTGGACTCGGGACAGCAAAGGATCTTCGTGACGGAGGACAAGATCTCTGCTTTACAGTCAAGGGTGCGCAGTTGTCTGCACAGCCGCCGGGTGTCCTTACACTCGGCGATGAGGTTACTGGGCTCCATGGTGTCGGTGTTCGACATGGTGGAATACGCCCAGTTTCACTCCAGACCTCTGCAGCACCTGATCCTGTCCAAGTGGAACGGGCTGACTCAGTCTCTGAAGTCCCAGACGATTGTGCTCACCCAGGAGGTTCGCCTGTCCCTTACGTGGTGGTTACAGACGACCCACCTCAACAAGGGACGTCCGTTCTGTGTTCCAAATTGGGTCCTGTTGACAACGGACGCCAGTCTTCGGGGCTGGGGAGCAGTTTCGGGTCCACACTTGTTCCAGGGCAGGTGGACGCCGACAGAAGCGGAGCTTCCAATAAATATCTTGGAACTCCGTGCGGTCTTCAATGCTCTCCAGCAGGCACAGCGGTTTCTCCAGGGTCGCCCGGTGCAGGTCCAGTCGGACAACGCTACCACCGTGGCCTACATAAACAGGCAAGGAGGAACTCGCAGTCGGGCGGCTCTCGTAGAGGTCTCTCGGATCCTGGTTTGGGCGGAGCGCAATCTTCCGGCCATATCAGCGGTCTTCATCCCGGGAGTGCTAAATTGGGAGGCGGACTTTCTAAGTCGCCAGGACGTTCATCCGGGGGAATGGTCCCTGCACCCGGACGTTTTTCAACTACTGGTGGACAGGTGGGGTCTTCCAGAAATCGACCTCATGGCGTCCCGGCACAACAACAAGTTGCCGGTGTACGGGTCTCGCACAAGAGACGAAGGGGCGTCTCTGGTGGATGCTCTGTCCGTCCGGTGGACGTTCCGGTTCGCATACCTGTTCCCTCCGGTCTCCCTTCTTCCACGGGTAATCCGGAAATTCAAACAGGAAGGAGGGACGCTCCTGTTGATAGCTCCCGCGTGGCCCAGACGGCACTGGTTCTCAGACCTTCAGGGTCTGTCCGTGGACATTCCTCTGCGGTTGCCGCTACGACCGGACCTTCTGTCTCAGGGTCCTTGCCTTCACCCGGACCTGACTCGGCTGTCTTTGACGGCGTGGCTGTTGAGACGGCCATGCTGAGGTCCCGGGGGTTTTCCAGCTCTGTGGTGCGTACCATGTTGCGAGCTCGGAAACCGTCTTCCGCGAGGATATACCATCGCGTGTGGCATACGTTCTTCCAGTGGTGTCGACCGAGAGGTTATGCACCGCGGGAGTTTCGTCTGTCTCGGATTCTCGCCTTCCTGCAAGCGGGACTAGATCATGGGCTTCGCCTTGCTTCTTTGAAGGTACAGGTTTCGGCCCTATCTGTCTGGTTTCACCGTAGGATTGCTACAATCCCGGATGTGCGCACCTTTATGCAGGGTGTTCTCCGCATTCAGCCGCCCTTTGTTCCACCTGTGGCGCCTTGGGATTTGGCTGTGGTCCTGAGGGCTCTCCAAGGACCGCCGTTTGAACCACTGGGCTCAGTGGATCTTAAATGGCTAACAGCTAAGACTGTTTTCCTTCTGGCCATTGCTTCGGCCAGACGTGTTTCTGAGTTAGGGGCTCTTTCTTGTAGACCCCCTTTCTTGGTTTTTTATGGGAACAGGGCAGTGCTCCGCACTCGGCCCGAGTTTCTTCCCAAAGTTGTTTCCCAGTTTCATATTAACGAGGAAATAGTTGTTCCGGCCCTTAACTCACCGGGTCTTTCCGTGGGTGAGGCCTCTTTGGATGTTGTGCGGGCCTTAAGGACTTATGTTGACCGCACTTCTTCGTTTAGGAAGTCGGACGCTTTGTTTGTCCTCTTTGGCTTCCGTAAAAAGGGTTGGCCTGCTTCAAAGCAAACTTTGGCAGCCTGGATCCGTATGGCTATTTCTGAAGCTTATCTTCATGAAGGCCTACCGGTCCCTCCTTCTCTGAAGGCTCATTCCACTAGGTCTGTGGGTCCTTCGTGGGCAGCTCGACGTGGTGCCTCGGCAGTTCAGATCTGCAAGGCTGCTACGTGGTCTTCTGTCCATACCTTCGTGAGGTATTACAGGTTTGACACCTTCGCCTCTCAGGATGCTTCCTTCGGGCGGCGGATTCTCCTTTCTGCACAGGAGCGTCCCCACCCTTAAAGGATACTGCTTTGGGACATCCCCAAGGTATCCTGTGGATACCCTATGGACCCTGAAGTAGAAAATATGAGATATGGTAAGAACTTACCCTTGTTATCTCTATTTCTACGAAGTCCATAGGGTTCCACAGGACTCCCGCCCTGTCGCACCTGTGCTGCAGATGGGCTTTGCTCTGGTCACCGGTTTTCCGTCTCCCTCTGGTGAGAATGTGATTCTTGTATGTGTCCAGATCTTTGTTCTCTCTCTTCCTTCTCCTCCTCCGGCCTATGGCTTGGTAACTAACTGAGGTGCCTTGGCCCGGGGGCGGGGTATAGGAGGGGGACCTAGTGCATCCTGGGAGGCTGAAAGCTTAACTCTTTGGTGCCCTGCGACTGACGTCACACCTATACCCCAAGGTATCCTGTGGAACCCTATGGACTTCGTAGAAATAGAGATAACAAGGGTAAGTTCTTACCATATCTCATATTTTTCATAACTGCGGCCATCTTCGTATTTCCTATGCAGTTGGCTGCTGATAACTTTGATATATATATATATATATATAATCATCTATGTGTGTATGTATGTATGTGTATGTGTGTATATATATATATATATATATCTATATATCTCATCTCCAACAGTCCGGCACTCCTACAGCTAAACCAATGTCTACTGGTGCCTTCTGGCACAATGTAAACCACTGCTATACAAACAAGCAGCGGCACTCGTAGTTTCAATATGGAAAATTTCTGTTGATTACATCAATATGACATCTGACGTTTCGGGGCTCAGACACCCCTTTGTCAAGGTGAAGAGGTGAGAATTATCACCTCTTCACCTTGACAAAGGGGCGTCTGAGCCCCGAAACATCGGATATCATTTTGACGTAATCAACACAAATTTTCCATATTGAAACTACATCGAGTGCCGCTGCTTGTTTGTATAGCTGTGGTATCTATCCTATCTATCCTAAAAGTCTGGCAATTACAATGAAATCGCTTCTGCCAACATTGTATCTTATTTGAGCTGTTCTTGTTGTATTGCTTTGAATAGGGGACCTGTCACGGGAGTGGCCCACGTGACCAGAAGAGCTATACAGACTGCTGACAGCAGCTCCTTCACCCATCACTCACACCAATGTCACTGTGTGCCCTGTGCACAGACTGCTATGTAGCCTATGCTATTCACCCACCACTCACACCAATGTCACTGTGTGCCCTGTGCACAGACTGCTATGTAGCCTATGCTATTCACCCACCACTCACACCAATGTCACTGTGTGCCCTGTGCACAGACTGCTATGTAGCCTATACTATTCACCCATCACTCGCACCAATATCACTGTGTGCCCTGTGCACAGACTGCTATGTAGCCTATGCTATTCACCCATCACTCGCACCAATATCACTGTGTGCCCTGTGCACAGACTGCTATGTAGCCTATGCTATTCACCCATCACTCGCACCAATATCACTGTGTGCCCTGTGCACAGACTGCTATGTAGCCTATACTATTCACCCATCACTCGCACCAATATCACTGTGTGCCCTGTGCACAGACTGCTATGTAGCCTATACTATTCACCCATCACTCGCACCAATATCACTGTGTGCCCTGTGCACCGACTGCTATGAAGCCTATACTATTCAAGTGAACGCTGGGCCAAAGCACCTCTCCTCCCCACCCCTTACCTATCTCTTGTCAGTAAATGAAGTTTGTTTATTGCTCAGCCTTAACTTGACGGATCGAAATGAAAGAAAGTGCAGGTTATTTCTACGCGTTTCCAATACTAAATGAAAATCGGTTCAGTAGTTTTTGCGCCAACTTGGAACAAACAGACAAATACAAAGTTCTTATAATATTAGTATAGATAACACACACGGCACTCTGAATCAGTTTTAGTAATGCCGGGTACACGCTAAGACTAAGGGCAATCGTGACGATGTTCAGAGTGATTTGCCTTCACCCTGGACGTCGCATGATTGCCTGTACACACTACAGCGATTAATGAAGGATGGGAACGATCACTCGTTCCGTCCTATAATAGCATGCATGGGGCTGCATGCGATATCGTCTGGTTTGATGTGCAGCACATCAAACCTGACAATGTTGCATGCGACCGCATGAGCGGCATATCGTGCATACACACTGCGCAATTTGTCGTTACGATTTGGCCAAATCGGAACTACATCGCTCCAGTGTGTACCCAGCTTAAGACATCAATATTTGTTATATATCAAGCGTCCATAATCTCCAGAAGCATATGGTAACTTCTCTGGTGCTTGCAACAGTCTGAAGATAGAAATAATATCAAATTTAAAATAGACACTTTGTTTACAAGCATTAGAAACAATCTGCAAACTTTTGTCCAAGGTGTTCTGCGTGGTATCCTAACATTTTAACCTTAACATAAAGATTTCCCTACCATCTCTCACCATCAGGTAGGTGTGAATGGAAAAATGCGGGTGTACTCTGACTGGTTCAATGCGAGTTGCTGATTAGATTGCAAAATGAATTCGCAATGTGAATTCTCAGAGAAAATTGCAACTCGCAATTCCAATGTTCCAATGAGAAAGTCAGTTAGCACATTGTGATGCGGCACCATGTGATTATAGCAAATGCATTTTTTTTTTTTTAAATCAATCAATATAGTATGTAAAAAAAAAAAAAAAAAAAGATCAAAATATGCCATCAAAAAAAGTGCCAACACAAAAAAGCTGTTTGTGTGTATAGAAAGGAACGGCACTCTGGAAACAGTTTGAATGTATCAACTACTTGAATTTATTTAGTGCTTGAAACAGCACAGTTTCAGGTCTGCTCAGGACCCAAGTAAGGCTTGTTAAAGGGCCCTGAGCAGACCCGAAGAACTGCTGGTTCCAGAGTGCCGTTCCTTTCTGCACATAAATTATCAATTTCTTCTGGCACCTGACACTCCTGGCATGTTAAATTAATTTTACTTAACATTCCAGGAGTGCTGCACCCTTCGTTTCCTATTACTTCCAATAGTGAGGGCATCGGCAGAAGATATACTGTGTGTGTGTGTGTGTGTGTGTGTATGTGTGTATATATATATATATATATATATATATATATATATATATATTATATTAAGAAGCTATGGGTTTTTTTACGTTGACGTTTTAACCCCTTCTCTCCATTTTTGCCTACTCTTTCACTTCCTTTTCATCTGACTCCCATCCTCCCCTTTCTCTCACCCCACACACACTCCGCTCTTTAATCTCTGTCTAATATAGCTATGATGGGGTATTGTACTATAAATATTAAAACCTCTCTCAAACTGCTACATTTATTTTTCTTCAAGTAAAGACATTCAGCTAGATAGTTGTAAAGTGACTTGCTCTTTATATAACATTCATTTGTTTTTATTTTATTTTATTCCTTATTGTTTGGTCAGTTATATACCTGTTCAGTAAATCTGTGATAGGGTTGGGATTCTTAGGGTGCACTGTGTATTAAGATGCACATTTCCAATAGCAACATATCCCTGGAAATTGTGTTCTGATCTTGACAGTTATATTGTGCTTGGACATTTCTTGGGCACATGGAGGATAGGAGGGACTGAACAGAAGGGTGACTGAAAAGGGCAGAATGTGATGCCAGGGCAGAGCTCAGGACAGAAGTGTGCAGACATGCACGTTCAGCTGGGCATGTGGTGTTATTTATTTTCCTCTGTATGTGTGTACATAATGTACACTTGAAGGGAAGACTCCTTCAGCCTGGGCTTGCACCCCACTCACCTGCCCCTAAGTGATTTTAATTAGTATAGGTCCTTGCATTGCACACTACACATTGGAATGGGCACTATTATAGGTAAGTTCTGGATACATTTATATAATGTCAGTATTAGGGATGTAAAGCTGGGTACACACTGGAGCAATGTCGGGCCAATTTGCCGTTTTGGAACGACTAATCACCTACATCGTGTACCGATGATTGCACACTCCCGCATTTGCTACTGATGTTCCCCAGGTTTGATGTGCTGCACATCAAACCTAGCGATATCGCTAGCGGCAAGTGTATTGTCAATGAATAACGTCATGTGATCGTTCTGTTGTTCATTAAAGTCATCCAGCGTGTGCACACAATCACTGTTCACAGGCATTTGTTGCTCTAGTGTGTACCCAGCCTAAGGGACCCACCTTATGAGGTTCACCTTGATATGGTAGGTGGGCATGCATTTTTGGCCAAACGTGCTAAGAACCTTATTTAAACTCCATGTTAGAGTTTGTCATAAATGTTTTGACAATCAGTATTCTTAGTGCTTAGATTGTGCACCTGCATTTTCTTCTTTTTTCTGCATGTGGTGTTCATGTAAGTAATTGTTGATTTCATTGGGTATCTACACATAAAATGCGTGTAAAACATGGACTGCAAATAAAAACTATGAACAGTGATATTTTTAACAGGCAAATACTATTACTAATAGGATAGAAATATATATAAAATGTACCAGAAATAGGTACTACCACTATAATGCAGTTCACATTAAAAATGGAAATAAAATGAAATAAAATACAATTTGGGTGGTAATAGAGAGCGGTCTTCTGGTATATCAAAAAAGTAATGAGTTCTTATATGTGCTAATTAGGCACTATATGTGGATCTCCAATTGCGAATGGGCATTTAAAAGGCTTCTAGTGTGGATTTCCAAATGTGCTTTTGGGTGCATTTGCACTGGATATAAATATCTCCACAAAAATGTCAGTTTTTAACAAGTAAGCAGGAGCAGTCTTGGAATAATAGTGCCTGTTTATGAAGTGAAGCCTGGTACCAGTGCTGGCGTCCCAGTATAGGAATCAAATTTCTCACACAGAGTAGCACTTAGAAGGTCCCGGGACCTCACTTATTATTTCATCTGTGTGAATTCCAGCGGCTGATGGAATAATAGTTTACCGGAGTAAATTCCGGGCTCGTGGTGCCGCTGCTGCTGTATTTAGCTCTATGTGCCTCGAGCTCAATATTAGTCAAACGGCTGGTATAACTTGAATAATGCGGCATAGTTCGAAGCTAGCGGTGCTGTTGAGAATAAATTCACCTCCGTGCGTGCGTTCTCTGAGTGCAGCGGAATGTAATCTCCTGATGGTCTCCAGGCAAAACCGGTATCAGACTGCTGGTAGGTTAGAACAGCGGGTAATGGCATCAATGCGTTTAGTCTCTGAGCCACAGAAACTTTTTCAAGACACCTATTAGAATCCATCTATAGCAAGGGACTAAGCACAGTTTATGTTCTTTCTGGTTTTACAATTTATTCTTGTTGAAGTTTTGCACTAAACTTTTTACACTAGTTGCTAGTTTTTCTCTGCTATTCCTAATTAACTACATGAGCGCCAGGAGTTTCTGGCAGAAATTCTGCCACCTGTGGTGTTCGTTGGGGAATAGTATCTATGTGATGGAGAAGTGAGACAACTTTGTGTTTAATAGGGCTGCTGTAGTGTCTAGGGTTTGTATTAGGATGTGTGTGAGACAGATCATTGCCTAATATTGATGTATAGTGTGCATTCTACGCATTTCAGCTGCACCACTTATTGGCTTTGGATATCCTCACTTGTTACATTTCTAAATAGTAGTATAGACCAATATGTTTGTGCTAGTCTTTAATTTGCAGGAACACAATTTATTTTACATCGTTTCTCTTCCTTTTAGCTTTTTTCTGCTAGTCGTCCATTTCGGGGACTGGACAGGTTTGAGGACCTGCAGGCAATAATTAATACAACACCAATACAGCAGCGGGTAAGACAGAGAGGCTGCGGCAATGATTTAATGAGGGCTTGTTTGTTTATACTGCTTAAATTAAAACTATTTCTCTAATACCCCTTGAATCAGGCTCCAAATCCAGTAGAAGAAGAGGTGGATGATGAAGACGCTGAGGAGCTGGGACACACTGAAACCTACGCAGACTATGTGCCTTCTAAATGTGAGAAATTCACAGATGTAACAGACAAATAAATAATTATTTTTAATACTAACTGCATTTACCAATATAATCTTGAGAACCATCGAAGCAAAGAATATCATCATAACCAAGTACAGAAAAGAATATGTATTTACTGTAGAATGAGTTGCAAAATGGCAAATCTAAACAACATGCCATATTACCGCACATGGATTATATAGCTTTCATTACTTTGTTTGTACTTGTCACTACTAAAAGGATAATCACATACTACCATTAAAAGTGACTTTGCTTTCTTTACACATGTACAGTCTCTAAAGCATGACACTGGCCTTACTTCACTACTTAACTGGCTAATATTAAAAAAAAAACAAAAAAAAAACGCTCAAACTATTGTTTTTTTATGATTGAATTAGGACAAGAACATCTATTTAATATATATCCAACATGATTTTATTTAAAAAAAAATGTTTATGGTTTACTGTAGTGATGGCCACCGATGGCTGTACCATCAATGGCTGATGGCTTTAAACCATTATTACAAAACCATTGATGGTTTAGCTATTGATGGTTAAACTCTGCGCAGACCGCAGCCACCAATGTTTCCTTGCCCTAGATGGAGCAGTATTGGTGTCCGACGAATAACAAAATTATGCATGAAATTAGCTTGTATTAATACAGATATTAAAATAATATTCGGCGAATCGATATTCTTTGATTATCGTTACATGCATGGGGGCACTGGCATACTGACAGTATGTGTTCGGGTTAGCTAGGGGGGGAGGGTTAGGGTTAGACACTAGGGGGGAGGTTATGTTTAGGCACTAGGGGGGAAGGTTAGGTTTAGGGTGCGGGGAGTGTTAGGGCTAGGGTTAGGATACTTACCGTCAAGTGTCTGTATTCTAACCCTGTCGTGATGCCGGCGTCAGGATTCTGACTACCTGAATCCCAAGTGCCGGCATCCTTTACCCAACTCGCTGGAAGATTGTCTTCTGGCAGCCACCCAGTGGGCATTTCTCACTGGTTGTATCATATGCAACATTGCATATGATACAGTCTGCAACAGTCTGGTGTGGTTGCATCTGATGCAACTATGCCGGGGACGTGGTTATTAATGCTAAAGTTATTGGTCCTAATGATTTTAATCGCAATAAAAGTTGTTGCTTTTTTTTTTTTTAATCTAGATTGATCAAGTTTGTTATTGGTACAAGACCCTAAATTAATTTGATAGATTGTTGTGTTAGTCTAGTATTTAGTACTTTGCATAAATTATTATCCTAAACTCTTGTGTTTTCAGCAATTAAATGTTGGGCATTTAACATTGTAGCTCTTTCTCACTAAAGTAAAGCTGGTCACACATTGAAAGAGTATCATTCTAACCAAACAACTAGTTGGTTGCTTGGAATAGAAATCTGGGAATGTATGGGAGAAAACGACATCCGGGCAGTTGCTCCCAAATGCCAGAAAACAGATGAAAATGGTCGTTCAGACAAGGTGGTAAAATCAAATGTATTTAACCAACTTGTCTGGAAAACCGTTTTCTTCTTTATTCCGGCATTTGGGAGCACGTGCCCAACTGTCGTTTGCTCCCATCTATTGGGTTGGATGCGGAATGCCAGCAATTAGAATCCCGACAGGGTTAGGATAACTAACACCTGTCGTTAAGTAGCCTAACCCTAACCCTTCCCTTCCGCAGCCTAAACCTAACCCTTCCCCTAACCCCAATATTTACCATCGGAATGCTGGTGCCAGGATTCTGACTGGTGTTGGTATTCCGGCGTCTGCATTCTGCGCGCAGGCATGCGAACAGCCGGGATTTAAACTACATCTCCATCCATTACCAGCTTTTCATTCCAACCAGCCAACTAGTCAGTTTGGAATGATGATCTTTAACATGTGTGTCCAGCTTTAGACTGCAGTTAATGGCTTGAACAAAACACATTCAAGAGTGTACCAAAGAATCGCAGCTTGCAGTTCCCTTAGCATATAAGAGTAGTGAAGACTTGTCAGCCCTCTGCAAACAAAATTAAAACACTCAACCTAATCCTTTTTAATTAGGCTAGTGACTAGAAACAGTTGTTTTGAGTGCCTGATCAAATACAATGATCTGACATGTAATTGCACCACGTCTTAGTGCTTATACATTGGAACTCATCTGCATCTACCGATGGCCAGCATGTATGATCCCTTACTTGATGTTTTGTTTTTTTCCTGTCTCATGTCAGCTAAACTGGGTATACAGCACCCTGACCGAGTAGTAGAGACTAGCACCCTGTCCAGCGTTCCTCCTCCAGACATCACCTACTCTCTCTCCCTCCCCAGCTCTATTATTGATAAGGGCCTGCTGTCTGCGTTGCAGCTTGAAGCCATAGTGTATGCCTGTCAGGTGAGTGCTGGAACTAACAAGACAATGTAACTGTTGTGATTGTGCATCTTTTATGTGTACTCTGGGCCTGATTCAGCATGGATCTCATTTGCATCAGCATACGCAGATCGATCGAAGT
Source organism: Taudactylus pleione (assembly GCA_031769625.1). Lineage (NCBI taxonomy): Eukaryota > Metazoa > Chordata > Amphibia > Anura > Myobatrachidae > Taudactylus > Taudactylus pleione. Next base: position 6,638,653 of record JAUIMM010000043.1, on the reverse strand, counting down.
TGCGTACTGCATATGTAGTGCAGTGCGCGTGCGTGAGTTAGCATTGCGATCACTCAAGCAGAATGAAAGCCATCGCAGAGTGAGTGACAGGCTGTGAGCATGTGGGGGTGGTGACAGGGGAGTGGTCAGTGAAACGCATGCGTGTCTGTTTGAACGCTATTGCATGGGCGTGCATAAATTAGCCACTGAGATGGCATATGCAGCTTGTGTACTCACTGCGTTCAACAAGACTTGCATGTTCTGCGGCAGGTCAGACCTGCTGTCAATGTGCGTGAGGGACCGATGTTACTCGATGCGCCTGGTGTATGTGCAGGACTGCAAGGTATTACAGATGTGAGATAGCGGTAGCTGGCTGTGCGACGGCTTTGCGATTGCATTCATTAGAATATTTTCGCAGCGGACCTCCGTGCGTAATCACAGCTGCTATCGCAATAGCGATCCATGCTGAATCAGGCCCTCTGTTCTGATACAGCAACATGAAGTTATCCTCCCCAGTGGACAAAGGGCAGGATTTCTCATTGGAGACGGAGCTGGTGTGGGAAAGGGACGGACAGTTTCAGGAATTATACTGGAAAACATCCTAAAGGACAGGAAAAAAGCACTTTGGTAAGTTCCAATTCATTTTTCTTTTTTTTTATTTGATACCCTTTCCCCTCTCTGTCATATTTGATAACTTGGTGGCTTCTCGCCGTCAGAAGACTTGTGCAGGCCAGAAATTTAAATGTGTACACTTTCTGATATTCTGCTTTCCCATAAATTAGGAAGACCCCAGCTAACCATTTCAGGGACCCCCTATTTCTGCCTTAAAGAGACCCGAATATAATTCAGTTTTTCATCCTGGAAAATGAGATCTAAGGAAAACTAGCAGCAGTAAAATTGCTATTCAAGAACAGTAACTTCTTCATATACATATCTTTGAGTAGAGAGTTTGACCTGGGCCTCTAATTGAAGAGGTTGCACTAAATGAATTACCTTCAGTCCCTGTCTGGAGACATATACCCATTCCTGTTTCTCAAAATGTTGCTCTGCCCCCCTTTCAACCTTTTTCAGTGAATTCTTAGATCATCTGTTCCTAGAATGTGGTCTTCATGTGTATTTTCCTACAGGTTTAGTGTATCCAATGATCTGCGCTGTGATGCAGAGCGAGATTTACGAGACATTGAGGCCAGCGGTATTCCAGTGCATGCTCTCAGCAAGGTCAGTGTTAATTGCTGCATTGTTTTCCATTTCCCTTCATTACTTTACTCATTGCTTGTCTGCACCCATAAACAGTTTTTCCTGCACCCGTCAGCCTATGCAGAAACTAGCTTCATTCACACAAATCATCTGTGCACGTCCTCCTCCTTACCCTGCTCCTTCTCATGGCTTTTGGTGACATCTCATACAACTATGGTCTTTGCGCAAACTGCACGATCTGCTCTTGCTCCTCATTCCACCTCCAAACTTCCCTTGCACCTTCCGTGTCATACCCTTGGAGCCATTTCTCTCCTTCTCCATACTTTGATCTCCACACCACCCACCAATTCTTCCTGTTTGACAATTTTGATGCACGGTTCGCTACTTTCCTATACTTCGGCTTGCCTTGTCTCATGCTAAGTGATTTCAACATTCCCATTGATATCCTCCTGCTGCCATAAAACTTGTTTCATTTTCTCCTTTGGTTTCTCTCAGTAGACCCCCACCCAGTGTTATGAGCACTTCATTGACCTTGTCTGCATCGGTTTCTGCTCCACTAGTAGCTCCAACTGGTCTTTCGCACTCTCCAGCCACAACCTCATTTCCATCAGCCCCTGCACCAAATCAATATGCAGTGCAACACCTAAAGGTGGGTACACGCTAGGCAATATGTCGTCTGATCCTACGGATTGGAGCGACATATTGGGTATATCGACTAGTGTGTACCCATGATATGCGCACTCCCGCAAAATGCAGCATGACACATCCATCCCCCCCATCTGACCTGACCTCATCGAGTGTGAATACACTTGCCGCATGCCAGGTCCCGTCGTCCGTGATATCGCGCTGAGTACACATCTACTACTGTGTATCCAGCTTTACATCTACTTCTAATCTTCACTGAAACTACTCCTCAATACTATAACGACCCTGCCCTGATCTCTGGCTGCTTTATTTTCTACTACAAGACTCTCATTTCAGTCCTAGACAATGCAGCTCCAGGCACTAAATAAAAGTCCCTCACTTTGCTTTTCTCACTGTGCACTTCTTCTACACATGTCCTAACACAACCTAAAGTCCAACATGTTCAAAACAGAGCTGATCATTTTCTTTCCCCTGAGCCTACTAAGCAGCTGTCATGTTGGCTTTGGCTGCTGTTACTTGACAATAGTTTTATATTACGATTTCCGTTGTCCATATGGAACACTTTGAGGATTTGTGCTAAACTTTTGATGGTGTTTCCTTTAGGTATTTGTAACGCCAAACCCGATTTTAGATATTTATTCAAAATATATATGGGTCAATTCAATTAGGAGCGAGGAGGCAATTTGCCATTGTAGCAGAATCCTAACCCACCAACAGCCCCGCAACTTACTCCCTTAACAGCTCAATGTCACCCCGGAATCTGCAAGTCTGGTGGTACCATATAGCCTCACTTACTCACTGGTGTGACTTAGCAGCGAGCTAATTAAATTGACGCCATAATTTATATATGGTATGACGCTGTAAATATCTATAATTCATAAGCAACCCGTGTATGTTTAAAAAAAAAAAAAAGTAATTGTCATGTTATTTTTGCAAAAGTCAGTTATTCGCTAAAGTGGAATTATAAATGATATGTTTCCAGTTGTGATGAATATTTGATTTTTGTGGTTGATTTATAATTACATAACTCCTTCTTGGCCCACAAAGTGTTTTCTACATTTATAATACAGTTAACTATTTACTTTTGTAATCAGGAATTCTGGATATTTTTTTCTTCGTGCTAAGAATTTTTTCACCAGTTTAAAAAAAAATAAAGGTGATTTGCAAATTAACTTTTTGCTCCATTCTCATTAAAAAAAGAAAAAAAAGCATGTTCTTCACTCTTTACTAAACAACTCGTTTGTGACCTGGAGAGTTTAGCTGTCCTGAAAACTCATGTGAATAAAATATTTTTTGATATGTAGTTCACTTGCGGTGCACTGTCACTGGACGCATCCGAATGAGTTTCCCAATGTGTCAAGTAATCCAGAGTCATGTCGCTGTTCCCATTAATTCAATAGGGTTTCCAGCATGTGCTCCCATTAAAATATGGGAGAATGTCAGAATCTCCCACCCTATCACCAGTTGCTTTACCAGTCCTATACAGCCAGGGCTGCCTGCGTTTCCAGGAAACTGGGGTGTGTTGGCCCCGTTTCTGGGAGTGCCGAGGCCAATGTCCATGTATTCAGATGCAGATTTACTGGCCTCGCAAGCTTACTCCCTTGATACTGCAAACATCACGACCGATGGTTGCATTTTTTACCCGATGCTGCGTCTTTTAACGTAGGTATCAGATCTGAGCTGTCTGTAGGAGGTGTCTTTTTCCCTCAGCCACTTCTTGCAGGCATTGGCATATTTTTGCAAACGCGTCCATCTCTGAATAAGTCCCAATAATCCACATAAGAAATAATTCTTAACCAGGAAAAAAATCCACTTGATGACATAAATATATAATTGCTGTCAGCCGGGCACCCTTGAGCATCGAAAGTTATTGCATTCTTAGATCGCATTTCTTACGCTTTCTGGAGATTGGTGTGAACAGCAACTGAACCTCTTGACCATGTCTGCATGTTTTTTGCATTGAGTTGCTGCCTCATGATTGGCTGATTTAGGTATTTGCATAAGCAAGAAGGTGTAACTAATAAAGTGGCCAATGAGTGTATGTGCTGCTTGTGTGGGCTGTTTTCTTTTATTTTGTTCTGTTTTGTGTTCATTATTGATGGTTTGCCATCTTTGGGCCTCATTCAGCAAGGATCACAACTGCGATTACGCACTCAGACGACTGTTGTCTATGCATCGCAGTGCATGTGTGCAAAGACTCCTGCGATCGGAACTGCGATCGCAGTGACTACGCAGACATATGTAGAGTGATTGACAAGAAGTACTGTTTGGGGGTGGGGGCGGGTGAAACTGAGGTGTGCCAGTGAATTTGAATGCCGTTAAAGGGTGTGCATATATTAGCCACAGCAATGCTATACGCAGCTTGAGTACGATGAGGTTAGCAATTCCTGAGTAAGGTCAGACCTTGTGCAAGTGTGTGTGAAGCTTCGATGGTCTCACAGTCTTGCTAAGTATTACGGTAAAGTGGGTGTCCTTATGTTAGGCTGCGTATGGCATTACGATTACAATCATTAGCATATCTTCACCGTGAGACTGCGTGAGTAATCGCTATTGCGAGGCTTACTGAATTGTCCTTGTCTGCTAGGCATTGGTGAAGGTTTATTTTTCTCCATTGAACAGTTTCCTAAATATCTGTAACTGATTTGTTTGAAAATATGGAAGTAAAAAGGTTTATAAAATTGACACTAATATATATATATATATATATATATATATATACACACACACACACACACACACACACACACACACACACACACACACACACACACACACACACACACACACACACACACACAGTCAGGTCCATAAATATTGGGACATTGACAGAATTTTCAGATTTTGGCCTCTGTTCACCACCACAATGGTTTTGAAATGAAACAAACAGGATGTGCTTTAACTGCAGACTTTCAGATTTAATTTGAGGGTAATTACATCCAAATCGGGTGAACGGTGTAGGAATTACAGCGGTTTCAATATGTGCCTCCCACTTTTTAAGGGGCCAAAAGTAATGGGACTATCAACTCAAAAGCTATTTCATGGATAGGTGTGGGCTATTCCCTCGTTATTTCATTATCAATTAAGCAGGTAAAAGGTCTGGAGTTGATTCTAGGTGTGACATTTGCATTTGGAATCAGTTGATGTCGACTCTCAATATGAGATCCAAAGAGCTGTCTCTATCAGTGAAGCAAGCCATCATTAGGCTGAAAAATCAAAACAAACCCATCAGAGAGATAGCAAAAACATTAGGTGTGGCCAAATCAACTGTTTGGAACATTCTTAAAAAGAAAGAACGCATCAGAGAGCTCAACAACACCAAAAGACCCGGAAGACCACAGAAAACAACTGTGGTGGATGACAGAAGAATTATTTCCCTGGTGAAGAAAAACCCCTTCACAACAGTTGGCCAAATCAAGAACACTCTGCAGGAGGTAGATGTATATGTATCAAAGTCAACAATCAAGAGAAGACTTCACAAGAGTGAATATAGAGGGTTCACCACAAGATGCAAACCATTGGTGAGCCACAAAAACAGGAAGACCAGATTAGAGTTTGCCAAACAACATCTAAAAAAGCCATTACAGTTCTGGAACAACATCCTATGGACAGATGAGACAAAGATCCACTTGTACCAGTGATGGGAAGAGAAGAGTATGGAGAAGGAAAGGAACTGCTCATGATCCAAAACATACCACCTCATCAATGAAGCATGGTGGTGGTAGTGTCATGGCGTGGGCATGTATGGCTGCCAATGGAACTGGTTCCCTTGTATTTATTGATGATGTGACTGCTGACAAAAGCAGCAGAATGAATTCTGAAGTGTTTCGGGCAATATTATATGGTCATATTCAGTCAAATGCTTCAGAACTCATTGGACGGCGCTTCACAGTGCAGATGGACAGTGACCTGAAGCATACTGCAAAAGCTACCAAAGAGTTTTTTAAGGCTAAAAAGTGGAATGTTATGCAATGGCCAAGTCAATACCCTGACCTGAATCCGATTGAGCATGCATTTCACTTGATGAAGACAAAACTGAAGGGAAAATGCCCCAAGAACAAGCAGGAACTGAAGACATTTGCAGTAGAGGCCTGGCAGAGCATCATCAGGGATGAAACCCATCGTCTGGTGATGTCTATGCGTTCCAGACTTCAGGCTGTAATTGCCTGCAAAGGATTTGCAACAAAGTATTAAAAAGTGAAAGTTAGATTTAGGATTGTTTAGTTTGTCCCATTACTTTTGGCCCCTTAAAAAGTGAGAGGCACATATAGAAACCGTTGTAATTCCTACACCGTTCACCTGATTTGGATGTAATTACCCTCAAATTAAATCTGAAAGTCTGCAGTTAAATCACATCTTGTTTGTTTCATTTTAAAGCCATTGTGGTGGTGAATAGAGGCCAAAATATGAAAATTCTGTCAATGTCCCAATATTTATGGACCTGACTGTATATATATTTTCATATTCCTGTTTCCTCATTCTCTTGTATGGACTCTCATGGTTTGTTCTATAACCAATATTATATGATTATCCTGCACTGTATACAAAGAGAACCTAATTCTGAGTCAGAGTTGAGCTTTTTTGTTTTTGCTACGGAGTGTGAGCAAAAATCCTTGATAACTCGTACGGCTCATGTGTTAGAATTGTAGTAGCAGTTGAGACACACTGTGTGAAATGATTTAGCAGCCCCAAAGCTGACTTTATTTTATTCTTTTTGTAGATTTTTCTTTTATCAAAGCGCGCAGCAGCAGACTGTCCATAGGACGTCTGCGCTGCAGCTCCGTCACCCTGCCGGCGCCGCGACGCCAGTACCGAACTGTGCTAGCCGGGCCCCGCGGAACATCCCGGACTGCAGCCGGATGTATGGTCTCAGGGGATAGACCGGAGGTGCTGGCTAGACCACCAGGTACTTGTAGTTGGTGAGGGAGCCAGTGTACCGGGGGTTATTTGCCAGCCAGGGGAGGCAGCCTTCCCTGTTTAGCAGCTCCACCCCTCAGCTCAGTGCGCCTTTCCACTGCCGCCTGGCTTTGTTAAACTGTTTCCTACTGCGGGCCACGCCCCCTCTGAGGTCTCCGGCGGCCATTTTCTTGGATGGTGCAGTCGTAGATCTCTCAGGCCAGCGTGTGGTCCAGTCCCCCTACATACCTCTTCCTTGGTTTGGAGTATGCAGCACTATAGCCTTCCCAGACACTGAATCTGGGCAGTTGATTGTAGTGCCACTTTGCAGTATACTTCTGCATTGTATGTGACTTATGCTAGCACTGCTTGTCTGTGTCTTTGTTTCCTAACTGTCAGCATATATTTATACCTTTCCTCTAACTCTACCCTAATACAGGGGTAGTTAAGGTGGTTATGTTACCTCGCATATATAAAAGATAATATTTGTGAGGTCTCACACATACTGTTGTTTGCTGCGCTGTGCCATATTTAGGCAAAGGGCTCCTGCAGCTTACCAAAGTGTCAGACAGGACCAGTGTGTCGCATACTTAGGCAGTGGGCTCCTGCAGCTTATCCAAGCATCAGTCAGGACCAGTGTTTTTTCTCGGACTATTACCTTAACACACAGGTGTATTCAGAGGTTTTCCTGTGCCTCACCTTTATAGAACTAAGTATCTGTGAGGTTTTGTCACCTACATTCGTTGCACTGTGCCATATTTGGGCTGTGTGCTCCTGCATCTTACCCAGGCATAAGACAGGACCAGTATATTGCTTACTACCTGTACTAGTATCCTACATACAGAGTGGTTGCATTATACCCAGTGCGATTTACTCTGCAGCTATGTCTAGCAAAGGCAAGAGTATTAACAGGCATCTGCCCCCATACTGCTATCAGGCAAGTTATGGTATATAAATTAGGGGTGTGCACCGGCCACTTTTCGTGTTTTGGTTTTGGATCTGGATCTTTCTTCGTGTTTTGGATCTGGATTGGTTTTGCCAAAACCACCCTTCCGTGTTTTGGGTTCTGGGTTTTGTGTTTTGGATCTGTATTTTTTTGAAAAAAAGCATAAAAACAGCTAAAATCACAGAATTTGTAGGTTTTTCTGCTCCTATGCTTTTATTAACCTCAATAACCTTAATTTCCACTCATTTCCAGTCTATTCTGAATACCTCAAACCTCACAATAGTGTTTTTATGTCCAAAAGGTTGCACCGAGGTAGCTGGATGACTATGCTAAGCGACACGAGTGGGCGGCACAAACACGTGACCCATCTAGGCGTGAAACTGCAGTGGCAGACAGGATGGCATTGAAAAACTAGGCCCCAAACTGTACATAATGCAAAGAAAAAAAAGAGGTGCAAGATGGAATTGTCCTTGGGCCCTCCCACCCACCCTTATGTTGTATAAACAGGACATGCACACTTTAACAAACCAATCATTTCAGCGCCAGGGTCTGCCACACAACTGTGGCTGAAATGATTGGTTCGTTTGGGCCCCCACAAAACAAGCTGGCAATTTATCTGTCCCTGCACAAACTGGCTCTACGGAGGCAAGATGTCATCCTCATCCTCCTCATCCACCGATTCCTCACCCTCTTCAGTGTGTACATCCTCATCCTCACAGAGTATTAATTCGTCCCTGCTGGAACCACAGGTCCCTCTGTACGTTCTGGAGGCTGGTCTCCCTGGAAGAGTTGATAATTCATTTTATGAACATCATCTTCTCCACATTTTGTGGAAGCAACCTCCTACGCCTTTCGCTGACAAGGTTCCCGGCTGCACTAAACACTCTTTCGGAGTACACACTGGAGGGGGGGCAACTCAGGTAAAATAGAGCCAGTTTGTACAGGGACCTCCAAATTGCTTCTTTTTCCTGCCAGTACAGGTACGGACTGTCTGACATGCCTACTTGGATGCTGTCACCGATGTAATCCTTTAACAGACAGACGCACGCTTGTCGCTGCTGCTTTGAGGATTCAAGTGCGGCTACAGCCCACACAATTCACATAGACAGAAAAAAGAAGAAGAATATTTTTATTGTTTGTGTAGCACACTTTGAGGGTGTCACCACCCTTTAACAGACAGACGCACGCTTGTCGCTGCTGCTTTAAGGATGCAGGTGCGGCTACAGCCCACACAATTCACATAGACAGAAAAAAGAAGAAGAATATTTTTATTGTTTGTGTAGCACACTTTGAGGGTGTCACCACCCTTTAACAGACAGACGCACGCTTGTCGCTGCTGCTTTAAGGATGCAGGTGCGGCTACAGCCCACACAATTCACAAAGACAGAAAAAAGAACAATATTTTAATTGTTTGTGTAGCACACTTTGAGGGTGTCACCACCCTTTAACAGACAGATGCACGCTTGTCGCTGCTGCTTTAAGGATGCAGGTGCGGCTACAGCCCACACAATTCACAAAGACAGAAAAAAGAAGAAGAATATTTTTATTGTTTGTGTAGCACACTTTGAGGGTGTCACCACCCTTTAACAGACAGACGCACGCTTGTCGCTGCTGCTTTGAGGATGCAGGTGGAATCTAGACGGGATTTGGAACCGAGGACACACTACCTCCATCAATTGTCTAAATCCCACTGCACTAATGTCGGATACCGGACGCACGTCTAACACCAGCATAGCAGTCAAGGCCTCAGTTATACGTTTTGCTTCAGGATGACTGCTGTCGTACTTCATCCTCATCGCTAGGGACTGTTGGAGGGTCAATTGTTTAGTAAAAGTAGTGATGTTCCTACTTCCTCTCTGGGATGATGAACAACTCCCAGCAGCAGCAACAGCACTAGGAGGAAGTGGTTCTTGATCTTTCCCTATTTTATTTTTATCGGAGAAAGTTTGGTCCTCCATTTATGTTATATTGATATATATACGTGCGGCTAAAGCGCACACAAACACAGAAAATATTTTTTTATTTTTGCTGGAGAGTAGTGCACTTTGTGGGTTACACCACCCTTTAAGAAATGAGCCAGCCAGCTCTTTACTTATGGGACACAGGCGCACGCTTGGCGCTGCTCCTTTGTTGATGCACGTGCAGCCACAGTGCACACAAGTCACAAACACAGAAAATATATATTTTTTTGGTTTGGAGTGTACTTTGGGGGTTACAGACCCCTTTAACGGTCAAGCCTGCCGGCCCTTTACTTATGACACAGGCGCACGCTTGGCACTACTTTGTTGATGCACATGCGGCTACTGCGCACACAATTCACAAACACAGAAAATAATTTTTTTTTTGGTTTGGACTGGAGTGTACTTTGGGGGTTACAGCACCCTTTAACGGTCAAGCCAGCCGGCCCTTTACTTATGACACAGGCGCACGCTTGGCACTACTTTGTTGATGCACGTGCGGCTACTGCGCACACAATTCACAAACACAGAAAATAATTTTTTTTTTGGTTTGGACTGGAGTGTACTTTGGGGGTTACAGCACCCTTTAACGGTCAAGCCAGCCGGCCCTTTACTTATGACACAGGCGCACGCTTGGCACTACTTTGTTGATGCACGTGCGGCTACTGCGCACACAATTCACAAACACAGAAAATAATTTTTTTTTTGGTTTGGACTGGAGTGTACTTTGGGGGTTACAGCACCCTTTAACGGTCAAGCCAGCCGGCCCTTTACTTATGACACAGGCGCACGCTTGGCACTACTTTGTTGATGCACGTGCGGCTACTGCGCACACAATTCACAAACACAGAAAATATGTTATTTTTTTAGCACTTGGGGGGAGCACCCCTGATGGACAGAGCACCCCCTGGACAACACTACAGCACCTCTTTAGGACTGGGACACTGCACAGGACTTTGGAGTGGACACAGCCCCTATGGAGAACTGACTGCACAACACAGTCCAGCCAGCCCCTATGGACTTTGAAGTAGTGGACACAGCCCCTATTAACAACAGCAGCACAGCACAACACAGCCAGCCCCTATGGACTTTGAAGTAGTGGACAACAGCAGCACTACACTACACTACACTACACAGCCCTAACTCCCACCCTCCCTCTTCACTGTCCACAGCCGAGTGAGAAAATGGCGCCGACGTGGGTACCTTATATAGGATCCAAAACCCGCGAGACTCGGAAGGCGGGAAGATGACGTTTTGCCTCGATTTCAGAATCCGAGTCAGGCGGGAAAAGTCGAGCCTGACTCGGATCGGGCTCGGATCAGGGGGGCTCGGGGGGGTTCGGATTTCAGAAATCCGAACCCGCTCACCCCTAATATAAATATATATATATATATATAATATATCCCCCGAGGGGGTTATCACAGCAGGACGTAATGCCCCCTTTGGGGTTGTCACATCAGGTTCAGGCGATACAGGTACCTCCTGTACCCCCACCATGAGTAGACGTACTCTCTAACTCAGTACAGAGTCTGATGGCTGCATCTAATGCCTTTCAAACCAGGTTGCAAGGTGGGAAACCTCTACCCAGTAAATCCTTGACACGTCCTGTGTTAACGTCACAGTCCACGGACAGATGCTCATCTCTCTCTAACCCTAACTCCCCTCCAGAGGAGGATGAGAGTCGGTCATAAATTAATATTCTTGCCTTGGGGCGAGCTGTCAGATCCATCTTATTAATAGAAGATGAAGAGCCAGCCCCTAAATCCAAGAACCTTCTGTTTAAACAACAGAAAGTAGCTCCGGCAGAATTCCCTCTATCGGATCATCTAGCTGAACTCATGGCTGCAGCCTGGCAGTTGCTTGGTAAGAGGTTTCATACTGACCGGTGGATTCACATGTTACGCGTTTAATTTAAAAGCGCTACGTTGCCTATTCCTACAGTTACTTCCTTGAAGGATCCTACGGATAGGACAGTTGAAGCTTGCCTGAAATCGATACTTTTTTTTTTTTTTTCAGGGACTGTTGCCCGTCCAATCATGGCTATTGCATGGGTGGCTAAAGCTTGAAGACTCTTTTCCCTCAGATGCTTCTAGGGATCAGATGTTTTTTTGTTGTTGCTTACATACGAGATGCAGCCTATTTTGGAAAGCGACATTAGATGCCAATCTCCTAACCTCCAGAGTCTTGGCCGCGGCTGTGTCTGCCCGCCGTACCCTGTGGCTACGCTCATGGAAGGCTGATGTTTATTCCAAGAAAGGCCTAGAAGGTGTACCCTACAATGGAGAGATCTTGTTAGGCACAGACCTTGACAAGATTGTATTTACTTCTACTAGGCCTAGGAAAGCATAAAGGTCAGTCTTTTCCTAGGCAGTCGGCTTCCACTAGAGCCGCCAAACCCAAGACCAAGCGGACCTGGAACACCAGACGCCCTGCTTCAAAGCCCGAGGATAAACCCTCAGCCTGATGGGGCGGGCCTCCCTCTGGGATATCCCAGAGTGGGAGGCTGACTTCTTCAGTTAGCCCAGTACTGGTGTCAAAACATCACAGATACGTGGGGAAGAGAAGTGGTCTCAAAGGGGTACGCCCTCTCATTTCTCAGACGATCTCCCCACCAGTTTTTCTACACAGGCCCTCATTCAGAACCGAACAAGGCCTTACAAATCCAGAAAGCTATGCAGTCCTAGCTGCAAGCAGGGGTAATTGTGCCAGTCCCACTATCTCAGTGAAGGTCTGGTTATTGTTGTTGTTCTACTTTCTCGTTCAGACGCCGAATGGGTCTCATCGGCCTATCCTCAACTTCAGATCCTTGAACAAATTCCTAAGGGTCCCAAAGTTCAGGATGGTAACCCCTACGCTCCATCATCCTAGCTATGCAGTCTGGATATTCAGGACGCGTACCTAAGCTCCACGGGTGTTTACCATAATTATGGCTATCACGGCGGCCCTCCTGCGTGGTCAGGGTGTCCCGACTGTTTCCATACCTGGACGACCTCTTTTGGTTCCCGGACTGGGTAATCCTAACGACGGACGCCAGTCTCCCGGGTTGGGGCACAGCGGCCGGTCCACGCTCTTTTCAGGACTGTTGGACATCTGTCGAATCAACCCTGCCAGCCAGCATATTGGAATTTCGAGCTGTCTACAGGGCCCTCAACCTGGCCCAGCACATACTTCACGGAAAACCTGTACAGGTTCAGTCCGACAATGCCACCCAATGTAAGGTGGCTTACATGGACCATCAAGGAGGCACTCTAAGTCGGGCAGCAATAACAGAAGTGTCATGCATTCTGACATAGGCCGAGGGTCACCTCCTGGCCATCTCTGCCGTGTTCATTCCGGGAGTTCTCAATTGGGAAGCAGACTTCCTCAGCTGTCACGACGTGCATCCCAGGCAATGGTTGCTTCTCCAAGAGGTGTTTCAACTCCTAGCTCACAGATGGAGCCTCTGAGGTGAACCTCATGGCTGCCCGATACAATCACAAACTGCTAGTGTACAGTCTAGAACATGTGATGCCGAGGCAACCTTTGTAGATGCACCATTGAAATGGACCTTCCAGTTTGCGTACCTTTTCCCTCCAGTCCCCCCTTCTTCCTCGAGTTCTTCGGAAGTTCAAACAAGACTGAGGCACTGTCCTGCTGGTGACTCCAGCTTGGCCCAGACATCACTGGTACTCAGATCGGAGTCTCTCAATCGACACTCTGTTCCTACTGTCTCAACGTCCGGACCTGTTGTCTCAAGGTCCTTGCCTTTACCCGGACCTTTATCGTCTGTCTTTGACGGCGTGACTCTTGAGACATCCCCCTGATGTCAAAAGGATTCTCTAGCTCTGTAGTCATCACTATGCTCAGATCATGTAAGCCCAGCCTCTGGTTGGATCTAACACAGAGTGTGGCGTACATATTTCCAATGGCATTGTACCAGAAGCTACGATCCTCAAGTATTTATTCTTTCCTTGCCTTCCTTCAAGCTGGATTGGACCTTGGACTTCGCCTTGCTTCACTGAAAGTGCATGTCTCTGCTCTATTCCTTTGCTTCCAGCGTAAACTTGCCCCACTTCCGGATGTCCACACCTTTCTCCAGGGTGTCCTCCGGATTCAACCTACCTTTGTCCCTCCAGTGGCTCCATGGGATTTGTCAGTAGTTCTTAGTGCCCTCATGGGGCCTCCATTTGAACCCCTGGATCCTGTGGAACTGAAGTGGTTCACAGCGAAGACTTTTTCTTATGGCTATTGCATCTGCCAGGAGGGTGTCAGAATTGGGGGCACTCTCCTGTCGTCATCCCCCCCCTTTCTGATATTTCACCAGGACAGGGCTGTGCTCCGCACTCGCCCTGAGTTTCTTCCTAAGGTGGTTTCTCATTTCCATATAAGTCAGGAAATTATAGTACTGGCCTTTCAGTCACCAGATCTCTTGGCTGGTGAGGCCTCATTGGATGTGGTCCGCGGTTTCAGGATTTCTGTGGACCCTACCAGTTCCCTTCGGAAATCAGACTCCTTGTGTGTGGTCTATGGATGTCACAAAAAGGGATGGCCAGCCAATAAACAAACATTGGCCAGATGGCTTCGTATGACTGTCTCGGAGGCTTACACACAGGCAGGCCTGCTGATTCCGGCTTCTGTTACTTCTCATTCTACTCGGTCTGTGGGCCCCTCGTGGGCAGCTCGCCGTGGCGCCTTGGCTGTTCAGCTGTGTAAAGCACCCACGTGATCTTCTATTAAGACCTTTCTAAGGTTTGATACCGTCGCCTCTCGGGATGCTTCCTTTATGCGCCGGATTCTTCTCTCAGCGCAGGAGCATCCCCACCCTTTAAAGGACTGCTTTGGGACATCCCCAAGGTCTCCCTGTGGAGCCTATGGACCCTGAAGAAGACAATGAGAGTTATGGTAAGAACTTACCTTTAACTCTCTCTATTTCTTCGAAGTCCACAGGGCACCCACCCTGACGCACCTGGGCTATACTTCTGGTCACCGGTTTCCCGTCTCCTTCTCTGTGAGAGTGTGATTCTTGTGTGTACCAGTCTTCCTTCTCTTATCCTCCTCCGACCTTTGGCTACTTACCAACTGAGGTGCCTCGGGGGCGGGCTATAGGGAGGATGGACCAGTGCATCCTGGGAGCAAAAGCTTTAACTGTGTGGTGCCCGGGATCCAGATCCAACCTACACCCCAAGGTCTCCCTGTGGACCTTATGAACTTCGAAGAAATAGAGTTAACAAAGGTAAGTTCTTACCATAACTCTCATTTTTGTCTTTAGGAACTATGATTGCAGAGTGGGCTCTGGGTTATGATCTAATGCCAATTACATGAGCTTTTATTAAAACTGTTTTCTTCACGACCTTATTGAAACACTTATCTAAACACTTAACAGACTTTATTTTCTTTCCCGTTTTACAGATCAAATATGGAGACACATCCGCATCTAAAGGTGTCCTGTTTGCCACTTATTCAGCACTGATTGGGGAGAGTCAGGCTGGAGGTCAGCATCGGACCCGAATTAAACAAATAATAGACTGGTGTGGGGAAAACTTTGATGGAGTTGTATCCTTTATTCAAAATTAGTACATTCTGTTTCATTATTGACGATTTAGATAAATTAGTATATTGCCTGCATAAACAGAGATTAGTATACAGGAGTAGTCACAAAACATTAACAACATTGATTATTTTACAAATTTTGACATACTTTCACTATATTACTATATTTGCATTGTTGCCCTACAATTTTGATATCTATCTATCTCTTATTCTTATGTCTTTCTGATGACTGTGCATGGAAGCCCTGAAACGTTGAAGTATAAGATTTCTGCAGTGCCGTGTGTCTGTTTTGTCGTGCATGGCGCTTCAAACTACTCCTCTCTTTATATATTAAACAATTAGATACAGGAGAGTGGCTGCACTTTGGATAAATGAATAAATAACACAGCTGTGTTATGGTTTTGAACGTTTCAGCACTTTAATGCACTTTCATCAGGAACAACAATACATGATACAATAACAAAACACTCAGCTCTAAATACCCCATCAACCATGCTTGCTGGACGCCGTTCCCGGTTTCCAGTCACGCTGGACGTCAGTGGGGAGTGAAGTGTGCAAGTTGCTAGGATACCCGGCTAAAAAAGTGAAAAAAATAACATAGGATATAGGCAATACAAACACAGGTTAAACTGTGAGACAGAATACACAAACAATAGGCGCTAACCTTATAGGTAATTTATGGCTATATATATATATATATATATATATATATATATATATATATACTCAATTTATAAATACTGGATCAATGTTACGGTGTGCTTTTTAAACACAGTGGATTACCCACAGACTTGATCTCACGGATTATGCCGTAGGACTTTTCATAAATATATAAGCGATACATTGCTACATTTGCTAAATTGGAACATTGAGACTTTTTATCTTAACAAGGTTGAAACATTTTTACGAATTGATACAACCTCTGATAATATCAACTATGTACTCTTATATGCAATTTGAGCATTGTTCTTTAGTACTGCATTTGTGCTAGTTTTTAATTAGATTTATATATGATTGTGTTTATTGGCCAATTGATGCATCTCAATTTCAATCTATATAAAACTGGTTTTCTGTTTTTTTTATAAATTATATTTAATTTTGTTTATTACTATCCTTCATTGTTATATAAACTAAGACAATGCTAAGTTACAGTGTATACACAATCACAAAGTACTAGCAGAATGGATACATCGTGGAAATAGCAATGGTTTATAAATATTACACAATACTGCTACATAAAACAATTCTAGTCACTCTGAGTGACACTTCTCTAAGGTTGCAATAAATGTAGTACTAGCAAATAGACAAATATGACGAATTTACGGCAGTGTTGAAAGAGTAGACTGAGATACATAAAAAGGCTAAGGCTTATATAAAAAAACTTTGTAAGCCCAAAGTTTCATTTAGGCCACATGGGACCAATCTATCAATCCATCTTGTTTCAAGTTGAAGTAAGTTTCTTGCCCCTATCGCCACTTCTTGGTAATGCTGAAACTTTGTGTATGATACAGTATCTTATACTAGAAAGGTTATGTTTCGCTAGGTCAAAATGCTGCGCCATGGGTTGACCACTAGTCCCTTTGGCAATTGGTTCTCTGATGGCAAAGCGATGGAGCGCCATGCACTCCTTAAATTGGCGCTCAGTTTTACCGACATACTGTTGTGCACAATGGCATGTTATAGTAAAATTATGAGTTTTCTCGTGCATGCAAGATGTCGAATTTTAAACTTTTCCCCCGTGGATGGATGATAAAATGCACTACCTTTCTTTAAGTATTGACATGTCAGGCAGTTAGAGCATTTGTGGCAACCAGGTATGGGTTGGCTTACAAATGTTAAACTAGGGGTCTTGCCCATCTAACATGGTTAAGAGCACACAGTAGCCTTTTCCAACCACCAGCCTTGTGCTCAGACCTGTTTTGTCTGCTGGTACACTTCATCAAATGTCGCACTTGAACAATGCACCATTGCAACCATTTGGCTAATGCACTGCTGCAGCAAACTCCAACAATCATTCCACATTCAAAGTTCATCAGATTGCGTTATCTACCCAGTATTTCAGGAGAAATACACTTCCTTAGACACTGCATACCTTAGCCTTTCGTCTCTTAAAAGTTCTGAACAGTTGGATCTATGAGGATGTGAGTGCGGGATATTTTGGATTATATATAGATATATATATATATATATATATATAGATACAGATATATATATATATATATATATAGATATATAGATATATATTATAATATGAAAGTAGAAAACTGCACCAGTGGCCATATGCTGGGGTGCAAAAATCCCAATGTCAACTAGAACAAGCAATCATAGTCCATAAAAGAGAGCACTCACCAGGCTTGTATTCCAAAAGGAAAAAGTTCTTTTAATTTCTTATATCATAGTACAGGTCGACGTTTCGGTCTCAAAGTAGGACCTTTATCATGACCGCCAAGAGCAGAAAATCAGTAGCTAACCACCACCACCATTGCCTTATGTACCCATAGCCAAGGCTGGACACATCCCCTGGGGCGGCGCCGATCGCGCCAGGTACACTATAATCCTAATTAGCGGTCACCAGACCTCCACTCACATGACAAGAGCACCCTACTTAAATCTAAACACTTACATCCTCCACGCGGCTCCTTTCCAAAAGAGCGCCACGTGTGTCACTGACAGCGCTAGCGCCAGAGGTCACGTGACTCAGCAAAACCGGAAGTCACGTTTACACAGGTGTCACTCGCTGTTATAGTTACACAGGCTTGCGTTCCATACTTTGGAACGCATAGCCACTCAGAGTATAGTAAACTTATAGCACCGGTTACCTGTTGAATATTCAATAAATCCCAGCACTGCTACTCTAGAGGGGAGGTTATACACTTGCTTATGTAACAACTTTTCTTAAAGGGCTGTCCAAAACCTTAGGCGGGTAACCACAGCAACCCAGGATAATAATTATCACCAGATCACGTGACTGACAACATACCAAGACATACCACATATAACATACACATAATATATACATTTTGGTCAACAGGTCCAAAAAAGGTCCATATAAATATCACATTGTGCTATGGTCATTAAAAGGACTTGGGTCACTGAGTATTACCGCCTTATAATAAAAAAAACATACAAAAATCATAAAAAAATGTTAAGGGGATTTACCTCATTTAAGCCCCTTGGCATCAGTGTGCCCAACTGGTGGATCCATTTTGCTTCGCTTCTCTTCTCAAAAGCGTACGGCCTCTATCACCGCCTTTAGGAGCTAGTGCAACCCAATCGATGTGTGTGTATATGTATGTATGTATGTATGTATGTATGTATATATATATATATATATATATATATATATATATATATATATATATATATATATATTTACATTAGAGAATGTCATTGGTAACTGTAGTTACTGTTGTGTAGGTTATTTCCTTGACCCTTCACCTTTACAGATTGTGTTTGACGAATGTCACAAAGCCAAGAATGCTTCGTGCACCAAAATGGGTCGTGCGGTACTGGAGCTACAGAACAACCTGCCTTTGGCACGAGTGGTGTATGCCAGTGCCACAGGTAAGTTTATTTTCACCACTACTTAGTGCTTTACTAGACCCTTCCTATCCACTCTCAGAGGTGCAGTCTGTCTCACTCTTTTGGCAAGACCAAATATTTCACCATCTAGATTCAGTTTCCTTCTCATTCAATCACAGGTGCATCTGAGCCCAAGAACATGATCTATATGAGTCGGCTGGGTATCTGGGGAGAGGGCACATCTTTTGGCACTTTTGACGAGTTCTTGCACGCTATTGAAAAGAGGTACTCCTTTTACAGTGTAGGGAACATTGGTTTGGTCACAGGTGTCATGGAGAGAACTATGACTGTGGGGTTCAATGGGAGAACTGTGTATTTATTGGCTCAAAGTAGTGTGGGAAGCAGACTGCAAAGAATCTTAAATTAATATCTTTGGATTTTTAAGTATATACCCCTTACCCTGTCTTCCCTTGGTTATTATTTGTTTTATTTCCTCCTCTTTGTACAGAGGTGTGGGTGCTATGGAGATTGTTGCCATGGATATGAAGGTGAGCGGGATGTACATTGCAAGACAGCTAAGTTTCACTGGTGTCAACTTTCGAATTGAAGAAATTCCCCTGGATGAACCATTCAAACAGATGTACAACAGGGCTGCACAATTGGTGAGAATAGTAGGAGTACATTTTTGTGGGAGCAAATGCACAATTAACTTGGAATCTAATAAGCATTGAAGGACAGCACATCAGTGGCTTAAGAGCTAGAATGCATTCTCTCTATGCTCAATGCAGGGATTGGAGGCAGCCTTGGGAATACTGTATTTGTGAGTGGATGCAGCATATGGATTACTATGGGCCTGATGCAGTTCCTGATGCAATCTTTAACAAACTGAGCATGTCCTGCAGCATATGCAACTTGGAGCACTAAGTGATACAGAGTTGTACGCTTCACATTGGCTTCTCTTTTATGGTTGAATCCGTGTTACCTTGTGGCAACAGGGCATTCACACATAGTGTCCCCATGGCATATAGAAAGAGTTGCGGGCTATTCAGAGATGAGCTTGTGCACAGATCTGTCCAATATCAGTTGGAACTTCTGGACCAAGGATTGTGCTGAGGCAAATGCAGATAATACTGATGACTGCTGTACTCACAAGCGGAGGACGGGAATACAAGCAGCTGTTTGCATAGATTTCGGTTTGCTGGAACTGCAACTTATTTATTACCAGTTATTTCTTCTTCGGGGTCCATAGGGATCCACAGGGATACCATGGGGATATTATGGTTAGAAGACCAGGCACCAAACCGTTAAAGCTTTGGCTCCCAGAATGCCTGGGTCCTCCCCTATATATACCCCGCCCCTAGCCATAGGACTTCAGTTTAGTTGTTCGTTTGGTGGAGCAGGATTCAGACGCACCTTTGTACAGGGGACTGCTTAGGCAGTACTAAGATTTTATTTTTTGAGTTATTTAACTTTGTTTCTTGAGTTGGCAGTACTAAGCGTCGGTATTAGGACGCATGTGCTGCGGCTCCATCTACCTCCGCCGGGCCGCAACATCATTAATTGTGCTGGTGATTTCCGTGGGTCGCAGCTGAGCTTAGCAGCAATGCTGCGACCTGGACTGCATCGGATGCTCTGAGATGTCAGGTAAGGCGATTCCTCGCTTGTGGGGAATCGCGCGTGGCATTTTGGTGTCTGAGACGCACCAGAAGCCACTGTTGTAAGTACCAGAGATTGTCCGCGTTCTTACTACACCAGCCGGGGCATTGTCGTCTGACACCGGGGATCCGCAGCAGACGCAATCTGCTGCCACGAAGCCAGCGTATCCGGCTGGTTAACGCAGCTTAGGGAAGGTAGGCGCTCCGACTCAGATGCAGTCCCGCTGAATGGTTTCGCACATCTGGGTTTCTTCGCCTACCCTCCACGTGTATGAGACACTCACGGTCCAGTGCACCTGGTAGCTGTGGTCTCAGGAGGGTCTGGGTCAGTCTCCCTGTATACCTCTCCTTTGGTTAAGGTATACGGTGCTCTATATCCTACTATTATTTTGCATTGCTGTAGTTGATTTTGAGCCTATTGTAATTATATTGCATATGTTTTGTATGTGACTGTTTTGCTAGCTGCTGTTTGCATTGCACTTCTATCCTACCAATGTGATTGCGATTTAGTGCCTATTTGCAAATTTCTACTGTCAATATAACGATTACTGTTATTTCTTTGAGTGCTTCACATTCATTAGATTTGTGAAGACTCACATAAACTTTGTGATTGTAGCCTTTATTTTGAACATGTCAGAAGATAAAGAGAAACAGGAAGGGTAGCCACCTCTGCTGGTCTCATGTAAATAATGTACGGCAAATGTGTCCACACAGGACATAGAGGTATTGGTGAAGGTAGTCACATTGCATTGTTACCTTTATACGTATATATACTAAGCATAAAGGGAAACAGGAATTCAGACAGTTCTAAATATCACTGCTATTGCTCTATTTGACCCTCATCTACCAGATTTGTAGGGGTTAAATTGTATTTCACATTTATTTGTGAAGACTGAGATACCATCCCCCTCGCTCCTAATTACTTGGAGACGCTCAGCTGAAATTCATCATGGAAATGTTTGCTGAGGGAGATTTGGTCTCTGAGTATACCTTTTCTCCTGCATCCAAGGTATATAGCACTGGAATCCTACCAACTTTTGTGTTTGTATTTATTGATTCAGTGCCGACTTGTAAGTAGAGGAGGCAGAATATTTAGGCATGTAGATTCTACCATACTTATCTACTTAGGTAGTTGATTTTAATGCCCTTTTGCAAATATATGCATTCTATGTGACTTATGCTAACTGCTGGAAAGAAGAGGTTTTTTTTCTGTTGTGTTTCCTAACCCTACCTGATGTATAGGGGTTAGAGACCAGTTCACATTTAATTTTATCTGTGAATAGGGTCACTTTGCATTGTTAACCCTACACTGGTTGTACGTTACTTGGAAGTATTTCCCATGTCTCAGGACAAAGGTTAACAGGAGACTGTTGTCCTTGTGTTAGTTTCATGTAAATGGCCTCTCAGGAGTTCATACAGGATGGACTGTGGTTTGATTGTTATACACCACAACAGTCCACCTCGCCAGCACCTGTTCAGGGGTCAGCTCCCACTTTTGATTACCCGCAGTGATTACTGCCTGCTATGTTTCCTCTTCCCATACATCTTTCCTGCATGGAGGGTTATGTCCACTCAGTTCAGAATCTGGTTTTTAGCATATAACTATCTGCAGATGTTTCAGGCGAATAAGGCGCCAGCCGTCAAAGCATATATATGGATTGGGGTCCCCAAGTGTAGTCCATCCTGCTTTCAGATTCTTATATATCATTTGAGGAGGCAGAGGATACACAGGTTTCTCCCTCTGGGCCTATCTCGGAGGAGGAGCATCACTCATCAGTGGATGTTCTTTTCTAGAGGGGCGATTAATTCAATCCTCATTATAGAGGATTAAGTTCCGCCTCCTAAAGAATAATAAGCCTGGTATTCAGACACCAGAAGGTGATTTAGGCTGGATTCCCTCAATCTGAACAGCTCACTGATGTTATAGGAGAAGCATGGAACACTCTAGGTAGACTGTTTCAGATTCCAAAAATGATTAGTATCTTTTTACCCTCTCCCACAGAGAGAGTGCATTAAGTGGGAAATCCCCCTCCCTACTGGGAATTCTTACGTGACACCTTCTTATAGGGTTACACCCAAGAAGGTTGTTTTCACAACTCTCCCATCAGATCCTATCAAGGCCATTTATACCCTGCTAAATTCAGGGGTGTTAATTCCGGTTCCTTTAACTAACAAGGAAGGAGTTATTACTTAGATTTGTGTTTTGATTTAGAAGCTAAATAGTTATCGCTCTATTCTGAATCTGAAATCTTGCAACAGGTTCATCCGTGTGCCCAAGTTCTGTATGGAGACCCTACTGTCAATTATGCTGGCAATGGAACCTGGGGATTTCATGGTTCCCTGATCATAAAGGATCATATCTGCATGTACCTATTGCACTATTCAACAAGGGTTTCTGAGCTTTGGCTGTTTGTCAGCAACATTACCATTGCCTTTTGGTCTGTCCACAGCCCCTTGGGTGTTTGCTAAGATAATGGCGGTCATGACTGCTCATCTCAGAAGGAGTCAGGATATTGCCATACTTGGACGGCCTCCTGATATTGACAGACTACGGAGGTTTTACAATTGCGAGTGCGCATATTGCTCCAAAATCAGAGGCTAAATTCACTCAGTTAGGCAGGTCCTGTGGTTCATGGATCCATCCTTCAACATGGTGGAATATGCCCAGTTCCATTTCAGACCTCTACAAAGATTGATTCTCTCCAGGTGGAACGGACAGCATCATCTTATAAGGTCTCAGAGGATCCTTCTCACTCCAGAGGTTCATCACTCCCTCCTGTGGTGGCTGAGAAAGCATCATCTAGACAAAGGGTGCCCGTTCTGGACTCCAAATTGGATCTAACCACGGACGTCAGCCTAAGCGGATGGAGGGCAGTGACAGGTCATCATACCTTTCAGGGAAGATGGACAAATCAAGAGGGTCATACCACCTACAGCGACACCATACTGGGCATGCCCCATCTTGGAAGCTATGCTTTTTTGGGCCTGAATAGTACTTGGATGGGAGACCACCTTGGAATACCAGGTGCTGTAGGTAACTGCCAATAAACCTTCTGCAACTGCAAGCAGTATACAGAGCACTGATCAGGGCACATGACCTGCTCAGGGGCAGGCCAGTCCAGATCCAGTCCCACAGTGCGACTACAGTGGCCTACCTCCATCATCAGGGAGGCACAAGAAGTTATGTAGACATGAAGGAAATGACAAGGGTTCTGAGTTGGGCAGAACTTCATCTTCCGGCCATTTTGGCAATATTCATACCGGGAGTGCTAAATTGGGAAGCAGACTCTTAAGTCGCCAGGACATACACGCCAGAGAGTGGTCTCTCTATCCGGGAGTGTTTCAGCCCAATGTAAACAAATTGACTCTACCAGAGATAGATCTAATGGCATCACGCCACAACCACAGGGTCCCCAAGTGCATGTCCAGGTCTAGAGACCCATCAGCGGCATTTGTGGATGCACTGGGATGGGATTTCAAGCTGGCGTATCTATTGCCTCCGATTTCTCTACTCCCAGGAGTTCTCAGAAAATTCAAACAGGAAGGCGGAAAGGTAATACTGGTGGCTTGGGCTTGGCCCAGACGTCATTAGTTCACTGACCTACATAATCTGTCCATAGACAGCAGATTCTTCCATAAAGGAAGAGGATAGGACTAACGCAGGCTCCTTGTCGACATCCGGACTTACTTTGTCTGGTTTTGATGACTTGGCTCTTGAATCATCCATCCTAAGACCAAAAGGTCTTCCAGTTTTGTAATTCAAATGATGTTAGGGCTTGGAAGCCTGCTTCTGCCCGCATCTATTACAGAGATTGGCATTCTTTTACTCAATGGTGTTCCCATAAGGAATATGATCATAGGGTGTTCAGGATTTACCTATTGCCACGCCACACTGGACATGCCAGATCTCGTCTGATCTTGGAGGCTGTGCAGTGTTGGACCCGGTTGTTACTTGGATGGGAGACCACCTGGGAATACCAGGTGCTGTAACTGCTCACCTGGCCACTTTGAGAGTTTTCTGCACTGTCAGTCTGGTTCCAGAAGAAGATTGCTTCATTACCAGATGCTAGAATTTTTTTCCAAGGAGTTCTATGAGTTCAGTCTCCCTTTGTTCCACCAGTAGCACCGTGGGATTTGTTTCTTAAGGGGTTACAAGCTTCCCCATTTGAACCTTTAAACTCTGCAGATTTGAAGTGGTTTACAGCAGAGACAATTTTTCTTCTTGCTATCTTTTCTGCTTGCAGTGTCTCTGATTTGGCAGCGCGCTCTTGTCATTCCCCATTTTTTATTTTTCACCAGGATAATGCTGCTGTTTGTACTAGGGAGGGTTACCTTCCTAAGATAGTGTCCTGTTTTCATGTAAATGAAGAAATTGTGGCTCCAGACCTTTCTGTAGGCGAAGCCTCCCTGGATGTAGTTCATGCTCTCTGTATTTATGTGGAGCGTTCGACTTCTGTTAGAAAATCGGATTCTCTTTTTTGTATTATATGTTTTACAAACGAGGATGGCCAGTTGGTAAACATACTCTGGTGAGATGGCTACGCATGACTATCTCCCAGGTGTATACACAGGCTGATCTTCCTTTCCCAAGCATTGTGACAGCGCATTCTACTCGGTCTGTAGGGCCATCGTAGGCATTCAGTCATGGTGCCTCTGCTGAACAATTATGCAAGGCTGCCTTGTGGTCTTCTGTCCACACTTTTCTTAGGTTCTATGCCTTTGATAGTTTTGCCTCTCAGAATGCTTCTTTTAGCAATGAGTTTTCATTTCCGCTCAAGATCGTCCCCCACCATAGGGGAACTGCTTTAGGACATCCCCATGGTATCCCTGTTGATCCCTATGGACCCCAAAGAAGAATTTTAAAGTTATGGTAGACTTACCTAGATAACTCCTTTTCTTCGAGGTCCACAGGGCACCCACCCTGACGCACCTGGTTTCATTGGGTGAATTTTTTTCGGTCACAGATTCCCTTATCTTCTGTAAGAGTGTTTCTGGTGTACGATTGTTCTTCCTTCTGCTCTTTCCTTATCCTACCTTGAGGCTTGTTAACTAAACTGAAGTGATATGGCTAGGGGTGGGGTATATACGGAGGAGGACCCAGGGCATTCTGGGAGCCAAAGTTTTAACTGTTTGGTGCCTGGTCTTCCAACCATAATAATCCCATGGTATCCTTGTGGACCCTATGGACCTCGAAGAAAAGGAGTTATCTAGGTAAGTCTACCATAACTATATTTGAATAGCGCATACATTCCGCAGTGCTTTACAGAGAATATTTGGCCATTCACATCAGTCCCTGCCCCAGTGGAGCTTACAATCTATATTCCCTACCACATGTACACTCACACACATACGCACTAGGTATAATTTTTGTTGGGAGCCAATTAACCTGCCAGTATCTTTTTGGAGTGTGGAAGGAAACCGGAGCACTCGGAGGAAACCCACGCAAGCACGGGGAGAATATACAAACTCCGCACAGATAGAGCTGTAGTGGAAATCGAACCAACAACCTCAGTGCTGTGAGGCAGTAATGCTAACCATTACACTGCCTGTGTTGCCTTTTTGCGTGCACTTTAGAATCTGGTCTGTATTGGCTCGTTGAGGCATCATAGGGAAGAGTGTATTGGCTCATGAAGGCATCATAGGGAAGAGTGTATTGGCACAAGGAGGCATCATAGGGAATACTGTATTGGTTCGTGGAGGCAGCCTAAGGAAATGCTGTATTGGCGTGTGATGGTAGCCTAGGGAATTATTGTTTTGGTGGGTGGAGACAGTCTGAGAAAATACTGTATTGGCAGGTGGACAGCATAGAGAGACATTGCTTATTGAGGCAATCTGAAGGATTTTTGGGTAGGGCGTTGGAATCAGTGTTGTTCATGGAAGCTGTCAAAATTAATTTTTCACTCTGCACTCATTATTTTCCTTATTATCAACTCCTCTTAGTGGGCTGAAGCACTGGCTGTTTTCCAGAAAGCAGCAGATTGTTTAGGGCTGGAGACTCGCAAATCGCTATGGGGTCAGTTCTGGTCAGCCCATCAACGATTCTTCAAGTACTTGTGTATTGCAGCTAAAGTCCAGCGGCTGGTTACTTTGGCTAACCAGGAGTTGTCCAAGGGCAAGGTGAGTAAATTTGCATCTTTCACCATGGGAATTGTGTGGGTATACATGATACTATGAGAAGTATTTGATAGCTTGCTTGTGTTTTTGAAAGCGACAAAGAAATTACATTGACACACTGGGCCTGATTCAGACTTGGGAATAGAGAGAGTTGGGAATAGAGAAAGATATCTCTCTCAACTGTGAACCTGAACAAACCATATTGCAATGCAAGGGGTGTAAATACATACATTTTTTTACATGTGGGGTAAATACTGGCTGCTTTTGCATGTAGCCCACAAATACTGCACAGCTTTATTATCACTCTACAATTTAGATGTCAGTTTGGAAACACTCCTCCCAAATCTAAATCTCTCTGCACATTTTAAATCTGCCCCACCTGCAGTGCAGCATGGTTTCACCAAGATGATCAGTTGAGAGAGATATCTCTCTCTATTCCCAAGTCTGAATCAGGCCCACTGTCCAGAAGATGTACCTCTCTTACTTTTATACCAATGTGAGGTAATAGAGTAAAGCTGGCCACACACTAGATCAACTTTCATCCAACCAGCCAACTAGTTGATTGGTTGGAATGAAAATCTGGTAAGGAATGGAAGTAACTGATGATCAGCAATTTGCTCCTAAATGCCAAGAAACAGATGAAAATGGCAGTCAGACAAGTTTGTTAAATGTTTGATCAAAACAATTTGTTCAAACAAAAGTTTTTGTCCATTTTCTGGCGTTTGGGAGCAAATTTGCTGATTGTCATTTGCTTTCATCCCTTACCAGATTTTCATTCCAACCAATCAACTAGTTGGATGTAAGTTGGTCTAGTGTGTGGCCAGCTTAAGTGACCAATCTCATTTAATTACATTAAATATGGATTTGAAATGATGGCTTTTGAAAAGTCGGTTGGATGCTCCATACTAGACACTTATTTGTAAAAGGCATGGTGGTATGGTATTTACAAAAACAGCCATTTGGTATGTATTCATATTAAACAGAACCTTCAACTCCTGTAAGACGATCACAGATAGTAGGTTGTTTTCAGTTTAGCTGAACATTGCTGTTATCAACTCAAGTGAATGAATTTTAGATGTATTACTATACCACACGGGCAACCTTCTGCTGAAGTTACATCTTCTCCTTTTTGTACATATCTAATATATATGTATGGTATTTGAATAACAAATGAGCTCTGTGTATAATTCTTAAACTCCAGTTGTCGTATAGTGAGCACCACACACAACAATAAAGCTCAAATTCAACATGACCACATATAGGGTAGGTGGGATGCGGTCATAGTACCAACAGTCGGGATGCTGGCGCTTAGAATGCTGGCGCAGGAATCCCGACACCTGTCAGAATCCCGACACCGACATCCCGGCGTTAAGTACTGGGGTTAGGCCCTAAAGGGGAGGGTTAGATTGAGGGTGCGGGGAAGGTTAGGTTTAGGCAACAGGGATAGAGGATTAGGGGAAGGGGAGGGTTAGGATACTGATTGACAGGTGTCTGTATTCTAACCCTGCCGGGATTCCTGCCTGAGCTCCGGCACTCCATACCCAACGCGGATAGGTAGTCATAATTAATGCTTAGAAGCATTAAAAATGTACACTCTTAGTAGTTAAATTTTATTGTTTACTAGCTGAAATACTCCCGGTTCAAAGTTCTGCCCAGCATCCCGGGGTCAAAGTTACACCAATGGGAGGTCCAACCAGGACCCTTACCCCCCTTAAAACCTGGCCAGGATCCAACTGGACCACCTCGCTATTGGTTTCATCTTGATCAGTTCAGGGGTGTCCGAATGCATAACCAGACAGACAGACAAACAGACTATTGAATTTTATATATAAGATTTGGAGCGTTGTCGCTATGTGGTCTAATAGCTTACTTTTCTGATACTATATAACTATGTAACATTTGGCAGCTTAACCTTGAGAGCTGTGGAAGATATTCACCAACAAACAAACACATTTTCTTCTTTAAACTGTATATATCTGTTTTCCCAGTAGACGTTTGAATATTATTTTATTTATTGACAGTTTCTTATATAGCGCAGTATATTCCGTTGCGCTTTACAATTGGAACATTAATAGAACAAAACTGGGTAATAACAGACAGATATATAGGTAGGAAGGCCCTGCTCGCAAGCTTACAATCTATAAGAATATGAAACCAAACATCTAATTGTGTTCAATACCCTTTTGTACATGGTTTTCATAGGTATCTGCCATATTGTGTTTGTTTTTTTTAATTTAAGTAATTTTTCAATGCAGTGTTTTTAGAATGATTAGTCAAATACTTTGTGTGGTATATTACTGTATATAAATTGTGTTGAATGAGCTCCCCCTGTTGGTGGACAGTAATAATATAGTAGCTCTTGAACTGCTGATTACTGCCAAACTTTTTGTGCTGTGTAAAGACTTGGGGCCTGATTCAGAGATAGGCGCTAATGCAGTCGCAACTGCAATCTCTCATGGATCGCAATTTTGAAAGTATGCTAATGACTTACTTGCCATCCAGTGTTTTGAGACACCCACTGAAAGTATCTCTCATTGGCCGCTTATGCACAAAACCTGAAACCTCAAATGCAGATAAGGCAGCCATCAGCTTTCTGGATAAAGTCTAAAGCTGCATACACACGTAAAGATTTTCTGTCCAACAATCCAACTAGTTGATTGGTTGGAATGAAAATCTGGTAAGGTAAGAAAGCAAATGACAATCAGCAATTTGCTCCCAAATGCCGGAAAATGGACAAAAACTGTTGTTTGGACAAATGGTTTAGATCAAACATTTAACAAACTTGTCTGACGACCATTTTCATCTGTTTTCTGGCATTTAGGAGCAAATTGCTGATCATCATTTATTCCCATACATTACCAGATTTTCATTCCAACCAATCAACTAGGTGGATGGTTGGACAGAAAATCTTTACGTGTGTACCCAGCCTTACATGCCCCCGACACACTGTGTCTCCAGACCCACAACGACGCAGTGGCTAATATATGCACTCCCTGAAAACGGCATTTAAATGTTCAGACACGCCACCGTTTTTTTTCTAACTACCCCGTTACCTCCCCCAAACGCTGACTACCTGTCATTCATTTTGCAAGTGAAACCTCTGTGCGAGCATTATAGCAATTCAGTCACTGCACGTGGCTCCTTGGACATTTTACATCATGTTAAGTTTTGGGAAGTTGCATTGTAGCAATAACTATATTTATTCTTTGCAGTGTGTGGTTATTGGTTTGCAATCTACTGGAGAAGCTCGAACGCGTGAGGTGATGGATGAAAATGATGGGCATCTTGACCGCTTTGTATCAGCTGCAGAGTGAGTGTGAGAATAAAACCGCACAGCATGGCCGGATTAAGGGGGGGGGGGGGGGGGCGCAACTGGAGACAGTCATCCCAGGGCCCCCACACACAGAAGGGACCCCACCTCTAGTGCACCTGCCGAAGAGGGGGCATAGCCAAAATGGCAAGCCCCTATATCACCCGCAAATCGCGGGATTACGGCACGAGGGGCGGGGCCTATTATGTAAGGTACCCGTCCTAATGAGTAACCAGCAGCTCCTGCATGTAAGTGTGTATATATGTTATTGTATATGCAGTATGTTAGTGTGTGAATGTATGTGTTAATGTCTAAATTTGTGTTAGTGTATGTATACTGTGTATCTATGTGTTAGTGTTTTGTATGTGTTCATGTGTTTTGTATACTGTATATGTGTGTACGTTATATATAAAATGTAAGATTGCTGTGTATGTGTGTGTGTGTATATATATATATATATATATATATATATATATATATATATATTTATTTGTGTGTTTAGCAGAAGGCAAGTAACCGAGGGGGGTAGACTCTGTGTGGCTTGGTGGGGGCCCCCACAACTTGGTTACCACAGGGCGCTCACAAGCCTTAATCCGGCCTTGTTGTGCAGCATTATGTTTAGTTAGATAATTATGTAATATTTGTCACTACATTGGAGGATTTGGAGGAGAGAGTGGAATTTTCACATTAAACCACTTTAACATTTCAGGGGTGTCTTCAAGTCTCTGATCCTGAAGCACTTCCCATCAAGCAAGAGGAAACGTGAGAAAGGCTTGCTGAAAAGGAAAAGTGTGTGCCCTTCTTTGTCTGAATTTTTCTACCTTCCATCTAAGTTCACTCTTCTGTACCGGTGTCTCATTCCATTACTACTTTTATCATATGGCGCATCAATAATCCTATGGCCTGGTGTTCGCTTTACCCTTTTCTATTCTACACCTGTTGTCATGTAATTGCTTTCTGTACTATGGAACTTTCTCCTTACACTCCACAGGACGTGGAAAGCCACGTAGTGGGAAAATGTCTCGTCTAGATGGATTAATCCAAATCAGTGAAGAGAGTAGCTCGGATTCTGAAGGCGCGCTGGACAGTGATTTCAACTCCTCTCCCGAGTCCTTACAGGACAATGATGATGTCATCTTTGTAGAACACACATTAAATGGGTTAATACTGCCTGACCATGGTGAGCACTTCTCTGCATGAACTTCACCAGTTATATTTTACCAGTATGATAGTGAAGAAGTTGGTTTTCTGTTTTTCTGTTTTATATTTTATGGTTAATTAAAAAAATATAACCCATAAAGTCAATGGAACAAAAATATGCATAATCAACCAATGAAAGTGTGAATTCAAAGCACCAGTTGATGGAGTGTAAAACCTAAAAAAATATTTGGATCTTTCTTTACTGTAAAGGACAACCTTTTTTTTTAACCATAAATTAATATGGCAGTGATTTAAGCATCTGCCAGCCGTTTCCCCAATCAGACCGGAACCGCTGATCTGCTGGTCGGAATTGCCGTTCAATCTTGGAATCTGTGACATTCTTAATTTGCTGATCACAATTATATTTTGGTCGGGATCGTCAAATCATGCAAATCCGACGTTGGATTTTACCGATGCCCTGGCGTCTGTGGATCAGGGAATTGCCTCAATCCATTGCAGATGTATAGGACCCTTAAGTCCTGAACCACCAATTCTTAGTACCCCACGGCACCCAGTTTGGGAACCACTGTATTATGGTATAAATCCCAAGGTATCTGTATCTTTTAAGTTGGAGATAACAAAATACTAATTAATTGAAGAAACATTGCAGAAAACTTCATAGTTAAATATATAGGACATAGAACTTTTAAAAGCTAAGAAAAGTCAGTCCTACATAGCAGTGAATCTCAACCTTGGGTACAAACACCACCAGGTGTACTAGCTGTGAAGTTCAGGGGTACACAAAATATTGAATCTAGGTGCTAATTAGGGTAAGCAGTGTCATAGTGATCTTTAGCCCTTGCATCACAATAGGATCCTCATAAAAAGCAGTAAAACACAGTGACCTGATCACTGCATAAAATAAATTATATGGTTTAAGTGAAACCCAGATCACTTCTGTCACAGAAGTCCTAATGTCAGAACTTGTGACAAAAAGATCAGCCTATGATATTGCATGTTAATGTTTTCCAGTTTCTAGTTGATTCCAAATAATTTAAGTTGTAAAAAAAACCTAATAATTAAAGGTAAAAAATATTATACTAAGGAAGCATATATGTACTACATTTGTCAATTTACATTTTTCTAAAACTAATATGTGAGAAATATATATGTAGAATTTATTCTATTCTTGACATTTATATTGTTTTTAAGGTCAGTGAGTACACATTATATCTAATAGCAATTATATTGGTTACAAATGTTCTGCTTTGCAAATTGTGGTGTACAAATAATGTAAATGGGCTGCCATGGGGGAGCCAGGTGGGAAATGATTGGGAACCTCTGTTTTAGAGGGACCTCACCTGACATGCCTCATGGCAAGGCAGAGACTGTATTAGTCTTTGAATATCAACCCCTCAACCACTGCAGGTTAATGGCTCTACACTAGTCAGGGAGACGTTGGAGCATAGCGGTGTGTTACAAACCTAGTAATCTTTTTGCAAGCATTTTGCTCTTTTATATGAGCACTAGCTTGTTGGACCCGGCATTTGTCGGGTCAATGTTTTTTTTTTTACTGCGGTGACCACTGCGGCTCCCACTCTGCATAATGGAGACTGCACTGACCATGCCGTTTATAGATATTTTGTGAGTGTATACCCTGCTTCCTTTTAAAAGTGCTGTGTTTTTGGTAAATTGAGAAAAACTAGGAAACTTTTTCTGTATTGTTTCCTTTTTCTGTTATTTTGTTACCTCTATAAATTTATTTTTGTAGCTTAAAAGGACGATATTAATGTTGTGCTTTTATCCGAGGGCATTGCTAATATATTTTGGCCGGAAACCCGTGAAGCTCAGCAGTTTCTGTTTCCTCATAGCAAACAAAGGGTGAAAATATTGTTGCAGCCATGTCTACTGTAATTTTAAATAGTAAGCTGGAGGGGTTTTAGAAGCACCATAAATGAGGAGGAGTTTTGTTTCTTAACTTTTGTTTTTTTTATATTAGGCCCAGAACATGTGGCGCACATGAAGAGTGAGCTGTTGGCCAAGGTAGAGGAATTAGGAAAGGTGTTACCACTCAATACATTAGATGTGCTTATAGACCAGCTTGGCGGTCCAGACAAGGTGGCTGAGGTATGTAGACTATATGTTGTTGCATCTTTCCCTAGGCTAGATTTCTCCAAGTAGTCATGGTGATATCTTTTTCCCAGATGACTGGAAGGAAAGGTCGAATGATTCGTCGCAGTGATGGATCTGTGGGGTTTGAATCTCGAGCTGAGCAAAACTTATCCATAGATAATATTAACTTACGGGAGAAGGAACGTTTTATGAATGGGAGCAAGGTGAGGTCTTGGAACCTATTACAATCACAGAGCTCTTTCTATGTCTCTACACTGGACTTTTTAGGAGAATTAGCAAAGTGACCCTGTTGTGAAACATTCTGCAGGACTCTACAGAATATATTTAGTCATTCACATCACTCCCTGCCTCAGTGGAGCTTACAATTTATATTGCCTACCACATGTACACAAGCACTTGCTGTTTTTGGATTGTGGGAGTAACCTGAGAAACTCATACAAACACGTGTAGAACATACAAACTCAACATTGATAGGACCTTTGTGGGAATCTAACCCAAGACCTCAGTGCTGTGCGGAAGCAAGACAGCCATTGTGCCACTGTGGTATCACTTCATGTATGTTAGGGTTTGTGGATTTGATGGCACTGCACTAGATGGGAGTCCCATTATCTTTGTCAGTACCAAGCATACACTGGAACTACTGTGTATACCTCAAATAGATGCATTATATATATTATACTCAGAATTGTAACAGAAATTAAACTAGATATCTTCCTCTCACCAATCACAACTTACAACTCTCCCATACATATCTCATTTTCAAGCTTGTGGCGATTATTTCCGAGGCGTCGAGTTCAGGTATTTCTCTACAGGCTGACCGGCGAGTGCCAAATCAGCGCAGACGAGTACACATGACACTGGAACTACCCTGGAGTGCGGACAGAGCTATCCAACAATTTGGTAAGTTCCTGTGCTTTTGGGATTTTTTTTTTTCTGATTCATGTCTTTCACATTTGCTCACACTGTGCATTAACCTACTTACTTATGATTACTTGTTTGTACTCACTCTGCTACCATATTTAGTGTATACCACATTACTCCCCAGGGCGTACTCACCGCTCTAATCAGGTCTCTGCTCCGGAGTACCTTTTCCTCATCTCAGAGCTAGCAGGAGAGAGGCGATTTGCTTCAATTGTAGCCAAGAGACTGGAGAGCCTGGTGAGTGTACATTAAGCCAATGTAAACTTTTTTTCTCCTCTTGCTTACAAGTGCCAGATTATTAACAGTCTGTGTCCGCACAAACAGGGCGCACTTACTCATGGGGACAGGAGAGCTACAGAATCCAGAGATCTCAGCAAGTACAACTTTGAGAACAAGGTGAGAATGACTGCCCTTCTGAAAGGAGTGTGTGCTTTTACTCTCCAAAGGTGGAAATAGTTCATAGAAGTGTTTCTCTTTCAGTTGTATGTTTTGTAGTGGTCTACAGCTATGCTTGTAGGCAGGCAGTTTAGTAAGCATTCTTTTTCCCTCCATATAGTATGGTTCAAGATCACTGGAACAGATCTTATCTGCAATCCTGAACCAGACACAAAGGGATGTGCCTCCCCCACTTGGGTACCCAGGAGGTCCTACTGCCTTCTTCCAGGGTGAGTAGTTATAACAAGGGAGGCACCCATATGGTGGTGATAGGGTCTCTCAAGCTCATGCATGTCATAATGTACATACAGTTCTGTATAAGAATTATCTGTTAGCCATTCTCCTTACATTAGAAACAGCCTAAATAGGCACTCTGTCATCTGTCTGGCCAACTCATTGGTGATTGTGACTGAACCAGAGCAGGGGAGACAGCAAGGCACCATATCTAATGCAATGCTATGGGCCTTTATTCTCCACTCTAATTAAATCTAGTAACTTATGGAATACCAGTAGAAGTAGCTTTGTGATGATTCAGTCCTTTGTCTATATGGTGTAATTGGATCCCTCCACGGTCTTTATACTGTAACCCGTAAGCTTCGTACACACCTTATATGTACCTATAGCGCCCTCTCATCAGCAATATCTCTGGTTTGCTATACTACAGCAACACTTCCAATTTCAGGCTCTGCACTTTGGACTATCCACAGCTTCACAGGTGTTTACCGAAATCATGGAGGCCCGCCTGCGTGGTCAGGGTGTCCGACTGTTGCAATATCTGGACGACCTCCTGCTCTTAGCAGGATCTGCCGAGGAGGGCATCACCACCATCTGCAGCTAACCATTGCTTTCCTTCACAAGCACAGATGGTTAATCAACTGGAAAAAGTCCTCCCTGAATCTCTCACAGAGAATGATTAATCTGGGAGCCCTGCTGGATTCTCAGGATCAGAGAATCTTTCTGACATCAGACAGGATCTCCACACTTCAACTACGAGTGCGCAGATGTCTCTGCAGTCTCCGGGTATTTATCCACTCAGCAATGCAGGTTCCGGGATCCATGGTGTCCACCTCCGACATGGTGGAGTATGCTCCGTTCCATTCCAGGCCTTTGCAAAGGCTGATCCTCTCCAGGTGGAATGGGTTACCCCATTGGATCAAAGCTCAGATAGTGGTACTCTCTCCGGAGGTGCGTCTGTTCCTCTCTTGGTGGCTACAGACTTCTCATCTAACTAAGGGTCGTGCCTTTTGGATCCCGGACTGGGTACTCCTAGCAACGGACGCCAGTCTCCGGAGCTGGCGCAGTGACCGGTCCACCGATCAAATCAACCCTGCCACTCAACATATTGGAACTTCGAGCTGTCTATAGGGCTCTCATTCTAGTCCAGAACATACGTCATGGAAAACCTGTACATGTACAGTCCGACAATGCCACTACAGTGGCTTATATAAGCCATCAAGGAGGCACTCTAAGTCAGGCAGTGATGACAGAGGGTCACAGTGATGTCAGGCAGTGACATGGCCGAGGGTCACCTCCTGGCCATCTCTGCGGTGTTCATTCTGGGAGTTCTCAATTGGGAAGCAGACTTCCTCAGCTGTCACGACATGCATCACGGGGAATGGTCTCTTCACCCAGAGGTTTTTCAACTCCTAGTGAGCAGATGGGGCCTCCCAGAGGTGCGCCTCATGGCCTCCCGACACAATCACAAACTGTCAGTGTATGGGTCCAGAACAAGAGATGCTGAGGCAACCTTTTGTAGACGCATTATCAGTGAAGTGGACCTTCCAGTTTGCATACCTATTCCCTCCAGTCTCCCTTCTTCCTTGAGTTCTTCGGAAGTTAAAACAAGACGGAGGCACTGTCCTGCTTGGCCCAGACGTCATTGGTACTCAGATCTTCGGAGTCTCTCCATCGATACACCGTTCCTGCTGCCTCAAGGACTGGACCTGTTGTCTCAGGGTCCTTGCCTTTACCCGGACCTGGGTCGTCTGTCTTTGACGGCGTGGCTCTTGAGATATCCCTCCTGAGGTCCAAAGGATTCTCTAGCTTTGTAGTTAAAATTATGCTCAGAGCGCATAAGCCAGCCTCTACTCTGATCTACCACAGAGTGTGGCATACATATTTCCAGTGGTGTCATACCAGAAGCTACGACCCCCAAGTATTTAGGATTTCCAAAGTACTGGCCTTCCTTCAAGCTGGATTGGAGCTTGGACTCCACCTGGCCTCACTGAAAGTACATGTCTCTGCTCTGTGCCTTTGGTTCCAGCGTAGACTTGCTCCACTTCCGGATGTTCACACCTTCCTCCAGGGTGTCCTCTGTATACAACCTCCCTTTGTCCCTCCAGTAGCTCCATGGGATTTCACAATAGTGCTTCATGCCCTCCAGTGTCCTCCGTTTGAACCCCTGGATTCTGTGGATCTCAAGCGGCTAACAGCGAAGACCCTTTTTCTTCTGGCTATGGCGTCCGCTCGAAGAGTGTCAGATTTAGGGGCGCTCCAAGGTCGCTCTCCAATTCTGATATTCCATCAGGACAGGGCTGTGCTTCGGACTCGCCCTGGTTTCCAATGAGGAAATTGTAGTCTAAGCCTTTCAATCACCAGAACTATCGGCAGCTGAGGCCTCCTTGGATGTGATCCGTGCCCTCAGGATATACATGGACCGTACCAGTTCCCTTCGGAGATCAGACGCTTTATTTGTGCTCTATGGATTTCACTAGAAGGGATGGCTTTGCATGATTATCTCACAGGCTTACATGCAGGCAGGCCTTCCTGTACCGGCTACTGTTACTGCTCACTCTGCTCGCTGTGGGGGTCCTTCATGGGCAGTTCGCCGTGGCACTTAAGCTGAACAGCTTTGTAAGGCGGCCACGTGGTCCTCTGTCCATACATTTCGGAGGTTTTATGCCTTTGATACATTTGCCTCTCAGGAAGTTTTATTTGGATGCTGGATTTTCCTCTCTGCACAGGAGCATCCCCTACCTTAAATGACTGCTTTCGGACATTCCCATGGTCTCCCTGTGGAGCCCTATGGACCCTTAAGAAGAAAATGAGAGCTATGTTAAAACTTACCTTTTGTTAACTCTTTCTTCGAAGTCCATCGGGTCCACAGGGTACCCGCTCTGACGCACCTGGCTTCATATGGGCCATGTTTCTGGTCACCAGTTTCCTGTCTCCTTTTACGTGTGAGTGTGATTCTTGTGTGTACCAGTATTCCTTCTCTCTTCTCCTCCTCCGGCCTTTGGCTTGTCACGAACTGAGGTGGCTCGGGGGCGGGGTATAGGGGGTTGGACCAGTGCATCCTGGGAGTTGAAAGCTTTAACTGTGGTGCTCGGTCCTCAACCACCACCTACACTCCAAGGTCTCCCTGTGGACCCCATGGGCTCCGAAGAAAGAGAGTTAACAAAAGTAAGTTTTATCGCAAATGCAAAATTCAAGCAATTGACAATATCTTCTCTCACTCCTGAGATGGGCCTGGCACACATACAGTACAGGGGAATAGGGGGAAGTGGGCAGTGCTCAATACTGGACTCCGCACTGAGGGCGAATGTCAGCAGTGGCAATAGCTGTGTTGCCATATGCAGCTTAAGCTTGCACTCCATTTTTCTGGGTAACCGTCATGTATGTGTAACCATGACCAATAAATGTGTTTTTTTTTTTTTTTCCTTTTTATGCTGACTTACATATTCCCTGTTATCTTGGCTTTTACTGACTAAAGGCTGCCATGGTACCTTACTTTGTGGGAAGTACAGTGTTGAATATTTTTAGAACAAGGAGCCTTTATTGTAAAGTAATAAAGTAATTGTTGTAATATGTAAATCCATAAAGAAGGTTAAAAAGTATGTAAAAAATTTATTATTGATACAATTAAACTGTTATTTAAATTGACAATGTGTTGGACATTTTCGTAACTATAATAGCATTTAGCATTCAGAATGCCACTACTGGGTTATTTTCTGGATATACTGAGCTGTATTAACATCTTAAAACAGGACTGTCATAAGGTCCTCTAGTGGTTATTTGTTTTACTACCTAGTGACTTGAGCACTGCTAGTAAGTAATGTAACAGGCATGCCTGATTATTATCCGTGCATGCTATACTCTCTCCTTGGCATGCCTGATTATTATCCGTGCATGCTATACTCTCTCCTTGGCTTCCTTAAGTGCTCAGTAGAGCTGTAAGATATAGGTAGCCAGCATAGTGCCCTTTGACTGGAAGTATGAAGTTGATCTGCGAGAGTAGAGTTACTGGTCCAGAACTTGCTTCCTCTACATGGCACAGCTTACTGCTGTATGGTCTGGAGGGAGCCTATCTGGGAGTATTCATAAATCACTGGATAGCATTCTTTCCCTCTTTTTATTTTGTTTGTTTGTCTAGCTGCAAAGTTAGTCTCCCAGCCTAACCTCTCCGCTTTGCACAAGATCTGTTTCCCTCATCCACATGCATTACCTGCCTTCATGGTTACAGGACTTCCCACTCTGTGAAATGCCCTCCCATCAGACTTTCTTCTAGTCTCCACACCTTCAAGCATTTCCTGAAAACTCGCCTATCCCACGATATCCACTATACCCATTTTCTGATATTTACCTCGCATACCTGCCAACAATTTAAATCAACCTCCAATCCAAAGAAACCCTGCCTGTTTCTGGCATGGCCACATTCTTTTTGGATGCTGGAATTTGGGACAGTCCCAATAATATCTGTTCTGTAAATGGGTATATGTGGGTGTCCCTTTGTAAGTCTGAATTTTTGCTAGGCTCACTTAGGTGTACCAGGCAGGTTAAAAGACTGAAAGTGGCTCCTGCATTTAGGAAAAGTAAGGTTTCTGTTTGTGATGGTCAGTGGGTGTGTCATCTCTTCAGTGTATGTTTAAATGCTTTATATACTTACTGCACAAACTATTTGCTACATATTTGTGTGGTGAAATATGTTTGACAACCAGACACCATTTCAGAATGAACGTAGAGCCATTGTTAATCTAGCTACATGGAATAATGTTATGCTTTTGTTTTTCTTCTTCATACAAGCGTAACAGGATTTCACTTTATTCTCCTCTCTCCTCAGATATTAAGATGGGTCTACTCTCTGTGGGAATTTGCTGTAGAGAGACCAAGTACAATGTTGTTGTTGATAAAGGTATGAAAAAAATTATCAAAACCAATTCCCCTCTGCGGGCTGGCATCCACAGTGTTACATGTTTGTCATTTGATGGTAGAGAGTCCCTTTTGGCTACACACAGCACTGGCAGCCATTTTGTGACTAAAACAGTGTTCATGAGAATGCAGTCATTTTCTAGGAATTATCACTACATGAGGCGCTTTATGTACATTTTTGCCCCTTCTATCACTTTCTTATTTATTTTCCGCTCTTCTTTCAGAGTGTTCTGTGACAAAGTTTCTGAACCGGATGCTCGGCCTGGAAGTACACAAACAAAACAGTCTGTTTCAGTTTTTCTCCGACACTTTTGACTATCTCATTGAGAAGGACAAGAAGGATGGCAAATATGACATGGGTATTTTAGGTAAGGCTTACATGGCCAATATGTATATTGGAAGCTTTAGTTTAGAATCTGTCAGTGTTAATTTGCTTTAAGGCTTCTTTGAAATGATTGCATTAAACTCCCCCAGACCTGGCTCCTGGAGTGGATGAAATATACCAAGAAAGTAAAGAGATTTTTATGACACCTGGGCATCCTCAGGATGGACAAGTTGTGTTCTACAAGGTAATGTTTTTGCAGCACTGTGACTTATTCTCAGACATCCTTTATGCACCCCTTTGAACCACTGATCCAATCAATTACCTTTTGACAGATCAGCGTAGACCGTGGTATGAGTTGGGAAAAAGCTCTGGAAAAATCCCGGCCTCTCCAAGCTTCAAATGAAGGCTTCTACCTGTCTTATAAGGTGTGTGGATCTGTATATGTGTTGGGAGTTTGACTTGTTTTGGTTCGGTTGGGTATGGGAGACCAGCAGTCATGGTACCTGTTGTCAAAACACGACAGTGGCATCCCGATGCTCAGAATCCCGACAGGGGATGGTAAGTATCCTAAACCTTTCACCTTCACCCCCTAACACTCCTCCTTCCTCCATCCTAACCCTCCCAACCCTGAAACCTAACCGTCCCCCCTTAGTGCCTAAACCTAACAACCCCCCGGTGATGTCTAACCCTAACCCCCCCCTGTCTGCAGCCTAGCCATAACCTCCCCCCAACCGTAGCCTAAACCTTACCCCAACCCCCCTTCCGCCCCTCCCCGGGATGTCACGGGATTCTGGCATCTCAACTGATGTCTGTCTGTATTCCGGCGCCGGTGTTCTGGCCACGGGTCGGGATTTCGGTGCTGGGATTTCGAACGCCGACATCCCGATCGTAGGTAAACTCACTATATCCCGTTTTGATTTTGTGTACTATTTTGGCAAGTTTTTCACGTTTGTTTCATCCTCAGGTCCGAGGTGACATGTACTCTGCAGTTTTGGCTGAGCATAGACATGGAAAGTCATTTAATCTGTATAAACCGAACATTGGGAAACAGAGCCAGCCGGAAACTCTAGATAGCCTACTCAGCAAATACTGCAAGGTACTGCAAATACTGCTACACATCATCATAGCCATCAAGATGCTTTCAGATCAGGGAAATACTTCTGGTGGTAGATTCCTTCATTTGGTGCTTTCAGCCAATTGTGTTATATGTAAGCAGTGTCTGATATTTTTGCTCCGCCATGTTTTTATTACAGTTACCTTGACACAGATTTGGAACAGACTACGAATGGTTTTGCTTTGTTTTTACTTTAAACCCCTTATAAAATAATACTGTTTTGTAGATTTATTTCACTGCTGTCAAGGAGAACTCCAATAATGGTACAGATTAATAATGAATCCCCGTGTCCACCACGTTAGCTAATAAAATTGTGGGAATCCTGACTGCAACACACCAGCTATTCCTGGGGCAGCCAATCATTTCTACTAAATTGAATGGTTTAACTTTTAAAAAAAATAGCCAGAACAATAATGTATTAATGTGTCTGTAATTTTTGTTGTTATTTTTTGTGTTAATGGTGCCACAAAGATTATGCAGTTTTGCACAGGGTTTACATGATATATCAATGGTTCTGTTGCTTTTTTTTGGAACAACACAGAGCAATACATTGTCAAACTAGGTAGAATGTGGATTAGATGCAAGGTTAGGGTAACTTGCTGTATTTTGACACGCAAGTAGAGGTGAGACACTGGTAGGGGGAAGTCAGTTCAGCCTGGACTCATGTAAAGGTGAGCACTCAGAGTGACAGAAATGGACTAGGAGACAAGGGACCAGAAGCTTTGGAAGCTAGGATAGTGCTGAGGGAGGCACAGGAACCCTGCCTGTGAGAGCTTGCATGCTCAGAGGGGTGAACTGGGAGGGAATACATACGAATTACCGCCGGACTTGTGTCCCGACAGCGACAGGACAACACTGCTGAAAATCCAGATCGTCTGCAGGTAAGTATGAACTAACCTAACCCCCCCTAACCCTCCTTACGGGTGCCTAACCTTAACCTTCCCCCCAGTGCCTAAACCTAACCCACCCCCCTCTTCCCCACCGCCTACACCTAAGTCCCCCGGGGGGTGCCTAACCCTCCTTCCCCCTAGCCTAACCCTAACCTCCCGGGGGGATGCCTAACCCAAAGTCCTCCCCGGGAGCCCTAAACCTAACCCTCTCCCCCCCGAGGCTGTCCGCACCGGCGCCCGGCATCACTTCGATTGGCATGCCGGGCGCTGGTCTCCCGGCGTCAGTAAAATGACAGGCGTCTAGAATTAGAAGCCGGTCATTCAACCTTGGCCGGGATAAAGCAGTCGGGAAGCCGGCTGTCAGGCTTACGTCCGCCGGCTTCCCGATTGCATACAACTGGGAGAACAGAAGAGTCATCTGCTTAGTGCTAATAATAATGTGCATAAGATACAATTTCAGTATTATCCTTCAAGCCACCCTTATTACCCCAAACAGTTAGTGCTTGTCTTGTTGTGCACTTTACAGTGTGCTTTTATTTATTTATATGGGTTACATATAAACAGGGGCGGATTGGGAACAAAAAGTGGCCCTGGAAAAATCTCTAGAAGTGGCCCAATGTGGCTAGCACCAAATCAATTGTAAGAGGAACCAAAACCAAAAGTAGGGATAACTATGTTACAATACCTGGTTGACAGAGTTACACCAATAAAAGGCGGAGCATATTTTTAAATTCTAAGAAATTAAACTGGGGTGACGTTTGTTCCTCTGCACTCAAAAAAATTTTTTTTATAGCAATTGTAGCTACTTCAAGCTATACTCAATTAAAAACAAGTAATGTTCGTTCCATATAATGCAATACCTGATCAGTATTTTTTTTCGGGGGAGGGGGGGGGAGAGAGAAAGTAGCAGGGGGTAAAGAGAGAGAGGGTGGGATGGAGATAGAAAAATATATAATAGCCAGACAACACTGGGCATTACAGCTAGTGTGATATAAACAGCAGCCAATCAAATTCAGCCATATTTATATTACAATTTACTGTATAGAGTGAAAGTACTTGTTTCAATTCTGCTGAGGGTTACGTAACTTCTGCACATAGAGCACCGCATTATTAAATAAGCCCCTTAGTGTTTTTTTTTCTTTAAGATGTTGAACATGTTGTAATTTTACAGCATTGATTACATGAGACACACAAAGCAATAGTAACCAAACCAAGCACAATGATCCCTATGGCTACATGCATTTTTTGAAAAGTATCAGTGTGTTTTCATCAACAAGTAGATCTTATTAACTGCTTTGGGGCTCATTTACATTATTTAACTGTAAATAATTTTTATGACACTCCTCTCAGATGTAGCAGTACACGTCCACTTTACCGTGCGCTCATAGGTGCTGTTTTCACAATCTCCCTGAAATGCCTTTTCAAAAGTAGGAGGAAAGTATGCTATAACTACTCCAAAAATGATATTAAAACAACAAACAATGGGCCTGATTCATCATGGATCGCAATTGCAACCACGTACACAGATCGGCCGATGGTGCGTACTGTGCATGCGTATGCACCGCAGTGCGCCGCACCATTGCGATCGCACTGCGATCATGCACACACACAGAAAGCCATAGCAGGGGGAGTGAAGGTACGTCAGTGTTTGGGGTGGTGACGGGGGAGTGGTTGGAGAAACGCAGGCGTGCCAGTCCATTTGAACGCTGTTGCACGGGCATGCATAAATTAGCCATTGCGAATGCATATGCAGCTTGTGTACTCACTGCGTGCGACAAGACATGCAATATCTGAGCTGTAATTGTGCGTGAGGGGCCGATGTTACCGATGTGTACGCAGGACTGCAAGGTATTACGGATGTGAGAAAGCAATAGTTGACGTCTCTATTCTGTCTGAGCAGTTGCAAACATTAGAATATTTTTGCAGCAGAACTGCGTGCAATTACGCAGCCGCGATCACAATAGCAATCTGTGCTGAATCAGGTCCAATGATTCATACATCAAAGGAGAGAAGCATAAAGGGTGGCAATAAAACTCCAACAAAACAATATTGTCTGCAGATACATGATTATAAGTATCACCAGAATAACATGATGGAGCATAGTTAGGTTTGTCTGGTTACTATGCAAGCATTCACTTATATATGGGAGAGCATAGGCTGGTATATGGTGGGAGCACTGCTTGGTATGTACTGTAGTCACTAGTACACTGTAGGGACACAGATTGTCATGTGAGGGCACCAGTACATAGGAACTGGTTAGTATTACAGGTACTGGTTCTGCTATTTTCTGAAGTCACTGGGTGGAATATACAGTATGGTCCCCTGATTCTGTTATACTTTAGGGGCATAGGTTGGCATATATTATGTGACATGGCACGGATAATAAGGAGGGGCAATGGTATACTACATAGGCCCTGGCTAGACTATAGATGCACTGGCGCTGCTAGTTTCACATGGGCACATAGGGACCATTTAATTGTAGTGTAATGTATTTTGTACCAAATGTAAAGCATGTGTAAATCATTACAGAATATGTTCCCCTTCTCCAGAGACATATCCAGCTCTGTACACAGTCAAAGAATTATAATAATAATACTGTGGCATCTCTCATCTGGGCCATCAGTAGAAAGGAGCCACCCTTCCCTGAGTGAATACCTCATGCCCCCTTTAACTTTAATGGCTACAAGATTGAGACCTGGCTGATGTGGCACCAGGCAAAGCAACCACTGGTCCTCACCACCACTAGAGAAGGCAGCCCCGGTCCAACACAAAGGCAGTCTCCATTGTGCCCACCTTCCCTCTCCACAAATGCACCATCCGTTTTGCCTCCCCACAGAGAAGGCTGACTCCTTTCTGCCTCCACCCCCAAGAAAGCAGTCTACGTTCTGCTCCCCCCACAAGCCAGTATGCTTTGCTATAATACTTACTACTAGCCATGCAGCCGGACGCGGATCCACTCTGTCTCTCAGGCATACTTTCCGGACGGGTGATGGAGGAGGAGTTCTGTCTGGTGAGACTGTCACTCGACTACTGCAGTGACTAGTCTCGCG
The DNA here is from genome assembly GCA_031769625.1 of Taudactylus pleione. NCBI lineage: Eukaryota > Metazoa > Chordata > Amphibia > Anura > Myobatrachidae > Taudactylus > Taudactylus pleione. The sequence continues at coordinate 6,593,749 of JAUIMM010000043.1, read as the reverse complement.
ATGTCAGCTCCTCCACGGGCGGGCCGCTCTAGTGCTTGCTATGATAGGCGCCGGGGGCTGCCTCTCATGCAAGATGGTCGGATGATGTGCTACTGAGGGCGGGGCCACCAGTGTCAGGTGGCCCCACAGTTGCGTCGGCCCACCGGGAATCTTCCCGATTAAGTTAACGCCCAATCCGCCCCTGCATATAAACAATATGGCAATAACTCATGGATCAAGCTGCCATGGGGGTCATTATGCAGATTACATATGATCAGTGTAAGAATATAAAAAGGGCAGTTGGTGCTTTGATCTGCGGGGACCTTATGGTGCAAGTATGCATGTAGAAAACTTTTATGTCTGCAAGAAACTACCTTTGCAAATGGCCACCTTGGTGTAACTTGCAGCCTGTGATTTTCTCAGGGAATATTTAGTGGACAGTATAGCACAGTAGATATAGACAGTAATGGTGGAGTACTGTCCACAGACCAAATGTATCCTGCCACCTTTTATAAATGTTTTTCTTTTCTGAGTATGCATGTACCAAGGCCAGTAGTGTATTGTGTGTTATTTCTGTTACTAGATGTGACCTGTGATTTGAGAATATTATGTGTGACTGACCACATTTTCTGAATAACATGCATATTTCAGGTAACGGCAGAGGAGGCCCAGCAACATTGGGAACGTCAGTATATATTCTCCTTCAGCAATTGCACCCACACCATGTGGTGAGATACATGTTTTTCATCCCTTAAGGCTTGTCCAGACAAATTTCTTTCCAGAAAGCACTTTGTGTTCCAAACTGAATGTGATGTAAATATACTGTCGGTAAGATGGCTTAGAGATCTATTGATCCCTATGCTATACTATGCTATGCAACATATGTTGTCCATATGGATAGTGATGAAATGTATAGCATGGAAATGACGACAAAAAAATGGTGTATTCATGCTGTGTATTGTATTCTGTTCATATAATAGATCCTTGGCCGATGGTATACATTCAGTTTGGTGTGCAACGATGACCAGGCACGCCCCCAAACACAGAAGCATGTCGTCATGCTGCGGCTTGGGGGCATCTGCGAGCGAGATCGCAGCACCCGTTCTGCACATGCGCAGACTCCTCAACATTAGAGATTTTAATTAATAATCAGATTAACGTACATCTCTGAATCAGGCCCCAATTACTATTTGATTTGATTAGTAGTTTGCGCAAAACCGGGAGTGTTTTCCATTTAATATTAAAGTCTATTAAATCCTGCATTGAGAACCATGACATGCGCCTCTGAAAAGCTGTCGCTTAGTAAATATAGGCAAAATTTAACAAACTTTTTTTTTTCTTAATTTCCTTACTCTTCACACTCCTCCCTTTCTGGTTTTTTTTTTTTTTTTTACATTCTTTTTACTTGCGTTTTCTTCACTTGCGTTACTTTGTTTTGTGTAGGAATGGGAACTGCAAGTTGGTGCAACAGGGTAAGGACTGTGTACAAGGACTACGTCTTCGACATTACTACATGTTGTGTGGTTCTCTGCTGCGTGTCTGGAGTCGAATGGCATCTGTGATATCTGACATTACCAGCAGTAGTTACCTACAGATCGTACGTTTAAAAACCAAGGACAAACACAAACAAGTGGGTAAGTAGCTGGCACTGACATTAGTGCACCTCGAAAGGCAGATACTTATTCTTCAACCGATCTGCCTTGTAGCCACTGACTGTGCTGGGAATATGAGTATTACTCTGCATCATTTATTTCTCTCTTGCACTCTCTCTCTCTCTCTATCAGGCATAAAAATTCCAGAATCGTGTGTGTATAAAGTGCAGGAGGAGCTTAAACAGATGGACATGAATGTCAAGCGCAGACATGAGGAATCCCGACAGAATGCTGAACGTCTCTCTATGGCCTCTCTGCCCTCAGCAGCCACTCCATTGGACCTCTCCTTACCTTTTTACCGTCCGCCTCCCTTTCCAGGTTGTGATGTTTTGGACCTGACTTACAGCCCCCCACTTACAAGTGCACAGGGACAGCGTGGGTATACTTTCCCTGACAGCCTAGGGAACATTCTCTCCCCTAGTGATCCTAGTCCCAGCCAGCAATTTAATGTTCGAGAAATCATAGAAGAGATGCTCCAAAAATTAAAAGCTCCAGATCCAACTCCTTCAGATCGCCAGAGTGTCATCCAGTTTGGTGGAGAACACAACAGCTTCTGGGATACAGACTAATGTTTGAAGATTTACCCTTGATATCAGACCAGCAGCTCTGCCGTGCAGCACTGTTCCAGCAGTCTGATGCCATCATAATATGCAGTGCTCTACAGAGATATTAGACAAATGAGATCTAGAGACTCGCAGACCGAAGTAAGCAGTGCACTGTTCATCATATTCAGAGGACCAAGTGTCATGCCAATGTTCATCGGGGCATGCCCATCTTCTTACTAACACATCCGTTACGCAGACTTATTGACTAGCTGACACATCAGGTTCTGCACGCTGAAGTCTGTCCCTGTTTTTTTGGGATCTGAAATTTGCAGAATGCGCACTGGGAACCCTGCACTTTGTGTTTCTGTCCTCAGTTCCTTTTCCAATCTAGGATAGATATGGGATTTCTATTCCCAGTTTATATAGGTTTTTCTGTGTTCATGAGCTGACTCCTCACAGCCTCAGCACTTTAACGTCTTCTCTGCAGAGCTTTACAAATGGCTAGCTGTAAGAGCCTTGGGCAGATCTATAGCGCATGTGTGAGCAGTGTAATATATATATGGGGAAAGGTTGGGAGAGACACACTTGGGTTTTCATTGTGTATTGTTATCTTAACCCTTGCTAATCTTTGCACTATTTGCTGCCTCACGACCACCTCCCTGTGGATAGAAAGGGCCTTGGTGTCTGCTCAGGGCATATTTGTGTGTGTATATATATATATATTTATATCCATATCTGTATATCTCAGGCAGGGTACTGTTTGCCAGACAGAGGCAGGCACTGTTTAAGTTTTAAGCCAAAGAAATTTTATATATATATATATATATATATATATATATATATATATACATATATACATAATATGTGTCTCTGGAAAATGTAGCTTCCAAAGCTCCTTGTGTCTGTGCATTTTGTGCTCTCTGTTTGGTAGGTTACACTTATGAATAGGCTATTCCATGTATTAAATGAATTGTAAAAAGGGACAGCTGCATGACTCTGTAGTCGATAGCAGTACCAAGCTGTAGACAAATGCACACTGACATTGGGCAAATGGAAAGACACATGAAGCAGGTTGGTTGCATAGAATACTACACATCTATTACCTCTATAAGAACTAATCAAATCCATTTAAATCCTGCACTGCATTCAGGACATACATTACATTAGATTTGCAGTGTAGATATTGTTGGATTTAATAGAGGAACCAAATGTATATTGATCTTATAATAGCGGGAAATACTCACTGTCTGCAATTTATATTTTTCTGATTTGAGCCTTATGTACCAATATTACATTGTGAATAGATTTATTTTATTTATTTTTTTTTGTCCTTTTGGGGGGTGGAGGTAGATCTGGCAATACAAATCTTGAATGTTATGTAATGATAAAGCTTTGGACTGTGGGACCTTTAATACTTGCTTCTCCTAGTCCAGTTAGTGAATGGTCATTAAAATACAATAATATAGGCAAAATAGGAATGTAAACAATCACTATTGTACACCAATGAAGAACTCTTGTGTACTCTGTCAGTTTATGTTTTAGGTTGCATTTCAGTGCTTCACTTTTCCCATTTCCCTACAATGGTTTGCATTTCACAACACAAATGATGTCTGAGTGATGCTTTAGCTGGTGCTGGGGTGAGGCATGTTGTGCTGGCATTTCTTACTGACTCACTATGTCCTCTTGGAACTTCTCTGTTTGCTCATTTTCAGCACTGCCCTGCCTGTATTGACCTACCAACCTCCCCAGACACATTGTGTAACCCCTCTGTCTGCCAGTGGGCTTCTAATTCCAGGCATCTGCTTCACCATTGTACGCTTCAGTGAAAGCATCAACCAAAGATTAAAGTGTCTCACGTATACATCTCCTGATACCTCCATTGACAAAGTCTGTGCTCTGCCTCTACCCTAACTTCATCATTGTCATTGTGGCCGACACGTCAAAGCAATATGTATCATGAACACCACTATGGTGAATCATTTTATGCAATGTCCTTCAATCAGTGCCTTGCTCTTCTTGTACACGAGTAATTTGTGTACACCACTGCTGAATGCTGCACCTCTTATTTAATGTATTTTATGTGTTTACTCAATGCCGAACTTTTTCTCAGGTATTTAAACCCCTTTTACTGTCAGGGAATTCTGCAACACATTTCTCTGGAATTAAGTGCATGCCCCTCTGGCAGTAAAGGGGTCAAGAGGAGCTGCTGCTGCCCCCTCCATCTCGTCAAGTTAATCTTGTGTGTGCCCAGTAAGATCACTTTCCAATGTCTGTGATCTGTTTGACAGGTTTTACAATTAAGTTATTTTGATGCGCGTGTGCTACTGATTCTGCATCCTGTCGCACGCGGGTCTTATACACATATTTATAAGTCTGTAAAAAATATATATATATATGTATACAGTTTTATTTAGAAATATGTGCCTTCAACTAATTCCTACATTTTCTATTTGTAACTGAAGGCTGCATTCACAGCTACTCAGTAAAGTTTTCAATGTAACTGCAAATCTCTGAGTCTAATCCTTTAATCTGAAAGTGTTTTGTGTTGTAAAAAGAAATTCTACTACAAGCACTGGCATGGGCTGGAAGACTCATCTTGCTATATTGTCAGTCTTAACATAGAGATGTGAGCTTACTAGAAACATAGGTTCAGAGCCCACAAAGGGAGTATACTTAATTCCCTTTGTCTATGGAATAATATTTTTATGGAAGCATCCTACCTTGCTACCAAAATAGTAATGGACTCTCTAGCTTGATCCTACATCCTTCTATAATGGCATTACATATGTGGTACCAAACAGAGCCTGATCGATAATCCTATCAGTCGATTTGCTCATTAACCGCACAGACAGGCACTACTGGAACTGGCAGAAACTTCCAACTGTTGCTAGGCCGAACAATGGTTTCAGGCTATGTGTGGCATGCATTAGAAATAACTTTGCTCCACGAATTGTGCAGTGCATATAGAAACCCCCATTTACCTGTCTTCACTCAGTGGGAGTGCAAATAGGGAGCTATTAGCATTTATTTATAAGGAGCCACAAGGAATGCATAGCATTGTACAAGGGGAAAGTTGAGGATGATATGACTCATTTTATTGAGTGATTTCTAAATAGGCTACATCCGCTTTGCACGGTCTTAGAATGCAGATGTATAAGACCTTGTATTATTTTTCTCCAGGCAGCTTCTGATTTCATTTTAGCCTGGGTGAGTCCAGACCATCCGTTTCATAGGCCTTTGTCAGCCGTTTCTTAGGAAGATTGGCCTTGTTGGTCATCTACTTTGTGAATGTGCTCCAGATGGGTAAAAACAAAAAATCTCAATCAATGCTCCAATCCATAATTGTAAATTGTATATTCATACAGCTGTATTTTCCAGAGATTGTGTAACTTTCAACAAAATCCTAGTAATCCAGTTTCAGTCCCTCCCAGGGTTGCTATCTAAAACATATATTCAGACCAAGGCTTACATTGTACATTAAAGTTAACAGAAGGTCATTCATTAGGGGTGATTCAATTTATAGACGCCCCTGATGGACGTCTATATACGAATAGGTGCCCGACAGAGCAATTCAGTTGTTGCTCTGTACAGACAAGTAAAGCTGCATGGGGGACACATTTCTTCTCACGGCCTTCTGAGTAGCTGTCGGCCTTCTAACCCAGTCAGGATGCCTGCGTCGGGATTGTGAGCATCGGCATCCCGTACCCAACCCCTTCAGAAGGGCTGTGACAAGGCCATAAATTGAGAAAATGTTTTGCTATTTTCTTGGGGCGAAACATTTGGAAGTAAATTTTGTTGTTACTGTAATAAAGTTGATAAATCTTCAGCGCCTACCAGGGATTTTCACTACTCTTTGATGGTTTAATGAATCACCCTCTTGAGCGAATATTTATTTCAGACATTTCTTATAATTAAAATTCTACTGGTGGCAACAGGAACTGGTGAGTTGCAGGCATCATTTATGGAATTACCATACATAATTTTCTACCGGAAACATTCCTGCCAAATTTTGGATCTAATAACATTCCGTAAAACACACGCAATTAACAAATTCTGCTTAAATAGCAAGAAGCATTTTGGAAGCACACTGATTCACAGTGTCACATTCTGTGAGGTTACTATTGGACGTATATACTTATATATTATTGACTTTATCCATATAGTTTGCAACTTTTCAGGTTCTTGCATTGAAATAGATTACTAATTTCTTTACGATAGTAAAATAGAATTCTTATTTTCACGTAGAGTGAAGGCCCAGTGCAAGCACTTGGACTGATAGAAAGTTGCCACCAGTACAGTTTTTAATTCTAAAAAATTTCTGAAATAAATATTTGCTCAAGAGGGTGATTCATTAAACCATCAAAGAGTAGTGAAAATCCCTGGTAGGCGCTGAAGATTTATCAAATTTATTACAGGAACAACAAAATTTACTTCCAAATGTTTCGCCCCAAGAAAATAGCAAAACATTTTCTCAATTTATGGCCTTGTCACAGCCCTTCTGAAGGGGTTGGGCACAGGATGCCGACTGGGTTAGAATGCCGACAGCTACTGGTAAGTGCCCTAAACCTTACCCTCCACCTGTAGCCCTAGCCCTCCCCCTAACCTCAATACTTACAGTCGGGATGCTGGCGTCGGGATTGTGACTGGTATCGGGATTTCTGCGATGGCATCCCAAGCACAGGGATCATAACTACATTCCTTCTCTGGAACACAGGCATTGGCTACTGTAGGGGTTCTTACTCTTGAACAAAAAGGACATCTTTTTAAATTTCCATTGATACTTTAGAGTTCTAGTACATTGGAAGTTAGATGGGAAGAACCCTAGAGCAATTTCCTCTCAGCCCATTGAGAATAGATTGCTGTACCCAAATCTGGTAGGGTCAGAATGTTTTGCTGGCATATAGTGCAGTGGGAACCGTTTTGCCAAATTCTTGCCATCTAAATTTCAATCCAGATGTTGCCAGTGGGACTTTGAACAGAATATCATTGAAATTGATTGTTATCCAAACTGTTCTGAAATAGCTTTTGATGATGTCTGTGATGCCATGTGGCCCATCTCTAAGCCAAATCAAATTCAAGGAGGCTCCCTAAGTGACCAGCATAGACCTTATAAAGAAGTTCAAAGGGTACTTATGCCATACCAAATTTTCTACAACTTCTGTTTTGTGTGCAGCATCACAGTTGCTTATGTGAATAATAGGTATACAGTCAGAAGGCCAAACGTAACAATGTCGATACCCCAATAGCTATATTACAATGTAAAATGTAATGTCGACATGCTGAGCATGACGATGGTAAGGGAATGGTGCCGCTGGGAGGGTTAAGGACAGGCTGTATGGGGGAAGAGTTAAGCGTTAGGCTGCAGGGGGAGGGGAATGTAAGGCACTTGTGGGTGGGTGAGGGAAAGGGGAAAATACTCACTGGAGTGAGGCTGCTGAGACATTGCCGCTGGACCATCTCCTTGTGACTGCCAAGACCCAGAAGACGTTGGAGCTAGGAGAAGGTAAGACCTCACTAGACCACCAGTGACCATTTGTCGGCAGTTCATCTACGTAGACATGATGATTGCTGCATGTCAACACTTCAAACATGTTGAAATTCTCATGTTGACAAGATAAGTCAACCAATTGTACCAAACCCAGGCTCTCAGAAAGACTTACTGTTTTTTGAAGGACAACTAATTTTTTGTTTAAGGTTGTTTGCAACTCTTGCAGTGAGAAACCAACACATCTAGACTTCTTGCAGCTAATAAAATGTTTTTCAGATTATTGAAAATGGAATAAAAAAAACCTGAGAAAAGTAGCAGTCTTAAAATGAAGGTAAAGTGAAGTGTTGCACATGCAAGACAAGACACAGGTATTTATTTGTTATTTTGCTGCCATAGGAATATGGAAATAAGAATCTGTACCCATGACTCATTTGATTGCTGTAATTCCATTCTTGTTTCTTTCTTATGACAAGTAAACCTAATTTAGGTGCTGAACTGGGTCAAATGCATTAGGTGTTAAGAATAATATAAAATCATTTCCCTGCTTGTGAAGCTTTTGAAACACTGGATCAATATATTGTGGAGAATGCTAAAAAGTGCCAAAATTAGTGCTTAAAATTATAAAATTTGCAGCATAATAATCATACAAACATTAATAAAATAACTTAATGTTTATAGTCTTTTTAGACTAAGAGCCATATTCAATTAGATGCAAAAAGTCAGTTGCAGGACTTTTCGCCGACATCGGAGGTTTTGGGTGCGGAAAAGTATTGCGCTCGTCCCCGCGTATCTCTGAATTCAATTCCAAATGGGCAAAAACGGGATCCGTCGAAAACGAAGTGAGTAAAAAGTGCTGTAATTTTGGAGGAAATCAGCCTGACACCCCCCTAAAGATGTTGTGACATGGGGGTTCACTATGGGTACCCCCAAATAGCCCTGTTGAAGGTATTTTGGGTCTTTAAATGGTCTCAATAGGTGCTGTTTAGCGGCTTTGAAAAAGTGATGAAGAATAGCATTTAGCAGTGTCTGGTGGCCGCGGTGCTGCATGATGACATCAGACGACTGATGCCTTCACGGACCTAGCGGTGGGTTTACAGCTCTATCTTGTTGGTTGGCAAGCCACTCTCCAACGTGTTTGGGTCCTTTTTCAAGGAGAGTGGATTGCCAACCAACACGATTGAGCGGTAAACTCACCGCTTGGTCTGTGAAGGTGGCCGGCGTCTGATGTCATCACCCAGCGCCGCAGCCACCAAACACTGCCGAGACTTAATGGAGAAGAACGACAGCATACCATAGGTAGTATGGTCGGGGAAATGGATAGATCCTCTGCAGATTTTGTACCCTGATATCATCAGCCAGTGTCCAACATCATTCCCTACCATCCAAGTAGGCATAGAGGAGGAATATAATGTTGCGGTGAGCGTAGTGAGCCCAAAGCGTGGTGAGCGAAGCGAGTCCACGAGGGGCTAACTTTCTTTTTTTTGGTGGACTGTATGGTTAGGAAACTGCACTTCCGCCCTTAGTCCATGTCACTTCCAGGTACAAAATCTGAAGGGGTTTTATACCTTTCCATAAAGTAGAAACCATCAGGAAAGGCATCCGCATCACTGACTATTGATATATGCGGTTTAACTGCTGGACTTTATACTGCTGCAACCACTACTCCCATTTAGTCTAAAAAAAGACTATAAACATTACTTTCTTATTTCATTAATGTTTGTATGATTATTATGCTGCTAATTATATCCTTTTAAGAGCTAATTTTGGCACTTGTTATTATTTATTTTACATGAGCTGCTATTAACAAAGCACAAGACACCTTAACTCAATTTTAGAGTGTGGAGCAGTGGTTCCCTAACTTTTTTAACCCACGGAGCCCTAAAGTATCAGTATTGTTTTCATGGCACCCCTAAGCCAAAAGTTTGTTATTGAGAAATTCATGAAAAATGTAGTAAACTAGTAAAGTGAAGTAGCTACCTGTCATCCTCAGGTTCAGTTATGTGGTGGTGGACAAGTTTGCGCTTCTGTTTGTCCACATATTTACATTATGTTGACCATAAATAATTTGATTTGGTGCAGGACCACCAACCTGAGGCACCCCTGCAAGTGTCCCAAGGCACCCCAAGGAGCCACAGCGCACAGTTTTGGGAACCACTGGTGTGGAAAATGCTGTAAGAGCTGGCTCACCAAGTATATTTCTTTAGGCTTTAAATGTTTGGCTGCTAAAGCCATTTATGGTGGTTGCTGTTTTACACTTCGCTATGTAACTTGGTAGTCACTGGGCTAATGACCTTACCTGCATCCATTACAATGATCAAGAATGGCTTACATACAGCTTTATTTCACTTAGTAACAATGTTTTTCATATTGATGCAAAATAGTGGATAAGTATAGGGGCTATAAATAATACATTAATATTTTTGTTATTTGACTTTTTACCTAGTTTCAATGCTACTTAGCATGCTTACAAAGCTCACTTTAATACAGGGGATGTAGTTTATATGCCGGCGCCTGAATCAAAACACCAGTCAGAATCCCGGCATCAGCATCCCAACTGTTTTTGGGTTAGGGGGGGAGGGTTAGACTGCGGTGTGTGTGTGTGGGGTGTGGGGGGGGGGGTGTTAGGTTTAGGCTACGGGAGCAGGTTAGGTTTAGGGTTAGGATACTAACCTGTAGATGTCGCTATCCTAATCCTGATGGGATGCCAGTGTCGGGTTTCTGACTGACGGCATCCCTTACCTAACCCTAATACAGTTACTATTGTTTCTCTTTCCAGAGGTCAATTTTCAGTAAAGTGTGACATTTCTCCTACAGTACAATAGTGCAGGGGCAAGGGATATGTATGGTCCTTCCAGTGGTGTGACTAGATCTAGACAGGGTCAAATGACCGAGAGCGGGCACACAGATGGAAAGACACACACGAATCATAAAAATTTACTTTGTAAATAAAATTTAAAAATGTATATTTCTACTTCAGGGTCCATAGGGGGTCCACAGGGTTGACCTTGGGGTATAGGTTGGGAACCAAATCCGGGCACCACGCAGTTAAAGCTTTTAGCTCCCAGGATGCACTGGGTCCACTCTCCCTATAACCCCACCCCCAAGCCAGAGGCACCTCAGTTTAAGTTGGTGCCCGGCCGGAGTCGGGTCACCGTTAGCGCAGGGGGAGCTGATTAGCAGCCCCTAAGCTTATTTTATTTTTTTAGGGACAAAGTTTTTTCATGGACTTTGGACTCTTCAGAGCGGCAGCGTCGGACTGTCCATAGGACGTCTAAGCTGCCGCTCCGTCACCCCGCTGGCGCTGAGACGCCAGTACAGATCTGGGGATCTCAGCGGGACCCCAGAGTCTGTACTAGCCGGACTCTGCGGGCGCCCAGGACTGCTGCCGGATCCACGGGGAGCAGGTAAGGTCGCGGATCACCGCTTGCGGTGATCCGCGCATTTCAAATGCAGTCCTGTGCCTCCGGTCTCAGGGGACAGACCGGAGGCGCCGGCAGTGGCGGCGGGCCCCCCATACCCCGTGTGTCCACTAGACCACCAGGGACTTAACGATCGGTGCAGGGAGCCGGCGTCCCGGGGGTTAATAGCCGGCCAGGGGAGACAGCCTTCCCTGTTACAGCAGCTCCTCCCCTCAGCTCAGCGCGCCTTTCAGAATCCATAGTCTGGCGTCGCTGAGCTGCTTCCTCCGCGGGCCACGCTTCCTCTGAGGTCTCCAGCGGCCATTTTATCTCTGTGGTGCAGCAGAAATCTCTCAGGATGGCAGTGAGTCCAGTCCCCCTGCGTACCTCACCATCAGGTCAGTGTACACAGCGCTGTAGCCTTCCCAGACACTGAATCTGGGTAAGTTGAATGCAGTGTAATAGTGCAGTATATTATATGACATGTTTATGTATATATGTATATATCTGCATTGTATGTGACTTATGCTAGTGCTGACTGTACTTTATTCTCTCACCTGTCAGTGTATATCTATCCCTTTTCTTTATCTGCCCTAATACAGCTGTACTTAGGGTGGTTCTGGGACCTCACATTTATATACTTGTTAATATTTGTGTGGTTTGTCACATACTGTTGCGTGCTGCACGTTGCCATATTTTAGATGGAACTGTGTGTTGCATACGCTGAAAATGGGTCCCTGCAGCTAATTTTTGGCATCAGTCAGGACCAGTATAGTGCTGCTTAATATTTCCGCCAAGATTGGTCAGATATGTCTGACCAGGAGATAGAGCGTTATACTGCACCCATTTTTACTATCCTGCAAGTCATGTGCTGCAGGTGTTAGTGCGGAGGATTTGACTCATAAAGGGTTCTGTATGTGGCGTCATCTGGTGCCGGCCTCTTTCACGACCCCCTTGGGCGGTTTGTTTTCTCGGGATCCTCTCAATTGCGGATCGCCGGGCGGGCCCCATTGTTGTACCTCACTTGGGGTTACTTCACCATACTGCCCTTTTCATCTCAGGGTATCTCGCAGTTTCTTGCACTCTTCCCCTGTGACACAGACTACCGCTCCCTGCAGGGGTTTTTCGCAGTATATGAATTCCCCCTGGTGCCACAATAGTCTGTCATTCCCCTTGCAGGGATTACCACAACAGCCACCCTGGGTGGATGTCGTTTTCTACGAAATGCTAATTGGCGTGGTTGACGCCCTGTGGTTACTTCCCAGTTGGCTCTGCCGTGAACTGGGTACTGTTCGGGGCTCTTTCCCTCTTACACGGGGGGAAGCCTATTTCAGGTATTATTATCCCTGCTTTAGGGCTGGTAGCAGGTCCATTCTGGTTAGAGTGAATGTTGACCTGCACCTGTATCATACACCCTCAGTATTGCGTGCCTTCGGGTTACCTGTTGCTGACTAGCGGGTGGATCGCATAGCGGGACTCTGGCTGTTGCCAGATAGGAGGTGTTACAACAGTGTTTGGCCTCCTGTCCCAAATTCCCTGAGGGTCATCACGAGCCCCTCCTGGGGGGGATGGGCGTGTTACTCGTCTGATTACAGACGTTACTACGCCTCCCATTCCTGCGTGGTCGGATTCTTCGGATCCGTAGGTGGTAACTCTGCCTGAAATCAGTATACTTGCTTTCAGGAGTTGTTACCCATCCTACCATGGCTATAGCATGGTTGGTTAATACTATTGCATATTGGGTTGATGCATTTGTAACGTTTTTTCCCCTCCAACACGTCGGGGGTTCAAATGTATTTGGTCGCTCACGTAATATATGCTGTTGTCATAGGTGGAAATGCCTATATTGGATACCAGTCTCCTAACTTTCAGAGTTCCGGCTGCGACTGTATCCTCCGTAATACCCTATGGCTGCGCTCTGGGAATGCAGAGGTGCAGATACCATCTTTAGGGTTGATATTGTTTGGTCCTGACCTTGACAAGATTGTAGTAACATTGGCAGTATTACTAACGACAAGTTTACCGCTTTCAGCTATGCCCACTACAAGGCCTCAGACTAAGTCTGTTAAGTCTTTTTTGTCCTCTGGGTCAGCCTAAAGGTCTGTTTCTTCGTAGACTGTCGGCATCTACAAGGGCCGACATATCCAGTACCGAGCAGGCCTGGACTGCCAGCCGATCCTGCTTCTGAACCTACGGATATCTCTTCAGTCTGACGGGACAGGCCTACAACTGGGAGATACCGATTTTCTCAGTTCGCCCGGTATTAGTGTCAAGTTGCCGCGGCTACGTGGGTAGGAGGGTACGCCCTCTTTACAAGGGCCTTACAGATCCAGAAAGCTATGCAGTTGTTGCGGTAAGCGGAGCTAATTAGGCCATCCCCACTATCTCAGTGAGGGACTGGTTGTTCTGTTTTTCTTTCTGGTGCGGTGGCTGAATGGTCCTCTTTGGCCTATTCTCTGTCTCAATTCCCTGAACCAGTTCCTAAAGCTACCTGGGCTCAGGAGGAAATCCCTATGCTCCATCATACGATGTTTGGAACCTGGGGACTTTAGGGTATCACTGGATATACAGGACGGGTACTTACAGAGACCTTTCCTCAGCATGGGCTGAGGTTTGCTGTATCACAGCAACACTTACAATTTTTCGGGCTCTGCCTGTTGGGACTGTCCTCAGCCCCACAGGGGTTTACCAGCGTTTTGGATTTTCTGACAGTTCTTCTGTTCAGTATATCCCAATGCTCCTGTACCTGGACGGCCTCCTGCTCTTAGCGGGATCACCGGGGTACTTTACGGCCAGGTCAGGATGACTGTGGCTTCTTCGGGGTGCAGACGTTTAATCAACGGGGAAAAAGTCCTCCCTGCATCCCTCTCTGGGTATTCTTCATCTAGGATCCCTGCTGGATTCTCAGAATCTGAGAATTCTTCTGGCGTAAGACGGAATCTCCTCTCTTCCATTAGGAGTACATGGTTATCTGCGCAGTCGACAGATGTCTTTACACTCTGGGATGCATGGTGGAATGGGCTCAGTTCCATTCCAGGCCTTTCCATAATTGGCTCATCTCCAGATGGAATGAGTTTTTTCTGTCGGATAACTGTTCAAACGATGATGCTCTCTCCGGAGGCAAGTCGGTCCCTGTCCGGGTGGCTATGGCCATCTCGTCCAGGGTTTTCTTTGCTAGGGACAGTGTCTGGATCGAATCCTTTTCAGTGCAGTTGGACGTCTGTCGATTCCACCCTGTCAATTAACTTACTCTGGCATAACTCTTGTTTCCCGGTGAACCTGAAAAGGTTCAGTCCGACAGGGTCAGGACAGTGGCTTCCTTTTTAGCAACACTGTTCGTTGGGTGGCAATGACAGGTATGTCACATATTCGGACATAGTCCGAGGGTCTCCTCCCGACCATCTCGGCAGCGTTCATTTCAGGAGCTCTCCATTGGGAAGCGGGAGTCCTCAGCCGTCACGACGTGCATCCCGGGGACTAGTCTCTTCCCCAAGAGAGGTTTCATCTCCTGGTGAGCAGGGGGGCCCCCCTGAGGTGACCCTCATGGCCTTCTGACTTTATCACACTATGGTGTTACAGTTCAGCTCTGGGGATTCTGAAGCAAACTTCAGCGACTCTTTGTCGGTGAAGTGGTCCTTCCACTTTGTGTACCTGTGTTCTCCGGTCTCCCTTCTTCCTCGAGGTCTTTGGAAGTGTTTTCAATCGAGACGGAGATGCTTTCCTGCTGGTGGCTCCTGATTGCCCCAGATGTCAGGGGTACTTGGATCTTCGGAGTCTCTACATCGATACTCCATCCCTGATGCTTCACTGCCCGGACCTGTTGTCTCAGGGTCCTTGGTTTTGCCTTGGACCTGGGTCGTTTGTCTTTGACTGTGTCCTTACAGTGGTCTTACGGCTTCCCTGGCTTTGTCATCGTTGGAATGATTAGAGCACATGGATCAGCTTTTGCTGGGACCTACCACAAACTGTGGCAGCCATAAATCTTATGGTATTGTACCTGTCGATACAATCCTCCGGTGTCCAGGATTTCCAGATATTCTGGCATTCCTTCCGGCTGGCTTGGGTTTCACACTTGGCCTGGTCTTCCTGACAGTGCGGATCTCTACACTGTCAGTATGGTTAAGATATGGAATTGCTTCACTCTGGTATCCAGTTCATCCTTTGGAGTGTTTTCTTGATTATGCCTCCATTTGTCCTCCCTAGGGACTCCTTGGGAGTAAGTAGTGGTTCTTCGTTACCTCCGGGGACAGTCAATGGAACCGCTGGTTGTGATAGCCATTACATGGTCTATTGCTTAGGCTCTCTCTTTCTCTCAGGGTGTTTATATCAACCAGGAGAGTGTCTGAATTGGGAGCGTTCTCATGTGGCTCCCTCTTCTGGAGGGCATCATGTCAGGGTGGGAGTTGCTCTCGCCCTGTGTTTCTTCTTAGTGGTTTTCAGGTTCCATATTCTGGAACTTATGGTACGGCCATTCTGTCCCCAGTCCTCTCGGCTGGTGTGGCCTCATTGACTGTGGTCTGGCCTCTTTGGATTTATGTGATCCGTTCAGGTTCCTTACGGAAATCTGACTCCTTATTGGTGGTCTGAGATTTCTGGTTTTCACAGGAAAGGATGGCCGGCCTATAACCAAATGTTGGCTTGGATGGCCTCGTAGGTCTTCCTCAGGGGCCTACCCATGGGTAGGCCTTCCTGTTGTTGATGCTTGTTTTTTCTCGGGCCATGTGACCCTCGTGTGCGGCTCGCTGTGGCGCCTCGGCTGTTTTGCCTTACTAGGTGGCCACGTGGTCTTCTGTCCACACCTTTTTAAGGTTCTAGGCATTGGTTTCCTTTGCCTCTCAGGATGCTTCCTTTTTGGCGACGGATTCTCCTCTCAGCACAGGAGCGTCCCCACCCTTGGTTGAACTGCTTTGGGACATCCCCAAGGTCAACCCTGTGGACCCCCTATGGACCCTGAAGTAGAAAACAAGAGATATGGTAAGAACTTACCTTTGTTATCTCTGTTTCTACGAAGTCCATAGGGTCCACAGGGCGCCCGCCCTGACGCACCTGGCTTCATATGGGCTGTGTGGCTGGTCACCGGTTTTCCGTCTCCCATTTCGGTGAGTATGGTTATTGAGTGTTCCAGTTTTCTCTCTTTTTCTCTCCTCCTCCGGCCTTTGGCTACTTACAAACTGAGGTGCCTCTGGCTTGGGGGTGGGGTTATAGGGAGAGTGGACCCAGTGCATCCTGGGAGCTAAAAGCTTTAACTGCGTGGTGCCCGGATTTGGTTCCCAACCTATACCCCAAGGTCAACCCTGTGGACCCTATGGACTTCGTAGAAACAGAGATAACAAAGGTAAGTTCTTACCATATCTCTTGTTTTCTACTTCAGGGTCCATAGGGTATCCACAGGATACCTTGAGTATAGGTGTGACGTCAGTCGCCGGGCACCATAGAGTTAAGCTTTTCAGCCTCCCAGGATGCACTAGGGTCCCCCTCCTATACCCCGCCCCCGAGCCAAGGCACCTCAGTTTAGTTTGGTGCCCGGCCGGAGTCGGGTGCTCCTGTCGGAGTGGGGGCTAGAAGAGCCCCTGAAGCTTTCTCCTATGCAGCTGTGGCTGCACATCTGGATGTACAGCATGGACAGTCAGTCCTGACGTCCATGCTGTCTTCCCTACACCCCCGCCGGTACCAGAACGCCGGTACCGATCCGGGGATGCTGGTGAGCATCTGGGGTCACAGCTAGCGGTGACCCCAGATGTTCCGGACCATGGCCGGATTTAAGGGGGACAAAGGTAAGCAGCGGGGTCCCGCGGTGGGTCCCCGCTGATCACATGGTCCTGAGTCCCCAGGCAGGGGGCTCCCTGGGGACTGGCTGCAGCGTGGAGCCAGGCGACCAACCTGCGCTTCCACTACCCCCTGGGACAGCGGACCGCAGCAGAGCGGTAGCGCTGCGGCGTCCCAGGGGTTAAATGCATGCCAGGGGAGCGCGCCTTCCCTGTCTCACAGCCGGCGCCTCCCCCGCTGCACACAGCCCTCTGCACGCTGCCGACTGGTCCTGTGGCAGTGCTCCTCCCCCAGGCCAGCCTCCTCTCTGCTCTTCGGCGGCCATCTTCTTCTGGACGCATGGTGAACGCTGCTGGAAGCGCTGGACGGAAGCATCGTGGTCTGGGTCCCCCCGCATACCTCTCCTCCGCTGTGGTCAGGTCTGTATGCAGCGCTGTGTCCTACCAGGCCCTGTGTCTGCGTAGTTGAGTGATCAGCGCTGTTAGTGCAGGAATTGATTTTCTTTGCATTGTATGTGACTGTGCTAGCGCTGCTGCCTGTAACTTTTCTTCTAAACTGTCAGCTTTATTCTGTCCCTGTTCTTTCTGCTAAGCCCTTGCGGTGCGGTGCTGCAGGGTGGTCTCTCGCCTTTTAACTATTTAATTGGTGAGAGGGGTCACATACCTGGTGCCATCATGTCTGAAAGTGATTTTCCTCTCCAGCTACAGTGTACTACGTGTAAAGTACCGTTAGCGGAGGGGGAGGGTAGCGTGGAGGGCCTTTGCAGGCAGTGTTTGTCCATGGTGCGACCGCTTACGGTTACAGCACTGGTACAGGAGCCGCCCTGGGCTTGTTTCGCTCAGGCGCTTACAGCCTTAGTGGTCCAGTTTATCTCCGCAGCCCGCGTTTACACCGATGGGTTTGTCCCAGCAGTCTGTGGTGTCGTCACCCACGACAATTGGTGGTACCCCACAGTCTCCCTATTTCCCCGCTCCCGGTTTCTCAGGAGCCAGCGTGGGTTAACTCCCTGACGAGTTCTGTACAGCACTTGTCGGATGTGTTGCAAGGGGAGTCTGTGATGCGGCCGCATAAACGGCCGGTGGCGTCTCTGTCGGCTCCTTATGAGGATGACGAGGGGACATCTGATGATGGGGAGATTCTGGATCCTTACGATCAGGAACCTCTCCACAGTAAGGACGCTGATGCAAAGTCCAAGGTATATATTCCTGGACTTATTCGGGTGATCCGCACAGCCTTGGTGATTGAGGACGAAGTTCCCCCAGCGGCTAAATCTAAGTATGCCTTTTTCAAAGATGTGAAGGGCGATGCCACAGTCTTTCCTCTTTCGGGTCAGTTAGTGGACCATTTAGAGGAGGCGTGGAAACAGCCTGGCAAAAGATACCAGCCGCAGAGACGCCTGGCGGTGGCTTATCCGTTCGCGGATAATTATTTTGCTAAGTGGGAATCCCCTCCACAGGTGGATTCTCATGTGACCCGTCTTGTCCGTAGTGCCACATTGCCGATGCCATCCATGTCCTCCCTTAAGGATGCTACGGACCGCAAGGTGGAGATCTGCCTGAAGTCCGCTTATTCCCTTGCGGGGGGGGGGTAGCACGGCCGGCTATGGCCATTTGCTGGGTTGCCAGAGCGATGGAGCGCTGGGCGGATTCATTAGAGGCTTCTTTTGATTCCGACTGTCCGGCCGAACAGGCGGAGTTGATTGGCAATCTCCGTGATTCGGCCACTAATATCAACGAGGCGGCCCTAGACATTAGTACTCTGGTGTCTACAATTTCTTCAGCAGGTGTGGCTGCTCGTCGCACCTTGTGGCTGCGATCCTGGAAGGCGGACGCAGATTCCAAAAAGGGTCTGGAGGCGTTGCCTTTTACCGGAGAAGTTCTCTTCGGTCCGGATCTGGAGAAGATTGTGGCCACGCTGGTGGCAGCCAAATCGGCTTGTCTCCCGTCGGCCGCTGCTCCTTCTGGTTCTGGACCATCGTCCTTTCGGTCATCTAGGGCTCAGGGCAGGCCCAAACCACAGTCGTTTCCTTGACAGACTGGCCCTAAGAAATCGGCCAAGCCCCGGAAGCAGGCATGGAGTACCAGACGTCCGGCCCCCAAGCCAGATGACAAGCCTGCGGCCTGACGGTCCGGGCCTCCCTTTGGGGGATCCCAGGGTGGGAGGCCGCCTGCTGCAGTTCGCCCAGTGTTGGTCGGCCACTACGACAGACACTTGGGTTCTCGAGGTGGTCTCTCACGGGTACGCCCTCTCCTTCCGGCACAGACCCCCGGCTCGATTCTTCACCACGGGTCTACCATCAGACCGGAACAAGGCTATGGAGCTGCGGAAGGTATTGCACACTATGCTCCAGGCTGGAGTTATAGTGCCTGTTCCATTCTCCCAGAGGGGCCAGGGTTTCTATTCAAATCTTTTTTTGGTACAGAAACCCAATGGGTCGTATCGTCCGATTCTCAACCTCAAAGCACTCAACAAGTCTTTGCGGGTTCCAAAGTTTCGGATGGAGACCCTACGGTCCATCATTCTGGCGCTGGAACCTGGGGACTACATGGTGTCATTGGACATACAGGACGCTTACCTGCATGTCCCTATTCTTTTGCGCCATCAACAGTTCCTCAGGTTTGCAATCCGCAGCGACCACTTCCAGTTTCGGGCGTTACCTTTTGGCCTGGCGACAGCACCACGGGTTTTCACCAAGGTGATGGCGGTCATGGCGGCTTCTCTGCGGCTGCAGGGAGTCCGCATGTTGCCGTACTTGGACGACCTGTTATTGGTGGCAGGATCTCCAGAGCTCCTGTTACGCCACTTGGACCTGACCATTGCACTGCTGCAACGGCACGGCTGGCTAATCAACTGGCAGAAGTCCACTCTAATCCCGTCTCAGAGAATTCTGCATCTGGGAGCCTTATTGGACTCGGGACAGCAGAGGATCTTCGTGACGGAGGACAAGATCTCTGCTTTACAGTCAAGGGTGCGCAGTTGTCTGCACAGCCGCCGTGTGTCCCTACACTCAGCGATGAGGTTACTGGGCTCCATGGTGTCGGTGTTCGACATGGTGGAATTTGCCCTGTTTCACTCCAGACCTCTGCAGCACCTGATCCTGTCCAAGTGGAACGGGCTGCCTCAGTCTCTGAAGTCCCAGACGATTGTGCTCACCCCGGAGGTTCGCCTGTCCCTTGCTTGGTGGTTACAGATGACTCACCTCAACAAGGGACGTTCGTTCTGGGTTCCAAATTGGGTCCTGTTGACAACGGACGCCAGTCTTCGGGGCTGGGGAGCAGTTTCTGGTCCACACTTGTTCCAGGGCAGGTGGACGCCGACAGAAGCGGAGCTTCCAATAAATATCTTGGAACTCCGTGCGGTCTTCAATGCTCTCCAGCAGGCACATCGGTTTCTCCAGGGTCACCCGGTGCAGGTCCAGTCGGACAACGCTACCACCGTGGCCTACATAAACAGGCAAGGAGGAACCCGAAGTCGGGCGGCTCTCGTAGAGGTCTCTCGGATCCTGGTTTGGGAGGAGCGCAATCTTCCGGCCATATCAGCGGTCTTTATCCCGGGAGTGCTAAATTGGGAGGCGGACTTTCTAAGTCGCCAGGACGTTCATCCGGGGGAATGGTCCCTGCACCCGGACGTGTTTCAACTGCTGGTGGACAGGTGGGGTCTTCCAGAGATCGACCTCATGGCGTCCCGGCACAACAACAAGTTGCCGGTGTACGGGTCTCGCACAAGAGACGAAGGGGCGTCTCTGGTGGATGCTCTGTCCGTCTGGTGGACGTTCCGGTTCGCATACCTGTTCCCTCCGGTCTCCCTTCTTCCACGGGTAATCCGGAAATTCAAACAGGAAGGAGGGACGCTCCTGTTGATAGCTCCCGCGTGGCCCAGACGGCACTGGTTCTCAGACCTTCAGGGTCTGTCCGTGGACAGTCCTCTGCGGTTGCCGCTACGACCGGACCTTCTGTCTCAGGGTCCTTGTCTTCACCCAGACCTGACTCGGCTGTCTTTGACGGCGTGGCTGTTGAGACGGCCATGCTGAGGTCCCGGGGGTTTTCCAGCTCTGTGGTGCGTACCATGTTGCGAGCTCGGAAACCGTCTTCCGCGAGGATATACCATCGCGCGTGGCATACGTTCTTCCAGTAGTGTCGGCCGAGAGGTTATGCACCGCGGGAGTTTCGTCTGTCTCGGATTCTCGCCTTCCTGCAAGTGGGACTAGATCATGGGCTTCGCCTTGCTTCTTTGAAGGTACAGGTTTCGGCCCTATCTGTCTGGTTTCACCGTAGGATTGCTACAATCCCGGATGTGCGCACCTTTATCCAAGGTGATCTCCGCATTCAGCCGCCCTTTGTTCCACCTGTGGCGCCTTGGGATTTGGCTGTGGTCCTGAGGGCTCTCCAAGGACCGCCGTTTGAACCACTGAGCTCAGTGGATCTTAAATGGCTAACAGCTAAGACTGTTTTCCTTCTGGCTATTGTTTCGGCCAGACGTGTTTCTGATTTAGGGGCTCTTTCTTGTAGACACCCTTTCTTGGTTTTTCATGGGAACAGGGCAGTGCTCCGCACTCGGCCCGAGTTTCTTCCCAAAGTTGTTTCCCAGTTTCATGTTAACGAGGTAATCGTTGTTCCGGCCTTTAACTCACCGCGTCTTTCCGTGGGTGAGGCCTCTTTGGATGTTGTGCGGGCCTTAAGGACTTATGTTGACCGCACTTCTTCGTTTAGGAAGTCGGACGCTTTGTTTGTCCTCTATGGCTTCTGTAAAAAGGGTTGGCCTGCTTCAAAGCAAACTTTGGCAGCCTGGATCCGTATGGCTATTTCTGAAGCTTATCTTCATGAAGGCCTGCCGGTTCCTCCTTCTGTGAAGGCTCATTCCACTAGGTCTGTTGGTCCTTCGTGGGCAGCTCGACGTGGTGCCTCTGCAGTCCAGATCTGCAAGGCTGCTACGTGGTCTTCTGTCCATACCTTCGTGAGGTATTACAGGTTTGACACCTTCGCCTCTCGGGATGCTTCCTTCGGGCGGCGGATTCTCCTTTCTGCACAGGAGCGTCCCCACCCTTAAAGGATACTGCTTTGGGACATCCCCAAGGTATCCTGTGGATACCCTATGGACCCTGAAGTAGAAAATATGAGATATGGTAAGAACTTACCCTTGTTATCTCTATTTCTACGAAGTCCATAGGGTTCCACAGGACTCCCGCCCTGTCGCACCTGTGCTGCAGATGGGCTTTGCTCTGGTCACCGGTTTTCCGTCTCCCTCTGGTGAGAATGTGATTCTTGTATGTGTCCAGATCTTTTTTTCTCTCTCTTCCTTCTCCTCCTCCGGCCTATGGCTTGATAACTAACTGAGGTGCCTTGGCTCGGGGGCGGGGTATAGGAGGGGGACCCTATTGCATCCTGGGAGGCTGACAAGCTTAACTCTATGGTGCCCGGCGACTGACGTCACACCTATACCCAAGGTATCCTGTGGAACCCTATGGACTTCGTAGAAATAGAGATAACAAGGGTAAGTTCTTACCATATCTCATATTTTTTAGGTTACAGTCATAATTAATTTCTCTCAACAGTCTTATCCTAAATCTGACTGAATGCAGCAATTGATTTACAGTGCAATATGAATGCTGTGGAATTTCCGGCTTTTTGCACAGACCACTAAAAGTCCCACAGTGGTTTGTCAAGATTTTGCTTCCAGCTCATATTGATTGTTTTTACTTTGCATACAA
The DNA here is from genome assembly GCA_031769625.1 of Taudactylus pleione. Taxonomy (NCBI): domain Eukaryota; kingdom Metazoa; phylum Chordata; class Amphibia; order Anura; family Myobatrachidae; genus Taudactylus; species Taudactylus pleione. The sequence continues at coordinate 6,571,214 of JAUIMM010000043.1, read as the reverse complement.
TCTATTGCTCTCTTCATGTGATTGGTTTCGGCATGGCCATCTGACAAAGGAAAGCCTTTTCCAGTGACTTGTACAAGGTGGATAAAGCCTGGCAAGCATTTTATCATTGTCCTCATATTTTGGCCTTGTCATTGTACTGGGATACTGCTGGCTACTGTAAAGTGTTTACACATTGACAATTGGGGAGGCAGTTATTAGACCGGCGGAGTAAATGCCGCCGGTCTAAATACTAACACCTAAATCCCGACACAGGACTTGAAATAGGTGTTGAAATACTGACACCTATCTTAAGCCCGATGCTGGAAGACAGAAGCCGGACCAATCAAGGTAAGTCTGGCGCGTCTTAACTGTCAGCCGCCAGGGTATGGGGGAGGAGAGGGAGGGTTAGCTTTAGGCACTCCGGTGGATTTAGGGATAGGCACACCCCGGGGAGGGATAGGCTAGAGGAAGTGGAGGTTAGAGTTAGGCACCACTGGGGGGGGGGAGGTTAGGGTCAGGCACCCCCCCCCCAAAGGGGTTAGGTTTAGGGTGCTGGATGGGGGGGGGTTGGATTAGGCACCACAAAGGGGGAGGGTTGGAAGGGGGAGAGGAGTGGGTTTAGGATGCTTACTAGCCCCTGTCGGGCTTGTGCAGTCAGGATCTAAACAGCCGCCAGTATTTCAATCCCATTCTGACAATTGATTTACTTTTTATAGCATATTTGAATTCACTGCTATCGAAATTACATTAGCACATTTCTCTGGACACCACTTAAAACAAGTACAACAAAATATAATCTCAACACAAATTATTTGGTAAAGTTTAACTGGTGTTTTATATTCCATTGTGTCATTAAATGATAATGCCTAAAAAATACAGAATTATGGTATACCTTGGATAAATCTTTTTCTTCGAGGTCCATAGGGTCCACAGGATCTACCTTGGGGTATGTAGTTGGATCGCATCCAATGCACCAAACAGCAAAGCTTTGGAGCTCCCAGCATGCACTGGTCCTCCTCCCTGTATACTCCGCCCCCAACTACAGGCATTCAGTTTGTAACCAAGCCTAACGGCAAGACACGGAGAGTGGTGAGGGAAGAAAAATTGCACAGGAAACACTTAACTTATGAAGAGGCAATCCGTAAAAAAAGGTGAAGAACAAATCCCAATTGAGGCCAGGTGCGTCAGGGTGGGTGCCCTGTGGACCTTATGGACCTCAAAGAAAAAGCATTATCAAAGGTATGTTATACCATAATTCTGTATTTCTTCTTCGGGTTCCATAGGGCCCACAGGATCTACCATGGGGACGTCCTACAGCAGTTCCCTTAAGGGTGGGGATGCTCCTACGCAGAGAGGAGAATCCGCCACCCAAAGGAAGCATCCTGGGAGGCAAACGTGTCAAAAGCAAAGAATTTGATAAACGCATTCACGGAAGACCAAGTTGCTGCCCTGCAAAGCTGTTCAGCCAAGGCACCATATCGTCTAACAGACCAAGTGGAATGTGCTATCACCTTGTTAGGAGCAGGGAGACCAGCCTGTGTATAGATTTGAGAAATAGTCATATGAAGCCAGCGAGCCAACGTTTGTTTGCTGGCCAACCTTTTTTGTGAAATCCATATAACACAAAGAGAGAATCTGATTTCCTGATGGAATTGGTCCGATCTACGTAAATACAAAGTGCTCGAACCACATCCAAGGAAGCTTCACCTATAGACAGGTCTGAAGACTTGAAGGCCGGAACTACAATTTTTTAATTTATATGGAAATTGGAAACAACCTTTTGTTTCATCCAAATAGAGGACCGCTCTATTTGGATGAAAGATAAACTATGGAGAACGACATGACAATGCTGCCAAGTTGGAAACTCTGTGAGCTGAAGAGATGGCAAGAAGAAAAAGTGTCTTTGCAGTCAGCCATATCAAGTCTACCTTATCCAAGGGTTCAGAGAAATGCAACTGCAGTGCCCTGAGAACCAAAGACTAATCCCACGGTGCCACCAGTGGGAGGAATTGAGGTTGCAGCCGCAAAACGCATATATGCATAAATACGCACATTTGCTAAAGCAATATGTATGGACTCTGGATCAACTGACCAGCCCCGAAAGGGTGATGGTAGGATATAGAGTGTGAAACCCAAGGGAGAGGTATATAGAGAGACAGACCAAAACTCTGAGACCAAACACTACAGCAGTGCACGGACAAATGCTAAACCGCGCGTCTCATACACAAGGTGGTCAATTATAGCAAGCCAGACGCGGGAATCCATCCCCGGAAGTTTGTGTCTGGGGGAAGGAGTGGCCGGGGGAACGCCTATCTCCCCTAGACTGAGATTTTCACGGCCGTGTACGCTGACCTCACGGCAAGACGTTGACTAGTGCGTCTTACCACCCATACCCGGCGACAGACTATATGGCCTTGGTCACCTTACTGAGGACACGTTGCACGAGGCCTTCACCCGCAGCTGCCTCCAATGCGTTTCAACACCGGAGGCGGGGGGACTCCTTCGTGCACGATTCCCCAAGAGGAATCGCTTACCTGCTATCTCCGTGAACCGACTGCAGTCCCGGACCCCAGCAAAAACCGCTAACAAGCCGCGCACCTAACAAAAAAAACTGAATGGCCGGGGGCGGGGTATATAGGGAAAAGGACCAGTGCATGCTGGGAGCTCCAAAGCTTTGCTGTTTGGTGCATTGGATGCGATCCAACTACATACCCCAAGGTAGACCCTATGGAACCCGAAGAAGAAATTGCTATTTAAAACCAGTAGTGTATGAAACTCATATTGTTCATGGCAGCCTCTTCTGCTAATATTAGTAGGCTGTGCTGCTTGACTTAATATTGGCCCACTATATATTAGCTGAGTGGCTTCTATTCACAGCTTTTGAAGAATGTAGTTTGTTTACTCATGTCTGTTCCATTCCAAACATACACTACATCCATTGTTTATTGTAGCTAAACTCAGTACCCACATACCTTTTGTATAAATTGCTTTGGCATTGTTATTAATCATGTAGTGATATATATTGTGAATTAAGAATTTTAGCAGTGACAGTGGTAATGGGGCTGGAAGTAGAGTACTTGCTAAGACTATCACTGACTCAGGATTAGCCGCCACTACAACCCAGATAGCAGGTACAGAATATAAAAGGCCACAAATGAGAACATATGCAGAGCTGCATGATGCGAGCAGGTTGGTACCAGGAGCATATGCGCCAGTTTACTCCAGTCATACGTCATACACTTACATTCATGTTTGAATAACCATTTTTTATGTGAGACACGCAATTGCTATTAGGCATCAAAAAATGAAAACCTCTGATACAGCGGAAACCACTTTTGATAAAGCATACAAACACAACCTTAATGTAAGCAAGAGCAATGAGGAAAACACCTTCTTGAGGTGTCTGCTATCTTGCTATGTTCCTAACAGCTGGACTGTCCACCTCATTTATCATTATTTCTTCAGGGTCTATAGGGCTCCACGGGGAGACATTGGGGTGTAGACAGGACCTGGAGGACCGGACACCAACCGCAAAGCTTTTCAATCACAGGATGCTCCGGTCCTTCCCCTATACCCCGCCCACAGCCTGAGGGCACTCCAGTTTCGTTGGTATCTGGCAGGAGCTGGACCACCATTATAACGGGGTGGCATTAAGCAGCCCAAGCTTTTATTTTGATTTAATTTATTTCTATTTTCTTAATTTTTTATTTTTTAAAAAATTTACTATAACGGGCGTGCAGCACCAGAGTGTCCTCCAGACGTCTGTGCTACCGCCCCATCACCCCTCCAAGGCGCCGTGATGCCAAGCCTGTGCTAGGTACTCCCAGCAGGGCTCCGTGGGAGACTAGCTAGCAGGCTCCTCGGACCCCAGACTGTAGCCCGGGATTCAGGGGACAGGTAAGGTGGAACCCGCATTGTTACGTAGTCTTGCCTCCGGTCTCAGGAGGTGCTGATGTGGACACTGGTGCGCCCACGACTCCATTAGACCACTGGGGCATATACTGTAACATACTGGCGCAGGGCATATGTAAGGAGGCCAGGGGACCCAGTGGTTAATGTCAGCAAGGGGAGAAGGTGCTCTCCCTGCAGCCCCTCCCCCAGTCCAGGGCGCCATTCCACTGTGGTCTTGGTGTTCCCTGGGCGGTTCCTCCCGCAGAGACGCGCAGCAGCCATTTTATACAAGCAGGTCTCCGGGAACGCTGGGTCTAGTCTCCCTGTATACCTCTCCCACGGGCCAGGTCATACAGCGCTATATCCAACCACTGTGGTCTGTGTAGTTGATTTTAGTGCCCATTGTAAATCTGTAATGTTTCTTTGTGTTTTGTATGTGACTTGTGCTAGTTCTAATCTTCATTTTCTATACTGTACAGCTTATACCTTTCCCTTTATTCTACTATACCCTGAACATACTAAGGTATAGGGGGGTTCATTGTACCTCACATTTCCCAGATACTTGTGAGGGCTATCACATACTTTTATAACGTGGTTGCATGCTACACTGTGCCATATTATACTGCACTTTATCATACTGTGTATTTTGTTATTCTTGTGGCTATGGCTGGCAGAGGAAAGAATAACAAGCAGCCTGGTGCTGCTCTTCCTACTCTGGTGTCTTGTAAGTCCTGCTCTGCTGGCTTAGCCACAGTGGACCTCATTCAGGATGGTCTCTGTATTAATTGTTACATAGCCCCAGGCCCATCAGCCCTGGTGTCTCTCCTTCAGGACCCACCTTGGACTGCCTTTTCTCAAGTGCTGGCAAAACTTGCAGACCAAGTCCCAGTTATAGCTCCCCCTATGGGATGGCCACAGCAGGTACTCCCTGCAAATACTTTGCCTCACCCATCGGTAGAAGTATTGTCTACCTCAGTACAGGGTTTGGTTGATACCTCTACAGTTTTTCAGCAAATGCTTCAAAAAGAAAAGCCTTTTCCTATAAAGCGTACTATGATATCTTCTCAATCCACACAGTTATCTAATTCTGAGATATCATCTGGGGAGGCAGAAGACGCAGATCTCTCACACTCTGACTCTGTCTCAGGAGAAGAGGAGCCACCCTCTAAATTAAATATACCAAAATGGTTCAGTTCCTTTTACCTTCTTCCAGGTACTCATTGTACTAAAGTTCCCCTAGCAGTGGATTCTCATCTAACACAGCTGGATAAAAATGCCACCTTACCAATTCATAGTGCAACATCCTTGAAGGAGACTACAGACAGACGTATCGAAACTTGTCCTAAATCTATATACTCTTACAGGAGCTATTACTCATCCTGCTAGGGCTACGGCTATGGCCTGGGTGGCAAATGCCATGGAGAGTTGGGCAGAAGCCCTAGAAGAGATGTTTCCCCCTGATGCTACGAGGGAACAGCTGTCCTATATATCTCACATTAGAGATGCAGCCTCCTACTTAGGTGAAGCAGCTATGGATATGGCTCTCCTGGCCTCCAGGATATCTGCCACTTCGGTAGTGGCCCGCCGCATTCTTTGGCTATGTTCCTGGAAAGCAGATTCAGAATCAAACTGGCTTAAGAGTTTCTGCCTTATGCAAGTAAGGATATCTGAATTAGAACCTCTATACACTCCTACCTATACCTTCTAATATCCTGCCTATAAACCTCTAAGGATGATGCTATTTTGCGTACGCAGTCATATAGTAAATAAAGACTCCAGACCTTGAACCTGTAGTTCCAAAGCACAAAGTGATATTTCAAGTAAAAGTACAGTCAGTTACACGCTATGATCTAAGTACAATTTAGCACAAAGAATTATACAGACCCAAGTACAGTTATACATACGCAGCGCTCTGGACCAGATGTAGGCATCAGCAAGAAACCCCCGTCAATCAGCATTCAGCAAGAAGACCCAGACTGGGGTCACAAAACACACGTTTATACTCTCACAGAAACACACAACACAATAGAGAGGCTTGTCGCTGATGCCATTGGTTCCCAAGGAGGATGCATCTGTTGCAGAGCATTTAACAGGTTGATTCAAATAGACACAGTCCAGCCTCCGACAGCTGGTTGTCTCTGTTTCCCGCCTCATGCACATCTAAACAGTTGGTCATATAATGTACATTTCGGTGCTTTAAGTCTCTGCGGTCCATAAGTTGTGAATGCATGTTGCGATCTTCACACCGACGATACCGGGAAGCCGTGGAGAGGGTGCAAATCAGTATAATACCAAGCACGGCATACTTATCATGTATTAAACCTGAGCTACTAAATAACATTTCACAGCAATTATAATAAATGAACAAACTTGAATCTTAAACTTTAAAGCTTATGGAATCTTGTATGTAAATATGTAATTTATAAGTATGTGGGATTTGATAGAAAGACGCTAGTTAACTTGGGGCAGATGCGTGTGCATGAGGCTAATAAACAGCATTTTCATACAAGATCTTATGCATTCGTTAAAGTGCGACTAGTTAACAGCGCAATTGTGTGTATTTATGTGTGTATGAGAAATGGTGTAAGATGCAATCGCATGATGCTAATAGAAACATCGCCATATGTACTTAAGTGTGTTTAGCTAAAATGGCGCTGGGCGGCCAATCGCAAAATGGCATTTTGCGATCTGATTTACAAGATGGTGTCTTGCGGCCAGTCGCAAGATGGCGTCATTGCGATCTAATTTTAAGCTGATCTTGTCTCAGCCAATTATCCAGCTTCGACACAAGAGACATCCTATTTGGTCCAGAATTGGATAAAATTGTGACTACTTTGGCTGCTAACTACACGGCGTTCCTGCACTCTGCATATAATACAAATCCTCGGATATCATCCTTTTGGTCCTTTCGCCCTCAAGGAAATGCCAAGGGTCAGTCTTTTCCATGGCAGCAGACATCAACTAAGGCCTCCAAACCTAGGGCCAAACAGACCTGGGCTACTAGACATCCACCTGCCAAGTCTGAGGACAAACCTACAGCCTGAAGGGGTGAACCTCTCACTGGGGGCTCCCAAGGTGGGAGGCTGACTTCTTCAATTCACCCAGGTGTGACATCATACTACATCAGATGCCTGTGTGAGGGAAGTGGTTTCCCATGGTTACACCCTCTTATTAATGAGGCGACTCCCTCCCCCCCAGAGCAGTTCTTTTCCACACCTCCATCGGACCCAACTAAGGCCCTGCTGCACCAAAAAGCCATTCAGTCTTTACTGAATTCAGAAGTAATAATTCAGGTCCCCCTTCTCACAACAGGGCAAGGGCTATTCTAACCTTTTCTTAGTTCAGAAGCCCAATGGGTCTCATCGGCCTATCCTCGACCTCAAATCTCTGAACAAGTTTATCAGGGTGCCCAGGTTTTGTATGGAAACCCTCCTTTCCATTAGCCTAGCTATGGAGCCTGGGGATTTTATGGTATCTCTAGACATTCAGTACGCTTACATACATGTACCTATAGTGCCTTCTCATCAACAATATCTCTGGTTTGCTATACTACAGCAACATTACCAATTTCAGGCTCTGCCGTTGGGCCTTTCAACGCCCCCCCAGGTCTTTACCAAGATCATGGCAGTTACAGCGGCCTCTCTTCGTCGTCAAGGGATCAGACTGCTTCCATATTTGGACAATCTCTTGCTGTTGGCCAGCTCCCCAGAGACTCTTCACCGCCATCTACAGGTTACCATTGACTTTCTTCAAATGCACGGTTGGCTGATAAACTGTAAAAAATCTCCACTAACACCCTTTCAAAGGATGGTACATTTGGGAGCCCTCCTGAACTCCCGAGTTCAGAGAATCTTCCTAACTGCGGACAAAATTTTAGCAATCCAGCACAGACTATGCAGACTGCTCCACAATCACAGTGTCAATTCACTCTGCAATGCAGGCCTTGGGATCAGTGGTGTCCACCTTCGACAGGGTGGAGTTCAATCAGTTTCACTCCAGGCCCCTACAACACCTGATCTTCTCCAGGTGGAACGGGCTCCCCCATCTGCTCAAATCCCAGCCGATGAGCCTCCCCCTCCCCAGATGTTCGCCTGTCCCTAGCCTGGTGGCTACAGACTTCCCACTTGAACAAGGGTCGTCCCTTTTGAATCCTGAACTGGGCTCTCCTCACCATGGACGCAAGCCTCCAAGGGTGTGGCGCAGTAACTAGCCAGCACTCCTTCCAGGGCCGAAGGTCCCCAGTCGAGGCAGTGTTGCCAATCAATATCCTGGAACCTCGAGCCATCTACAGAGCTCTCACTATGGCTCAGAATATTCTGAAAAACAGGCCAGTACAGGTACAGTCCAACAACGCCACGGCTGTAGCCTACCTCAATCACCAAGGGGGCACTTGAAGTCTGTCAGCAATGACAGAAGTGTCCCACATTCTCACATGGGCTGAACGCAATCTCCCAGCCATCTCCACAGTGTTCATTCCAGGGATTCTCAATTGGGCAGCGGCATTCCTCAGCCATCACAACGTGCATGCAGGAGAATGGTCTCTACATCCAGAAGTCTTTCAGCTTTTAATGGATAAATGGGGTCTTCCAGAAGTGGATCTCATGGCCTCAAGACACAACAACAAACTTCCAATTTATGGAGCCAGAACACAGGACCCCGACACTGCATTCATAGACGCATTGTCGGTGATATGGAACTTCCATTTGGCATATCTTTTCCTTCCAATATCCCTACTTCCGTAACTGCTTTGAAAGTTCAGACAGGAGGGGGGCACAGTCCTATTCGTAGCTCCGGCTTGGCCCAGACATCATTGGTACTCCAATGTTAAAAGGTTCTCCATAGACGTTCCTCTTCAACTTCCTCTAAGAGTTGACCTTTTGTCTCAGGGTCCATGTCTACATCTGTACCTAGCCTGTCTGTCTTTAACGGCTTGGCTTTTGAGACATCCCTCCTAACGGCCAAGGTTTCTCCAGCTTTGTGGTCCAGACCATGATCTGCACGTAAACTGGCCTCAGACAGGATTTACCACAGAATTTGGCATACATATTTCCATATACAACCTCCCTTTGTCCCTCATGTGGCTCCATGGGATTTGTCAGTGGTGCTCCAAGCACTTCAGGAACCTACGTTCAAACCCCTGGAATCTATGGATGTCAAGTGGCTCACTGCGAAGACTGTTTCTTCTGTCTATAGCATCTTCCCGTAGGGTATCGGATTTAAGGACACTTTCATGTCGCTCCCCCTTTTTAGGACAAGGCTGTTCTTTGTACACGCCCAGGTTTCCTTCCCAGGGTGGTTTCTCAATTCCACCTGAATGGGGAAATTGTGGTTCCGGCATTTAATTCACCAGACCTCTGGATGTGGTTCGTGCTCTGAAGATCTTTGTGGACTGCACTACTTCAGTCAGGAAATCGGACTTCCTCTTTGTCCTATATGGATTCCACAAGAAGGGATGGCCAGCTAACAAACACTCTGGCCAGATGGATTCGCATGACTGTCTCGCAGGCTTACCTTCCTGTGCTGGCTTCAATGTCTGCTCATTCTACTCGCTCTGTGAGTTCCTTGTGGGCAGTCCGGCATGGATCCTCAGCTGAACAGCTATGCAAGGTGGCCACCTGGTCTTCTGTCCACACCTTTCTTAGGTTTTATGCCTTTGATACATTTGCCTCTCAGGATGCTTCCTTCGGGTGTAGGGTTCTATCAGCTCAGGAGTGTTCCCCCCTATTGAACAATTGCTTTGGGACATCCTCAGGGTCTCCCTGTGGAGCACTATGGAAAAAAAGTTTTGCTGTTGGTGTCCGATCCTGCAGGTCCCACCTACTCCCCAATGTCTCCCTGTGCACCCTAGGAATTCGACGAACGAGTTAACCAAGGTAAGTTTTACCATAACTCTCCTTTTTACCCCCTCCTGGTTATACTAGGGAAGGATGTTTTGGTTTATGGAGTTATAGAAAATACTATAGTGTAGATTGTTTGTGATACACATGGAGTTTGATAGTATGTGATATGTATGAGATATGGTGACTGACATAGGAGCAGGGCCACTAAGACTTTGGACGGGCTCATGTTCATGGCCACTGGAGGGAATATGGCTATGCTCTTTGTTGTATACTATGGTGTGCATCAAGGGGCATGATTGTGACATCACAGAGTGTGTGGAAATGCTTCCCTTGCTCTTCTAGACCCTGTCCAGGTAATATGTACTAGCACCCACTTCATTCTAATATGATACTATATACTAACATTGTACTTAAGCTGCTTAAGTATAATTGCTTACCATTTGTCTAAATCATTCAAGAATACCTTTAAAACTATTTTTCAGACATCTACATCTTAACCATAAGAAATGAAAACATGACACACCATTGCTGGGGTAGAAGGTCTAATTTTATTTATCACTTCTAAAAAGTTGTGGCCCAGGAAAAGCAATTGCTAACATACTATTCAAATTTGGACATTGGAGTGGGCAACCATACCTACCACTGTTTACAGTGGGCACTGTAGTACCCTCCTAGAGTGCAACGGATTGGGTTCTCCCAATACCACAGGTCATAAAACCAAAAAACGTCTTCACTTGAGAGACGACTGTCCAACTATGATGTATGCCCCTCCATCAATTCATCAATATCACTGGGTGACATTACAAGCACTCCACTGCCTATACTGAGGAAGGTACAATCAGTAAGCATGCACAATCACTACACTTTAATTGTATTTCAGTTTGCAATTTAGTTTCCCAAACAACACCTTCCAAAAAAATATGTTTTTGAAAGGGAGGGAGAGCAAGCAGGAACATTTTTCTTTTGAGGAAAGGCTGCTTTCAGACTATCCATACGGGGTCTCTACCCTCTCTACAGTTATTGGACCTCCTTTCTCATGTAAGTAAACCTTAATCCTGTGATATCCTGCAGTCACTGTCCCTGAATAATAATTGAATATAACTGCACTAATAACCTTAGGTTGCCACAATAAAGACCAGTAATATTAAGTGTATTATGAACATATCTGGGTAACCATCAACTTTTGCTGCCTGAAGCAATGCTGTGACTAACTGCGAACACTTCATAACCCATGTTCCATGTGTCTCCAGCCATGCATAAACCAGGGAAGTTCACACCATTCCGCCCTAACTAATCTCCCCTAATGAGTGCCCACATGGGGTTCCAAACCCATGTAGAGGGTGAAAAAACCTTGTCTAATTTGCTGAATTGGACAGATTAGTAACTTTATAGTGACGCAAGTAAAAAAAAAAAACAACCCAGTTCAGACAAAGATCAACTCAACTCACCAAAAATCTTGATGAGTGTGAGCACCCATCTACAGTACCTATTTGCCTGGTTCTAATGTAACTTTGTAACCATAACTCTTCCACCTCCCCCGAGCCTTAATGTTACTAATGGCAAATCCTGAAGTGGCATCACTAGTTGCTTCTCCAATACGAAAAGAAATTAATTTCTTTAACATTCCTAAGATCTGGAAATTGGTCTGGGGAGCACCATTGTCTTGTGACAACCAGGCAGACCCTTATGATTGCTTTAGATACATAATGGTTTGATTGCTGGAGTAGGCATATATCCATGTTCTTGTGAGATGAGAGGTAAATCCATTGGCTCCTACCACTCTGCCTAGTTTTGAACAGGTGAGTTTTACTTAAAACCCTGGACTCTCTGATCAAGACATTAGCACACAGCAGCCATGTCAGTTGAGGCTTTGGAAGAAGCAACTAGCTCCTGTATCTGAAAGGCCTTAAAGTAGGCAAAGGAAAAAGCTACCCGCAAAAGGGCCACCTGCTATCGACCCTACTGGTTGCACCCATCAAGTTTGATAGCATTTGTGAGTCAATAGTCCGCCTTACATCCTTTTTTTTCCAGGTTGACTTCTCCCACAACCTTTCAGGGCCTTTGAGACAAGAAATCTCTTAGTGATATCCCTCCTATTGTTAAACTTCAGGAAAAAGGAAATAGGGGTCCGAGGTGCATCATACCAGCAACTGCCAAAGAAGGCCTCGAAAGAGAAACTGTATCGGTGAGCAGCTGTAGCTCGGGGCTAGTCAAGTTTTCCTTTTGCATATTCGCACCACATTGAAATTGCGGACACAAACCTTCCACATTCTGAGGTCTTCTCGAATATCCTTACAATGCGTACCAGTTGATGCGGTAGCTTAATGCTACAGTGGCTCTCTAGACAATGGCAGAGAATCCTGCCAATGGGGATAACTCCAACAATATTAAGGAGGCAAAGTAGGGACTGCACAAGTCTTAGTGGAGTTTAATTTCACTGTGCCTAGAAGGCCTGAAGCTTTCTAACATTGCCGCATAGTAACGTGCACCCCGATGCCACCAAGTCTTTTTGGACTTTCCAGTTAAGAGAGACAATTAGTGGGTTCCTCTGTGTTGTCATGTGCCATGAGCACACCTAAATGCCTTAACGGTGCCTTGGCTAAGAGCAAGTTTCTGGCAACCATGAATATAAAATCATCAAGGTAGTGCAATACCCTGTGATAGCTGGTGCCTGATTAAACTGCCAAGTGTAGGAAAGTGCTGAATTTCAAGACAGCACACAAAACTGCACAGCCTATAGTGAAATACTTGTCAATGTAATATCCATTAATTGAAATGAATAAGGTTGCAGAGGCAATACCTGGAAGGTAGACTCCACATCCAGCATGGCCATTAGTGCTACGGGCCCGTAGCTCTTTGGGAACTATTTGCACTGGCGAGTTGCTGCCCATTCTACCTAGGGAAATGTCCTTGTACACTTTCAAAATCAAGTGATTTGAGAACTCCGTAATGGACTTGAGTTTCTCGGATAACCCGCCTGCGCTACTCCAGATATAGGCAAATGGATATCGCAACTAAACTCGTCCAACAAGAACGCTGCTGCCATCTTTTCTGCGAACTAGGAGAGCCATTGACTCAGCGCTGGAAGTTTAATATGGTACTGGCCAGCAGTAGGTGGCACCTCAAGCACACCTCTGTTGTAGGCTGATCCTCCTACTTTGCTTCAATCGCAGTCTTTATAGAGGTGGCCCTCTCCACAATGTGCGCACACGTGCTTGACGTGACATATCTTGCCCGCTCTGTATTGCCCCTTGTTGTATGGGGCCACCCCATATTCCCACACCCATGAAGAACCCCAGGCTGTGGGTTAGGGGGATGGTTAGGATACTTACATAATTCTGTCGGTATTCTGACTGCCGGGATCCCATACCTAACCCATGTGCAGTATATTGCTTGCATCTATATTCGCACTAACGCATACATTTCATACAGGTGAGCACAGCTGGACCATTGCTGCCTAGCAGCACATAACATTACCGTGTGCAGTATATGGTTATATTCATTATTATAGGATATTATTTCTTAGCAATGATTTACACAGTGCACACATTCACTACCAGATGTACAAACATACACACTAGGGTTAATTATGTTGTTGTAAGTAGTATGGGATTACATAATTGTATATGAGTGTTCATGATACTGTGTGTATGCACTCGGAGCCAGGGCTGTAACTAGGGTGGTGCAACCTGTACATCTAGTACAGTGGTTCTCAAACTCAGTCCTCAGGACCCCACACAGGTCACGTTTTCCAGGTTACCCAGCAGGTGCTCAGGTGTAACCATTACTCACTGACACATTTTAAAAGTTACACAGGTGGAGCTAATTAGTTTACTTGTAATTCTGGGAAGAGACCTGGAAAACATGCACTGTTTGGGGTCCTGAGGACCAAGTTTGAGAATCTGTGGTCTAGTATAAAGATAAGGGTCCCTCTCATGCCACACAAAAACAAAGGTGATTTTAAGATAGCTGACTTTGTAGAGATGGGGATATTCATTGGCAGATTGGAGGAACTTGGAAGGAATGCAGGAGAGGTGGGGAAATTTAAAATGTGCCATACTAAAATCAACAGATCTTTGTATTAGGGTTAGGAAAGGCACAAGGAAAATTAAGCCAGTATGGTTCACAAAAGAAATATAAACTAGCATGAAATAAAATGAAACTGGCATTTAGGAAATATAAGCAGAATCGGAATAATGAAGACAAAGAGCTGTATCTTGTCAGAGGAAGGAGGCCAAGAAGGTGATCAGATGTGCAAAGGCACAGGCTGATGAGAAAATGGCGCAGTCAGTAGGGAAAGGGGCAAAACTTTTTTTAAATAAATATATAAGTAAAAGGAAAAAGATCAAAAAGTGGAATAATAACACTTAAGACAGATAATGAGAGTCTTGTGGAGGGAGACAAGGCCATAGCAGATCATCTAAATGTTTATTTTTGTTTAATATTTACTACAGCAGTAGAGAGGGGAAGGGGCCACAGTTAAGGTTCGAAGATATATATAATAATGAGGTACATACAAATACCTTTAAGCTGGGTACACACTAGATTATATATTTGGCACTTTGTCATTTTGGGATGCATGCGAGTGCCAAACCGTCCACTTCGTCCAGTGTGTACGCACTATTGTGCGCTCCCATGCAATAGTATCTTCAGATATGCACAAAAATGGTAAGTGTCTGCATAGACCTATAGTTTAGTCGTATATTAAACCTATATTAGCAACTCAGCCATTCCAATCCACATATTAAATTATAGAGAACTAATTCAGTATAATTACATTTTTCGGTGGGGGTGCACCCAGGCATAAGATTCAAGCATTAAGAAGAAGAAAAGAGAGAGGATTCCTATATGGGGCACTCACTGGATGAGTTTAAGTAATCTGATTATATTTGAATTCCCAATACAAATTCTACATAAAATATAACTTATTATTGTCAAATACAATAACTTACTGTTAATTATTATTTTTATATTTTATTTTTATAAATTATATTGTGATTATTTAAAAAGCTAGCAAAGTATTCCAGTTAATATATTGAATGTGTTCTACTGTGAAAATAAAGTGGTATAAAAAAAAAAAACACTGTTCACTTGTAATTACCTTATTCTTCCTAACTGTGAATTAAATGAGTATAAATAAATCTCATAAAGTCCAATTTTGAAATATATGACAACCACTCAGGTTTATAAAGTTAGTATACCACTATGAGGAGGTTATCTAAATTGGCCAATCTATGATAGCTCCGCAGAATAAATCCTATACTTGGGTCTACAATGTGTAATCTTCACTGAGAGTTGCTAAAAGTACTCAAAAATAGATCAGAGGGTTTGTATTAAGGTTAGTAGAACTGTATAGGTTCAATACATTCCCCAGGAATATATAGTAACTAATCTCTGGTAGTACAAATAGACACACTTGTGTATTTACATGTTACTATGGTTCTGCAATCAGTCATTCACAATGTAGCCAATAGACTGCCTCTCAATTGGCAAAGGAGCTTATCCCTGGAGATTCATTACTAACATTATGTTCAGAAGTAGTCCTATAGCAGTAATGCTGTACAATAGGTTAGATCGCGGAGTCTAGCCCCTGTTTAATGGAGAAGTAATTATTAATATCCCGTTATGATTGAATTATAATAGCTGCGATAAATAGTAATTAGATTAATCTTATTTAAAAAAATCTCTATTCTTGTCTTTGGTGATGTCAGGGATTTTCATTCACACTCACTGCACCTTAAATGGTAATTAGATAGCGGCTGTATTATTATCAAACACTTCTTTGCCTTACTAGCCGGCTCAGTTTATGCATTTATGATGTATACAGCAATGTTTGTTTGTTCCCAAAATTATTTTATGACATCACAATATTACCAAACATGCAAAACCGCTGAGTTATCAGCGCTATTGATTTATCACCAGTGATTTATTTATGGCAGCATGATGGTTTCACATGTGTGTCATCACATTTAATAGACAGCACGCTACGTTATCAGCGCTGTTACTCAATTAGATACATTGATCTGCGAAGCAGACATAGATACAATCAATTTAGTGTGAATTATTCTTCTCTGTTAATTTCAATTACGGCAATGCCGATGTCTTCACATGGGCTCTTGGATTATCAGCGTAGTGTGCTTCTAATAGCTAATAGTTCTAATACTTATCTAATAGTGCAGGCCTGGCCAACCTGTGGCTCCCAGCTGTTGTGAAACTACAAGTCCCAGCATGCCCTGCCACAGTTTTATTAGGGATTGCAAAAACTGTGGCAGGGCATGTTGGGAGATGTTGTTTTACAACAGCTGGATAGCCACAGGTTGGCCAGGCCTATAATGGTGTTATAATACATTTGGCAATACTGTTATATCCATAAGGACTCCGGAATATCAGCATGTTATCCTATTAGTATCTTAGTACCATATGCGGCGGTGCCTGTATCTCTACAACAGCCTTATAGTGAATGACAGGTTACGAATGGGTACATGCTAACAGTTGTACAAATATATACAGAGCAGTGTTAGTTAACACATATAGCGTCCTCAATACACGGACGCTGCTTTAGCAGCGGCAGTGCCTGTGTTTCTACAGCCTTATAGTAAATAGTAGCATGCTCACACTCGTAACTTAACAATTTTACATATAAATGGAACAATGTTAGTTAAAACATGCAGCGCCCTCTACACGCTGCTATTAGCCTATGCGCATTTTGCTCATAGCTTCATCAGAGGCAAACCCGAATGCTGGGTTGAGGGTGCTTATATCCAGGTGAGTATCCAATCAGTGGTACACCCTCTGATTGACAGCACTCACAGCAAATAGGATTATTCGATCTCACATATACAGCTCACCTTTATCAGAAATAGGCTGGAGAAAGGACTATAAAGTTTGACTGGATAATCAATCTGGATTGACAGGTTTTAGTGTCAATCACTGGCTAGTATTCTAATGTTTTCCATTAACACTAGATAACGTATAATATTATTATTAAAAGAGGGAAACCTATATTTAAAATTAGATCACAATTAAGTGATCTAGAATAATCATAAATTCATAATAAAAATTAAACATATATGGTTACAAAGTGTAAATAGTATATGAGACTGAATATAGAAAAAAGTTAAGTGGGAAACAGAAAAAAGAAAAGAAAAATTGTAAAATCTGAATAAATATATTCTACAAACGTGATCAACAGAATCAGTGTATAAAGTGATCATTATATAATGAATAAATAATACTGAAATGTTTTAAATACTATATATTTTAACAATGAAAAAAAAAATAATTATAATATAAAGTGCATATGATGTAAAAAAGGGGGGTGATATAAGAAAATATGTAACATTTGATGTGTATAGAAAAATATGGTGAATAAACTATTATATAGTAAATACAGTCATTAAAATTCTGTGTTATATGATATTAACAATTATTAAAATGGATTTATCCTTTTGTGAATAGGTATAGTGCATATAGTATAATAATACAAATCTAAGTACTGTATATTCATACAGTAAATCCTATACCTCTAGTTATTGCTATTTGATGGATTTTAAATAAAGTAGTTCAAATTAAATATAATTGATATAAACAGAATTATAAATATGAATGACTGAATTGTATAACATTATATTAAATATTAATAGATAATTCATATAGTGGTTTATTTATACCCTTATTACTATTACCCTAGTGTTAATTTAGTTCTAGAATATATTGTAGTTAATATGTCCATTAAGTCCTTGTGGTTGGAGACCTCCCAAAATGAAGGACCAATAACGTTCCCTTTTTAACAGTTCTTGGGAGATACAGCTCCCCCTCCACCCCCCTGATGACAAACAGCATGTTTGTGGATGCGGCAAGGGAAAATATATCGGGCGGTTGTACACCAGATCGTGCGGGGTGTATGGACCGCCAGATATATTGTGCTTGGCTCATCTGCCATCACTGGGTACACACATAGTCTAGTGTGCACCCAGTATTACAGAGGAGGAGGTCCTAAGAGAACTATCAAAACTAAAAGTGGATAAATCAAAGGGGCCAGATGGGATACACCCAAGGATACTAAAAGATTAAAGAGGTGCTGATAAATAAACTAGAAAGCTTGGGAATGGATTCTTAGACCGCTAAATGGATAAGAAATTTGTTGCAACATAGGAAACCAGAGTTGTAGAAAATGGAGTGCAGTCACAGGTGGGCAATGTTACAAGTGATGTACCCAAGGGATCTGTACTTGAACCAGTGATTTTTAGTATCTTTTTGGTGACATTGCAAATGGTATTGAATGGAAAGTACTGTAGATAACACAAAATATGCAACAGGGTAGACGTATTCGGTATGATTCACTGCCGGCCGCATGGTTCAAATCCCGGCAGCGGCAGCCCGACAGAGGAGAAAATCCCGATCGTCCTAAAGGTAAGTAAACTAGGGATGTGCAGGCTCGGATAGGTTCGAGTTTGCACGTTGAGTTCGGATTTTTCCCTCCAAAAAAACGGAACTCAGAAAGAGGCTAAACGTCATCTTACATGGACGAACATCATCATTCCTGGACTTTTGTCACATTTTAACAGCATTGTGAATGTGTTTTTATATATTGCTCCCCTTCTTAGTGCAATGGAGAGAGGTGGCCCTTTTGCTTATCGTCATAGCTCAGGCATCTTCTCTCCTTCCTTACTTGTATTTTTAAATCAGGCTGTCAAGGTCACCACAATTTGCAGAGATCATGGGAGCTTAACGGGCATCTCAGAGAAGCCTAAATCTCAGGGGCTAAATTTACTAAGTGCAGCTTTTCAAAGCCGCCACGTCTACGACAGTTTCAGATGCTGAATTGTATGGGACAACAATATTATATAGAAAGTACATCTGTTTTTTTTTTTTTTTTTTTCTTCTTTTATTGAATCAGAGACATATACACAAACAATTCATTTCAACAATAGGTCAAAAAATTAGTTTGTGAATACAAAGAATAAACAAAAATCGGGGCGCTGTACAACTAAAGGATTGATAAAATTGGTATGTTGGGAACACAGTGGTAGGAGGGAGACACTACAGAAGAACAATAAAGACCTCCAGTGATTGCTGCTACCAATAGAGGTGCTGACCTTCTTGATACAACCAATGTAAGACAAAACAGGAGCGCTATCTCTAGAGGCCTGAGTGTACTAATTGTTTAAATTGTTAATAATCCACCAAGGAAAAAAATATCACAGAATATCAGGAATATATAATCTTGCAAATCATTGAATAAATGAAAAAATCTTTATAGACATAAAAAATTGCAATTACAAGTACCCAGTGGGCAAAAAATTACACATAGACAACAATAACATTAAATCAGTGACATGAACATGAAAATTAAAAATAAAAGATAAAAAGCTACAATTGAATGTGACCAATTGACAATCGCTGAATGCAATAATCCTGAGGGTAATCCGTAGACCCTGATCTGAAAGCTGCCGTGAGTATTGACTATGATGTCAATTCTCCATTAATGTGCAACAATGTTGCCAATATGTACCAAAAAGTGTCCTGTAAAAGTAGGATGAAAATAATGAAGTCTATCTTGGGGGAAGATACCAAATATTGCCCATAGGGGATCAAATGGCACAAAATTAACTAAGTTATCCATAGCAAATTTGCAAACTCTTAGCCAAAAAACTCTGACTAGGGGGCATGACCACAGACAATTAAAAATATCCACATTATCCTCCCCACAGCGGTGGCATGCATGTGAGGTCGAGGATCCCATCAGGAAACTATGATGTGGGCTAATATATGTTCTGTGGTAGACATTTAGAAATAATTCTTGATATGAGTAGTATATCAGGTGCGAGTTGAGGGAATTGACGTGTCCATAAGGGCAGACCTGTTTGAAGAGTGTCGTATTCCAAGCTATCTCGCAAAAATAAGTAGTGGTGTGATATCGCTTACATGTGGGTGGGGGGACCGATAATAATGCATCTAGATTGTTGATCCAATCTTTTTCTGAAATATATTTAGTGACTTGTCTTATATAGTGGCGTACTTGGAAGTAGGCAAAAGGAAAACAGGTTAAAAATTCAAATTTTTCTCCCGCCCCATGGATCGTGAGAGGACCTCTAAGATCAGAATCTACCAGACATCGTATAGATTGAACACCCCACGCTGCCCACATTGAGAAACTGCATTCCCATCTTAAAATTCTGGGTTTGGGCATAGAGATACAAACAAAGTTTTATGAGTGTTCATTCCCCTTTTGTACCTTAGTATGTGCCACATCCTACGTGTGGTCCATAAAAGAGGATTGGCTTTTTGATCTAGGGTAACTTCACAGTCCTGGAAATGTAAGAATGAGAGTAGATTATAATTTGTTAAAAAATTTTCAGGATTAGTACAGTGTAAACCGATGTGCCATTCAGCCAATCTCGTAAATGGCGTACTAGAGCTGAATGGTTATAATGAACGATATTTGGGAAATTAATTCCTCCGTTGGATTTGCATTGCTGGAGCCGAATCAGACCAATTCTACTTCTTTTATTATTCCAAATAAACTTAACGAACGCTGTGTTAAGTTTTTTAATGTCTTCTTGAGACAGTAACGGTAGAGATTGGAACAAATAGATTAATTGTGGAATCGCTATCATTTTGAGCAAGTTTGCCCTTCCTAAGTGGGAGAGCCGGAGATGCCCCCAAGCAAATTCCTAATAGCCTTAGATATATTGGTGTGATAGAGGGATGAGGGATTCTTAGTTATCGGAACTCCCGAATATGTAAAACATCCCTTTGCCCATGCAAAGGGTACATTGGCGTGCCAAAGTGGGCTGGTAAACCCAGGCCTTCGGTATAGGGCCATAGATTTTTCTGAGTTCACCCGGAGTCCAGAAATATCTCCAAATTCTTGAAGCAAAGATAATAGATAAGTTACAGAGATATTAGGTTGGGACAAATACAGGAGCACATTGTCTGCAAACGCCGTTACTTTAAGTTCACTGGTGTCTATCTTAATACCTCTAATATTAGAATCTTGCTGAATTAGACGGAATAGGGGGTCTAATGACAAATTAAAAAGAGGGGACATCGAACACCCCTGCCTAGTGCCTCTATGGAGTCTCATCACTCCTCCCAGTAATCCATTAATCAGAAGATTAGTCTATGGGCGTATTAAACTAATAAAGTCTTGTAAAAAGGCTCTACGTGTCAGATTTTCAATTAAATGTGGCCAAAGGATGGTGTCAAAGGCCTGAAATTACACCTGTTTTTATTTTATATAATTGCCTCTACCGGCGGAAACTGATGAAGACACCACTTATACCCCTTTTACTCCAGAGGTAAAACCCGAGTTATTGCAGGTTTGACCTGGGTTGCTTCTGGATGTAAAAGGGGACAGGGTTGGATTCCCGGATCGAGTGACTCAGCAATCCAACCCAGGTAACTTGCAGGATTTAACACTGGAATGACCAGTGAAACCCTGCAGTGTAAACGGCGCAATCCGGGTCACGATGACCCGAATGCCTGCCGGTTAGCCGGCTTCAGTGGCGCTTGGAGATGTCATCTCCAAACGTCCACTTCAACGCCAGAAGGGCCCGGTCACTGTAGACCCAGCTCCGGTGTGAGCAGCGCTGGGGAAATTCCGGGTCTGATCCTGATTGGAACCCTGTTCCAACCTCTGGGTCAGACCCAGAATTTAGCTATAAAAGCAGTATTAGTAAATTTAATCCCAGATCTCTGCCATCTACTAAATTATCTACATTTGATACAAATGAAACGGATGCAGTGCTTCTACTTAGGTTCAATATTAAGTAAAGGAGATTATTTATACTAGCAGGGAAGAGAGCAAAGCAGATATTCGAATAACAATAATTGGTAGCTGTTACAAATAATAATACTAAAGAACAATATTTGTTCCCAGAGGAGAGGGGTGTGGGAGGGGAATCGGTATGATTTACCTCCAGACCCATGCCCAGCGGTTGGAATCCCGACAGCGGCATCCCGGCAGAGGAGGAAATCCCGATCATCAAAAGTAAGTATATACTAACCTATTTCTAACCCCTAACCCACCCTTAGGGGTGCCTAAACCTAACCCCCCATTCCCCACCGCCTAAACCTAAGTCCCCCCGGGGGGGTGCCTAACGCTGACCCCCCCTTCTCCTAGCCTAAACCTAACCTCCCGAGGGGTGCCTAACCCTAAGTTCCCCCCCCCCCGGGAACCCGAAACCTAACCCTCTTCCCCCCCCCCCTGTGGCTATGTATGCCCGGCGATCCTTCGATCGGGATGCCAGGCGTCGGGCTCCCGGCATATGTCTAATGACAGGTGTCTGCATATCGACGCCTGTCTTTAGACCCTTGCCAGGATATGACAGTCTGGAAGCCGGCTGTCCGGATAAGGTCTGCCGGCTTCCCGACTGCATACCATGGTAAGCAATATTCTTATACACAGCTTAACTAATTTCTGAAAGTGCTCCTGCTCAATACACTGTATTTTGAGTTACATGCATTTCAAAATACATATGTAAGACTGCAGTTTTGCGGCAATAAGTTTACACTTACATTTGGGCCACAAAAATGTGGATTACTCTAAATCATGCATGCCTACTCTCCCGATTTTTGGGGTAAC
The DNA here is from genome assembly GCA_031769625.1 of Taudactylus pleione. Classification (NCBI taxonomy): domain Eukaryota; kingdom Metazoa; phylum Chordata; class Amphibia; order Anura; family Myobatrachidae; genus Taudactylus; species Taudactylus pleione. Next base: position 6,548,915 of record JAUIMM010000043.1, on the reverse strand, counting down.
CCACCCCCCTCCCCTGGTAAAGTAGGCACTTCTCCTGCATTCCTGCCCACTTCCTAGTGAAGTGGGCAGAATGGGGAGAATTTTAACGGAGATTGGGGGTCCCAGAGTAGAGGGTGGGGGCTTAATGACCCAATTCTGCCAGAATCACGTAATCTGCCAGAATCAGGACCCCACACAGGTCACATTTTCCAGGCAATCCACAGGTGAAGCTAATTATTTCACTTGCGATTCTGTGAGGAGACCTGGAAAACATGCACTGTTTGGGGTCCTGAGGACCGAGTTTGAGAACCTGTTCTCTAAATCAAGAAAGTAACTCTCCACCCCAAATCTGGACATATAGGGCTGCCTATAAAAAAAAGTTTGTATTTTTTTTGTTAAAAGGACCAAATTTGCACCTGGACAAACCATATTGCACTGTACCTACAGTCTGCTTATATTTTGCATGCAGGGTAAATACAGGCTTCTTTTGCATATAGCCCACAAATGCTGGACCCGCTTTATGTTTACACTGATATTTAGAGTTCAGCTAGGACAACTGTTGCTGTATATTTTAAATCTGTCCCATCTGCAGGGCAATATGGTTTTGCCAAGGTGCAAATTTGTGCTTTTTGTTGTTTGCTTTGCTACAAACTCTGTGTCATTTTCATAGTTTTGAGTTTACATATATTGGAGACTCACAAAATCTAAAGCACATTATCATTTTTGAACAGCATTCCAAACAAATTGCCAAAAAAAAGGGAATCTTTTTTACGTATCAAATAAACCTTATGGCTTTAGAATGAAAAAGTAAGCTGATAAAGGGTTAATTGCTAATGCCCTTTAAGTCAAAGTATTAGTCCTACCAGTGCTTCCCATTATCTAAAGAGGATTTGATTTTAAAGGGACACTAACTTAAAAATTGCCTGTCATTAATAGTGGAATATATATCTCTCTCTCACACACACACACTTTACATAGTTCTATAGCACAGTTCCTTAGATCCAACGGTCAAGGAACCTTATCAGTGCATGTTTTCCAGGTGTCCTCACAGAACTGCAAGTGAAATAATTAGCACAACCTGTGACAGTCAGTAAATAATACACCCGTGCTCCAGCAAAGAGATATAGAAAACATGCACTGTTAGGGTTCCAAGAGGACATACATTGGTCTATGTTTTTCGTTTGTCATCTAAATGTCACACAAATTTGGATGTGAATTCATAAAAGATTTACTTTCATCCTTTTCAACATCCTTCCATGAGAAATACTGTTGAAATGCCAGTAGCTGAAGATACTTTATCATTTATATATAGCGGAACACCAGTATATAAGTCAGAATTACGTAACTTATCGCTATTTGGTAATACATGTAAGCAATCACAAGATAATTTATCAGCACAGTATTGTTATAGAAAAAACATTTTTACTAAGCATGTATTTACTAAGCATGTATTTTTTTTTTTTACTTTGCAATGATACAAATAATACAGGTCATATGTACGTCAGGATACAATATATATGTCTGAAGTGACTGACAACAAATGAATAAGGTGTTTGGGGGAGGGGGGAGTGTCACAGAATGGAATAAAGAAGCAGGGTTCAGTGTTTGGATTTAATACAAAGATGTAACCACAGCTTTTAATACAAAGAGGCATTCAGGGCAATGGGAGCAGATCAAGGTGTGCGGAGGTAAAATGAATGCAATGGTGGTGTCCAGATTCATAAAAAATTGGCTGTGCTTAATAGCGTCTAGAACAGTGGAATATATATGCTTTACATCGGTCTACTTACTACTAGTTATTGATATAGTGCCAGATCAGTCTGTAATAAACTGGTCCCCATCCATGACCTTTTCATCTCCAACTCCCTGAATCTCATAGCCAATACTGAAACCTGGATTTCACCCTCTGACACCACTTCTTCTGCTGCTCTTTCCTCTGGGGGCCTCACCTTCTGCCACACCCCCCGGCCTGGAGATCGCCATGGTGGTGGTGTTGGAGTCCTTCTATTCCCCGGCTACTTATACTAACTCATACCCTCAGAGCCATCCCTTACATTCTCTACATTTGAAGTTCATGCTATATGCCTCTTCCAACCAGTACACCTCCGAGTTGCTGTCATTTACCATCCCCCTGGCTCTTCCTCCAAGCTCCTTGACAACTTTGCTCCCTGGCTCACTCACTTTCTCTCCTCAGACCGCTATTATCGTAGATGACTTCAGTGTTCCAATTGATATGCCCACAGAAACCTCTGCCACCAAACTCCTCACCCTCACATCCTCATTTGGCCTCTCCCAATGGACCTCCTCGCCCTCCCATGTGAGTGGGTATTTCCTTTGATCTGGTCTTCAATCACCATTGTGATATTTCTGATTACTCCAATTCCCCATTTCCCCTCTCTGACCATCACCGTCTCTCTTTTAACCTATCATTCTCTCCTTTCCCTCCCGTACCTCCTAAAGCCACCATCACTAAGCGTAACATTGAGGCTATCGACGCCGTTTCCTTTTCTTCCCTGCTTGACTCACTTCTCTACTCTATCCTCTCTCCTGCCCTGAACAAGCTGCTTCCCTATACAATGCCTCCCTTACTTCTGCTCTTGACTCTGTTGCTTCGGTGATCACTACTCACCCTCACAGATCCACACCTCAACCCTGGCATCCCAAATGCAAATACTTGCAAAAGTGTTCACGAACTGCCGAGTGATAGTGGAGAAGATCACGCTCTAAGGCACATTTTCTCCATTTCAAATGTATGCTCTTATCTTACAGTGCTGCCCTTTCCCTCTCTAAACAGTCATATTTCAAGAACCTCATCTCCTCCTAGTCCTCAAATCCCCAGTGTCTCTTCACCACCTTCTACTCCCTCCTCTGCCCACGCCCTTCTCGTCTCCCCTTCTCACACTCTGCCCTTGACTTTGCTACCTACTTTACATCTAAAATTGATTCCATACATCAGGACATCATATCCAACCAGTCCCCCTGCTCTCCACCTCCTCCTTTCCCATGTCACCATTCTTCATCCAGTTTACAGACTGTGACATTCTTCTCCCCTGTTTCTGGAGAGGAAGTCATGGCCCTCAACTGGTCCTCCCCCCTTGACCCTATCCCCTCCCGCCTCCTCCGCTACCTCTCTCCTTCTGCCTGCTCCTATCTTGCCCACCTCATTAATCTCTCCCTCTCATCAGGCACTGTCCTTCTGCATTCAAGCATGCCCTTGTCTTCCCCATTCTTAAAAAAACCTACCCTTGTTCCAAACATTCTCTCTAACTACGGACCCATCTCTCTCCTCCCTTTTGCCTCCAAACTCCTTAAGTGTATCGTTTACAACCACCTTTCTTTCCTCCCACTCCCTCCTTGACCCTTTTCAGTCTGACTTCTGTTCTCTCCACTTCACTGGACTGCCCTCATGAAAGTCAGCTATGACCTCCTTGCTGCCAAATCCAAGGGCCGCTAACCTCTACTCATTCTCCTTGACCTCTCTGCTGCTTTCGACACTGTGGACCACCCTCTCCTGCTGCAAATACTTCACTCCCTTGGTCTATGTGACACTGCCCTTTCCTGGCTGTCCTCCTACCTCTCTGACCAATCCTTCTGTTTCCTCTCATGACTCCTCCCACAGCCTCTTACAGTAGGTGTTCCCCAAGGTTCTGTTCTTGAACCTCTCCTATACGTTCTCGCTAGGTGAACTCATCAGCTCTTTTGACCTCCATTATCATCACTATGCTGATGATACTAAGATCTACCTTTCCTACCCTGATCTCTCCCCTCTCTCTACTGAGCTGTATCTCCAACTGTGTCTCTGCTATCTCTTCTTGGATGTCCCAGTGATTTCTTAAACTTAATATGTCTAAGACTGAGCTGGTCATCTTCCGACCCTCCCATAAAACATCACTTCCCACTATTTCTTTATCAATTGATGGCACAACTATCTCATATAGCCCCAAAGTGTGCTGTCTGGGACTCACCCCTCTCCTTCAAACCACATATCCAGGACCTCTCGCAGTCCTGTCATTTCCATCTCAAAAATATTTCTAAGATCAGACCATATATCAACCAGGATGCTACTAAAACCCTCATATACTCACTAGTTATCTCCAGATTGGACTACTGTAACCTCCCCCAATCCCATCTCTCTCCTTTCCAGTCTGTCCTCAATGCTCAGCTCATCTTGCTCTCCAAACATTCTACATCTGCCTCCCCTCTCCTACAAGCCCTCCACTGGCTGCCCTTCCCTTTCAGAACCCAATTCAAGGTTCTCCCGCTCGCTTACAAAGCCCTCACCCAATCTTCTCCTATTTACATCTCTGATCTCATCTCCCATCACCCTCCTATCCGCCCTCTTCATTCAACTAATGCACGCCGCTTTTCATGCCAACTGATTACTTCTTCCCACTCCCACCTCCAAGATTTTGCCCGTACTGCTCCCCACCTTTGGAACGCTCTCCCTCTACCCATCAGACTCTCCACCTCTCTATAATCATTCAAATGGGCTCTCAAGACCTACTGCTTCATTAATGCCTTCCAGCTCTCACCCTAACTTGCTGCTACATGTTCCTACCTCCCCGTCTACCCCACACCTGTTTGTCTGCCACTCCCTTTTAGAATGTAAGCTTTTATGAGCAGGGCCCTCTCCCCTCTTGTGCTTCTCCCTACTTTACTTTCACCTACTCTGACTCCCTACTAGCGCACCTAACACTTGGTTGCTTATGCTCTGCTGCTTATGTGGGTGTTATGGTCACTAATGTAGCAATGTATCCATGTCCTTGTCCTGCATTGTATTGTACTGTAAGTCACTGGTCACCTATTTGTTTATGTACTTTGTGAGGCACTGTGGAGCACTTGTGGCGCCATATAAATAAATGATGATGATGATGATAATAATAATAGCACACACATATTCCTCAGCATTTTATAGAGAATAGTTGGCCATTCACATGTCTAAGTGGAGGTTACAATTTATATTCCCTATCACACCACACAAATGTCAGTAACCAATTAACCTGCGATTATATTTTTGGATAGTGGGATGAAACCGTAGTACCCAGAGGAAACCCACAAACTCCCCACAGTTAAGGCCATGATAGGAATTGAACCCAAGATCTCAGTGCCGTGAGGCAGTAATGCTAACCATTTCACCATCCGTGCTGCCGGGGATGGGTACGGGTTAGGCTACCGACCTTAACCAAGTCTAAAGGTGCGTACACACTTGCCGATTATTCTGGACGACTGAACGATTACGATATCGTTCAGTCATTCACTATATTGGCCAAATTGTATGCAAAAATGATGAACGATAATGACCAACGATGCACGCTCCCGCAGGTTGTTGGTCTTTGTCGTTCATTGCCCAAACATGCAGGCCAACCTGACGATATTGTCAGGCTGTTGCATGCTCGGAGATGAGGGAGGGTGCCCGGCACTGAACCATATCTTGCAGTGTTAACAACATTGAGCACACCCCTGCAGGGGACACACAAGACGATATCACCTAATCGTCTAGTGTGTATGCCCCTTAAGTCTATACCACTGTCCATACAAGTATTAACTTATATATGTGCAGTGCCTTATCATCTGTGAAATCTTCAAGCATAAAAGGAAGAAAACTATTCACCACTTCTTCCTCCCCTTATCTCCCCACCTCTGTCTGTATTCATCCCCTCTGCTTCCCTCCCCCTCCTCTCCTGTTACTCCACTTTCATCTTTTCTCCCCCACAATGGTCCTACTACCCCACCGCTAAGCTCTGCACCCATCCTCCTCTCCCTATCACCTCACCACACCTTTAACTGAATCACACTAAACTCCCTCCCTTTCCTACAAATACATGCCGCCTCTCTTGCCAATTGATTACTTCCTTCCACTCTCACCTCCAAGATCTCGCCTGTGTTGCTCCCTTCCTCTGGAACTCGCTCCCTATCAGACTCTCCACCTCTCTACAAATCTTCAAACGGGCTCTCAAGATTCACTACTTCAAAGCCTTCCAGCTCTCATCCTAACCTGCTGCTTACGAGGTTCTTCCTTACTGTATACCCTATTTGTGTCACCCCTGTCTGTCCCTTCCCTTTAGAATGTAACCTCTCATGAGCAAGGCCCTCTTCCCTTATGTGCTTCTCCTTCCCTTCCCTTATGTGCTTCTCCTTCCCTTCCCTTATGTGCTTCTCCTTCCCTTCCCTTATGTGCTTCTCCTTCCCTCACTTATGTGCTTCTCCTTCCCTTCCCTTATGTGCTTCTCCTTCATCTACTCCAAACTCTCCTCAAGGGCACTTAACACTTGGTTGCTGACGCCCGGCTGCTTTTTTGAGTGTTATGATCGCTATTGCAGCAATGTTTACAAACTATGTTCTTATCATGTATTGTTTTGTACTGTAAGTTGCTGTTTTCATGTTTGCTCTTTTATTTATGTACTTTGTAAGGTGCTGCGGAACCCTTGTTTCGCCATATAAAGGATAATAATAATAATTAGGGCTACCATCTTTTGCATCTACAATCCAAGGAGCAGGAATAAGAACTTGCTAAGTATCTATATAGTGACATGGGACTTCCCAGGTATGCCCCCATCTAATGCAGCGCTGCACAATTCACCACTAGAGGGCTTCAGGGAGACAATGAATAGCCCATGAATTAATATTCTCATTTTTAAATTGTGTTTCCTTAATTGTTTACCTTTAACATCTGAGTGGGCAATATTCGGTATCACTCCAAAGGAAACTAAAGTACCAAGAGGGGTTAAAAAGTTATTAATCATTATTTCAGCGGTAGCAAAGAAATGCATTTTGCAAGTGTGGTTGCAGGCCACAGCACCCACACTAACGATGTTTCAAGGAAAAATTTTCCATATTTTCCGAATGGAGTGGCTTGAGGCCACATTGCAAAAAGACAAGTTCACAGAAATTTTTTTTTCTACTTGGGAAAGTTACATAGAAACATTGAGCCTGATTCAGACGCGCTCGCAGGCAGGTCGATGTTGGGCCAGTGCGCATGCGCACGAAGGACCCGGCTCTGTCGTGCGCATGCACGAGACCCGGATAGCGACGGCAAGCCGACGCTATGGGTCTTGCTACAAAGGGGGCGTGCTGTCGATGGTGAGCGACAGCACGCCCACTTTGGTGGGCGTGGCTGGCCAGACGGAGGCGTTCCTATGGGAACGCCTACCATCTGGGGCCAGCCCCACTGACATCACAAGTGATGTCAGTGGGAATGCTTTTGGCTCTGATAGAGGGTCTCGTCAAGACCATCGCGACCATCTTTTTGGCCACTCGCTATAGCTAGGGTGGTCACCCACAGCTATGCGAGCGCCAGGAGGCCGCTCTAAAAAAGAGAAGGAGGGCACTGATTCAAAGCGAGCGCTCTGAATCAGGCCCATTGTCCCAATCATTGAAAGAACAATTAGAGAAATGTTTTAGGAATACACTCTGGTATGAAACACGTATTTGTGCAAGTGATCCCCCGCAGCTCAAGAGCAGGTTTAAGACCAAACCAACTAGGCGGGGGAGGCAATCGGAGAGGCAGAGGAAGCAGGCCCCCCAGAGCACGCAGAACCTAGTCTTCAACCTCTCTAATACACCTTTATCCAGAGATAAGATCAGCGTCTTAAATAAGGGTTTGAGCTTTATTCCCACTAATGAACATCATTCTTTTCAGTGGAAAATAGATAATTACAAATTACAACGTAAGCTCAGACTGAAAGAATTTTTCGGTAAGAAAGAAGAAGAAAAAAAGATTGCAGAGACTCAGGAAATTCCAGCACGAATAAAAAAATTGGGTCCTTCTTCCCAGTTTGACCCCCAATCCTTTAATCCATCCATAAAGACTTTTTCCAGAATGATGGAAGAAATCCCGCAAAGGGTAGCAACTGTAGGATATAGAAATATGTCATATAAAGAAAATGCTGCCCTTAAATTATTACAACAGAGACGGGACATTGTTATAAGGGGGGCAGATAAGGGTGGTGGAGTGGTTGTTTTGGATATTAACTATTATAAAGATGAATGTGTACGATTACTGGCCGATGATGATATTTACATGCGGTTAGAGCAAGATCCAACATTGAAATTTAAAAAAGAACTCCATGTTTTATTATCATCGGCAGTATCGGATAAAATCATAACAGAAGATTTGCGGAAGGCATTAGAGGTAGAATATCCCAAGGCTCCGCTTTTTTATATTATCCCAAAAATACACAAAGATATGGTAAGACCCCCTGGTAGGCCCATTATCTCGGCCAGGGGTTCCCTATGTGAGCCGTTGGCGATTTATATTGACGGTTTTTTGCAACCATGTATAACCAATACGTTCACACATCTCAAAGACACATCCACATTGTTACGAGATTTATCACAGATTAATTCCACACCTAATGATCTTGTTTTGGCAAGTATAGAAGTGGTAAGCCTCTATACCTGCATTCCACATGAAGCCGGGGTCGAGGCAGTACGTCTATTGATTGAGAACAATACTTTATATGAAGGTCCAGATATAGAGTTTCTCCTTAAATTATTATTGTTTACTTTAACACATAATTATTTTGTTTATGATGGAAAATTCTACTTACAAAAGTCAGGTTGCGCAATGGGATCTTGTGCTGCTCCGGTTTTTGCGAATGCATATATGTTCCTAATTGAGAAAAAGTTATTTTTTGACTCAATTGAAATCAGTCAATGTGTCTTTAAATACTGGCGCTACATTGACGATCTTTTACTGTTATGGACAGGAACTATTGATGCTTTGCAATCACTTATTGAGCAGCACAATTTATCCCTAAGTCCGGTAAAACTAACCATGACAGTCAGTAATGATAATGTCAATTTTTTGGATGTCAATTTAAGTATACAGAAAAACAAGATTTATACTAAATTGTATGTAAAAAGCACAGATCGTAACACATTATTAAAATTTGATAGCTGTCATCCAAAATCGACAATATCTAGACTACCCTATTCACAGTTTCTTAGGGTCTGTCGTATCAATAATGAACCGGAAGAGAGAGACAGACAACTAGAAATTATGACGAATACGTTTTTAGATAGGGGTTACCCGAGAAAATTAATTGAGGAATCAAAAAAGAAAGCCACTAATATTGACAGGGCGACATTACTACAAGAAAAAAAGAAAACTGATATAGATTCAAGGGTAGTACCATGGGTTAACAGATTTTCTAGACAAAGTCATGAAATTACTAAAAGGGCGAAACAACTTTGGCCCATAATTACAACAGACCCACAATTGAAAGCTCTACAGAATAGTAAACTTCTACCAAGCTATTCTAGAGGAGCAAATTTGAAGGATCTATTAGTACGCACTGATGTCTCCACACTAGGTTCAACAAATACCCATTTTTTGGCAAGGAAAGCGGGTTGCCATAAATGTCTGGGCTGTGTCACATGTGGTTTTCTAATTACGGGTGATAAATTTAATCATCCATATACGGGTAAGACGTATAGTATTAGACATGCTTTAACATGCACATCTAAATTTGTGGTATATCTTCTGTCTTGCCCATGTGGGCTACACTACGTGGGCAAGACAGAAAGACAATTCAAAGAAAGAATGGCGCAACATAGGGCAGCTATAAGAGCTGCTCTATTACAGGGCAAGAGCGAACAAACGGTAGCCAGACATTTTGCTGAAGCAGGACATACCATGGCCATGCTTCGCTATCGAATGATTGACCATGTCCCTTGGACCATCAGAGGGGGTGACAGGGCTAGAAGATTATTGCAAATAGAAAGTAAATGGATATTTACTTTGAATACTGTCAGCCCATATGGATTAAATGAAGCTCTTAATCTAAACTGCTTTTTATAAGTAATAGAAGTTGAGATGCACTTCAATTATAGACATCTCAGGGAAACAAGCATTAGGTATTTGTATATTTTTCTGTGTAGAGTACCAATTTGGTATAATTGTATAAATAAAATGTGATATTGCTAATTTATAGATTGGCCACTAGATGGTGCTCTTGTATAAACATAGGGTTAATAATGTTTTAGTATTGTTAAATATTGAGATTCAAGGGATTGGATATAAGAACTGTCTATATTAGGTTGTATTGTGTGTATATCTGTTTGATACTAACTTAAATATTTTATTATGTGGTCTACATGTTTTGTGGACAACTAACACTGTCTCAATCACTGTTAACTATCACTCCCAGCAGCAAGGCCATTCCATGGACCCGGCTAAGCGTCACTTCCGGCATGACGTCACAGTCGAAAACCGGAAGTTGGACGCCGGATACCGGAGACCTGGATGGCCTGCTGTGGGGATTCACCGTCACTGTTTGTGAGTATAAAATGTTTTTAATTCACTTTGTAACTGTATCCTGATGAAGGGGGATGACCCCGAAACGTTGAAGCTTTGATGCAGTAAACACTCATATTGTTTGAAGTCTGGGAGTGCCGCTTTTTTCGGAGAAGTGTGTATATATATATATATATATATATATATATATGTATGTGTGTATCAGTTGGATCTCAGTAGTCAAATGCACGTGAGTTTGACTACTGTGGACTGCGGCAATCAGCTGCTTCTAATATCAGCACAAACATTATTTCCTTCAATTCACATTATATGTAATAAACATCTGGACATATATAAGAAATACCCTGACAGTCCAATTGATGAGATTTATCAATGCATTAGCACATTAGCGGTCTGATTGCCACCAGCAGACCCAATGGGGCTTTGAAGTGATACATGTTAGTTGCAGTGCTACTAAGAACAAATCAAAATCGCACTGGCATAAATTAGTATAATTAATCTCTATTTAATATGTAAATAAATGAGCATAAAATATAGACAACTGTCTTATAACATTAAAATGGTACAATAAAATAGATTAAATCATGAGATTAAAAAGCTTGTAAACATATCTTCTGTAGTTTAAAAAAGTATTGATTTTTATTTTGTTTTTCCCCTCGGCTAAGACCTAACCAGCCGTGCTATACTTATGATTGGTATTAACTCAATGTTTGATCCCTTTGAAAGCAACATTAGAGCGAAGAGCCACTGCTAAGGGTTCTACTGCAATTGCAGAAAGTAGTGGAGAAGGGTACCTCTATAGATGTCTATCGACGCGTACCTCTATAGATGTCTATTGGTGATGATAGGTAACTGTTGCACAGAATTTATGATTGGAGTGTGGAATACAGTGCTGTTATGATGGCCACACAATATTTCAAGAAGCCAAAGCATAAGAGAGATTCAAATAAGTGATCCCAAGAGACCATATCAAAGGTCTTTTTAGCATCTAAGGCCATCAAAAGTTGAGTATCAGGGTTTCTAGGCAGTTCTACCCCTTGCGCTGTTGCTAAAACTTTTCTAATAGAATGACAACCCCATATAAAGCCAGTTTGCTCTTTATGAATTATATCTGGCAAGAGAAACTTGAGACGATCTGCTACAATCTTAGTGAAAATTTTTTAATCTACGTTTAACAACGATATTGGTCTATAAAAGCTAGGCAATTCTAAATCTCTACCCGGCTTCGGAAAAACTCGAATTAAAGCAGAATTTAAATATTGTGGGGCATATCATTTTTCAAGGATGCAGTTAAATCAGTGGTTCCCAAACTGGTGCCTCAGGGCACTTGCAAGGGTGCCTTGGGTTGGTGGTCCAGTACAAATACAATTATTTTTAGTCAGTGTGATAGGCAAAACCAGTGCTGGCTGCTGCCAATCAAAAAATATGTGGACAAAAAAAAATAGGGGAGCCCTGTCAACCACCACGTGACTGAACCTAAGGGTGACATATAAGCACAATTTACTTCATTTTTAAGTTTTGCTGGATTTCCCAATAAGAAACTCTTGCCCCAGGGGTGCCGTGGAAAAAATACTGATACTCTAGGGTGTCATGATTCTAAATAGTTTGGGAACCACTGAGTTAAATACATTAGTAAGAGTTTCACAGATTCGTTTAGATAATATATTATAAAAATCTCCCGTGTACCCATCCGGGCTTGGTGCCTTAGAAGGCTTTAAACTGTTAATACAAGTTTGGACTTTAACTGGGTTATTGGAGCTAGTAGTGATTCTGTTTGGGAAGAGTCTAGAGTGGGTATACAAACCTTGTCCCAAAACGCAGCCTTAGCCATCTCATCTGATTTTGGTTTTGAATAAATGGCTTCATAATAACTCTTTAAAACACCTGTTGTTTGAGCACCAGATATACTGTAGTTCTGGTGCCATCAGCCCTTTATAAATGGGAAACTAAAGAATGAGTGCTGCATAAGAGATTAGAAAGTAATTTTCTTACACGGTTACCATATTTATGAAATCTGTAGTCTTTATTAAATTAGTATTTATCTCCAAAAGTTTGAAGTACCTCATCAAAATACTGCTTAGCCAAGGCGTTGTCACGCTTGCCACTGAGGGGTTGAAAGCCGAGGTCCGAGGTTGGGGAAGAAATCGGAGACGAGGGGCCTGAAAGTATGACCTCCTCATCCACAGGGTTTGGACGTTAACAAGACCCTATCCGTGGTGCGGAGTCTAACCTACTGGAGGTATTCACCAGTGACCCCTACCAATCGGGATATGGGTTTTAGCTGCACCCAGCAGGCAGGTAGCAGTCCTTTGATCTGGTATCCAAACCCTGTGGGAATAGAGAAACACACAGGTGGTGGCCCGAGGAATATGCCATCCTAGGAGGCACAACTGCACTAGAAATTGGTACTTGAGGTACACACAGGTAGAAGTGTATAGACGCACTATTGCGCTGAAGGATGGCTCCTTGATATTGAACACAGGCAGAGGTGGTATGACGCACTGTAGCTCCGGAAGGAGAAGCTAAGTTGTACACAGGCTGAGGTAGTAAGACGCACTGTTGCTCCGGAAGGAGACGCTAATTTGTACACAAGCTGAGGTGTTATGACGCACTGTTGCGCTAAAGGTAGAGCCGAGTTTGCACACAGGCTTGAGATGTTGAAACGCACTGCTGCACTGAAGGTAGCACGGAATTGGCTCACTGGCAGAGATGGTAATACAGTTGCACACAGGCGGAGATGGAATGACACACTACTGCATTGAAGATAGCACAGGGTAGCACTCCGGCAGAAATGGTCAAATGCACTAGAGAAGACATGGAGTTAATCTCAGAGGAACCTGGAATGAGGACTCAACTAGCATACACTAGGAATGACAAACGTTGTTCAGGCAACTTCACGGAGTCTTGGAGCCAGTTATATACCCACGGGTAGCAGCTGATAGAAGAACAGCGTCAGCTGACCGAAGCCATGCTACCATTGGTTGGAGATACTGTAATGGCGGCGCCCATGACAGAAACCATGATGCCTAATACTTAGGGCCGGCCATGGAAGTCTGCGAGCACCTAAGGCAGAATACTCAGCGCATCACTCGCCACCGCACCAGACGTCTGACCGCACGAGAAGTCAGGGGAAGCCGGCGCGGAGGTAAGAGATGGCCGATCCTAGGCTGAATCCTGACAGGAGTATTCTAACTTTGTTGGAGTAGAAGGGGAAGTTTTTAAAATTTTGATAAGTGTCAGTGAGTCTCTATTGGGCCAAGTGGAAAACACCAATATATTTTTTATGATAATGTGTCACATACGATATAATGGAACCACTGATTTGGGTATTTGCCAGAAGCAAACCATGACATCCCTCTCCTAGGGAGATGTCATTTATGGAGCTGGATAATTTATATCCATGAATTTAGATGTAATTAAATTAAAGTCTCCACCAATTATCAGGTTACAGGTGGAATAAGGCCGCAAAAGATCCAATAAACGCAAAAAAAACTGTCTATTGTATGTTTTGGGGGCGTAAACATTACATAAAATATATCGTTCTTTAACAATTAAATATCCAAGACAAATCTGCCCTCCAGATTAGTGATAGTATTATTAATTGTAATTTGCAATGACTTTGTTGCTAATATGGCAACCCCTCTAGCCCTTGAATTATAACATGAAGATGCAAGAACCACTCTGTTCTTCGTGTTTAGTTTAGCGACTTCTTATGCTGGCCACACACATAGCGATATTTTACCCGATCTGGCCGATTCCGACACATTGGAATGACAGATCGTGTAAAATATGGCCAAACTGAGTAAATGATGTGATACGCGTCCCCGCTGGTCGCACATCGCATCTTCAGATCTGCCGTGCAGTAGGGCAGATCTGACAATCTAGGACACGATGCACTGTGAAAGTCTGGATGCAGGAGAGATCGTTTGAAGATTGGACACCAAATTGTGTGCAGATCGTGCGGAGATCGTGTGCTGAGCTGCCGGGGAGAGTTTCAAGGGAAACTGTACACATCGGCTCATCTTGAGCACATCGCTATGTCTGTGGCCAGCTTAAAGGTAATAAGTGTGTTTCTGGTAGAAATATCAGATCTATACGTATCTTTTTTAAATAGAGCAATAATTTCTTCCGTTTAATTGGGGAGCTTAGAATCGGTAAGGAACAATTTCAGCACAAGGGTACTTAGACAAAGCTCAAAATTAACAATGCAATGTAGACATTTTTCCGCATAACTGGTGTAGAACATGAGAATGTAATGGGAAGGGGAGGAGAAAAACACATAAAAGTAAAAAGTATAAAAAAAAATTAAAGTGTAACACAAATATAAAAGGAACGCAGCGTTAACCCTGCAAAATAGCATATAGTACTTCTCGGTCAACAACATTAGCTATAAACAGAGTTGCGATGGAGCAAGTAAGCTCCTAGCCCTAATCCAACGTATAGAAATAATATTTTTTTTTATCAAAATGCAGTCACCGCAAAAATTATGCTATAGATTCAACAGTATAGAATCTCACAAATTAGAATATAAAAGGAAGAATACACAAATATTATCCTGAACAATACTACCAACTTCAGTATAAAGCTGGAATAACATATATATTCTTATGGCCAAACATATATCGCCATCTGACGTATACATATATCTTCGATAAGAACCTTGGAAAATTAGTAACTGAAGCGGAATATATATCAGTCCCTATTGAAAAACAGATCTTAGAGTTGTGACTCATAAGAATAGAAATAATAAAAAACAACCAGCCCAATTATACCGCCATGTAAAGTCAATCAGCTGCATGGTGAGCAGAAAGATCTTTAGGTGATGGAGCTGCTGCTTGAGATTCTTCAGGTAAGTAGGCCTCAGCTGCGGTGGTGAAATCTTTGAAGGAATTTCCCTCAAATAGACGTAGTCTGCCAGGATATAATAGAGCAAACTTTCGCCCTAATTTAATCCATTGAGAGCATACTGGGGAGAATGCTTTGCGGGCTCTTGTTCGTTAAGGTGAATAGTCCTAAAACATGAGAATTTTTCGATCGTTCCATGAGATATCCCTCTGTCTTCTAGATTCAGCCCATATGGCTTCTTTATGCACAAAGTTAAGGTATATAAATAATACCACACGCGGTCTGTATACGACATGGGGCCTTGCAGGGCCAGTTCTTTGAGCCCAATCAATGACGAGATCAGCACATTCCTCTTCTATATTAAGCAGCTTCGGTAGGGATTGGTACAAAGATAGCCCCTATAACGATTCGGGGAGACCCACAATCCTCAAGTTATTTGTGCGAGACCTATTTTCAAGGTCATCAAGTTTCGCCCATACTTGGACATCTGATTTTTGCAGAGTTGCTATAAGCTCTTTTAATATTTTTATATCTTGAAAATTCTCCCCTACTTTATGTTCAACTGTCAGCAGTCCTTTGGCTAGTTGTTTGCATTGGCTTTTAATATCAGTAACAGCCTGCTGTAATGCTGCAGAATGAGCTTTAGCTTGTTCAGCCAATAAAGGCTGTACTGTCTCCCTTACTGCCTGCACCACATCCTGATAGGAAGGGGAATGCTGTGTACCTGTGGGTGCAGGGGAGATGGATCTGGGGTGCCTGGTCAGTTGCTCCTTCTGCTGTGAGAGCGTCTGTGCCCAGGTGCCAGTAGGAGCAGCGGCGGCGGCCATCTTAGAAGAGGAGCCATGCTCAGCCTCTGCTTTTGAACGGTGTGGCCTGTCTGGCATCGTGGTGGGGAAATATTTCTCCATCCAGCACCGGGGGAGCTTCTGGGCAGTCTAAGAAGGCAGCGGGCCTGCTTTGAAAGAGCCGCCACTGGCTTTCTTGTAAAATACAGAGGAAAGGCAACGGAGCTGAGTGAGATGTGTCTCACTCCAAACAGGAATCAGAAGTCCTGGTGAATGTTTTTATTTCATGTTTTATTGTGTTTAATAAATGTGTTATATTAATGTGAGTTGGAGAGTATTCACTTTTTATTGTGGTTAAACAGGAGACTTATGTCTTACCTGTTAAAAGTCTTTTTCTTCGACTCCATTGGAGGCACAGGTACAACTCTGGGTATAGAGAGGAGAGACTGGGCACCAAATGACTAAAGTAATATACCCACAAGCCCAGGCTCCTCTTCTCTATACCCCACTCCCAGGCACTGGACCTCAGTTTTAAGTTTGGTGCAGGCAGGAGCTGGGCAACGGTTAATAGGGGGGCTAATAGGTGGTCCTCCATATTTACTTTATTTTAAACACAGTTTATTTCTGAGTGGGCAGTGGAAGGTGCCCTATAGGACGCTCCAGTGCCGGTGGTCACAGCACTGGCGACTGGGTCAGTGTCTTCGGCTGCAAACTCCCACACTGCAGGAGCCCCAACTGGAGCTCAGCGGGGGATTGAAGGTAAGACTGCTCCCTGCATGCAGGTAGCCATGATACAGTGGCTCTCACCACCGGAGCTGGAGACCTCCGGTGGTACTGTAGTGGAAGCACCTGGGAGTCACGTGCTTTACCACTAGACTACCAGGGAACTTTTTATGGAACAGGGGCAGTTTACAATGCAGTAAGGCCACTGCAGGAGTGAAGCAGAGGAGAAGGAAGGCCAACATACATACAGAACCAGACACAGCATGGAAGTACAGCCGGATCGGTCACCAAGGAAACATCCCCCGGAGACAGGTGTGTCAGGGCGGGCGCCCTGTGCCCCCTATGTAGTCGAAGAAAAATACTTAACAGGTAAGACATAAGTCTACTTTTCTTCTTCCTCCACTAGGGGGCACAGAGACAACTCTGGAACATCCTAAAACTGTCCCCTATGCTCGGGGACGCTCCTGAGCTGCAGTGCGCACAGAACGCTCGAAGGCGGCGCCCGAGGACGCAAAAGTATCAAATGCGTAAAATCTGATAAAGGTATGAGCAGATGACCAAGTGACTTACAGAGCTGTTCTGCAGACGCCCCACAGCAAGCTGCTCACAAAGTCCCCACTGACAGGATGGAATGGGCCGTCACCGCGGAAGGAAGGTTCGCCATGGAGTAAGTCTGGTGGCTGGCCAGCCTTTGTGGAAATCGTAAAAGACAAATAGCCTGATTTACGAAACCTTTTAGTCCTTTTGACATACAAATGGAAAGCCCCGAAAACATCCAACGAAGCCTCAGGTTGAGATGGATCCGTAGACTGAAACGCAGGAACAACTATTTCCTGATTAATATGAAGACAGTACACTATCTTGGGAAGGTTGCGGATGCGAGTCCTTAAGACAGCCCAGTCAGAATGGAACACAAGAAATGGAGAGTGTCACGAGAAAGCACTCAAATCCGAGACCCTCCGAGCCGACATGATGGCCAAAAGAAAGACCGTTTTCCATGTGAGCCAACGCAATTCAATCATCTGTATCGATTCAAAGGGAGCAGACCAGAGAGCTCTGAGAACTAAAGAAAGATCCCAGGAAGCCACAGGAGAAACAAACGGTGGCTGCACATGAAGAACACTATGGAAAAAAGTTCTCACTTCAGGAAGCAGAGCTATTGGTCTTTGAAAAACGACAGACAAAGCCAAAACCTGGACGTTCAAGGATGAGAGCCGAAGGCCCAAATCCAGACCTGTCTGCAAAAAAGAAAGGATAAGGGAAAGGTGGAAAGATCTAGGGTGAAAACCCCTAGACGACCAGCACGAAAAGTAGGTATGCCAGACCCGGTGATAGACCTGAGCCGAAGAACATTTCCTCGTCTGCAGCATGGTCCTAACAACCCTCCTGGAGAAGCCTTTCGCTCTTTACATGGATGTCTCAAGATCCACTAACATGGATGTCTCAAGATGGACTAACATCTGGAAGACGTCCAGATGTAACGCCCACTCTCCGGCATTTACGTCCCAACGACTTCACAATTTTGAACTTCTGGGGTGAAGACTGCGGACAATGCTGGAAAATGCTGCTCCATCCAGTGAAGAATTCTGCCGAGTTCTTGTAAGGCTCCTTGACTGTGAGTGACACCCTGGTGATTTATGTAGGCCACTGTGGTTGCATTGTCTGACTTTATGTTCACTTGATGTCCCCACAGGAGGTGCTGTGCCTGACAAAGCCTTATACATGCAACAAAGCTCCAGAATGTTTATGGAAAGCTGGCTCTCCTGATGTGTCCAACAGCCCCGAAAGGTGAGCTGACGAGTTACGACCCCCCCACCCGTGAAGGCTTGCATTGGTGGTGAGAAAGACCCAGTCCTGGATCCAAAAGGGGTGTCCCTTTTCCAGATGACAATGCTGGAGCCACCACAGTAGGGACAGAGAAACTTCCTGGGGGGAGGGTGAGAATTAGAGTCTGAACCTTGAGGTTCGGATGTGACTTGATCTAACGCCTCTGAATGAGTCCCTGGAGAGGCCAGCAGTGAAACGGTCTATACTCCACCATGTCGAAAGTCAAAACTAACGACCCCAGAGTTTGCATGCATGAGTGGATGGACACTTGCCGCAGACTGAGAAAGTTGCGAAGTATGATTTGCATCAACAAGATCTTGTCTGGAGGAAGGAAGACTGAGTTCTGGAATCCAAAAAGTTTCCCAGGTGGAGTATCTCCTGGGGTGGAGATAGCGTTGACTTCTTCCAGTTGATTACCCACCCATGTGATTGCAGAAGCTGTATTGTCAGATGGATATGATCCCTGAGCACATCTGGAGATTGCGCTAAGAGAAACAAGTCGTCCAGGTATGGTAAAATTCTGACACCCTTACACCACAGATGTGCTGCGATGACCTTCGTGAATGCACGAGGGGCCATGGACAGACCAAAGAGCAAGGCTTGAAATTGGTAGTGGTTGGTTTGAACCAAAACAGGAAAAGTTGGTAATTGGGTTCGTATAGGGATATGCAAATAAGCATCCTGTATATCTAAAGACGCCATAAAGATCCCCGGTTCCAAAGCTAAGATGATGGACCGAAAGGACTCCATGTGGAATTTGGGAATGAGTAGATAGTTGTTTCGGTGTTTCAAACTGAGAAAGGGCAGGAAGGAGCCGTCCGGCTTTTGAACTAGAAAGAGGTTGGGACGGGGGAACAGGAATGACGAACCCTGAGGCAATGAAAGAGCGAATAGACGACTCTAGAGCACGAAAAGTAGGTATGCCAGACCCGGTGATAGACCTGAGCCGAAGAGCATTTCCTCGCCTGCAGCATGGTCCTAACAACCCTACTGAAGAAGCCTTTCGCTCTTTACATGGATGTCTCAAGAGCCACCCCATCAAAGCGAGACAGGCTAGATCCGGATGGAAACAGGGTCCCTAAGACAGAAGATCTAGCCACAGTGGAAGACGCAGTGGGGCATCTACGCACAGGCCCAGAAGATCTGTGTACCACATCCTCCGGGGGCCAATCTGGAGCCACCAGGATCAGAGTGCCTCCTTCCAGCTTATACTTGCAAAGGACCCGAGGAATCATTGAGTTTGGAGGGAAGACATAAATCAGTGGAAAGGTCAAAGGAACTGCCAGTGCACCGCCAGGAGAGCAAGGCTTGAAATTGGTAGTGGTTGGTTTGAACCAAACCAGGAAAAGTTGGTAATTGGGTTCGTATAGGATATGCAAATAAGCATCCTGTATATCTAAAGACGCCATAAAGATCCCCAGTTCCAAAGCTAAGGTGATGGACCGAAAGGACTCCATGTGGAATTTGGGAATGCTTAGATAGTTGTTTCGGTGTTTCAAACTGAGAAAGGGCAGGAAGGAGCCATCCGGCTTCTGAACTAGAAAGAGGTTGGGACGGGGCAACAGGAAGGACGAACCCTGAGGCAATGAAAGAGCGAATAGACGACTCTAGAGCTTCTGCCTTTTCTGGTTGAGCAGGAAGACCGATGGAAAAAAACCTGGAATGTGAATGCTGTCAAAAAAAATAATGGCATAGCCTCGAGACATGACGTCCTTGACCCAAGCATCCGTTGTGATCTGCATCCACATCGCCAAAAGCGGAGACGCCAGCTGGCCACTCTGAGGTCTCCCGGGAGGAGGCCCGCCCCATCATGCGGCAGGCTTGTCCGCTGGCTTGGCAGCTGGACGTCTGGTGGACCAGGCCTGCTTACCTCTAGGCTTGGAGCTTTTGGAGGCACAACCCTGTGTTCTTGGAAATGTCTGACCTCTGGCCTTACCCTGCATACAAAAGGAACGAGATATGGAAGTCCTGGGTTCAGTAGTGGTAACAGCCGGAAGAAACACTGATTTGGAGGCTGTCAACATAGTAATGATCTTGTCCAGTTCCGGACCAAATAGGATCTCACCTGAATAAGGAAGAGCTTCCAGAACCTTCTAAGATTCTGTGTCCGCTTTCCAAGTGTGCAGCCAAATATCTCTTCTGGCAGCAACTGAAGAAGCAGAAACCTGAGAGATTAAAAGTCCAGAATCTATAACTGCTTCAGAGATAAGAAGCCAATTCCCTAACATGTGCATCCACAGCAACTAAATCACTCCTATGGGCACCCGATGTAAGACCGTCCTTAAAGAGTCGGCCCAGTGGCCTACAGCTTTAGCTACTCAAGCAGATGCCAGGGCTGGATGAGCCAGAGCTCCTACATTCATATAGTCTAGTGGTGGCGAACCCTGGCACTCCAGCTGCTGTGGGAACACATATCCCAGCATGCACTGCCAGAGTTTTGCTGTTTGGGAATGCTAAAACTGTGACAGGGCATGCTGGTATATGTAGTCCCACAGCAGCTGGAGTGCCAGGGTTCACCACCACTGAATTTATAGTCTTTAAAAAATGTTCCAACTTCCAATCTGTAGGATCTTTGAGAGATGCCATATTTGGTATAGGTAGGAGGGATGACCTATTAAGATGGGTAATGTGGGCATCCACCGGAGAAGGAGGCTCTCACTTAGCCCTATCTGATGCTTGGAGAGGGTAAAAGGTAGCAATACGCTTGGAAACCTGAAAGTGTCTACTAGGGTCTGTCCATGCTTCCACCAAGAGATCTTCAAGCTGCGCAGAAGATGAAACTTCCGCCACTGTTTCTGTCTTTTAAAGACAGAAGCCTTAGATCTAGGAGGCTGTTCCTCTTTCTCCACTAGCAGAATAGACTTAACTGCTCTGATAAGAGCTTCTACATCTACAGGGCACATAGTTTCCTGTGGAACAAAAGAAGTCTCCACATCTGAAGCGATGGAGGTGCTAGCCTCACCATCAGAGGAAGCTACTGAATCCAAACTGCCAGATAATGGAGTGGAACTTTCATGTGGAGGAGGCCTATGCCTAGGAGCCCTATCTCTATCAAGCATTTGCTGAAAGGTTGTGAATACCTGAGCTAGCCCCTGGACAGACTGGGCAAAAGTTTGCATCCAGGGAGGCTCTGCCATGAGAAGCTATGGCATAGCAACAGGTGGCATAGGTACTGACATACGGTCTACAATTTGTGACATTACCTGTGTCAGACGAGACGCCCAAGCTGGTTCTTGACTAGAAGCCTTAGGCGAAATAACCTGCTGCAGGTCCCCAAAGCAAGTGACAGGCCATCATGCTCCAGATCCTATGGAGAAGTGACAGTTGGACACTGTTTACACGTGCGCATTGCTGAAGCGCCCGACTCCTTAGTAGATTTATTTCTAGACATGTTGTAAGTTGCAGAAAATACTACACACCAAACAGCTAGAGAGGTGTAAGCAAACAAGGGTCTTTAGTAGTGCAGTATATAATAAAGAATTATATGAACGTTAAAGGCAGCAGAGCTGTCAGTATAATCAATCTGTATCCACCCCTGTAAGGGATGTTTCCCCAGTGACCAGCCCCAGCGGCACAGATATGAGGAAAATACACTAACATACACCAAGCACGCAGACCACTCGATGCAACAAACCAGCCTAAATTAGCAGGAAGGAGCAATGACAGCAGACTGGAACCCTGTGCTTCTCTTACCAATGGTGAGGCAATGAGCTAAAATGGTCTCTCAGCGTTTTGGAGGGGGAGGAGAGAAGGGAGGATCAGCCTGTGGCTTACTGCCGCGTAGGGAAAACGCACCTCAAGCTTGGGGCTAACAGGAAAGCGCCCGCTCTCCCAGCTTTATCAACCCCAGGGATATGACCTCACACCTTCTGCTGCCCAGACAGAAATAAACTAAGGGGCATATTCAATTCCAAGCGAAAAGTCCCGTACTTTTCGCATGCAGGACTTTTCGCCTACATCGCTGGTTTTCAATGCAGAAAAGTATTGCGCGCGCCCGCCTTTCCCTGTATTCAATAAAAAAATGGCGAAAACAGATCCCGGTGAAACTCTAACATGCGAAAAGTGCTGTCAGATTTGGGGAAATCAACCTGACCCCCCCCCCCCAAAAGATGCACTGACATTGGGGATCACTCTAGATACCCCCGAATAGCCCTGCTGAAGGTATTTGGGGTACTTAAATGCTCTCAATACCTACTATTTCGCATCTCTACATAAGTGATGAAGAATAGCATTTAGCAGTCTTTTAGGCTCAAAATAACTAGTCCCAGCAAACTTGGGGTACCTCAAAATGGATGTTAGCATATATTTAACTTGCAAAAGTGTAGTTTTAAAAAACTTTATAAATCCACCTTCCGCAAGCACCTGCAAACTGAAAAACACCTGAGTTATACTTGGGGACTCCTCTGGAGTATATTTCGCTAGTTTTTAAGTTTGCCCCACAACTTTATTTTTTTTTTCACCCCAAAATGAAAGTACTTTTTTGGGGTGTTCTAAAGACTTTTTTAAACTGTTTTTGACGCATTTTACTTTTAGTGGACTGTCCCAAGGGTACAGGGGGGTTCCCGCAGCTTTGCACCCCAAAATCCCAACTCTGCATTTTTTTCGACACCTATTCATAGGCGAAACTCTTTCGCAGGTCCCATTGCATTGAGTTTCCGCATTCGGAATTGAATATGGAGGAAACTTTTCACATGTTGAAATGACGTCACTCACGATACTTTTCCGCAGAAACTGACTTATCGCGGTTAATTGAATATGGACTTAAGTGTTTAAAATAAAGAAAATATATATAAAAATGGAGACCCACCTAAAGTAGCCCCCCTAATAACCGGTGCCCAGCTCCTGCCGGCACCAAACTTAAAACTGAGGTCCAGTGCCTGGCAGCAGTGTATAGAGAGGAGCCTGGGCTTGTGGGTATATTGCTTTAACCATTTGGTGCCCAGTCTCTCCTCTCCAGGCTATACCCAGAGTTGTCCCTGTGACCCTAGTGGAGGAAGAATAAATAAGTCCTACTAACTTTCTTTACAGAGTCGGCCCTAGCCAATTTGGTGCCCTAGGCAAAATTTTGACTGGTGCCCCTAACAGATAATCCTACCAACAATCTTAAGGCAGGTACACACCAGACGATGTCTAGTGTGCCCGACCTCATCAGTGACTGGACCAAGTGGGGGAGCTGGCATCAGCAAATGCAAAAAACACTTGCAGATGCCGTTAGCGACAGAGCATTGGCAAGGGCCATGCTGCATTCAGCATGGCCCCTGCGGCCCCTTATGATAATGCTGATGGTGCGCGGTAGCACACATTGTCAGTGACATCGCGGGTACACACTAGACGATGTGCCCAATGTGTCATTCTTAAGAACCGGATCAGGCGACACATAGTTTAGTGTGTACCCAGCATTAGTGTTTATACGCGGATGCCGAAAACACCACATTTGTTTATAATTTATTTTTTATTCTTAAAGAAATATGTGCTAAAGTACGGATTCTATTATATATATATATATATATATATATATATATACACACGCACATACATACAAATATATATGCACATATATATTTACACATACAGTCAGGTGCATAAATATTGGGAGAACATTGACAGAATTTTCATATTTTGGCCTCTATTCGCCACCACAATGGCTTTGAAATGAAACTAACAAGATGTGCTTTAACTGCAGACTTTCAGATTTCATTTGAGGGTAATTACATCCAAATCAGGTGAACGGTGTAGGAATTACAACGGTTTCTATATGTGCCTCCCACTTTTTAAGGGGCCAAAAGTAATGGGACAAACTAAACAATCCTAAATCTAACTTTCACTTTTTAATACTTTGTTGCAAATCCTTTGCAGACAATTACAGCCTGAAGTCTGGAACGCATAGACATCACCAGACGCTGGGTTTTATCCCTGGTGATGCTCTGCCAGGCCTCTACTGCAAATGTCTCCCACTTTTTAAGGGGCCAAAAGTAATGGGACTATCAACTCAAAAGCTATTTCATGGACAGGTGTGGGCTATTCCCTCGTTATTTCATTATCAATTAAGCAGGTAAAAGGTCTGGAGTTGATTCTAGGTGTGACATTTGCATTTGGAATCAGTTGCTGTCGACTCTCAATATGAGATCCAAAGAGCTGTCACTATCAGTGAAGCAAGCCATCATTAGGCTGAAAAATCAAAACAAACCCATCAGAGAGATAGCAAAAACATTAGGTGTGGCCAAATCAACTGTTTGGAACATTCTTAAAAAGAAAGAACGCACCGGAGAGCTCAGCAACACCAAAAGACCCGGAAGACCATGGAAAACAACTGTGGTGGATGACAGAAGGAATTATTTCCCTAGTGAAGAAAAACCTCTTCACAACAGTTGGCCAAATCAAGAACACTCTCCAGGAGGTAGGTGTATATGTGTCAATGTCTACAATCAAGTGAAGACTTCACAAGAGTGAATAGAGCGGGTTCACCACAAGATGTAAACCATTGGTGAGCCACAAAAACAGGAAGACCAGATTAGAGTTTGCCAAACAACATCTAAAAAAACCATTACATTTCTGGAACAACAACCTATGGACAGATGAGACAGATTAATTAGTACCAGAGTGATAGGAAGAGAAGAGTATGGAGAAGGAAAAGAACTGCTCATGATCCAAAACATACCACCTCATCAGTGAAGCATGGTGGTTAGTGTCATGGCGTGGGCATGTATGGCTGCCAATGGAACTGGTTCCCTTGTATTTATTGATGATGTGACTGCTGACAAAAGCAGCAGAATGAATTCTGAAGTGTTTCGGGCAATATTATATGCTCATATTCAGCCAAATACTTCAGAACTCATTGGACGGCGCTTAACAGTGCAGATGGACAATGACCCGAAGCATACTGAAAAAGCAACCAAAGAGTTTTTTAAGGCTAAAAAGTGGAATGTTATGCAATGGCCAAGTCAATCCCCTGACCTGAATCCGATTGAGCATGCATTTCACTTGATGAAGACAAAACTGAAAGGAAAATGCCCCAAGAACAAGCAGGAACTGAAGACATTTGCAGTAGAGGCCTGGCAGAGCATCACCAGGGATGAAACCCAGCGTCTGGTGATGTCTATGCTTTCCAGACTTCAGGCTGTAATTGCCTGCAAAGGATTTGCAACAAAGTATTAAAAAGTGAAAGTTAGATTTAGGATTGTTTAGTTTGTCCCATTACTTTTGGCCCATTAAAAAGTGGGAGGCACATATAGAAACCGTTGTAATTCCTACACCGTTCACCTGATTTGGATGTAATTACCCTCAAATTAAATCTGGAAGTCTGCAGTTAAAGCACATCTTGTTTGTTTCATTTCAAAGCCATTGTGGTGGTGAATAGAGGCCAAAATATGAAAATTCTGTCAATGTCCCAATATTTATGCACCTGACTGTGTGTGTGTGTGTGTGTGTGTGTGTGTGTATGTATATAAACAGCGGCACTCCGGGACTTAGTAATCCAAAGAAAAATTGTCTTTATTCGGTGCCACAATCACCAACGTTTCAGGATCGCATAGGACCCTTTTCTCAAGGCTGGCATATCAAGCACAATAAAACAAATACGCTTATTTTCTTACATTAAATAGCATCCATCCTTGAAGCTGGAGCAGGCCGGGTCACGTTGCGAATCCCGCGCTGCCGCAAGGCGTCGGAGTCCCCACCCTGATGACGTCACTCCCGACTCAGCCAGTTGCTAAGCTACCGGTGTATACATCGAGAGGCACGTCTCCCCGGCCCACTGGCAGCTGTCAACGAGGGGGAATACAAAAAGCACACATAAGTAATATACACGTTATTGCAAACTGGCTAAACATAATCAGTAGTGAAATGTTGCTCAAATATGACATATGTATGCCCACATACAACCACAAACATAGAGAGATCGTAATGCTACAAAACTTTGAGAAGCTAGTCATCTATATATAATTGACTACTAAAATACTGAGTCTATACAAAGTATGGTCAGAGGGTATCATATTCCATTACTAAGGAAACAAAGAGATGAGATTTTACTGACAATTTATTACATCCTTGCCCTAAAAAACGATCGGATGTAATTCCGTGGAAATTGAAATATCAAACAAGCAGCCAGGTGGTACAGCGAGCTTCCCGAGCGCTTTGGCCAATAGTCTCCACTTACAAGGACTTGAAATGCTTTAAACACAAACGCCCTATGGCGTGTTATACTCGGGGTCGCAGCATTAAGGACTCTATTGTACACACAGATATTACCGGGTTCTCTACTACTCAACAGGACTCAATGTTGGTGCGGATGAAAGCCCCAGGATGTTATCGATGTGCCAACTGTACCACATGTCAACATATGATAACTGGTTCGACCTTTAAACATCCACAGTCTTTGAAGGAGTTCAACATCAATTTTGTCCTCACGTGCACATCTTCGTTTGTGATCAACTTGATATTGTGCCCGTGTGGATTGGGGTATGTGGGCAAGACCACCAGGACAGTACGTCAACGCATGGCCCTACACCGGTCAGCTATTAAAGCGGCATTAGCGAAACAGACCTCTGAACAACCAGTTGCGAGACACTTTTTTCAAAATAGACATACTTTGGCATCATTAAGGCATATAATTATCGATCATGTGCTGATTACATTGAGAGGTGGTGACAGGGGAGGTCACTTATTGCGGCTTGAAACCATGTGGATTCATAGATTAAATATGTTACACCCAGGGGGTCTGAATGAAAGACTTCCCTTAAATGTATTTCTTTAATGTGGGGTCTCGGTGTACTTTGTATGGACTCAGTATTTTAGTAGTCAATTATATATAGATGACTAGCTTTTCATAACGTTTTGTAGCATTACGATCTCTCTATGTTTGTGGTTGTATGTGGGCATACATATGTCATATTTGAGCATCATTTCACTACTGATTATGTTTAGCCAGTTTGCAATAGCGTGTATATTACTTATGTGTGCTTTTTGTATTCCCCCTCGTTGACAGCTGCCAGTGGGCCGGGGAGACGTGCCTCTCGATGTATACACCGGTAGCTTAGCAACCGGCTGAGTCGGGAGTGACGTCATCAGGTGGGGACTCCGACGCCTTGCGGAAGCGCGGGGTTCCCGACGTGACCCGGCCTGCTCCAGCTTCAAGGATGGATGCTATTTAAGGTAAGAAAATAAGCGTATTTGTTTTATTGTGCTATTTGATACACTTGATGTGCCAGCCTTGAGATCCTATGCGATCCTGAAACGTTGGTGACTGTGGCACCGAATAAAGACAATTTTTCTTTGGATTACTAAGTCCCGGAGTGCCGCTGTTTATCTGCTCACCTTACTATTATATTTGCAGAGGGCACCCAGGCGATGACTATTACCTATGGGATTGAGTGCCAGTCCTTATTGTGGACTTGTGTGTGTGTGTATATATATATATATATATATATATATATATATATATACACACACACACATATATACAAAGGTCCGGCACTCAAAGAAAAATAGCAGCCCTGGCCAGTGACCTCACATCAAAAAGCAGTACACACGGAAAGCAGGTGCGGCACTCGGCACAATAAACAGGCAAAGACACAAAAGTCAGATGTCAACGTTTCAGTGTTAGATACACTATCGTCAGGATATATATATATATACACATACACATGACCCACATTGTATCTACTCTATAATCCTACTTTCTCTGTATGTACAGGTCCGCACAGCCAATCAGCGGCACTATGCGTTCCAAAACCAACACAGCAGCACGGCATGTGCGACAGCCCCCCACCACTTTCTCCAAGTAGAACGCACCAGCCCGCCCATCCAATCAGCGGTGCCGTGCGTTCCACCGCCGAAACAGCCAGAAAGCACCTAGGTGAATACATTGATCATAACAATAAAAGGTGATCACCATAGTAACTACACATCAATGCATCATAAATCCAGAATATGGAAATATACTATCAGTATATAAGGATAATAAAATATACATATATATATATATATATATATATATGTGTGTGTATATATATGTATGTATGTGTGCATATGTAGGTATGTGTATATACAGTCAGGTCCATAAATATTGGGACATTGACAGAATTTTCATATTTTGGCCTCTATTCACCACCACAATGGCTTTGAAATGAAACAAACAAGTTGTGATTTAACTGCAGACTTTCAGATTTAATTTGAGGGTAATTACATCCAAATCAGGTGAACGGTGTAGGAATTACAACGGTTTCTATATGTGCCTCCCACTTTTAAGGGGCCAAAAGTAATGGGACAAACTAAACAATCCTAAATCTAACTTTCACTTTTTAATACTTTGTTGCAAATCCTTTGCAGGCAATTACAGCCTGAAGTCTGGAAAGCATAGACATCACCAGACGCTGGGTTTTATCCCTGGTGATGCTCTGCCAGGCCTCTACTGCAAATGTCTTCAGTTCCTGCTTGTTCTTGGGGCATTTTCCCTTCAGTTTTGTCTTCATCAAGTGAAATGCATGCTCAATCGGATTCAGGTCAGGGGATTGACTTGGCCATTGCATTACATTCCACTTTTTGGCTTAAAAAACTCTTTGATTGCTTTTGCAGTATGCTTCGGGTCATTGTCCATCTGCACTGTTAAGCGCTGTCCAATGAGTTCTGAAGCATTTGACTGAATATGAGCATATAATATTGCCCGAAACACTTCAGAATTCATTCTGCTGCTTTTGTCAGCAGTCACATTATCAATAAATACAAGGGAACCAGTTCCATTGGCAGCCATACATGCCCACACCATGACACTACCACCAGCATTCCAGACGCCCCTAGGCATATGCTTATAATGCCTATGCCTAGGGCCGGCTCTGTTTCTTTATATGAGGATCAAATTACTTTGGATGCTGAGGCACTGAATTATAATTTGGATACTTATCTTTTGATGTTATTTGGGCATCAATTTTGTAGTCTGTGCTTTCCAGACTGTATGTTGGTACCATAGGATTTGGGTTTGTTTGTTTTTTACAGCTGACTACTATACAATATATATTTGGGTGCTGTATACAGTGGTACTTGAGTAAGTCCTTGGCATATTCCATTTACAAGCTAGTTATGTGTTGTTTTTCTTATTTTACTTTTTTTCTGCATTTTCACCCTCCAAGGAGATTTTTTTTTTAAAGTATACCTAAAAAAGGTTAAGTATTAATGTCATCATACATATTTATTTTGGTTGTTTTTCCTATTAGTGTGCCCCCAAAAAGAGTCCTTTTTTTGCCTTCTCCTTTAGCACACTCTATATACTTATTAGGATGCAAATTAACAGCATGTAAAAAAAAAATTTATATTTTATTTAAATCAGGCACCTGCTCCTTCCTGCTAATTATCAAACTGATCAGTGTGGGAGGAAGATAGTAGGATAATGGGGAATAAAACACAAATAATGATACTGCACTATAATGGGAGCACAGCAGGTATATGTACCAGACCGTCATGTAAATTGTATTGTTTACTATAATAAGAGTTCTTGTCATAGAACTTCACACAAAGGATAAATAACACTATAGGGATATATTCTCTTTAAGGATTTGGCAAAACAAAATCCCAAACCATAGTTTTTTTTTCCCCCTCTGTGTATACTGTTCTTGAAGCACTAATAAAGCCTATTTGTTTGTCCAAAGAACAGAGGCAGTGAAAATACTTAAGTAGGCGAGCTGGGGCCTGCGCACGTCACATGAATGCACCAGAGACTGTGCTCTTGTCAGGCGTTCCATCCAAAGTTCAGATTTCTGTACATGCTTTATTAGAGAATACAATGTTCAGCTCAGGAAAAAAAAAAAAAAAACATCAAAGCTTACAAGCTTAGACTAAAGTCCTGAGAGATCATTTACAGACTGATATCAGAAAGGAAAAAAATGCCCCATTCTTTCAACAGACCTATCCAAAGAAAATTCTTTACAAGACAACTTTCTGTTTGAAAAATCTTATCCAGTTACAGTGCTACACTGCCCCCGACAAGGAGTCCCGTTACAGAACTGCCACCTAGATGCCTTCTACAGCTTGTAGCTCATGGGCACAACATGCATTATTGCTCTCTCTCTAGAAGGCCCCATGTCAATGCCCAGAGCAAGCAAACAAGGCAGGCTTCAAATACTCGCTCATTGCTGGTACCCAGTTACTTGCCGGGGGTAGAAGTAATTTGAAATCTCACCATGTTGTAGGTCTCCACATATCTCTATAAGCAGGGCTATAATAAGTGACCAGTAAATAGCAAGGGAAAGCCTGACCAGTACCAACAAAACGTTATAATTGACATCAGGCAATTCACTTAAAACCCACTTACAAAGGAGATTTTTGTTGTACACTGATAAGGGAGGATGAGATGTCCCTCATTGGCTATATATGAATTGCTGCTATTCCTGCATTATTAACCCATATCAGTATATGGGTTGCGTATGAAATGCAGACAGTCGGGATCCCTGCTGTCATAATCCCGACAAGGTTAACATACCGACAGTTGTTGGTCGGTATGCTAACCGTACCCCTTTCCCTACCCTATCTCCCCCCCTAGTGCCTGAACCTAACCACCCCACTTAGTGCCTATCCCTAACCCTCCCCCCATCCCTGCTACTTACCTTCGGCATCCCGGCGGTCGGGATGCATTCGCATTATACAGCTAATTAGTCTTTAATTACCAATATTGGTAATACAGACCAAAATGAAACTTTTAAACAAGGTCTACTATAAAGTGACAGATGCAACTGGTCCACAGTTAATGCTGTTTAGAGAGAGGAGTAGACTCCTTATAGGATATATGAGTCACAATATTGGTTCTTCTCAAATAAATAAGCAGGAAACCCCTTATAATAGGACAGACATTTATTCATTACAATGTAAGCAGAACAAGGTGGTTATAACTCTACAAAAAAAAAACTGCAGTTCCCATTTAAATGGTGCTCTTTCCCAGATTTTCCCAAATGCGTCCTCAAGTCACCTCAACAGTTCAGGTTTTAGAGATATCCATGGTTGAGCATAGGTGGTTAAATCAAATTGGTTAAGGTACTAACTAAGGGCCTGATTCAGCAAGGTTTTCAACTGCGATTGCAGTAGCGATTCCGCACGCAGTCTCACTGCGATAGTATGCTAATCCTCTGTGATCACTATGTTGCCGTAGCATAACATAAGGACGCCCACTTTACCTTACACACATCCGTAATGTTTAGCAAGACTGCATAACCATCGGTACAATTGAGTACCATCACAGCCTCACACACACTTACACAACCTCTGACCTCACTCAGGAATTGCTAACTTCATCGCACGCTATGAGTACTCAGACTGCACAAGGAATCGCAGTGGATAATTTATGCACATCAATGCAACGGCGTTCAAGCGCACCAAACGCCTGCGTTCCGCCGACCACCCCCGTCACCTCCCACAAACGGCACTTCCTGTCATTCACTCTGCGATGTCACTGCGATTGCAGTGGCTGGTTCGCGCACGCTGACTTCTATGCATGTGCAATAATCGCCCGATTGCGTGCGTATTAGCAGTTGCGATCAGGCCCTAAGTCACCTGTGGTCAAACATGGATATCTTCAAAACCTGGACTGTTACGGTGCCTTGAGGACTGAGGGCCTGATTCAGACCCGCTCGCGAGCGCTGAGCGCTCGCAAGCGGGTCGATGTTGCCCAAGTGTGCATGCACACGACGGAGGCGGCTGTCATGCGCATGCGCGAGACCCGAATAACGACGGCCAAGCCGTCGTTATGGGTCTCGCACCAAAGGGGGCGTGCTGTCGATGGTGACTGACAGAACGCCCTCTTTGGTGGGCTTCCCGGGGGCGTGGCTGCCCAGACGGAGGCGTTCCCATGGGAACGCCTACCGTCTGGGGCCGGCCCTACTGACATCACTAGTGATGTCAGCGGGAGTGCTTTTGGCTCTGACCATCGCGACCATCATTTTGGCTGCTCGCTATAGCTGTGGGTGGCTTTCCATTCATCCAAATCACAGATGGCTCCTGTGGTTTTACTAGAGAGAGTACATCTTTCAATGAACATGGTCCATACTGACATTATAAACTATATAATTTCTGGAACATTCGTGTAACCAGATGACAGTACCCTAGAAACGCACATTGATTTAGCGCTTTCCCTTCTGTTAAGCCTGGTGTACAGACATTTGTTTCAAAAGTGCGTTCAAGAACTGTCTCCATGGTGCAGTCTTCTCCGACCTCCTCCACGTCCTGTCACCCTCCACCCCTTTCATGACATCACTACAGACACGTACCCAGTAGGATGGGGAGTTTACTTTGGTGGAGAGGCAGTTAGTCATGAGAGGAATTAGTTCTACATATATTAATCTTTTAGAGGTATAGACAAAAAAGATTTGGGACTACTGCTTTAGTTCAATTCAGTCTTTAATTCATCAACTGGCCCATACAGTCATTATAAACTTTTTTTTCACTAAGGGATATTTCACACTTGCCGTGTTTGACCGTGCGGCAAAAAGTCACCTGTTTGTTTGCCGGGTGTGAAATATAGTAATGCAGGGAAGCAGGTGGGTCCTTTCACACGGCCCGGTTGCCGTGTAACAGCCGGGAATATCCACTGTGCAGGGCGGCTGCCGTGCCGTGTCCATCCCGTCCCTGCATACCAGTGGTGTAAAGGAAACTGTCAGGACTGCGACTATTTCAGTACATAAAGATAGATTACTTTTTCCAAAGTTCCTTTGTGGTCGTTGGAGGAGCTATCCTGCTAGCTGGCGTTCTTCACATACAGGGAATAGAGAGTTAAAGTGATCATCTGTTTCCAAGGTGTTGTCAGGTTGTGGGATTCCTAGATTGCTCATTATTTCAAACCTGATTGCATTTGGGTCACATGTTCTGAACTTCCTATGGATCACAGACCTCTAGTATAAAGCCTTTTATTAACTGTGTCTCAGTGTCTGTGCAACGTTACTTCAGGTCTTTCTTGGACTCCTGCCAGATCCCTGCTGTGTCTGTGGGTTGCTGTGGACTTTGCTATATCTCTGCTCATGTTCCAGCTAAACTTCTGATGCCAGTTACCAGCCGCACTACAGAGCTCAGCATAGCAATTGCCTAAGTATTGCTTTTACTCCACTGTTGTTTCACCTTTTGCTGCACTATTTACTTTGCCTGTTGCCTCTCACTCCTGTGGACATCGAACCAATCTTCGTTACAGTTGTCAACTGCACCGCTACAGATATCATCACCGCATCGCGGGGCTCAACCCCATTCCGGATTCTAGTCACACTGCAGGGCTCAACCCTGTTCCAGAACCACACTGCATCACAGAGCTCAACCCTGCTCTGACCTCACCGCATCACAGGGCTCAACCCTGCTTCAACCTCACAGCATCACAGGGCTCAATTCTGCTCCGTCTTTCACCACAGCAGAGGGCTCACTCTGCTCCAGATCTCCATCACTACAGGGTTCCACCCAGGTGAGGCTCCTCTATACCATCCTGAGGTGTTAGCCTCATACTGGACTCGGGATTCCCTACCATATTAACTTTTCTGTGTTAACCCCCCATATAGTCTTTTTCGTCTATACTCATTATTGCTTATGTGAACCTCAGTGTTGTTGAGACTTTATGTGAGACGTTGATATTATATTTCTCCTGTGAATAAATTCTATTTACTTTTATTCCGTACTATCGAGATTTCATGAAAAGGTAATTCCTAAAGCCACCCCAGTTTATTGTGCCTAGTAGGCCTGCCTCCTCCCAGGAGTCTCAAGTGTTGGCAGCCGTGACAGAAACAAGGTTTCCTTTCACACACACCGGCCGGCATGTGCAGCAGCTACTGCTGCTGCGCATGCCCAGTAGAATCAATGGCTGATAGCTTGCACTTTATCCTAGGCCAGTGGTTCTAAATCTTGGTCCTGACATTTAGCAGGTGCATAGGTGTATTCATTAGGTGTATTCATTACTCACGGACACATAAAGCTCCACACGTGGAACTAATTATTTCACTTGTGATTCTGTGAGGAGACCTGGAAAACATGCAGTTTGGGGTCCTGAGAAATTGCCCGTCCAGTTGAGCTGCTAATTGCCGCTGAGACCTCGCAGCATATGTACGGGCAATGAATGGTTTGCCCGTATACACCAGCAGATGATCAAAATATCTTTCAGATATATCGACCATCTGCTGTGCTGCACAGCAGATGAATGTGTCTGTGAACGATGTCATTCACAGACATATGGGGGGGGTACTATAGAAATAGTGTAACGAAAAATAAGAATTATGGTATAACATACCTTAGTTAACTCTTTTTTTCTTTGAGGTTCATAGGATCCACAGGAACTACCTTAGGATATGTAGTTGGAGTAATCCATTGCACCAAACAGCTACAGCTTTCAAGCTCCCAGCATGCATAGGGCCTCCTCCCTATATATCCCGCCCCCAACCATTCAGTTTGTAAACAAGTCTAACGGCAAGAGATGGAAAGTGGAGAAGGAAGTACAATGTACACAAGAAATACTCTCAAAAAATTAAGAGGGAATCAGTGACACAAAAAGAAAAGAACAGATCCCAACTGATGCCAGGCACGTCAGGATGGGTGCCCCGTGGACCTCAAAGAAAATAATATAAAGTTAACTAATGCAGGGCTCGACAAATCCCGGGGGCCAGGTCGCCATGGCGACTATACTTTGTTGCCTGACAACCAGATGTTTCAGGGAGGGAGGATTGGAGGAAGCAGTGCCCCAGCGGAGATTCATTGGCGGCCATTTCACAGGAGTGCATGCACTGATGGTGTCTCCTGCGCTGGCCTGACTCTGCTCTCTCTTCTGTCCCGGCTGTCCGGCTGATAGACCTCCGGTAAGAGGTTCTATGCATGGCCGGGGATTGTGGCTGCGGAGGGTAGCAATGTGGCCACCGGGGACGGGGTGATTTGCCCAAGGGGGGCAGCGGCACCGAATGAGTTAACTCCCCGTGCTGCTGCACCATATTTGAAGGGCGCTAGGCGCCATGTGTCGAAGCTGAATAATTGGCTGAGACAAGTTCAGTTTAAAATGTAATCGCGGCGACGCCATCTTGCGAATGGCCGCAAGACTCCATTTTGGAAATGAGATCGCAAGACACCATTTTTGTGGTCAGCGTCAATTCAAGTTATAACTCAGGAGCTAAGAACAAATGGCAATGTTTTTGTTAACCTACCAA
The DNA here is from genome assembly GCA_031769625.1 of Taudactylus pleione. Lineage (NCBI taxonomy): Eukaryota > Metazoa > Chordata > Amphibia > Anura > Myobatrachidae > Taudactylus > Taudactylus pleione. The sequence continues at coordinate 6,513,357 of JAUIMM010000043.1, read as the reverse complement.
GGGCAACTGGAAAAACAAGCTTTCTGAGTAAAAGTAAATAAGAAGAGACAATGGGTATTTTTACATACAAATTGGGAATCCCTGGATGCAGATAAAGTATAGTTGTGGCAATTGTAATATAATATCTACACAATTGGATTTGTTTGAATCCTAGACAGGATGGCCCCAAAATTCCACAGCTTAAGGTGGTAATACATTTGCATTTCACACAAGAGTCTGTGAGAACAAAAGAGGTTTTGTTTTCCTTTGAACACACAACAGGTGGGGGCCTGCTGACAGAGGGCATGTAGAACTACAACCCTCAGCCATCCACACTGCTGGATGTTCACTTCGTGTATGAGAAATTATGCACTTAAATCTCACCCATTAATAACTAGCGTCCTTATATCAAACCCCGAATACTCACACACTACATATTCGCACACAAGGTTCCATTAGCATCAAATTGTATGATTCAAGTTGGTTAAGTTAGTTTAAATGCTAAGAAATAGAGGTTTTTGATATCTAAGGTATTATACATGATAAGCAAGGTGTGTTTGGTTTCGTTCTGATGCGTACGCTTTTTACAGAATCCCGGTGTTATCGGTGGAGAGATCGCATCATGCAAACTCAAGTTACGGATCGCAGAACTTACAAGCAACAAAATGTTTAGTTGATGGAATGTTACAGGAGGCGTTACCAGAAAGACTCCGGCTGTTAGAGGCAGGGAAAGTCTATTTGAAACAACCTGTTAAATGTGTCGTTACATATGCTTTTCCTCTGGGAACCAATGAAATCAGCAGGAAATTCCCCCTTTGTCCTGTTTCAGTATGGGGGGGAATAAATACATGTGTCCGAACACTGGTTTGCCAGTTCATGCTGAATTTTGGGTGAACTGAGGATATCTAGTCAGAAGTCTATCTCTGGGTCCAGAGGCGCAGCGTATGTATAACCGTACTTGGATCTGTATTATTTCCTTTTACGCCTAACTTGTGTATGTATAGATTGCGTGTAACTGACTGTACTTTTACCTGAATAATACTTGTGCGTTGGAAACACAGATTCCACTCCTGTCCTTATTTGCGGTTAAACTGCGTACGCAATTAGCGTTCTGTTTAGAGGTTTTAGGCAGGGTTTTGTCTTAGAGGTTCTAGGCAGGTGAATCTTAGAGGTTTATAGGAAGGAATATATTAAAAGGTTTGACCAATTCAACACATGCTTTAAATGTATTAACGGCGCCGGGTGTTTTAAAAATATATTTTTTATTGCTGCCGTGCCTTCTCTGTGGCCATTGCCCCATCATCTCCGGTAGCTGCGGCAATGGGGGACAATGTGGCCGAGCCGCTGCAGCCGGGACGAGTGTCCCAAACTGCAGGGCTAAGTGGTACACAGGGGACCAAGTTAGCCGGCTCCCTGTGTGGTGCTATGTGCTGAAGCTGGGGACTGGGAGCCTAGCTCCCGGCGGCCCCAGCTCAGCGATTCAGAAGGGGGCTGTGTGCCAGCTGCTGGGGAGCGGGAGCTTAGCTCCCAGTGCCCCAGCATTAAAGGGCGGCCGAATTGAGTGCCACACTGGGGGTGGGAACCGGGTGCACGAAGCTGCTCTGCGCTCCCAGCTGGGGACCGGGAGCCTAGCTCCCGTTCCCCCCGTTTTCACAGGGCCGGTTGTGCACACGCTGGGGGAAAGGGAGAGCCTGCTTCCCCGATCCCCAGCGTGGAAGGCAGCAGGAAACTGCTGCTGCTGGCACAAGTGTCCCAGCGCAGCAGGACTGAGAGCCGCACACAGGAAGAACGGACAAGCCGGCTCCCTGTGCGGTGAGGCAGGGGCTAGGTGCCTACATGCCGGGGAAAAGGGAGAGCCAACTCCCTGTACCCCCAGCACTAAGAAGGGGAACAGCAGCTGAGCGCTGCTGGGAGTAAAGGTGCAGCTGGGGCATGGTCCCAGGCTGCAGAGCTGAAAGCCCTATGCTGGGGACTGGGAGCTCGACTCCCAGTACGGCAGGGCTGATTTAGTAAATTATTAACTTTTTTTTAGAACGGTGGTCTGGCTCCTACTCTTTCATCCTGGCTCCTAGATTGTAGAATAATTTGTCGAGCCCTGAACTAAGGTATGTAATACCATAACTCTTATTTTCTTCTTCAAGGTCCATAGGGTCCACAGGAACTACCTTGGGGATGTCCTAAAGCAGTTCCCTTAAGGGTGGGGACGCTCCTGAGCAGGAAGGAGAATCCGCCGCCCAAAGGAAGCATCCTGGGAGGCAAAAGTATCAAATTCATAGAATTTGATGGAAGTGTGGACCGAAGATCAAGTCGCCGCCTTGCACAATTGTTCTGCAGAAGCGCCATGTCTTTATGTCCAGGAACAGGGAGATCAGCATGAGTTTACACAGGAGAAATAGTCATAGGCAGTCACCGAGCCAGAGTCTGCATGTTAGCTGGCCTCGCTAATGAAAGCCATATAACACAAAAAATGCATCTGATTCCCTGATGGAGCTGGTACGATTAACGTAGATACGAAGAACTCGAACCACATCCAGTGAAGCTTCACCTACAGAAAGGCCAGAAGACTGAAATGCTGAGACTACAATTTCTTCATTTATATAAAAACGGGATACCACCTTTGGAAGGCAACCCACCCTTGTACGGAGGACTGAAGAGAGAGAAGAAAGTCTGGAACACACAAGAAATCACATTCTCACCAGAGGGAGACGGAAAAAACGGTGACCAGACCAAAGCCCATCTGCAATACAGGTGCGACAGGGCGGGAGTCCTGGGGAACCCTATGGACTTCGTAGAAATAGAGATAACAAGTGTAAGTTCTTACCATATCTCATATTTTCTACTTCAGGTTCCATAGGGTATCCACAGGATACCTTGGGGATGTCCCAAAGCAGTATCCTTTAAGGGTGGGGACGCTCCTGTGCTGAGAGGAGAATCCGCCGCCCGAAGGAAGCATCCTGAGAGGCGTAGGTATCAAAAGCATAATACCGTACGAAAGTATGGACAGATGACCACGTGGCTGCCTCGCAAAGCTGAACCGCCACGTCGAGCCGCCCACGAAGGACCCACAGACCTAGTGTTTAGTGGCTGGCCAACCTCTCTTATGGAAGCCATAAAGGACAAACAAAAAGTCCGACTTCCTAAAAGCAGAAGTGCGGTCCACATAGATTTTCAAGACCCGCACCACATCTAAGGTGGCCTCACCAACCGAAAGGTCCGGTGAAGTAAATGATGGTACAATAATTTCCTCTTTTGGGTCCAGGGATGCCTCCAGGGTATCAGCCCACTGTTCCATGGCGCTAGCCACCCAGCACACGGCCATAGCCGGTCTGGACACACCTCCTGCAAGGGAATACATAGATTTTAGACATATTTCACCTTGCGATCTGTGGGATCCTTTAAGGAGGACATGGAGGGTATTGGCAATGTAGCACTTCTTACTAGACGTGTGACGTGGGAATCCACTCGTGGCGGGGTCTCCCATTTTGAAAAATAAATTTTCTGCAAAAAGGGTATGCCACCGCCATACATCTAGGGGGCTGGTAACGTTTACCGGGCGTTTTCCACGCCTCCTCTAAATGATCCACTAGCTGACCAGATAGGGGAAACACCGTAGCATCACCTTTAATATCCCTGAAAAAGGCATATTTTGATTTGGCTACAGGAGGTACGTCATCCTCAATAATCAAGGCCGTGCACACTGCACGTATGAGGCCTGGTATATAGACCTTAGACTCTGTCTCTTTATTACGGGAAGTGTCTGGGTCCGACAGGTCCAACATCTCACCGTCACTTGTCGTCACATCATCCTGACCACCCTGATCATGCTGAGGTTGCAGCTGACGCTTCTGCGGACGCAATGACGACTCCCCTTGTAAAACATCCGACAGATGTTGCACAGAGGTAGACAATGAGCTAACCCACGCAGGTTCATGGATGACCTGAGGGGGCGATATCGGGAAACTCTGAGGTACTACCAACTGTCTGGGGAACCCCTGAATAGGGGATGACACCATATAGTACGCTTAGGCTGAGTGGAGAACTCAAGCTCACTGTCAGACATTCTGTGTGACCCGGAGCTGTATGTGACAACCGCACTCACAATAAACTGTATAGTGAGGTAATAACCTCCTTGCAACACCACACCGCAAGGGCTTTAGCAGAGAAGAAAGGGATAGTTAAAACAAAAAGACTGACAGTTGTGAAAGTGAAAGTAACAGGCAGCAGCTAGCATTAAGTCACATACAATGCAGAATACAAAAAACCCTGCACTATCTGCGCTTTATCAACTACACAGACCTGAGTCTGGTAGGAAACAGCGCTGCATACACTGACCTTGCACCGGAGGAGAGGTATGCGGGGGGACCCAGACCACGATGCCGCCGTTATCAGTGTCCAGCAGCGCTTGCCAAGTTCAGAAAATGGCCACCGAGGAGCAGAAATGAGGCTGGTCCGGGGGAGGAGTGCATGCAGATGCCTAACCACAGTGGAGCGGCCATGTGCAGCGGGGGAGGCGCCGGCTGCCAAGCAGGGAAAGCACGCTACCCTGGCATGCAATTAACCCCTGGGACGCTGGACATTACTGTTTCTGTCCAGCCCGCTGTCCCAGGGGGTAGTGGAAGCGCAGGGATCAGTAGCCTGGTCCACACTGCAGCCAGTCCCCAGGGAGCCCCCTGCCTGGGGACTAAGGACTGTGTTACCTGCAATCCCCTTGAGTCCGGCCACAGTCCGGGCAACCGGGGTCACCGCTAGTTGTGACCCCAGTTCCCACCAGGATTCCTTTACAGCTATCCAAGCTCTCTACCATAACCCATCTGCCACAGTTTTGGCAGGTGGTCTAATATCTGACCCTATCCTGATCACCAATGGCACTAGGCAAGGTTGTCCCTTATCGCCACTTGTATTTGCTTGAACCACTTGCCTCTCGAATACGGGATAATCCTGATATAGCTGGAGTAGAAATCAAACACTCCAAATACACCCTCTCCCTATTTGCTGACGATATCCTCCTGACAAAACCGCTCACATCCCTCCCAAACCTCTTCTCTCTCTATGGCGACCTCTCAGGTTATAAAGTTAACCACTCCAAATCTGAAGCTCTTCCACTTCATTCATCACCCAGGGAGCATGAAGACATTGTTACAATTAAATTTTGAGTTCCAGTGAAAGAGAGACTCGTTAAAATACCTCAGGATTTTCATCACAAAATCATATAGCTCCCTCTACAAAACTAACTACCCCCCCCACCACCACCTTATCAATTCTATTGTTAAGGACTTACAGCAGTGGCGTTCATACTTCCTGTCATGGATTGGCTGCATAAATGCTGTGAAGATGAGCATCCTTCCAAAACTACTATATCTACTGTATTCCAGACACTTCCAGTGCCCATTCCCTTCAATACTCTCCAAACCACACTCTGTAGATTTGGAATGACAAAAAACCCTGAATTCGACGAGATATCCTCGCCAAGCGCACATGGAATGGAGGTCTAGTGTTACCCATCCTCCACCGATATTATAAAGCCTCCCAACTGAGTCAAATGATTGCTTGGCACTCTCCTCGCAATGTTAAACGTTGGGTTGACTTGGAAAGTGACATGGCCGACACACACTCGATCTCTTATTTACCATGGCTACCCCGTAAACTAAGGCCCAAACCTGCTTGCTTGACCACTATTTCCCTGACACTTGGGACTCACTTAACAAAAAATTTAATCTCTCTTCACATCCATCTCCCTTAACCAGGGCCGGACTGGGACAAAAAATAGGCCCTGGCATTTACAGCACACAGGCCCACCTCGCGTCAGCACCTGGCATAAACTCCTCCCCTTACTATTCCTGATTCCTCCCACTTCTTAGTCTATACTCTTACAAATATAATTAATATCAGAACACAATACAAGTGAACATCATTCTCTGTATTAAAATACACACAACAGAGCACATCCTGCAGAGGATTAAAAAATGTGCCATAGTCAGACATAAGGGGTGGGATGTAATAGAGATCAAGTCTGCCGGAGGTGCGGGATGCAGACTGATCTCGATCGTTTTTTTAAAGTTGCAGTCATTTACAAGGCAAGGTTGATTCCGATAGGTAAAGATGGAATTTCATTGGTCGAGGTCACACACAAAGAAAAGGTAAGGCATTTTCCCAATTAAACAAGCCCTAGCTTAGTAGTTGTATAGGATTAGACGGTGTTCACTGTAGGAATTTTTTAGGGCAGGGGTGCTGAATGCAGAGGATGACACATCTGTGCACACGAAAGCATAAAAATGATACATGTTGGTTCCCTGTGTACATAAGGAGCATTGGTGCCCCCATCCAAAATTGAAGCAAGGAGAATGCGTGCCGAAAAAACCTGATGTAGTCTTGCTGAGAAAGGGCACAACCACACAATAGTACCCCACATTAAAATTATTTAACTGCACAGTGGAGCCCCTTATTCCAGTTATGTCACACAGTAGTGCTCTTTCTACATTATGCCAAAACAGTAATGCCCCCAGAACACATCATGCCAAAACAGTAATGCCCCCAGAACACATCATGCCAAAACAGTAATGCCCCCAGAACATAGAGAGAGAGAGAGACTGACTAGAGGGGCAGAGAGAGAGATAGACTAGAGGGACAGAGAGAGACTAGAGGGACAGAGAGAGAGACACAGAGACAGAGAGAGACAGGCACTAGGGGGACAGAGAGAAAGACAAGAGAGAGAGACTAGAGGGACAGAGAGAGAGAGACTAGAGGGACAGAGAGAGAGAGACTAGAGGGACAGAGAGAAAGAGAGAGAGACTAGAGGGACAGAGAGAGGACTAGAGGGAGAGAGAGAGACTAGAGGGACACACAAAGAGAGAGGCAGAGAGAGAGAGACTAGAGGGACAGAGAGAGACTAGGGGGACAGAGAGAGAGAGTCTAGAGGGACAGAGAGAAAGAGATACTAGAGGGAAACTAGAGGGACAGAGAGAGGACTAGAGGGAGAGAGAGAGACTAGAGGGACAGCAAGAGAGAGACTAGAGGGACACACAGAGAGAGACTAGAGAGACAGAGACTAGGAGGACAGAGAGAGAGAGAGAGAGACTAGAGGGACAGAGAGAAAGAGACTAGAGGGAAACTAGAGGGACAGAGAGAGGACTAGAGGGAGAGAGAGACTAGAGGGACAGAGAGAGAGAGACTAGAGGGACAGAGAGAGAGACTAGGGGGACAGAGAGAGAGAGAGAGACTAGGGGGACAGAGAGAGAGAGATACTAGAGGGAAACTAGAGGGACAGAGAGAGGACTAGAGGGAGAGAGAGAGACTAGAGAGACAGAGACTAGGAGGACAGAGAGAGAGAGAGAGACTAGAGGGACAGAGAGAAAGAGACTAGATGGAAACTAGAGGGACAGAGAGAGGACTAGAGGGAGAGAGAGACTAGAGGGACAGAGAGAGAGAGACTAGGGGGACAGAGAGAGAGACTAGGGGGACAGAGAGAGAGAGAGAGACTAGAGGGACAGAGAGAGGACTAGAGGGAGAGAGAGACTAGAGGGACACATACAGAGAGACTAGAGAGACAGAGAGAGAGACTAGAGGGACAGAGAGAGAGAGACTAGGGGGCAAAGTGGGCAAAAAACATTTGCAATAGCTAGTGATCCAGCAAATGGGTTCAAAATACTAGTATGATAATCCCACATATCAGTGTGTGCTGGGAGCTCTTTTATTCCTCCTCATATAGCACTGTACAGTAGCCTCTACTGTGAATAAAAATAACCCCCATTTTTGTGTATGATGGGAGTTGATAATTAAATTAATACTGCCTCTCTATACTATCCCTGCCAGTCTGCAGACTACCCAGAGTATCACTTACCAGCCTTTCTAATGCTAGTGCTCAAAACCCCCTTTAAAAAAAAATCTATAATTTTTTTTGTGTGTACTAAATAAAAATACACCTTACCTGTATGGTGATTTCTCTGCAATAGGTGACCTCTGAATAAATTCATCCTGCTTGGACAGTATCTTCAGTCGGTATTAATTATTCATGTTGGAGATCACATGGTCCAGAATTGCCTGTTTGTGTAGGAATGTCATCATCATACAACAGTGCCTCATTCCTTACTGTGTCACTCCAGCTCCCTATGTCTTTCCAGTCACATGTACCTTCCAGCCCCCTTCGTCATTCCATCCACATGACCCATGTCTCCCCTCCAGCCCCGTCACTCTAGCCATATGTGTCCACTCCAGCCATATCCCGTGTGTCCCCACAAGCCCCGTCACACAAGTCACATGTGTCCACTACAGCCCCCTTTGTCACTCCAGCCACATGCCCTGTGTGTCCCTTCCAGCTCTGTAATTCTAGTCACCTATCCTCTGGGGCATATTCAATATGGGAGCGAAAAGTCAGTGCTGGAATTTTTGCTCCACATCGGAGGTTTGAGTGGGGATAAAGTATCAGGCAGGTGCCGGCTTATCCCCGTATTCAAAGAAAAGTTGCGGAAACGGGACCCGGCAAAAAACTGACTGGCGAAAAGTCCTATGACTTTTTTGGGAATTGATCCTGGCACACCCCAACATTTGTCCTGACATGGAGAATCACTATAGGTACCGCCGATTAGGCCTTCTGCATATTGTCAGGATTTTTAAATAGCCGCAGCCAGTGTTTTTTCCCGACTTTGAAGAAGTGATTAAGAATAGCACTTAGGTTTTTTTTGGGCAAAAATTTACTGTGCCCACCAAATTTGGGGTACATGAAAATGGGTATATTTTTAAGTCCCTAAAAATTCTTCAAAAATGCACAAGCTGCTACCACCCGCATTCTTTTAAACACCTGCCGGATACTTGGGAACCCCCCCTGAATTAATTTTGTTATTTAAAAAATTGTTCCCCATATTATTATTTTTTTGAACCCCAAAATTAAAATATTTTTTTTGGGGTGTCCCTATTTTTTTAAAAACTTTTTTTGACAGTTTATTTTTAGGGGCTATTCACAGGGGTGCAGGCTATTCTTTTTAAGCCTGCACCCCTAAACACCAATTCTGCATTTTTTTTCACCATGTAAAACATGGTGAAAACTTATCCCCGTTTTTTTTCGAAGACTTTAATTGTAATTTACTTTTCGCAGGCAAATTGAATATGGCCCTATGTGTCCCCTCCAGCCTGATCTGTCACTCCAGTCACATGCCCTATGTCTCAGCTCCAGCCCCCTGTCACTATAGCCACATGCCCCATGTCTCCTTCCAACCCCCTCTGTCACTTTAGCCACATGCCCCCTCCAGCCCTTTGTCACTCCAGCCACATGCCCCATGTCTCCCATCCAGCCCCCTCTGTCACTCTAGCCACATGCCCTATGTCTCCCTTCCAACCCCGTCACTTTAGTCACATGCCCAGTGTCCCCCCAACGACCTACCCTGTGTAGCCCTCCAATGCTTTCTGTCACTCCAGCCACCTGCCTTTCACTACAAGCACGTCATGTGTGTTCCCTCTGTCCATTATGTTTAATTACTTTCCTCCCCTCTCCCTCTCTAGAAAGTGCCTGCCAGTCTCAGTCTCACTAGTCACTACGAAGACGTCCTCCTCCATGAACTGCTGCTTTGCTCCTCCACTGCTCTTGTTACTGAATAAGGAGCGAGCGCGCATGTGCGGCGTGACGTCATGACGTCCGTCGCGCTCGTATGATAGTTGAATTTCCAAGGAATGGTAGGCGGAGCGTATAGAAAGGCTTGCCCTGCCTCCTCATCTCGGTCTGGGCCAGCGGCAGTGAGTACAATGCTGCCGGGTCACAGGAGGTTCCTGAACTCCGGCCTCCCCCCCTCCCCGCAGCCATACGTTTCTTGCCCGGCTGCAGCAGAATGACGTCACGGCCGCGTCATGACGTAATTCTGTAATGACGTTGCCGTCCGACTGAGCAGCAGTGCAGTGCTGCGCCGCCTGGGAGGCAGTACTGCCGGGCGGCCTGCGGACAACTAGACCGGCCCTTCTGGCATTTGCCAGAATTGCCAGTCCGGCCCTGCCCTTAACCCCCATTTGGAATAATCCTGCTTTCCCATCGGCCTTATCCACCACAATGGTTCGCCCCTGGGTTTCAGCTGGTATTTCCAGATTTCATCATATTGTCGAGAATTTTGCCCCTCTATCATTCGCCGACATTCAGGAAAAGTACAAAATAATTTTACCACCTCATCTTCTCCTGCCTCCTCCCCATCTGCTCCCTCCCCCCTAGAAAGATTTTGTATCTATAGACCTAACAATAAAGGGGCTATTTCACAATTGTATCATTCTATTTTAGCATTGGAGTCTACCCCACTGGAGACTCATGAACGGGCTTGGGAATCAGATCTGGGCCTCGTCCTTGACGACGTAACATGGGACACTATACGAACAGCCATCTCTAAATGCTCTATCAATGTGGCTATTCGTGAGAATTCTTACAAAGTATACACCAGATGGTACTTGGTGCCAGAGCGCCTCCATCAGATTTATCCGAATACCTCTAATTTATGCTGGAGATGTTGTGCCCATGTCGGTAACTTTCTTCATATTTGGTGGACATGTAATACCGTCCACACTTTGCTCTCCCAAATCATCGAGACGATATCCCTATCTCCTGCCAACTTATTACTCTGCGCCCCGATCAATCATATCCACAACGCCTCCAACAAACTGATCTTACACATATCTTGTGCAGCTAAGGACCAGATTGCCCGTAATTGGAAAGTGCCGAATACTCCCAGCCATCAGGAACTCCTTAATAGGACATGGTTAATTTCAAAAATTTTATATATTACTAGTTTACAGAATAATACTATAAAGGAAATTCCAAACTGTCTGGAAGCCCTGGTACTCCCACCATAATGTTACCCTCCCAGGTCTCAGTTAATACTCCCCAGAACATTCCCACTATACTTATACTCTTCTCTATTCTCCCCCCAACTCGTTTCCCCCCTTCTTTCTCTTCCCCCCCCCTTTTTTTTATTTTCTTTCTTTCCAGACAAGTTACTAAGATCCGCCAGAGTTATTTCGGGCACAACCGTTTTTCCCGTTTTTTGGGGGGTCTGTTGTTCCTAATTGATGCAAGTTTATTTATTTTTTTTCTCTCTCGCTGACTTGTATACATGTTTCCAGTTAATTTTGGTATATCAAAATTCAATGATGTATGACAGTTCTATTCAGTTGTAATTTTTCTCCTGTGCTTAATAAACAAATATAAGAGAAAAAAAAGTCCACAAGGCCCGTTCAGGAGTTGGCATTAGCGAAGGTAGGAGTTGGACATGCATCCCTTTGGACGCTTAGTATATAATAAACTGAGTTGAGTTAGTACTAAGGTAAATCAAAAAATAAAAAAGGCTAGCACTGCCTAAGCAGTCTGGACACTTGCCAAGTACCAAACAAAAAAACTGAATGGCTGGGCCAGGGTATATAGGGAGGAGGCCCTATGCATGCTGGGAGCTTGAAAGCTGCAGCTGTTTGGTGCAATGGATTACACCAACTACATACCCCAAGGTAGTTCCTGTGGATCCTACAGATGAAATATAGCCATCAATGTGTAACCAGCTTAAGATTCTAGTTGTTATGTGATCCAGATTCAGCCATTCAGTAAACAATATCATTGTCTTCTGCTGCCAGAGTATGTTTACTATCATTTAGAACACAGGTCTGAGTAAATTAGCAGACTTAAAGTGGGTACACACACCTCACAGATATACTGCATCTGCAGAACAAATGTTCTACATGTAGAATTCCTGATTTGTTGTGACAGATGTAACAAATGGGCGAGTATTACATATGCCCATCCAGATGAGCCGTCAATCACTGCTGACCTGTGCAACAAGTGTACAGGCGGTTGGCTGGCCACCCCGTACACACAGCACAATGGACAGATATATTAGGAATTGGCTGTGCAGCACAGCCGACACGATATGTCTGAATGAGTTCACATACTTGTCGCTGGTACACACTGGCCGATGTACACACACGACACATCAGCAGTTCAATTGTCCGATATGTCGGCCAGTGTGTATCCAGCATTACTCACCATTGTTAATGGGGAGTCAGAATATAGTTTTGCCTGCATGGCCTTAGGGCTCTAACTAAGCAGAGATCCCCCATACAAAATAAATCCCCTTTCACTGTTTGGTGTTGTGCAATTGCATTAAATCTCAGGTAAATAAGAATATAGACTGTCAGTGATCAGTTTATGTAAACCAGATTAAGACAGTGTAGCACTATCCCCAGCAAGGCAAATACTCAAGATAAGGGGAGGGGGGAGATGGAGGAGCGGCCACAGAGACCTCCGGGCAAGTACGGTAAGTATTTTTTCTTCTTACGCTGGTTTTTAATTGGATACCGCGGGTATCAGGAGGGTTAGGGTACTTACCAGCCCCAGCCGGGATTTTCAGCGTTCAGGCTTGCGGCGTCGGGATTTTGTCCGATGGCTGCCTGAGTGTCGGCATTTCATACCCAGCCAGTTTTAAAAACACCTTCATGTTATTTTCACTTGGATATGCACCTGGTGCGAGTAATTTACTCATGATTGGGCATCAGGTCAGGGCAGGTAACCAGAGGGGATCCATATTGTCACATTTCTAAAAGTGATGATAGCAGCCCACTCCCCTATTTGATGGACACTTATGCTTACAGTGCCCGCTGCTTGTTTCAACAGCTCTGGTATGACTGGTCATTTATGATAACAACTACAAGTTCTGAGGTTAATGCCATTGGGTTGGGGATAGGTTCTTGCACAAGAAGTATGCAGAAATTTTATTTCCACCAGTAGTGTTGTTTAAACTGTGCTTACAAACATACCAGAGTAGATTTCTCATACTCTATAGAGGTGCACATGAAAATCTGATACATTGCTTATCGCAATTCCAAGTGATGTGCACAGCCACACCATGGTCAGAATTGAAGTATCACCTCTCAAATTGTAAAAAAAAAAAAAAAAAAAAAAAAAACACAGGCAAGGATTATAGAGAAATAGATTTCCTCTTTCAGCAAAGACCTGAAGAAATCATGGAAGCCTAAGCATTTCTACATTATTACATAACTACAATGTTATAATCTACCAATAAAGTTTAACCACTACTTCAGCATGCATATCACTCATTAAATGGAGTCCATATTTCTGTTTCACTTATACTAATCTTATATGGTGCTCCAAGCAATCAGCTCCTATCATTTTACAGGATGTGTTTGAAAAATGACATTTAGAAGTGGATTGCTTCTAACACAGCCTGTAAAATACAGGAGCTGATAGGAATGACTGTAGCATCTTTTAAAATTAGTAATGAGCAGTGGCAGATTTTACCTGGGGGTTGCAGCCCCTCCAGAAAAATCCTCCACTTCAGTGAGCCAGTGCAGTCACTGACTGTACTGGTTACACGGACTTGAGGTGGCTTCCTATTGGAAGGGCCACCTGCCAAAAACACACAGGACTGTCAGCCCCAGGGGGAGGTGTCTCCTGCCCCTGGGACTGCCACAACCAAAGAACAGCTTCTAGTGGAAGCCGCTGCTCTGCCTTTCGGGCAGCCCTACAGGGCTTCTCGGGGCTGCTACCAATGCAGCCCCAAGAAGCTGGTCTAGTGTTATGCGCATACGCAGCACTACCACCGCTCATGCGCATGTCCTGGTGCCTGACATTCATTGTGCGGCACTGGGACCAGAAGCCCCCTCAGGTAAGAGGGCAGGAGCCGCTGCTGGTAATGAGTCATAAGACTAATTATTAAATGGGGACCGTATAGGTTATAAATTTAGGATGTAGAATACAAAACCATATTTTCAAAATGGACAGTGAAACATTTTTTATTGTGGATATTATATTTTTGTACCTTATCCACCAGTTTGTGGAATAGTCGTATGGCCTTTATTGCACACAATGATTTTGCTCAATCAAAATATCCTACTGCTGGTTAAAATCTGACTGAAGTGACCTGTGTAGAACTTAACAGCAGCACAGTCTGAGTCAATGGTCACCTAGCAAGATCAGTCCTTAAAAACAGCAACAGTGCTTCTAAGATTTAAGTACCCCAGCAAGTTGGAACCAGCATATTTATTTCATTTGAGCAAATAATGCTTGAATGCAGTCACCCATTAATCTGGTGCAAAACAGGTGTTACAGAAGAAAATGGTTCTGTTAAGAGTGTGCCATTCCTTCTCAACTTTTACTAGGTTCTTAAACAAAACACAAGGAAAGTAGTGTAATTCTGGTTTAATGTTCACATGATTTCTTGGTCAACAGTTCAGATACTGACAGCAAAGTACAGTCTTCTCCCATGGGTGCACGCCATAACACACTCCGGTTTGCCTCCCCCTTACGGTTTTGAAGCATACCATCATAACAGGGATTGAAGATTATGGTCAACTGTCAAGACACTGGGATAATTGAGCATCCTAAAGGAAGTTTGGTAGATCTTTCTCTATGACCTAGAAGGAGAAAAAAAAAAAAAAAAAAGTTAAAATAAAAACCCCACACATTACCAAGTCCCCCAATTTAAGAGTCAATATAGTGCACAGAGCTAAGAGGGTCAGAATAAGATGTCCACTCTATTTCTGTATTTAGAACACAGGGGTCCTCAAGGCACCATAACAGTAAAGGTTTTAAGGATATATATGCTTGTACATAGATGGTATAATCAAACTGACTGAGGTACTAATTAAGTCACATGTGCTTAAGTATGAATATCCTGAAAACCTGTAATGTTAGGGCACCTCGAAGACAGAGTTTGGGAACCTCTGCTTTACTTAGGATTCCCACCCTCCGTATTAACAGTAGCACATAGATTGCAACTTACAACTGGATCTTCCATGGGGCTGTATCTTTTTGCTACAAAACCCTCACGGTCAATAAGGAACTGCGAAAAAATGAACACCGATGAGTGATAAAAAGCACAAGAGACATATTAAAGTGATGGGAGGAATGACAGAGGCCTTACCTTGGTAAAGTTCCACTTAATAGCACTAGAGAATCAAAGAAAAATAAAAAGATTAAAACACCATTTGTCTAACAAATACATTTAAAATACTGACTGTAGTATAGGGGAAGCTAAACATATAATAAAGTAGAATGTGTTCATATAAGTTTAACATAGCAGTTTTATTTACATTCTCTTGCTGAAATAAGTTGCGAATGGAACACCTTTTATTTGTAGGTCATTCAAAAGATGTCATTGAATTTTACCAAGTAGGTCAAACACACTTAGTGTATGCAGCATACTACACAACAAATTGTCATTATAATGTTCTGTCATTTCTATGTAATTTTATTATGCAAGACCAATAGGCCTTAAGTTTCTTATATAACACGCCAAGTTAGATATTTTGCTTGGCTCTTCTGAATAGCACAAAACTCAGGTCCAAACAAAAATCCACAACCAAAAACCAGATACAAGCCAAACAGCAGCACAATGAGATAAGTAAACAATTGTACACTTAGTGCACAGGGGAAAGGTGCTGTAACCAGAGGTTTTATTTTCTGTATAAATATGCAGTCTGATTGGAAGCCAGAAATGACACAGCACTTATCCATGTGCATATGGAAGTGTGATAAACACCTCTGAGTGTCACAATTAGCCCCACAGAACCTGATCCTGTTATTAGGCCTGAGCACCAGGCTCTATTTGGCCACATTTAACAAAAAAAAAAAAAAAAAAAAAAAAAGGGCTGGTTGGTACAAATTTTAGAAGACCATGCAAAAAGGGTAACCGTTAAATTGGACTTTCAGATAAAACAGTCAGTCACTCATTTGTGGCCAAAATATAAGGGATATAATTTTTTTCCTTGAGAAAGGTGGTGGCACTCTTACTGGACTGTCTACTCAGCCTTCTTAACACTGTAGTAAAGCACGTTAATTACCCCATATATTTCTAATTTTGTTCATATATCTCCATGTAGCAGTAGTGCTTAATTGCAAATGTGGACTGAAAGTCCAAAACTTTATGGAGGAGATGCAATTCTCTGTTGTGCCACTGCACAGATAACAGAAGAATAGTTCCCCAACACTACTAATTCTCATGTGCATCACTATGGTATGTAAAGGGGAGGGGAAAAACAAATGAAATGAAGAACAGCAATGTTACTGGTCAGTTTTTTCCTGACTGTTCCAAAAGGGAATTCATGGCTAGATAAAGGAAATATAACCTGAATGGCTATTTACACACGACATTTGAAGGGGAATCCTGTGTATATATTTATATAGATTTCCTTATAATAGCACACTATGGGCCAGATTCATTACAGATCGCTATTGGGATCGCAGCTATTACAAACGCAGTCAGCTGCAAAAACATGATAATGTCTGCAACTGCTCATCCGGCATAGAGCCGCCCACTACCACTTTCTCATAGACCTCGCAATCCTGCGTATACATTGGTAACGGACCCTCACGCAGAATTACAGCAGGCCTGACCGGTCTCAGACATTGCAACTCTCATTGCATGCAGTGAGTACTCAAGCTGAGAACACTGTCCAGCCCAGGAAACGGCGTTTAATCAGACAGGCACGTCTGCATTTCTCCAACCACCGTCCCGTCACCACCCCCAAACGCTGACATCCAGTCACTCACTCTGCGATGGCTTTGTATCTGCGTATGTGATTGCAGTGCCATCGCAATACTAACCTGTGCACACGCACTGCAGTGCAAAGGCAGTATGCACCATCGGCCGAACTGCGTACGCTGTTGCAATTGCTATCCATTATGAATCAGGCGCTATATACAGAAAGAAATCAGTTATTTTATGGTCTTTATGTGTAATAATAGCACTTACTTCCCAAGAGTACCGTGTCCTTTAGGTTGATCCTTCATCCATTTCCACAGAGGATGGGCACCATCTCCGTTCACCTCAATCTTGCTGAACATGTCAAATTCTACCTTGTAGGATGCAGCAAAGTCTTTTATTTGAGCTTCATCCCCAGGTTCCTTGAGACGATAAAATATCATTAGTATAAAGGAATGATTGAGCAGTTCAGAGAGATGAGTCTCCTGGACTGTTACCAGATTGCATCACATACTCTACAGACCTGAACTCTGTACAGACAAATGAATAAGAGTTTCCCCATATCCAAATATGAGCAGACTTTTTGGGTCAGCTCTATACATAAAGTTTTTAACCACTTAACTGAAATTTAAAAAAATTTTTTTTTTTTTTTAAAAAGCGGTCAGAAATGGTTCTGTTTTTCTTCATTATTTAATAAAGTTTGGAATGTATTTTTAAAACTATATTTAAGAAAAAAAAAAAAACCATACTAGGGGCGTTTTGCAACTCTGTGTCCATAGTCTCCCTTTGAAAAATGACCTCCAACCCAGAAATAGCTCAACCTCCCCAGTGGCAAAGATCCACAGCATTATCAACTCCCTAATGGTAATAGAGCCCACCATCACCTCCACTGTTTAGAGCCCCCTCCCCATGTGTCACTGTACATTAATTTGCTCTCTCTCCCTCCCCCCAGGCCAATTAAAAAAACAAACTGTGGGGCATAAACCCCCCCATCTTGTTGCAAAACGCAGTGGAGCGTGGGGGGACCTTTCATCAGTACTCCCTGCTGCTGCCGATTTCTGCACACGCAGAAATGCTCGGAGATCCCCTTCCCACACTTAGTTTAGAAGTGCCTTATGCACGGCATTCTTGGGTACGATTTCGGGAGTGATGCAGGGTGGTCACAGACCGCAACATCATTCCCAGAGGAGATCCGTTCTGCACATTTCCATTAGACGTGAGAAGCAGAGGGGTGGCAGTAACTCATTGGATTCTACCTTGTCAGGTAAAGCACTCCTGACTACAGTCGATACACCATGCGTTCGTACCATGCAAGTGGTTAATGCACACATTTACCTGTTTTCCAAATTGGTTGCAGGGAAACCCTAGGATGTGTAAACCCCTCTCAGCATATTTGGCGTGAAGATTGACAAGCTGAGTGTAGTTTACAGGTGTTTTTCCTCATTTAGATGCTACGTTGACGATGATGCAGACATTTCCCCTAATAAGAGCATTTATAGTCAATTACTGTGTCTCAGACAATTAAAGAAACAATCAAAGGTGCCTACACACTACGCAATGTTGTCATGATGCGATATAGTCTCAGATTTCCCCTTGAACGCTCCCCAGCAGCTCCCCGGCAGTCGTGGGCACGATTTGGTGTTAAAAACTGTCCAATGTGACAAACGATCTATCGTCCCTCCTAACTATTTCCAGTGCATCGTGACTGAGATTGTCAGAACTTGCCTGCAGCAGGCAAGATCTGAAGATGCAATGTACGACCAGCGGGTACGCGCATCGGCAGCATGATCCTGAGTGGACACTCACGATTAGGACATATTTTACACGATCTCTCGGAATCGAGCGGATCGTGTAAAACATTGCCTAGTGTGTAAGAACCTTTACAGTTTATGGCACATAATTTCAACAATCTTCTGTTTTAAATGTTAGCTCAGGGTATGCAGAAAGTTGAACACAATCCCAGGGTTCAGATTTCATATTCCATGAGTCAGTAGAAACAAAAGATATTTAGGAGTAAAATAAAAAAAAAATAAAAAAAAAGTACCTATATTTCTCCAGGGCCACTGCATTGCCATCAATGTCTGTAGCAGAAAAATCATAAATAGTCTTGGCAGTCTTCCAGTCATCCACCTGAGCACACTGCCAAGCCACAAATATGAAACATGTTAGGAGATAATAAATCAATGTAGCATGAAGTGCAGAACACTAAACTGTAGCATTAAAGGAGAAGTTATTCAAATTCTACATTAAATCAATATGTCAAGTGCTTATTGTGACTCAAACAAAATATATGTAGGCCTGAAGCCTAACCAGAGAGCGCTGTTAGATTGGTTGAGATACATATAATGACATAAAAAAATATATTAAATAATTAATGGACCACACATAAAAAGCCGGCAATTCAATGGTTAGTATTATATACCATGACAATAAAAATTAATAAAAAATATGGTTTTAAGCAATATCCATATATCAATAGATTAGTATGCACTATGGAAGAGCTTTGCTCCTGATGAAAAACAGTAGCCTGTGTCTTATTTAGACATCACATGAAGTTCAAATAGACAAATGGACAGGACTTATCCACAACTTGTCACTGGCAATTTTTGTTTTTGTAATCAATTATTCTCCTTGTAGCGAACAACAAAATCTCCTTGTGTATATAGCCAGTTAGTAAAAACAGTCCATGCGGTTAGTAACCGCTTGTGGAACAATGTTAGTATTCACATGCATGCAAACATTGGTCAGTGGCTATTTATTCCTATTTTCATTCAGCACATAGTGTTTCCTGCTACTGACCACTGTAACGGATAGTCTTAGATCTTCCTATAATCCGCTCTCCACTTCCTTTATAAAGCGCTATGACAATTGTCAATATTATGTTACCACTTCTGTAATCCAGGTACCATGTGTAACGCGTTTCTCCGCCTAGTAGACACCATCAGCGGCTTCCTCAGACACAATATAAGTGTTTTGATATCCATATTTATACCCCAATTTCCTTGTTTATATGGGGTTTGCGCATGCGCTGTATGCGTCATGCGTTCCAAGCCTCGCTATGGCTTCCCTCTATTTATAGAGTGCGGCATCCATCTTAAAAATGTTTACATGGGGTTTGCGCATGCGCTATATGCGTCATGCGTTACAAGCCTCAATGTGGCTTTCCTCTATTTATAGAGTACGGCGGCCATCTTAAAAGTGTTCCAAGCCTCTCTATGGCTGTCCTCCATTTATAAGATATGACGGCTCTTTCTAAGGCCTCCTAATTGGCTATCATTGGCCATCAAGCCCTGTATTTACACCAGATCCACATATGGAACCTCTTTTCCAATTATTTATAGACACAATCCACGTATGTGCCATGTGAGTCATGCAAGAAATTGATTATATGACTGAGTTTGATATTATGATTTGGTATTAATTTCACGAGCACTACTCAGTCATATAATCAATTTCTTGGATATCACACTACACGCCAAAGATAAGGCCATTCTGACTGAGACTTATATTAAGGAGGTTGACCAAAATAGATATTTAAATTATAGTAGTGGTCATATGAAACAATGGAAGGATAATGTACCAAAAGGCCAATTTTTGAGACTTAAAAGGAATTGCTCTAGTGCAGAAGCCTTTACAAGACAAACCAACAAAATGTATCAATCATTTGTAGAACAGGGTTATCCCAAAATTGTATTAGATAGAGCCTTAGGAGAAGTAAGTCAAATTGATAGGGTTTCGCTTCTGGAAGAGAAGAATGGTAATAAAGAAAACATGTCTCTAGATAAAGATAGATCTATTAATTTTGTGACTAAATTTAATTCGGAAGCCTTTAAGATCAGACTAATTATAAAAAAAGAAACACTATGTGCATTATGTGCTGAATGAAAATAGGAATAAATAGCCACTGACCAATGTTTGCATGCATGTGAATACTAACATTGTTCCACAAGCGCTTACTAACCGCATGGACTGTTTTTACTAACTAACTGGCTATATACACAAGGAGATTTTGTTGTTCGCTACAAGGAGAATAATTGATTACAAAAACAAAAATTGCCAGTGACAAGTTGTGGATAAGTCCTGTCCATTTGAACTTTATGTGATGTCTAAATAAGACACAGGCTACTGTTTTTCATCAGGAGCAAAGCTCTTCCATAGTGCATACTAATCTATTGATATTGCTTAAAACCATATTTTTTATTAATTTTTATTGTCATGGTATATAATACTAACCATTGAATTGCCGGCTTTTTATGTGTGGTCAATTATTTAATATATTTTTTATGTCATTATATGTATTTTTATGTGAATAAATAATTTTTGTATCTCAACCAATCTAACAGTGCTCTCTGGTTAGGCTTCAGGCCTACATATATTTTGTTTGGATTGCACTAATAAGGGGTACAACACCCTTAGTTGAGAGCTGCAGTTATTTTGGGATAATTATACTGTCACCTGTTGGATTAGTGCCTTTAAGATTATTGTTTCTTGCTTGCTTTCTTTGCTTATTGTGACTCCCTGTAGTGTATGGGTGGAGTCAGGGGTGTAGGGACAATGGTTCCAGTGGAGTGCGATCTCCAGGCTCAGAAATAGTCAAGGGACACCCAGTGCCGTGTGCTGTGCCCAATGGCTAACTAAAATCTAACTGGCAGCTGTCTGAGCTGACAGCCTAGGGATAGACATTGGATGCCGATGGTTAGCTACCATCCATGTTTCCAATTTGATGGAAGTACATTTTCTACCGAATATTCGATGGTTGCCAGCCATCAGTTGAAGCTTTCCGATGCCCATCCAATGGCTGGCTTTGGAGAGGGAGCACACACCCCACACTATGCAGAGCAGCAGGATTTCTGCTCGCACCCCAGGAGGGATGAGAGAAGAAATCTTTGGTTGGGGTTAACAGCGCGCTGAATTGAATGGCTCCGGGAGCCCCTACCCAGCGCTATTCAATTTGTGTTGAATTTAATTGAGTATTAGTGTGTCTACAAGAGAGATCATAAATGGGAACAGATGCCTAGATTGGTCTTGTACAGAAATTTACTGAATAATCAGGTGACTTTAGGAGATTGTACAAAGGGTTCTGTGGAACCCTACTAACTTCGTAGAAATAAAGATAACAAAAGTAAGTTCTTACCATATCTCATATTTTCTACATCAGGGTCCATAGGGTATCCACAGGATACCTTTGGGATGTCCCAAAGCAGTATCCTTCAAGGGTGGGGACGCTCCTGTGCTGAAAGGAGAATCCGCCGCCCGAAGGAAGCATCCTGAGAGGCAAAGGTGTCAAACGCGTTAATACCTCACAAAGGTATGGACCGAGGACCATGTGGCAGCCTTGCAGATCTGGACTGCAGAGGCACCACGTCGAGCTGCCCACAAAGGACCCACAGACTTAGTGGAATGAGCCCTCACAGAGGATGGAACCGGAAGGCCTTCATGAAGATAAGCTTCAGAAATTGCCATACGAATCCAATCTGCCAAAGTCTGCTTTGAAGCAGGCCAACCCTTTTTACGGAAGCCATAGAGGACAAACAAGGCGTCCGACTTCCTAAACGAAGAAGTGCGGTCAACATAAATCCTTAAGGCACGCACAACGGCCAAAGTGGCCTCACCCACTGACAGGTCAGCTGAGTTGAAAGCCAGCACAACGATTTCCTTGCTGATGTGGAAACTTGAAACAACTTTAGGAAGGAATCTAAGACGAGTGCGCAGCACCGCCCTGTTCCTATGAAAAATCAGAAAAGGGGTCTACAGGAGAGAGCCCCTAAGTCAGAAACACGTCTGGCCGAAGCAATGGCCAGAAGGAAAATTGTTTTAGCTGTCAGCCATTTAAGGTCCACTGAGCCCAGTGGTTCAAATGGCGGTCCCTGGAGAGCCCTCAGGACCACAGCTAAATCCCAAGGCGCCACCGGTGGAACAAAAGGTGGCTGAATTCGAAGAACACCTTGCATAAAGGTGCGCACATCAGGGATTGCAGCAATCCTATGATGGAACTAGACAGGGCAGACACCTGCACCTTCAGTGACGCAAGGCGAAGCCCATGGTCCAGTCCCGCCTGTAGGAAAGCTAACACTCTTAACAGACGGAACTCCCGAGGGGCATAACCTCTTGGTCGACACCACTGGAAGAACGTATGCCACACACGATGGTATATCCTTGCAGAAGATGGTTTCTGAGCCCTTAGCATAGTTTGCACTACAGAGCTGGAAAACCCCCTGGACCTTAACATGGCCGTCTCAACAGCCACGCCGACAAAGACAGCTGAGTCAGGTCCGGGTGAAGACAAGGACCCTGTGACAGTAGGTCCGGTCGTAACGGCAACCGCAGAGGAATGTCCACAGACAGTCCCTGGAGGTCTGAAAACCAGTGCCGCCTGGGCCACGCGGGAGCTATCAACAGGAGCGTCCCTCCTTGTTTGAGTTTCTGGATTACCCGTGGAAGGGAAAATGGAGGAAATAGATAAGCAAACCGGAACGTCCACTGGACGGACAGAGCATCCACCAGAGACGCCTTTTCGTCTCTTGTGCGAGACCCGTACAAGATTGGTACCTTACACGTAGTACACATAAGCTGGAGAGGAAAGTCACTCTCAACCATGATAGTAAGTATGTGACCCCTCACACTGATACTTGTTAGTATAGTGGGAGAACCACCCTGCAATCACCGCACGGTCTTTAGCAGAAAAAGAGCAGGGACAGTGAAATGGCTGACAGTAGAAAGTGAAAGTACAGGCAGCAGACGCTAGCAGAAGTCCCATACAATGCAAAGAAATCAATTCCTGCACTATCAGCGCTGATCCTCAACTACACAGACACAGAGCCTGATAGGACACAGCACTGCATACACAGACCTGTTACCAACGGAGGAGAGGTATGCCGGGGGACCCAGACCACGATGCCACCGACCATCAGCGTCCAGCAGCGCTCACCATGCTTCAGCAAAGATGGCCACCGAGGAGCAGAGAGGCGGCCAGCCTGGGGGAGGAGCGCTGCCACAGGGCCAGTCAGCAGATGCAGAGAGGGCTGTGTGCAGCGGGGGAGGCGCCGGCTGTGTACAGTGAAGGCGCGCTCCCCTGACATGTAATTAACCCCTGGGATGCCACAGCGCTACCGCTCAGCCACAGTCCCAGGGGGGTAGTGGAAGCGCAGGTTAGTTACCTGGCTCCACGCTTCAGCCAGTCCCCAGGGAGCCCCCTGCCTGGGGACTCTGGACCATGTGCTCAGCAGGGACCCACCGCGGGACCCCGTTGCTTACCTGCTGCCCCCTTGAATCCGGCCTTGGGCCCAAACATCTGGGGTCACCGCTAGCTGTGACCCCAGATGCTTACCAGCATCCCCGGATCAGTACTGACGGGGGTGTAGGGAAGACAGCATGGACGTCAGCATTGACTGTCCATGCTGTACTTCCAGATGAGCAGCCACAGCTGCTTACGAAGAAACTTCAGGGGCTAACCCTAGCCCCCCTCTAAACAGGTACATCCGACTCCGAGCCGGGCACCAACGAAAACTGAGACACCTTGGCTCGGGGGCAGGGGATAGGAGGGGGACCCTAGTGCATCCTGGGAGGTTGAAAACTTTAACTCTATGGTGCCCAATGCCTGACATCACCTATACCCCAAGGTATCCTGTGGATACCCTATGGACCCTGATGTAGAAATTTGGGGCATGCACAGTACAAAGATAACAGCTCAACAAAGCAAATAGCATTGCGTCCACCTCCGAATCAGGCCCATGGTAAAGGGTTGGGAACATGATTGGCAGCGGCCGGCACCGCACAGAGCAGAAAGCAGGGAGCCTGGGAAGCTGTACATGTATGTGGAGTGCGTATATGCTGGGGACAGTACATAACGGACTGCACAGAGGAAGGGACTGTATGTACATGTGGCCCTGTGGGACCTCAGTGAACAATAGTGACCCCTCCCCGGCGCTGGAAGAGGCCTTGGCACATTATAACCATGGGCCTTGGAACATGCACAGTACACTGAGTACAGGGGGCAGCGCCGCCGCTTATCTGCGCATCACAGCTGCCGGGAGCGGCACTGGGGCGTTACGAGAGCTGCAGGCAGGGGGGGGGGGGGTCACACACACACAAGACAGAGCAGCCGGGACACCAGCCCCGTGCTGCACAGGCCGGTGCCGACCACAAACCACACTGCAGGTTACGTATCTGATATATATCGTGCGCCGGCTGCCCGATAAATCTGCGATCGCCTCAATAGCCAAGAACAAGCGGTACACAGGGCAATACAACACTCTCCCCGCTCCCCAGGCAGCGCTACACTCACTGTAACCGCACTGAGCGTGGCTCCTGTAGCAGCGGTCAGACAGCGCTGAGCTGCACATCCGCACCCACAGAGGTCATGGATGATTAACCGGTGCTCCGGTGAGACAAACAATGCGGAACTACTCACCATCGCTCTGCTGCTGCTGTGCACTCCGAACACAGCTCCGGGCAGAACTGAACGCTTGACGCCGACACACAGCAACCTTAGCAGCATTGAGCGCACTGTGTCCCGCCCCCCGGAGACCTCACACACCTATCGAGAGGGAGGAGGCGTGGCCTCCACGGAGAGAGACTGGAGTTCTCCAATCACAACACAGTTACAAGATCAGGCTAGAGCAGGGTCACTGGAGTCACTGACACTGTGTGCACAGTCATTGTGGCGTAGTTCTTTGCTGTATTGTCGCATCATAGCAAATGGGCGATATAGACAGCAGCATACGCTACGGTGACTGTCACCTGAATCCATAGTGACGGTCTCTATTGCTCTCCTCCAGCTGACAGCAGCCTGTGCGTTCCAAGACGGTCCATTTCGTGTACGGTCACGTGTATACATGCTCTCACAAAATGGCGTCTAACATCGGTGTCTCTATGGTTACGTCTAGACCACAGGTTCTCAAACTCGGTCCTCAGGACCCCAAACAGTGCATGTTTTGCAGGTGTCCTCACAGAATCACAAGTGAAATAATTAGCTCCACCTGTGGATGTTTTAAAATGTGTCTCTGAGTAATGATTACACCTGTGTTCCTGCTGGGTAACCTGCAAAACGTGACCTGTGTGGGGTCCTGAGGACCGAGTTTGAGAACCTCTGGTCTAGACTATACAAGGCTGATGGACCTGTGACATCACACCCACGTGACCCTGTCTGAAAGGGGGAGCGGCGGGGATGCTAACGGGGGACCAAAAGGCTGCACGGTGGCTCGCTGCGCTCGCCACAAATATTTATTCCCCCTCTATGCCCTAGTGGATGGTAACGCAGGAGCAGTCCAGCCTCCTGCAGCGGTCATGTGGTGGATATGTCACAGAGGTCCTTTAGCCACATAGGAAATAGCAGCAACCGTGTCCGTGTCTCTATCTCGCCTTTTCCTGCATCAACCTGGATCTCCCAGGCTGAGCGGAGACTATGACATGAGTATAGTGCAGGTGATCCTGTATAATCTGCGTCCGGTGAAGGAGGAGGGAGACCTCACCTGCCGGCCGCTGCCACCTGACTTCACTATCCCTGTGCTCACTGCCAAATTTACCTCTGACTCTACTACCCCTATGTCCGTTGTCATATCTAACCCTCACTCCGCAACCCATGACTCCACTGCCATATCTACCCCAGTATCCACTGCCATATGTACCTCTGACTCCGCTAACCCTGTGCTCACTGCCATATCTACCCATCACCACTATACCCTGTGCCCACTGCCATAGATATCTACCTCTGACTCCACTACCTTTATACCCACTGCCATATCACCCCTCACACCACTACCCCTGTGCCCACTGCCAAATCTACCTTTGACTCCACTACCCCTTGTTCCCACTGCCATATCACTAACCCTGTGCCTACTGCCATATCTACCCCTGACTCCACTACCCCTGACTTCACTTCTCTATTCTCTACCATTTCTACCTCCGCTAATCCAATGCCCACTGCTGTATCTACCCTTGACTCCACTACCCCAGTGCCCACTGCCATATCTTCCACTGACTCCATTACCTTTGTACCCACTGCCATATTACTCCCGACTCCACTACCTCTGTGCCACTGCCATATCTACCACTGACTCCACTACCCGTGCTCACTGCCATATCGACCCTTGACTTTACTTCCCCTCTGTTCTCTGCCATATCTGCCTCCACTACCCCATGCCCACTGCCGTATCTACCCTTGTGCCTATTGCAATTTCTACCCCTGACGCCACTACCCCATGCCCGCTGCCATATTTAACCTTGGTTCCACTACCCCTGTGCCTACTGCCAAATCTACCCCTGACTCCACTGCCCCTATAATCAATACTGTCTTGTGCCCACTCTCAGCGCTGATATGTATCAGCTGTCCTCTACCCCTGTGATAACTATGATCCCAGTCACCATTATCCCTGTAACCACTACTGCTGCATACCCATTTGTCATCACTGCCTGCCTACCAACAGTCTTCTACCCCTGTGGTTACTACAGCCCCTTCATCACTATCCTGTCATCTCTACCTGTGACCACTTCCCATCTATAGCCCTTTACGTCTGCGATAACTCATGACTACATTCATATACAGAGAAAGAAACCAACCGCACAAGATATTCATACTTTATTTTTGATTATGCTATTTTATAACATAATTGTAGATAGCTAGGGGGTGCTACCACTTCACAAACAAATTATACACCAAAGAAATAGGAAAGACAAATGGTGCATACACACGGTACGATTAAAATATCGATATCGATCATATTGTTGTCGTTCATATCGTGCATTTTTCGGTGCCTCCAATGACCTGGGATGCGCTGGCACATATGGACGATAAAGATATCATTCGTTGACCGTGCATGCAATCCAAGGGTGGCACTCCCAATAAACAAAGTAGGGAACGTCCAGGTGCCCTCCAATAAGGTCAGACAGCAGTCGTCAAAGATAACAGCTGGACACAGGGATATCACAATCTATAAATGTTTGTTGTTTGTCATGTAATCTTGACCTTGATGATGGAGCAATAAATAGCTCAAAAACGTTGTGATATCCCTGTGTCCAGCTGTTATCTTTGACTAGAGTGCCGCCAGACCGGAGTTATATTTGGGCAGACTGCTGTCTGACCTTATTGGAGGGCACTTGGGCGTTCCCTACTTTGTTTATTGGGAGTGCCACCCTTGGATTGTTTATGTGATATATGAGCAGTAACACAGGAGCTGCTGATATTGGGATTTGGCACCCATACAAAAGGTATCATATTTCTACTGCAATCATCTTTGTTTATTGTCCCTACTGGAGTAGGGTATCTGGGCACTGACACCATGGTAGAGGGTACTGATGAAGAAAGTGAGGGTTCTCACCAGTCCATCAATATGGCCCTATTAACACAAGGGAGTACACTCATGTTCTCAGATTCGGAGGCAGAGGCTATCCTTTTTAAGGAACAATTTTGTGAAGATGAAGCGATGAGATCATTGCAACACCTATATCATGATTGGCTTAAATTGAAACAAAAGGAATTGGATTTCCATTACCCTGGATTGATACTTAGTGACTACTTTAAACAGAAACGCATTCCACGGGGGTTCTGTATAAAAAACTGCCCCACCATCTGCAGACACAATACAAATTTTTGTAAAAGGTGGATAGCCATACTAAATAAGTGTAGCTACGCTCTTATACTCCTTGTCATTGAGGGGGCTACAAGAGAGCTCACAGTAGTGAGAGACAAGCTATCTACCTTTGAAAAATAATTTAAACCAGCATTTGATTTGGATACGAGCATGGTATGGCTTGAGAAGCTGAACACTCAGGTTACAGCTTACAAACACGAATTACCGGTAATCCAATTTAAGAAAAATAAAATGGCTAAGGTAGCCTTAGATTATGAACAGAATAGAGTTTATAATTGGATCAACCAATGGCCGCAGTGAACAACGCCGTGGTGAGAGACAGGGATTCCATCACCTGTATGGTAATTCTGATTCATCTCGGCAGAATACGAGTGACTCAGATGCTGGTACCAGCAATATTGTGAATCATTTGGCCCCTTTAGGGAGAGGTGTCGACCATCCATTACCACCAAGAGGAGGCGGAGGTTTACCCGCAGGGGTAGACAATGGACGCGAACGAAGAAGAGTGGGGAGACCACCACTCCAGCGGAATCGACGATAATTAATATTACCTCACGGACACTTCCGGAATTAGAGAAAGTTCTCAGCCGTGGCCTTTCGTATATACCCACTACCAAATTTGATCCCATGCAGTGGGAGATTGAGAGATACCGCCTTAACAGACAGTTGAAATTACATGAGCTCTACAATAAGGCTAAGGTTGCCCCGCGACCCCCTGAATCTATTAGCAGTGATATTCTGCAGGCACTGCAGAAACTGCAACCTAAATCGCAATTTGAGCCAGTATCAAATAATGCTGCCATAAAGACCTTCACACGTCTACTTGACCAGGAGGTCAAACAACTTTCTAGTAGGATGAACAACACTTGAAGCTACAATAATTTATCTAAGGGTGAATGGAGAGCCTTATGTAATCTATCCGAGTATGATGATGTGATTTTTTCGCCCCCCGGATAAAGGCGGGGCAATTGTTATACAGAACATCACTGAATATAGGCTTGAAATTGATAGGCAACTGTCTGATACTATGGTATATACATTATCCTGTGATCCCACTTAAGTGTTTTCTCAACAATTACATGATAGGTTAGATTTGGCAGTTGCTGATGGGTATATTTCTTGTCAATTGAAAGAGTCTCTTATTCCTAAGTATCCCACTAAGGCGCTCTTATACACTTTACCTAAGATACATAAACGCTTGGACAACCCCCCTGGCAGACCGATTATATCGGCCAGGGGGTCATTGTTCCAGGCAGTTTCAGTATATTTGGATAACATCTTGCAACTGTGTATTAAAGAACATCCAAGGTTTCTTTTAGATACCAATACTTTTTTGAGGCAAATTTACAGTTTATCAGTGATTCCTGAAGGTAGCTATTTGTGTAGCATAGATATTAATAGCCTTTACATGGTGATCCCCAATAAGGAGGGTTTGTTATCGGTAAAAAAAAACTGATCATGGAAAGGCCTGTATATGAGGGCCCTGACATAGATCTGATTCTTGACCTATTGGAAATGATTTTGACCAAGAATTTTTTTATGTATAATAATAAATTGTTTCTCCAGCTAATTGGCGTAGCGATGGGGTCCAATGTGGCCCCATCCTACGCTAATGCATACATGTTCTTGGCCGAGCATGAAATCTTTTTTTAGGATGTCTATGTATCTGGCAGAATTTTTTTCTATGCCAGGTACATAGATAACATTTTTCTAATTTGGACAGCTACCAAACAGGAGTTTTTAGGATTTGTTGAGAAACATAATAAATCTAGGAGCCCTATCAAATTTACATTTAACATCGACCATAAGAATGTCAACTATTTGGATGTTTCTTTACAGCTAGTAGGTGGTAAATTGGTCACTGAGTTATTTAACAAGCCTACTGATAGGAACACGATTCTACATCATGGTAGCAGTCACCCTAGACTGTTAAAGCATGTACTACCCTATTCGCAGTTTCTTAGAGCCCGAAGAATTTGTAGCAATGAGGAGACGGCTTTATGCCACATTGAATTGATGTTCAACAAGTTTCGTGAACGGGGGTATCCTGAGGACATCTTATTACAAGTTAGGACCAAGGCCCTTGCAGTTCCTCATGATGATTTTTTAAGATCTAAGGATACTACAAAGAGTCCAGTACATAGATTACCATGGGTTAATAATTTTCATCCACAACGTGATAACATTAGGGGCATGACTAGAAAGTTATGGCCCATTGTGGGCACTGACCCAGATCTCAAGTTACACAATAGTTGTGTCATGCCCTGTTACACCAGGGGGCGTAATTTACACAATTTCTTTAGTTAGGACTGACATTAGTGGAATAGGCTCCGATAAATCTGATGCCTTTCTATACCCCAAATTGGGGTGTTACAAATGTTTCAACTTTTTGCCATCCGTATAGTGGTAAGAGGTACACGATACGTCATCGGGTTACGTATACCACTAAATACATAGTCTATATGATTACTTGTCCGTGTGGACTTATTTATGTTGGAAAAACCGACAGGATCCTGAGGGAACTTATGGCATTGCAGAGATCTGCCATCCGTGCTGCCATTGCCTTAGGAAATAGCGACCAACCAGTTGCTCGCCATTTTGTGGCTAGAAAACATAATTTGTCTACATTACGTTATATGATCATAGACCACATTCCACTATCCCCTCGTGGAGGTGATAGAACACGTAGACTACTTCAATGCGAATCACAATGGATTTTTAGATTAGATTCTTTGGCACCCAAGGGACTCAATGAGAACCTAGGTTTGCATTGTTTTTTGTGATATGTGTATATAGGTGTATGCATGTCATTTATTTGCAGTTTTTGGGTGGTATTAAGCGGGTGCTTTATTCATCACCCTGGGTGAGATGGGTATTAATTATCTTAAGAATTGAAATAAATACAATTAAAGTATTTGTATGGTTTAGGTAAGATCGGTGTAGAGTTTAGCTGGTCTCCCCAAACTGTAATTCTTCCTCCTTCTATATTGTATTTACTTTTTCATATGTTGTATGATTTTTTTATATGTTTGTGATACCCTATTGGTATGTTTTGCACAATAGCTGTCTTATTAATTTGATTACAAGAGTGTTCCCAGTGTTTAAACGTGTGATGCATACCCATTGATCCCTCTTTTATAAGATTATCTATTTGGTACTGTAATGTATGTTGTTAGTCAACTCCCGTTTAGTGTATAGTGTTTAATCTCTTCCTTTTATGTGTGTTACTTATGATATGGAGTTGTTTACTACAGGTCCTGGGCTGCGCGTTGTCTGGGTAACCACGACGCAATCTGTGGGCGTTCCTCTCATTCCCAGTGCAGGCGTGTCATCATCAGGTGCCGGCATGTTGGTCGAGTGAGCTGACGTCATAACAGGGTGACCCGGTCCCGGACGCTGAGCGGCACGGACCTCACGTGGTGATGTGTAAGTATCTATAGATGTTTATTCTTTGTCATGTAATCTTGACCTTCATGATGGAGCAATAAATAGCTCCGAAACATTGTTATATCCCTTTGTCCAGCTGTTATCTTTGACTAGAGTGCCGCTAGACCGGAGTTTTATATATATATATATATATATATATATATAGTGATAGGATCACTGGTAAAGTGGTCAGTGGTAGATACATTTGTCCTAGTTTTTTGACCTATGTATTCTAAAAAACCCCAGGAGAAAAGTATGCAGTGTAGCAGATTTGAGGGTCAGCTTTTTGAAAAGCCGGTTTGGGACCTGGGGGTGTGGATTTGAGGAGAGGGAGGGCTCCATCCACAGGCCACTCCAGTTTTTGGCCTGTTAGCCTGCTCATTAGGGTCTGCACCTGGAGCTGGCTGATATAGGCTGTGTGTGATTGTAAGCTAGTGTCTCATACCTGAGAGAGCAGGCAGACTGGCTGGCTCAGAGACACTTGCTGAAAACTACCTGTAAGTCTTGTGCATACGCTTGGGTTGATGGTGGAGGCAGTAGGCCCCACTATTTCTTTAGAGAGGGAACCTCTTGTCTAGTTAGAGGCCAGACAGGGCTAGGATTTACTTTTATGTTTTGTTTTCCTTTTTTGTTGCACAATAAAGACTGGTACCGACCAGCTAGTACGAGACCCCAGACTGGTGTACTATTTTCCCGGCTGCCGTGTGTGTGAAGAGGGAGTCCATCTACCCCAGGAGAGAAACCTCTAATCCAGTCGTGTTACTCCCTCCCTCAATTTTGATAAATGTATGCAAATTTGATGTACTGGGGTTAACATCAAGTTAGGGCCTGACGGAGTTCGGCCCGGTATTAGAAGACTACCTATGTTTTAGCTAATGTCGGATCGGCTTGAGTATTACTTAGATGCTGACTCAAATATGTGTAATGTTGTCGAGGGAGTTAAACACGCCTACCGAATGGTGATTGGCGGTTCCCAATGTAAATACTGAGCCATGCGTCTTGTAGGACAGCCCTCTGACGAAGTCTGGTAACGAAACATGTTAGGACGATTGATCCATCCAGGTTGCTCTCCCAGTCTCTGTCTCTCGGTTCTTCCGACACGCCATTGCCTCGTGGAGATTCGCGGCGTGCTGCACAGGTCTCCTGCGGTGTGCGGAGCTCAGAGTTTTGCCTGGTTAGGATCCCTTTCTGCCATGTGGTAACCAGTCCACAGTCATCAATTGTGGTACGAGTACACTGATGCTTATGCTTGGATGACCAGTACTGTGTGCGTTTTAAAAAAATAAACTGTTTATGCACTATGGAGCGCCCTCTCTTGTGTTTCCATTTCTAAATCTACCATCCTGAGGGATTCGGGATATACTCTGTTGCAGAAGAGGAGCAACAGTTCTTACATGAACTTAGTGTTTTTTATTATTCATGCTTTAGTGAGTTGATCACTCACTTTTTTTTTTGGTTTGTGAGCACTTAGGGTTAGGGTTCAACGCCTATCATATGTTTTTGCCAATATATATATATATATATATATATTGGCAAAAACATATGATAGGCGTATGTTTTTGCCAATATATATATATATATATATATATATATATATTATATATATATATATACATACACAAAAGTATTTGGCCACACCTGTTAATTTTTTAATTCAGTTTTTTTATTCAGACCCGTTCCCACAGATGTATAAAATCAAGCACCTACTGTAGCCATGCAGTCTCCATTTGCAACCATTTGTGATACAAACTGGGTTGTTCTCAAGAGCTCAGTGACTTCAAGCGCGGTACTGTGAAAGGATGCCACCTTTGTAATAAGAGGGTTTGTGAAATTTCATCCCTTCTGGATATTCCACGGTCAACTGTATGCAATATTATTAGAAAGTAGAAGCGTTCAGAACAACAGCAACTCAGCCACGAAGCGGAAGACCACGTAAAATCACAGGGTGGGGTCAACGACTGCTAAGGCGCATGGTGCATAAAAGTCGCCAACTCTACTGATTCCATAGCTGAAGAGTTCCAAACTTCCACTGGCATTAATGTAAGCACAAATACAGTGCAGCGGGAGCTTAATGAAATGGGTGCCCATGGCCGAGCAGCTGCATGCAAGCCTCACATTACCAAAAAAAGTATAAGAGCAAGAAAATAATCTCCCAGCGACGGTGTGGCGAGCCGTCAGAGAAAGAAAGAGTTAAAAAGAGAAGAAAGGGAGGTAAAGAGAAAAGAAAATAAGAAAATGGGGGAAGTAGATAGTAAACAGAGGGGGTGATCTCTATTCACAAAGCCCATGAAGAGCAATCTCTATGCTTCAGCATACCAAAACATTTTGGACAATGCTATGCTTCCAACTTTTTAGCAACAGTTTGGGAAGGCCCTTTTTTTTTTTTTATTGGGCGAATCACAGAATAATACAGACAAATTCCCAAAATAGACACAGCATATAATATACTCATAATGAGAAAAGCTGAAATACTTCAAACAGTAACATTATGATTCAATTTTCTAAAATAAAAATTTATACAAACTAGAAAAATATTTCGTATCAACGGTGTGGCCAGCCCTCAAGAAATCAGAAAAAAAAGAAATACCATATGTAATCAGTGGATTAAATAGTTAATTTCTACATATGCATATAAGTCATAAACACATATACCCCTTGCTAAGCCTCTTTGAGGTTTGAAAAGAGATTGTACTATAGTTGCAGTCTATGGACAGAATTGTTAGATATAACCTTTTGGGGTCAAATAAGCCATAATTTGAGAGGCCTAGCTCGTACCTGCCATTGCTACTACTAGAAGTATAATGAGCCTTTCATAACTTACATGGTCTTATCAGTAGACAGTGAGCTACATTCCATTGTAAGATGTGTAGAGATGCTAAGCATTATGGGTTACTGTTAGTGATGTCCATATTATACATACAAAGGAGCTTACACAACGCCCAGGTAGTTCAATTTACATTGCAGGCATCCTTACTGCAATCAATATTGTAGAGCCCTGTGTCTCACTTCTCAAACAGTAGTTGTTTTTTCTCTTTTTATATTTTGTATTTCACTATGTCGCAGAGAAGTAAGAAACCTCCACTGTCTTCTTCAAATTTTTTCGGATCTAAGCCTAAGGGCTCTCAGAATTTATCATTGCTTCCTGAATCCCCTTCTTCCCCAGGCTCGTCAGATGCAGGCATTGATCCCCTAATTCAAACGGTTATGACGGGTTTGTTGGAGGGAGTCCAATCTGCATTCAAACAAGAATTATCTAAAGCCATAACAGAATTTAAATCGGAGTTGACGTCTCTCGGTGACAGAACAGACACTCTGGAATCCAAATCGGACGACTTATGCCGTTCTCAACAACGCCTTCATAAAGAACTCTCTAGGCTTCATGATGAGATGGTGACACTCAAGGAAAGACAAGACGACCAAAAGAATCGTTCTCGCCGTAATAACTTACGTATCCGTAACATAGCTGAATCAGTCCCTGGCTCTTCCTTAACAACATTTCTAAAATATTTTTTTCAACACATAGTGCCAGCCCTCACAGATGAAGATTGCCTATGAGACAGAGCCCACAGTGCGCTCCGTCCAAAGCCCTCTCCTTCTCAACCACCTAGGGACGTCATTGTCAGTTTTCATTATTTCCGTTCAAAGGAACGGATCCTGTTAGCTATCCGAGACTCTCCAGTGATTCCTTTCCAAGACATGCAGTTGCAAGTTTTTCAGGACCTGGCCCCATCCACTATTCAAAATGGCGGGACCGTCAGCCAGTTACTAAGATTCTATGACAGCATCAAATCCGTTACCGCTGGGGATTCCCCTTTATGCTCCAGGTTTCAGCAAATAACTCTACTCACAGCGTTAAGACCCTCACTCAAGGTCAAAAATTATTATCCAAGCTTAACCTTCTTCCGACGCAGACTTCTGCTCTGGTGACTACTGCACTTTCCCCCAAACCACAACGCTCCCAACCTCCTTCACCGGACTGGACAAGGGTGTCCCGTCACCATTCTAATGACTGTGACCCCACCTGAACTGTGCGGTCTCTCTCTGGTGTTTATTCTCTTTATAATAGGGTTTAATCTCCCTATACTGTTCCTTTTGAAGTCTGATGAGAGAAACAGTCTTCCTTTTTTCTTAAATTTTTTATTTAATTTTTTCTTTGCAACAGGTGTTATGCTATTACTTTCATGTATACTATGATGTTTAGATGATGCATTTTTTTTATTTCCCCTGCTTTTCCCTTTGTTTCCCATTCCCTACCCCCTTCCTTATTTCCCATTTTACCAACCTATTTCCCCTCCCCTCTTCCTATTTTGACACGTTTCTGATCCCTATATTATAGGGATTTTTGTTTGATTTGGTAATTGCCAATTTCTTATGTAAGGGTCCAGGCAGCCCTGACTATATTAGACAGTTCTTCCACTACCCCCATGCTCCCTTCAATATTTCTATTAGATGTTATGTTGATTAATTATATTGCGGTCCTTGTATGGGACCCACTTTGCCAGGGTTTCCGCCCATATGGGTTCTCTGTTTCTTGTTCTTTTTTTCTCTGTGGCTCTTTTCTGTTTTCCCCCCTTACTTTTTCCCTTTTAGTCTTTAAGGGTGGCTCTTTTATGGCACTAACTCCTGACTCATTATATTTTTATGATATGTGTGAAGCATATTTTCACATATTTTTTATGTCTCTTAAATTGCTATCTATTAATGTAAATGGGCTTAACTCTCCTAGGAAGCATACTGTTTTTTGGGGGGCATGTAGGAGGGAGAAAGCCGAAGTTGTATTCATACAGGAGACACAACTTACAGGCCTGCACTCCCAGCTCCGAGGTAGGTGGTTTGCCCAGACCTTTTTTGCTTCAGCGACTTGTAAAAAACGTGGGGTGGCCATTTTAATTCGTCGTAATGTTCCTTTTGTTCACATTAAATCCGCGGGTCAGGTGACACTGCCGGAAGTCCACAGCGGCTGGTCTCAAGACTTCCATCCCCGGCTCAGGTGGTAGCAGGTAGGGCCTATTGTGCTTCCCGATTCTGCAGATCCCACCCGCCAGGTCAGAGATAGGCACTGGTGGTGTGGAGAGGGGTCTGGAGGTCTCTTTTTGCCGGGAATCACGCTATAGAGGCTAAAGTCCTCTATGCTCGTCTGGAGCTCTTGTGAGACGCGACTGCCTCCATTAACAGTTAGGCCACGCCCCCCGGGAAGGCCCTTTTCTATTCCAACATGACTGTGCCCCAATGCACAAAGCAAGGACTATAAAGACATGGTTTGATGAGTTAGGTGTGGAAGAACTTGACTGGCCCACACAGAGCCCTGACCTCAACCCCATGGAGCACCTTTGGGATGAACTGAAATGGAGATTGCAAACCAGGCTTTCTCGTCCAACATCAGTGCCAGACCTCATAAATGCTCTTCTGAATGAATAGGCACAAATTCCCACAGATACACTCCAAAAAATGACGGTGTAATGGTTAGCGTTATTGCCTCACAGCACTGAGGTCATGGGTTTGATTCCCACCATGGCCCTACCTGTGTGGAGTTTGTATATTCTCCCTGTGCTTGCGTGGATTTCCTCCGGGTACTCCGGTTTCCTCCCACACTCCAAAAATATACTGGTAGGTTAATTGGCTCCCAACACAAATTACACCTAGTGTGTATGTGTGTGCATGTACATGTGGTAGGGAATATAGATTGTAAGCTCCACTGGGGCAGGGACTGATGTGAATGTCCAGATCTTCTCTGTAAAGCGCTGCGCAATATGTGTGCGCTATATAAATAACTGGTAATAAATAAAATCTTGTGGAAAACCTTCCAAGAAGAGTGGAAGCTGTTATAGCTGCAAAAAGGGGGGCAAACTCCATATTAAAGTATATGTATTTGAATACAATGTCATTACATGGTGTAATGATCAGACGTCTGAATACTTTTGTAGATATAGTGTATATAGATATATATTAGCATCCACTATAAGCCATTGGGCAGTATTTGGCAAATTAAAAAAAACATAATTGTGTCAGTGACAAAGCAATTGGGCAGTATCTGGACACTTAAAACATACTTGTCTCTGTGACAAAGCAATTGGGCAACATCTAATTTTCCAATTTTTATGGGGACCCCACATTTTTGAAAGAGGGGGAGATTTTGTGAATCTTAGCATTTTATTATATAGAAGCCTACAGATGTTTAGTACTTTCTAGTAACATGATTGCCAGTAGCAGGTAATTGTTTTTGCCGGATTGGTTGGTGGGTTCTTAACCTGTTGCTTAGAAAATTTTTGGCTTCTCTTCTTCTGGGGTAAAATCAGAGGTTCCCAAACTCGGTCCTCAAGGCACCCTAACAGTCCAGGTTTTAAGATATCAATACTTGACCACAGGTGACATAATTACTACCTCAGTCAAATTGATTTAACCACCTGTGCTCAACCATGGATATCTCTAAAATGTCAACTGTTGGGGTGCCTTGAGGACTGCGTTTGGGAACCTCTGTGTAATATCAAGACCAGTTTTATGGTTTAAAGTGGGGTTTGTCAGCGGGATTGCAATCTCTCCATTAAAACACTACAATCCCAATAGGAGTCCAAACCCACAGCTTAGTAAATACAATCCTTATGCCGGGTACACACTAGATGAAGTGTGTACCCGGGCGACACAGATGCGATGAACGACATATCGTGCACTCATTTGACACCGCACGACCCGGTGAATGAATGCATGATATGTTGTTCACCAGCCGCCTCCACAAGCATGGGGTCATTCATCGGACTGGGCAGCATGTAGGCTCGATCTTTTCATACAATGAACGACCCCGCAGGAGCGCGCATGGTCACTCATAGCGGGTATACACTGGCTGATGTGGACGATATATCAGCCCAATCCCTCGGATCAGGTGATATATCGTTTAATGTGTGCCCAGCTTTAGAGTGAAACATGGAAAGAGTGATTTCCTGGCCGTTAAATATTAGATATGTGATAAGACCAGATTCAAGGCGTGTGCTGAGGTTGCTGGTAAGATTAAACTTATAGAGCCATATTCAATTTCAAAGACTTTTCGCTGGTCGGGATAAGTTTTCACCATGTTTTACATGGCGAAAAAAAGTGCAGAAGTGGGGTTTAGGGGTGATCTTAAAAGAAAAATAGCCTGCACCCCGGGGAATAGTCCCTAAAAATTTACTGTGTTAAAAAAAGTTTTTTTTAAAAAAAAACTAGAGACACCCCAAAAAAAATAATTTTAATTTTGGGGTTAAAAAAAATAATATGGGGAACAAGTTTTTAAATAATAAAATTAATTTCGGGGGGTTGTTCCCAAGTATGCGGCAGGTGTTTAAAAGAATGCGGGTGGTAGCGGCAGGTGCATTTTTGAAGAATTTTCAAATGCACTTTAGGGACTTAAAAATAAGCTTGCACCCATTTTCATGTACCCCAAATTTGAGGTGCATAGTTAATTTTTGCCCCAAAAAAACCTGTGCTAAGTCGGGGAAAAACACCTACCGCTGCTATTTAAAAATCCTGACAATATGCAGAAGGCCAAATCGGGGGTACCTATAGTGATTCCCCATGTCAGGACATATTTTGGGGTGTGCCAGGATTAATTCCCGAAAATTCAGAGGATTTTTCGCCAGTCAGTTTTTCGGCTGGTCCCGATTCCGCACCTTTTAAATTGAATATGGGGATAAGCGTGTACGCGCCCGATACTTTATCCCCACTCAAACCTCCGATGTGGAGCGAAAAGTCCAGCACAGACTTTTCGCTCCCATATTGAATATGCCCGATAGACTTTATGGGGTTATGTTTTGATTTAGAATTTGGGTTCATTTTAGGACAACATAAGGCTTAAAACTAAATTTTAGACTTAAATTAGGGATTCATTTATGATGGTCCAGCTTCTGTAAGGACCCCTAATGTCTAGAGGTTGGGGACCCAGAACAGGGATCCCGGAAGGTAAAGAGTAGAAGTAACAAGGTGATGGGGTGTTAGTTTGTAGCCTTCCGATAGGTAGGATCATTCATTAGGTGGCATCACACACCTCATTGCTATATTTATATATAAATATGTAATCTTGAAATATGATTAAAGTGATGCATATGAATTGACGTACATCACATTATACATTAGGAAGTTCTGTATCTATTTATAAGCAACTTTTACATGTTTCTCCTAAGATACTGTATGTTGGAGCAATGTCCAAAAATGACACCAAGTTCTAAACCAAAACGTTTATCTAGTCTAACAGTAATCTTGTGTCATGCTCAAACACTGGGCCTGATTCAGACTCGGTCGCAAGCGCTGTGCGCTCGCAACCGGGTCGATGGTGGCCCAGAGCGCATGCGCACGACGGAGCCGGCTACATCGTGCACATGTGTGAGACCCAGATAGCGACGGGCACTCCGTCGCTCCGGGTCTCGCACCAAAGGGGGCATGCTGTCGATGTTGAGTGACAGCACGCCCCCTTTGGTGGGCGGGCCGGGGGGGGGGGTGGCTGCCCAGACTGAGGCGCTCCCATGAGAATGCCTACCGTCTGGGGGCGGCCCCACTAACATCACAAGTGATGTCAGTGGGAGAGCTTTTGGCTCTGTTTGAGCCAAAAGCTCTCTGGGGCTTGCGGCCATGAGACCCTACCACAAGGGTCTCGTCGCAAGCCCGATGGTCGCGATGGTCTTGACCATCATCATGGCCGCTCGCTATAGCTGTGGGTGGTCACCCACAGCTATGTGAGCGGCCAGGAGGGCGTTCTTAAAAAACAAAAGACCGGTCCTGATTCAGAGCGAGCGCTCTGTCAGAGCGTCCGGCTCTGAATCAGGGCCACTGTGAGCTTCAGCGGTCTGTTTGCCCAATCAGGTTGCTGTCCCGGGTCCCATATTCTGGTGTTACTGCTGCCAGGGCAGTTCTGATTATCAGTGGTCGGGCACCTGCACGGCAACAACTAGAAGTTCGGGCACCTGCACATTAGAGGAAGCACAGGCCAGCGCAGTGATTGGAGCTGCTGGTCAGTACTTAATGGTGTCTCACCCAATAGTAATTGTTAGATGATTAGTCTCATCATGAACGCTTGCCTCCTACCTCCTCTGCCTTTTGCCTGCATACTTGGATATTCTGTTTCCAGACCCTAGACAGAGGATGTAGTCACCATCCCAGCAGTCAGAATACCAGCTCCAGAATCCCGACTTCCGATATCCAAACGGTATGTATTAGGGTTAGAGGGAGGGATAGGGATAGGCACTAGGGAGAGGGTTAGACTGCAGGAGGGGGAGGGTTAGGGTTAGGTTGTGGAAAAGTTAGGTTAGAGGTTAGAGTTAGGCTACTTATGTTACAGCGTTGATATTCTGACCGCTGGTATCCCGTACCCAACCCAGCTGAATGT
This sequence comes from Taudactylus pleione, assembly GCA_031769625.1. Lineage (NCBI taxonomy): Eukaryota > Metazoa > Chordata > Amphibia > Anura > Myobatrachidae > Taudactylus > Taudactylus pleione. Next base: position 6,472,561 of record JAUIMM010000043.1, on the reverse strand, counting down.
CAGGTAACAGATGGAGTAAGGGGACACGCGGTGCACGCCGATGCAGCCTGCACTGTGTAATTTTAATTTACAATTCAAACCACCCTGCTATTATTAACATCTACAGTATGTGCTGTCAATAGGGATGTTGTCATATGATGTGTCCAATATGAGAGGGGACTTGGCTAAAGTATAGATAGTGACCACATGCCTGTGTAATAGCAGAGATTAATACTGCATGATATACAATATATATGATAGGATCATCCATGCCACATATGTTGTATAAGAAATTGAGATAGCCTATGTGTAATTAATACTACATAGAAACTAGTGGTATTGCCCACTCAGTGTTTAAGAACATGGAATGTGGAGATTTATATCCTGTCCATGTATAATTAAATGTGGGGATCTGCAATGACTCCTAATTAATGAGGACAAATAAACTACATCTGATAGAATATAAGCAGCTGACACAAGATTGTTATGATATTTGCTGCAATCCATTTAGTGTTCAGACACATGAACAAAAAAGATATAATTCTGAACAGCGATATTATGTCCATGTATAACTGATGGTGGGGATCTGCAATGACTCCTAAGTGACTGAAGATAATGACATTGTATCAGCTGTATCATAAGCAGATAACTGAATGATGTTATGAAATTTGCTGCAAATTTATAACAACGAGGAATGTTTCATTTCAGGGATGTGAGACATTAATCATACTCAGTTACACATTAGGCATGTCATAAAATAATGTAACATCACAACAAGATTTATGAGATATATGAGAGATCTTTATTAATTTTAGAATTAAGGGAGGATATTCAAGTATCATATATACTAAACATGGGCACATGATCTCCAGCATAAAAGAGACACATAAATATGAGTGGCAGTGGCAATTGTCAACCTAACAGCAGTGATTATTGTTACACTTACCTATATCTCGGACTCAAATCTGATATACAAGGTTAAACGTTATCAACACCAGATCCAGATGTTGAACCATTCATGAATGAGTTATCACATACAGTTGGTAATATTTAAGACATAAGCGGTGGTCTTAGTTTAAATCACATTCACATTGGTGTCGGCATCCCGTCCATCAGCATCCTGATTGCCTCCCATAATAAGTATACAAGTCACCTGCTAGTGTGGTTAGATATATCATTATCACATACAGACAGTGTTTTAATATTTAGCAAAGAAATTCTCCCTGTGTTATTTATTCTGTCATCTGTATGTTCTCTGCTCTATGCAGGCAGGTGTTCCCCACTAACCCTGACACTGTATGCAGATAGGAGGGAAGGGAGAGTCTGCCGTGTCCTTGCCATGTGCACAGAGTCACAGCCCCTGCTGCTGTCACCTTATGGAAGGAACAGAAAGGTCATTTTATTTTATACCATTTCTACTTTTTATCTTATATTCAAGGACACAAATATTTATTTTATGTGTGACACAAGTGAGGTCTTTTGTTGTGTAAGTTTAGTGTCATTAAATGTTTCATGGTGAAAAACTAAAATGAGCCAGCTAACAAGGAACAGTGAGTGAAAGCCCTGCACACTGAGAAGTGACATCACAGAGGAATCCTGCAGGAGACAGCAGCATCACTGGGCAATGTTTAGCTTGGTTGCCTGGTAACCAGTGACATCATAATGCAGGGAATGCTGGTAACAGTAAATGCTGAGCCAGATATCACTGAGTGACATTTCTCACCAATCCAGGGAAGGAGAGAGAGACAGAGCGCTGCACAAGTAGCAGACTGTGACTGACAGAGTAATGAGAGTAAAGGTGGGTGGTCCTGATGTGATAGCTGATGTGAAGAGTTAGGTGTTCCGCATAGAGCGTGATACAGAGAGATAATTCAAGGTGGTTAGTCCCAGTGGGGATTCAGAGAAGGAAAAATTGATGTTCGATATGGGGTTTGGAAGGAACAATTAGTATGGCCATCATGGAGAGGTTGCAGGACACAAAGGGAGTCATCTCCATGGGGTACAAGGAGGTAAGGTAATGTATGATTGGAAAAAGTAACTTGTGTGGTCCCCATCAGGGAGTGGATAGGGGTATGTTGGCTATATCCCATGGGATGTGAAGATGCAAGATAAGTGGTTCCCAGAAGGGAGACAAAGTGGTCAGTCTCCATGGGCTTTGGGATGGATAGATAAGATACAGTAACTTTCTTCCTAATTGACTTGTGGTAGTCAAGATTGGCTGTCCCTATGTGGGTGTAACCTGGAGAGAGATGGGAGTAATGGAGGGTGGTGCCAATGGTGAATGGAATGGAACAAAGTGATTCTCTTGGATGTTAGACAAGGTGGGTGGTCTCTACATGTTATTTGTTGTGGAAGGTGGGTGGTGGTCACAACTATAGTGAATGAGAGAAGTAATGTTGGTTGCCTCCAGAACTTGTGGAACAATATAAGATATGGATGTAATTAGAGATGTGTCCCGAACCCCTGTATTTTGGTTTCGGATTCATCTTCCTGTCTTAGTTTTGGTTTTCAAATCCACCCTCGGGTAAATTTACTAAAGTGAGAGTTTTTAAAAGTGAGTTTTAAAAGTGATGTTGCCCATAGCAACCAATCAGATTCTACTTAACATTTAACTAGCACATTCTAGAAGATAATAGCTAGAATCTGATTGGTTGCTATAGGCAACATCACTTTTAAAACTCACTTCTAAAAACTCTCACTTTAGTAAATTTACCCCCCAGTGTTTTAGTTTTGGATCTGTATTTTTTTTTTTTAAATGACAAAAAAAACCCCAGCTAAAATGACATTGTTTTGACGTGTTAGCATGCAATCCAAAAGTCAAATAAATTTTTGAATTCCGAATTCTGAACCGCTCAAAGATCCGAACCAGGACCCGGTTCAACTCTGTACCCCAAAGTCATTTTGAACTCGGACTGTTCAACTTGGAACCCTTAAATTTGGTTTTGCCAGTTCTCTAAGAACCGAACTCGCACATCACTAGATGTACTGTAAGATAACTTTACTTCTTTCCTCAATGTCTGACAATGACTGGGAGGAATATGTTTAATAATTGAATTGAGCTCATTCTGAGGGCTGCTTGCCTTGTGCTGCTGCTGCTCCTTCTTGTCAGAGATAGGCTGATAGTGTGGTGATGGACTGTGATGTCACAGCGTAGTACCACATTCCAAGCCCATCACTGACCTGGGGTAGTAACACTGACATCCCCCTCCTCTGCCTTCTATACAAGTTGAGGAGCAGGAAAGGGGGCAGTTTCTAATGGGTCAAATTAAACTTTTGGGGAGGAGGGTAACAGTGGGGGTCTTCTTAGGCACCTTATACTCTTCCATACAACCTTATGTATGGGCAGGGCCGTAGCTAGGGTAGTGCGACATGTGCATTGCACAGGGCACCACAGGGCAGGGGGCGCTGTTCGGGCCTGTCAATTTTCTGTCCATTATCATTCTCGCCTGTAGCTTCCTCTTCTTTTATCCCCAGCAGCTCCTGGCCTCCCCTATCTCTTCCCTGGCCCTTCCCCATGAGGCCATGGCCCTTTTTCGGGTGTTTCTTATGTCCCTATTGGAAATATAATGATGGGGGGGGGAGCAATGCTCTTTATGCTCTTTCTGGCACAGGGCGGCTCTGCGTATGGGAGATGGAAGTTGTTGTAGAATAAATGCATGAAGTGGGCACTGCAGTGGTTACTGTGCAGAGGACATTGGTGCCTGCAGGAGTAGCTGTATTGTCAGTTTATGTAAGTGTCGAAGCTGAATAATTGGCTAAGACAAGTTCAGGTTAAAATTTAATCACGGCGACGCCATCTTGCGACTGGCCGCAAGACGCCATCTTGAAAATGAGATTGCAAGATGCCATTTTGTGAATGGCCGCCTAAGCGCCATGTTAGACAAACTCACATTTTAGTACATGTGGCGATAATACTAATAGCACCATGCATTTGCATCTTTCACCATTTCTCATACACACATTAATACACACAATTGCGCTGTTAACTAGTCGCATATTAGCGAATGCATAGGACTTTGTATGAAACCGCTGTTTTATTAGCTTTATGCGCACGCATCTGCCCCAAGTTAACTAGCGTTCTTATTTCAAACCCTGAATACCCACACATTACATATTCACACATAAGGTTCAATAAGCTCTAAAGTATATGATTTAAGTTGGTTCAGTTAGTTTAAATGCTGAGAAATAAAGATATTTGATAACTAAGGTATTATACATGCTAAACAAGTCATGTTTGGAGTTGTACTGATGCGTATCCTTTTTATAGTATTCCGGTGTTATCGGTGGGGAGATCGCATCATGCATTCCCAAGTTATGGATCGCAGAGCCTACAAGCAACAAAATGTATATTTTAGAAACAACTGTTAGGATGCTATGAGAGGTGTGAAGAGGAAGACCCCCAGCTGTTAGAGGCAGGGAGAGTCTGTTTCAACCAGCCTGTTAAATGTGTCGTAACAGATGCTTCACCCCTGAGAACCAATGATATCAGCAACAGACTTTCCTATTATCCTGTTTATTCTGGGGGGGGTATAAATATGAGTGCACGAACGCTGGTTCTGGGTCTTCGTGCTGAATGCTGAAAGACGAGGGGTCTCTTGCTGATGCCTATCTCTGGGTCCAGAAGCGCCTGCGTATGTATACTGTACTTTGGTTCTGTATAATTTCCTTTTGCGCCTAAATTGTGTCTTGATCAATTGCATGTAACTGTCTGAACTTTTACCTGAATATCACTTGTGCTTTGGAACCACAGATTCCACGTCTAAGTCTTTATTTATGGTATGACTGCGTACACAAACTAGCATCATCCTTAGAAGGTATAGGCAGGACATTAGAAGGTATAGGAAGGTGTGTATAGAGGTTCTGATCCAGTATCGTTATAAGTATCAGTGATATTGCTGCTGCTGTATAAGAGCCTGGTAATGGGAACGAATGTGCTGTGTGTCACTGAGAGCCATTACCTCCATGTGTAGATCGAGTCCCATCGCAGCCTCGCGCACACTTGCACAAGCTCTGACCTTACTCAAAAATTGCTAACTTCATTCCACGCTATGAGGCCTCAGGCTGAGTACGGCATCGCCTGCGTTTCTCCGACCACCCTCCCGCCACCACCCACAAACAGCACTTCCTGTCAATCACTCTGCGATGAGCCTGCGTGGTCACGGCAATCACAGTCCCGATCACAGTAGCCGGTTCGTGCACTGCGATGCATGCGCAGTAAGCATCTGCCGATTATTGCGTATTACCAACTGCGATCCAAGCTTAATCAGACCCTTAGATCATGCACTCACATAAATAGCCATCGCAGAGTGAGTGACGGGACGTCAGCACTTGGGGGTGGGGATGGGGGAGTATTTGAAGAAACACAGGCATGCCTGTCCATTGGAACGCTGTTGCATGGGCGTGCATAAATTACCCACTGCGACAGCATAAGCAGCTTGAGTACTCACTGCTTGCGACGAGACTTGCAATTTCTGAGACAGGTCAGACCTGCTGTAATTGTGCGTGAAGCTCCGATGTTATTGACGTGTATAAAGGACTGCGAGGTATTACGGATGTGAGAAAGAGGTAGTGGGCATCTCTATGCTGGCTGAGCGGTTGCAAACATTAGTATATTTTCTCAGCAGTACTGCGTGCGATTACAACAGCGATCCGTGCTGAATCAGGCCCATTGTATACTAAAAAACATTTATTATACCATTGACAATAAACAAAATCACATGCATTATGTCAACATATGATGTTATTCATAAGAACCTATAGTAGCGCTATATGGGTGTGCAGTGAGCTGTACTACCCCGGCTGGCTTCTGAGTCACAAGCAGTTCACACGCAATGCTGATATTCACGTAGTTGAGGGATTTTTTGCAGTTACACATACGTAGAAATTTGTGAAAACCTCTATGGCGCAAGCGTTACACAGAGTGTGCCGACAATGGTGCTGCTGTGATTCTGTCATACACAGGGCCGGCCCGCCCATTACGCTGACTATGCAGCAGGTGTGTAGAAGCACCAGCCAGCAGAGGGCACCGTGAGTAGACGCTGGGAACGCGGCGCGGCCACAAACTTATGTGCGCTGCTGGAATCCCACCCGTGCGTGCTACAGGCAGCTTCAGGGATGCACAGCTGTCATCCCTCCTGCCATAAAGAGGGTTGTTATCACTGCTGGTACTGTGTCTGCTACATGGTGGCTGGACTAGCTACCAATAAATTGCTTTGAATTTTACGAAGTGTTAGGCACTAGCGCTATGATAACCTCACCTAGCTTTTGTAAGCTGCTGGGCACATTAGTTGTCCAGACTCATAAGTAAGTATCATATAGTAAAAAATGTGTTGTGTCCAGCGCTAACCAAAGCAGTGGAATATATAAAGAAATAACAGGGAGAGAACTACATGAATATGTTTAAATAAAATATATTTATTGTAATTGAAAATGTTGCAATAAAAGGTGGCAACAGTGTTTAAGATAATACCTGTTGGTATGGCACTTACTAGGAAGGATCAGATGGCTCCTTTAGGGTGCCTCTTTCCGTAGGTTAGAGCTACACCTACGTATACCTATGGCCAGTTGTTCTGGAGTTGATTGAGCTGGCAATAATATGCTCAGGTCAAAACAACTTCTTGTAAAATCACCTTGGTTGCAGGTTACATAAGTGGACTCCTTAAGGGTGTCCCTTTCCGTACAGCACTTTGTGCCTACGTCTCCCTTTAACACTGTTCGTGACAACCTTATCGTCAAAATACCTTATGCTTGATTTAATAGCATAAGTGAGAAAAGTTATTGATGATAGGTGTTGATGGATATGTGCATATGTTCACACACTGTCCTCCTATATGCGTATCCACTCTTATGGAGGTATAGTTTTGGTGAGGGGTCTTGGTCTGCCCTTGCTAAGGGGTGACCTTCCGCATGTTCAGCTGTACCATACGTCCCCTCACAAACAGTGTTCAAAAGACAAATGTATGTGTGAGTCCCAGCGGCGGCGTCCCGCACTGCTGGTCTTACCGGTGGTGATCACTTGTTGTACGAAGCTTCACCGCATCCCATGTGGACTCTGTCTGCAGATGGTAGTGAAGACACCTTCCTCCTGTTGAGACGTCATATATTGGGACTGAGTCCGGAAAGCGTTTTTTCACGTGAAGCTGCTGTTATGTCTCCTGCTGCATACACGAACAGTTTGCATGGGGTCACGTGTCGCGTGTGGAACAAAGCGTTTCAGCCGGTGGGCCTTCCTCAAAGTTACACGCAAACACATGGGTGTTGCTTAAGTTTGTCAATCCTCCAATCATGATGCATGGGCGTGACGTTCCCTGTCAATCATGCTTCTATAGCGTATTGCTTAGCACTCTGTCTTCTCTGGATTCATTATATGTATATCCCCGTAAATAGACGGTGATTCGACCAGTGCTGTATGATAATCAATCTATTCTTCCTATGATGTGTATGAGGAAAGTATGTAATGAAGCATAGTATCAGATATAGCTCTATAGGGGTGGAAAACAGAGGATTGTATTATATAACTAAAGCGCAGCTAATTCCTTCCTGGGTATTGTAAATATAGGGAATCACTCTGTATTATTTACTGTTGGTGTTTCATGGATGTTTAATCTATTATTCTATGTACTGCAATAAAAACTTCACGTGCCATAGCTAACTGGTTAAATAAGTGCTGTCCATGAATCTATTATGCTACACATAATGTGGAAATTCCTGAATCTTACCTTCCCCAATTCTAAATTATTCCGTTATCTATCTTATTACAGAGATAGTAAATCATTACTATTGTTACCTAAATGTGAATGAAATCATAATATAAAACAAAGGACAACTGCATACATATATCAATGTGCCAGTTATTCTAGTTGGTATGGTAGTGTACACAATCTCATTATTTTACTTTTTAATTTTTTATTTTATTTTATTCTTGTGTTATTTTCTTTGGACCATAATGCCCTTATTTAGTTATGGATACTGTATATTTACCGCATATTCTTAACTTCTCACAGTTATATGCATATATCTATGGGTCTCTAGTTGATGAATCCACTTTTTATATATCCATTCTAGTGGTATGTTTCAAGCCCATCATTTTATTAATACGCTGTTGTTAAAGTCTACATTTAATCCTTTCGGTGTCATAGTTTTCAAATTGAAGATCCATTTCATCTCTTGTTTATCCAAGATGTTCAAATGATTACCCCCTCTCCAGTTTCTCTGTGGTTGTTCTATGGCTATAAAAAACAAACATGATGGGTCGGATCTATGTACCTCCTTATAATGTCTTGAGAGACTATGGTTGTCATACCCAATTTTGATGTTCCGTATATATTCATACAGCCTGTTCGTTAGTGGTCTTATCGTCCTGCCTATGTATTCTAAATTACATCCACATCTGAGCATGTATATGACCCCTTTCGTGTCACATGTGATTTGTTGGTTGATTCGAAAAATCTTATCCACTGTCTTGGAGTGGAATTCTACTTGTCTTTTCGTGGTTCTATTTCTCATATTTTTGCACCCTGCACACTTCCCACAGTATAAGAATCCCTTTGGTTGTTCTGTAAATGGTAATGTGGTTTGTATGTAGGAAGTCGGTTTTATGTGGTTTTTCACCAATTTCTTTTTTATGTCTGGGGCTTTTCTAAAGACAATGGGCCTGATTCAGAGCCGTTCGCTATTTGCGGTCGTTCGTTCAAAAACAAGGGGTGGTTATTCAAATGATCCGTTCGCAAATTGCAGTCTGTTCACACCTCTAAGTCTGAACGAGCGAGCAAAACATACGCTCGTTTATTTGTTAAAAACGCCCCCTGGCCGCTCGCACCATACGTCATGTCCGCTATTTATTAGATTAATCGAGTACATCGACCAGCGTATGAACTGCTCGCTATTCTTGTGGTTGGTTTTTGCTACCACAATCTTGCGAGCAGTTCTGGCTATAAAATAACCCAGTGACGTGGTCAATGACGCTGCTGTATTAATTATGCACACCCATAAAACGCCCGTTTTGACCTTTAAGCACGCCTGCGTTCGGATCTCCGCTCCCCATTTTCAAGCACCTTCCCCTGTTACCACCCACATACGCCTCATTCTGTCACTCAAAATAGCAGGCATTCGCTATATTGCGAGCACATGAATTTCGGCCGCACTGACTGGTTCGCGCATGCGTATAACGATCCGTACGCATGCGCAGAAGTGCGAACATCGCTCGGAACGAGCGTACTGCCGCTAGCGAGTGGCTCTGAATGAGGGCCAATGTCTGGAGTTGTATCCAGTATCTCGTGAAGATCATCATCTTGTAATAGAATGTCCCAATGTTTCGTCAAACTTTGTTTAATTTTGTTGGCTGATTTATTGAATTGTGTGATGAAATAGATCTTTTCTTTTTTGTCTTTTTTTCTTAATGTCTTTTTTTCTAACAATGACTGCCTGTCCATTAATTTCGCCTCTGTGATGGCTTGTTTTACTGTTATAGGATCATACGATTTTTCAATAAATTGGTCACTTAGTTGTCTACCTTGTTCTTCATAGTCCTCATGAACAGGTTGTCACGAACACTGTTAAAAGGGAGACGTAGGCACAAAGTGCTGTACGGAAAGGGACACCCTTAAGCAGTCCACTTATGTAACCTGCAACCAAGGTGATTTTACAAGAAGTTGTTTTGACCTGAGCATATTATTGCCAGCTCAATCAACTCCAGAGCAACTGGCCATAGGTATACGTAGGTGTAGCTCTAACCTACGGAAAGAGGCACCCTAAAGGAGCCATCTGATCCTTCCTAGTAAGTGCCATACCAACAGGTATTATCTTCAACACTGTTGCCACCTTTTATTGCAACATTTTCAATTAAAATAAATATATTTTATTTAAACATATTCATGTAGTTCTCTCCCTGTTTTTTCTTTATATATTCCACTGCTTTGGTTAGCGCTGGACACAACACATTTTTTACCAATAAATTGCTATATTCTTACTCCCTTCCCTCCCTGAGACCCTGCCCCTACTATCTCTTTCCCAGTCACAGTACCTCTTCTTCCTGTCTGACTCTGTCCTATACTGGAGTTGCACAATGGAGAGACCACCAGACTAGTGACAGCCTTCTATAGGCGTGGTAAATATCTTGGGAGGGGGAAATGTATTAATGTTATTTGAGAGGTGTGGGTTGTATTATTATGTGGGGTGGGGGATATATTAATGTGATCTGAGGGGTGGAGGTGCGTTATGTGGCGTGGTGGTATATTATTGTTATTTGAGGGGTGTACTGTGTTTGGGGGTATATTATTTTTATTTGAGGGATGTACTAATGTTATTTGAGGGGTGTTCTGTATATTATGTAGGGCGGGTGTGTATTATGTTGGGTGGGGGGGTTAATAATGTTACTTGAGTGCTGTGCATTATGTGGGGTGGTGGGTATATTAATATGAGCTGGGGGTGGGATTATGTGGTGTGGCCCTGGTATATTAGTGTTATTTGAGTTGTGTGGGGTGTATTTTTATATGTAGTGGTGGTGTGTTATGTTGGGTGGTGGTTTATTAATGTTATTTGAGGGGTGTGCTGTGTATTGTTATGTGGGGTGGGGATGTATTATTTGGGATGGGGATTATTAATATTATTTGAGAGGTGTGGGGTATATTATTATGTGGGGTGGGGGTATATTAATGTGACCTGAGCAGTGGGGGTGTATTATGTGGTGTGGTGGTATAGTATTATTTAAGGGGTGTGCTGTGTATTATTATGTGGGCTGGGGGTGTATTATGTTCCCACTAGACCACGCTCCTTTATATTTTTCTGGGCTCGTGCATCGGTACCCCTTGGGGTGCTGAAAAAAAATATTTGCTTACCTAAAAAACTTGTCTTGGGCCAGCCCTGGAGATACGCAGGGACAGATATAGGGCCACATAGGCCTAGGGTTAAAAATATTCAAGGGCCTATTGTGAGAAGCATTGGAGGTGTGACCAGTGCTGGGTGGGTGTGGTCAGTGCCATGTGGGCGTGTTCACCCTACACTATCAGCCCCAATGTCTCCCTAAATATGTAAACGTATAACAATTACATCTTTATGTGAGGAAAATAGAAACACAATTTTATTACTTATGATTTATGGCCGACTGTGTAATCAGCTGAAGTTTAGTCATTATCATGCTGCCATGATGATGAGCCTATTTTTATGTGGAGGCCTGGAGCCCTGGTCAGACGGTATCAGAAATGTGGCAGAAACTTGATGGCCGGTCCTGGGTAGTACCCGGGAGGTGGCTGGTATTGCTCGCAAAGATGGTACATTTGGTGTTGCTGATGTGTCATTGCACGTGGCAGCATTCCCAGACGCACAGCCGCATGCTTAGAATGTCATTGTCAGACGGAGAAACTACCCCTGCCATTGGTGGCATTGGATGCAATCAGTATTACAGTGCGCACAGATGCTAAATGTTGCTGTCTCCGTCCTTGGACTTTCGGCCGCACGGATATATAAACGGGAAGGGGTTTTGTATCATCATTTGCATGAAGTCACAGATGGGTGACCACCATTAGCCGCTGCTGTCTGCACTTTTTGTGTGACTCAGAGTCAGGCCACAGTGAGGCTGATCTGCCATTACTGAGCTGCCGTGTCACAGGTGAAGGAGAGTGGGTGGAGGGGAGAGAAGGCTGTTGCTCATTGCTGGACTGTACAAGTAGATGAGAGGGGATGTGGTCATAATCCCGACCGCGGAGATTCCAGCGCTCACAATGCCGACACTTGTCAGAATCCCAGAGACGGCATTCCGACCTCCAGAATCCCGAAGGTAAGTAGCAGGGTTAAGGGTAGGGTTAGGCACTTGGGGAGGGCAAGGGTTGGGTACTAAGGGGGGGAGGATTTGATTTAGGGTGCGGGGAGGGGGAGGTTAGGTTTAGGCACCAGGGATGGAGTGTTAGGGGTATGGAGAGGGGGAGGGATAGGGTACCGACAGACAGGTGTCTGTATCCTAACCCTGTCGGGATGCTGGTATCGGGATTCTGCACGCTGGGATCCCGAGCGCCAGCATCCCCTACCCAACCCGATAAGAGAGCTGGGTTATATAGAGAGCTGGTTATTTCTACCCCTCCTGCCTCTTATGTATTGGGTATAATGCCTGCTGGCTGCTAAGCAGAGGAACCAATCAGTGAGAAGCGAGGGAGATGTTCTTACACTGGGGGAACCAGGTAGCACCGATGTAACTTCTCTGTATAATATGATGTCAGTTTTTATGTATAACCTACTAGAAAAATATGGCCACATAGTCATACATACCTGGCTGCCCTCCTGGAATGTACTCCCAGAAAAACAGGGCTCCCTTCCAGATTCCTCCCACTTCATTAGTGAGGTCCTGGGGGCTTAATAACATGATTTGCTCCTAATTGCATCATCGTAATCCAGTCCCATCTAGGACAGTGCGTAGAGTGGACCATATTGACACAAATTGCGTTGTTAAGACCCCTGCATTTGTCACTTACACCTCCCCATAGGGATCTCTAGGAAGGGTCGTCCCAAAAGTAGGCAAGTGTAAGATCATATAGTACAGTATAGGTACAATGACATCAGCACTCTCTGCTTCAGAGGTGGACCCTGAAATCAGAAGTGGATAGCTATTGCTGGTGGCCATCATCACCAGTGTGTAGCTGCACCAGTCCTCAGGCTACTGATAGGATTACCTGCGTCTCCATGTGGGTTTGCCTCAGCTGCAGTTATCTCACCATTACACCCAGAGCCGTAACTAGACTTTTTGGTGCCCTGTGCCAGAAAGAGCACTGGCGCCCCCTCAATTTTCAATGGGACATAATGCACCCAAAAAAGGGCCATGGCTTCATGGGGAAGGGCCAGGGAAGAGATAGGAGAGGCCAGGAGATGCTGGGATGAAATAAGAGGAAGCTACAAGCAAGAATGATAATAAACAGAAATTTGACAGGCCCAAACAGCGCTCCCTGACCTGTGGTGCCCTGTGCAATGGCACCAGCCGCACTATCCTAGCTATGGCCCTGATTACACCATTACTGTACTCTCCACTGTAAGATGCCATCTAATCTGCATGCAGACATATGCTTTGTTTTGAGGGCTGAACAGTCGATGGCAGATGCTGTGTGTATGGGTGATCAGCCTATCGCAAATGCAGCGGGAGCCGCGGAGAGGGGGTTGCGGCACAACCCCCGACCAGCGGGACCTGCATCTGCCTGAAAGATGATGGTCATTCAGTGTATATGAATGACCGTCATCTACAGATATATTTACAGATCACTTGATGGCGGGGTATAGAGGTGGATGAACCCAGTGCATCCTGGGAACAGCAAAAGCTTTAACTGCGTTGTGCCAGTGGATCCAGATCCAGCTATACCCCAAGGTCAACCCTGTGGACCCTATGGACTTCATAGAAACAGAGATAACAAAGGTAAGTTCTTGCCCTATGTCTTGTTTTCTACTTCAGGGTCCATAGGGGGTCCACAGGGTTGACCTTGGGGATGTCCCAAAGAAGTTCCACTAAGGGCAGGGACGCTCCTGTGCTGATAGGAGAATCTGGCGCCCGAAGGATGCATCCTGAGAGGCGAATTTGTCACAAGCATAGAACCTCAGAAAGATCTGGATGGAAGACCATGTGGCCGCCTTACACAGCTGAACAGCAGAGGCGCCACGGCTAGCAGCCCACAGATCGAGTAGAATGAGCCTTAACAGAGGCCGGAACAGGCAAACCCTCCTGTGCATAAGCCACATAAATAACCAAACAAAGCCAACAGGCCAAAGTTTGTTTGCCGGCAGGCCAACCCCTCTTGTGAAAACCAGAGGACGAACAAGGAATCCGACTTCCGAATGGAACTAGTACGGTCCACACAAACTTTTAGGGCACGGACCACATCTAAGGAAGCCTCCCCAGCTGAGAGATCAGGTGACTGAAACGCCGGCACAACAATTTCCTGAATAAGGTGGAACTTAGAAACCACTTCAGGTAGAAACCCCAGGCGAGTGCGAAGCACCGCCCTGTCCTGGTGAAAAGTCAGAAAAGGAGGACGACAGGAAAGCGCCCCCAATTCTGACACCCTTCTGGCCGAAGCAATTGACTGGAGAAAAACAGTCTTAACCGTCAACTACTTGAGTTCCACCGACTCAACAGGTTCAAATGGAGGACCCTGTAGGGCCCGAAGAACCACCGCCAAATCCCAGGGAGCCACAGGCGGAACAAAGGGGGGCTGAATTCTGAGCACACCCTGGAAAAAGGTGCGGACATCTGGCAGAGTAGCTATCCTATGTTGGAACCACACAGATAGTGCAGACACATGAACCTTCAAAGAAGCTAGGCACAAGCGTAGGTCCAAAACAGACTGAAGGAACACCAAAACCCTAGAAACACGAAACGCCTAAGGATCGTAGTTTCTGGACTCTGTCGAAACGGGATAATTGGCTGAGACAGAATCTGTTTAAAATTAAATCTGCAAGACACCATTTTGCGAATGGCCGCCCAGCGCCATTTTAGCAAATCTCACACATAAGTACATACGGCGATGCTATTATTTAGCGTCGTGCGATTCCCCCGCAATAGAACATTGTTAAAAGTCCCCATTATATAAATGCATACATTGATATAAACATATAATATGATCAACCCTGCAAAACACGTACCACGGTGTACTTCACAAACACGTAGACGCACAACGCTAACTAGCGTCTTTTCTTAATATCCCAATACTTACACACTGCACACTTGCATAAAAAGGTTCCCTAGCATTAAGGTTAATATTTAAGGTTTTATTCATTATCAGTAATGTTGTGAAATACATGTAATTTGATATCTAAGGTTTAGTACATGATAAGCAGACCATGTTTGGTGTCATTATAAACCACTATGTCTTTGCAGATTTCCGGTTCCATTGGTGAAGAAATCGCAACATGTGTCTGCAAATTATGGATCATAGAGAGTTAGGCATTAAAATGTACTCTGTAATGCAGCCAGTTTAGACTTATTATTCAGCGTGAAAATGGACACAAAGAGCTGTTGGAGGCTGGACTGTGATCATACAAACTGACCTATGAACTGTACTGTAATAGAAGAACCAGGAAGAAGAACCAATGGAATCATGCCAACCTGTTCTATTGTATTGCCTATCTCTGTAAGAGTATATATGCAGACTCTCTGAAACTAGATGCCAGTCTTCTCTTTTCTTTGCTGTTGACGGAGGTTTCATCTTTGATGCCGGGATCTGGATCCAGAGCACGTGCATATGTAACGACTGTACCTTGTGACTGTATAATTTCTTTGCACTAATTGTATTTAGATCACAGCGTGTAACCATCTGCTTTTTGGTGAATATCTTTTTGTGCTTTGGAACCACAATCAAAGTCTGAAAGCAATTATTTCTTGTGCGACTCATAATGCTAAATAGCAACAATTTTAGAGTGTATAGATAGGTAGGAATCGATGTTGGGGGCTCGTAGAGTGAAATCACGCTACTGGTCACACGGTAACACACCATCATCAATCTCTCAGCAAAAGGGTGGAGGCGCCATACGCAGGAAAGAACGCATTGTGCCTTCGAGTACCTGCTACCACTTTTGTTACTGATAGACCGCTACCCGTTATTGTGCGAGTTCAAGAAGCGCTGATTAGAATCCAGGACAAGGAAGGAAAAAGTTTGTTTTCCTTCGTTGATAGAATTTCATGTTAAAAGGGGAAGTCGCACAATAGCGTAAGGGTAATATTAACGTTTTGTGTAGCGGTTGCATTATTGTGTATGCAACTAGTCGCACAATAGCGTATACGTATTTCCTGTATTGCTGCCACGTGTTTAAACAAAGCCATTGAAATTGCATTGTGATATTGATAGCATTGTTGTAAATATCTTAGTCGGTGTTGCCATAATCTGGGAAAATGTTTATTTTTCTGTGCAGGAAAAGGGTGTGTAACTGTGAACGTGTGTTGGTAGGGGTAACATGTTCCCTAGCTAGGGGTATCGTAGGACCCTTAGGTGCTAGGCGTCTGGTGTTGGCCTAGTGGCTCGGTAGTAGATACCAAAGTCTACACAGCAGGTGTAGTTGTTGTCTTGTTGTAGGTATCGGCTCTCAGTGTGATTGCAGCATCCAGTGATCAGTTAGGGTTATTGGGCATTGTGATTGAACTGCACAGTTGTGGCATATTGTGATTGTGAGCTGAGCAGAGGGTGGACAAAATCACTGAAAAGGGTAGGTGTTATTGGAATGCCTACATGCTAGCAGTGCAAAGTACTCAAAAAGGGCTTAGGTGCGTGGAAGCAGCCTGGTTATTCTTCCATAGGTTGTGGGAGCATCCTGTTAATATCGTCCACAGGTAAGTGAAAGTAGCCTTGACGTTCTTTCACCGATTTAAATCTCTATTGAAAAGTTTAGGGTTATTTTCCCAAGATGGGAGCCAAGCAAATGGTAGAGATGTTAGATGATGTGCTGCTTTTGGAAGCGCCTCTCGGGTCGGCACGGCATATTATGCATACTAGGTATGGTGCTTATGCAACTAGGTACTGTGATGTATGGTTTAAAATGATGAGGAAGAATGTGAAACCGTTTCCCAGAATTGGCAGCTTTGACAAGGAGGTATTGAACAATGTCCGAGATAGCATCTGTATGGTGCACTCTCGAATGAAAAAGATAAAGCATAACTATTGTTTAAAGTTGTAGCAGCACGAGGGGGATACGTGGCTTAAGGGTGTGCACGCGATGCAAACTAAACAGCGTTGCGTGCACTCCGCAAAATAGCGCGCATGCACAGCAAGGTAGCGTTGCTGAAGGTAATGCCAGTGGTTCACGCGCACCACCACCGCCCTATGCAGATGGGGGGGGAGGTACAGTCGATGTAAAAACTCATAAAAATTTAACATGTAACCTGTACCCTCTCTTGAGTAATTATAAGGAAAATGTTTATGATTCGGATGATGAACCTATTGTTATGTCTGCCATTTCCCATGCCGTACAAATGTTAGATGTTCCATCACAACGAGCACAGGTGGTGGCCCCATCTTCATCAGTGATAGTACAGGGAGTGTTAACATCCACTGCACCCATAGAGGAAGTTGTTAACCCTATACGTAGCAGTAATAGACTGAATCCCCAGCCAGGTAACAAGGTGAAAGCTAACAGTGTGGCTGGTCTCCATCCCATCCGGACAATAACTGTTCCCAATGGGAATCCGGATGCGAATGGTGTAGTGCCCATGAGCGATGTAGCAATACATTGTCCTTGGACAAGAGCTAAATTCCATAATGACCGACTTCCCTGACCCTAAGAAGGAATTAGCAAAATGCCAAAGATTTGTGAAAAATTTGGGTAATGCTCATGAGCCAACCAATAAGGATTGGCGAGTGGTGTTAAGGGCTTGTCTTCCACACAATTCCGACGTGAAAATGTTTATCACGGATTGCGTATTGGAGGGAGATGGTCCCTTAACAGACGAGGGTAACCAAGGTAACATTACCCGCATAATAACTCAATTGGATGTACTGTATATTTTCCAGTAGTTAACTGGAGTAACATTTTCACCATAAAACAAATATAGAGTGAATCTGCAGAAGATTACTGTACCCGAGCTCTGCAGGCTATCACCCAGTACACTGGGATAGAAGATATTAAAGATAGCACCCATTACAGGGAAATGGTCATCACGGTACTTATGGATGGTCTTAAAGACAATCTGAAGACCCGAGTCCAGACCTCTCTACCTGGCTGGAGGGGAGTTACTGTAGACACACTCAGTGAGTCCGCTATTGAGCATGATAAAAACATCCTTAAGAAGAGAGAGACCCAGAGCGAGAAGCTAATGGCTGTTAGTATTCAAGATCTAGAAGGAATGAATGTAACATCACAGCCACCAGACACATATACACCTGCACAGCTAAACATCCTCACATATCCTGTTCAGCCACAAACACCATGCTACCCTCAAAATCCCTATCCACACCCCCAATCTTTCTCTACCGCTCAACCCACACAACAACCTTTTCACCCACCCCACTCACGAAGGTGCTTTTACTGCAACCAAGCGGGACATGTAAGTAGGAACTGTAAGGTGAAGAAGGTAGGTCACCCTAATCAGGGAGTACCAAGATATCCACATAAGGGATATACGCAGAATGCAGGAAATTTCCCACAGTCACCAGCTCCAATTGTGGCCTTAAATGCTGTATTGGAGAGTGAGAGTCAACGCTAGGGGTCAGGTCATACCTGTAGTCTACAGCTAGGCAGGTTAACTGGAAGTACTTGGGAAGAACCGGTGATGACGGTTGATGTACCTGGTACTAAACATCCTTTTCTTGTAGATACAGGGGCAACCAGATCAGTGATAAAATCTCCAGCTAATTACAGGTGACTAGCGAGACAGTACCAGTAATGGGTGTAACGGGTAAAGTGCAACATTATCCTTTAACCAAATCCACAGAGGTTATTATCAGGCCATTGCATACCAGGCATTCTTTTCTCCTGGCAGCAGCGGCTCCTACTAACCTACTGGGAAGGGATTTGTTATGTAAGATAGGATGTGTCATATATTGTACCCCTGATGGTATATTCTTAGATATCCCAGAGAGAGTGGCACACGAGGTGAGGGATATGTTGGACACTCCCCAAAAGTTACTGTATCACTACCGGTTCAGGTAAAAATCCATTTCAGGTAGATCAAATGTTATCCCGAATACCAGATTCACTTTGGACCAAAGATGGACAGGACACTGGATTAATGGCAAATGTAGCTCCCGTAATGGTAAATCTAAAAAGCGGTAGGCAAGCTCCAAAAATTTCCCAGTACCCATTAAAACAGGATGTAAAGTTAGGGGTTTATCCCATAATTGAGCGTTTACTACAACAGGGAATTTTAGTCCATACAGCGAGTGTAGCCAACAGTCCCATCTTTCCTGTGAAGAAAAGTGGTGGGAGGGGTTATAGGCTGGTACAAGGCCTCAGAGGGGTTAATAAGGTAGTAGAGAGCCAATTTCCTGTAGTGCCAAATCCAGCTGTCATTCTTATGCAGATCCCACCAAATGCAACAAATTTTACTGTCATTGACCTCTGTTCTGCTTTCTTCTCTGTACCTCTTCATCCGGACTGTCAGTACCTATTCGCTTTCACATACAGGGGTGTACAATACACATGGACACGATTGCCCCAGGGCTTCACAGACAGCCCCAGTATCTTCTCCCAGGCCTTACACGACTGTTTGCAATCTTTTCAACCTGCCACTGGATCTGTTCTAATACAATATGTGGACGATTTATTGTTGTGTTCTGATTCGTTTATGTCATGTTTAAATGATACTAAACTTTTGTTGTTTCATCTCTCGCAAACAGGACACAAGGTTGCTAAGGACAAACTACAGTCATGCCAGTCCAGGTTAAATACTTGGGACATTGCCTAACCCAGGGGTTATGACATCTGACAAATGACAGAATCCAAGCCATACAGACCATGACACTGCCACAGAACCAACAGCAAATCCATACCTTCTTGGGAATGTGTGGATACTGCCGAATGTGGATCCCAGGTTTTTCTATTTTGGCCTTGCCATTACAGTACTTAGGGCCTCATTCAGAGGTGGTCGGAGGATGCAAGCGGTCGCTCAGAAACTGGGCAGCCACTTGCATCCTGACCGCCGGCCTCTGTTGCGGTCGTTAGGCTGTGGGTTAACACCCACAGCTCTGACGACCACTCGGGTGATGGTCGCGATGGTCTCTGACCATCGGGGCTTACGACGAGACCCTAGGGTAGGGTCTCACTTGTCGTAAGCCCCGGAGAGCTTCTGGCTCTGTCAGAGCCGGAAGCTCTCCACTGACATCACTAGTGATGTCAGTGGGGCCTCCCCCAAATGGCAGGTGTTCCCATGGGAACGCCTCCATTTGGGCTGCCACCCCCCCGACCCGCCTTCCAAACGGGGCGAGCTGTCAATCAACATCGACAGCTCGCCCCCTTTGGAAAGAGACCCGCTACGACCGGCGCTGTCGGTCGTAGTGGGTCTCACACATGTGCAGGAAGGAGCTGGCTCCCTCGTGCGCATGCGCACTAGACAAACATCGAGGCGGCCATGCGGTCGTAGACCGTACGGCCGCCTCTGAATAAGGTCCTTAGTCTCTTCCTCAAAGCCCGATCGTGTCGTACATACAGAGGAAACAGAGCAGGCTTTCCTTAATCTTAAGGATAGTCTGACAAGAGCACCTGCATTGGGATTACCTGATTATGAAAAACCTTTTGATTTGTACTGTACGGAAGCTAATGGTTGTGCAGCAGGTGTCCTCACACAAAAACATGGTGATGACAGTCGGCTCGTAGCATACTACAGTGCGAAATTGGACACTGTTGCAAGATCACTCCCAACGTGTTTAAGAAGTGTAGTAGCAACTGCTCTATTGGTCAGTAAGAGTGAGGATGTAGTATTAGGCCATGATATAATTGTCTATACTCCCCATGCTGTATCTGCTTTGCTAAACTCTGCCCAAACCAGACATGTCTCCTCAGCTAGGTTCACAAAATGGGAACTAGCCCTAATAGCACCTGCAATCATCACCATTAAACGGTGCAGTACGTTAAATCCAGCAACGTATTTACCATATGTGCAACAGGATGCACAAAGGGTGGAGAGAGGTTAGTCGCTGGCTGAAGGTTAGGTCTGCAGGTATATTGATGCACATGATTGTATGGAATATCTGAATCAGACCTTTACTGCAAGACCTGACATACGGGATACACCTTTAGAAAATGTAGATGTAACATTTTACACGGATGGGAGTTGTCATAGACAAACTGACACTGGAGAGTTATGTACAGGTGGGTATGCTGTGGTAAATGACAAAGACAACATAGAGGCCTTTAGGTCCACCTAACTCGGCCCAAGTGGCGGAGCTGGTGGCATTAAGGAGAGCGTGTGAATTAGCAGAAGGTAAATCTAGTTACGCCTTCAGGGTGGTACATGATTTTGGTGCTCTATGGCATCTGAGAAATTTTATGACAGCAGCAGGCACACCAATCGCACATTCCAGACATATAAAAGGACTACTGACAGCGATCCAATTGCCTAAGGCAGTGGCGGTAATTAAGTGTAAAGCCCTTACATGTGAGGATGATCTGGTGTCACTGGGAAATAACAGGGCAGACGAAGCTGCCAAATGGGCAGCAGGGTTAAAAGTAAATGTGCCAATTAACCAAATGATGTTTCAAACGATTGACATGCTGAAATTAATTGAGATGCAAAATTTGTGTTCCATTCAGGAAAAGGTAGTCTGGAAGTCCAAGGGATGTGGGCAAGAGTCCTCTGGACTCTGTAGAGATGGACAAGGTAAGCCAGTGGCCCCCAAGATGTACTATCCAAGCCTGGCTGAGGCAGCACACGGTCTGACTCACTTGGGAAAGCAAGGTATGTGCAAATTGGTGAGAGCATACTGGTGTGCACCGGGTTTTCTTCTCAAGCAGAAAAGAGAGCAATGTCCTGTCTGACCTGCTTAAGGAAAAACATTGGGAAAACGATCCCTACCAAACCATCCCACATTCCTCCGACTGACGGACCTTTTCAGGTAATACAAATTGATTTCATCCAATTACCACCCTGCAGGAATCTCAAGTATGTATTAGTGTGCATTAATGTGTTTTCTAATTGGGTTGAGGCATACCCAGCTGCCACTAATACTGCTGCGTTTACTGCTAAGAAAATAGTTCAGGAGTTTGTATGCAGATACGGTATCCCTAGAATTATTGAAAGTGATAGGGGTACTCATTTCACAGGTGATGTCTTCCAAAACATGTGTAAGTTGATGGGTATTAATGGTAGACTTCATACCCCCTACTGGCCGCAAGCCAGTGCCAAGGTGGAGAGGATGAACCGGACTATTAAAAACAAATTAAGTAAAATCATGGCAGAAACTGGACTGGGTTGGCCAGAAGCACTACCACTTGTCTTCACAGTATCAGGACAACTCCTAGGCCCCATCTCAATCTGTCCCCATTTGAAATACTGTTTGGTAGACAACCTCATTTGATTATAAGCCCACAGGAGGATTTGAAAAGTAACAACGAAGTAACTGTAAGGTATCTTATAAGAATGAGTAAACAGTTCTTATAAGAATGAGTAAACAGTTCTTATAATTTCAGTAAACTGAAATTGTTGTCACATGATATGCCTGAAACAAACGGTCATGATGTTGAACTTGGAGAATTTATTCAGAAATTTCTTGCATTCAGGTTGTTTGACAGATCACCGTATCAGGTGTTGCTGACGAGTTCAACTTCATTAAAAGTGGCGGAGAGAGATACCTGGGTCCATTCCACTCACTGTAAGAAGGTCAATCACCTGGAGGAGATACAAGGCGGAATCGAGGCAGATAACGTGGGCCTGTCGATTGCGAGCCTGTTCCGGGAGAGTTGGTGACTGCAGTCGAACACCTGAGCTAGAGAAATATATAGACCACTATTCCAGCAATGGAGTGGTTGGCTGTGATTATGGGGGGGGGGCTTTCTTCCTGGGTTTTTCTCATTTTAGTTTGTCTTGGGATATCTCATTTCTGTGACGGAGGTCAGACGACGGAGAGGGGAGCTGATGGTGATATCAATGGAGTTGGGAGAAGGAGTGCTAAACCAACCCGGGGAGCATCTGACCAAACCCAGTACAGTAATTGTTAAGAGATCTGCTATTGTGGAAACTTGGAGACAGTGTGCAGGTCTATCGTCTGAGGATTATTATATGTGTGAGTTTTGTGGGTCCTTAGTTGATGAGAATTGCATCCAGCAGTGCCAACCTAAGTGTCAGGGCTCAGACGGGGATCGGCTCTCTTTTACCGTCCCGCCAGCTTCCTCTGACATCCCGGGCGGTCAAGTGGCTGGTGCAGTGGCGGGGGAGAAGCTGAGTATTCTCCCCGCATGCAGTGGTCTGTGGGTGGTCTGCTGTCGGGAATCGCAGTTCCTGACATGGGCACCGCCATGACAGTCGTAGGTGAGTGGTCAGCTGATGCTATGCACCTATCATAGGGTTCCCCTGGGTATATTATGATCCCACAGGTTACAGGAAGTTGCCTGAACAACAGCTGTCTCCTAGTGCCTTAGTTGAGTTCCCGGTCCAGGTTCTTGATCCATCACGTCAGCAGCAGCAGTGTGTAACATCTCTACCTGTGTGCCTCCCATCTCTGGTGATTCTCGGTGCAGCAGTGTGTTACCATCTCTACCTGTGTGCCTCCCGTCTCTGGTGATTTTCCGTGCAGCAGTGTGTTACCATCTCTACCTGTGTGCCTCCCGTCTCTGGTGATTCTCCGTGCAGCAGTGTGTTACCACCTCCACCTGTGTGTCCGAACTTCTCCGGTGAATTCTCCATGCAGCAGTGCGTTACCACCTCCACCTGTGTGCCCGAACATCTCTGGTGAATTCTCCATGCAGCAGTGTGTTTCCACCTCTGCCTGTGTGCCCAAACGTCTCTGGTGACCCTCCGTGCAACCGTGAGTTACAACTCTACCTGTGTATCTAACATTCCTAGTGATCTCCGTGTCAAGTGTTTAAACTATGTCCTAAACCTCATTATTGCTGATACTGTTTAGTGCCTTACTCCAGGCATTTTTCTCTCAGGGCCACGGTTGTCTGTGTCTCCACTCCGCACCTTTGCCCAGGTCTCACCAACACCCAACATCTGTGGATGAGGAGAACATATATCCAGGCCCCCCGATTCCGCTTCCTCCCACAACTAAGATCCACAGCATCCCATACGTCAGCTACAGACGTGACAGTTTGTTCAGGCCCAATGGAGGCTGTGGGGTCCCAACGAACTGGGTCCCTTCAAGAGTTGACCTCTCGGATGGTCAACCAAGAGGCGGCCCAACAGCAAGTGGCTCAGTATTTACAGGAACTCTCAAGACAGCTGGTTTCTATTCAAACCACGCTGGCCTCTACTCTCCCGGCTCCTCCGGCTGCAGCTCCTGCTCTCCCTCCTCCGGTTCTACCTCAGGGGGCTCTGATAACCAAACCCCGCCTTCAGCTGGCGCGACCGCGGAAAGGTTTGACGGCAACTCTAGACGGTGCAGAGGATTTATAAATCAATGCGAGATCCAATTTGAATGCCTTCCCCAGAACTTCCCCACTTCTCGGGCTAAGGTGGCATATGTGATCTCACTGTTAACTGGGGCTGCATTAGATTGGGTCTCCCCTCTGTGGGAATGGGTGGACCCCATTGTGTCCACCTATGAAGAATTTGTTTTAGCATTTAAAATAATTTTCAATGAACCTGGTCGCTCTGCTTCAGCGTCTTCAGATCTACTTCGTGTACGTCAGGGAACCCGATCTGTAGGTCAGTATGTTGTCCAGTTTCAGACCCTGGCATCGGAATTAAAGTGGAACGAGGATGCCCTTAAGGTGTCCTTCCTTTATGGACTTTCAGAGAGGATGAAGGACGAACTGGCCTCCAGAGATTTGCCAGAATCCTTCGCTGATGTCATCTCCCTCTGCATCAAAATTGACCTTCGTCACCGGGAGCGGTGGGCTAGTAGAGGAAGAGGTGAACGTTTTCCAGCCCGTTCTTCTTCTACAAGTCAGCCATTGCCCTCTTCGGTTAGTGAGGAGGAACCGATGCAAGTCAATAGATCCAAACTCACTCCTTCGGAACGCAATAGACGCTTCCAAAATAAACTATGTGTCTACAGCGCTGCACCTGACCACATATTGAAGAATTGGCCTCTGCTTGCAGGAAATGCGAGACCCTGACTGAAGTAGGGAGCATTCAGTTGGGGGTCATCCTCAAGTCATCCCAAATATCAGATAGCCTTCTACAAGTGTCGCTTTCCCATAAGTCCAGGATAAGAAGGATCAAAGCCTTAATTGATTCCGGAGCCGCAGGAAACTTTATTTCAGAAAAGTTAATCCAAACTCTATGTATCCCAGTCATTTCCTTACATAATAAATTATTACTCTCCGGTTTAGATGGTAAAACCATTTTGGGGGCATCTATTTATTTTCTCTCCCATCCCGTATCTATCAAAATAGGATGTCTGCACCAGAAAATGCTGGAGTTTTTTGTGTTGCCCGAATCCTCCTATGAGTTAGTGTTAGGATTGCCTTGGTTAAAAAAACCCAACCCTGTTTTCGATTGGGATAAAATGCAAATCCTATCTTGGAGTCCAAATTTATTTCAGGGATGTTTGACTAAGGTAATTCCCGTACGTAACCAAACAATGGTTACCAACACGGCTGGGAAATCCTCCTGTTCTGAGATTTCTAAAAACCCCTCTCAGTCCTATTTACCCGAGATCTTTGCTGTTGTGTTCTGTGAGCAAGCGGCGGATAAACTTCCTCCGCATCGACCATGGGATTGTACCATTGATTTGCTTCCTGGGAAGATTCCTCCAAGTGGCCGTGTTTACCCCTTGTCCATTCCAGAAACCACTGCCATGGCAGAATACAAAAAAGAAAATCTTGCTAAAGGGTTCATCCGGCCATCCTCCTCTCCTTCCGGGGCCGGGTTCTATTTTGTAGGGAAAAAGGATGGAGGGCTCCGTCCCTGCATAGACTACCGGGCCTTAAATCAAATCACCATAAAAAACCGGTACCCCTTACCTCTAATTTCCGAACTTTTTGACAAGGTCCGAGGGGCTTAGTTTTTCACCAAGTTAGATCTGTGTGGCGCTTATAATTTAATTCGAATAAAGGCTGGAGACGAGTGGAAGACCACGTTTAATACCAGAGATGGCCACTTCTAGTACCTTGTAATGCCATTCGGTCTTTGCAATGCACCAGCTATATTTCAAGGCTATGTCAATGAGATCTTCCAGGACATTCTCTATAAATTCGTTGTAATTTATCTCGATGATATTTTGATTTTTTTCTGAGGATTTGTAGAGTCATCATAGTCATGTACGGGAGGTGATGTCCCGCCTTCGTGATCATTGACTTTTTGGGAAACTATCTCAATGTATCTTTGACCAAACAGAGGTGCCTTTTCTGGGACATATAATCTCCGGGAAGATTCTTCAAATGGACTCTGACAAATTAAAAGCCATCTCTGAATGGCCTTTGCCTACTTCATTAAAGGCCACTCAGTGGTTTCTAGGATTCGCAAACTATTACAGGAGGTTCATTCCTCACTTCTCTACATTGGTATCACCCATCACCTCCCTTACGAGAAAGGGAGCTAACCCATCCAATTGGCCTGTTCCAGCGATCCAAGCCTTTCAAAAGTTAAAAACTGCTTTCTCCAGAGCCCCAATTCTCTGCCAGCCTCAAGTGGACAAGCCATTCACAGTAGAGGTGGACGCATCCTATGTTGGAGTAGGGGCGGTATTGTCTCAAATCGCCGAAGACGGGAAAACTAATCCCTGTGGGTTCTTCTCCCATAAGTTCTCTCCCGCAGAGAAGAATTACATTATCGGCGACCAAGAACTTCTAGCTATATGATTAGTACTAGAGGAATGGCGTTATCTCCTTGAAGGGGTTAAATTTCCAGTCACGGTTATCACAGACCATAAAAATTTGATCTGCAAACTGCACATCGGCTGAACGCCAGACAAGCTTGATGGTCACTTTTTTTTTCCAGGTTTAACTTAAAACTTCAGTTTCATCCAGGTGTGTAAACAAGAAGGCTGACGCATTATCCTGGGAAAATTTTTGTTGCCTCTAATTTACGTAAAAAATTATTGACTTGGGCTCATGCATCCCTGTTTGCGGGCCACACTGGAATCACCAAGACTTATCAATTCCTACTTCGGTCCTACTGGTGGCCCATTATGAAGGAGGATGTCAGGGAATTTGTCCTATCTTGCGTTAAATGCGCTCAGCATAAGACATCTTGTAGGAAGGTGGTTGGTCCTCTACGCCCCTTACCAATTAAAGTTGCTCCATGGTCCCATATTTAGATGGACTTTATTCCTGAACTACCTCGGTGCAGGGGGCATAACACGATATGGGTGGTCGTGGACCGCTTTTCTAAAATGGCGCATTTTGTCCCACTAGTTGGTCTTCCATCGGCTCCCCTATTGGCTAAAATTTTTATTCGAGATATTTTCAGATTGCACGGTCTTCCAATAGAAATAGTGTCTGACCGGGGTGTTCAATTCGTGGCCAAATTCTGGAGAGCCCTGTGCAACACATGTAGAATTAAATTTAAATTTTCCTCGGCCTACCACCCACAGATGAATGGTCAAACAGAAAGAGCTGGAGACCTTTATTAGGCTCTTTGTGTCATCCTCCCAGGATGATTGGGTTGATCTCCTACCTTGGGCAGAATTTTCTCACAATTATAGGTACCACTCTTCCTCTAAGTCCAGTCCACTCCTTTCTTTACAATCTTTGGGAGACATCCTCGAATTCTGGATTTCCAGGATCTCCCACCAATGGACAGTCCAGCAGTAAACAAGGATATCCAGTCTCTCTCAGCCCTTTGGAGTAAGATTCACAATTCCTTAAAACAATCCTCAAGAAATTATAAAAAATTTGCGGACAGGAAATGTTTGGCTGTTCCATTGCTGAGAGTTGGGGACAGGGTTTGGTTATCCTCTAGGAATATTCGATTAAGAGTACCGTCTATGAAATTTGCTCCACGTTTTATTGGCCCGTATCGTGTCCTCAAGGTGATCAACCCAGTAGTCTATAAATTGTAACTTCCTCCCCAAATGAAGATTTCGTACACTTTCCACATTTCCCTTGTACGACCTCTGGTGCTTAACTGTTTTCAAAATTCTTCCCCCAAGTTCCCTCAAGTAAAAATGTTGCAGGGTACTGAATTCGAGGTGGAAAAGATTCTAGACTCTCGGCACAGATTTAATACTCTCCAATATCTCATCGATTGGAAGGGCTATGGGCCCGAGGAAAGAGCTTGGATCAAAGCCTCCGATATACACGCTTCATGAATTAATTCGGAACTTCCATAAAAGATTTCCGGATAAGCCTGATGGGTGTTCGGTGCCCTCCCTCAAAGGGGGGGGGGGGGTGCTGTCAGGGCTCATACGGGGATCGGCTCTCTCTTACCATCCCGCCGGCCAGCTCTGACATCCCGGGCGGTCGAGCAGCTGGCGTGGTGGCGGGGGAGAAGCTGAGTATTCTCCCTGCATGCAGTTGTCTGCGGGTGGTCCGGTGTTGGGGATCGTAGTTCCTGACATGGGTGCCGCCATGACAGTCGGCCCATGTGACAGTATCTTCGTCCCTGGATAGGTGAGCATTCAGCTGATGCTGTGCACCTATCATAGGGTTCCCCTGGGTATATTATGATCCCACAGGTTACAGGAAGTTGCCTGAACAACGGTTGTCTCCTAGTGCCTTAGTTGATTTCCCAGTCCAGGTTCTTGATCCATCGCGTCAGCAGCAGCAGTGTGTTACCATCTCTACCTGTGTGCCTCCTGTCTCTGGTAATTCTCTGTGCAGCAATGTGTTACCACCTCCACCTGTGTGTCCGAACGTCTCCAGTGAATTCTCCGTGCCACAGTGTGTTACCACCTCCACCTGTGTGCCCGAACATCTCTGGTGGATTCTCCGTGCAGCAGTGTGTTTCCACCTCCACCTGTGTGCCCAAACATCTCTGGTAACCCTCCGTGCAACAGTGAGTTACATCTCTACCTGTGTATCTAACATTCCTAGTGATCTCCGTGTCAAGTGTTTAAAATACATCCTAAACCTCATTGTTGGTGATACTGTTTAGTGCCTTACTCCAGGCATTTTTCTCTTAGGGCCATGGTTGTCTGTGTCTCCATTCCCACGGGGCTTGGGTACCTGGTCAAAGGACCGTGACCTGCTCACAGGGTGCAGCTAAGCCCAAATCCCGCTTGGAGGGGTCACTGGCGAACACCATCCTGTGGGTTAGACTCCGCACCTTTGCCCAGGTCTCGCCAACACCCAAGATCTGTGGATGAGGAGAACATATATCCAGGCCCCCCTGACTCCGCTTCCTCCTGCAACTAAGACCCACAGCGTCCCATACGTTAGCTACAGACGTGACACTAAGTATAACCAGTATTGGGGTGGGTATCCTTTAGAGGATTATCATACTATGGTGGGCAAAGTTTTAAACCAGACTGACTGTTGGGTGTGTTCTCATGTGCCCCAGGGACAGCATAATGTAGGGTTAGTGCCGTTTCCATTAAATGTCTCTGAGGTTTTAGAACTGCAACAAGGGAAGATGCTGGATGGAAAATTTCTAAACACCAAACCACCTCATTTTAAACTCCACCAGTACCGAGTAGATAAATCACTTTTCCGTTTGAACATCACCAACTCCAATAAACCAGGAAGTTGGGAGGTGACTGGGAATAACCAAACGATTACCTTCTCACTAAGAGCTGATTATGAGCCTATAAAGTTTGAACTGTTACACACAATTAGGTTAAACGGGAGACACTTCCGGCATCGGTATACATTAAGTAACATCAAAGAAATAGTTGGCAGAGTAATAGAAGGGTACTGTGCCAGGGTGATACAACCAGAAACGTGTATTAGCCAGATGGGAGAACCTGAGATAGAATCATTTGCTAGGGAAATGTGTTGGATTATCATATTACACTCTATTCCTTATGTTCTCCCCGATGATGTATATTTTATATGGGGAAGGGAAGCGTATAAATGGCTCTCTCTGAGTTCCGAAGGTTTGTGTTATATGGGAAGAGTACTTCCAGAGGTTATGACCCTTACACATGATGAAATGCTTGGTATTCATAAAAACACACCATCACCATAACTTCACACATAGTATGAACACAGAGACAAAAGAAATATGATACCTGGTGATGTACATAAAGCCACACAGTTAATTAGTGAGACAACTGGCTTTCAAGTTTTAGTTGAATTGGATCCCACCAGGATTGCTCGGGGTACACTAAATTTCAGATATATTCAAGATCTTGCTAAATTAATAGATAATATCACAGAGATGTATGATGACACATTTAGGTATAAAGGTAAGGAGTACCTACAAGAAAGAACTGGTGCAACACAGATTATTTTTAAATTATTTAACAGCTGTCACTGGAGGGTAAAAGTGTTGCACATACATTGCAAACGATACCAATGACCCCAATAGATAGACCGAAAGATGATAGACCGGAAGATGGATGAAATTCTGCAGTTAAAATGGGAATTTCGAAAGAACCATAATGCTTCAGTGGCTGAAGTAGAGGAGAAGGTAGAGGAATGGGTTTCTTGGTTGAACCCAGTGAAATGGTTCTCCGGTCTAGGAGAGTGGGTCCAGGAAGTGGTTGCGAGCATAGGTAAACTCCTGATCCTTATATTGGTTGTCATCTTAGTAATTGGCTTATGTGTCAGGTGTGTTCCTACTGTGTTGAAATGTGGAAAATGTAAACATAAGGTAAATCGAAGGAATGAGTTTATGATGATGGTTAGAAGTAACAATATGAATACTGAGGTAAATGTAGGACTACATTACAACCCTAAACTAGAAGTTACCATCAGATGATGTATAAGATTTAGCATGAAATAATTATGAAATGTTAGTTTTAAACACCTTAAATAATGTAAGTCCCTATTTCCCTTCAAGACTTCCTTTATAGGATTGGTGCATCCCCACATCTTTCCCATGATCTCCCAAGATCCACGGTGTGCGTATAAGGGTAGTTTTATGTCCCCAAAAGACACACTATTGAATATTCATATGACCTTAGAGATAATCCGGATTTATGGAGCTTACAATAACGTTTCCCGGACCAAGGCAAAATGGCGCCGATGTAATTGCGGACTCGGATGCCGCAAGTAGAATTAGATTGAACATTTTTTTCCCCTTTCCCTCCCTACACATGCGCATTGCATGTTTTGAGGCTGATACCACAGTACCAAGGAAGAGGAAGTGATGTAGACAAGGGGCGGAAATGAGGAGATGGAGGGCGAAACCCGGGCAATCCAGTGATAGGACCTTAGGGACAATCCGGATCCAGGACGGTGATGAAAATAAGCAACTCAATGGAGTGTATAAATTATATTTAATTATGTGCATTATCCATTATGGTGGAAAATCCGACATGCGATTCCGGAAGCTGGTAACCGGAAGTGACGTCATACTTGGCTCTAATGAGGAAATTGAGTCCTGTTTACAGTGTATAAAAAGTGGAAACCCCCTACTAGCAGCACCCCTTGATGAAGTCCCGCAGTGGATGAAACGCGTTGGGATAGCTGCCTCTTGCCTGATGAACTATTACAGATAAGCACTATATGAACTCTCTAAAGAACTTTTTACTGAATTTCTAAACAGTTTTAAAACTTTTAAAAAAAATACTATCTGATGAAGTTTTAGCTGTTTTTACATGTTTGCTCATATACATACATCCCTTTGTGCTTTTATATTTTGATAGAGCATCAACTTTGGTTTTTTTAAAATATTTATTAGCACGTTTTGCACTTTATGTCATACATAATTTTGCACTTACTGTGATAATAGGAGTATATAGCATGCTACTGTATACAGACACATGTCCGTGCTGTTTTTACATTTGTTGTGTTTATTAAATAGATATATGATATCTCTGAATATTTATTGCTTGTAGCATTGGCACTTTATATATATTTTGCACACTTTGCACATCACTTGGTTCAGTATACATCAGTCGCTATATACCTAGTAGATTTACGCCATATACTATGATCAGCCCTGCAAAACACGTACCACGGTGTACTTCACAAACACGTAGATGCACAACGCCAACTAGCGTGTTTTCTTAATATCCCAATACTTACACACTGCACACTTACATAAAAAGGTTCCCTAGCATTAAGGTTAATATTTAAGGTTTTATTAATTATCAGTAATGTTGTGAAATACATGTTATTTGATATCTAAGGTTTAGTACATGATAAGCAGACCATGTTTGGTGTCATTATAAACCACTGTGTCTTTGCAGATTTCCGGTTCCATCGGTGAAGAAATCGCAACATGTGTCTGCAAATTATGGATCATAGAGAGTTAGGCATTAAAATGTACTCTGTAATGCAGCCAGTTTAGACTTGTTATTCAGCGTGAAAATGGACACAAAGAGCTGTTGGAGGCTGGACTGTGATCATACGAACTGACCTATGAACTGTACTGTAATAGAAGAACCAGGAAGAAGAACCAATGGAATCATGCCAACCTGTTCTATTGTATTGCCTATCTCTGTAAGATTATATATGCAGGCTCTCTGAAACTAGATGCCAGTCTTCTCTTTTCTTTGCTGTTGACGGAGGTTTCATCTTTGATGCCGCGATCTGGATCCAGAGCGCGTGCGTATGTAACGACTGTACCTTGTGACTATCATTTCTTTGCGCTAATTGTATTTAGATCACAGCATGTAACCATCTGCTCTTTGGTGAATAATATCTTTTTGTGCTTTGGAACCACAATCAAAGTCTGAAAGCAATTTCTTGTGCGACTCATAACGCTAAATAGCGACAATTTTGAGTGTATAGATAGGTAGGAATCGATAACTCACACCACTGAAAATAAGTATGCCACACTCTGTGGTAAATCCTGGCAGAAGCAGGCTTGCGCGCCTGTAGCATCGTGCTGATGACTGAGCTGGAAAAACCCTGGGACGTTAAGACGGATGTCTCAAGAGCCACGCCGTCAAAGACAGACGACCCAGATCCGGGTAAAGGCAGGGCCCCACCCCTGAGACGACAGGTCCTGACGTTGAGGCAGAGGGAACGGAGCGTCGATGGAGAGGCTCCGAAGATCGGAGTACCAAGGACGTCTGGGCCAATCCGGAGACACCAGCAGAAGCATGCCACCGTCCTGCTTGAATTTCCGAAGGACCCGAGGCAGCAGGGATATCGGAGGGAATAGATACGCCAGCTGACAGGTCCATTTTTGCTGACAGCGCATCCACCAGGCTTGCGCCTGCATCTCTTGTCCTAGACCCGTACATGGGCAGCTTGTGATTGTGACAGGAGGCCATGAGGTCCACCTCCGGCAGTCCCCACTTGCCCATGAGTAGTTGAAATACCTATATTACATATAGTGCTATCTTGACATCATACTTCTCTCTGTCAGTCATCTACACTTACCACCTGACCAGTTTACCTATAGAAAAACAATTATTCTGTGGTATCTTAAATTAAATTATCCATTTTTCCCTTGTTTACAGACTTTGCTGAACTGCGGTTCAGTCTTTTCCAACTCCATTCTTCCCACCAGCATACATCACCTGATTTAAAAATTCACATTTTAGTGTGACGTTATGATGTACATTGACTGTGTTATTAATCTGTGTGATATCCCTCTGCCTGTTGCATGGAGATGTCCTCAACCTTTCAGGACTGGTGAACTCGTCTTACAGACCTGGTTTTCTGACCCCGCCAAAATCGCTACTTCCGGTGTTACCGGGCAACCATTGCACATGGTCTGCTCATAGTTCCTACTGCGTAGCCAAAGCAAGTAACCCGCAAGACATCTTTTAAAGACATATTTAAATAATAGAATACCTTCAACGAGAAAAAAATAATTGTTAATCACCACAATTCCAGCCAAGTTGAATACACAAACCCGTAACTTCCTCAGATATTCTCAAGAATCTGTTATCTATAAGTTATGCCTTCTACCATTGTAACTAGACAGAGAGTCACAGCTGTTACACATGATGCGTCCCAACCAGGAATCCGTAGGAGCGACCCACACGACTCCACCCATTGACCGAGCCTTTTATCCAGATATCACACACCCTTGATATAAAAAAAAAACCATTAAGTATCTGAACCTGTTCAAAAATGTGCATAACAATAGAATGCTTCCAATAATAAAAAATAATAATTGCTGATTACCGCAATATTCATCACGTCGAAAAATTTCGAGACCCATGATATTTCCGATATTCTTAAGGAACTTATAGCTATTTTTGCCCTTATACTTAAATCAGGTTCATATTATCAATTACTAACAACAGTCTATTCTTGAATTAACTATACTATATTATCAGTGTATACAAACTATGAAAGACATGCCTCTATAGGAAGTAAGGGTCAGAACTGAAACAACAGATTATCCTATATAACAACAATAAGTGCTTTTACCGCTACATCTCAGATATCCTGCATCACCACAGACCCCAGACATCGGGTCGTCCCTGTTGCACCAAATGTGTACAGCAATCAAAGCCTCCCACAAACCAAACATGTCAGCCTTCACAGGGCCCATAACCGCCCCCATTTCCCTGACAAGACATATCCAGCAACCGGATCATCCCAAACACCGCACCATGCACATCTCCGCAACCCTTTGAATCATACTCAGAACTGAATTCCCTAACCTAAAACAAATCTACAAACTGCTGTATTTACAAGGAAACCCTCAGAAGTACATACAAACACCACACAGATGAGCACATACAATCACATACACAGAAAACCAAGATCATGTTAGCACAAACAAACCACAAACCTCTGCACTGCATGTGTGTGCCCAGAAACTCCACACATCACACAGATCCCTATCCTCCAAGACTGCGCGCAAACCCATACAAATCACAACTCACACGAGTGCCGTACTCCATCTCCGGCACAAACCATGGCCACTCACAACAAAGATTCCAAAACTTGCCAACTATAATGTCCGTGACATCCCCAGACCACCCCACATCGGAACAATCCCTAAATATATATCACATTCTAATATGTAAAACAAAATAATTTTATCATCACTAAATAAATGAATTTCCAGCTACATTCATTTGCTTCAAATATATATATATATATATATATAATTAGTCATATGTGCATTGGCTGCCATTACTTATGAATTCCCCAGTACTTTAAAAACATTGTGCATGTGTGACTTTAATGCCCAATTTTCACTGTAAATATGCTTCCAGGTGTCCTCAACAGAATTAATGTAGTGATATACCGTGAATGAATGTGTGAGAAGTGTATATGCGTGTATGTATGTATGTATGGGGGATAAATACTGTATGTTTAAGGGACTGTAAATTATTAATCTGCACTTCCGGCCTGACTGTTAGATTTTTCTCCAAGATTTATCTATAGACTCTCAGAGAAAATAATTATTGGTGTATGGATGCGCATGGATTTGTGTTGTTTTGAATGGCATGGTAAGGCCCCATGGCAATGCAGCCATGAAGGTATAAAGAGGTCTACTGTACCAAGTGGGAGTGTGTTATTACAGATATGACATAGGCACAATACAAGATACCTTTTGCATAACCAGGAATTACCATTTCTTCAACAATAGAGCCAGTATTTAAATGTGACTCCAGTCCTGTGAAAACACTCATTTTTGGAAGGAAACTATTATCTTGTATAACCATAAAAAAAATGAACATACGTAAGTTTATAATGAGTACTATGAGAATTCAACGCTGGAGTGATATTCTTATTGAGACGGTCACCTTATAATTTAATTAAACATTCTATCTATGGTAATTTAGAATCCCCAAAATTCCCAAGCCCAATATTTACTGTAAACACAGACATCTTACTTTCCTGAAATGCACACTGATGAAACCACTTAAGTATCTAAATGTTAATAATTGCTCTTTTATAGCAATGATAAATTATTTTGCTTAACCACACACATTTTTCCTTTAAACCATTTTACATTAATCTCACCAATTTCAGTCATGGCTGATTTTATAGTGGGTTTATTTTCTTCCTTAGAAACATTACCTTAAAGTGCCTTAACACGGGAGAAAAAAAAATATTACTTGTTACATTTTTATTATTATTTTAATTATCGGCTTGTACCATTAACTTCCATCGCATAGGGCGACAGAAGTATGCTTGCGCCATCTTGCGTCAAACGCTACCTTAAACACATGTTCCCCTCGTGCTGCCACAACTTTAAACAATCATTAAACTTTACCCTTTTCTTCAGAGACTTCACTAAACATATACTGTCTCTGAGATTGTTCAGAACCTCCTTATCAAAGCCGCCAATTTTGGTAAAAGGTTTCACATTAGTTCTCATCATCTTAACCCATACATCACAGTACGCAGTTGCATACGTACCGTACTTAGGGCCTGATTCAGAGCCACTCGTAAGCGGCAGCTCGTTCGCTCTGAGCGATGTTTGCCCAACTGCGCATGCGTACGGATCGTTATACGCATGCACGAACCAGTCAGTGCGGCCGAAATTCATGTGCTCGCAAAATAGCGAATGCCTGCTAATTTCAGTGACAGAATGAGGCGTATGTGGGTGGTAACAGGGGAAGGTGCTTGAAAACGGGGAGTGGAGATCCGATCGCAGGCGTGCTTAAAGGTCAAAACGGGCGTTTTAAGGGAGTGCATAATTAATCCAGCAGCGTCATTGACCACGTCACTTGGTTTTTTTTAACTCAGAACTGCTCGCAAAATAGTGGTAGCAAAAACCAACCACAAGAATAGCGAGCAGTTCATACGCTGGTCGATGTACTCGATTAATCTAATAAATAGCGGACATGACATATGGTGCGAGCGGCCAGGGGGCGTATTTTTCAAATTTACGTTCGCATGTTTTGCTCGCTAGTTCAGACTTAGAGGCGTGAACAGACCGCAAAGTGCGAACGGTTCATTTGAATAGCCACCCCTTTTTAGAAAACGAACGACCGCAAATAGCGAGCGGCTCTGAATGAGGGCCTTAGTATGCATTATATGCCGTGCCGAACCAATCGGCGCTTCCAAGAGCAGCACATCATCTAACATCGCTACCGTTTGCTTGGCTCCCATCTTGGGGGAAGAAACACTAAACTTTTCAATAGAGATATAAATCGATGAAAGAATGTCAAGGCTACTTTCACTTACCTGTGGACGATTTAACAGGCCGCGCCCACACACCTATGGAAGAATAACCAGGCTGCTTCCACGCACCTAAGCCCTTGTTGAGTTCTTTGCACTTCTAGAATTTAAGCATTCCAATAACACTTATCCTTTTCAGTGATTTCATCCACCACTACTCAGTTCACAATCACAATATGCCACAACCGTGCAGTTCAATCACAATGCCCAATAACCCTAACTGATCACTGGATGCTGCGATCACACTGAGAGCCGATACCTAACACAAACAACAACAACTACACCTGCTGTGTGTATAGACATCCGGTATCTACTACCGAACCACTAGGCCGACACCAGGCGCCTAGCCCCTAAGAGTCCTATGATACCCCTAGCTAGGGAACACGTTACTCCTACCAACACACGTTCACTGTTACACACCTTTTTCTGCGCAGAAAAATAAACGTTTTCCCAGATATGGCAGCACCGACTAAGATATTTAAAACAATGCTATCACGCTATCAATATCACAATGCAATCTCAACAGCTTTGTTTAAACACATGGCAGCAATACAGGAAATACGTATACGCTATTGTGCGACTTCCCCTTTTAACATGAAATTTTATCAACGAAGGAAAAACTTTTTCCTTCCTTGTCCCTGGATTCTAATCAGCGCTCCTTGAACTCACACAATAATGGATAGCGGTCTCTCAGCAACAAAATGGTAGCAGGTATTCGAAGGCAAAGTGTTCTTTCCTGCTTATGGCGCCGTCCACCCTTTTGGTGAGAGACCCATAATCGGGTGTTACAATGTAAATTGGTAGCGTGATTTCACTGGATGAACCCCCATTTATGAATTCCTAATAAACCTTTATACCCAAAATGTCGCTATTTTAGCGTAAACTGTCGCACAATAAATAATTGCTTTCCAGCCCAACTGTGGTTCCAAAACACAAAAGTAATATTATTCACATAAGATGATACATTAACAAGGTGCAAAAAAAATTATACTTACGCATGCACACTGGCCCAGTATGCAGTATTTCAATCCTGAATTCTGCGGTCACCATCACCCAAGGATATGGAGGAAATGACTGCCTACTGCCTCAGCTCACAAGCCTATATTCGGTACAGAGAAAAACAAATAGGTGCGCTAACTGTTCAATATCTAATATAAAAACTTGCAGCTGATACCAGAGGGGCTTCTGCATTAGGCCCTCAAAACAAGATAGAGAAAAGAAATAAGATATCTGTGCTGGTAATTATATATAAATATATGACACCTAAATAGTAGAACAGATATAAATAAAATTGATTCAATAGTGAACTGCAGTTCAATAAAACATACACATAAGTAACAAGTATTGTTAAAAATTGTAGCCATAAATGATACAAACAGCCATGTAATTGGGATAATGTTTCAGAGAAATTGCATCCAATAATTCACAACGGCTAGCTTAATATCCAGTGAAACGGAATAGGCAATTCACACTATGGTATGTGCAAATAGGGCTGCCCAATAATTAGAAATGTGGTTCAGTAGCTGATGAGTGTCCCAAGTCGCTCTCACATCCCAATAGGTATAATCCGTAGATTGAAACTCCTTACCCCACAGAGGCTCACAGGATGGAAATGTAGCGACAATGATAGTCAGCTGAATATCGCCGTTATGGCGGCTCCTGCCCGCACTCTGGGTGGATAACGGAGATCCGTTGATTGATAGGTGCAACGTGGTGCACAAAGGGTGCCAAAGCAGGGCTGGACAGTGCCAACGGAGCGGCACCCGCACACACCACAGGCGGGTGGGCACCAGCCCGCATGGAGAGGACACCGCGGCACAGGAGCCCCAGGAGGAGAAGGACACCAGCAGCAGTCAATAGGCACGTGTCCGTCCTGACCTCGCAGGAGCCCAGCGGCTGATGGAAATAGAGTCAGATAGCCGCTAAGTGTTGTATAAGCGGCTGCCAGGAGCTAGGCACACGGGGATCCAGCTGGCTTGAAGCGGGGAGCCCGGATAACAAACACTTGAACAGAGTGTACAGCAGGAATGTATGAAGCGGTCGGCAGTTCACTGGTTCCTTGACGTGTTTCTCCCCATGTCAATCCTCTATAGGGAGGGTTTTTAAACTCAATGCAATTATGTAATTAGTGATCATTGTGTCCATCTGTGTGGCTGACTTAATACAGCCCTCCACTATTGATAGACACATTCCACTCCTCACAAAGCAGTATATAACATTCTTAACATAAACACAATTATTTGTTGTATAGACACAAAAAGAGACAATAAAAAGACAATAATAGAGACAATGAAATTGATAACCAGTAGATAATATATTATAAAATACTAACAGGTCTAAGGATATTAATACAAAGGTGGAAACATCCTAGATAAAGAGAATATACACATATATCTCTCTCTCAGGGTCCCTCATGTAAGCCATCGGTAGGCTATACTCCAAATTAACAAAAACAGATTGTAAATATCACCTAAAGAACCTATATAAAAACCAGACTAAATAAATTACTGCAAGTATACAGGTATATAAACCTAAATATGACACCTATTCTGTATACAAAGTATAAACATGATATATGACGGGTTAGTAGGGTATGAATATTAATATAATTTTTTTTTTATATATATATAAAAAAATATAACAACTATATATATTGACATAAATCCAAATCTGTGCTAAACTCCATTGCTAATCAAAATCCATATCTATTGTTTCATTGAGACCATCTGGGCTCATGGTCCGTAATGTGAGGATCCAAAAGGACTCTCGCATACATAGTTTGCGGAATCGATCCCCTCCTCTTGATGTGGGTGCTATGTGTTCAATACCCACAATCGTAAGTGATCCTGGATCTTTGGCATGCACTGTACTAAAGTGTCTAGACACACTATGTTTCTCGAAGCCGTTAATGATGTTCCATCTGTGTTCACAGAATCTGATCTTAAGGGATCTGGTGGTACGGCCTACGTAATATAGTCGGTACGAACACTCCAATAAGTAAATGATATAGGTACTATTGCAATTTATGAAGGATTTAATTGAAAAGACTATCGGAATCCCTAGTCATAAATGTAGAGGTCCTATGTCTAATGGAATTACATGTAATACAACGAGTGTGTCCACATTTATAGCACCCAATTAATTTAGGCAATAGACTCGAAGCATTAGAACACGCTGACAATTCACTTCTGTGTTTATTTTTATTAGTATTCAAATTACCTTTCGAAAAAAAGCTAGGGGCTAATAAATTCTTTAGATTATTTGCTCTTTTGAAAATGACCTTTGGACCTAGTCCAACCTGTGACTTCAAAAGAGGATCCATCTGCAGAATCTTGGAATTATGTCTAACAATATTCTTAATTTTATGTGCACAACAATTAAACTTAGAAACAAAAATATTCGATTTGTCAAAAACATTTTCATCATTTGGGATACTTCTATTTCCTCTATCTTTATGAACTAATAGATCATTGCGGCTGATCTTAGATACTGACTGCACTGCATTATTTAATATTCTATCAGGATAATTCTTTTCTTTAAATACTTTATCTCTTATTGTGATTACTGTGATAATCTATGTAATTATAGGAATCAACCTCCTTCCGATAGGTAGAGGTCTCAATCCGATCATCAATAACCTCAAGCTTGATATCTAGGAAGGTAATACTAGTGGGGTGACAGGTGCTCGTGAATGTGAGATTAAAGTTGTTAGAATTTAAATGCCTAATGAACTCAGAAACCGTATCATCATCACCATCCCAAATAAAGAATAAATCATCAATAAATCGACGATAGAGGACCAGGTTCACACCGAATCCGCAAACCGACCCATATAGAGGTTGGCGAAACTCGGCGCGAACCGGGTCCCCATCGCCGTGCATTGTAAATAAAATTGTGAATCAAACAAAAAATAATTATATTTAAGTATAAATGAAATTGATGATAAAATAAACTCACGCTGTCTCCCTGAGACGACATCATCACGCAGTAAGTAGAACTCTATAGCTTCCAATCCTCCCTCATGAGGAATATTAGTATAAAGTGAACTTTATAGGTTTGAGGACTCATATGTGTGGGGGGGGGGGTGCGAACCTGGTCCTCTATCGTCGATTTATTGATGATTTATTCTTTATTTGGGATGGTGATGATGATACGGTTTCTGAGTTCATTAGGCATTTAAATTCTAACAACTTTAATCTCACATTCACGAGCACCTGTCACCCCACTAGTATTACCTTCCTGGATATCAAGCTTGAGGTGATTGATGATCGGATTGAGACCTCTACCTATCGGAAGGAGGTTGATTCCTATAATTACATAGATTATCACAGTAATCACAATAAGAGATGGCTGGAGAATATTCCCTTTGGACAGTTGCGACGTATTCGTCGCAACTGTTCAAGGAATACGTCCTATGTTGAACAATCCACTTTATTAGTGGAAGTATTTAAAGAAAAGAATTATCCTGATAGAATATTAAATAATGCAGTGCGGTCAGTATCTAAGATCAGCCGCAATGATCTATTAGTTCATAAAGATAGAGGAAATAGAAGTATCCCAAACGATGAAAATGTTTTTGACAAATAGAATATTTTTGTTTCTAAGTTTAATTGTTGTGCACATAAAATTAAGAATATTGTTAGACATAATTCCAAGATTCTGCAGATGGATCCTCTTTTGAAGTCACAG
This sequence comes from Taudactylus pleione, assembly GCA_031769625.1. Lineage (NCBI taxonomy): Eukaryota > Metazoa > Chordata > Amphibia > Anura > Myobatrachidae > Taudactylus > Taudactylus pleione. Next base: position 6,431,239 of record JAUIMM010000043.1, on the reverse strand, counting down.
GTTGGACTAGGTCCAAAGGTCATTTTCAAAAGAGCAAATAATCTAAAGAATTTATTAGCCCCTAACTTTTTTTCGAAAGGTAATTTGAATACTAATAAAAATAAACACAGAAGTGAATTGTCAGCGTGTTCTAATGCTTCGAGTCTATTGCCTAAATTAATTGGGTGCTATAAATGTGGACACACTCGTTGTATTACATGTAATTCCATTAGACATAGGACCTCTACATTTATGACTAGGGATTCCGATAGAGTCTTTTCAATTAAATCCTTCATAAATTGCAATAGTACCTATATCATTTACTTATTGGAGTGTTCGTGCCGACTATATTACGTAGGCTGTACCACCAGATCCCTTAAGATCAGATTCTGTGAACACAGGAGGAACATCATTAATGGCTTCGAGAAACATAGTGTGTCTAGACACTTTAGTACAGTGCATGCCAAAGATCCAGGATCACTTATGATTGTGGGTATTGAACACATAGCATCCACATCAAGAGGAGGGGATCGATTCCGCAAACTATGTATGCGAGAGTCCTTTTGGATCCTCACATTACGGACCATGAGCCCAGATGGTCTCAATGAAACAATAGATATGGATTTTGATTAGCAATGGAGTTTAGTACAGATTTGGATTTATGTCAATATATATAGTTGTTATATTTTTTTATATATATTTATATAAAAAAAATTATATTAATATTCATACCCTACTAACCCATCATATATCATGTTTATACTTTGTATACAGAATAGGTGTCATATTTAGGTTTATATACCTGTATACTTGCAGTAATTTATTTAGTCTGGTCTTTATATAGGTTCTTTAGGTGATATTTATTTATTTACAATCTGTTTTTGTTAATTTGGAGTATAGCCTACCGATGGCTTACATGAGGGACCCTGAGAGAGAGATATATGTGTATATTCTCTTTATCTAGGATTTTTCCACCTTTGTATTAATATCCTTAGACCTGTTAGTATTTTATAATATATTATCTACTGGTTATCAATTTCATTGTCTCTATTATTGTCTTTTTATTGTCTCTTTTTATACAACACTTAGCGGCTATCTGACTCTATTTCCATCAGCCGCCGGGCTCCTGCGAGGTCAGGACGGACACGTGCCTATTGACTGCTGCTGGTGTCCTTCTCCTCCTGGGGCTCCTGTGCTGCAGTGTCCCCTCCGTGCGGGCTGGTGCCCACCCGCCTGTGGTGTGTGCGGGTGTCGCTCCATTGGCACTGTCCAGCCCTGCTTTGGCACCCTTTGTGCACCACGTTGCACCTATCAATCAACGGATCTCCGTTATCCACCCAGAGTGCGGGCAGGAGCCGCCATAACGGCGATATTCAGCTGACTATCATTGCCGCTACATTTCCATCCTGTGAGCCTCTGTGGGGTAAGGAGTTTCAATCTACGGATTATACCTATTTGGATGTGAGAGGAGCGACTTGGGACACTGATCAGCTACAGAACCACATTTCTAATTATTGGGCAGCCCTATTTGCACATACCATAGTGTGAATTGCCTATTCCGTTTCACTGGATATTAAGCTAGCCGTTGTGAATTATTGGATGCAATTTCTCTGAAACGTTATCCTAATTACATGGCTGTTTGTATCATTTATGGCTACAATTTTTAACAATACTTGTTACTTATGTGTATGTTTTATTGAACTGCAGTTCACTATTGAATAAATTTTATTTATATTTGTTCTACTATTTAGGTGTCATATATTTATATATAATTACCAGCGCAGATATCTTATTTCTTTTCTCTATATTCGGTACAGGTTTCAAAGACAACAAAGGCATAGAATAACAGATGCTCATTGGTTTTTGCTTCATGTCACTCAGTTCATTGGTTAGTTCATATGGTGTCGACAGCTTTCCACTGCTTCTTTGTGTAGCTTTCCCTCCTGAAGAACTAATAAAGAAAAACTACATACAGAGATAGATTCTAACCTATAATTCATATCTTGCGAATGCATGCTGCGATCTCCTTGCCGATAGAACCGAAAATCTGCAAATAAACTGAGTTTTAGAATGGTACCAAACATGACATGTCTACTAGCTTCTATACCTTAAATATCATATACAACATAATTATTTGCTAATAAAACCTCTAATATTAAGCTTTTAATGTGGGGGAACCTTTTTATAAGTTTTGGTATGTGTAAGTGTGAGAATATTGCGTAGTTTCGCTAATATGTGTGGTGCGTTTGTGTTTTGATAAACATCGCAACTGTGCGCTGTGTGTCTTGTATATTTATGTTTTATTTAATGTGTGTATGCATGTAAGTCTATGTGTGCTATGTAATTTAGGATATTTGTAATGGATTAATATATATTATCCATTTCCAACATATTTTAACATCCAAGCATTGCCTGGACCAATTCTAGTTTTATATCTAAACAGGGGGGGGAGAGACCAACAGCTGCTTTTAGGTGCCACATAGTCTCGTAGCCTGGGACAGGCTATTCTTCACTTAATTAGGATGTAGATGTCAGTTCCTATGAACCAAAACAGCACCGAACAATAGGTACACAACTGCCAATGACTTGCAGGTCCATGACAGTAATTTGTAACTTTACATTTAGACCACTTCCTTTGAGCATACTAGTCTCTGTGTACATTTTAATTAATTTGTTAAAGGCATACTGTATTAGCATGCGGAGTCTCTCAAAACATATGCAAACACCCACAGACATACACACCAAACCTGTTTTCCACACTAAACCTTGTATTTGTGCGCATCAGAAATGGGCTGACACAGAGCAGCGTCCAAGCAATTCGTCATCAAACCATAGACGACTAAATCATTCAGATAATAATTGCAAGCGTTCATAACCAATTATCCGATTTCGACAATAGTGATAAACTGCTGGAAGTTTTACTAGTAACAACAAGTAGTTCACTCTTCCAAGGCCAGACCTTAGCTTCAGCAACAAGTGCACCAACTAAAGAAATACCACAGTGGTTGGTATGCTCTGGTGTCTTATATCTGCCCAGAAGATGTAATAATGGATCACAGTGACATCACTGCATACAAAATGACATATTTCCTCCTGGTAGGGAGAAAACCATCTGCTATTTCCATGAATGGAGCAAACCATTGATGACTAGTTTACACATTATTTAGAATGAGAACTGATGTTATTAGCTAAAGCTTTAATATAGTTCAAAATTAGCTCAAAATTTCTCCCTATATAAAGCATAACCATATATATTTCCATCTCTATAATATCAGTAGTGGTGTCTCCATCATTACTGATGAGGGATGTTTTTCCTTCTTTCTTTTTGTACACACAGGCCATTGCCAGCTTGTTTAATCCCAATATATCTGAAGCAAATATTCTATTTTTCATATAAATAACATCAGGTTATACGAAACATAAATATATAAACTCGCAACGTGTTTAACCAGAATTATATACCTTTTAAATCATTTGAATAATTTAGATAATAACATTCCACACAAGATGTGTTTAAGTAAAAGTGTATTTATAGATTGTAAGCTTGCAAGCAGGGCCCTCTTACCTCTATGTCTGTCTGTTATTACCCTGTTTTGTTCTATCAATGTTTCCAATTGTAAAGCGCAACGGAATATGCTGCGCTATATAAGAAACTGTTAATAAATAAATAAATAAATAAATTTATATTCATGAAATCAATCCTCATAAAACAGTACTAATTTTTAACAATACTAGTCAAAATACAATGAAAGTGAGAGAGTGTGAGAGAGAGAGATGCAAGGGGGATGGTGAGGCCTATATTCAAGATGGCTGCTGAGAAAGCATGGTGAGAGTGTGTGTGGGGGTTGTTAGGGCCCATGTCCTATTGTCCAAACCGCATGGTCTCTAGACAAACTCCATTTTGAAAACTCACATCATACACTCCATTTTGAAAGTAAGAAAACTTGCATAATGTTGTAACTTCTGTAAATCATACATCCATTAATGATCATAATTATAATACCTATAACAACCTATTTGTACTATACAACACCAAAACTAGGTAGAATTATAACTATGATCACAAGACTAGTAATTCACAACTTCCATTGAATCAAGCACATGATTCAATGGGGAAACGTGGAGCACATGGAATTTCCTTTGTTCACACCACATGGAGGTAGCCATCTTTAACAAACTGCAGACTACCTTCCATACGGTAATTACTTATTACCATTCAAAGCTGTTATTAATTCAACTTCCATGATATAACACTGATACCAGCCTATGATTACATCATGATACTATACAAACTTATTCAGATAGTAAGCACCATGTAGTAGCTAAAATACTAGTATGCAACACATACTAAGCCTATCTCTCCCAAGCAGTGCTATTGTTCAAGCATATGGGAAGGCCCTAACACAGCTCACCAGCTGATCTCAAACAATTATATCAACCAGCACCAATCATTACAAATACCATAGTTCTGTTTCACATATTACAAAAACTCCATAATCAATCCCTTTCCTGCATGTTGATAATACAACCAGTATGACCAGACTATTGTACACTACAATATAGATGATAACATAACGGACTACATCACATTATATCATCCAATGTATGCTAACACAGACTTATGAATTCCCTTACCAAACTACAAACTTATTACATACAATCTATATAAGCTAACAGGTTAACACAAAACTAGCTACATATACCCATATTGAATATTACTGTTACAAATTCACTTCATTAATTACATGTTAACACAGCCTTTACCAGACTACAATACAAACTTGTTACACATATATAGGGGTATTCAATATGGGTGCGATAACATCGTTTTTTGCGTTAATATCGCACTTTTTAACGTTTTTGCGTTAATATCACTTGTTTTAGTTTTACACCGTATTCAATTTCAAAGACTTATCGCAGTTTTGAAAAGTCTCTGATAAAAAACGGTGATAACTTTTCACCATTGAATAGGTGTCGAAAAAAAGTGCAGAATTGGGGTTTAGGGGTGCAGGCTTAAAAAAAATAGCCTGCACCCCTGAGATTGACATTTAAAATAGAACTGTGTCAAAAAAAGTTTTAAAAAAAAATAGGGACACCCCAAAAAATGTATTTCAAAATTGGGGTGAAAAAAAAAAAATGGGAAAAAATTGTTAAACAATAGGCAAATAGGTTCAGGGCTATTCTGCATGTATGCGGCAGGTGTTTTCTAGAATAGAATTATAGCGGCAGGTGCACAAATGCAGAATTTTTAAAAACTTACTTTAGGGACATCAAAATATGCTAGTACCCATTTTCATGTACCCCAAATTTGATGGGACCACTTAAAAAAACAACCTAAGTGCTCTTCTGCATCACTTCTTCAATGTCGGGAAAAAAACACCTGCTGCGGCTATTTAAAGCCCCGACTTTCAATTAAAGGCTAAAACGGGGGTACCCATAGTGTTCCCCCATGTTTTTACAACTTTAGGGGGGTCTTACAATTATTTTAAGGAAAAATTCGTAACTTTACGCAAATCCAACTTCGGAGTTTCCCGTTTTCGTTAATTTGATATTGAATACGGGGATAAGCGGGAGCGCGCACCATACCTTTATGCAGAAAAAAACTCCGATATGAAACGTTAACTTCGCCAGGGAAGTTAACCTTTCATATTGAATACCCCTCATAGTCTACTACAGATTGAGATAAACTATCCAAGGCATATTCAAAGCATTACAGCTTGATAACCTTGATGTTAATCACCATATTAAGCACTACATAAATCACTACAAACTTTACTAACTACTTAATACATAAGCCATATCCCTTAAAACACATGATTTCTACATCTTGCCTGTAAGCCATGTGTGGTTGGAGAGACCGAATACTTAGCCTCCAGGTAGATAAACAGCCAGTTTCTCCATGCCTCCAATTGAGATTGCCACTGTTGCCAACTCTGAAATGAGAAACAAGCAACTCTTGAGTGAAACACAAGCCCAACCCAATCCGATAAAGCCCAAAACATAAGCCCAACGTAATATGGTGGTACGGGGTGGGGGTAATTGAATGAAAAAAACAAACGTTATTGTTTATTGTGCATTCTATTAAAATACATATAAATATTTGCAGAACACAACTCTTCCCTGCTCTACGAATAGACTCCACTGTGCGAAGTAAAGCGCAGGGCACTCGACTCGCGGCCTTTTTCGGCAGAGGACGGAATGGTAAAGCAGCACACAAGCAGCTTTGTAATTCTGTCCTTCCTAAAATGCAAATGCAGCAGAAGGTGCCTGAAATCTCCTTGCTGCATCTGCGATCCCAGGCTGTGGACAAGGTGCAGTCTGGGATCACCATTGCAACCATCGATCGCAATGGTTGCACCTTTGGTCAGGTTGCGGTAGCTGAAGCTGGCCGTGTTCTGTCATCCTGCAAGGCCAGGAAGTCTGCATCCATGGGTACAGATCCTAACCTTGCCACTCCTGGAAAACGGGGGCTACATGCCCCCGTTTCCAGGAATGCAGAAAACAGAGGCAACATGCCCCCGTTTCCAGGAACGCAGGCCGTCTCTGCCCCACAAACTCCTCTGCCTGTGCGACATAGCAGGACCCGTTCTGCACATACGCAGATTCCCAAGCAACTAATGTGCACTGTTGAATCAGGCCCTCTGTGCGTGGTAAGTACAGGACAAAAGAGTAATTTAAACAAACACGTCAAAACAAAATAACTGACATATGGGAAATGTAACGTCTATTGATCGTTTAAACGAGTAATTCTAGTTAACCAAATCTATATAACTACATATAAAGTGAGATATACATACAGACAGACAGCTAAACATAAATGGATTGGTGAAGGAGCTATATAACATTTGCTCCCCTTAGTAGTGAGACCTGGCTATCAAGACCAAAAAGAAGCTACCTAAAAAAAAAAATAAGCCCAAAAACAAGCAAGCAACCATCCAAAAAAACAAGCAACTGGAGAAAAAAACAAGCCCAATTCTGCTTGTTTATAAGCGGACTTGGCAACTATGGAGGTTGAATCTTCCTAGTCTGGTTGCCACAGTCAGAGTGACCATGTCCTTCAGTTAGTATAATTAAGCTCTGGAGTCTCTTTGTGAACCCAACTCCGCCTTGAACACACCTGATAGGTATGTTCAAAAGGGGGTGTTTCAATCCTGTCCCAACAGTGAGCCAGCTGTGTGTTTTGAGTATCTGTTATTTTCCCAGCCTCCCACCTTCAAGGTGTCATACCTATACAAAGGCATCCATAACCTTATTGTGTTATCTAGAGCCTCAGGCAGGAAACTGTGGCTCTTAGCTATGGATAAACAAATGCTAATTAAATTGTAGTTTCAGTTAGCCATCTCTATTGATATGCTGGTTTCTATGTATGCCTGTTCTGGGACCTGACTCTCTCTGGAATATGTGAATTACACACATATATATATATATATATATATATATATATATATATATATATATATATATATATATTTGATTCTAGTTGTATAAGGATTTATTATTATTGATTTTAATATACACACTATAACAATTTCATAACCTCTGATAGTCTGATAGTTGTCTCAAGCAGCAGAATTTAGGTAGGGGAAGAAAAAGAAGATAGTTCACTTACTATAAGAAATTTCCTAGCAGCAAATATCTAAAAGTAAAATGTTAACTTGGGACTTCCTGTTAGCTGCCACCCCAACTGATATCCCGCATGCAGCCCAGAATTCTGTATCCAGACTCAGGTGGATGTCACCTAGCACCCGGCACAACTCTACCGGCCTCTACGAGGAAATTTCTTTCTCCATCTATGCTGCCCAAGACACAGAAGTCCTGCACTAAGAAGCGCAAATCCAATGTGCTCACCGTGGGCAGAGCAGTGTCAGCTCCCATAGAGGCTGTACCCCAGCTGCCCCCTTTTCTGGATGTCGATCATGCAATATTAGCCTCTGATCACCTAATCTGTCCTGCTGTGGGCTATTAGAGAAAACATGGGGCCTTGATTGCAGGACTAGGCTACTCAGTTTGCCCAGGCCATGCAGCAAGTTACAACACAGGTGAAACCACTGGAAAAAGACATGGAGATCCTAGATAAGAGATTGGGGGCTAACTGCCAAGATATTAGGGAGGTGCAATCTTCTTCCTCTTGACTGTAAGATACATAGAAAATTTGGAATAAACTTGATCTTGAAAATCACTCACGACGCAATAATCTGCATATAGTGGGGCTGCCAGAAATGGTTAAAGGCCCTGCCCTTTAATTCGTCTCACTTTTAACTACAGTCCGGTCTTGGCGGCTAGGCAAATCAAATACATTACTGTCTTTAATTCGTGTCACTTTTAACTACGGTCCGGTCTTGGTGTCTAGGAAAACAAGATACATCACTGCTGATTGGTCACCTCAGCAGGCGCTGCCGGATGACATCAGTTATTTTATGATGCCTAGATTCTGGCATACAGCTTGGGAGATGACAGAGGCGGTTGCAGGTAAGTGCTAACAACTGGTAATTAGGGTTATGTTTTAGGGTAAAGATGTTGTGCATAACCCGAAATAGTGGCTTAAAGTGGTTTTTTACGTTATATTAAAGTCTTACTGTCATGGACCAGCACCCAGAAGACCTTTGAGTCCATGGATGCAGACTTGAACAACTTGAATGCACTTGTAAGGAAAACATTGCTTTCTTGAATATATGGGTGTACAATTCTTTTGTTGGTCTTGAAACAACCCTTTATAATAACAAATCCACAGATTGTAATACAATTTTGAGTGCCAATAGCCACTATCCACTTGCACTTAAATATGGGGATTACCAGTGTCACAATATATGAGGGAGCTCGGAATAAATTCAGACACTAATATTGCATACACACAGATAAATAGCCTCATTAAAAAAGTCTAATTTATCTGAAATACTCAAGAAATGTTTATTGAGAGGAAAATTAAAATACTCGCATGGAAATTCAACACAAGGAGACAAATAATTTGGTCATAACAACGACCTTTGACACCAATCCCAATATATACTGTAAAGCCATACTTCAGCATTCGGATATAGCAAAAATGGATAAGAAATTCACATTAAAGAGTAGTCCCTCATCTCGTACCGAAAAGGCCCAAATTTGATAGACTCACTGCTGAGACCAACGCTCAATTTTTATATACACTAGAGATCAACATGGCTACATGAACAAAAACCTGGTAGCTATGAATGTGCCGGCTGCACCACCTGTCGTGGCTTGTTAGCTGGATCATTCTTTGAACATCCCCATTGGGTTACAAAGATTATGATTAAATATCCCGTAACGTGTTCAAAAGAATTTGTGGTGTATCTATTGCACTGCCCCTGCAGCCTAACCTATGTCAGTAAAACAGAAAGTCCATCAGAGCAGCACTAACAGCTGGAAATTCATAAATCTGTAGCAAGACATTTTGCATAATTGGGTCACACAAATGGCAAGTCTGAAATATACCATTATGTAGGCAAAATTAATACACAGGCTTCGAATGGTTAGCTGGTTGGGATTGAACTACTATATTCCAATTGTTTTCTGTAGTGACACTATACTCTTATCTGATCCTTCTGGGACACCTTTTTGTAATACTTGGAGATTTTGGCTACTGGTTCACATATTAAACGTTTAGCATTTTCGGCAAGGTTGCTGAGTGAGATCTAAACTATATATAGTTTTATGATTTTCCTAATAATAATATATGGGCACGTATGCATACATTCCTGTATTGCGATAAACTGGGGTAATTTAGCTGGGAAGAGGGGACAGTGGTGCAGTGTCTAGGTGCATAGCATTGGGGTTATAAATCCCAAAGCCTGCTCCGTGTGAACCCCTAGAACCCAGGCTAGCGAGGTCTTCGCCATTAACAACCACCCGTTGTTCCCTTAGACCTAGGATACGTTCACCGGTACTTAGGCAGCCGTCTGGGCATATAACTCGGGGTAGTAGTGATTCACACAAACGTACAATGGGATTCAGTGGTGAGAGGAACAACAGGAACAGAAACAGTATCAGGTAGACTTGGGAGCTGGTAGCAGAAGAAATCACACAATTGATGTGGCATGGAGAGCCGATGGTGCAGCTTGGAGCCGGTTGCAGAAGAGAGTAACAATTGATGTGTCTTTGAGAGCCGATGGTGCAGCTTGGAGCCGGTTGCAGAAGAAAGTACACATTGATGCGGCCTTGAGAGCCGATGGTGCAGCTTGGAGCCGGTTACAGAAAAAAAGTACACAGTTGATGTGGCTTAGTAAGCCGGTAGCTGAAGAGAGTTAACAATTGATGCGGCTACGAGAGCCAGTACACAAGTATGAGTACTAGTTTGTGTACTAAATTAGTGTACTGCGTCCATAAGAGTTGGTACACCAGTTTGTGTACTAATTAGGGTACTGCGTGCATAAGAGTCGGTACACAAGTTTGTGTACTAACTTGTGTACTTATTAGTGTACTGTGGCTTTGATAGCCGGTACACAAGTCTGTGTTCTATGGTATGGCTTTGGGAGCCGGCGGCAGCGAGGAAGCTGCTGATGCGGCTAGGGAGCAGCTGGAGAGGCAGGAGAGCCGGTAGCAAGGTAATACCGCTGGAGTACTCTTCCATGAGGTGATACAGAATACTGACAGTGCGGCTGAGCCAAGAGGACCTACAGGAATGCTATAGTCGGTGAGGCGACAAAAAGCCAACGTGTACAAATAGGTAGACAAACCAATCACACAGTGCTATGGATAACATGTGACCTCCTGAGGCGTGCAGATCGCCTAGCAACTGAGGGAACCAGAACAACAGCGTCATGAGAAGGTAAACTACTAGAGAGGCAAGTCGTGACCGTGACTTGTAACAAATGGTCCATGCGCAGCTTTCCAGGTTAAATTACACAAATAGAGCTTTACTGGTATCAGCATGCAGCAACAAAAATAACAAAAGCCTAGGTCACCATGCAGGGCACTACCTCACTGCTTGGACCCTAACTTTAATGGGTAACTAGTCAGCAAACGTAAAACAGTATCAGTCTTATGTGGTCCTCTTTATCTCGCAGGTCTGGACACTGGACATGGCCTCCTAGCATTCACAGCTCCACTGGCCTGGCTTGGCTGCAACAACCTCACAAAACACAGTCTCAGAGATTTGTGGTCCACCCTGCCTTGCAGATCTGGATATTGCCTCCTGGCCCCCATTGGCCTCCAAGTGCACTGGGCTCTTTGGCTGCCACAGTCCCACTTAGACTGTCTCCACAGGCAGCCTGACTGGTCTGCCTCAGTCCTCTTTGAACTGACTCCACTCAGCAGCTCTTAGGTGTGGTCACACTTCCTTTTTCTTCCCTGTGTGGGCGGATCCCTCCAGCACCACACAAAATCCATGGCTCACTATCGTCCTCTATGCTGTTACTGCAACAGTATGTTTTCATATATCTATTGTTGTATATTGCATTATATATACCCTCTGGTATGTTCAGATGACACCATCATAGTAAATGTATACATACTGTAATTCTCGCTGACATCCGTTGTGAGGTACAATCTTTAGACTGGCCAGTTTACAAAATTTGATTACTTTGCCGTTTCTGGCAACTAGGTGTCCTCTTAGCTTGCCTTGCTTTTGGTCATCCTACATCCAGGTGCTATTTAAAGAGGATCCCAGACCAGGTAGGTAAGGCCATAACTAACTGATCTCTGATTTTTAGGATTAAGATCCCAGAGGGGAATCAAAACGTTGAGAGGGGATTACTATGCTTGATGAATAACATGTCTTCAGTGATGATGTGATAGATTAAACGTATATTTCTGAAATCTGGCAAGTGCCTCCCTAAGCTTTTTTTCCTCTATTGTGTATGCGTGTCTGTGTCTGTCTATTCATCTATATATAGTGCCCTCAAAATTATACACAGACATAGGCACATTGGGTTCAGATAAATGTAGCCCTACCAGTATGTCCTTGGAGTACAGGACAGGATGGGAAGAACATTTAACCTCTACAGATATATAAGCCAGCAATGCTAACCACTGTACTACTATTAATATCCACTAGGCGCAAGAGGATAATTCTCGGTATAAAATGTTTACATAAAAAGATTATCCAAGGTCAACATTTTTATTTTAACAAGTGACCGCATACTTTTACCGTTATATGACCAAAATATTAGGAGTATACATGCACAATAATTATAAATCCAGTCCTAATATAATAATAACAACCTATGCAATGTGTGGCATTATTGCAGAATACACCTAAATTGAGAATTTGTCAGATTGAAAAAGACAGTAATACATAAAGCCATACTTCAGTAAAATGTATGGGATTGGTTTGAAAGCAGATTCTGGTCTAAGCATATATGTACTGCATGTAAATAAAGAATACAGAAATATTTTTATAGCTTTTATTAGTATTGCTCAATTTTGAGCTAGTCTGTATTTAATTGTTCATTTTAGATATCAAATTGCCAAAGAAGGAATATCCTCATATTGTATGACATTCTGCTGATTTTACACAATTGACTTTGTAATTCCTGTGACTTCAAATCTTAAAAACAGAATGTTAAGCTGGCCACACACTAGACCAACTTACATCCAACCAGCCAACTTGTTGATTGGTTGGAATGAAAATCTGGTAAGGTATGAAAGCAAATGACAATCAGCAATTTGCTCCCAAATGCTGGAAAATGGACAAAAACTGTTGTTTGAACAAATTATTTAGATCAAACATTTAACAAACTTGTTTGAACGTCCATTTGCATCTGTTTTCTGCCAGTTAGGAACAAATTGCTGATCATCATTTACTCCCATACATTACCAGATTTTCATTCCAACCAATCAACTAGTTGGCTGGTTGGACAGATAATCTTTAGATGTGTGGCCAGCTTTACTCTCCCCAATATAAAAGTGAATGGTCACCTGTGGCCACCAAACGTGCAGAGGTCTCATCTCTGCCATCCCAAGAAATCAGACTATCACCTGAGGCTGCTACTGAGATCCCAGTAAAATGTGTGCTTTTATGTCATGAAACCAGATTAAGCAATTAACAAACAGCTACTGGATTTTCACACAGATTATCCAATTGTATTTAAGTTATCTAAAATGCATTACCTGACAAACAGTGTGACGGGCTACCTTTATGGAGAGATAACTTTGAATTAGTTGCAGTCGTGTTTATACAAAAAGTGTTGGCTAATCTGTCAGATTCAGACCAAACTGGTTCCAAAAGAGAATACGTAGCCCAAACTGAAATGACTTCCAATCAGTGACCCAGCAGAATGCCATTAAGATGTCACCCAGAACAGTTTAAGAAACTGTTTTCTGATCAATAGCTATATGAAAAAAACACTGCGCTCTGATAATTAAGTGGGAACATATGAGTAACACCTTAGTATATTAAACTCAATTTATTATCTATAAAAAAGATATTAAAATAATGATAGGACACACATATAAATGACATATGAACACATAATAATCACATAAAATCAGCTAAGGAAGCTATATAGATTGTGAACAATAAAGGATAATTAAGATTGTGAATACAGATAAAGGAGATGATCAGGCTCCAATATTAGTAACTCAATCCTTAACTAATTGCTATAGATATATTATGACAATCTGTCATAATATATCTATAGCAATTAGTTTCAATTTTTCAGCTTGAAAAAGGCTACGGTGGTAGCCGAAACGCGTTGATGTGTTCTCTATTCAGCTAATTGGAGCTGCTCCCTGATCAAGATACCTGCAGTTAATGGTCTGCCAGCCGCTCACACATTTTTTCATGAGACTTGTTACCACTACCTAAGTGCGGCTGTACCAGAAGCGGTAATCCACAATTTCTCCTGAGACAGTGCGGGTGCACACCGGATCCTTGTCCACTGACCACACTGTGCTATCAGAGCACAGGCACCCAAGACGCTATCTCTGCCAGTTGAAGGCAGTAGGCACACAGACGGAGATTGGTATTATCCCCCAACACGCAGTGCGCTGCAGTACATCTACCTCTGCCGTCGTCACTCTCTGGCTGGCGGTGCTGATCCACGCTAAGCCACACTAGGTCCTGTGTTTTTAACACTCAGAGATTGTGATAGCAGTCTTCACAGGTAAACCTTTGGCCTCGATCATTGTATATACTCTCAGGTACCTACGTTTGTGTCCTGCAACACATTTCAGGAATTTACAATTATTTCCTGATACAGACTTACTTGTGGTTCTTCATGTTTACAATTTATTGGGGATAACCCACTGTATCCAGGACTTTGATACATGTGTTGGACATAACACCAAAGGCTTCTGTTTTTTCTAAAGGGGAGAGCTACCACTAGCTAGACTGTGTCAATGTTCTCATTTTACATGCATTGCTGATTACACCTGAATTTGGCTATTTAGCTGCAGCTTTACTTTCTGGCACAGATTGTCATAATATATCTATAGCAATTAGTAAAGGATTGAGTTACTAATATTGGAGCCTGATCATCTCCTTTATCTGTATTCACAATCTTAATTATCCTTTATTGTTCACAATCTATATAGCTTCCTTAGCTGATTTTATGTGATTATTATGTGTTCATATGTCATTTATATGTGTGTCCTATCATTATTTTAATATCTTTTTTATAGATAATAAATTGAGTTTAATATACTAAGGTGTTACTCATATGTTCCCACTTAATTATCAAAGCGCAGTGTTTTTTTCATATTGTTCTTGTAAGTGAGGTTGGCAATCACCTCTAAGTTTCACTGCTGCACTGATAATTGACTCTCTGGCTTAATAGCGCTCAGGCTTCTTTCTGTGTGTTCTGATCAATAGCTACCGCACATTTGCAGCTGTATCCTGCTATAATTAAAATATATGCTATTAAACCAGAACTCCTGATATTACCGCACTACTCTGAAACTGAACACAAGTCATTTATGGTTTTTAACTGTGCAATTTTTCCAGATAACTTTTTAATTGTGTGCCTCTGCCTTTGTATTTGACGTTGTAAAGTTCTCACTTTCTTTTTAAGTTTAAGATTGAAAAGGCAACTGTTCTTCTCATTGTGCACTGTTGAATAAGTGTGGTCAACGGTTATATCTGTCCCTTGGTCTCCTCCTAGAACCTCCATGGAGTTGCAGTGTTCTAGGGCTCGGTCTGTATCTCCCAGCCCAATAATTTTTCTTCTGATTCTTTTTCTTGCTCTGATAACAGAAGGCACTGCATTTAGACGCAGTCGAGGAACCAGGGCCCCTGGTCGCAGGATGTAATCTTTGTCTTTAAAATGATCACTGCAGATTCTGGTGGATGAAGATGGCTTCCATTCACTATGCTGAACAGCTTGAACCCATTTGGACAGGCGCTCAGGATTTTTCATGGGAAACCTATAAAAGATTTTATAGTGAGTCATATTTAGCTTATTTTCACACTAAAATTCCTATCATGGCAAGTCTGTTCTACAGTGAAACATCAATAGTTTATTATGAAGGCTGTGTGAAATGTATCATTAGATTAAATAAAAAAATGACAATATATTTTAGTGACAGTAGTCACACTTCCGTGCATTCCTGTGGTGTAAAAAAAATTACATAACTTAACATATGAAGTGCAAGGGTGTGTCATGGTGTCAGGGACACTAAAGGTGCCTATCCATTAGGCGACCTGAAAGTCTTAACGTCTAACGTTCAGACCTTCAGGTCGCCGAGGTGCGGTGCCCGCACTGAACGGCGTTCACTGAATGTCTTTCAGTGAAGGAGCCCTACCTCCTATCTCCGGGCATACCGAACCCGACGAGCGTCCTCAGGTTGACGGGCATGTTCAGTAGATAGTCGGGGTCGGCAAGGATCCAGCGTGCACGCGCATCGCTGGTCCTTGTCGGCTATCCATTACACGACTTTGTGAACAATGCGACCAAAACCTCCCGGTTTTGGTTGGATTGTTCACAAAGTCGGTTAATGGATAGGGGCCTTAATACATGTTTTCACTTAATGTCTGGCCAGGGATAAACTTAAATACTGAACTGCCCTAAGCATTTTACTCTGGAAAAAAAGTTGCTGGTACAAAATAAAAACGTTTTTCATTCTGACTCACAGGGCAGTGCTACCCACTTAAGCATAATTTCCTAATTAATAGCATCTAATACAGCAGGGTAATCACAGTAACACAACTGGTATTATACACTGAGTGGCCAAGTTATTAAGACCACTGGGTTAGTATTTGTTAGGCAACCTTTTGCCCTTAATATGGCTTGAATCCTTCTAGGCATGGATTCTACAGTCGGTATGGTTTGTAGGGAATATTAGCCCATATGCGATGAACTGCATGTCCGTGACGTTGCCTCTGCCTGCCTGAAGAGTCATGACAATGCAAGAAGGATCCGTGCTTTTGCGCTGGTGTCTCCATATCCTCACCTCACTATCTGCATGGTGTAGTTAAAACGCGATTCAGTAGAGCACATGAGCAGTTTCCAAGTATTTACTGTCCAATTCCTGTGTTCCTGAGCATGCTGGAGGCTTGCAACAGACAGCAATGGCGTATGGACAGGCCTTCTGCAGCCCATAAAATGTAGTGTTCAGCCTACTGTTCATTGAGAGGCCATCTGAATTGTTTCCTGATTCAGATTATCCATAATTTGTTGCACTGTTGTCCATCTGTGGGATAGAACAAATCTGCCCACTCTCCGTTCCACTGAAATACTCAGTAACCATTTACCACCAACAGCCTTGTGCTCAGACCCATTTTTATCTGCTGGCCCACACTGTATATGTTTTAACAACTGTCGCCCTTGAACTATTCACTAGTGCAGCCATTTTGCTGATGCTCGTACTGCTGCTGCTAGCGCCAAAAATCATTCCACATTCAAAGTATGTCAGATCATGTGTTCAGCTTACATTGTTTACCCATTATATCATGAGTGATACACTTCATTTATCTCTTCGTACCTTCACCTTTCAGTTCTTATACAGAGTCATAGATGCCACGTCAGCTTTATCTGCTACTTTGCATACCATTGCCTGGTGGTGATAATAATATGGACACTCAGTATATCTTGTGTATATTGCATATGCCATGCACCAGCTAACTTTATTTTATGCCGGATTCAGTGGTTGTAGCAGAAGTAGACAACTTGTCAGTTGCTGTGGAAGAAGTTCCAACATGACTGGAAAATCTCTAGATGGACGATCATATAGCAGTGCTCTCTATCCTACCCTGATCTGCTACATTCTTAAATAAAGTACACTAAGAATAACCTTACGCAGAGCACCCATACACCTAAGGGCCTTATTCAGAGTTGTACGCTAATACCATCACTGTTGCATCTTTGGACGCAGCAGTGATACTAAAATATGCTAATGCAGCAGGAAGCGCCTGAAGAAAAAAAGCCGCCTTTTATTGGCATTGCAGATCTGAGTGTTGTATTCGAAGACGCAGCATCTGATGGCTGCAGTCATCGCCCATCTAAGCTTACTCAGAATGGCCAACGGAACTCCTCTACCAGGATATCAGCGTTGGAAGACAGACCCTGGCCTCCATTTTGGGGAATGGTTCCTGTCGCCGCCCATTCTTTGCTGTCATATGACCGCAGCCTGATTGGAATTGCAGCACTTACACACGAGGTGCTTGCGCAATCCCTAAAACATTGGTCAATTGCAACTGAGAGGGAACTGCGTACAACCCTCAAGTAGACCCGAAGCCTCCATCCCACAGATGAAAAGGTAATAGCAGTTTCTGACATTCGCATTGATTCATTTCAAGACTTAAGCCAACAACAAGAAAAAAGATCTGATGGAATCCAGTACTTCAACTAGCGTAATAACACAGATTGCCAGAATAAACTAAGGGAGAGTGGAATGCCAGAGGCTGTGCCTGCTCAGGGATTAGTGGATGGGCTTAGATCTTTAATTAACTCTTGGAGAATGACCTAGAATCTAAAATGATTTTTGAATAGGCACACAGGGCTCTCACAGGTTTATTTTCATAAAAATGAACCTGTGAAAAACGACTAAACTGTTCAGGGGAACAAGGATAGAAATATGAATGCAGAATTTCCAAGAGTTGTCCAGGAATACTCTTTAGGATGTTGTGCCCACTTATCGTGGAACACAAGAAGTAGAAAATTAGATTTCCCTGGGGTTTCCCGTTGAGCGTCCAAATGAATCACAATGGAAAATGACTTATCCTTAAAGTTTCAAGTAGTTGGAACTTTCTGTGAGACTTTGAACATCTCAAAAGTCCATGTACTTTATTGGTAGAAAGTAACCCTAACATTGTAGTCTGCACTCCTTCCTTCTACAGAGGAATGGCAGTTTGCTTACAAGGAAGAAAGGAACAGCACCCTCCCACTTAAGTAGTTTATATATCAGATGGTAGCGTTTGCTGTTGTTTAAAGGAAAGAGAGGAATCCAGAACCTCTATTGGAATATCCAGAAGTAGAGTCCCTTATGATGCAGGTTCTACCAAGTAAAGGCAGTACCACTTATTTAAAATGGCTTCAAATTTATTAAAAGTATTGTCGAATAGTCCTAAGATCACAGTAGTATTTAGGAATACATAAACTTGTATTTGGCATCCGGAAAGATTGCATAAACCTTTTATGTGTTTCACGGGTGAGCTTCCAGCTTCATGAGACTTGGTTATGCCAGTATTTTTAGTTAAACGTTATGCTTCAATTTCCATACTGTTTTAAGAATCACTGTGTGGTCAGAATTAGGTAGTAGCGTCTTCCCCGTGTTCAGACCAAAGCCATTTTAAATAAGTGTTACTGACCTAGAAGAATTGATGCTTTTTGAAGGAAAAGGGTGGTCACACCAAATATTAATTTGATTTAGATTTCTCTTCTGTTCATTCACTTTGATAAAAATAAACTATTAACACTTTTATTTTTGAAAGCATTCTTTTACTGTAGAGAGTACCAGCCATTGTGACTAATGCTGGTATGTGCGTAGTGGCAGGTAGTACTCTGGAATCTGCAGGAATGTCCAGCTAAGGTGACTGATGCAGAAGTATACGCAGCAGCAGGTAAGCGCACTGCGATCAGAGGTAAGCTCCCAGCTAAGGTATACCTATCGAAGGTAAGCCGGGTGCTGACAGCCGCGGGCTGGGGGAGGGTTAGGTTAAGGGCTCCCGGGGGGGACTTAGGGCCAGGCACCCCCCCCCCCCCGGGAGTTTAGGATTAGGCTAGGTGAAGGGGGGTTAGGGTTAGGCACCCCCCGGGAGACTTAGGTTTAGGCTGCGGGGAAGGGGGGGTTAGGTTTAGGCACTTATGGGGGGAGGGGGGGTTAGGATTAGGCACTTGGGGGGGAGGTTAGGGTTAGGCATCCCTAAGGGAGGGTTGGGGGGTAGGGTAGGGTTAGTAATAGTTAAAAACACTTACCTGTCGGGATCTTCACTGCCGGTCTTCCAATGTCGGGATTTGAACCGCCGGACGCATGTATTTCATACCTATCCCTTTTATGACAACACTAACTTTATGGATCTTATCCATGTGTCTTCCCAGATAAAAATCCCTACCATACTTCTGTCCACAGATGCTGAAACATGTTTACAACATGTTTACAATCAGATGGTTTGGAAATTTAAGATAAAGGTTCTGTAGCACATGGAGTAGGATCATTCCTGTCTACAAAGAAACCTGTCACTATACAAAGTCCTCCTTCTGCTCAAGTAAAGGTAAACAGCATACTGTCAGAAGATAATGATGATTACTAATGCTGAGCAACAGGGGTGACTCTAGTCACACTTGATTCTCTTATTATGTATGAAGGTTCTTGCTAGGGCAAGATCATCACTTAACTCAATGAGGCATGACATTTCTGTATTCACACCTTTACTATATTGCCATTTCTACCACAGATCAAATAAATGATGCTTGAAGCAATTTCAGTGACTCTTTTGATCCTTCCAAGGGTCTAACATTAGACTGGTTAACATGATTAAAGCTAGGCATATTCTTTACTTCACACCATATTAGACCAATAGGCAACTCATCATTTCCTGCTGGAATGTCACCCTGACTTTGGCATCTTGGGTAACTGGAAAAGCATAGTAGTCATATTTTTGTATACTACCTATTGAGACAATACATCTTGAAAACTAGCTTTGCTCTAGACATAGAGACCTAATTTGCGGATCAACAGAGGTCCTTTTTCTGTGTGAAAGCAGAAATACCTGTGTTGATCTGGCAATTACTGGGTCCAAATGCTTGACCCGGCAATTTGCTTTTCTGTGTAAAGGTAAAGGGGTGAAGGGGACAGACTGGGACTGGCGAAAAAAAAAAAACGGGTAAAAGACGGGTTTTTGTCTTTTTTTCTGTGTGAAAGCAGAATAAGGAAGAAATTGTATTTTCAAGTCTTCACTCCATTACCTTCTCTACACCTCTCCTCCTATACCCATCTTGGCCACCTGAAAATTATAATGTTTAAAATAAAAATACATAAAAATGCGTATAAGTAAGCATTTGGGTAGACTATTTTGCAATGTATACTTTCTATAAAGAAGGCTAACTCGTACCCCTTTCACACATACAGCAAAAACCCAGGTTTGTTGCAGTGAAAGTGCTTCAACCCAGGTTTTTGCTATATGTGAATAGAACCGTCCTGGGTCTATGACCCTGCTCTGTAACCGGGTCAGACTGAGACCTGGGAAATTCCCAGGATGATAGACGTGTATTTCTTGGGTCTGAAATGGGTATAATATTGTACAGTATGCCTATAAGAAGGTAATTATCCCATCTGGGCTTTTTCACATATTGCTGTGTTACAACAGGCAATCATGATGATTTCATTGGAATTCATTCCCACTAATCAACACAAAGTAATTGACATGTGCCAAGAAATGTTGAATCCAACCATTTGTCAAAATAAATTAGGAACAAAAATCTAAAAATCAGTGATCACAAAGGTCACCTCACCATACCACCTCTGCTCATCCTGCGCCTGGTGCTCTGCTCCTGAGAACCTTTGCTATTCCCTTTGCTGATATCATGGTATCGGTGACTGACTGCAACCCTTCCCCAATATGTATAACTTCATGACCACCTGCCTCTGTTTATGTGAACCTCTGTCTCTCTATCGGTCACCCTCTCCTTTGTGATTGTCTCTGTTTGTATTAAGGGTATCCTTTTCTTTCTCTTAAAACAGGATTTTGGTACTTACCAATAAATCCCTTTCTCCGATTCCACAGGGGACACTGGAGGACTTCAAGACAGTGGGATATAGACGGTGCTGAGTGGAGCTGGCACTTTAAATTTTAAATGAAGTGTGACTAGCTCCTCCCCTCTATACCCCCCTATAGGCCAGTATTAGAACTGTGCCCGAGGGGAGCAGAGAAAAAAGATTGACAGAAGAGGAGGAGGCAAAAGTACACATAACAACTGAAAGTTGAAAGCAAAGTAAAATAGAATGAAACAAGAGACGACAAACATGTCTCTAAAATTCATAACATCACCCTAGACAACAAACATGTCGCCAACAGGCATAACAGGTATGGCAGGAAGAACAGCGCCGGGCGGTCGTCCAGTGTCCCCTGTGGAATCGGAGAAAGGGATTTATCGGTAAGTACTAAAATCCTGTTTTCTCCTTCACCCACTAGGGGACACTGGAGGACTTCAAGACAGTGGGGAAGTCCCACGGCTCCCATCACGGGTGGGAAAGCGCTGAGAACCCTGCAAAACAGACCGACCATATTGCGCTGCAGAAGTCGGAAAGGTGTCAAATCTGTAAAACCGAACAAAATTATGCCGGCCCGACCAAGTAGCTGCCCGGCATAGAGATTCCATAGAAACGCCTCGAGCAGCCGCCCACGAGGCACCCACTGAGCGAGTGGAATGTGCGGTAATGGAAGATGAAGGTTCTCTAGACGAGGCCATATACGCCTGTCGTATGGTCAGACGAATCCATCGAGCCAGTGTCTGTTTGGAAGCTGGCCAATCCAGACGAGCAGCATCATACAAAACAAAGAGAGTATCCATCTTGCGAACGGCTGCCATCCTGTCTACATATATGCGAAGAGCTCTAACCACATCCAAGGATCTAGAAGAAGGAGAATCCTGTGGAAGACCCGGAACCAAAATAGGTTAATTGATGTGGGAGGCCGAAACCACCTTAGGCAGAAAATCCATTCTGGTGCGTAGCTCAGCTCTATCCTCATGAAATACCAAATATAGTGGACGACATGATAAAGGTCCCAGCTCTGATACTCTCCTGGTGGAAGCTAGAGCCAGCAGAAGTATCACCCTCCATGAAAGATACTTCAATTCCACCAACTCCAAAGGCTTGAACAGCGAAGACTGCAAGAAAGACAGGACGAAGTCCAAGTCCCATGGAGCTGTAGGAGGAACAAAGGGTGGTTGCAATCTAACCACACCCTGCAGATAAGTCTGCACGTCCGGTAATAAGGCCAATTTCTTTTGGAAGAAAACCGAAAGCGCTGAAATTTGTACCTTCAGAGATCCCAACCGAAGGTCCGCTGAGAGACCTGCTTGCAGAAAAAGCAGAAACCTGGGAAGACTGAACTCCGTAGAAGGCAAAACTCTACATTCGCATCAGGCAACATATGCCTTCCAAATACGATGGTACTGCTTAGAAGTAACTTCCTTCCTGGCTCTAAGCATCGTAGGACTCACCTTAGAATGTATCCCGTTACGTCTTAAGATGGCCCTTTCAACAACCACGCCGTCAAACAAAGCTGATTTAAGTTTGGATAGACTAAAGGACCCTGTAGGAGTAGATGCTCTCTGAGTGGTAAGGGCCACGGATTGTCCACCAACAGGAGTTGAATGTTGTAGTACCAAGCTCTGCGAGGCCAGTCCAGAGCTATCAGCAGGACCTTGGCTTGTTCCCTCTTGATGCGTTGTAGGATTCGAGGGAGACGGGGACATGGAAGAAACAGATAAATGAATTGGAACCGCCATGGTGTTGACAGTGCATCCACAGCCACCGCTTGTGGATCCCTTGTTCGAGAGCAGTAAAGGGGCAGTTGATGGTTCTGTCTGGATGCCATGAGATCAACCTGCGGAAGACCCCACCGTTGGACCAGCTGCTGAAACAACTGTGGATGTAGAGCCCATTCTCCTGGATGTACATCCTGACAACTGAGGTAATCTGCCTCCCAATTTTCGACGCCCGGTATGAAGATTGCCGAAGTCGACCTTGCGTAGCTTTCCGCCCAGACAAGAATCCGACTGACTTCCTTCATGGACGCACGACTTTTGGAGCCTCCTGGTTTGTTTATGTATGCCACTGCTGTGGCGTTGTCGGACTGGACCCTGACTGCTCGGTCCCTCAGAAGGTGAGCTGTTGTCTGTAATGCGTAGAAAACTGCTCTTAATTCCAATATGCTGATTGGAAGACTTGATTCCAGTGCTGTCCAGCGTCCCTGGAAGTGATGTTCTAGAATTACTGCCCCCCAGCCTCTTAGACTCGCATCCGTGGTAAGAAGCGTCCAATCCCACTCTCCGAATCTCTTTCCCTCCGTAAGGTGAACTGAGTTTAAACACCACAGTAGGGAAATCCGAGTGTTGGGTTGTAACCTGACTCTTTTGTGAAGAAACAGGTGGGATCCCGACCATTGTGATAGATCTAGCTGAAAAGGTCTGGAGTGAAAACGACCGTACAGAACAGCCTCGAAGGCTGCCACCATCTTCCCCAGAAGTCGGATACATGCATGAACCGAAACCTGCCGACGTCGAAGGACCAACCTCACCATCTCCTGAATGGAAGTTATCTTGTCCTGGGGAAGGAACACCCGTTGAGACACTGTGTCCATGATCATTACTAGAAACTGCAATCTCTTGTGTCGGTTGCAGATGCGACTTGGGAAAATTAAGGATCCATCTATGACGAATGAGGAGGTTGTGCGTCACGGTGATGTCCCGTAATAGTTGATCCTTGGAATTCACCTTCAGCAGTAGGTTGTCCAGGTACGGAATAATAGTGATCCCTTGTTTCCCAAGGAGACTCATCACAGCCATAACCTTTGTGAGTAGCAGTGGGGCTGAAGATAAGCCAAAGGGCAAGGCCTGAAACTTGAGATGTGAATTCCGAACTGCGAATCTTAGGAACGCCTGGTGAGGTGGCCAAATAGGATTAGAGCAATAAATGTAATTTTACTGCTTCTACAATATACATAGTGTTCTGTCCAGGTATTATTGGACTTTCTGTCCTTTGCCCTTTACACCCATAACTCAAACAAACCCACAAGGAGGTGCACTTGGTGGACCAGTAGGAGTACGTCGAGATCTGGGTAAGTCCCCACATGCTACTTATCTTCTGCACCACATCAGCACCTGATACTGCGTTTTGTTTTTGTGAACCCTTGAGGTGGAGTGGCTGTTTCCTGGTACAGAGACCAATTGGAAAGGGGAGAACACACCTTTATACGCTATCTATTATTCAAGAACTCTAACATCATCCACTATAACTCTGACTTACACACAGATTAACACACTGCCTAAAGTTTTAGCCAACCAGTACTCACTACCAGGATTGCTGTTTTAAGAACTACCATCCTACAGCTTTCTACAGGTGGTTCAAACCAGGACCTTTATTATAAAGACCTTGTTATTAGGATCTCATATCCTAAGCACACAAATCACCAATTAATCATAATTCATTCTTATATCATAATAAATACATTTAGAATACATTCTATAGTTCAGCAACAGTTAACGATACAATAGCACCTCAGACCGCGGACACCAAACTTTATAAATTCAATCCTTAAAAGGAAGGTGGGGATACCTCCCGGGTGTTCAGCTGCTAGAGGTACTACTCAATAGCGCAAATCCTTATAATTATTCTTTTTGTATTCTGCGTCAGCCTGCCAAGTTTTGAGCCACAGCGCCCGCCGTGCCGAAATTGCCATAGCTGAAGTTCTGGAGGCAATAGAACAAACATCCTTAGACGCTTTTCCAAGGTAAGTCGCCGCTTCACCTATATGTTCTGCTAATGGAATGAGTTCCTCCATTGGCAGCTGATGTTTTATTCCGTCCGCCAATTGCTTAGCCTTGTTAGTCCAGCAGCTAACTATTGCTAGACGAAGAGTCACCCCTGCAGCGGTGTAAATGGACTTAAGCGTGCTCTCCAGTCTCCGATCGGAAATGTCCTTTAAAGACGTGACTCCAGGAACAGGGAGCGTAGTCTTTTTTGACAGTCGCGATACAGATTAATCTCCTGTAGGAGGAGTTTCACAAGCCTTTCTATTATCTGCTGGAAAGGAGTAAAAAGATAATAAACGCCGGGATATCTGAAACTTTTTATCTGGATGTTCCCAGGCTGTCGTTAGAAGGGACTCCAGCTCTTCTGATATAGGGAAAGCCGTAGCTTGTTTTTGTTTCTTACGAAAGAAAGACTGTTTTACAGGACCTGAGTCTTCGTCCTGTATTTGCAATACCTGTCGTATTGCAGCAATCAAGGCTTCTATTCCCTCTGATACCGGTTCAAGATCAGACTCCAGAGGCTCTTTAGGCGAATCTGGGGTGTACTCACCCTCTTCTAATTCCGGCATATCCTCCTCCTCCTCCTCTGGGTCATCCCAATGGAGCACTGAGGGTAACAATCTCTTTTTAGAGACCTGAGGAGCGGACGCCATTGTCATGGCTTTGGAAATCCCCTCCATAGAACCAGCTAGGGATCTCGTCCAAGCTGGTTCCTCTATAGCAGCTGACCTGTAAGCCTCTCTTTCTCTGCGAGAAGCCTCCAGTTCAGCCGAGAGAGAGGACATAACAGATGTAACCTGCGTCCAAGACGGTGGTTCTGACATCTCTGCAGATTGTTGATCCGTATAACAACCATCACACAATCTGGAGGTAGATGACTATCCCTGTGTAAATTTGTTTCCACACTTTTTGCAGGTAAATAATTTTTGTGATGCCTTAGACCTGCCAGTCATGCTACATACAAAGCCCACACAAACCACAAGAGGTTAAGTGACAGGGTAAGGAAAACAACAGCGCTCCTAGCAGTGCCAGAACGCCAGGCAAAGTATTCATTATTATTATGCTCTCTCTCTACATCAGCCTAAACCCCTGCTGTAATACATACAGGTCCGTAGGCTGTCCAGCACTGCCTCTCCCTGTAATGGCCGCCAGCAGTCTGCAGTGAAACGCTGGGGCTGATGGGAGGCAGGAGAAGGAAGTCGGAGCTAAGCTCCGCCCCCTGCATTCTAGCGCCGTTCTGTAAACTGGCGCGTGTACCCAGTATATTTGTTGTATATATATATATATATATATATATATATATATATATATATACATACATACATACATACACACACACACACACACACACACACGCACGCACACTGCCTTGCAGTATAATGCTGAGCCGCCTAATGCTGGGAAAACCAGCTACCCTGCTGGTCAGGGAGCCGGAGCACACACACACACACACACAGAGGAAGCCGCCTAATGTAGCCCTGAGCTGGCTGCCCTGCTAATCAGGGAGCCAGCCGTACTGACAGAGAGACGTGCTGGCTGTACTGCCGTCGGCGCGTCTGTCAGCGCTAAGCTGGCTGCCCCACTAATCAGGGAGCCAGCTGTACTTACAAGTCACACTGCCACCGGCGCAGTTCTGACTGTGGGGCCGCCTATGTAGCAATAAGCTGGCTGCCCTTCTAATCAGGGAGCCAGCTGTACTTACAGGGAGACGCTGAGGCTTGGATGCTTCCTGCTGCAGCTGCGGCTCTGACTGTGGGTGGTCCGCGATGCGTGCTGCAAGCAGCGGCATGTGGCCCCCCCCCCTGAAGACTGAGGTCTCAGGTGTCGGGGACTCCAGGTGAAGTGCATGCACTTGCGAGTGGGTCCCCTCCGGCAGCGTCCCGCATAGCAGACAGGCAGATGCAGCTACTGCCTGTCTGTCCTCAGTGATTGTAGGTTATTAAACTATCCTAGCCCTTAAGAGCAGGAGAGATCTTTCTGTGACCTGCTCCTCTCGGGCACAAACTAATACTGGCCTATGGGGGGGGGGTATAGAGGGGAGGAGCTAGTCACACTTCATTTAAATTTAAAGTGCCAGCTCCACTCAGCACCGTCTATACCCCACTGTCTTGAAGTCCTCCAGTGTCCCCTAGTGGATGAAGGAGAAATGAATGACTTACATTTTGTTGCATGCAATAGTTGTCTGCACCACTCTTACACTTGCAGTAGCAGATCAATTTTTACTACTTATAAGGTTTTTAGTTTTAAAAGCAGATCACCGAATACAAAAGTCTGGCCACCCTGCAAAATTACCAGGGAGACAAAGTGAGTGTACAGGGGTTAGTTTATATAGAAGACAGAATAAAAAGAGTGGTTAGTTTATTCAGTAGACTACAGTATAAAAAGCCCTTGTAAAACACTGTGGAGAAAGGAGTCTCTCTAGAAGCATTGGCAGCACATTCAAAATGTTGATAATGTGCCCACAAAGTTCTAGTTACCCCCCTGTTTGTTATGATTTACTCTGCTGCTAAATAATACAGAAGCAGTATTACCAATGATTTGTATATACAACCAGGGGCATATCTAACCATTGGCCAGGATGGCACTCCCCAGGGGCACCATCCGGTGGTGCCACACATAGCCACGGGCTAGAAATCAGGGCTTCCGATCATGACTTTGGTGTGTGGTCTGGGCCCGAGCAGCCGCTAACGCTTACCGGAGGCTAGGGACTTATTTAGTGAAGGTGGAGACGCTGGTAGCAGTACAGAGCCCTGGACCACAAACACTGACTGTGTGTGAAAGACCACCTGACTAAGGAGTCAGACAGCCCAGCCCCTACTTATCCAGGCCTGCCAAATGGCCACAGCAGCGGCTTCAACACAGCCGGCAGCCGCCCTCTGCTGTGTACCGCGATACCTTCTGAATTCCCGGCTCCCTGCACTGCAGCATCTACCGCTGTCACGCGATGTCTGGCAGCGGGCTGGTCTGTGACTGACAGAGTCAGAGGAGCCAGCGAGCAGCACTCCTATAAGAAGACAGAAGACAGCAGGGAGCACCTTACCAGCATTATCAGTAAGTTACTTAAAGTAACCACTGCTCGGGGGGCATCTGGTCCTATTGAACACAAAATGTGGGATCAATGTGGAGGGAGAACACAGAATATAGTTTTGGAGGGGAAACAAGGGAGCACATACAGTGGGATAGGGGAAGGGGAGCTCAGTGTGGGAGGGGGAAGGGGAGAACAGAGTGGGGGCTTAATGGAGAAGGGGAGTGCAGTATGTGGGATATGGAGGGGGGAATGGGAGCACAGTGTAGGAATGGGGGAAGGGGAGAACAGAGTGGGGGCTGGATGGAGAAGGGGAGCACAGTGTGGGATGTATAGTGGGAAGGAGAGCACAGACTGGCATGTGGAGGGAAGCACAGAGTAGGAATGGGGGAATGGGAGCACAGTGTGAGATGAGAATGGAGGAAGAAAAGCACAGTATGGGATGTGGAAGGGAGAAGGAGAGCACAGTATGGGATTGGGAGCCCTCAGTGTGTATTGCTCAAAAGTTGCGCACATCGAACAGCAGTGATCCTGGCAAAAGCTGTTACAGTCTCTGACACCGTCCACTAGGATCACAACTTTGAGTGACACACACTAACAGTGAGACAGACTGGGCAGCTAAGTGTGCTGCTTGTGACAACTGGGGGGTGGCTTGCAGACCGCGGCACCCTGGGGCAGGGCAGCTACTGACATTGGTCAATGTGCCCACCCCTACGCAGAAACTAGTGACTGAAGGTGGATACTTTTATTAAATTAATCTCTATTTTAATTTTTTTTATTTTTTAACTAGAAGAAGAGCGTGCAATTATTCCGAAAATATGAGGGGGGAGGGTGCCAGTCCCTTACTTTGCCAGTGGCGTTCGGACCACTAGATACACCCCTGTATACAACAAACACTTCTACAGCAATCTCTTCACTGAATAAAGCAGAATATATCATTACACAAGACTGACGGTTATACTAAATAAATGCCTCTTCTACACAAGTACAAAACCCAGAACAATTTTATATGATAGTGTCCGGTTAAAGTAACTTGCAATTATGGTACATACACATAGGCGGTTTAGAGTCACCTTTACCATATATTAACATTATTTTAACCAAAGCATTATTATTAATAACGTACAATCCCTTTTGTTATGTGTTTTTTTTTAGATTAAAATGAGTACATTATTTAGAATATCCTTTGGTATATTACTTTGTGCTGCGCTCATCTGTACATGAATACAGTGATATCACTTATTAAACTAGGGATACATTGATAAAGAATTGACCTCACAATCTCTACACCCTGTACTGACTTCACTTCAAATGCTGGATGAACAAAAAAAAAAAATACTATTTAACCCTTTGTTGCTTAGGGTTTTCTAACCTCTGTGTTGAGCTCATATTTTAATGACAGATTCACACAAATTATGTATTGATTCCACCCAGTAGACTAAATTTTCTGGAAATGCCATGCAATGATTCCAGTTGAAATGCCCACAGGGAGGTTACCAGAAGATAATCTTTCAGCAGTCACCTATATTAGAGGAAGCCTCTCTGCACCATGGCTCCGCCCCCAGTGTGTCTGCGGCGAGAAGTGATCGGACAGTCCAACAGAACCCCCACCTGGTGGCTGCAGGACCGCCATGACTGGAACAGACCAGCCACAAATTACAGTAGCCGCAACCTCTCTCCCAATATGTCCCGATAGCTGAGGCCAGCGGTAACCTGCAGCCCAGCAGCACCTCAACCTGTTGGCTTCAGTGCAACTGAGTCTGCTCTCTATATATATATATATATATATATATATATATATATATATATATATATATATATATATATATATATATAGTCCAATATACTGCACTCACACCTTAAAAAGTTATATGTTCAGGGTGCTCTCCAAACCCTTGGGTTCCAAAATATAAGAAATATCTGTGAATTTCTCAGATGAAGGCACTCACTTAAAAATTATTGATTTTATTGAGACATTTTTCTTCAAAAAACTTTTAGACGTTAAAGTCAGACACCATATTTGGTTGTGTTGACGTTTCGGTCCAATTTATGACCTTTTTCAAGACTAGTGTCTTTCAAATCACAAGTTTATAGATGTCAAAATCATATGTATGTTCAACATACTGTATCAGAAACGCTGCCTGGCACAATGAGGATATGGACGTGTTAACATCAACTTATCCTTCATAGTGGCAGCATCAACAGCAACCTGCACAGCGCACACATGGAGCTCAGAGCTCCAGAAGCTTCTGGAGCTCTGAGCTCCATGTGTGCGCTGTGCAGGTTGCTGTTGATGCTGCCACTATGTTGATGCTGCCACTATGAAGGATAAGGTGATGTTAACACGTCCATATCCTCATTGTGCCAGGCAGCGTTTCTGATACAGTATGTTGAACATACATATGATTTTGACATCTAGAAACTTGTGATTTGAAAGACACTAGTCTTGAAAAAGGTCATAAATTGGACCGAAACGTCGACACAACCATATGGTGTCTGGCTTTAACGTCTAAAAGTTTTTTGAAGAAAAATGTCTCAATAAAATCAATAATTTTTAAGTGAGTGCCTTCATCTGAGAAATTCACAGATATTTCTTATATATATATATATATATATATATATATACACATATATATATATATATATACATACATATATATATATATATATATATATATACATATATATATATATGTACACACACACACACACACATTATATATATATATATATATATATATTTTATATATACACCTATACACACACCAATATATATACTAGTAGTATATTGGAACAAATGCCATGTCACCTCAGTCTCTGCCCCCCCCCCCCCCTCGACCCCATCCCACCTGCCTGTCTGGCCCCGCCTACTGCTGTCACAGCTCCATCCTCCACTCTAACAGTAAAGTTTTTTGTTGTTTTTTTTAACTATAAAACAATTAAAATCAAAATTGTCCCCAAAATTGTAGATTGTTTTGTAAATTACACTATGAAATTTTTGTTAAATAAATTATATTGATTCAGGTTTAACTAGCTATAATTTACATGATTTAATTTAAAGATAAACAAAAATGAAATGAAAAAAATTCTACAATTTTGGGGACAGTTTTTTAAATAATATTAGCCAGTTAAGGGCCGTATTCAATTAGTTTTGCGTCCGCGGAAAAGTTTTGCCTGCCCGACTTTCTGCTGACATCCCGTGTTTTGGAGGCGGAAACTTATCGTGTGCGTCTCCGTTTTTCGCCGTATTCAATTACAAACCACGCGAAAACGGCAAGCTGTGAAGTCAGAACAGGCGGAAAGTGCTGTCAGAATAGGGAAAATCAGCCCAAAAAGATGCACTAACATTGGGGATCAATGTAGATGTGTCCGATTAGCCCTAATAAAAGTGTTTGGGGTACTTAAGTTGTTTCAATAGCTTCTTATTAGCGTCTTTGCACAAGTGGTGAAGAATGGCATTAACCAGTATTTTTTGGTGAATATAAGTAATCCTGTCAAATTTGGGGTACTTGAAAATGGGCGCTAGCATATTTTTATGTCTGTAAAGTGAACTTTTAAAAAAGGTGAAAAACCACCCTCATACATGCACCTGCAATCCCAAAAACACTTGGCCCCCCCTATAGCACCCCAAGAAGTCTATTTCGCTAGTTTTTATGCTTGTCCCACCACTTTTTACTCCCCCCCCCCAAATGGAAGTCCTTTTTTGGGGTGTTCTTAAGTGTTTTTCCAGGATTTTTTGACACAGTTGTCCTTTGGGGGGCTATCAATGGTTCTGAGTGGTTTCCCCACATTTGCACCCCAAAATAAAAATGTTGCACTTCTTTTCTCCTGGTATTCTTAGGCGAATCTTTTTCGCCTATTACATTGCATTGAGTTTCTGCGTAGGAAAAAAACGTCTGGAATTTGAATTTGAAGATAAGTTCCGACCACGCAAAAAGCCCCGATCCGCGATACTTTTCCGCAGAAAACGGCTTTTCACTTCTAATTGAATACGGCCCTAAGTGTATGTATCCAAAGAAGAACTACATTTAGCATTTTTACAGCCAAAACTCGTATAACAAGGAATAGTGGTTTGGTTTGAACCCTATCTATCATTTTAAGAACTTTTCATATGTTCAGAGTACAGTATTTCTTGTGCTTAAAACATCTTTAGTCACTTTAGGTTAGTTGAACTCTGAATAGGTTTAGCAAACACAAACACATACATATGTACTGAAAAGTTCTTCATTAATCTAAAAAAAATCACTTAAATTGGTTACCTGTAAAATCGTTTCCCACCTTCTTTAACAAAGATATTATTGCAGCCATACACCACGCAGGTCTTTACACCACTCTTCTCCACAGGACTATGTTTGACCTTGAAAAGTAAATGTAGTGTATAGCTTCAAAAGGTAGATATATTGTTTTAACTTTGTGGACAGCAGCTGTTCAATCATTCAATTATAAGTAAAATAAAAGGTACAGTGGTCTATGGAAAACACTGCACAATGGTACAATCAAGGGTTACAGGATTATATAGGATCGATACATACTATTGAATCCATTGAAGTGTATGTCTGTTTTTTATTTTCTTTTAAATTGTTGATTATCAAAATTATTATATACTCTATCTATAATGACTTAAGATTGAGGAGTTGGTTGCCCCCATTATTTTAGGAGAGTAGCTAATCATGCTAATAAGTCATTTTAATTGTCTGCACCTAATTTGTGTGTTTTAGTTCTATTGTTTGTGAAATGCTGAGCTTTTGCCGTTCATTTCTATGGGCAATGCAATTCAATGAGCTTAAAGCGCACATTGAAAATAAACTGACTATTTAAATTAATAGCAAAAGCATTTAATTTGTTCAATAGAATAAAATTGCTACTAAGGGAAAACATTAGAGACAGTACTTTATGAGTGACAAATATATTGTCAGAAAGTTTGGCAAGTACCTACTGTACATAATGTGTTTTCAGAGACCAGGGAGGAGTTTCACTATTGGTCATTTGTCATTTAGGGTAGTACAAACATGTATTGACACCGTTAGCTGAGAAGGATTTCAAGGTAACAAGGAAGGCCCAAGTCAACATCCATAGTTATAGAATAACCCTTTGAGGAAATTAAGTATCCACAGTAATCTCATATATATTTTCTCACCCCTGCTTAAGGGCTACTGCACATCTTTATAATTCTGTAAGGTCTGTCCCCTCTACCACATGAATGCGCAGTGGGAACTGGGGTGTGTGCTGTCCGTTTAACGAGACTGACAGACTTAAAACATATGGAGAACCCACCGAGCAACAGGAACGGGGTAAGTATGGGGGCTGGAAAGGGCTGGGGGAGAGAAGGGAAGAGAGGGTGCGGGTCTGCGTCTCTTTACTAGAATATATTAAGTGGAGACTGGTCAGAAACAGAGCTATAATCCAAATTATTGACTACCTGTTTACAGTAACATGTTAACTATATTTCAAACATCCCAGCATTTGTAACCTGGGTTACTGACTATTAACTGTTGCGCTGGAGGCACTGCGGAGATTTCAAGGAACCACTTATGCTGCATACCCACAGGACGATTCTCCTGAACGATATGAACGATATCGTTCAATGATAAATCATTCATATTGCTCATTTTAATGCAGTGAACGATTGACCAATGATGCGTGTTTCCGCACGAACGATAACAATATCTATGGTTGACCGTACATGCAGGCCAACAATTTTGTCAAGATTTACCTGTAAAGACATGACTTCACTGAAATATCTATTAGAGATATCCATCAGTGTGTACACCCAAAATAGTTTGCCCTGCACTACAGAAATTTGGAGGGAAATCTATCAGCGATATCTTTGGTTGTGCAGGTTGTGCCGTGTGTATGCACTCTGCAGCATTAAAGTCCTGCACAGTTTGCATAACAAAGTTATCCAGGGTAGAAAGGTTATGCTGTTGCAACTAAAGTTGCCCATCCACTAGACCAGTGGTTCCCAAACTTTTTTGAACCACGGCGCCCTAGAGTATCAGCATTGTTTTCACGGCACCCCTAAGCCAAATGTTTGTTATTGAGAAATTCAGAATAAAATGTAGTAAAGTAAATTGTGCTTACCTGTCATCTTTAGGTTCAGTTATGTGATGGGGACAGGTTTGCACTTCTCTTTGTCCATATATTTAAATTACATTGACCATAAATAATTTTTGTTTTGTGCTAGACCACCAACCTGAGGCACCCCTGCAAGTGTCCCGAGGCACCCCAGGGTGCCTAGGCACACAGTTTGGGAACCACTGCACTAGACGATTTATGTGAGCTATTGAACGATAACGATATAGTTATCGTTCAATCATTCATAAATCGTTTGCAAATCACTTGTAAATCGTTTGTAAAAATGTCTTAAACAACCAGCGATGCGCAATTCCCGCTGGTCGTTTAGACATCTATCATCATGCAAACATGCTGGACAGTCTGACGATATCGTCAGGTTCAGCATGTTTGCAGATGATTGATGAGCCTGCACTGAACGACTGCTCGTTCAGTGCAGGCTCATCACAGACTGATAAACGACTGCACGATTACAATGTCATAATCGTGCAGTCGTCTTCAGATCTGGTAGTGGATGGGCGCCTTTACATTCCAGCTGGGTGAGCCAGGGAAAGCTAGATATCTATCTGCTTGATGCAGGGCTGCGGCTTTATTTGAAAACAAGGTCTTAGCTAAAACATAAATTATGATCTCATAACTGGTGTTAGTTGCCTTCACTGCCAGCGATACCTTAGAAGTAAGTCATGTGAATGTGTATATTAATATTATATATACAGACATACACTAGATGTACCCAGTTTCACCCAGGTAGACATACTGTCTGTTTGAAATTCCTTCATACCATTCTTAACATATATGCTTAGTTTTTCAAATAGGAGAGCCACACCAACTGTCACCCCAAATGGTGCCAAACATCACTGGCAGTTAGTGTGGCTTCCCAATTTGAATATTGGACTGTGCTGCAGCCCCACCTCTGAAGCCGCCACTCGACCCAAACAATGACCTTACAGTCCCACAGCACTTGGGGCATGTTGCTTTGTCACCCAATCACCTCGGTCCAGAGATAACATTTTACCACTTTTCACCCCCTTAAGGGGTCGAATTTAGAAGAATCCCTGCTTAGTGGCTGCTTACGTCATGGAAGGAATATACTCCCCGAATTTCATGTTTGTAGGTTAAGGGGTTTTGATAGGACGTTGATGAGTCAGTAGTTATTTTATATATTTTATATATATATATATATATATATATATATATAGATATAGATATATTTATATACATACACACACACACACACACACACATATACACACAGATATATATATATATATATATATACATACACATATATTATATATATATATATATATATATATATATATATATATATAATATTTCTAAGAAAGGCTGAGGATGAGCGGCATTTCAGAGGGGTCTTTTTGGAGCCGGTATGGTTTTCCCTCACAGCCTTGTTCTCAATAGTGACCATTCATTTATCAAGTTACACCTAAAGTAAAATTCTTCCACACTAAGGAAGGGTGAGAATCAAGTGCTCTCTAGTGTAATAATTCAGATAATATAACCAAGGAGGCAAGGATTATGCATACTACAATAAGTTGGTATACGAGCACATGAGGGAGGGTCTTTTTAAAATCTTCCACCTGATCCTTTATGTTCCTTCCAGCTTGTTGGAGTGGTAGCTCAATATAAGTTTTCCATGTAGATATAAAAAAATATATAGTGTAATATTTCACTAGGAGTTTTATTTACACATACCACATATAAAAAAAAAAAAAAAAAGGAGAGTCTTACATTAAGTTGACTGCAATGGAGTGAATGATTATAGAAGCCTCAATGCGTTTAGTCACCTCCTATGCCCAATGTACTGGACTTCATCAGGAGAGTGCGCTTGATTCTCACCCTTTCTTAGTTTGGAAGAATTTAACTTCAGGTGTATCCTGATAAATGACCAGTCACTATTGAGAACAAGGCTGTGAGGGAAAACCATGCCGGTTCCAAAAAGACCCCTCAGATATATGCTCATTAACCATATAATTGCAGTACGCATACTATTTACCTCCTTGCCTATATTATGAGAATTATTACACTAGAGAGCGCTTAATTCTCACCCTTACAAATTTACTACTACGCGAGACATTACAACAAAAGTCTCCCAGGAGAATATCAGCAGCCACCTGAAATGCGGGGAGTGTATTTGAAGCAATGGAGAGGAGTACCCTAAAAAGACACTAATACAGACATTGTTGGTGCAGTGCTACAACAGTACCACTGTGTGTGTGTGTGATATATATATATATATATATATATATATACACACACACATACACACACTATATATATATCCATTCCACACACACACATTATAAAGAACCAATTGAAATACATATTATATATATATAATATATATTCGATAGATAATTTGCTGGACAATACCTGCTGCTTTATCTCTGCTGCACTGTTATTTTCATGGATCCCCTGTAGTTTGGTTCTAGTAGTTTCTACAAGGGTTTGAGCCACTATTGGGTTGACTGAATGCTGATTGGGTGCACTCTTCTCTGTATGCTTTATCTATAATGTGGGAACACAATTTTTTTAAATTAATTCAGATGTACAGTATAGACTGAAAACAGATTGACTTAATAAAGTGGACAGAAACTAACCAGGATTCCATGAAAACAGGATTCCATGAAAACCTTTCATGTCCAGTATGGTTGGTTCCAACTTTTCCTGCACCTTTTACTGTAATTCCAGCCCACTAATATATGCAACTGTAACACACTTGTGTTAATCCATCACATGGCAGGTTGCTGGTCACTGTTGACATACATCATGAGAACTTCAGCAGTGGAAACTGGGAAACCAATTCTGAATATGTAGCTACAATGATATAGACTTGGTCTAGTTAAGGTGCGCATATTGATTCTATGGAAGATGCTGGAAAATGTAACTGTTTAGTATGCAGCACATCGGCAAACA
Organism: Taudactylus pleione; assembly: GCA_031769625.1. NCBI lineage: Eukaryota > Metazoa > Chordata > Amphibia > Anura > Myobatrachidae > Taudactylus > Taudactylus pleione. Next base: position 6,394,354 of record JAUIMM010000043.1, on the reverse strand, counting down.
ACTTACTTGAAAACAATAGTGCATTCATATTGTATGTTATGTGTTGTAGTAATTTTTTTATTGTGTGTTATTGTATGAGACGCTGGTCTTAGTAGGTCATGTTTATTTTTCGAACATTTTCTAGTAATAGCCTAATACTCAGTACGTCCTCTTGTTCTATATACTGGTTAGAAATCTTTTGATCAGTTGTCTTCTTTTAATCAAGCCACCAATCCAGTCAATAACCAGTCTACAAAATCGACACTTATACCACTTTTCCACCAAAGTCCTGTGTTTGACTCAGGATTTGGAACACAATTTTAAACCGGGTCAGACCCCTTTTCCACCACAGTGCCATTCTGGGTTTTTCCCGGATCGGTGCCATTCACACTGCACACGGGTGATTTACCGGCATTTGGAGATTACATTATCTTCTTGCGCCGGAATGCAGTATTCCCCGTGCTATAAATGGCACCCGGGTCGGAGAAACCGGTTACCTGTTTACACTGCTGCTCACCCGGGTCCTTCCTGTGTAAAACCCTGCTAGGTGACTGGACCTGGGTGGAGTAGTTTCCACTGACAAAAATCCTGGATTGTTGCTCGTTAATGTGCAATAACTCAAGTCAGTGGAAAATGGGTATTAGGGGCATATCCAATTGTGAGTGAATTTTCCAAAAATCTCGTGCCACTGGGTTTTTCCCGCAGGCGTGAGATTTTTGTTATTCAATTGGATGCAAGATTATTTTTTTGGAAGGCGGCACAAAATTTTTTTGAGCCAGTCCTTTGCTAAAATCATTATATTTAGGAAAAAATTTGTAGGACTTGCTCCAGAATCCCTAAGACACCCCCCACACCTTAATGACTAATTAAGCAACCAATAAAAAAAAATCAATAATGACTTCAAATTACCCCACAATCAACTTTTTTCATTGAATTATGCACCCAAAATGTAATTAAAGCAATTAAACTAAAAAATAATTGCTTTAAATATTTAGAATTTCGTTTTGTTTGTTTTTTTGCCCCATTTTTTTTCTAAAGTCTGCATAGGTTTTTTTTTTTGATGAAAAAAATTTCGAAATATTTTTTAAAACCGGATACTGTGGGTTTCTATAACCTGCATACCGCTGTAATAAAAAACTGGACGCTCTCCCAATTGGATATGCCCCTTAAACTGCCTAGGCTAACCAGTTTGGGGCTGGAAAATGCTTTGGCAGGAGGACCTCAGATTGTGTCCTCCTGCCGTGGCATTACCACGCGGGCTGGTTGGTGTTTCCCTGATTTTACTGTACCTGAATGGGCTCAGAGGTTCAGGGCTGGTTATGCTTTTGAAGGGGGAAACCACTGTTTGAGGGGGAAACCCACATAGTTTTTTTTACATTTATAACGCAATCATTAGCACACAGAAGCACTGCACAGATCACACTAATCTGTGCAGCGCTTCTGTTAAACACGCAGCTCACAGGCAGGTCTATTACCCCAAAATCTATCTGCACATTTTACATCTGCCCCACCTGCAGTGGCACATGGTTTTGCCAAGCTGCACAGTTACTCTTTTTTGCACCTCAGAATCGGGCCCTTAATCTTTAATACATATTAATATTAAACGGTGGCTTTACTTGCTTTTTAACTATTTACAATTCTGGCAGTACCTACTAAGCCATGCCCATTTCCCACTTCATAATCAACTGCTTGCCATAGAAATCATTAATAAAGTATCCTATGTTTTTGTAGTCCTGGGACAATAAGCATGTATCAAGAGCAGTGTCCCAATCCAGATCTGGTGATATAATCAGAATCTGTTATTCTGTATGTCCCCTGTATTACATGCTATACATAACAAAGTACGGTCTTATGCAATATATGTGTAGGAGTACCAGACCTATGCATTCCTGAACCAGTCTGTCAGCTGGGGCCCTGAAAAGACAGGAGCATGTGTTTTTGTATATAAATCATTCCAGTGCACGTCCCTATCATCCACTGGTCTGTTTGGCCGTTATGAGATAGGTGCACTATTAATTTGTGGAGGAGGGACTAGGAACTACTATGCTGACTCGGGCAAGTGGAAGGGCATAGCAATCAGTCCACAGTGCAGGCAAGATAGCCTTTCCCATCTATCAGAGCAGGGAGGGAACGCATGGATTGGAGATGTGCATTAATCGCACAACACAACTCAGGCCGGATTGTTACATTATGCAAATTACTAGGTAAATTACCATCTATCTTAAAAGACACAGTGACTGGCACTTAAAGGCCCCTGCGATGGATTGCTGCAATGTCCCTTTCTGTCAACATAGAGGCTGTAGGATCGGGAATGTTTAACATTTGAAAGATCTTGATTTCCCGATCCCAACTAGAAAATGGTCAGAATCAATGAGTCTAGTATATTTAACATGTAGAATTTTCCCGATTCGCCAAACATTGATGTCCGCAGATCAATGGTTTTGGTTGCCGATCCATGGATCAGGTCGGCAGAACAGGATCGTGGGTCATGTGTATGGGCCCCTTTACAAGTGTGACTTATGTTAAGCTCTCTATTATCTGTCAACTGATCTTTCCTTTAATGACCTGTCTCAATCAATGGAATGTAGTAAACCAATAGACAGATTGGGATAGCATGCATCACTAAATTGCATGGATTAATCCAAAACTGCAATTTATATCAAGAATAGTCTCTTCAATGGTGCCAAGCCTAAAGAGCCCCATACATCTGCATCGGATTGCCGCAATGTTCCATTCTGGTGATTAGGAATATTCAACATGCTGAAAGATCTTGACTCCCCGGTCCTGACCCGAAAACATAAATAATTTTCCCGATGCGCCGGTGGATTACCGATCATCAATGTCTGCGAATCAGGCCGGCGTACCAGGATTCATTGCTCAGGTGTAATGGACCCTTAACACAATACTAAAACCAGTTGGGTGCTGGTGTTTAGACAGTAGCATGTTCTCTCAATCTGTATGTAATGCTCAGTTATCAGTTCTTAAAGATTGTGGGCCTGATTCAGAGCCGCTCGTAAGCAGCCGCTCGTTCGCTCCGAGCGATGTTCGCACAACTGCGCATGCATATGGGTTGTTATACGCATGCGCGAACCATTCACTGCGGTCGGAAATTGTGTGCTCGCAAAATAGCGAATGCCTGCTAATTTGAGTGACAGGATGAGGCGTTTGTGGGTGGTAACAGGGGAAGGTGCTTGAAAACGGGGAGTAGAGAACCGAACGCAGGCGTGCCAAACGGTCAAAATGGGCGTTTTAAGGGTGTGCATAATTAACAAAGCAGCGTCATCGACCACGTCACTTGGTTGTCTTTTAGCCTGAACTGCTCGCATGATTGCGGTAGGAAAATCCAACCACAAGCACTGCGAGCAGTTCATAGGCCTTTCGATGTACTCGATTAATCTAATAAATAGCGGAGATGACGTAGGATGCGAGCGGCCAGGGGGCGTTTTATAAAAAATAGTGAGCGCATGTTTCGTTCGCTCGTTCAGACATAGAGGTGTCAACAGACCGCAAAGAGCGAGCGCTCTATTTAAATATCCGGCCCCTTTTTCTGAACGAGCGAGCGCAAATAGCATCCGGCTCTGAATCAGGCCCTGTGTTTGTTCTTAAAGATTTCCAGTAGTTCTCAAACTCGGTCCTCAGGACCCCACACAGGTCACATTTTCCAGGTCACCCAGCAGGTGCATAGGTGTATTCATTACTCACTGACACATTTTAAAAGATCCACAAGTGGAACTAATTATTTCACTTGTGATTCTGTGAGGAGACCTGAAAAACATGTACTGCTTGTAGTCCTGAGGAGTTTGAGAAACAATTCAGGTGGTTAAATCAAATTGACAGTCACCTGTGCTCAACCATGGATATATCTAAAACCTGAACTGTGGGGAGCCTTGAGGACCGCGACTGGGAACCTCTGCTATAAGGTCTAAAAGGGGAACATTGTCTTTGCGGTCATCTAGTAGAACCACCATTATCAATCACCAAGAAAAATGTGTTACCTGATCCAGGCTCTGAGCTTCCATCTTAGTATTTATTACTTGCATCCGCTGAGGTATTCCAATGAAGGCAGAAGGCAACGCATCTTCTCTTAATTGGAGATGTGATGATCCTGGATATAACATGTAATCTTGTTCAATAAAATGATCACTGCAGATTCTGCTGGACGCAGAAGGTTTCCAGTTTTTCCGTTGAATTGCTACAACCCACTCGGACAAGCGATCGGGGTCTTGTACCGGAAACCTGTACATAATTAACAACCAGTGAAGACCTTAATGTTCACTTGCCTTTCAGTTAGAATCATATTTTGGCAGTGGTGCAATGTTCCTCACAGAATAGTCAGACAACACAGGTTACTAGGATGGTCTTACATTTTAGAACAATCCTAAAACATACACATTACTAAAATGCAGTTTATGCTTTGCCTACGGCTAGAAGGAGATGTTGGCTCCATTTTGGTCAATTATTAAAGCTAGATCTTGCCCAGGACACTGTGTCGGTCGACACAGTCCCTGGGCTTGCCACTCCCGGAAAACCGACACGCACCCATATCTAGGAATGCCGAACGCCCCCGCACCGCCCCTTAAAGGCCTATGCCTGTCAATCAGGCAGAGGCATAGAAGGGTATGCATGTGACTACGCAGGACCCATTCTGCACAATCGATGAATGAGTCCTGCGCACGTGCAGATTCCCGATAATCGTGAATCTGCGATCAGCAGTGCTCGCTGAATCAGGTCCTATAGATTGTAAGCTTGCGAGCAGGGCCCTCTTACCTTTATGTATGTCTTTTATGTATGTCTGTCTGTCTTTTACAACCCAGTAAAATGTTAATGTTGATTCAAATTGTAAAGCGCAACGGAATTTGCTGCGCTATATAAGAAACTGTTAATATATAAACAAAAGTTCCAGCCGCGATGCTGTTAGAACACTCGCTAAGCCAGAATCCAGCATAGCGCCACTAGTTTAGTCGGATTTCTGCTTGCACCTCAGGATGGTGCCAGCAGAAATCCTCTATTCGTCGATAACAATGTGGCCAATTGAATAGCTCCGGGAACTCATTCCCGATGCTAATCAACATCGCATTTAATTGAATTCCCCCTTCTATATATATATTTTTCCTTGCGAATTATTATATATATATATATATATATATATATATATATATACACATACACACACACACAGATATATATAATAATCTAAAGTACTCCAAACAAAGTTTGGTTTTTTGACATATTTTGGTGCTACATCCTGAGGAAAAAGTCTAAAGACTTTGAAACGTTGATGATGCCCATTTAACCACTGTAATGTTACGAATACAACTTTTTCTACATCGTTTTTTGGAGTGCCCCCTGGTTCTTTATTGAAGGATTTTGGATTATTGTATGGATTATTTTGGGAAGGCACCCTTAACGCTGATCAATGTATCCGGAGTCCCAGGCTATCCAGGGACATATATATATAATTTATTTTTTATCGGGGCGTGCGCATTATTTGTTGTGTGCCATTATTATGTTTTTTGTTGGATGGTATAGTTTAGTATTTAGTAAGGTAAAGTTATTTTATTCCAAGAATGTTGTTGTTTAAATCTAGTATTTTTTGGCAGACATACTAGCACCTCCTATTTTCCCCTATATTAATTACCTGAAAAACTGTTTTTTGCATCCTTTAAAAAAAGTGTTACTACAGCCATACACCACACAAGCCTTTATCTTGCTCTTCTGTGCTTCACTCTAAGAAGAAAAGAAAATATCATGTTTAGAATGATGGTTCTATTTCATCCTCTCTCCAATGGAACTATTCTACATTAGTGCATTTTTCTTTTTCTCAAATTGGTTGACGGTTGTATATTTTAATAAGAATTTCTTAAGACTGAATTTACATTTTTTTTTGTGTAGGACACAAATAATCAAGAGCAATGCAATTTTATTCATCAGGTTGTTCAGAAAATGTTATCATCTAAGATTGGAACCTAAAAAGATCCTATCGCACTGGTAACACAATATGCAATATATAAGCTGTATTATTGTAAAGTCTTGAGCATATACAAAACCCCTGTGATTCCAAATAAATCAAAATCAAAACCATGTAGATTACTGAAGGGGGAGCTACTGTAGACCAGATTGACTGACCAGATATTAAAAATTTCCAATTTAATTTTCTATGTCCAATACTGGAAAACGTTTGCATCAATGTATATATAGGGAGACTACTGCTAATTAAATTGAGGCTGCCATGCAGATTTGAGAAATCTAGCATTTATGGTAAAGCCTGAATAAAAGCCTATTTACAACTATTAGATCTTAGATCTAAAACTGTATGTATTGGTTTAGAATGATCACATGATATTACATTGTAATAGTTCCTAAGGTATTTTAGCAAGGAGTGAGAAACAGGGAGTGGTACAGTTACAGTCTGGTATTAAGTCTCAAAGTTCCTGTCAGCATGTATGGGGGAATTCAATTAGCCCAGAAAAATTATTGAGGGAGAAAAAGAGAAGTAACCTTTATCGCCCGATGCTATTCAATTAGGCTCCCTTTTTCTCCTGATACCTGTGTTAATGCCCGTTAAAAGAACTGGTTAAAGTGCGTTAACTCAAGTTATCGGGCGTTAACACCCGGAATCCATGAAAAGTTCACGGATACAGGCATCCCTCGAAAACAGCACACTTATCGGGGATTTCTTTTCGTATCTCATGAGACCCAAAAATAAATCCCTTTAACTGGGGCTAATTGAATAGCCCCACAGATTGATAACTAGGGGTAGATTTACTATTAATAGTGTTTGCTGTTGAACCCGATTTGCTGGATGTCACTGGAGTTTTTTGTGTTCCAAATCTCAAATGAATCATGTTTGTCTGTCGTTTTTGATTGTTGATGGTGATCCTCTGCGAATTGTTGAGTGTGCAATTTGGTCTATTTTCGCTTCAGCTCGCAAATCCAGCAATTTCCCCTGAAACTGGTTCAATTCACAATTGCGATTTGACAAACAAAACACAATTCTTAGCAAATCTGTGACTTGTATGTGTGTCACTGTTTAGGGTTCGAGGTTTGGTCCGATAGTGCAGTGTGTCAATGTGTTTAGTTGTGTTTGAGGTGTGATTTGGGCTCTAGCAAAATTCCCGATTTGCAACATCGCATCAAAATCTCCCAAAAATACCAAATCAACCAAACACAATTCTTAGTAAATGTACCCACTAGTATCATACAGGAATGTAAAAATTTGAGTTTCTAAGAAACTATAAATCTAACAGGAACTGTAACATACAGTTAAATATATGTTGTCTGTTCGGGTATATGCCTAATGAGTAGTTGTGCATCAGGGACTCTTTAAACAATTCTCAAAATCTCAAGTATCTTATACTTAGACTGATGTGTCTGTGTGCAAATTGTTCAGTAATAAGATATTTGATAATTCAATTAAAATTCATTAAATGATTGCACATGTGAGCAGCTTTATACTTTTTTGAACATATTGAATATTTGAAGGAATGCTACAAGAAAAAAAAAAGTATTTTGTTATACAATTAAATCACACGTGCTAAAATTTCAGAACATTGCTGTAAATAACTATTTGAAACCTTTCTGATTTGCTTAGGAAGTATTTTGTCTATACTGCCAGGGTTACTGTATGGAAGAGAGCACTGCTGGTATCAGATTGGTCCCACCTCAATTCCTGCTTTTGCTTGTTAGATATGGGCACACAGGTAATTATCTACATTTATTTACGGGTTTTAGTCTCCTGTTCTCTGTAAGGAACCCATGTGCAATGTCAGTCTGTCTCACCATACAGATCACAATTCCAATGTGAGTAGTGACCATCTCTCTGATTCACCGGCCAAGAGGGAAGACTGATATGTTCTCCCCAAGTTTGTGTGGGTTTTCCAAGTTAAATGGCTGCTGTCGAAGAAATAACCTTAGTGTGTGATCGGGAATTTAGATTGTATGCTCCTCTGGGTCAGTGACTGAAATGTTCTTTGTAAAGTGCTGCTTAATAGGTGTGCTGCTTAATATGTGTGCACTAACATATCTCCCCTTTAGAATGTAAGCTCTCAAGAGCAGGTCCCTCTTCTCTCATGTGCTTCACATTCCCTTAGTCATATGATCATCTACTCCTAACTCCCCACAAGGGCACCTAACACTTGGTAGCTGACACCCTGCTGCTTATTTGAGTGTTATGATCGCTATTGCAGCAATGATTATAAACTATGGGCTTGATTCAGGTCGGTTTGCAAGGCTGCTTTCGCATGCAGCCAGCCGATGTTTGCAACCTGCGCATGCGTATAAGATGCAGTGCGCGAACCGGCCACAGCGATTGGGAAGCGATCGCAGTGAGCACGCAGAGTCTTCACACAGTGATTCACAGGAAGTGAGCGTTTGAGGGTGGTGACCAGAAACGCAGGCGTGTCTGGGCGTCTAGACGCCGTTTCAGGGGTGTGCATAATTAGGCCCCAGCGACGGCATACGCATCCTAACGTCTAGTTACACACACAAACATTAGCAATGTCTGCGGTAGGATCAGGTCAATCACAACTTGTGCGTGTGGGTCCGATGGTTACCGATGTTTTCGCTCTCTTGTGAGAACGTAAGTGAAAGGAAGTAGGCGGCATTATGTAGTGTTGGGTGTCTACTTATTGTGCTGTGGTTACATTGCATATGTGGTCATTAGCATAATTTTTCCTCGACAGGCTGCGTGCGAATGCGGCCTTGTGACCGGGTCTGAATCAGGCCCTACGTCCCTGTCCTGCATTGTTTTGTACTACAATTCGCTATGTTCTTATTTGCTCATTTGTTCATGTACTTTGTAAGGCGCTGTAGAACCCTTGTGGCGCCATATAAATAAAGGAAAATAACATGATTTAAACCTATTGAAGAAACATTTGTGAACAGATTGTATATTAAAACAAGGATTTAGTCTTATTTTGTTTTGCTGGTTATTTACTACACTGAGCATGGGGACTGACAGAACAATTAAACTAACCCACCTGCATCACCGTGTGATCTGTGGCTCTCTCCTTTCCTGGACCCCGGGCTACTTCAGCACCAGGTGCTGTTGGCTGTGAGGACATTTGTACCGGAGTCAATATAAGGCTTTTAGAATTTTGATAGGAGGAGCTAATTTCCTTTTGTTCTGTCTTGACAAGCGATGACTGGAATATAGATTGATGAAACATAAATAAAACAAAAGTGTATTATACAAGTTAGTTTATTTGATTACTAAAACAATTCCATAAAATATTTTCATCACTTAAAAAAATCGTCAATAGGGTTGATTAACCTAAACCTCAAAAGTCAGTACACTTATTTTATTAATATCTTTTGTGGATCCCTTGCCTTTTTTCCTGATCACCAGACACTAACTGCTAGGGGTCACATCATTTGAAAGAGGCGAACCCTACTCCTTTCAAATGCAGGTGCCCTTACACGGGTGCACTCCCACAATTCCAGTATAAAAAAGTGCATCTGCACAGACACTACATAGAATATGCAACCTGTCACAGGTCTGTGGAAGCTGGCAGAAATATAAAGTTAACTGAAAAAGGCTAACACCTGAAGAGCCCTACCTCTGAGCGGGAAGCAGTCGGGAAGCCGATGGACTGAATCCCGACCGACGGCTTCCTGGCTGTCTAATCCCGGCCAGGGGTTAAATGACAGGCGTTAGGGTTCCCGGGGGGGGATTTAGGGCTAGGCAGCCCCCTGGGAGGTTAGGTTTAGGCTAGGGGAAGGGGGGGGGGTTAGGTTTAGGCACTTGGGGGGGGGGGAGGTTAGGGTTAGGCACCCCTAAGGGAGGGTTAGGGGGCAGAATTAGGTTAGTAAATACTTACCTTTGACAACTGGGATTACCTCCTCTTCGCCAGCGGTAAATCATATGTATTCCCTCTGAGCAGAGGTGTAGCATGTGGCCAGGGCGCCCGGAGCACGAGCGTGCTACACCCCCACCAAAACTGTGTGATTGATATATATATATATATATATATACATACATACATACACACACACATACATACATGGATGGCAGGGTCACACATACATATAGGCATGGTCACACAAACATACATACATACTTACAGGCAGGCAGGGTCACACATACATTCATATATGCATACATACACATACAGGCAGGATCACACATACACACACATACATGCATACATACATACACACACATACATACATACATACACACACATACATACAGGCAGGGTCACATACTTACATACAAACATACATACAGGCATGAAGGGTTACACATACATACAGGCAGGGAGGGTGATGAGACATAACTGGGGTACCTCTCTCACCTTAATGCGGACCCTGCAGCTTCTTCCTCGTCGATATGCTGCTGTAGCTGGAGTCTCTCACAGCAGAGCAGCAGGAAGGTAGGAATGGATGCTGCTCTGTATCACAGCACCTGGCAGGCTGGACATGAACCCGGCATGCTGTCAGCTACTTGACAGCTGCTTACGGAGTCAGACTTCAGGGCGCCCACTGGCAACTAAGGCATCTTGAGCTCGCGCTCTGGTGGAACCACCCTCCCTATGCCCCTGCCTCTGAGCACATGTTAATTGATTACTATAATTATATAACTGCAATTTGGTTTGAAAATAAGCCTTATCTAATAGAACAGGGCACACATATATTCAATTGTCCTTGAAAATGACGAAGCACTGTCACATATGGGCGTACTGAGGCTAGGCTTGCATGACTGGAGCTTGTAGGGACAATAATGTTGGTGTCCAAGCCCCTTCCCATACACTATTTGTTTTTCCATATATGGCATAATTAACAGAAAACAGGATATTGGTACTTACCGATAAATCCCTTTCTCCGATTCCACACGGGACACTGGAGTATAGACAATGGGGTATAGATGGTGGTAGAGTAAAGCCTGGCACTTTAAATGATTTAGAAGTGTGACTGGCTCCTCCCCCTCTAAGCCCCAGTTAAGAAACTGAGCCTGAGAGGAGACTGAGGACAAACAGGAAGAGGAAGAGAAGGAGAACTCCACAGAACGGAACAAGACCGTCAAATGGAGAACAGAGTAACCCGCTACAGGGAACACAGCAAGTCACACCACATAATGCAGAAAAAAAACACACTAACTAGAAGATAACTAAAATGAAACAAGAAGGCAGGAAAGCAGTGCTGGGAGGACATCCAGTGTCCTCCCTGGAATAGGAGAAAGGGATTTAGCAAAATCCTGTTTTCTCCTTCATCCACTAGGGAACACTGGAGTATAAACAATGGTGGACGTCCCAAACTGACCTCCCTGGTGGGAGGCACTGAGAAACTTGCCGAACCAGCAACCAACTTTAAACCGGGACCGCCATAAAGCTGACGGTAGGACAAACTGAAGCAAGGGCTAAGGACCAAATCACTGTATAGCACAGGAGAGAATCAGAACTCCCTGCTAGACAGAATCAGAGAATTCCACTAATATACCGCGTGAGCAGAATGGAACCAGGTGAAAGGCAACCCTAGTCGACAACATGGCTAAGAACTCTACAGAACGCCCTAAGGTTCAACTATAAACAGACCAGTCTGGACCCTAGGTAGCATGGAGCACCAACAAGGAACCCTTAGTAGAAGGGAAGCAATACGAGAAAAACCTAACCAGATCCATTGACAGGGATGATGCAGCAGCAACTGCCGGGCCTCAAAAGGTTATATTATACAGAACAGGCATCCAGGACCATACTTAGGGGTCTATTCATCAGCACTTATTTTTCACAAAAACATGTAGAAATTACCATTTTCACATACTTTTGTGAAAAGTGTCAGGGCTATTCATCAAGTTAAGAAAAAGCATTTTTTTCGGACCTTGATGGTGTTACTGAACGCCACTCTGAGATGGCGTTCAGTCCCCGATAATCTTCACAGGCTGTGGTTCAGACACTTGCTTGGGGGGAGGGGGGTATTGGGGGTTGAGGGAATCCTAGTGGATACCTCAGCTGCTTGGGGAAAAACTATCACTTTTCCGAAAGCTGACTCCTTAAAAAGGGCCGCTTTTCGGTAGTGATACTCTTGTTATGGAGACATGATGAATGCCTCCACAACATCTTTTAAACTCGAAGCGAGTTTAAAACATAATTATCACTAGTGATAATTATGTCATGATAAATAGGCCCCTTAAGGTCCATCTAGTTGAGGGGCTCCAACCAGCTAGAGGGTTAGAACGTAGGAAGACACGATCAAGATGATATCCCATAGAGCAGAAGGCAGAGATGGCGCCGGGGGCGATCGGAGTCAAAAAACACCCTGCAGAGAGAGATAGCAGTACATCCAATTCTGAACACAACCAATTCTGAACACAAAAGGATAGGACAGCAACCTATACTCTTCAGCAAGCCCGGTGAAGACCAGCGTCCACCTCACCTGGAAGAGACAACAAGACCAGGGAAACCACAGCTTATACCCCAGGCGACAGACAATGTCCAAACTTGATGGAAGTGTGCAGTCGATGCCAGCTTCCTGGCCCACAACATAACCTGAATACCCGAGCACTTCAAGAACACGGCTGCAACAAGCACCCAGGTAGATGCGAGGACCCTAAATGACCCCATTCAGAAGAAGAGCTAGCCAACTAAGCAACAGACACAGGCCATCTGCGAGAACTACCAATATGCAAGCACTCTACTCAGGAAGGCTAGAACACTAGGAGGACCCTCAAAAACGCACTATATAAACTGGAGAGTCAGTGTCTAGGAAAGGACATGGACAAACTAGAATACACCAGCTTAGATCGATCACTTATGACAAGAAGGGGATTAACAGCACCTATCCCAAGAGAGAACCAAAGGGTTGACTCAAGAAGAGCATCAACAGATACAGAACAGTAACCCAGGCATTGGTGGGGCAAGCCCGCTTACCTGTGAGCGACCAGGAGCCACCTGGTCGCTTCGTAGAATTTCACTGACTGTCAACCTCGCTGCAACCAGCACAGTTAGATATGAAGAGTAACAATAAGTTCCGTAGGTGGTCTGAGACCCAACACTCTACATTTTGGACTTCAGCCTGGAGTTGTTGCAGTTGAAGATGCTGTAAAAAACTAGCAGAATTGTCAGTGGAGACATTTCTGGTCATAGAAAGGGACCACACTCTATGACTCACAGAATCACAACCGAGCAACCACTGAAACACCCAGCCTAAAAAAACTGGGTCAGGGGAGATCAACTAACAGCCCTGTGACTTGACAGTGTTCTATTAGGGTTGTATATATAGATAAATATACATATACTCAACAACCGGTCTGCCTAAACAATCTCTGTGCTAAGAAAGATAAAGAGGCGGGGACGTGGCTTGGAGCAGCAGGAAGTAGGAAGCCTACCTGCGTGCTCTCCTCCTTGATATCCTGCTGACATCCTGCAGGAGAGGTGGCTCGGGTTTTATACTCACCTGCTTTGTGGGTGAATGTGTGCTACTGCCCCTGGATTGGTGCTGTGGCATCTCTCATCTTCTCCCGGCGCTCACGAGTGGATACACGCGGACGCTGCTGGCTGACTGTGTCCTTCTCTGCTTGATCACATGGGCGGCCGCGGCTCCCACTGTCAATGGCCGGTGGCTGCAAACTGCGGGTTTCCTCTACCCCTGGCTCTGGTGATCCTATGGGGGCAAGGCTCTCTTCTCCTGCTAGGTAGACTGCTAACCGGATCGTTTTTTCACTGCTTCAGGCTGCGGTGCTTGCTCCTGGTGTCTCCTACTGACAGCGGCCATCTTGGATCTGGATACACTGTAGTGCTGCTGCAAGTTTAAGGGATAGTGATTCCCTAAAAAGCTAAGTGGTGTGTCTTTCTCACTCCTCCTGCTGCATGATCTCCTTGCAGAGGTGCCTGTTTCATACTGGTGCAGACTTGCTGAATCCTGTGATTAATTTCTGTGGGTGACTGGCTGGGACCTGTAGTTCACCCTTCTGAATTACTGTTGTGTTGTCTGTATCTCCCGATTTATTGCTGGGCTGCAGTTTGATCTTTCTAAATTTCCTTGAGTTTCTCCCTGCATTAATATTCTACTTTCCAGTATCCTCTGGTGCTGCCTTTGCTATATAAAATGGGGAAAACCGGCCATTACTCTGGGGCTGCCTCTAAATTGGAACGTTTTGCCCGTACCACTCCACCGGTTGACGCTCTTCCTGTCATTCCGCCTCCTCCCCCTGCTACTGCATTTTGATTCTGCAAGTGACTTATCTTTCACATAACTTACAAGCTATTGCGGAGTCGGAATAGAGGGGCGAAGTACAGATTGATATTTCCTTGCCCAGTCATGATCTTCAGAGAATAAGGGAACGAGCTGGGGAGGCTGAACATCGTATCTCTGCTGTGGAGGATCTTGCAGCGCCAATACCTGGGCAGATTGCGGCCCTCTCCACTTAAGTGGCTGCCTGTTGTTCCAAGCTCTCAGATTTGGAGGGAAACCTCCGAAGAAACAACCTGTGCTTTGTCGGTTTCCCGGAGCAGGCTGCAGGTTCTTCCCCTGAGGAGTTCCTGTAGGAGTGGTTGCTGAAACTCTTTGGTAAAGATGCCTTCTCAGCGCAGCTTTCCATTGAACGGGCCCACCGTGTGCCTGCTAGGCCGCCGACCCCTGGGAGCCCCACCAAGGACCTTTCTTGCCTGCATGCTTCATTACAAAGACCATGACTCGGTCTTGCAGCTGGTCCATCACTGTGGTCCTCTCAAATTGGATATTCACTCTGTTTCAGTTTTTCCTGATTTTGCCGTTGAGGTGCAAAAAAGCCATTTTTGCCTGTTAAACGCAAGTTACGGGTACACCAACTCCAATATTCCATGCTTTTTCCTTCCCGCCGTCGTGTTGTGGCTGATGTCACCACTCATTTCTTCAACACATCTGGAGATGTTGAGGCCTGGCTAGCTGGACGTCCATGGCCTCCACGTTGACTTTCTGCCTTGGACTCATTTGCTGTTTCCTGATGCCGATTTGGGGGTTTTGTGAGTACATTACTGGTTTCCCCTGTCTTAATTGCGCTCCCTATTTTGTTTTATAATTTAGTGTATTTTATTGTATATTGTGGTGCATCAACTGTTTTGTTGTGATTTTTTCATTTATTCTCTGTTAACGGGGGGAGATGGGACAGTCCAGAATGTATTCTGAGGGGCAACCGCTCCGCTATAATTGTTTGGAGGGCCTTGCTAGCAATAGTTTTGTCTACCAGCCCTAGATACGCAAGTTATTTTTTGCTTAATCTAGTCTATGTTTGTTAATTTAGACTAGAGAATTTTTCTCTCTTTGTTATTTTTCGGGATTAGGTATACCTTAAGTTTGGTAGGGTATGCAGGGTGGGTTATGGGTGTGGGTTAGTTTGTTATTTTTCTTATGTTCTTTTTATTTGAATTATTTTTATATGTGTTGCCGTTTTTTTTTTTATTCTGATATGATGGTATATGTGCTGGCCTGTGTATTACTTGCGCATGGAGCTATCTTTAATGTCTTTCTGTCTGTTTCTTTATCCTTTTTGCTCTCTTATGTGATTTATTATTATGGCTAATGGGGATAATTCTCGGGCCTTCGTTTGCTCACCTGGAATGTTCGGGGCCTTAGTGATAAGGTTAAAAGAGCCTTAGTTCTGTCACAGGTTAAAAAACTGAACATGAATATTGTTTGTCTCCAGGAGACTCATGTCTCTGGTAGCCGTATAATGGCTTTGAAAAAGCCCTGGGTGGGATGGATGTACCATTCTACTTTTTTTGCTAATTCTAGAGGCGTCTCTATCCTGGTTCACAAGCGTCTTCATTTTAGTCTTGATTCAGTCCAAATTGATCCCATGGGTAGATATATTTTCCTTAGAGCATTTGTTAATGCTCTGTTTGTGCATATACTTGTGGTCTATATCTCCCCGCCATTTAATAATGATGTTTTGGGTAAGGCTGCTGCCTTTATTGCACTCTCTCACCCTACCCCTGTCATTTGCTTGGGTGATTTTAATAACGTAATGGATCCATCCCTGTTCCGTTGGCGAGAGTCCATTTCTTTCCTACCTCCTTCCCCATCTCCCTTTTCTAAATTGATGGCTGAATTGGGCTGGTTAGATGTCTGGCGTGTCTGTTATCCTGCTGTCTCTGCTTTCTCCTGTCAGTCCTCCACTTATCATACTTTCTCACGCATTGATATGGTTTTTCTTTCACCTATTTTGGTTCCCAGAGTTTCTGCAGTTGATTATTTGTAGAGGGGTGTCTCCGACCACTTTCCGTTGGTTCCTCCCTTTCGGAGGGTGCCTGTTTTTGGAAGCTTTCTGGCTAGACCTAATGGGTGCCGGATCTGAGTTGGAAGCTGCTTAGGTTTCCTATTTTGAAGATAATGCAGGTACTGATGTTTCTCATCTTTGGGATTCCTTTAAGGCATTGTTAAAGGGCACCTTTATTAAGCATATTGCTAATATTAAATTATATCATAGGCAGTGGGAAACGACTTTGGAAACTGCTTATAGGGACGCTGAAGCCTCTTGTCCAGATAGATCTCAGACTGGGAGGTTATGCTTCGTGCCCAGCAGGAGTGGTCGGATCACCTGTTTGATAAATCCAAGCGCAAACTGTTATTTTCACGTCATAAGCAATATTCACAGGCTGATGTTGGGGCGAGTTATTTAGTCTTTTTGGCAAAAGAGGATGGTGCTTCCAGAACGGTTTCGGGTATCCTTGATTCCTCTGGAACGTTGCATTCCTCTGCTCCCACTATAACAGATGTATTTTTGCAATATTATTCCTCTATTTATGCCACTAAAGGTATCATATTCTCCCTCCCAACTTTGTGCCTATTTAGAGGCAGTCAGTCTGCCCAGTCTTGAGACAGAGGCAGTGGATAGGTTAGATGCTCCTTTTACAGAGGAGGAATTGGAGTTTGCCATCTCCTCCTTTCCTCACTGTAAAGCTCCCGGAATTGATGGTGTCCCGATATAGAGGTATATCAAAAATTTAAAAGCTTCTTTATCCCGCATCTTCTTGAGACTTTTGATGCTTTTTTGACTGCTGGTTGTCTCCCGCCATCCATGTCGGAGGCCTCGGTTGTAGTGCTCCCAAAGCCTGGGAAGATCCCCTCCATCCAGACTCTTACAGACCTATTTCCCTACTTACCACTGATATTAAAATATTGGCTAAACTTCTGGATATTCGTCTTAATTCTGTTATTACTTCTATTAAACACCCAGACCAGACCGGCTTCGGCCAGGTAAATCCACTACTCAAAATCTTAGGAGACTATTTTATCATATACAAATGTCCCATAGGGATGCCCCTGAAGCTGTGGTAGTCTCCTTAGATGTAGCCAAGGCCTTCGATTCTGTGGAATGGGAGTATTTATGGGAGGTCTTGTCTAACTTTGGTTTTGGTCCTCGTTTTATTAGCTGGGTCCGTCTTTTGTACTCTTCCTCGGCAGCCAAAGTGTCGGTGAATGGTTGTGTCTCCTCTTCTTTTCAACTTGGGCATGGCACTCGCCAGGGGTGCCCTTTATTTCCTGCATTGTTTGCACTGGTTATCAAGCACCTGGCGTGTCTCATTCGCTCAGATTCAGCTAATCAGGGTCTGCGGGTGGGCCATGTAATTGACATTATAGCTCTTTATGCGGATGATATGCTCTTGTTTCTGGCATACGCGGGCCCAGCTTTGGAACATTTGATCGACGTTATTAAGGATTTTTTTTTTTCGGGGTTGCTGATTAATTGGTCCAAGTCTAGTATATTTCCTTTGAATGGCTCCCTGCCTCTTTCCCCCTCTCTCTCTTGCCCTTTACAATGGACTCTCTCCTTTCGGTATTTGGGTGTCATTTCACATAACCCTGCTGACTTTGTAGAACTTAATGTGATGCACATTACCTCAAGCTTTTAAACATAAGATTCATGTGTGGAAGAAACTTCCACTTCTAGTCACAGGTCGCATTAATTTATTTAAAATGTCCATTCAGCCTAAATATCTTTATACCTGTATTTATTCCCAAAAAAGTTTTCTCCCATATCGATTCTATTCTATCTTCTTTTGTGTGGGGGGGATAAGAGACCACGGATTGCTTTCCGTACGCTATGTAGATCTAAATCTTCAGGTGGACTGGCCCTTTCTAATTTACGTATTTACTAAAACTGTCTCTCACCCACGTGAACATGGGGCCTGATTCAGAGCTGAACGCTCTGACCAGAGCGCTCGCTCTGAATCAGGGCCCTCCTCCATGAAAATGGAACGTCCTCCTGGATGCTCGTATAGCTGTGGGTGACCACCCGCAGCTATAGGGAGTGTCCATGATGATGGTCGTGATGGTCATCGGGCTTGCGACGGAAACCCTGCGGTAGGGTCTCGCTGCTGCAAGCCCAGGAGTGATTTTGGCTCTATCAGAGCCAAAATCACTCCCACTGACATCACTAGTGATGTCAGTGGGGCCGGCTTGAGACGATAGGCGTTCCCATGGCAACGCCTCCGTCTGGCAGGCACGCCCCCGGCGCGCCCACCAAAGGGGACGTGCTGTCAATCAACATCGACAGCACACTCCCTTTGGTGCGAGACCTGGAACGCTGGAAAGCCCGTCGCTCCCCGGGTCTCGCGCATGCGCACGTCGGAGCTCCCTCCGTCGTGCGCATGCGCAGTGGGGAACATCGACCCGCTTGCGAGCATACTGCCGCTCGCGAGCGGGTCTGAATGACCCCCATAGTGTAAACATTGTTACACTAATACATAGTATGGTCAAGCGCTGCTTAGCTAAAAGAAGCAGAGTTACAGGAAGCATAGCGTAAGATACTAGGGGCCATATTCAATTAGCGTCGAAAAGCCGTTTTCTGCGAAAAATTGTCGCGTGTGACGTCATTTTGGCAGTCTGAAAGTTTCCTCCGTATTCAATCCCAAATAGTTTTCGCGTACGCGAAGACGCAATGCAAAGTGCAGAATTGGGGTTTTGGAGTGCAAACTTCGGAATACCCCCCTGCACCCTTGGAACAGTTTTTAAGTTTACAAGTGGTTGCGGAAGGTGGATTTTTATGTTTTTTAAAACTTCACTTTAGCAACTTTAAAATATGCTAGTACCCATTTTAATGTACCCCTAATTTGCTGGGACTACTTATTTTCACCCAAAAAAACTGGTAAATGCTATTCTTCACCACTTATGTAAAGACGCTAAATAGCAGCTATTGAGATCAATTAAGTACCCAAAATACCTTCTGCAGGGCTATTCGGGGGGGATCTATGGTGATCCCCCAATGTCAGTGCATCTTTTGGGGGGGTGACAGTCTGATTTCCCCAAATCTCACAGTACTTTTCGCATGTTACAGTTTTGCCGGGTCCCGTTTTCGCTGATTTGTAATTGAATACAGGGATAAGCGGGGACGCACGCTATACTTTTTCGCATGGAAAACCAGCGATGTCGGGGAAAAGTCCGGCATGTGAAAAGTACGGTACTTTTCGTGTCTAATTAAATATGCCCCTACATTTATCCACCAGAGGCGTGAATATGTGTGAGAATCAGTTGCACAAAGTTGGATTTAAAAAAAAAAAAAAAAAAATGATTTATTTGATTTATATAGGATTTTTTATTCACTTTTTTTTTTTTAAATAAACGTTTAAAACATTTAAAATATGTTTACTTAATATGAATAAAAAATCCTATTTAATTCCAAAAAATCTGATTTAAATCAAATAAATCAGTTTTTGATTTTTTTTTTTTTTTAAATCCAATTTTATGCAACCCTGGGAGAATATCTATCTCCTCCTTAGGGAGAGTAAGTGCTAAGCATAGATAGGTTAGCGCCAAACTCCCGCACCATATGAGCCCAAACTCCCAATCGCAGCATTGCTTAATATAGAGAGTACTTAGAATACTGGGCCTAATTCAGAGCCGCTCGTAAGCGGCCGCTCGTTCGCTCCGAGCGATGTTCGCACAACTGCGCATGCGTATGGGTCGTAATGTGCATGCGCCAACCAGTCATTGCGGTCGGAAATCGAGCGCTCGCAAAACAGCGAGTGCCTGCTAATTTGAGTGACAGAATGAGGCGTTTGTGGGTGGTAACAGGGGAAGGTGCTTGAAAACGGGGAGTGGTGATCCAAACGCAGGCGTGCCAAACGGTAAAAACGGGCGTTTTAAGGGTGTGCATAATTAACAAAGCAGCGTCATCGACCACGTCACTTGGTTGTCTTCTAGCCTGAACTGTTCGCATGATTGCGGTAGGAAAATCCAACCACAAGCACTGCGAGCAGTTCAGACGCCTTTCAATGTACTCGATTAATCTAATAAATAGCGGAGATGACGTATGATGCGAGTGGTTAAGGGGGCGTATTTACAAAATAGCGAGCGCATGTTTCGTTCGTTCGCTCAGACATAGAGGCGTCAACAGACCGCAAAGAGCGAGCGCTCAATTTAAATAGCCGGCCGCTTTTTCTGAACGAGCGATCGCAAATAGCGTCCGGCTCTGAATCAGGCCCACTGTGTTCTCAGAGAGAACATATCTTATACTTCTGGGCTGGGTCTTAAACTTGGGACCTTGTGGATATTGGTGGTGCAGTCCTGCAGGCTGAGCCACAGAAACAGCATATTCCAACTGTGACTGAGGTTAGGGGTCCGGTACCGAGCACACTCTGCACAGGGATACCTGGCTACAACCATTGAGCTCAGGGAGACCCTGTGAGAAGCCACCAGTTAGAAAATGGCAGGGGTTTGTGAGCGCGCCTTCACGAAGCATCCAGCCCCCTTCTGCTCATAACTGGACTTTTAGGGAGCACTAGAAAACAGTGTTCTGGGGTAGCATGGCAGTAAAAAAATGTCTAATATTTGCTTCAATGACGATCCCGCCGTGCATATTCAGAGCGGAGTTGCGGGAGATGCCACGCCGCCATTAAGCTCTGCCCACAGTCTCCGTTAGAAGATTATTGCAGCCCTGGGGCAAAGAAAAGTTTAAGGCTTCGACTTTGCTAAATAGCTTAAAGGGAAGCCAGACAGGGAGCTCCACCATTGCCCTTACATGGCCCGCTGAAATTAAAAGGCGGGACCACGCTGCCTATCAGCACTGCGCTGTCCTGGAAACAACGTGATGCGTAGTATCCTCTTGTGATTAATAGAGGAGGGATAACAGCGTTCAGCACCCTGTGTATGTGCCACTCTACATTGCTATACTTCTCCCACCACTCCTGCTAGTCATACTCACCACTGCTGCAGCAGGGATGCTGGGCGGGAGGGGGGGCGAGCGGGGGACCACGACAATAGCGTCAGTAAACTGTGGTGGGCCCCCGCTGAGTCCGATGACTCAAATGTAAATAAAAGCCCCCCTCCAGTAGCCATGGCGACTCCCTTCCCAGCGGCTCCCATGTAGCAGGCAGACTGCCACAGTAAACAGTCTGCCTGTCCTCACGCTTGTAGTTAATATAAATCAGAAAATTGGAATATGAAAAGGCTGGAGACAGCCTAATATGCACCGGCTCTCTCTGGCACATTTCTAAAACTGAGGCTGATGGGACATAGAGGGGAACGAGCCAGTCACACTTTTAAATTATTTAAAGTGCCAGGCTCTACTTTACCACCATCTATACTCCATTGTCTATAATACAGTGTCCCCTAGTGGATGAAGGAGAAAGGTGAGACCAATTATTTTAATATTCCATATAGATTGCCATCTGTGGCTCACTGCTGTCAATAACAGCAGAGCTTACGTGGGGTGAGGAACTAATTGTGTTTGTTTTACGATTGGTTTGAGTATCTCTTACATGCAAATGGATCCAGTCCTTATTAGGCTAGAATACTCATAGCAAACTCTGTTGCTGCAATTCCTGTATCATTTGTTACTAACATTTTAAAAGGGGAGTAAAGTGTTGCATATTTAATCAGAAATATTATGTAGCAAGTGTTACTTTTCATTCTTATTTAACAATGCTCTTCACCTGCAGTGATTTTTAGATCCTGTAAAAATAAGTCAAATTTTATTTTTAATAATTAATATGAGTAGTTTAGAAAGGAAATCCTCTACAGCAGAGACAGATGGGGAGCATTTTGCATTAACACAGGTGGAAAATATGCCATAAAAACAATGCAATTTGTGCAGTTTATAGTGTACATAGCTCTAGATGCATGCAGCACTGCAAGGGTAGCTTATGTGCCAGTGTTACACCAGGAGTAAATGTGTGGGGATAAAACTGGTTTATGCCAGGAAATGTGGCTTGCCAATGTTAGTAGAAAACACTAGTTAACAATTTGTATAAAATATAGTATACTGTCATTAAGCAGGCAGTCTGTGTCTGGACAATGTTATTAATAAATACTAAAGTAACATGTATCAGTAAATAAATATACTAATTTCAATATTTATTTAATAACACAAAAAGACTGCACAAGGCACATTAATCATTTACATAGAATTAATGGCAGGAATCAAAATGCCCAGGCATTGAGCACCCCAAAGATATCAGCCTCTGGGGCTGACTGGGAACAAAGAAAAAAAAAAAAAGAATGTAACTGTGTACAGCAGGTGGGGCAGATTTGAAATGTGTAGAGAGATTTAGAAGTGATGTGTCTTATCTCCGATCTAAATTGCAGTGTTAAATTAAAGCGGTTCAGTATTTGTGGGCTGCATGCAAAAGAAACCAGTATTTAGCATGCATAAAAAAAATGTATTTGCACCCCTTGCATTGCACCATGGTCTGTACAAGTGCAAAGTTGCTCAAATTTTTTGCTTTGCTTCCAACTCAGAATAAACCCGCTCTGGGCACATCTTGCTGTGGTCTCTATGTATGGATTTGTATGAAAACTGCTGTACTTGGCCTTTGCTTGCATGCCCCTTACGACCACATATATAGTTGGAAGTGCATAATTTTTGTACACATGTGCAGTGGTTCTCTAAATGACACTGGTGATGTGCATTTGTTAGCCATGTACAGAGTACATTTACTATAGGTTAAATATATAGTATTATTGTTTATGAAAACAATCTTGCAACATGCTATTCAAATTTTTTTTTAAGATGCAGCCGGCATAACTAGAATCTCAATATGGTTACTTATTACTTATCCTCCACTAGATAACAAATGAAAATGGTTTATTTACCTTCATTTTTAGTTTTCTTTTCTCTTCCAGAAGCTCTTTCAAATGTTTTGGAAATCCATCAAAAATAGAAGGCACTGCATCTAGTCGCAGGCGCGGAACCATTGCTCCTGGACGTAACATGTAGTCGTTGTCAGTAAAATGATCGCTGCAGATTCTGCTGGATGCAGACGGTTTCCAGTTTTTACGGCGAATTGCTACAACCCATTTGGACAAACGTTCAAGATCTTTCATTGGAAACCTGCATGGAACCACACTAGCATTAACTGCTTTAACATTAAAGAAAGGACTGCCGACCCCAGGTGATAAGAACCAAGATAAGAACCACTCTTCTCCAGGCTAAACAGTGCCTCCAAAAGAAACCCTGAAGACAGGGGCAAACCTATGAACCAGTGGGATATTTTAAGAAGCCAGTTATGATGTCCAGCTATTGTCATTAATGCCAGAAGCCTTAGTCCCTACTGGGATTTGTCCAGCCCTGTCTGAAGATTTTGGTCCTTGTAGCGTGAGGACACAAAACTAGAAGGGAGAAAATACTGCAACCACTTGCTATGTTTGTGCTGTGAAAAATGAGAACAAACGCCATCTAAATTCGCAATGCAATCAACCATTTGCACTGGGACATTCAAACATGGCAGTATCAGTGAAATGGTGCAATAGTGGGTTTTTCTACCTGCACTACAGTTGGATGAGGTTTTCTCTCCATTCAATCTCAGGCCCTCTGGCCACAAGCACCAAAACTTTGAGACTTGACCCAAAAATCTAAGAGATACTGCAAGGTAACAATCTTCTCAGAGCTTTTACTTATAGGCTAAAGCTTACAACATTACCAACAGTGACTATAGGAGGGTGTAAAAATATAATAATAGAAAGAACAAATACAATAATCATTTATTTTTGTTCTATGAATCAAGGTTCAAAATTCCATATTTAAATTTAAACTATGTTATGTATGTTGATGAGAATTCTTATGTAAATGTTTAGGGCTGAAGGTGAAATTGCATGTACACCATGCTGCAAGTGGGCTCTGTACACCATGCTGCAAGTGGGCTCTGTACACCATGCTGCAAGTGGGCTCTGTACACCATGCTGCAAGTGGGCTCTGTACACCATGCTGCAAGTGGGCTCTGTACACCATGCTGCAAGTGGGCTCTGTACACCATGCTGCAAGTGGGCTCTGTACACCATGCTGCAAGTGGGCTCTGTACACCATGCTGCAAGTGGGCTCTGTACACCATGCTGCATGAGGGCTCTGTACACCATGCTGCATGAGGGCTCTGTACACCATGCTGCATGAGGGCTCTGTACACCATGCTGCATGAGGGCTCTGTACACCATGCTGCATGAGGGCTCTGTACACCATGCTGCATGAGGGCTCTGTACACCATGCTGCAAGTGGGCTCTGTACACCATGCTGCAAGTGGGCTCTGTACACCATGCTGCAAGTGGGCTCTGTACACCATGCTGCAAGTGGGCTCTGTACACCATGCTGCAAGTGGGCTCTGTACACCATGCTGCAAGTGGGCTCTGTACACCATGCTGCAAGTGGGCTCTGTACACCATGCTGCAAGTGGGCTCTGTACACCATGCTGCAAGTGGGCTCTGTACACCATGCTGCAAGAGGGCTCTGTACACCATGCTGCAAGTGGGCTCTGTTCATCATGCTGCAAGTGGGCTCTGTACACCATGCTGCAAGTGGGCTCTGTACACCATGCTGCAAGTGGGCTCTGTACACCATGCTGCAAGTGGGCTCTGTACACCATGCTGCAAGTGGGCTCTGTACACCATGCTGCAAGTGGGCTCTGTACACCATGCTGCAAGTGGGCTCTGTACACCATGCTGTAAGTGGGCTCTGTTCACCATGCTGCAAGAGGGCTCTGTACATCATGCTGCAAGAGGGCTCTGTACACCATGCTGCAAGAGGGCCCTGTACACCATGCTGCAAGTGGGCCCTGTACACCATGCTGCAAGTGGGCCCTGTACACCATGCTGCAAGTGGGCCCTGTACACCATGCTGCAAGTGGGCTCTGTACACCATGCTGCAAGTGGGCTCTGTACACCATGCTGCAAGTGGGCTCTGTACACCATGCTGCAAGTGGGCTCTGTACACCATGCTGCAGGAGGGCTCTGTACACCATGCTGAAAGTTGGATGGGGCTGCCGCATGAGTGGCGGTTCTGTTCTCCTTGTTGCAGATGGTGGAGCTGGCATACATATGCGTACAGGTCCCTTAGGTAGAATGCGTACAGTGTTGGGGAGATAGAGAATCTACTAGGAAGATGACAGTTGGAGAAAAACTATGTTGTGTGAGGAAGTTGTCTGGTGTCTAATGGTTTACTGGGTGTAATGTGAATCAGTCCCTTTCCTGAGTGTTGCTTCTTGTCAAAGTCACTACTAAGACCATTGTACTGCCCTTTGTGTGACAGCCCCCTCTCCCTGCCATGTGACAAGTCCTACACACATCATGTCTGGAAAATATAATGTTTAATGGTCTCAATCTTGAAGTTATACTTCTGGTTGAGTCTGAGTACTTGGTCACCTTTTAATCACCACAGTTTATAATCACAGTCCTTCCATGTTGTTGCATCCCATACAACATTTGTTGCTGTCCATATACTTTAACAACATAGTTACAATAAACTATTATAAATTAAACTGGTTACCTGAAAAATTGTTTCCCAGTTCCTTTGACAAAATGATTATTGCAGCCGTAAGCTACACAAGTCATAGGCATGCTCTGTTTAAGTATGATACCTAATGAAAAAAAAATATATATTTTATTTGCAAAGTTGACACACTTATTATTTGCAGAGACAAATTAGAGAGATTTGTAGCATTAATTTTCATTACGTTTAATCCTTCAAGTTTTATATTTCAGTAGGTCACTAGCTGATCAAGGTATTGTGGTCTCAGAAGCATCACAGTGGGGAATGTATAGGCTACACAGGGTTTTTTTCATTACTAACTGACAAAAGAAAACACAGAATATGACAGATGTAATAATGAGCATGCAACATCACCCTATGTGCCAAGGACTTCTAGAAAATGTACCACAATGCCAACACATCAGACATACTAGGAATCATTTTATTAAAAAATACTTTGGCATCAGTACCGGTATGCAGTCATTAAGTTGACATTCAGAATGTTCACAAAATATTGACAGTGAAAAGGATGCAGTTAGGGTTCAAATACGTTAAAAATGCAATGTTGATATTCTGAATGTCAACATTTTGTAACATACCACCTATAACAGGCTAGGTCTCATTTACTCTTCTTAGGTGGGCAAGTGACCTACTTGTAGCTGGGCAGCTGCAGAAACCCTAGGAGATGATGTGGATCTCAGCCTTGAGAAGGTGCCTGACATGGTCTATAATGAATCCTGGGAGCTGGTCTCATTCAGCTGCCCCGGCCCTCTCTACCCTCCCTGTTGCTGATAAGTATGACAGTATGTGCAGCCTGGAGAGCTTCCTGAAAAACCAGCCCACACACAGTCCAGCAATTGTGGAAGAGCAGCCAGCAGCATTTGGTCTGAATGAATGTCACACAGCAGGTGTCCGCGGCTCCAGCTTGCCTGCTATGATTAGGGGAAGCCCAGCACCGTTCTCTCCGCTGAAAGACTCGGGAGCCAGCCTTGCTTGTGATGGCAGAATGGAGGGCAATGGCAGTTGGGAACATCCTCAAAGTGACACTAAAGCGGTGAGGAGAGCTAGGCCAATACTCTTGTCTGTGCTGCAGCACATCCTGCAGGGCCTGCTCAAATTATGAAACAGACTGCCAGTGCCGCCAATAGCAGCCTATAGCAACTCCAATCACAAAACGGGGGTGGGTCCTCTTTTGCATATCTACTGCTGGATACAATAGTCATGCAGTGTGGAGTTGACCGAGAGGATTTTCGTTCCTCATGGTCATCACTGACGGGCCAAGGTCTCTGCAAATCCGGTCGCCAGGTGTAAAATCTTATTTGTTGAGCCCTGCTCTATACCGTTAGGTGTGAATCTTATACTGGTGTCCAACACAAATGCTTTGTGTTGATGTTTGGGTAGTTCAAAATACAGACTACACAGTTTTTGACATACATTTGAGCAGAGTGTGAGCAAACTGAGGGGTTTGTGCATGATACTCTTTGTCTGCTTGGTGTTTCCCATTCATTCTTGTCCTGGTCATCACCAGTTATTTGCCACTAATCACACATACAAAGATATTCTATCAATAAAATTATCAGTAATAAGCAACCTGATATACTTCAGGGGCTCCATTCAGCAACCCTCTAACCTTTCAGTCAAAAATAAAATGTATACAATACAAACTTTAACGTCATTAAACACAATACAATGAATTGTCAACAAGATATCAATATGCCACCCAGACAACAGTAAACACACATATACTCCTTCTCACATAAATAAAATACTCAGGTCAGTGCCATGTTACAATTTAACGTAGAAAAGATAAAGTGGTATGGCGCTTAACCTATTTTATAATTCGAAATAATTTGTGGTCTATCAAAAAATGGTAATATTATGCCCATAAGAGTATATGCCTTCTAATGTTATATATTCATTATTGCTGTGTAGAAAGTACATAAAAATATCAGATGTGCAGAAAAATAATTCTTTACTTCTTTCACAAATATCTAAAACATCTAAAAAGGGACCACAGCATGTTGGGCATGGCTGCACCAATTTGTGGGTGGGTCAAGAATGTGAGATGCACCCACTCACTGGAGCATGGCATAGCACCCAGCAGCTGGGTGTATTCACTACTGTATTAGGATGGCGGGACAGTCCCATAATAGCTGCATTTTTAGCGGGATGTATTTAGATGCAAAAATGTAACACACACATATTAAAGTGCAATAACTTTTTTGTGTACATATCTCAAATAAATAACACATAAACATAATCTATTTTTTGTCCTAGAGATAGATGAATGAAGGACTTAACTTTGACATTACATCAGGTCATCTTATACACACACATTCCGCAGCACATATCCTAACCCACTGCTCCATGCTCCTTCCTCACTATCTACCCCTCTGTGTCGCTCCTGTCTGTCTCCCCTTTAGAATGTAAGCTCTCACTAGCAGGGCCCTTATCCCTGACGTGCTTCTCCTTCCCCTACTTATACTATCATTTACTGCCCAATTGACACCTAACACTTGGTTGCTGAGGCCCTGCTGCTTGTGTTATGCAGCTATGTTTATAAACCATGTCCTTATCCTGCATTGTTTTGTATTACTATTTACTGTTTCTCTTGTGTGCTCATTTATGTACTGTTTAAGGCGCCGCGGAACCTTTGTGGCACCATATAAATAAAGGATGATAATAATAATAATAAACAGCTGTATACATGTAGATTAAAGAAATCCAAATGAAGCCCTTAGTTATAAATGGTTCCAAATCATTCCATTACATAATAAGTCTCATATGGTGACAAGCATCTCTTGTTATTACAAGAAGTGATGCCAATGTAATCGGTATATTGAAAAAGTCTGGGCAGACTGCGGCGTCCCGCTAGTCCACCTCTAGTGATATGAATAATGAACAAGTTCAATGTAATTTCACCGGTGCCCGGGATGGTCTTCTTGGGAGCGTGACCTGGGAAACTGGGGCAGTACAGATGTTCTCTTGGCTGGACCTCCTCCCCTCTGGACAGGATGACCGGCGGTGCATCTGTTGCCAGACACGCTCCTGCTCAGCTGCCAAGCTGATAATACCATTGGGAGAGACCACCTGTTTATAGCACTTCAAGAATCCTCTGGACATGGACTACTAAAACAACACCAACCTGCAGGTTAGGTCTTTGGAACAATACCCAGACACGTGCACAAAGTTTTCCGTCAGGGATCCATATATATTTTTATTACAATTTTTCCTTTTCGATTTTTATACTGGAATTTTATCAGTGTATTTACCATATGTGAATGCTTATTTATCACAATCTATGTACCTATCAATAGTATATATTTATACTCATAATTGCTGTACTAAATATAGTAGTGTTTTTTTTATTTAAATTTATTATGCAATAAATCAATCTAGTTTTTACTACAGTAGGTTCCTATCTAGTATTATCCAGTCAGTTTACACTGTCCACGCACTAACATATACACACAACACCTATTCACTAGTTGCGCTATCTCCCCCTTTTCCTTATTGATTAATTTGTACCAGACGACCACTGTTATTTTTTATTACAGCATCATATTCATATACTTCACATCTTATTTCTCACATATAACCCATAGGTATTTTGCATTTTCATCACACTATAGATGGTCCTTATAATGCAGTCTATTTTCTTTTAACTTTTTTGTACGCTCCTGCACCTGTTGCTCAAAGGGGGCTGGTCGATGCCTAGGGAGGGAATATGATGGCTAGGGTTCTGATGTACCAGTCGTCGGATACCCCCTCTCTGCAGAGATTCACCTCTAAGTCGCGCCCCAGACGTCCTGCTCCCACTCCTCGCCGGCTCGTCGTATGCATTCCGTCTTCCTCGGTCGCTGGCACTTCCGGGTAGTTCGTCACGTGACCGCAGCTAGCCTGACTCGTCGTTTACATTACTTGTTCTCTGCTTGGATGTCACAAAGTATCTCTTAGGTTATTGTGTAGGTATAGCGCTCCAACGTGTTACAGCCTTCTTTGGCCTTTTTCAAGGAGGTAGTGTAGTTGCTTGATTGAGAGACCTGTATTTAAGATTGTGGTGTGTTACCGATTTATTCAGTTTTTCCTATTCTGTTCTCCAATTGGTAAAGCTGGGCATACACGTCCAGCTTTACCAATTGGTAACAGACATATTATCTGGCAGGCTGCCAGTCCGTACAGGTCCACGGCATACTCTGTGAGATGTCTCACAGTGTATTAGCCCCCGGGGGTGGAGACAGTTCCCCGTTCCTTCCATGGGAAGGATCATAGGAAATGTCTGTCTGTCGGCCGTGGCAGGGCATACACTGCCCAATGCGGCAGACAGTTTAACGCATAAATATCGCATCGGACGGGCATGCTGGACAATCCGGCATGTCCGACCAAGCGATATTTAACCCTCGGTGGCCCGCACACACGCTTCAATTATCGGGGCGATCTGAGGGTGGATCGCCCCGATAATTGTAGTGTGTATGGCCAGCATTAGTAAGCAGTCCATCACCATTGGTCATCTCCTCCGTCCTTCATTCTGTTAATGCAATTGCCTGGGCCGTGCTGATATAGACGGGCTGTATTTGTTAATGGGTTTGTATGTCCAAAACGGATAATCATCATGTTCTATTAAATAGCATACAAGTTGCTCTAATACAGGGATACTGAGCAAAAAATGTACCTAAAAATCATCTGATAATCAGATGTGTGTTACATCTTTATGATGTGAGTGTATTAAATATACATGCGGCATTGTCATCTCTTTTCGCGACTTATAC
Source organism: Taudactylus pleione (assembly GCA_031769625.1). NCBI lineage: Eukaryota > Metazoa > Chordata > Amphibia > Anura > Myobatrachidae > Taudactylus > Taudactylus pleione. The sequence continues at coordinate 6,363,961 of JAUIMM010000043.1, read as the reverse complement.
AGAATATCACGTATGTAGATGAATTTTAACAAGGTGATGGTTCCTTATTTTGGAAATTAATCTCCTGTGTGTTATAGGGATATATTGTCCGACAACCGGTTCATCAGAACCCTATCCGTCACATTCCCTCCCTAGGCATCGACCAGCCCCCTTTGAGCATCGGGTGCCGGAGCGTGTCTGGCAACAGACGCACCGCTGGTCATCCCGTGCAGAGGGGACGAGGTCCAGCCAGGAGACCCTCTGTACTGCCCCAGTTTCCCAGCTCACGCTCCCAAGAAGACCATCCCGGGCACCGGTGAGATTACATTGAACTTGTTCATTATTCATATCACTAGAGGTGGACTAGGGGGACGCCGCAGTCTGCCCAGACATTTTCAATATACCGATTACATTGGCATCACTTCTTGAAATAACAAGAGATGCCTGTCACCATATGAGACTTATTATGTAATGGAATGATTTGGAACCATTTATGATTAAGGGCTTCATTTGGATTTCTTTGATCTACATGTATACAGCTTTTTAGATGTTTTAGATATTTGTGAAAGAAGTAAAGAATTATTTTTCTGCACATCTGATATTTTTATGTACTTTTTATGTACTTTCTACACAGCAATAATGAATATATAACATTAGAAGGCATATACTCTTTTGGGCATATTACTACCAATTTTTGATAGACCACAAATTTCTTCAAAATATCAAATAGGTTGAGCGCCACACCACTCTATCTTTTCTGCAAAAACTTTATTATAATACGTAGGGGCACCTATTGGCTGTGTGCAGCTTGCCACCACTCTAAAGGTGGGTACACACTATATAGATATATCTGCAGATGATGGTTGCTCATACACACTGAACGACCATCATCTGTGTCTGCCCGCAGGTCCCGTAGTCCACGTGGCGTGTCCCACCCCCCTCCTCGCGGCTGCCGCTCTGTGTGTACGACACCTGCTGATGGACAGAAATGTCTGCAGATATATCTGTCCATCAGCTGTGCAGCACAGCCAATGCAATGTCAATGAACGCCGACGTTCACCGACATATCGCGGGTACACACTGCCCGACGGGCAGCAGATACATTGGCCGATCAATTGATCGGCCAATGTATCGGTCAGTGTGTACCCAGCTTTAGAGCTCAGTGCGCAGGTTATATCTGATTTAACTGAATTACAATTTAACGTAAAGCTGTTGGAACAAAAACTATTATGTAAATGCATAAAAGTCAGTATGGTTGTAAACCGTTTGTCTGATGGTTATTTTTTTTAAATAGCATGTAATACATGAATCCGATCAAAGAAAATAGCCTGTAACCTTAAAATCCTCCACTAAAAGTTTCTGAGTGCATGGCAACTTTAAACCAAGCACTTTTCCTGCTCTCTTTACAAAATGTTAAAGGGCACCTTGCTCGGCAATTGTACAATTTCCATACCATGCGTCAAAACACAACTCATTTATACAATGGTAAAAATTTAAAAGTGTTGCTTTAGGCATGCTGCCCTTAGCCGCCTCGAAAAGAAAAGGCGATGCTGTGCCTTTTTTTAAATAAAACTGAAGTGTTTAACGACCATGATAGGTCACTCGAGATATGAATCTACAAAAATTTGAAGGATTCCACCCTATCAATGGTCAGACCATCTAACACTACCGGCTGCTTAGGCATTTTACTTTCCTTTCTGAAGTCAACTACCAACTATTTTGTCTTAGAAGCATATAAAAAGAAAAGGTTATTTTTACGCCAATTTGCTAACTTTGTTACCTCATTTCTATAAGTAGCGTTCCCACTAGGCTGTTTCAGCGGGGCACTATTTCTGAAGGGCAGAAAGCACCCTGCCCTCCAGTGCGGCACCCCGCTGAAACAACTTGCGCCCCGCTGAAACAAACAGTGTCCTACAGTTGGGGAAAACGGCAGAGCAGCGGTCATCGCCGGTGAATGGATGGCGGGCACATGCGCCTAGCATCCATTCACAATGACCACGGTGCTTGGGGACTGCCCGGCATGTCCGTTAGTGCCGGGCACGCCCCCCAAGAGTGGGGAAAAGGGGACGAATCATAAAGACAAACCCCCTTTTCATTCCCTAACTCTAGGTCCGATGCCCTGCCTGCCGCCAGACCTAGAGTGAGCACTATATAAGCACCCTCATCCCTGTTGTTTATCAAACACATAATGGAGATATCATCTGCAAATTTTACAAATTGAACAGATTGTGAAGATGATACTTAATTTAATTTTGGGGGAAGTAAGGACACATGGGTCTGGAGCTGAAATTTGCTAAGGGCCTAAACCCCATACAGTCTAAAGGAACATTGCACACACAGAACAACTACAATTTTAAGGCAATGTCAAAGATTCAAACTACAAATTGTCAGGGAAATGCTTAATAGTTACAGAAACCTTGGCTGCAGTATGAGTTTAAAAGGTACATTTTTTTAATTCCCATATTGAGCATTTCCCGAATAATCTCAGACACTACAGTGAAGAACAGGGTGAATGGTTCCACCAAGACGTTAAAGATGTACAAAGAAGATACCAGGGTCATTGGGATGTCAGCATGATGGCTGACTACTGCTGGATGATACACAGAGCCGACGCAGAAAAAGCTTATAAGCGAAAAGCGTCAAAACGAAATTTGAAGACAAAAAAACCAAAATATTAACGATTTTTTCAATAATTACGGTTCTGTTTCTATTATTGTTTGATTTTATTGTTATTTTATTATGTAATTAAGACAAAAACTCAGTGATCTATTCTACACTTCTTCGTATTTCACAATAAATATGTCAAAAACAATTACACTTCTTGTTTTCTCTTAAAAATGTATGTAACCCCGCTATAGGTAAATGTGATGTAGTAATTTTTTTTAATATACTATTTCTTGATGTACACAGGAGTATAATTTAGAATATAAAAGTATTATTAAAAAAGCTTTCAATACCTTAAATTTTGCAGCCCTGTGTTATTATTCTCCTTTATTTTTAAGGTGCCACAAAGTTTCCATAGCGCAATACAGGGTATGTGGGGTTGCATAAAATCGGATTTCAAAAGAAAAAAAACAAAAAACTGATTTATTTGATTTAAATAGGTTTTTTTTATTACATTTTTAAAAAAAATAAACGTTTAAAAATTGAAAACGTTAACTTGAAAAATATATATTTTTTAAAAATCCTATTTAAATCCCAAAAATCTGATTTAAATCAAATAATCCGTTTGGGTTTTTTTAAAGCAGATTTTTATGCAACCCACTATGTACGCAGCAACAGTAAAACATGACAGATCAATAGTACAGTAGTTTACATTATCTATGGAACAATATACCAGGTAGGATGTGGACTGAAGATGAAAGTTGAGGGAGAGGTGTCAAACCTTCGATAGAAATAAAGTAAAGCAGTTGCCCACAGCAACTAATTGGCTTTTAGCTAGCATTTATCTAGCACAGTCTACAAATGACAGAAGCCAATTGGCCGCTAAGGGCAATTTCTCCACTTTATCTCCCCTGATGGAGGGGAAGTCAGTTCAGCACTCGATGAGACTATACCCGAGAGGCGAGCACACAATGGCCATGATTCAGCAGGGCACTGAAGGCAGATTCCGGATGGCACCGGACGGCAGCAGACTTTTATTGATTGACACTCTGCTGCCGTTTGTTGATGGGGAAGCGACGGCGTCCATTTCCCAAAACGGAGATGGGTCGCTGCCATTGGGATGGTGGGGGAGGGAAGAAGCCAGGATCTCCGTCAACTGATGGGAGATTTCCTGGCCTCTTCGTTGTATCTGCGGCGGCCGGCTTGCGTGACCCCAGGGGTCACTCAGCTGGCCCATGCGATTGCAAATTATCCGATGCATTCTTGTCATTTGTTCACAACTTCACATGCATTACCAAGTTTTTATTCCAACCAGCCAACTAGTTAGTTGGTTAGAGAAATAATCTTTATATATGTGGCCAACTTTATTCCAAGGATGGACAGACACCCCTGAATCTAAACACATACCTGGCAGCTTCTGACATTACAACGTTTCTAAACAAAAACATTTTATTTAGGAAGGCGGTGAGCAGCATACAAATAACAAGTGCATACTATACATGATTTCTGTATAGCAGCAGCGGCCATACCTACCAGGAACATGGCAGACACCTGCCATTACCGGCGACATTTCTTGCACAGAAAACCAACGTGAGAGGTACTCACCTAATAACAGCTGCAATGTGCAATGCGGATACCCTGCTGTGTGGCACAATAAGTCAGCGTCCTTACAGCTATGCAGCAGCGAATAACATAAGTAGGCCGCTGGTACTCGTTAAGTTCAAAGAAAACACACAGGCAGCTGAAAGGGCAGCTTCTGCTGGGACCTGGGGTCCTTGGCATGTAACAGGCAGTTATGAGGACAGCTCGACTGAGCAGCAGGAACGGAAGCCGTCGGGGTCCTGGAGCTGAGCGAGCCAGGTGAGAGAGCAGAGTAGCGTGGTGTAGCTGGGCAGCTGCGACATGGATGACGAGGAGGAGACGTACCGGCTGTGGAAGATCCGGAAGACCATCATGCAGGTGAGAGATGCCCGCATCGGGCACAACATGGACGTGGCTGCCCTCTTCTAAAGGGGTACCATGGGATAACAGCCGCTAAGCTGCCTCAGAGCACTGAGGTCATGGGTTCGATACCCACTATGGCCCTAACTGTGTGGAGTTTGTATATTCTCCCTGTGCTATCTCTGGTGGCTCAAATTTAGGTCTGTATGATACTAATGAGTTAAACAAAAAAATATCTGTGGTATTGCACTATTGGCATATACCAGGGCTTGACAAAACCCGGTCGCCATGGCGATTAAGATTTTACTCCTGGTGACAGAGTCTTTGAAGCCGCCGCCTGCTGAAATTTTACCAGCGGGCGCCTGACTCTCCGCAGCTGCAGCCGGAGCTCATTCCTGAGCTCCAGCGTCCGGCTCCCCCCACGGGCAATATGGGCTCTCCCATAGTTCTGAAGAGAAGCGGACGCAGGATCGGGGCTTAGGTAAGTATACTAGGGGCACTAGTAAAGGGCACTTACTACTGGGGGCACTATTAAAGGGGACTTACCTCTAGGTTGAGGGTCACTGAAAGGGCATGTGTGGTGGTCTATACAAGCTTTTATATATATTGGTAATGGACGATGGTCTAGCTCCTAAACTTTTAACATGGTTCCTAGATTTGACAAAAAAATTGTGGAGCCCTGGCATATATAGATATGAGTTAAGTTTACCTATGTTAGGCTTTTTAAAAAAAAAAAATGGTTATGCAGTCGGCAAAGTCGACGTCAAAGCTTTGCGCATGCGCACATTAGCTGAGCTCCAAACACTGCTTCCTGGCATGGGAAAGCTGCATCTAATGGCTGGCAACCTTTTGATTACCCGCTATTCAATGGGAAAAGTATTTCCATCACATCATGAACATCAGGGGCTGATTTAGGGTTCAGGTTGCTTCTAGGCACCACAGTGATGGCTGTCCACACACACACACACACACACACACACACTTATTATTTTCATTGTTGGGTTATAAGCAGTTATTTGGTGATTGGTTGTTGAATTCAAACATATAACTCTTTTAGCTTAACCAGGTCTGGTTTTGTTTGTTCTCAAGCTTAAAAAAGTTCATATTTCGTAAATGATATGGGGCAGCACAGACGGTGTAATGGTTAGCATTACTGCCTCACAGCACTGAGGTCGTGGGTTCAATTCCCACCACTGCCCTCCATTATTGACACTCCATCTATTTTTGCCCACTTTTTGTGCTTTTATAAAGGAACTTTCAATTGGTGGAATGGACTGGACTGATTACTTCATAATAGTGTTCTCTTTGGGTATTAACCCTGCCAAATCCACTGTTTTACTTACAAATTAATCTTTTGATTGCTAATTGAGATCTTAAAGACATTACACTGTATCTCATGAAGTGATATATATGCTTTTATACTTCTAAAACATTTTTTTGATACTTATGTCATCTTTTATATATTATGTATTTATGTCCTCTATAGAGATATTAAATCTATATTATTAGACATTCATCTGTGCTATTGATTTTGCGCACCCCTTTGGAGGTTTAATTATCTTCCATCAATTTGTTTACTATACAGTGTTTCCAGACTGCTGGTCTTGGGGAGCTGCAAGGGATGTTCTAATTATTGTAAAAGAAGGTTTGGTGTGGTTTAATTGCAAGCGCCTCAAAAATTGATTTTGAGGTCGTGGGTTCAATTCCCACCACGGCCCTACCTGTGTGGAGTTTGTATATTCTCCCTGAGCTTGCATGGGTTTCCTCCAGGTACTCCGCTTTCCTCCCACATTCTAAAAAAATATACTGGTAGGTTAATTGGCTCCCCAAAAAAAATAACCCTAGTGTGTACGTGTGTGAGCATAAGCTTCACTGGGACAGGGACTGATGTGAATGGCCAACTATTCTCTGTAAAGTGCTGCGGAATATGTGTGCGCTATATAAATAACTGGAAATAAATAATAGATTATATAATAGTTTGGAAATTATAATGGTGATTGTTTCAAAGCAAACTTAAGCTCTGTACACACTGAGTGATCAGACAACAAAGATATCGTTGTCTGATCGTCCTGCATGTTCGATATCGTACATCCAGCACAGCACCAACCCACAAACAACAGTAAGGACCTACGATCGTGGGTCCCTATAGTAACCTGGTCGATATCGACCAGGTTGGCCTGCATGCACGCGATGGTCGATATCGACCATCCTTGCCCGCGCATCGACTGCCGCTTGGGGGTTGGAAGGGCCCAAAAGCAGGAAGATATAAACAATATCGTTTATATTGTCCTGTTTAAACGCACCTTGTGTATGCACCATTACATTTGCATCAAATGTGCAGTGTGTGTACAGTCAGGTGCATAAATATTGGGACATTGACGGAATTTTAATATTTTGGCCTCTATTCACCACCACCACAATGGCTTTGAAATGAAACAAACAAGATGTGCTTTAAATGCAGACTTTCAGATTTAATTTGAGGGTAATTACATCCAAATCAGGTGAACGGTGTAGGAATTACAACGGTTTCTATATGTGCCTCCCACTTTTTAAGGGGCCAAAAGTAATGTCCATCTGCACTGTGAAGCGCCGTCCAATGAGTTCTGAAGCATTTGACTGAATATGAGCATATAATATTGCCCGAAACACTTCAGAATTCATTCTGCTGCTTTTGTCAGCAGTCACATCATCAATAAATACAAGGGAACCAGTTCCATTGGCAGCCATACATGCCCACGCCATGACACTACCACCACCATGCTTCACTGATGAGGTGGTATGTTTTGGATCATGAGCAGTTCCTTTCCTTCTCCATACTCTTTTCTCTTCCCATCACTCTGGTACAAGTTGATCTTTGTCTCATCTGTCCATAGGATGTTGTTCCAGAACTGTAATGGCTTTTTTAGATGTTGTTTGGCAAACTCTAATCTGGTCTTCCTGTTTTTGTGGCTCACCAATGGTTTACATCTTGTGGTGAACCCTCTATATTCACTCTTGTGAAGTCTTCTCTTGATTGTTGACTTTGACACACATACACCTACCTCCTGGAGAGTGTTCTTGATTTGGCCAACTGTTGTGAAGGGGTTTTTCTTCACCAGGGAAATAATTCTTCTGTCATCCACCACAGTTGTTTTCCGTGGTCTTCCGGGTCTTTTGGTATTGCTGAGCTCTCCGGTGCGTTCTTTCTTTTTAAGAATGTTCCAAACAGTTGATTTGGCCACACCTAATGTTTTTGATATCTCTCTGATGGGTTTGTTTTGATTTTTCAGCCTAATGATGGCTTGCTTCACTGATAGTGACAGCTCTTTGGATCTCATATTGAGAGTTGACAGCAACTGATTCCAAATGCAAATGTCACACCTAGAATCAACTCCAAACCTTTTACCTGCTTAATTGATAATGAAATAACGAGGGAATAGCCCACACCTGTCCATGAAATAGCTTTTGAGTTGATAGTCCCATTACTTTTGGCCCCTTAAAAAGTGGGAGGCACATATAGAAACCGTTGTAATTCCTACACCGTTCACCTGATTTGGATGTAATTACCCTCAAATTAAATCTGAAAGTCTGCAGTTAAAGCACATCTTGTTTGTTTCATTTCAAAGCCATTGTGGTGGTGAATAGAGGCCAAAATATGAAAATTCTGTCAATGTCCCAATATTTTCATGCACCTGACTGTGTGTGTGTGTATGTATGTATATATATATGTGTGTGTGTTATTTCAAAGACTTTTGTGTGTGATTTGCACCTGGTACATATTAATCTGCGTTGAAACAATATACATTATAATTTCCAAACTACTGTATAACTTCTTCACGAAATATCAACTTTTTTTAAACTGGGGGGGGGGGGGGGTGGGTAAAAAAAAACTGACCTGATTGAGGTAAATGAGTTTTTTATATTTTTGAATTCACCATCCACTAAATATCGCAGGTAAAAAATTCAGGCCAGTGTAGTTTGGGCTCAGTGGCGTCCATACACACTGCAATTATTAGCCTGATCAGCTGACAATTGTACAATTCTGGCCATCTTTTCATAACCGCTCCATTGATGATTGGTTTGAAATCTGACCCCTCCCACCGGTGTCAGTGATGTCGTTACTTGAGAGTTCCTATATCTGAGTGTCCGTCCCAGGACATGATTTGTAGGTTTATTTATGTGTGTTTTTGTGTGTTAAGCAATATATAAACCAAACGTATTTATAGCATCATCGCTTAACAATAGGTAAATCATTTGCATTCAATTCCATTGTGTCAGTTACCCTATTATGCCACTTTGGACTGTGTTTTAAACTATCCTTAAAAGCAAGAAGCAAAGTAATAAATTCGTATTCATTTGGTACATATGTAACAGATCCATATCTTATTTTAATAATACTTAAAAGAAAGACATTTGTTTCTTTTAGGCCCAAACCTACCATACTGTTATAACAACAAAAAAAATTTGTTGCTTTCACCCAGCCAAAACAATATTATCATGTGGCATCACATAAAGCAACAAGCACGCGATTAGGCTCTGGAATAGTCCTGAGATGGATCACTTCAGGTAGATATGCATATATTGAGCTGGGTACACACCTGACAGATTTGCTAAACAACGTTAGGGGCTACACAAATTTTGGAGCTTAAAAATGATCCTGAGAACATCCAATTTGGAGCATACGCAATTATTGAGCAGAGGAGAGGCGTGTTATTGCTGATTTAAATACATACACCCACAACGGTGATATTTTAACATGAACTATCGGCAGGAATCGGAACCTGACAGTTGGAATTTCCGTACACACTACATTTTATAGCACGATAATTTACTGTCTGATCATATCGGGACCTGGTTTTTCCAACTGTCAGCCAAGGGCACAACATAAATACTAACAGATGTGGCATTGCAATATGTACACATTTTACTGATGAAGGACAAGTGCTGCTAATGAAGACTAAGTGGGGGAGGGGGGCGGCTAGCGTTATATTATGAAATCCAGAGCTCATTACTTCTAATGGGAAGCTAGCAGTTTGGGGTCCCTTTCCATGATAACCAGCTCGGACCTTTCAGTGGAGAGGTGGCGCCTCTATTAAAAGTTTGGGAGGACAAAACATGGCGCCTCTACTTTCTAGATGTTGTCAGCTGTAAGATGGAGTTGGTGATCTGAATACTATTTTCAGCTTACTCTTCTAAGCAAAAATGGCAACAGGCAGAAAGAGGGAAGCAGGTTGTGATATCCATAGGGGCACTGTATCCATTCATTGTAACAACCACATCTTTATTATAGAAATAGCATTTGCACAACATGTTCTGTTGATTGTGTGGTGTGAGGGGAAGAGTTTATTAATCCATTTTCCTGGACTATCTATGATAACCCTCAGTTGTGCCATGATCGAGGTTACCTGGTGACCCAAGATGAGCTGGATCAGACTTTGGATGAATTCAAAGGACAATTTGGAGACAAACCAAGTGAAGGACGACCCCGTCGAACTGATCTCACCGTTTTGGTTGCTCACAATGATGATCCTACTGACCAGATGTTTGTATTTTTCCCTGGTGAGTACAGACATTTCCGGAAGTGTGTGACTTATGAATGTGAAGTAGACTTACTTAACTATTTCTACTTCAGGATCCATAGAGGGTCCACATTGGGGTCTAGGTGATGCCGAGTCATCCAGACACCTTACGCAGTAAATTTTTCTTCCCAGGATGCACTTGGGTCTCCCTCTGTACACCGGGCCAGAGGCACCTCAGTTTTGTTGGGTGCCCGGTCGGAGTCAGGTCACTGATGCGCAGGGGGGGCTGTTGACGCAGCCTCCGAAGATTTTTTTTATTTTAAAAGAAGCTTGCTTCTACATAGCGACAGCAAGGACAGGGTAGGGGACGTACGCACTTTCGCTCTGTCACTCCGCCGACGCTGGTACTGATCCAAGCATCTCGGCGGGCCTCTGGGGTCTTGGCTAGCAGGGACCCTGGAGGATCCCTGGACGGTGGCCGGACGTTATGGGGACGCAGATAAGTGACGTGTCACCGCAGTGGTGCGCGACGAGTCGCAGTCTTTTCCCTAAGGACGGGGGACTCCCTAGGTATGACAGCAAGTGGGGCCAGGCACTAAGTCCTGTGTCCCCACTAAGCCACCTGGGACTTTGGGCTGGAGTTCTGCAGAACGCTCCAGCGTCCCAGGGGTTAAACGCTGGCCAGGGTAGGCAGCCTTCCCTATCTAACAGCCGGCTCCTCCCTGCTGCACAGTGTGCCTTTCCACCGCTGTGTGGCTGAGCTGTGGCAGCTTCCCTTCTCTGGCTCCACCCTGATCTCCGGTGGCCATCTTCCTGGCTGAGTGTCACAGAAAACAGGCAGGCGGTGCGGAGTCTGGGTCTCCCTCCATACCTCTCTTCCTGGTCGGTGGTCAGTGTATGTAGCACTTTTGTCCTACCCAACGCTAGTCTGCATAGTTGACCAGTAAAGTGCGATTTTTAGTGCAGGTATTTTTATTATTCTGCATTATATGTGACTGTATGCTAGCGCTGTCTGTCTGAATGAAAGGTGGAGGCTTGCCTGAAGTCCATTTATTCCCTTTCAGGTGCCACATGCAGACCAGCTATGGCTATCTGCGGGGTGGCTCAGGCTATGTAATGTTGGGCAAACACCCTGAAGGTGTCCTTGTCTTCAGATGCGACAAGGGAGCAGTTGAATCTTGTGGGCAGCCTGCGAGATTCGGCTACATATATAAATGAAGCTGCCTTGGATTTCAGCTTATTGAATGCCAGGAACTCCACAGCGGCTATTGCGGCTCGCCATTCCCTGTGTCTTCGTTCTTGGAGGGCAGATGCGGACTCCAAGAAGGGCTTGAAGTGTTTACCTTATAATGGTAAGGTCCTTTTCATCCCGGATTTGGACAAAATTGTTGATACACTAGCTGCTTGTCTGCCATCTGCTCCTGCTCCCTTGGGGTCTCGGATTTCGGACCTATCGAGCCCCAGGTTTGTCAAGAACCCAGTCCTTTCCTAGGCCGTTCTCCACCAAGATTTCTACCAAGCCTAAGAAACGAGCTTGTAGTGCGATACGTCCAGCTGCCAAGCCGGACGACAAACCCTCAGCCTAACTGGGCGGGCCTCCCCCTGGGGCATCCCAGGGTAAGACGCAGACTTCTTCAATTCGCCCAGTGCTGGTGTCAGACTACCATACACACCTGGTTGAGAGAAGTGGTCTCTCGGGGGGTACGCCCTCTCCTTCCGCAGACGGCCTCCCTATCAGTTCTTTTGCACAGGCCTCCTGTCCAACAAGGACAAGGCTTTGGCCATTCAAAAGGCAGTACAAACCATGCTCCAGGCAGAGGTCATTGTACCGGTCCCGTTATCCCAGAGGGAAACTGCTTATTCCAGCCTTTTTCTGGTTCAAAAACCGAACGGATCCCACTGACCTATCCTCAATCTCAAGTCCTTGAACAAGTTCCTCAGGGTACCTCTGTTCAGGATGGAAACTCTACGTTATACTAGCTATGGAACCTGGGGATTTTATGGTGTCTCTGGATGCATACCTGCATATTCCTATTGCTTCGGCTGCACCTCTGGTGTTTACAAAAGTAATGGCAGCCCATCTGCGGCTCCAAGGGGTCCGCCTTTTACCGTACCTGGACGACCTGTTGCTGTTGGCAGGGTCTCCAGAGGTACTTCACCACCTAGAGCTGACATTATCTGTCCTGCAGATGCATGGATGGTTAATCAATTGGAAGAAGTCCTCCCTGATCCCATCTCAAAGGAAACTCCACCTGGGAGCTCTGCTAGATTCCCAACAGCAGAGGATTTTTTTGACAGCAGACAAAATCTCTACTTTGCGAGTGCGCAGATGCCGCCACAGTCGCCGAGTGTCCATACACTCAGCCGTGCAGTTACTGGGATCCATGGTGTCGACATTCGACATGGTGGAATATGCCCAGTTTCAATCCCGGCCTCTGCAGAAATTAATCCTCTCCCGGTGGGACGAATTACCACATCGGATAAGGACACAAACAATGGTACTCTCTCCGGAGGTGCGTCTAGCTCTGACTTGGTGGCCTTCTGACAACGGATGCCAGTCTTCGGGGTTGGGGCGCAGTGACTGGTCCACACTCCTTTCAGGGGAGATGGACACCAGAAGAGTCTGCTCTACCGATCAACATATTGGAACTTCAGGCAGTTTTCAGGGTCCTACAACAAGCAAGGAGGAACTCTATGTACGGCGGCTATGTCGGAGGTATCGCGCATCCATATCGGCAGTGTTCATTCCAGGAGTTCTCAATTGGGAAGCGGACTTCCTCAGCCTTCACGACTTGCATCCCGGGGAATGGTCTCTTCGCGAAGAAGTGACTCGGCTCCTATTAGACAAGTGGGGCCTTCCGGACGTGGACCTCATGGCCTCTCGACAAAATCACAAACTACCGAAGCTTTCTTGGTAGACGCTCTGTCGGTCAAGTGGACCTTCTGAATTACTCGAGAAAGGAGGGAAATGGGAGGAAACGGGTACACAAACCGGAAGTTCAAACAGGAAGGAGGCACTGCCCTGCTGGTGGCTCCAGCGTGGCCCAGACATCACTGGTACTCGGATCTTCAGAATCTCTCCATCGACACTCCGTTGCTGTTGCCTCAACGTCCAGACCTGTTTTTTTTAGGGTCCATGCCTTTACCCGGACCTGGGTCGTCTGTCTTTGAGGGCGTGGCTCTTGAGACATCCCTTCTAAGGTCCAAAGGCTTTTCTGGGTCAGGGCACGGAAACCTGCCTCTGCTAGGATTTACCACCGGGTGTGGCATACCTACTTTTAATGGTGTCGTCCCAGAGGTTACGACCCCCAAGTGTTTAGGGTATCCAGAGTTTTGACTTTACTTCAGGTGGGTTTGGACCTTGGTCTCCACCTTGCTTCCCTGAAGGTGCATGTCTCTGCACTTTTCAGTGTGGTTCCAGCAAAGGATTGCTCCTCTTTCTGATATCCGCACTTTCCTTCAAGGGGTCCTTCGCATTCAGCCCCTCATTGTCCCTCCTGTGCGCCGTGGGATTTGGCTGTTGTCCTTAAGGCCCTCCAGAGACCTCCATTTGAACCCCTGGACTCAAATGGCTCATTGCTAAGACAGTTTTCCTTCTGGCTATTGCTTCTGCCAAAGTGTCTGTCTGATTTGGGGGCTCTCTTGTCGTTCCCCATTTCTGGTTTTTCACCAGGACAGGGCGGTGCTTCGGACTCGCCCTGGTTTCCTTCCTACGGTGGTTTCTAGTTCCACATTATTGAGGAAATTATTGTGCCGGCCTTTAAGTCCCCAGACCTCTCAGCAGGTGAGGCATCATTGGATGTGGTACATGCTCTCAGGATTTATGTGGACCGTACTAGTTCCCTTCGGAATTCAGACTCCTTGTTTGTCCTCTATGGATTCCACAAGAAGGGATGGCCAGCCAATAAGCGAACTTTATCTAGGTGGCGTCGCATGGCGATCTCTGAGGCTTACACTCAATCCAGTGCCGCCCTCTGTTACTGCTCGTGGGCAGGTTGGCATGGTGCCTCGGCTGTTCAGCTTTGTAAGGCGGTCGCGTGGTCCTCTGTCCAGACCTTTTTACTGTATTATGCATTGATAACTTTGCCTCTCAGGATGCATCCTTCGAGCAGCGGATTCTCCTCTCTGCACAGGACCGTCCCCACCCTTGAGGGTACTGCTTTGGGACATCCTCAAGGTCATCCTATGGATCCTGAAGTAGAAAATGAAAGAGATGGTAAGAACTTACCTTTGTTATCTCTTTCTACGAAATCCATAGGGTCCACAGGGCACCCACTCTAACGCATCTGTGCTTCAGGTGGGCTTCGCTCTGGTCACCGGTTTTCCGTCTCCTTCTGTGTGAGAATATGATTCTAGTGTGCTCCAGGCTTTCTTCTCTCTTTTTATCCTCCTACGGCCTTTTGGCTTGTTACGAAACTGAGGTGCCTCTGGCCCGGGGGCGGGGTATAGCAAGAGACCCAAGTGCATCCTGGGAAGAAAAATTGACTGTGTAAGGTGCCCAGATGACTCGGCATCACCTATACCCAAGGTCACCCTGTGGACCCTATGGACTTCGTAGAAAGAGAGATAACAAAGGTAAGTTCTTACCCTATCTCCATTTTTTTTTTTTTTTAAGAGGAACCAAAAGTTGGCATAAAGACTATAAAGATGTACTGCCAGAGAATGCAGGAAGAAAATATAACCAGAGCCATTATAGTGGTGCAGCAAGGAATGACGCCATCTGCTAAGCAGGTAAATCTACTATTTCTGACCATAATAGTAGTATAGATTCCATCTGTCTATCGCCCACTTAAATACAGTACAGCTTGCTACAAGGGAGATAGAACTAAAAGCTTGAATGACCTCTAGTGCTTGCAAAATAATCTGAAGAAACCTCTGCACACCCCTTCTATATCGTTAGCTCCGACTAGTAATCCTCAAACAAGAAGGTAATGAAAATAAGGATGAGCTACTCTGATGATACTAAGATTTTTGAGTCATTAACAAAACATAGTGGTTTGTATTGCTGCCTCACAGTGCTGGGGCAATGGATACTATTCCAAGTTTGTGTATGTTCTCCATATGTTTACCTTAGTTTTCTCTGACAGTCCAAAAATAGATGTATGAGCGTAAGCGCCACTGGGGCCGGGACTGATGTAAATGAGTAAATGTTCTCTGTAAACCGTTGCATCATATGTTGATGCTATGTTATTACAGTTGATTTTGTAAGGCACCACAGTTCTCCATAGCATAGGACAATGGAGCAAACAGGATATACATAAAAGAGGGACATACAACGTAGACTAAATAAATGCAGAGAAGAAAACGAAGGGAAAGAATACACAGCTGAAAAAGAAGTGGCTCCATACACAGATTGGGACATTTGCATGGGTGAACTAGTGGTTAGTAGGATTTAGGTAAGATCTAATAGGGATGGCTTTTCAGAGTGGGTAAAGTAAGCGGGAGTGAGTTGGAGACTAGGAGCAGGTCAGATGTAGATCTAAGGGGGCAAGTGGAGTGTATTCTGAGATATATGAAGGAGTGCGTTGGGGAGGACTTTGTAGGTAAGGGTGACTTAACTCTGGAGGACAAAAGGAGCCAGTGTAGGTAATTGCAAATACATATATATTTTTTTTGTATTTATTTAGTTGACTCCCTTTTAATTTTACCTAATATGCCCATTTATTTTTAAGTCTCTGGTGGACATGGCACCTAAATACATATTGGAACAGTTTCTGCAGCAGGAGCTTCTGATAAATATCACAGAGCACGAGGTGAGTGACTGACAAACAACTACTGATGTGAATACGCTAAGCTCTGCCTCCTTTTCTCTTGCCCTTTGGTAGTACAACAGTAAATTTCATTTAGAATGATTGAATAGCACCCTGTTAATATCAATGCTGTTGCCTACTGTATGTTCAGAGATGTAGGCTAGTGCTAAGAAACAGTTGCTTTTACAGACAGACTATAGCCTTATTTGTGATTAATCAGAGTAGTTTTAGGGGTTTTGTGCTCTGCATGTAAAGTGCTATAAAAGTAACCTCACGAGAAAGTGAATAATGACAAGAAATGAGAATCTCCATTTCCAAGAGCTTTAGTTCTGGGCATTCAGTTTTAGTGGAGTAATTTAAGAAGCCATTTTAAATCCGGTGTGTAAAGGTGCGTACACATGGTACGATTTTTATTAACGATATCGTTCCTTTTACGCAACGAATGACTGATACGCGTTCCCGCATGGACGATAACTATATCTATGGTCGTCCCTACATGCAAATAGTGATGAAATCGTCCAAGTTGGCCTGCATGTTCAGAGATGTAGCAGGATGACTTCACTGAAATATATCCATCATTGATATCTTTCAGTGTGTACACCCAATATCGTTTGTCCTGCACTACAGAAAGTTCAGCGATTATTGTTGGTTGTGCAGATTGTATCGTGTGTATCCAGCTTTAGACCTTTACCTTACGCTGGTGAGGCCTGTAACAGTGTTTCTGTTGGTGTGATTCTGCAGTTACCCTTGTCCAGCTGGTAAGGCATTCACTTCAGTGGTTGCGGTGTAAGTGGCTGTTCTTGTACTACTTGTTTGCAACTACTAGGGCTCGCTTCCCTGACCTCAAAGAGGTAGAAAAGACATACTAAACTGAATTATTTCCTTTCTAATCCTGTTCCTTCAAATAACATGCACTGTAAGAGGCTAAAACAACCTATGTCACTGCCCCTGTGTGTCCTATTTTTTTTTTTTTTTTTTTTTTTTTTACGGGGGTCACAAATGTAACCTTTATAATAAATAGATTGGCTAATTGTAAGAAGCTCTATACTGGAATTGACAACGCTTAACTGACTTTTACCCTGGTCTGAGTATTCTCTACAAGCTTAGACTAGAATATATGGCTCTGAGCCCAGTGTTCAGTCATGTGAGGGAAATGCTGTTTTCACCTGCATGTAATTTCCTGTAATATGTGATCAATGTACTTGGTCATTATTTACAGTAGCTGATGGTAGTCAGATACAGAAGGAAGTTGCATTTATTTGTGCATGTTTTGAAATTCTTTAAGCTGGCTATACACTTGTCAATATATGGATATATTGCAAGTGCATCGGCAGGTGTGTACACCCAATATATCTGTAAACGTCGCATAGACACCAGCACAACAGGGACTGCTGACACAGACATCACAACTGGGCGGGCAAATGTAAATGCCCGACCAGTTGTAATGTCAGACTAGACATATCGAGTGGCCAATTAGTAAATGTGTATAGCTTACAAACCAGCCACTCTGTTGTCTGATCCGTCGTGTCTAAGTGTGTAGCCAGCATTATGCTGCAATCTTGCTATTGTCCATCACACTATGCCTTTCTCTATCTGACCTTTCATCATATTATACACATTGTCTTCCTCAGACTGTCATGTGTTTTTGGTGTTGACATTTTGTTTTTCTTTTTTTCCTTTCATGTATTTTCCAGCTGGTTCCTGAGCATGTGGTGATGACAAAGGATGAAGTCACAGAGCTGCTGGCAAGATAGTATCCTTTCATGTCTGGGTTGCACGTTGTGATCTTTCCATTATATTAGAATTTTGTCCATTCCAGGAGTTCAACCGTGTTGATTTTTCAGAACCAGACAAGCTTTATAAGATAAAATATTTTGTTTGTTAAGCTGGGTACACACTGAGACTGTCGTTACGATTGGGCCAAATCGTAATGACCTATTGTGCAGTTTGTATGTATGCACAATATGCGCTCTCCCGCAGTCGCATGCGAGGTCAGGTTTGATGTGCTGCACATCAAACCTGACTATCGCTTGCGGCTCCATGCATGTAAATTAAGGACGAATCAAGGGATCGCTCTGTCGTTCATTACATAGTTCTAATGAGTAACTAGGATCCGATATGGCCCGTTCGGCCGACATTGGCTAGGTACACATCACTCAGTGTGTACCCAGCTTTGCTTTAATGCATACAAGTCTAGTACCATTGATTTGTCAATTTAATTTTAAAGAAGGTGCCACGATAAACTGTCTTCTAAACATCTTCTATCTTAAAATACCTTAACTATTTTATTCAGTAAACTGCGAGAATCCCAGCTTCCTCGGATCCAAGCTGGAGACCCTGTGGCAAGATATTTTGGTTTAAAGAGAGGTCAGGTAAGTGGGCTGTTTCAGCTTCCTCTTTGTGCAGAAAGGAAACTTATGCAAATGTGAACATTTGGTATTTAATAATTTAGTGTGGTGATGTAAGATAGGATACAAGTTCTTAGTTGAGAACTAAAAAAGTACTGCAACTCCCCTACCACTTTTTTTTTTTTTTCCCCTTTTATTAAAGGGGGTATGGTGTAACTATCTGAATTGACTTTCATGATCTGTTTATTTTTTTTAATTATTATTTTATCATTACAAAGCTACCGAGAGCGATAGATGCTGTCCATGCCTGATCTAGTAAAAGAATTGTGCATTTAATTAAAAAAATGTAACTGTACCTTAAGTGTTTGAAGTTTGCTATGCTTTATATAGCACTAAGTTAATGAATTATTTAAAATTGTTGTAACTTAATTGGTATATCCTAACTTGGTGTCCTAATGTGATATTTGAAGCATTTGCATTGTAATTCTTATTCATGGTCTCTCAATTATTTCCTGTTTACTAGCCCTGATGTATCTCTGTTCTATTTGGTACTGCTTTGTGATGTTTGAATAAATGTGTTTTCTCTGACAGGTGGTGAAGATCATTCGTCCTAGTGAGACTGCTGGCCGCTACATTACATATCGCTTGGTGCAGTAATGTGTACTGCATTATAATTTTTTGTGGCTTCAACGATATGCTTAACATGACTGAGGGAGGAAGCGAGATCGTGACACACCAGTATTGGTGATAAACGGATAATGACTAGGCCCCAATCTGTGTAACAAGCCTTACTAAATACCAGATGCCAGAATCCCATAACAGACTTTATCATTACCATAATTTCTTTTTGTTTTCTGTATTTTAGAATCATTTATTTATATGCTTGGGACAGGTGCTGTATATTTAGCTTTTATAAAGTGATTTTTTTTGGCCCTGAACCTCCCCCAAAAGATGAAAGTAAATAAATGTTTTGTGTTTCTTTTTGAGACTCATTGTGGAATTTTTTTATTTTTTTTTTGTAGAAAAACTGTTATCTTTATTTCAAGCAGACATGCACATCATCAGACTTCTCTCCATACTTACAAATGCTTTTAGTCTCTGCACAGCTGCTGTAAAGGAGCTGGTGCTGGTTCCTGTGTACCATCTTTAGTGAGGATACATGGGGGGGGGGGGGGGAATTCTTAGTCTTTAATACACACAAAGCTAAACACCTCTATCTCTTAAATAGTTTTAAGGAAAAGTTAGTTGGCAAGGCACTTTGGATTGCAGAAGCCGTAGGAACTTAGTCAATTAAACGAAGCGTGGGCAACGGTCAGTTGAAGAGCTCAATGCAATTCTTCCCTGAAGCACACGGATGGTGGGAAGTGGACGTTGGCAGTGCAAAGGGGTCCTCAAAAACCGAGTGGTCAAAAGCACATTGTTAGACTGATTTGTATTATTTTCAGCCAAATTTCCTTGGTTGCTGTCTTCCTCAGATTCAGATTGTGCATCTGCTCCGATGTAGGGGATGTCATCTGTGCTGGTCTCACTCAATTGTTTTGTAAATTGAGTGCGAGGGACTATGGTTTCCCATGGCCTTGGTATGTCATCTCCACCGTCTGATTCAGAATCTGAATCTACAGATGATCCAATTGATTCTGTAATAAAGGTAATGCGCGTTAATGTCTACAATCAAAATCTCAATGCTATACCAATAAATAAAAGTGTTAGATGCAAATGTCTGTAAATTGAGAATCCTCCTTTTGACAGATGTTAGTAAGGTGACATCCAAGAGCTAACCATGGGGGTGCAATTTAATATAACTTTTGAACTGTCTTCATTTCATATCCATCCTCCTAGTACATGCAAATAAAGGAAATGTAACTATGATGCCGTGGTTACCAGCTCAACAGGGATCCGTGAGTCTCTGCTGAGCTTGCTAGCAGCGATGTTGGGACCCGGACTGCAACCGGACGCACGGAGATGTCTGGTAAGGTGATTCCTCGCTTATGGGGAAATCGCGCAGGAGTTGCACTGGAAGCTGCTGCAGTCAGGGCCCGGAGCATCCCCATCCTCACTAGATCTCCGGGGCCTATCATCTGACACCGGGGATCGGCAGCAGACTCTTCTGCTGCCACGAGGCCAGCGTACATGGCTGGTTGATGCAGCTTAGAGGAGGTAGACGCTCCCCCGACCCAAACGCAGTCCCTTTAAAAAGTTTTCGTGTGTCTGGGTCGCTCCTCCTACTCACCTCGTGTATATGAGACACTCACAGTCCACTATCGGTGCGCTGCTGTAGCTTTTGGTCTCAGGAGGTTTTGGGGTCAGTCTCCCTGTATACTTCTCCAAGGGGCCAGGTATATAGTATTCTATATCCTACCAAGAATTGTGTTTTGAGTAGTTGATACAGAGCCCAGTGCAACTTAATTTGCATATGCATTGTATGTGACTTTGCTAGCTGTTGTGATTATACTGCCGTTCAGTTATAACTATCACTGTTTTTCTCCTCCTCCCCCTGTTGCAGGTGTGTGGGGATTTTCTTTATACTTAACATTTATTTGTTATTTGTGATGGTTATCGCATTACATTGTTAACTTTTATAATTGATATGTCAAAAAGTAAAGGGAATCAGGAGGGGGAGGCCCCTGTGCTGGTTTCAAGTAAAACTTGTTTGGCGGGCTTGTCCTCTCAGGACTTTATAAAGGATGGTTTGTGTGCTGTGTGTTATAAACAACCACCTCACCAGTCCAGTATACCTGTCCCTGTACAAGAGCCATCTTGGGTGTCCCTCCTTGTCTCAGGTTATGAAGCAGTTTATGGATCATATGGCTCCTCCCATGCTGCCTCCTTGCTATGTTTGCACCTCCTATACATCCTTCCTGGATGGATGCTTATTCCCACTCAAATCAGAGTATGGCTCAGTCAGCTGTTGCAAGCAGACCAGTAGTTACTAAGGCGCCTAAGCGAAAGTTATTTATTTTTTTAATCTTTCTGTTCAGCATATGGATTCAGACGCATCATCAGGGGAATGAGATGATGTGCAGGGTTCTTCTCCAGGGTCTAGCTCGGAAGAAGAGGACCATCTGTCCACAGTGGATGTTCCTTCTTTGGTGAGGGCAGTTAAATCAATCCTAGATATTCAGGATGATGAACCAGCCCCTAGTTAGAAGGCTCCACTGTTTATTCACCGGAAGGTGGCCAAAACGGAGTTTCCTAAATTCGAGCAGCTCACTGAGTATGGAAGAGGCATGGGATAACCCGGATAAACATAGGGTGAATAAAAGATTAACATTATTGTATCCTTTCCCAGCTTCCAAATCTACTAAGTGGGAGGCACCTCCTACTGTGGATGCTCACGTGACGCACTTAGTAAATGCTACGTTGCCTATTCAGTCAGCATCTACAGATGGGAAAATTGAAATGTCTTAAGGCAATATTTTCATCATCGGGAGCTGTTACTCGTCCAGCTATGGCTGGAGCCCTGGGTAGCCAAAGCTGTTGAAGAATGGACGGGGGGCATTGGAAGATTCTCTATCAGATGCTACCAGAGAACAGATGATTTATATCTCCCACATATGGGAAGCGGCCTCCTAATTGGGAGGAGCTGCAGTAAATGCTGGAAGTTTAGCTTCAAAAGCTTCAGTAGTGGTGCGCAGAGTAATTTGTTTAAGATCCTGGAAAGCTGATCCAGGATCAAAGGCTCCGGAAACCTTGCCTTTCTATGCAAATACAGTTTTTGGAGCAGAGCTTAGGTAAGATAATTGCTACTCTGGTGGCTTCAAAGTCTGCAGGTCTGCGATCTACTGGTACAATAAAATCTAGGCAGTTTTCTTTTTCGGTCCTCGGGGACGAGCAAAGGAACAATCTTCCTTCAAGCCGTCTAGTTTTCGCAGAACATCTAGGCGACTAAGAGGTCTGGGCCGGCCAGACGACAAAGCCTCAGCCTGATGGGGTGGGCCTCCTCCTTGGGGATCCCAGGGTGGAGAGGCCAACTTCTTCAGTTTGCGGTTTACTGGCATCAAACAGACGCCCGGGTCCGAAAAATGGTCTCTCGGGTATGCAATCACTTTCCGGAGGCATCCTCCCCAAAAGGTTTTTCTTTTTTTTTGCACAGATCCTCAGTCAGGTGCGGTCAACGCATTGGCCCTTCAGGAGGCCATTCACTCCCTGCTGCAGGTGGGGGTAATGATCCCGGTTCCTGTGTTGCAACAAGGAAGAGGTTATTACTCCAATATATTTTTGGTTCAGAAACCAAATGGGTCTCATTGCCCTATTCTAAATCTTAAAAACCCTCAACAGGTTTATCCATGTACCCAAGTTCTGTATGGAAACTTGCCGGTCAATTATTTTGGCAATGGAGCCTGGGGATTTTATGGTTTCCCTGGACATTCAGGATGCGTATCTGCATGTTCCTATTACACCATTCCACCAACAATTTCTACGGTTTGCTGTCCTACAACAACATTACCAATTTCAGGCAATGCCCTTTGGCCTATCAACGGAATCAGTATGAATTACCGCCGGATGCGGCTGCCCGACATGGGTGAAAATCCTTGTCGTCCCCAGGTAAATATTTACTAACCTCCCCTAACCTTTCTCCCCAGTGCCCAAACCTAAGTGCCCCCCCTGGGGGTGCCTAACCCGCTGGGGGGGGTGCCTTACCCTAAGTCGTCCCCCCCCCCGAGCCCTAAACCTATACCCCCCCGCTCGGCCGTCCGCAGCGGCGCCCGGCATCACTTCGATCTAGATGTAGACGTCTGTCATTTAACCCTTGCCGGGATAAAGCAGTCAGGAAGCCGGCCGTTGGGATTACGTCCGCCGGCTTTCCGACTGCATACCCTATCAACGGCCCCCCAGGTATTTACCAAGATAATGACGGTCATAATTGCCTATCTCAGGCGTCAGGGAATCAGAATACTACCATATCTGGACGATCTTCTGATATTGGCACAAACTCCAGTTGTTTTACACCATTTTCAACTGGCCATAGCCTGCCTACAAAAGCACGGCTGGATCATCAATTGGAAGAAATCCTCTTTTTCTCCAACACAGCAGATGATACATCTGGGAGCACTTCTGGATTCTCAGGTACAAAGGGTGTTTCTGCCAGAGGACAAGAATTGCGTCCCTATCATTGCGAGTACGCAAACTGCTACGTAAGCGAGGGTATCCATTCTATCAGCGGTAAAGGTCCTGGGATCAATGGTATCCATCTTCGACATGGTGAGGTATGCTCCATTTCATTCCAGGCCTCTGCAAAGATTGATTCTCTCCAGGTGGAACGACCAGTATCAGCTAATAGGATCCCAGAGGATCCTTCTCACTCCAGAGGTTCATCTCTTCCCTTCTGTGGTGGCTGAAAAAGGATCATCTGGACAAAGGGTGCTCATTCTGGATTCCAAACTGGGTGCTTCTCACCATGGACGCCAATCTTCGCAGATGGGGAGGCAGTGACAGGTCATTGCACCTTTCAGGGAAGATGGACAGATCAGGAAAGTCATCTGCCAATAAACATTCTGGAACTGCGAGCAGTATACAAAAGCACTTATGGCACAGGACCTGCTCCAAGGCAAGCCAGTCCAGATCGAGTCCGAAAATGCGACTACAGTTGCCTATCTCAATCATCTTGGTGGCACACGAAGTCATGCAGCCATGAAGGAAGCGACAAAGGTTCTGATTTGGGCAGAACGTCATCTTCCGGGCAACTTGGCAATATTCATACCAGGAGTCCTCAATTGGGAAGCAGACTTCCTAAGTCATCAGGACATACACACCGGCGAGTGGTCTCTCCACTCGGGAGGGTTTCAGCTCTTGGTGAACAAATGAGGTCTACCACACATAGACCTCATGGCATCACGTCGCAACCACAAGGCAGAACAGTAATACTCGTGGCTCCAGCTTGGCCCAGACGTCATAGGTTCACCGACGTACATAATCTATCCATAGACAGTCTGTATCCTCTTACTCTATGGCAGGATCCCTGCCTGCATCCGGTTTTACCTTGTCTGGCTTTGACGGAGTGGCTCTTGAATCTTCCATCTTAAGAGCCAAAGGTTTCTCCAGCTCTGTGATTGAAACGGTGATGCTTAGAGCATGGAAGCCTGCCTCTGCCAGCATCTATTACAGGGTTTGGCATTCTTTTGGTCAATGGTGTTCCCACATAAAGTACGACCCTAAGGTGTTTAGGGTTTCCTGGGTACTGGCTCCCCATTCTTGATTTTTTTTTTTTCCAGGATAGAGCTGTTCTTCGTACAAATGAGGGTTACCTTCCTAAGGTAGTGTCCCATTTTCATGTAAATGAAGAAATTGTAGTTCCAGCTTTTTAGGCTCCAGACCTCTCGGTAGGTGAAGCCTCCATGGATGTAGTTCATGCTCTCCGTATCTATGTGGAGCATACAAACTCTGTTAGAAAATCAGATGCTCTTTTTGTATTATATGGTTTTCACAAATGAGGATGGCCAGCTAACAAGCAGACCTTGGCTCAATGGTTATGTATGACTATCTCTCAGGTGTACACACAGGCTGATCGACCGACCCGAGGCTTCCTGGAATCTGAAAGCTTTAAATGTTTGGTGCCTGGATCTCTCCAACCACATTACCCCATGGAATCCCTGTGGACTGTATGGACCTCAAAGAAAAAGTTATCAAGGGTAAGTCTACCATAACCCTTTTTTTTTTCACACTGGGTGGAAAAGTTGACCCTTCACCCTGGGGGGGCGTTCTTTCAACCGCTGGAGAAGTCTGAAGTGAGATATCAACATGATGGCATGTTGGTTGAACTACCAGTTGAAACCCCTCCAAGACAAAGGACCAGTAGGCATTTCGTGAAATGCTATGCTGATTTCACTGGAGCTTCTATCTGCTGTACCTGTTTCCTTGGGTAGTGATGAGAAGCGAGTCAGGAGAGAGGGCATTGCATTGATTATCGCCATATAGCAGAGGGCCCAGCATGGCACTGCCTCTAAGGATCTTTTAAGTTTGGGTCAGTTAATGTGGTTCAGATAATGCTCAAGGTGTGAAAAAAAAATAAATATAAATATTTGCCCAAGAATTGCCATGGGGTTTGGAATATTTACGTTTCCTGGTGTGAATTGAAAGGGTTTCTTAACTCTTCATTTTGTTTTGAGTGTTTTCTGTTTCTCTATATGATGGTGTAAAGATCAAGCTCCTTGAAGGTTCACATCTCTGCTCTTTCAAGTTTCTTTTGCCTAATAGGCAGAGACTGTCTTTCCAAGTTGTGATTCATGTGCAGCCTTCATGCATCCCTCAGATAGCTTGTTGGAATCTCAATCTGCTGGGGCTGATAGTTTTCCAGCTTCCTCTTTTCGAGCAGTCAGATTCTGAGTTGTTGAAGTTCTTTACCTGGACGTTTGCTATTGTTAGTTATCCTTACAGTGAGGATTGTTACAGAGTTGGTGGCTTTTTGTTGTCTCTCCTTTCCTCACCTTCCATGCTTAGGACCAAACGTACTGTGATCCTGGCCTTGGACCAGGATTGCCTTTTACTGAACCTGTGAGTGCATTCCACCAGATAGGTGGCATAATCATAGACAAAGTATCCTGTAGCTCCCACGCAGCCGATGGGATATAGAGAGAGAGGAGCCTAAGTTTTTTTTGCGCTGTTTTTGTTTTTATAAATGGTATTCCCTTATTGCTCTGCCCACTACTTCTCCCTGGTAAGAAAAAAAAAATGGAGTTTCCTTCCTACCATACCAGCTGGTCAAATAAGACAAAATGTTTTTTCCCCCTTGCATATTTTCATTTGTAAACTCCATGAACATCCAATCAGCTTTTGCACATGACTGGTGGCTTTTTTACGATCTACTCTACATCCAGAAAATAATCTGAGTAAAGCCAGGGAGAGAGTACCTTATCAGCTGTAGAGAAAATAATGTATTGGTATATAAAAATAAACCCGTTTTCTTTCAGCCATCCGGAAAGACAGAGGTATACATTTAGGGAGGAAAGAGAATCAGCTGTAAATGCCACAGGCCAGCCAACCAAGCAAAAGGACTGCTACGATAGAAAACAATTGTTGCAGAGACCTTTGTTTGAATTCCTCTCCTGGTCATCTGCACTCAAGAACAAATCAACGTGGACTTGTTGACTACTTGGATGGTTTCCACATTGTAGGACAAGTTCTATAATGTAGAACCAATCTAAACTGTCAATAAAAGTGACTGGGCTTATACTTGTAAGCTAGAAGAAAAATTCCAGGACTACTAGGAATCTATAGTTCTTTCTAAGAACCTAAGCGCTCAGGGAAAAGTGGATAATGTGCTTGAAGTAAGAATCACCATGGCTGCTGGGGATCACTAGTGACAAATTTCACTTCAAAACACAGCCAATCAAGCCTACACAAATAATACGTAGAAAAAAAATCACCACTAGAAAAGCTAATGTATGTGAAATATAGAATTTTATCTACAATGAGGAGTCTTAACCATAGCCAAATTGTGGATTTCAGACAAATAAAAGGTCAGTCTTTGTGAAAGACATAAGCCTAGATTTAATTGAGAGATGGAAAAGACACCACTTTTTTCCATCTTTCTCAAAATATATATATATATATATATATATATATATATATACTGACTCATCAACACCCAGCCCAAGAAGATTTAGGTGTATCAGGAAGGATGTCCTATACGTCACATCTGAAAAGCAGCATTAGACTAAACACGACACGTGTATTGTGTTTAGTAAAATTGTCACACATTAGCAGTCTGTTTGTTTCCTTTGTATCACAGACTTCCTTTTGACAAAAAAAAAGAAGGGCTCATTAGTATGAAAATGATTTTGAATCTATCTTCTAAACTTAAAGAAACAGAGATCGCTAAGTCCCATCACCATTCCCAGCGTTCAGAGGATTGAAAACATGTTACAGTAGCGGCAATTTGGTGTGCTGACCAAATCTACACCTCAGTTATGTCACTTGTTCCTAATGATTTGAGTGCAATAGTATGTCAGCCCACAACATGTCTGCCTCTACTATGTATAGGGGAAGGCCCTACTTGCATGTCTGATTCCAAAATGAGAACAAAAGGCACAGAATAAGCTAAATTTAGACAACCGGATCCTCGATGTTGGTTTATAGTTACAGCAGTTGTAAACCATACTAAACAATAAAATTACCAGTGACTTAACTCACGTCTGAATGCTGCAACCTGGTAGTCTGACACCACTTCAGCTGCCTCTTCTTCAGGTGTGACTTGGAGCTTGGGAACACTTCCGTGTGGAGAGGTGTCCTGCACAGAACAGATGACAACCAATGTTAAGAAATTAGATGTGGAATATTTATATAAAAAAGAAAAATGATTTAAAATATCTTACATCACCAGTTTTCCATATTTTATCCTGGCCCAAGGGAGGTTCCTGGAAAATGTTGTCAAAGAAGACAATAAGTGTCTCCACAATGCGTGCCTGGTGAGGGTAATCCACAAGGGATGACAAAGACACCGTTGCTTCTGTGGGACGTGGTCGCATCAGTGCAGGCCCAAAAACGATGCCTAAGTTACTGGGGCTCATCTTGTTTATCTGCTCTTGATCTGAAACTCTGCAAAGAAAATTGGAGTAACAATGATCATGGCTCCAGTATCATCTGCCCCATACACACAATAACCCACAACAGTATATTGCTAGGGGAGAGTAATGAAAGTCATGATAACACCGAAAAGGCAACTTTTAACATTTACAAATTATTAATATCAATACCACATTTGACTTTGCATGGAAATGTGCCATTTACCTAATTCCAAGCTATTCATTACTATGAAATTGGTGCATGAGTTCTGGTGAGTCGGACGCATTTTGACACAGCCAGCTAGATTAATGGGATGATCAAATTGACAAATTTGGCCACCAATGTATTGCTACATTGGGAAGTTATCCTGACATTTGTCATCCAGATTGAGCAACAAGATTAGCCTATGTGTGGGTTATAATCTTTTCATATTTCAGAAAAATAAGAGATATGGTAAGAACTTGCCTTTGTTATCCCTGTTTCTACGAAGTCCATAGGGTTCCACAGGATACCTTGGAGTATATGCGATGGTGGCAGCATCGGGCACCACAGAGTTAAATCTTTTAGCCTCCCAGGATGCAGTGGGGTCCCTCCTCTATACCCCACCCCCTAGCCAAGGCCATCAGTTTCGTAACAAGCCATAGGCCGGAGGAGGAGAAGAAAGTCTGGAACACACAAGAATCACGTTCTCACCAGAGGAAGACGGAAAAACCGGCGACCAGATGAAAGCCCATCTGCGGTACAGGTGTGACAGGGCGGGAGTCCTGTGGAACCCTATGGACTTCGTAGAAATAGAGATAACAAAGGTAAGTTCTTACCATATCTCATTTTCTACTACAGGGTCCATAGGGTATCCACAGGATACATTGGTGATGTACCAAAGCAGTATCCTTTAAGGGTGCGGACGCTCCTGTGCTGGAAGGAGAATCCGCTGCCCGAAGGAAGCATCCTGAGAGTCGAAGGTTTGAAGAGCATATTACCTTACAAAAAGTATAGACAGAAGATCACGTGGTGCCTTGTAAAGCTGAACAGCAGAGGCACCACGGTGAGCTGCCCACGACGGACCCACAGACCAAGTAGAATGAGTTCTAACAGAGGATGGAACAGGAAGGCCTTTATGAATGTAAGCCTCTGAAAACTCCATGCGAATCCATCCTGCCAAAGTTTGCTTAGTGGCAGGCCAACCCATCTTACGGAAACCATAGAGGACAAACAGGGAGTCCGATTTCCTAAGGGAACTGGTACGATCAACATAAATCCTTAGAGCACATACCACATCCAAGGAGGCCTCACTAGCGGAGAGGTCTGGAGAAAGAAAGCCAGTACTATGATTTCCTTAGTAAAGCGGAAACTATATACCACCAGAGGTAGAAAACCAGGGCAAGTGCAAAGCACCGTCCTGTCACTATGAAAAATCAGAAAGGGCGACCTGAGAGAGACCCCAAATCTGACACCCTTGTAGCCGAAGTAATGGTCAGAAGGAATACAGCCTTCGCTGTAAGCCATTTTAAATCCACTGAGCCAAGCTGTTCAAATGGCGGTCCTTGGCGAGATCTTAAGACCACAGCCAAATCCCAAGGGGCCACTCGTGGGATGAAGGGAGGCTGAATACGAATTACACCGTGCATAAAGGCGTGGACATCAGGAAGTGTAGCAATCCTACGCTGAATCTAGACTTATAGGGCAGAAATCTGCCCCTTCAGTAAAGCAAGGCGAAGACCGTGATCTAAGGCCGCCTGTAGGAAAGCCAAAAAACCTGGGTATCCTAAAGACCTGAGGATCATATCCTTTATGACGACACCAAAGAAAGTATGCCACACACAGTGGTAAATTCTTGCAGAAGTAGATATTCCAGCTTTGGTGTTAACCACAGAGCCGGAAAAACTCCTGGACCTTAAGAGGGCTGTCTCAACAGCCACGCTGTCAAAGACAGATTACCCAGGTCCGGTGATGGAAAGGACCCTGAGACAACAGGTCAGGCAACTGCATCGGAGTGTCTACTAAGAGACCCCGAAGATCTGAGAACCAGTGCCGTCTGGGCAACTCTGGAGCTATCAACAGCAGCGTGTCACCTTCTTGTTTGAAACTGCAAATCAGTCGAGGAAGAAGGGAAAATGGAGGGAATAGGTACACAAACCTGAAGGTCTATCTGATCGACAGAGCATGTACCAGAAGAGATCCTGCGTCTCCTGTTCCTGACCCGTACACAGGCAGCTTGTTGTTGTGTCGGGAGGCCATGAGGTCTATGTCTGGAAGGCCCCACTTGTTCACCAGTTGTTGAAATACCTCCCGGGGCAGAGACAATTCCCCTGGATGCACGTCTTGATGGCTGAGGAAGTCTGCTTTCCAGTAGAGGACCCCAGGTATGAACACTGCTGATATGGCAGGGAGAGTGACCTCCGCCCAAGCAAGAATGCGGGACACCTATGTCAGAGCTGCCCGACTTTGAGCTTAATCCTGGCGGTTCTGAAAATCACCGTGGTGGCGTTGCAAAGTTCCAAGAGATTTATTGAAAGTGCAGATTTTGTTAGGGTCCACCTTCCCGGCACTGCTCCTCAGCCTTGGAAACAGGCATCCGTCGTCAGAAGGACCAAGTCAGCAAAGCAGAAGGGATGCCCCCTGTCCAGGTGAGCAGTCCGCAGCCACCAGGTTAGAGACAGACGTACCTACGGGGAAAGCACAAATGTCTATGTCTCTATCCAATTGGGCAACCTCTCACAGCTGTAGTGGATCAACTGCTGCAGAGGCCTGGAGTGGAACTGGGCATATTCCACCATGTCGAAAATCGACAAAACGGAGCCCAGTAACCTAATTGCTGAGTGCACAGACAACCGACGGCTGCGAAGGCAACTGCGTATTCCTGCTTGTAATGCAGAGATCTTGTCTTCTTCAGATAGGACAACAGACGGGCCCCCTGCATCCTCAGGTGGGCTGCCATGACTTTAGTAAATACTTGAGGCGCAGTGGCCAGACCAAAGGGCAGTGCCTGAAACTGGAAATGGCGGCTTAGCACCGCAAACCCGAGGAATTGCTGATGCGCTAAGATAATAAGGATATGCAGATAGGCATTCTGAATGTCTAGAGACACCCTGAAATCCCCGGGTTCCATTGCCAATATAATGGAATGAAGAGCCTCCATCCTGAACCCAGGGACCCTGAAAGACCTGATTAGGGACCGTAGGTTGGGTCGGTAAAACCCATTGGGTTTCTATACCAGAAAGAGATTTGAATAATATCCCGTTCCCCGCTGGGATAACGGAACAGGCGCCATAATTTCAAAGCATAGAGTGCAGCACTTTCTGGAGTCTCATGGCCTTGATCTGATGGAAGGCCTGTAGTGAAAAACCGTCTGGGAGGCCTTTGCCGAAAGGAGAGGCATACCTCTCTGGCCCAAGTGTCCACGGTAGTCAGATACCAGCATTGGGCGAACTGAAAAAGCCGGCCTCCCACTTAGGGGTCCCCCCAAGGGGAGGCCTGTCAGGCTGAAGGCTTATCGTCCGACTTGGGAGTAGGACGTGTTGTACTCTAAGCCTGCTGCTTTGGCGTGGCCGATATCCTGGTTGCTGACTGCCTAGGAAAGGACTGCACTTTGTATTTACCCTGGGTCCCATAGGGCCGAAAGGACAAAGCACCAGACCCAGATGGGACCGTAGCTAATGGCAGACACGCAGACTTAGCTGCTGCCAGAGTATCCACAATTGAAATGACGGGTAAATAGGACCTGTCTATGAAAGGGCAAATATTCCAAACTCTATTTGGAATCTGCATCCGCTTTCCAAGAGTGCAACCATAGGGAGCGGCAAGCTGCCATGGCTGCCGAGAAGAATCTTATGTCCAAGGCTGCCTGATTAATATACGTGGTTTAGTCTCTGAGATTGCCCACCAACTCCGCCTATTCCGGCGACGAGTCGGAGTCCAGAGACAATTCCAAGCTATCAGCCCAGCGCTCCATGGCTCTGGCCACCGAACACACGGCCATAGCCGGTCCGGACGCCCCTCCAGCAAGGGAATAAAGAGAATCTAGGCATATTTAAACCTTACGATCCCTGCATCCTTGAAAAAGGACCTGAAGGACATGGGTAACGCAGCACTCCTCAATAGGCGTGTTACATGAGAAACTACCTGAGGCGGAGTTTCCCACTTGGAAAAACAATTATCCACAAAGGGGTATGCGACAGCCAAACATTTCTGAGGCTGGCATCTTCTACTCGGATTTCTCTAAATGATCCATCACTGACCAGATAGAGGAACGCAGTGGCTTCACCTTTAATATCCTTAAAGAAGGCATATTAAGTTTTGGGCATGGGGGGCATCGTTATCCTTAATAACCAAGACCACACGGACTGCCCGTAGAAGGCCTGGTACATATATTTTTGACTTAGACTCCACCCTTTTAATACGAAGGGGTTCCTGGTCTGAAAGGTCAAAAACAAAAGATCACCGTCATCAGATGTCATGGCAACATTATAATGCAGCACATTCTGATACACTACAGGCCGCAATGATGACTCCCCTGCAACACGTCCTTTAGGTGCCGTACCGTATTGGACAGTGAACTTACACACGCAGGTTCCTGCGAGACCTGGGTGGACAAGAGCGGCAGACACTGGGTATCACCAGCTGCCTGGGGCACCCCTGTATTGGTGAGAACCCGACCGACTGCCGTTATAACCCATTTGGGGTAAGGCAGATGGTAACGCCGGGGTTGTGGCCAGCTGACCCACAAGGGTTATAAGTGCCGTAGCAAAATAAGACCAGGGCATTCCTGGACAGACGCCGGCACAGTAATTGGGCGTGATATCAGAAAACATGACCTGCATAAACCCCCAGTGATTAAATCACCCTTCGCTATTGGTACCTTACAAGTGGTACACTGTAGCCGTAGTGGAAATTCACGTTGACTCTTAGACATAACGAGTGTAACGGAGTGTATGTGACTCCCCTCACAGATAAATACTTTTATAGTGAGGCATGACTACCCTGCAGCACCGCACCGCACCGCAAGGGCTTGTAGTAGAGATAGGACAGGGATAGTAAAAAGGCTGATAGTCAGAGTGAAAGTACAGTCACAGCGCTAGCAATAAGTCACATACTATGCAGAAATAACATGCTGCACTACCAGCGCTGAGATCAACTACACAGACCAGAGCCTGGTAGGAAACAGCGCAGCATACACTGACCTTACCTTAGTTGAAGGAGAGGTATGCAGGGGGACCCGGGCCACACAGCCACCAGCTTCAGCGTCCAGCAGCGCTTGCACATTCAGGTAAAATGGGCGCTGGGGAGCAGAGGAGGCGGGCCCCGGGGGGGGAACGCTGAACACAGCCCGTCAGACCGCTGTGGAGAGGCACTGTGCAGCGGGGGAGGCGCCGGCTGTAAACAGGGAAGGCACGCTCCCCTGGCATGCATTTAACCCCAGGGACGCCGGACGATTACCGCTCAGCCGCGGCCCGCTGTCCCTGGGGCTTGTGGAAGCGCAGGTTAATACCTGGCTCCACTCGTAAGCCAGTCCCCAGGGAGCCCCCTGCCTGGGGACTGAGGACTGTGTTTTCCGGCGGGTACCCGCCGCTTACCTTGTTCCCTTAGATCCGGCCACAGTCCGGGTGGTCCAGGGTCACCGCTAGCCGTGACCCCAGACCCCCACCAGCATCCCCGGATCGGTACCGGCGTTCTGGTACTGGAGGGGTGAAGGAGCGACAGCATGGACGTCTGAACAGACTGTCCATGCTGTTTGCTCTGTATGTGCAGCCACAGCTGCCTCGGAAGATCTTCAGGGGCTGTAACAGCCCCACTCTGCGTCATGTGCTCCGACTCCTGGCCGGGCACCGACGAAAAGTGATGGCCTTGGCTAGGGGGTGGGATATAGAGGAGGGACCCCAGTGCATCCTGGGAGGCTAAAAGATTTAACTCTGTGGTGCCCGATGCTGCCGCCATCGCCTATACCCCAAGGTATCCTGTGGATACCCTATGGACCCTGTAGTAGAAATACATCCTGAGAATAAACCATTGATAAATGAAATGAGAAGTAAATATATAAAATTAGGAGTTCAGCATTCAGCACTTATAAAGCTGAATGCTGAACTCAGAGTTCAGGTTTATAAACATATATACAGTTATCTGCATAAATTGCTTCAAACCCCACCAGCTATTCACTTAACCCTGCGACAGGCGCAACTGGCTTGACAGGTGCCACAAAGCTGTTCTCGCTCACCTCTCCACCGCAAGGGGGCACAGGGGCCTGCCCCTTCCTATCTCTAGGTGCTGTTTTAAACCCCCCTAGTCAGTTTTCCCGCTGCCTGGGTGGAGTGCAGTAGTAACCTTCCTGGCCTCTCAGGCTCATTGCGCCCGAACTCGTCCGACTTTTGAAGGTATGTATTTCTTATTTTCTCACAATTTTGTGTATTTTGCTAATTTTATGAATGAAAATTACAAAGGTTGTGGGTATTTTGCGGAAATATGTAGGTTTGTCCAGGGTGGCCTCTTAGGCACACTGTGCCTCTTAAAATTTAGTATTTTTTCTTTTTCCTTGCTTTAAGGTTAATAAATGTGGTTTTGTGAATCAGATTTCCATATATTCTCTCTTTGTACATCCTAATGAAGGTCACTGATCACTTTAAGAATGTTAGAATTGAGTTAATTAGGTGCTATTGACGATTTTATAACAGGTGCCTGTCAGGCGCACTGCGCCCGAACCTGGGTGTCCCAGAGGTGCGCCTGACGCAGGGTTAAAGAGAGTGATTCAATTCGAAAGTCAAAGCTATGGGGCAATGTGTCGCTCAAAAACAGCACCTTACAGCCAACAACATCACTACTTTTTCCCAGTGCTCCACAGAGGTGCTCAGGAAAAGGGACGATATAGAGCCTACCATATATGGTGAATGTGTGTGCTACGTTGTTCACCGGAACATAACACTAAATTGAACATGCACTAAAGTGTTCTACCCTTATTTCCCTCACAATTGGAAAAGGAGACAAAACATAAAGTACACAGAATGACTAATACTAGATTTGTCTGCCACAGCTGACATACCGGCACAAATGCTTTATCAAGTACTGCAATGTGACCTTGTTCTCATGAGGCAAGTCCAGCAACAATTCTTTCAGTTTTTCCACCATGACTTTTATCTCTGTCTCAGTCTCTTCTCCTTTGTTCTCCAGTCTGGATGCTTTGCCAGCTTCACACCCTCGTAGACTCTCTTTAGCAAGACCCATGAGACCATTATACAGACGGAATGGCATCAGAGGCTCAGGGAGCTGAAAGAGTGAACATATTTAATGCTTAATAGACAGATGATTTCTAATCACTGGTCCTATTTATCAGGAATGTTGTCACTATGTAGTATATGGTATAACAGATGCTCCCACATGACCCATTCCAGGAGGGGCAAAATGCTCTGCTCATGGACTTCCCTCTAAATTTATGATTGCCATCACCTGTGTTGAAACACCTTCATCATCAAATGACTAGTTCAACACTCATCAAATGACTAGTTCAAATTAGGTGGGAAGCCCAGGAGCAAAGCAGTGTGCACCTGATGGAAGGGGACATGTTGGAGGGTCTGGTATAGTATAGTTGAACAGAAAGAAATAATGAAAACCAGACAGGGTATTTTAGTAACTGGAATAGTAGTGTATAACATGAATATGATTAGAGACTTTACCTGTCGAAGATAAAGTTTCAAGACATTGCTCAGATCATGTGGTGATGCCTGAGAGAGTTCAACCAACTCCTTCCCATTTTCAAAAGCCTGGCATAGCTTCTCCACACGAGTCTTTACCCCATTCACACGGTATATACCCTGCAGCATAATCACAAGTATATAAATTGGCAGGAGCAGTGTCTTACTATACAGTAATTCCTACTACTAAATAAATGGACCACCGCCACAGATGAGACCCAGCAATACCACGACCCAAAGTCCTAATTCCATGATGCATGTAACCCAGGATGGATAGAATTAGTGGTGGAATGATCATGCAATATCGCTATGCTACAAACAACACAGAAGGGGTTGGAATCCGCACTAGATGGCGAGTCCCCCGCCACAAGAAATAAGAGTCTTCTTTTCTCTTCATGTATATTTATTCTACAAACAAATCAGTAGTATCACATAAATACTCCAATGATTGTCACCTTCATGGTTAATGCACGTGCTTCTATCTCTGAGACACACTTGTGGATGAGGAAGGGCACATGATCTGGCGACCTCAGTGATGCCTCAGAGAAGTTCCTGCCAAACAGAAGTAATCGACCCTGCAGTTTCTTGTGACCACACTGTATTGCTAGAGTTTCCAAGCATTTTCTGTGACAGGCGAGGGAACACTGAGAGAAGAGAGAGTGGTGGGGAAATTAAGAGTGCAACTGGGTAGAAATGGGGTTATATTGAAAATATGAAAAGGCTACAAATGCAAAGAACACTAAAGACACCTGCACCACCCCTATGTTCCCATCTCTCACCTCCTCACACTCTGCTCCCTGGAAGTACACATAACTGTTACACTCGCGACATTTGCTTGGTGCCCGCAATTTGCGTAGCCTGTGAGTCCTAGCAGCTCGAGATAACCCAACATTGCGGAATGGACCAGTAGGGCTCTGTACCTCCAAGACTGCAGGGAGTCCATTGATGCCTAGGTAAGAAAAAAGTAGCACAATGGATATTTTTTCATTTATTACTGAGCTCTTAACTTTACTTTTCTTTCTAAAGACTGGTATTGCTCTGCTGAAGTACATGAGTTTTGGGTATTATGATGTATCAATAACTATTTGTGGAGATGTGCGGATAAGTTTTTCCTCTGAGAGGGTAAGTAAAATAAATATGTTATTTTCTTGGGACAATTCCGTTGCTAATGTTCATGATTGTGTTTTGGTTAATATTTTGAAGCATCCTCTCCTCACAGGAGTGGGATCCTCGTACAGTTGTGGCGGGAGACAATATAGTTCCTTGCCTATTGAAAAATTTAAAAAAATGTTTAGCATTACATCACTTTGATATTATTAAGAATTTGCAAGTTTATTTTACTTTTCAAGATGTGTTTGTGGTATTATATTTGGGGAGTGGGGAGAGCCACGAATCTTAGCCCTTTCTTTTTTACGGAGAGAAGTTGATGCTCCCCTGATTCTCACCCTCTTAAGCCCATCCTTTGAAACACGGCTGCTAATTCATTGGTATGGCGTCGAATTATTGTAATACTGGTAACCCTTCTGCCAGGGCCCATATATCATTGTTCTCCTGGAACGTGGATGGCTTGAACAGCCCTCTTAAAAGGAAAAAAGTACTCACTCGCATTCGGAGAAAGCGCCCAGCAGTGACGTTTCTTCAGGAAACGCACTGGAGAGAAGGTGATAACTCCACACTATGAGCACCCTGGATAGCAGAGTGCCTATCTGCTTCACACACTTCAAAATCCAGAGGAGTGGCTATTATTTTCCACAGGAATTTAAGATACCATATTCTAAATAAAGTAATAGACCCAGAGGGTCGATATATAATAATTGATCCGGATATTGAAGGGACAATGGGCCTGATTCAGAGCCGGACGCTATTTGCGCTCGCTCGTTCAGAAAAAAGGGGTGGCTATTCAAATGAACCGTTCGCTCTTTGCGGTCTGTTCACGCCTCTAGGTCTGAACGAGCGTACAAAACATGCGGGCGTTTTTTTGAAAACTACGCCCCCTGGCCGCTTGCATCCTACGTCATGTCCGCTATTTATTAGATTAATCGAGTACATCGACCAGCGTATGAACTGCTCGCTATTCTTGTGGTTGGTTTTTCCTACCGCAATCTTGCGAGCAGTTCTGACCATAAAATAACCCAGTGACGTGGTCAATGACGCCTCCTCCTGTCACTCAAAATAGCAGGCATTCGCTATTTAGCGAACAAACTATTTTCGGCCGCACTGACTGGTTCGCGCATGCGTATTACGATCCGTACGCATGCGCAGTTGTGCAAACATCGCTCGGAACGAACGAGCAGCCGCTTACGAGCGGCTCTGAATCGGGCCCAAAATACACTCTAGTAAACCTATATGCCCCCAACAACAACACGGGTGACTTTCTTCACTCATTTTTACAGGAGTTGGCTTGTAGGTCCTCTTATCCTCTGGTGGTGGGCGGGGATTTTAACACTGTGGACGATCCGGTACTGGATAAGTCTCCACCTGCCTCTAGCCTATCCTCCCCGTGCTGGAAATACATACAGGAATTTAGAGAAACGTTGCAATTAAGTGACCTCTGGCGCTTACTAAACCAGACAGATCGCTCCTTCACCCATCTATCTAGAGCCCATGGTTCACTATACACAATCGATTACATCCTCTTAGCTAACTCCTTACTCACCCAACTAAAAAGGGTGGACCTGGGTGACATAATTACTTCAGACCATGCCCCAGTGACACTAGAGTGGTACTGTGACTCTGTCCGTACTCCTGGCCGCTTTTTGCGCTTCCCGGATTATTTATCCAAATCTGAAGATTTTTGCAAATACTTAGCATACTCATGGTCCAACTACTTGGACGACAATATTGAACACTGGGATACACCAGTCCTGTTCTGGGAGGCATAGAAGGTGGTCATGAGGGGCCATATAGTCAGTTAT
Source organism: Taudactylus pleione (assembly GCA_031769625.1). Taxonomy (NCBI): domain Eukaryota; kingdom Metazoa; phylum Chordata; class Amphibia; order Anura; family Myobatrachidae; genus Taudactylus; species Taudactylus pleione. The sequence continues at coordinate 6,325,746 of JAUIMM010000043.1, read as the reverse complement.
GTTGCTAAACTAAAAAGAGAAAGTGTCTCCAAATATAAATCCCTCCAAGGGGCTGCCTCACAAAGTTTTAATAAATACACAGAATCACCCTCCTAGACAACCCTAGAATTATATCTATAAAGACAGACAGCTATTTGATTCCTTTCTAACTTCACAGGCTCAACAACGCCTGGATTATACCAAACAATCCTACTACAAGTGGGAAAACCGCTTGGGCAAATTGCTGACTACAATGTCCAAGTCATGGAAAAAGTGCTCATTTGTGACTGCGCTGCGGGGTGTCTCCTCGAACACAATCTATATCCATACTAATGACATATTGGAGCAATTTCATAAATTTGACTCCAATTTATATAGCCCTATCCCCACTCAGGAGGCTACACATGCCCGCCTATTATCTCAAGCTAATCTCCCCAAACTAATGCAATCTCAACGGGCAGTTTTGGAGGGAGAGCTCAGGGAGGAGGAATTGGACTGTGTGACCGCTGGCTTGTTGCCTCACAAAGCCCCAGGGCCGGATGGATTCTCTTGAGCATATTTTAAGATCCTCAAAGGTGAAATCATACCCACACTCCTTGAATTGTTTAATACAATTTATAGATCCTATCCTGAATATCCCTCTTTTACCAAAGCATTCACTACACTTATTCTTAAACCGGGAAAAGACCCGTTGTCGGTAGAATCATACAGGCCAGTTGTTCTACTAAACGTGGATTTTAAAGTATTTTCAAATATACTGGCTAATAGGTTACATCAGATCCTTCCTGAGCTTCTAATTTCCCACCAACTGGGTTTTGTTCGGGGATGACACTCTGTAAAAGCAATACGCACAGCTATACTGGCAACAGTGGCTGCGTCTCAAGGGGGAAAAGGAGGACATATGCTCTTAAGTTTAGACACACATAAGGCCTTTGACACCGTGACCTGGCCACATCTGTTTAAGGTGTTGGAAGATAGAGAATTTGACGACAATTTTATAAAACTTATTCGTTACTTCTATACTACGCCCTCCACTTCCCTTCTAGTTAACGGCCTTCGAGGAGAACAATTGACTATGCAAGGAGGCACAAGGCAAGGGTGCCGCTTCTCTTTAATTTATCAATTGACCCTTTACTGTGTCTCTTGCAAGATTCATCTATATTTAAGGGAATCCAAATAGGTAATGTGAAGGTAAAAATATCTGCATTCGCGGGTGATATACATAAGCAACCCCCAAAATTCTTTGCCCAGAGTCCTTGACCTTTTGCAAGAATTCGGAAGTGTGTCAGGATTTGAGGTCAACTTCTCAAAGCCAATAGGTATGTACTTAGGACCAGGGGTAATTAGACCAACTTGGAGCCGAGAACTTCCGCTCAATTGGGCAAAATCCCACTTTACATATTTGGGGATTAAGGGGCCCATTTATTAATGATCACATTTTGCAATGCGATCAGGGCATGCAGTACCGCCCCTGATCGCATTGCAAAATGCGATCCTATCTGCCGGATGTATTATCCGGGACATGCAGGGAGACGGGCTCCGAAAAGAGCCCGTCCCTGCGATGTCTCCGGAGGACAGTCGGGGGTTCTGCGCATGCGCAGTCCCGCGGACTGCACATGAGCGGCGCCCATTGCCGGCGGAGGGATCTGGCAGATCCCTCCGCCGGCTGATATGCGGTAAGTCCCCATAGGCTACAGCGGCTAACGCTATCTTTAGATAGCGTTAGCTGCTGGGGCCAATATCGGGAATGCTTCGCATTCCCGATATTGATACATTTGGCAGCATCGCATCCCCCATAGAAACCTATGGGGGAGGCGGCTGCCGGCGGCAGTGGAGGGATCGCAGCAGGTATCGGAGATACCTGCTGCGGTCCCTCCTTCATACATTCGGGGGATACTTAGTATTTGAGGTAAACCCCCGAAAACAGGTGTTTTCGGGGAATTTACCTCAAATGCACTTTGATAAATGGGCCCCTAAGCTACCTAAACATCCCTCAGAACTATATCGGTTAAACTAAACATAGGGGAGGCAATATCGGCTATTTCAAGTGAATTAGAAGGATGGAATCATTTGACTCTTTCCTACCTAGGCAGAGCGAACCTAATTAAGATGTCAACTTTCCCACGTCTATTGTTTTTAATGCAGTCCCTACCGCTACTGATAAGCAATTCTGACTTAATAAAAATTAATGGTCTTTTCCGCAAGTTCATTCGGAAAGGAAAGAGACCAAGGATAGCAATGATAAAGCTCCATAAATCGAACAGAGGTATTAACTTCCCCCAGATTCAAATATATAATCATGCGGCTATAATGAGACATCTGCGAGATTGGATTTTTCAAATAGCGATATTTATAATAACACAGCATTAGACGCCCAATTCCTTTCAAAAGGTAATTTAACAACCCTTCTCCACTGCTTTGAAGCGGAGATAGATCAGGACTTAAAAGACAACCCTTTATTCTGGTCGACATACCGCTTATGGCATAGACTGAGATGTAAAGCGAATCTAAATGAATACAAATCTCTATTTCTGACATTTCTAGATAATGAGGCTTTCCAGCACGGGGAGGCTGCTCACCCTTTTACAATTTTTTTGGAAAAGGAAATCTTTACCAGAAAGCTCTTACGCTTTGATGAGGCCAAAACACACTTTCCAATTCTACAACGCTTCCCACTGGCTTATTTCCAGATGCAACATTACGCTGCCTCTGTTGCCAAGAAATTCTTGGAAGGAGATTGGTCGAATCCGCTAGATCAGTGGTTCCCAAACTCGGTCCTCAGGACCCCACACAGGTCACGTTTTGCAGGTCTCCTGGCAGGTGCACAGGTGTAATCATTACTCACTGACACATTTTAAAATTTCCACAGATGGAGCTAATTATTTCACCTGTAATTCTGTGAGACCTGGAAAACATGCACCGTGTGGGGTCCTGAGGACCGAGTTTGAGAACCTGTGCGCTAGATGAACTGTTGGGTTCTCCGCCTGCCATTAGAAAAGCCATATCTGCACATTACATATTTTTATGTTCCCCGATGGACTATTCTACTAATCATTCAGGAATACGACAATGGCTAGTGGATTTCCCAGATCTTAATTGTCCCTTATTAGTTAACCACTTAACTGACGAATTCTTTTTCCAAAAAACGCTCCAAAATTGTCGGTTTCTTTTATGATTGAATTAGGTCAAGAACATAATTTTAAACTTATCCATCACTATTTTATTTGAAACATTTTTTTTTTTTAAAACCCAGTATAACATAAAAATAGCAATTTTTATGTTATACTGTAGTGATGGCCATTGACAGCTGTACCATTGATGGTTCAACCATCGTTAGAAGCCATCAATTGTTTAGCGATTGGGCAAGATCTGTGTAGACCACAACTGTCGATGTTTCCTAATCATCGACTGATGGCTACCATCGATGGTGTAACATAGATGGCCACCAGCAATGGCAAACCACTTGTTTTCAGTCAGACCATCGATGTTTGCAAACCATCGATGGTTGGTTACCATCCCTAAACAGAGGCTCTGCAATATCTATCGATTATATATATATATATATATATATATATATATATATAATATCTCGAACATATATATGTATAGAACATATATGTATATATATATATATATATATATATATAGATAGAGAGATATATATATACACATATATGTTCTATATATATATATATATATATATATATAATCTCGAACATATATATGTATAGAACATATATGTATATATATATATATATATATATATATATAGATAGAGAGATATATATATACACATATATGTTCTATATATATATATATATATATATATATATAATCTCGAACATATATATGTATAGAACATATATGTATATATATATATATAGAACATATATGTGTATATATATATCTATATATATATATATATACATATATATATATATGTGCATATATATATATATGCATATATATATATGCATATATACCATGTGTGTGTGTGTGTATATATATATATATATATATATATATACACACACATATTTTATTACTAATATTATATTTTGCCCGATCACTGTGGCCAGCAGTGATCGGGACACATGGGGACTTGGGGAGGTGGAGCTGAGGCCGGACAGGAGTGGGAGGGACTGCCGTGGTACATAGCAGCGGCGGCTACCAGAGCCGCCGCTGCTGCTTCTCTAACACAGTTGTGATCCGGAGCCGCAGCGGGAAGGTGTCCCGCTAGCGGCCCGGCTACATAGCGGCAGCGGCGGCTACCAGAGCCGCCGCTGCTGCTTCTCTCACAGTGATCACACTGATCACTGTCATCCGGAGCCGCAGCGGGAGGGTGTCCCGCTAGCGGCCCGGCTACATAGCGGCAGCGGCGGCTACCAGAGCCGCCGCTACTGCCTGTTACTGAAATGGCTGCCCGATCACTGCTGGCCACAGTGATCGGGTCACAGCAGCAGCAGCGGCTACATGAGCTGTGGCTGCTGCTTCTAGGGGGGTGCCGCCGGGGCCCGATCACTGTGGCCAGCAGTGATCGGGACTCACAAAGGAGGGGGAGCCGTAAGTGTAGAGGGACCAGCAGGTCCCTCTGAGGTGGGCGGCTGCTGGAAGTTAACTTCCAGCAAGCCGCCCACTGTGTGTTTCTGACTGGTCGTATCAGATACGACCATGTCAGGGAAAGCCCAGTCTGGCATGGTCGTATCTGATACGACTGTGCCAGGCAAGTGGTTAAAAATTTAATTTCCTCATGTCGCTTAATCCCTTCAATGCAATACCAGAAATTGTTTTACAACATATTTCACAGAGCTCACTACTCACCCCACAGACAATACTTGGCGGGAATGGCCACTTCTCATGAGTGTCTCCGCTGCCAAGCACCAAGGGCAGATCTTTTTCACTGCCTCTGGGCTTGCCCTCTAATATGACGCTTCTGGATCCAGGTTAAAAAAATTTCTATGGATCATTTGGTGAATTTTCTGCAATTTACAGCAGAATGGGCTATCTTTGGTATTATACCGGAGAATCAGCAGGTCTCTAAAGGCTGCAGAAAACTGCTGCTAGCAATTAGTGCAGCTGCACGCAAATCTTTATTGCAGAAGTGGATTCTGATGTCTCCACCCTCCTTAAAATTATTTAATCAGAAGGTCCACCACATTTTCCAGATGGATTGGTTGGAGACAACTTTAAATAAAGACAGATTAGTTGCTAAATTTTTTGACTCTTGGGAGAGTTACATTTCCATCCTACAAATGGATTTCTAGAGTCGAATTAAACACTCACTTCATAACACAGAATGGTATGAGACAAGAATTCTACTGGGTGAACCTCCCATATTACTTGAGAACTAACTCTTCCTTGATAGATTGTCTATTGATTTTGGGCTCTTCTTGGCTCTCCTCGTCTCTAGCTCCTAGGTGGAATATATCTCCAAGATATCAGCTAGGTTGTGATACACCCGCCTATGTTTATAGGAGAACTGCCGCTTTCTTTATATGTATCAGTCTGTAATTTTGTATTCTGTTGTTTGGAATTGCAGACACATATATTTGTACACCACTATATTCTTTATTGTATTGTATTATGATAGACTATCGTAATTTGATGTAATGCTTAAATAAAAGTATTTGAAAAAAAATAAATAAAAATAAATATGTTATATGGCCACTAGATGGCATGCTTCTGCTTATTCTAGGTATGGTATAACATTGTTCCAGATTACTGAATTATATTATAAAACCACAAATCTAAAATTAAAACAATTCTTCTAAAATTCATAAATATATAAAGTAAATGTTATGTGTTTTAGCCAGTGACGTGCGGTGAGGTAAATGGCTTGGGAGGCACTGGCTAGTATCAGAGCCAGATTTACAGATACCGAGGGCATTATACAAAGGTGCAGGAAATTTGGTGTGTTTTGATCAGGGATGTGCGGTAAAGGTAGACAGGGGAGGCAGTGCCTCATCTGTCTTACACATTTTACTCCAGAGTTTCAACTATAAAAATTATTAGAATAATACAAAGAAGATATTTATAATATTTTATATAGTAAAGACTGTGGAGTATACCTACTGTAAGTATGACAGGAAAGGCTCTGCCTCACCTGACTGCACATCACTTGCCTTAGCACTGGAACACAATATGCTAGACCAAGTCTGTAGTACACAGCTTTGATATTAAGAGGGTCTTCTGGAGAATTCAAAGCCTTAATGTGTTTCTATATATCATATATGTAAACAAAATACAGGGAAAGTGACTTTATAATCCATCTATTTTTTAGAAACATTAACAAGATAATTATAGCCTAAAATATGTGAGAGAGACTAAAAATCCACCTCAAGTCCAACATTATAACATTGCATCGTCCTCAGCCCTTTAGGCTCTGAGTGGCGTGCTGCAGTGTACTCCAATTTGCTTACTATAAAGCAGGGTTTCCCAAATTCTGGCATAAAGCTTGCCAAACACCAGACCAACTTTCCTCCAACTAGTTGCTTGGTTGGAATGAAAATCCTGTAATGCATGGGAACAAATGGAATCTAGCAATTTGCTCCCAAGCACCGGAAAACGTATGAAAGCCATTGTTCAGACAAGTTTTTTTTTAAATCAAACAGCTGTAACCAACCTGCCTGAACGAACTTTTTCGTGTTTCCTGTTGTTTGGGAGTAAATGGCTGATTGTCATTTGCTCCCATCCCATGCATTACCTGATTTTCATTCCAACCAACCAACTAGTTGGATGGTTGAAGAAAAGTTGGTCTGAAGTATGGCCAGCATTACAGTTTAAGTTTTAAGGATATCCATGCTTTTATCCAGATAGTTAAAACAAATTGACTGAGGTACTAATTAAGTCACCTGTGCTCAAGCATGGATATCCTTAAAACCTGGACTGTAACGGCGGCATTTGGGAATCTCTGCTACAAAGTATTTTTGTGTTCTCTCATTATCACAGTTTAATCCCATGTGTATAGAGTTCTGACATGTTCTTTAACTGTGTAAATATTACTACTAGGTTTAGTAGTCCTTTAAAACAACAGATCTAAAAGGAAGTAGATGTTCTACTTCATTATTATACAATGTCTAAGTTCTGTGGCCACGTTTTGTACATTTTATATATCTGTACACTTTTTCCATACACTAACTATTTTCTCTCACTACTGATAGAATGCTGTGAAGTGCAACAGCCTAAAAAAGTTGTTCATGCAGTACTGATAAACATTGTGTCAGTGGTATACAGACAGAACCCACAGGCATTCTCAGGCATATCTAATTAAGTCACTGTGGAAAATACGTTTCCATGCATGTTTCTCTGTCCTCACCAGTGCTCATGAATACAGTTTTCTGCAGTCTACATGTAATGTTCTCAGCTAAAAATATGATTACCATGTGCAAAGTTAGGGCTGGTTACCTGTTGCCCAGAACCACCCCCATTTAAATTTTTGCATAGTCCAATCTGATAGCAGCACTGTGTAATTGGGCAGTTACGAGGAGACATCAGACAGGCGTGTTGGCGTGTTCAGCAGCAGAATGCTGTTATGACCGCAGCAAAGGGTTTAAAGCCAGCAAATCAAGATAGAGCTGGGGTGGTGCTTAGCCTTTGAAAAGGTGCTGGTTCCTGTGGGTGAGGGGATCAGTACCAGACCAACTGGCTTATCTAATAGTCATTTGGACTGTGTTATCTTAGTGCTAGGGCTGCCAAGAAAGAGACTTATGTTTGTATGCGTTGTGTGACATCCTGATAAATAAAGCTATGACACCAAGTTACAGTGTGAGTGTCATTTTGAAGGTAATCAATATATATTTTCTCTTTGTAACCACATACAGTATATGGAAAACCCCTACAAAGTTCTGTATGTGCACCAACTACCTTGCTCAAGTGCTGTCAGTCTTTTGTTTTCAACATCTTCAATGGGCGACAGAGGTTGTATCAGTTTTTCTGGGAAGCCTGTGAAGAGATTTAATTTTAAATTTCACACATTCCATTTTACAAGAATAAAAGAGTTGTCTGTTATTGATTACAAAATGATTTTGCATTTATAATGTGTTATTATGACCACTGCTTTAATACAGTATGTGCAAATGTACCTGTGGTTTCTTTGCTCCCTGTTATGTCTCCCTCAGACATAGCACTTGGCCATGACTTATGTACTTGATGACCTCTGCCTCCTAATAATTTAAAGAAGAGCAACATCATTTAACCAAGAGTCACGTCATCACATTGCAGTTATATAAAATGCATATATAAAAAGCAATATAGTTAAGGTATCACTCACAGAACTTTTACAGAAAATTTTTCTTATTTATATTTCGATGGAGTATGTCTTTTACAATGATAACACAAACAGTATGTACACTCAGATTTATACACTCCATCTGTTAAACATGTCCAACTACAGTTCTAGCATCCTAGGGTATGGCTACTTGAAAATAGCATGTGTTCACTTGAGAATAAATAAGGGGCCTATGTATATCAATCTGTTTGTTACATAAAATGATGGGGAAACTGCAGTTTCTGCATAATTTTATGTATTGTTCTGATGTACTAAAAGCACAATGCAGGAGATTTCACAGATAATAATGGGGATCTGCAGATCACAGTCCCCATTATTATCAATGGGCACTACGATCTGACCCCTATGTCCTAAACTCCAAAAAGCAAAGCAAAGCTTTTTGGAGTTTAGTCCTGGTAGTTGACACCATCTTAAGATGGTGTAAATTACTGTAAGCCTGTGGATGCTCCATGGGCAGGAAAGAGTTGGATACATAATAATAGCGGCAGTACAACGATTATTAGTACATAGACCTCTAAATCTAAATATAGGGGCTGTCTGAAGCCAGATGTAGGGTATCAAAGTGTTACTAATTATTTTTGTGTTATTTATTTGTGTAGTAACAGCAAATATTTTAAGTGGTTTCAGATGATTGTTTTATAGGTAAGGCTTCCACAGTGCAAACAGGTCCCATCGTGGCTGCTGATTAAAAGCACTTAGGGTAAAAGGGCAGGTAGGCATTCTGTCAAAGCTGCTGGGATAACCTAAATTACTATAGTGATATCAGTGATATAGTTATTTTAGATGCCACCGGCTAATGAACCTATTCACATGCCTGCTAGAAAAAGTTAAAAGCCATAATTTTTGGCAAAATATTGCGTGTGTTACTAATGGTGTCTCAGTCTGCGATAAACATCATTTTACTTCCAGTTACCAGGTGTGAGCCACAAGAGTGTTACCAATAAACGTATTCACCATGCCACCTATCTGCTTCCTGGATGGGCCCCCTTCATACTGTGCTTGCCTCCACAATCATTCGAATGTGGATCATCTACCAGACTTGCTGTAAATTCGATGCATAATTTACCAGAGTCTGGCTCGCATGGGTAGACTACTATGCAACGTTCCATTTCTCATTTGATTTTTTTTAGACCTTTTTTCCATACATGCTTCAGCCTTTTTCTCTTCATATACTTTAAGATCATCTTTGTTCCTCCTGGTTCTCTTCCCTCCTCCTACTCTCACTAGCTCTGCCAAATGCAATCAAGGTTTTTTATTGTACTATTTACAGGTATGTGGTATATACTCAGTCACTTTACGTCATGTATTATACTTTAGCTTGTGTAAGGTACCACCTTAATAAAACGTGCTTGGATAAAAATGCTATTATTCTCAATAAGTTTTCTCAATGAGCCATGATTGTCATTGTTTGTCCCCAATTGTCTTCTTTTTCTCCCCCATATTTGTTCTTCAATCATAATATGCATATTTCCTTCTCTCACCTCTCCTCTCCACAACATGCTCCTCTCCAGTCATTTCCTTACTTTCTGCAGAAACAAAATCCTGGGAGTTGAAACTTGACTTTCTAGTCCGAATGTATGGTGACCTAGAGAAAAAGAGGCCAACGGAAACAGAACATCATTCATATTCCAACTTCCAAAACACCAAAAAAATTAAATAAATAATCAACACATGCAGTACACAAGAAGAATACATCTGAATTAATAATAATATTTATTAAACACAACGTAAGAAATTTTAACAAAGATTTAAAGGTCTGGAAAATATAATTATTATTATTGGAATATGAATTAATTAGAGCTTTAATGTCAATACATTAAATAACAGAATTAGATATCAGATCAATTGACATGGAATATCATACATTGTTATCTGTGGTGTATAAGCCTGGAAGTCATAAGACGTTTCAGGTTCTGCTCCAGCTCCAAGCTGTCTAACATAGGATGCATATTGCTGTCCCAGGTCATAGAGCTTACTGCTCTCACAGAGTGTCTGGAACCCAACTGGTAGAGGGGCTGTCTCCATGTGCATGCTCTGATAATAGGAGATGGTGGCCTAGAGAGAAGCATGACATCTGAATCAGAAAAAGTACAAGTTAGAGTAGACGGTATAACGTGAATAACACAGATTGTACAAGAAAATATTGAGTGAATAAAGCTGTAGGAGTTATTACTATAAAGTAAAATAGCCACAGGAGTAACAAGTATGGCAGAAAACATGCAACAAGACTTGTGAATAAGAAGTAGTAAGAAGCAGGAGCAGTGCCAGCTAGGTGAAAGTATGTTAGAGAAGTCATTTTTGTACCGAGCGCATGATCTGGTCGGTCTGTTTGATCAGCTCTTGGAGTTGGCGAAGAACATTCACTTTCACATCCTCCAACTCCTGTTTCTGTGTCTTGGCGTCTGCAATGCATGTCCGATATGTGGCCATGGATTCCTCTGCCTGTGGGACCCGAAGCAGAATATTTAGTGAGCAAATGTATCAGAGAGAGGAGCTAGAAAGTGAACACTACAATATTATTATCCAATATCAACATTCACTGTAACTGATATTGTACAAGAGATTAGCTGGACTGTGAAACAGCGTATGATTGGCACACCATTGATTTCTAGAAACCTTTTATCCCAGTCTTACTCTGTTCTTGGCTTCTTCTTCAGCCCTCCTTTTCTTGTCAATAGATTTAGATACACCATGACTCTGCTCCTCTTCAGCACGCGCTGTGCTGTACTGTGCTTTTTCATGCTCTTCGCTGCGCTGCATGTATGTCTGCTTTGCCTTCCTGAGATTGCTTTCTGCCTCCATCTAATAGAAGTGGAAGAGTTTACATCTAAGGTCCCGATTCTGAGGTGGAAGTAAAGCAAAAAAGAGCAAGTACCTGTATACCTGGACAAACCATGTTGCAGAACAAGGGGTGCATAGCCGAAGGCATGCTTGCTCAAAAGGGGCCATGGTCTAAAGTCTGAGAGCCATGATCCCTGGTTGATGACATGTTTGGGGCGAGACACCATATTTCGTCACGCTAGGGACGAGCTCTGCACTTCGGCAGCTGCTGGGCTGCACCCAGCCTCTCCTGACACTGAATGGATGCCGCATCAGGCCGACAGAGGAAGAGATCCCGGCAGCGGCAGCCCGACAGCACTGGAAATCCAGATCATCCCCAGGTAAGTACTAACTAATCTAACCTACCCCCCAAACCCTAACCCTCCCTTAGGGGTGCCTAACCCTAACCTCCACCCCAAGTGCCTAACCCTAATCCCCTCTCTGTGCCTAAACCTAACCCCCCCTTCCCCGCTGCCTAAACCTAAGTCCCCCGGGGGTGCCTAACCCTAACCCCCATTTCCGCTAGCCTAACCCTAACCCTCCCGGGGGGGTGCCAAATCCTAAGTCCCCCAGGAGCCCTAAACCTTACCCCCTCCCCCCGCGGCTGTCCGCTCGCGGCGCCCGGCATCCCTACGATCGGGATGCCGGGTGCCAGTCTCCCGGCGCAGGGGTAATGACAGGCATCTAGATTTTAGACGCCTGTCATTTAACCTTAGCCGGGATTGATGAGTCGGGAAGCCGGCGGTCGGTATTGCGGCCGCCGGCATCCTAAACGCATACCGGATGCCGCGCAGCATTTATTCACTGCTGCTCTTCCAAGAAGATTAGCAGTGCCAGCGTGGCCCCAACCTCCCAACTGGTCGTGGGACACTGAGGCCTGCCGGTGGTAATCCGGGACTGTTCCGTTGAAATCGGGAAAGTTGGAAGGTATGCATATACATTTATTTTTTTGCATGCAGGGTAAATACTGGCTGCTTTTACATGTAGCCATCAAATACTTTGCAGCTTTATTGTTAAACAGTCATTTAGATTAGAGTTGGATGTGTCCCTCTCAAATCTAAATCTCTCTGCACATATTACATCTGCCCCACCTGCAGTGCAACATGGCTTTACCAAGGTGCAAAGTTACTTGATCTTTTTTGCTTGGCTCCCAACTCAGAATAAAGCCCTAAATTTGGTGAAGATATATCTACATGGTGTTGTACAAAAATGGGCATATAAATGGTTTGCAGTTTACATATACCACCTACCAGTTTGCGCTGAGCTCGCTGCCACTGCTCCTTCACCTCCTTTCTGCGTTTCTCATGTTCCAAACGCCGCATGTTTACTGGCTTCAGAGAAAATAGAACATTTTAAATAAATCTTATAGAATTTACATAACCAAAGACCATTAGTAGGGTTTTATTATATACTGTTCTATCCAGTACCATTAATGGTTATTAGCATGGAACATATTTTAAACAGTAAGAGCAATGCCTTATATACCTGCAGAAAGGTCTGCTGCTGAAGGGTCAGTGCTGTGTGCAGTACTCCGTGTGCATGTTCTTGGTCCTGCTCCAAAGCCACAGAATAAATGGACTGGAAAGGCATGTATGGCTGGGAGAGAAAACAAGAGCACGACACGAACAGTTGCTTGTTGACCTTGGACAGGGCTGTCTCTACATAATGGTCAGGAGGTAATTGTGAGCAGCAGAGAAATGAACCTGTTCATTTGCACTAATGTACTTCCTATTACTGCTGTTACACCATGTGACATAATAATGATGATAGGGACATTACTCATGCAGAGTGTAGTTACTGAAGGTGGCCAAGGACAATATAAATAAAATGTAGTTTTGTGCACGATCCATGGTTATTGAATATTATGAAGCAAATCCTATTCTGAATGTTTTGAACTGTAAGTTGGAGAAATTGGTTAAAACAAACGGATTGAACCAATTTGTCGGAAACAACCATTATTGTCTTGGTACCAGTGTTTGAGAGCAAATGGTCGATTGTCATTTGCTCCCGTACATTACCAGATTTTCGTTCCTACCTGCCAGATTGGACAGGTAATATTATATTGTGTACCTATCTTAAGACTTCATAAGTCACAATTAGAAACTTGACAGCCATTAATGTATCTCTTATGAAGGGCTATTTAGCAGACAGGCCTGAGTAAGATTTGTGTTATAGGGACTGATTCAGATTTGGGAATAGAGTAAGAAAGAGCAAATAATTGGTAAAACCATGCTGCACTTCAGGTGGGGCAGATATATGATGTGCAGAGAGATGTAGATTTGGAGGGGTGAGTCTGAAACTGAAATCTAAATTGCAGTGTAAAACAGAGCTGTCCAGCATTTGTGGGCTACATGCAACAGCAGCCAGTATTTAACCTGCATGCATAAATAAAGTATGTATTTGCACCTATTGTATTGCATTGTATTGGGTTTGGTGAAACCCAGTGTGCACTCTATAGCCCCCTCGTGCATGCGGAGCCACGCACGCCCAAAAAGGGGGCATGGCCTATCAGGAAATTCCGATAGCGTCACTCCGGGTTGTGCCCAGCATCCCTGGAGATTCTAGTCTTCCCCCGGAGACCTGTACCAGCACTGTCGGCTCCTCCTCTGTGACAGGAGCCGGGTGCTGCAGGAGAATGTGACACTGTAGCACTCGGCTCCTGTCACTGAGGAGGAGCCGGCAGTTTAGTGTCACCCCTCCGAGGGTGACACCATGGTGCGGCCCGCCCCCCATTGTGACGCCACTGTATTGCAACAGGAAAGTACACAGCTCTATCTAACTCTATTCCCAAATCTGAATCAGGCCTATAAATCACAAAGATAACTGTACTTCCAGAATATAAACATACAACTACAGCTGTGCAAAAGTTCATTTCTATTGTGAGAAAACTTGTGGCACCAAAGTGGATAGCTACAGGATCGTCCATTTCCCTCTGGTGAGGAAGATCAGTAGATGTGAAAAGATGATACGTTATCATATGTCCAGAATATCTGGGAGCACAGGAGGGCGGAGGCGGCTTGTTGTCCAAGAAGACAGATGTCCCTGGCTCAGATGGAATGTAGCCATCAAGTAGCTGATTGCTATTTGTAGACTGAATATCCTAGCCTTATAGAGGATTTCTAAATACCAACGAAGGCTCCTTCACTGCCAAAGTTTCAGACGGTTTGGTTTTGCGAACAATGTGCATGCTGCCATGTGTATTTATGGGTCTGAACTACTTAAGAATGTCTGATTGTTTATGACTACACAATGATTTTTCTGTCTTACATTGGAATGTATGTACAATATCTCAGTGTTTGATTGTAAGCGGGATCTTTATATTATTTCTCAGCTCACTGAAATGTGAAGCATCTCATCCAACGCATAATGAATTATTATGTGTATAACAACTATTGGGTACCATGATCACATCACAGTATCACCCACCACGTGTCACAGGTTGTGTCCTCTTACCTCCTGAGTCAGGGCGACTTTGGATGTGTTCACCAGTTTCTGGAGTCCCTTAGCATATTCCATTTCTGAAGTAATGAGAAACACATAGAGCCAGAGTGAACACAAACCAAAACATAGCTTGCTACAGGCAGAGATAAGGAAGCATAGGGTGGAGATGGTGAGATGCTGGTGTGCAAATATAGAAGACCATAGCAGGAAAGAACCATAGAGTAATCAGAGACGAGAAAACATGAGCGATGAAGGACATTGGGGCAAATTCAAACGCCTTAGTATCTTTTACATTAGGTGTGTCTGCGACTTTATGGTAATATTAGTAACAGCCCTTCCCCTGGTGTACAAGTGTGTGTCTGAGTGTGCAAGGACTGAACCGCCTATTTTGTCTTTCTTTAGACATAACAATCTTGTTTGCTGCATCTTTAGGAACAGCCATCAATCGCATCATGAAAACTTTCACCTGTCCCATGCTAGGGGGCAGATTCTCCATCAGAGTATGGCCTCCAATATATACAATTAAGCTTCAGAGATTGCAATCAGTTATGTGACGCGTCTGCAACACTCCTATAATACACCCATATGACAGTGGATCTCCGGATGTCTGAATAGCCACCACCCAGGATTGCCCAACACATTCCAATACATTTCTGAGGCCGTGAGTCTCAATCGCTACTGCAACTGAGTGTGCTCACACCAAGAGACGCGTGTGCTGTGTCATTATTAAGCTACTTAGATGCAGGAGGAAAACATTGACCATTTGCACATATATCAGACCTACTATTATGTGGTATTACAGGAGTGTGCAAGTTGGGATTTAAAATATGAAGCATGCAATAGGCTACACAAAAAAATATAAGTAATAATGAAGACAAGGTAAAGAGGGATGTGATGTATGCTGGATGGTAGTGACCGCACTAAATACATTTTGGAGAGGAGAAGCAGCCCCTGAGGTCTCCATTTACTGCACACAGGAATATACACACACCACATGTAAACATTCGCCTCTGATATAAACAATCTCTGCTCTGTACGTCTATCGGGAGATAAACGTTGCACCATCAAATACACTACACACCTCCCTTCTTAGACAGGAAACAGTAATTCAACTTGTAAGTAAGAAGAAAATAGTAACTGAATATGCATTTCAATGTCATGTCACTGAGACTACAAGTCAAGTTTTTAAGGTGGCCCCTGTTGCCTCTCTGGGTAACGATCATGAAAAACCCTGATGTAAAAAGGCTTCACTGAGTAACCACCTTCTGCAAACTCCAATACCCTTTCCATCTCAGTTTCTCAGTTCTCGTTGCAACAGATGGAGTCTTCTTTGGGGCAGCCTAAATGTATGACCTGAAGTGGTTCTTAAAATTCAGGTAAAGCCCGCGGACCAGATTGGATTCAGGAGAAAATTCTGAAAGAATGCTCTGATCAATTGGCAGGGATTTTTAACACGATTTTTAACTTTTCTCTTGAACAATGTATTGTTCCGAGATGTTTTAAGCTAACGACAATCGTCCCTGTTCCTAAAGCTTGTGAGCCAAATGATTACGTCCTATAGCTGTGACGTCGCTTATAAGGAAGTAATTTGAGCGACTTGTGAAGGATCATATTAAATCCAGTTTGTCAACTACTTTTGATCCATTTCAGTTTGCTTATAGAGCACACAGATGTACAGATGATGCTGCCTTTACAATGTTACATTAGGTGCTGACACACTTGGAGACAAAGGATTCTTTTATAAGAATTTTATTTGTGAACTATAGCTCAGTTTTTAACACTGTTAAAAGTTTTCAAGCACGGAGATTTACTAAAGGCAAAAACACGGGTGACGAAACACAAATCTCTGCAAAACAAGGGTAACGAAACACAAATCTCTCTGCAAAACACGGGTGACGAAATACAAATCTCTCTGCAAAACACGGGTGACAAAACACAAATCTCTCTGCAAAACACGGGTGACGAAACAAATCTCTGCAAAACACGGGTGACGAAACACAAATCTCTGTAAAACACAAATCTCTCTGCAAAACACGGATGACGAAACACAAATCTCTCTGCAAAACACGGGTGACGAAACACAAATCTCTGCAAAACACGGGTGACGAAATACAAATCTCTGCAAAACACAGGTGACAAAACACAAATCTCTCTGCAAAACACCGATGACTAAACACAAATCTCTCTGCAAAACACGGGTGACGAAACACAAATCTCTCTGCAAAACACAGGTGACGAAACACAAATCTCTCTGCAAAACACGGGTGATGAAACACAAATCTCTCTGCAAAACACAGGTGACGAAACACAAATCTCTCTCCAAAACACAGGTGACGAAACACAAATCTCTCTGCAAAACACGGATGACGAAACACAAATCTCTCTGCAAAACACGGGTGATGAAACACAAATCTCTCTGCAAAACACAGGTGACGAAACACAAATGAAAATCAAAACACCATCAGCCAAACTCGTAAGTACTTTCCATAGGAATACAAGACGGGCATTTACCAAGAACTGCTGCTAACTAAATAGAGCAAACACGGGACAAAATAGAAGTTATAAATAGACTACCTCCTGAGCAGCATGTTTAGCAGAATCTGACTGTAATAAAGGAATTAAAGTGTTAAATGTAAAAATAAAAAATGATGGGCCAGATTCATTACCAATAGCAACTGCGATTACGAACGCAATCGTCCGATTGTTGCATTGCAGTGCGTGAAGACTCCACTGCGATCGGACTGCAATCGCAGTGAGTACGCAGACCCATCACAGAGTGATTGACAGGAAGTGACCGTTTGGGGGTGGTGAAGGGGGGCGGTGGCGAAACACAGGCGTGCCAGTGCGTTTGAACGCCGTTACAGGGGCGTACATAAATTAGCCACTGCAATGCCATACACAGCTTGGGCTATCACTGCGTGATATCTGAGTAAGGTCAGACCTTGTGCAAGTGTGCGTGAGGCTACGATTGTACTCAATGTTTCCCAGACTTGCAAAGTGTTACGGATGTGTGTAAGGTAAAGTGGCCGTCCTTATGTTTAGCTGTGATGGCATTGCGATTGCAATCATTAGCATATTTTCACAGTGAGACTGCGTGCGTAATTGCAACTGCGATCGCAATAGCAATCTATAATGAATCGGGCCATATGTGGGACCCCCACCTCGAAAAGTATAAGCAACCCTGGATCTCTGAGCCCAAGCTTGGAGAGGAAAATTGATTCAGCATCGGGCTGAACCAGCTGGGGTGGTAATGGCACAGCAGGGTGACACACAGCCAAATCATTTACCAGCCACAAACTGGTCAATACAGGGCTGGCAATCCTCAGAAACGACTAATGGCCAGCCCGCTGGTTGGCTAAGAGACAGGCCACTCACAGCCAACCACCACTCAGCGGCCTGTTCTTATGGTAGTGGCCATTGATTGGTTGACAGCCATAGAAGTGCAGGAACACACGTGGGTTCCGTCACTTTCGGGAAAAGAGTTATATGTATACACATATAGCTCTTCTATGATCAAATGGATCGGGTAGCATTTTGTATTCTCACAACCCCCAGGATGCTACTGGAGACGAGGACTAACCAGTGCCGTGGGTGCATGAGTGCGGATGAGTGAGGATCTGTACTAATAGACTCCAAAAGTCGGTGTGTGTGTACGGTCATTTTTTTCATATTTTTTGCAAAGTGGGGGGTACCGGTGCAAGCGGCCTGGCCTGCTGGCACTTGTAGCTCTACAGGTGCCAAAGGGCAGGCTTGCTGGTACCTATAGTTCCACTGTGAAAAACAATTTGTTCCAGTCTTGTCTCCTTTGAAAATAATTTTTTTAAACAAACCTTTCTGATGGATTTCTGTGTGTCAATGTATAGGTCAATTTATTCAATTTTGACTGGGGAGCAAGATATTTCGTTTGTTGGAAGCACTCTCACACCTTATGATCCAACTACAACGTTGGATCATATCAGGCGTCATATCGGGCGTTTGCCCTGGGAAGTCACTTAATCCCCATCCCTAGTTGTGGTGTATGTGCTGAACAATAATGACCACACTGAAAATGCACCTTTAGAGAGGAGAAGCAGCTGAATCCGATCCACCATTTAGTAAACACCTGCACCCCATGGTACTCATTCACCTCTGAAAAAAGCATTCACTGATGCACACATCTCCTGGGTGATGAAAGTAGTACCTACAAATATTCTCCAAGATACATAGTAAAACATATAGTAATAAAGTTTATCTCCATCTTACCCAGAATGGTTCTTTTCTCTATGTAACTTGTCAGATCTTTCATGTATTTTGCAAGGTTTTTTGCATAGAGAAATGCATCTCGTACACCCCCCTCACTCCTCTGTAGGATGATATCCACATCTGCACCCAAATGGCTACCTGTAATCACACAATAGCAGCAATTGCAATGGCATGAAAAACACAAAAGAAAAATATAAAATAAAACATTGGTTTATCACGTTGAAACTATATTAAATTCTAAATGTATCCCAGATATTATCCTTCTCTCCACTTATTGTACTGTTAATATCCTTCTTTTACTATATAACCCCAGCTGCTCTCACCTGTATCCACATACTCTGCATTGGGCAGTGTGTTCTCCCCTCCAGAAAGACCGCCATATAAGCTCTCCATAGACTGTTGGGAGACAAAGACAAAGCCATAAAATAGTGATGTGCAGAAGCATGGAAGGAGACTGACTGGATGTTGTAAGAGTCTTTAATAATTTATAGTGTTTATTTAAAACATACTGTATGATTCATCAGTATTTATGAGAAAAAGCCATTTACCTTTACACAAATATCATGAGATTGAACCACATTACGGTATACTGAACAAGCAGCTGAAGGAGAGCAGCAGTTGAAGCATCCCAGAATAGGATACTAAGTCTGGACACTGAGAAAAAAATACAAACTGAAGATGCATTGACACATCCTATGTACTTGTTAAACCAATTATATGTATTCTTTTCTGTCAAACCATTTTTGGCAAATGTTTGTGACAACAGTTTTCTGAACTTATAAAAGACGGCTCAAAGGGGATGTACCTCTGAGAGCTAAGTGGAATTCATCACAAGTGTGTTGAGTTTCCTTATCTTCCCAGCCGGCTGTAAGGAAAATTAATAAAATAGGAGCAGCGTTTCTCATACCATGGTCCAGGGGTAGGAAGCCTCATCACCCCAACATTTCTGGGGGACTCGCCTGGGATCCCCAACTGCCTGTCTGTACTGACGAATATCCACTTGAAAATTTGGAACTGCAGAAGCAAATTCCGATCGGTGAGTATTGAAAAACAAATGCGCATTTGCGCTTTTCAATGCTCTCTTCTGCGCTTCCTAATTAGTATTGTGGGGTTCAGTATGGATGGGCTAATCGGGGATCTATGAATATATTGTATGCCAAACCTGCTCTTTTAAAGTATAAGTTGTCTTGTCTTGAAGTGAGTGAAAGGAGTGTGATTGTATGTGTGCTAACTGTGAGTTGTATATGAAGGAACCAGATCTTTAAATAATCAACCAAAGACTGCACTTCTCATCTGCAATTAGAGGCTTGTCCTGTCTTTTGAGAGGTGTGACCCCTGGGTTGAGACACTCACTGATCTCCTTGCTCTCATAGTAGCTGTAAGAAGTGACATCTAGCGCCTAAACACGGCAAATGTGTTTAGGAGTGCAGAGAAAGGTGTCCATTGATTCAGGATAGGGTCCTTTACGTTTCCCCGTTGGTACCCCTAGGGGCGCCTGGGGCTGAAGGGATGTACATGTTATTCATCTGTGTAGCATGCCAGAAGGATTAGAACAGTGGGTCATAATCTGTGGCAGTGTTATAGTGACATTGGGAATACTGTATTGTATTTTTAAGGACAGGGATAACAGGTCTCTAGAGTCTGATGTATGAACCACATATAACTAAAGTGTGAGGGGTGTACTTGTGTAGTGATATTACAGTAAACCAGATCATTTATAAGTCCTGATCTAATAGCTATAATAAATCAGAGGATCCCTGTGGTATATACTTGCCTTAAAGGGTGTCAACATATTTGGCTACCAGGATAGATAAAGACTGGGCTGGACTAATAAATTAGTTACCCAGTAATTTGTGCAGGGATAGTTCAGTAGTAGCTTGTCTAGTTATTGCCAGCTGATAGGCATTTGAAGCTGATAAGACAGGTTTTGTTGTATAGTTACCCATTAGGAGCGCAGGAATAAGTGAATGTTCTTTTGAATAAAATAAAGATTCCTCAGGGGATTCAGGAAAAACTAGGAGCGGTAACCCATAATAGGGGCTCAGGGTAGTACAGGCATGGTAAAAGAATTACCATGTGCTTCTGCGGATCTAGTCGAATCCAGGGAGGGGAAAAGTGCACATAAATATATTCAAAGGATACTACAGAAAACAGGGATGCCCAGTGTGGGTTCCCTGGATCCTGTAAGATGGGAAACCTTTGCAAAAGAAAACAAGGCTTGGATAGATTGTAAGAAAGTAGGCAAGCAAGTACAGGCTTGGTTAAAGGTAGCCAAAGAAATACATAAAGAACAGGATGTAACACAAGACACTGGAAGATTGTGGTCCAAATACTGTGAGGCCTGTCCCAGTGATCCCTTTGGTAAATCAAAAGGCATCACTAACAGCCCCTGATTTAAGCCCAAAATACCCAAGTTTGGCTCCATTTACCACACCAGTAAGGGATGGCAGGAAATGCCCAGGATGTGGTAAATGTGTACCTAATGCTAACACTAATTGTCCATTTTGTGGGAATCAAGTGCCCTGGCCAGGGGAACCCTGTGATCAACATGGCTTAACCAGATTACCTCATTATCCATCACCTCCACACTTATCACCAGTTACACCACCAGCTCCTCCACTGCCTTATGCAGGAGGAAATTTCAGCTCCATTCCCATACAAGGGTGGGCAGGTACCTTAATGCCTTGAATGTTTAATAAAAACAGACACAGGACACAGGTGAGCAAGAAGCAAGCCACAGGCAATGATGAACCTTGTGGCTGTGAACACTGTGGGGTGAACAGATGTATTTTCAGAAAGGGACAGGTCCACCCCCATACCAAAACACATCTGTAGAGGCTTATCCTGTAACTACACAGGAGGTGTTTGAACCAAATCCCCAGAATGCAGCAGTTATGATAAGAGTAAGAACCCAAATTCAGTATAGACCCTAGACAGACCAGAGATAATAGGAAAGTATCTCCAGAAGTAGCAAAAAGGAGAGGGTTATGTTTCTTCTGTCATAAAGCAGGGCACATGAAAAGGGATTGTCAGAAAAATAAGGAATAGGCAGAGAAAAGGGAGCAATTTGGAGTAAGGGTTCAAACAGCACATAGCCCATATGAAATAGGCTGTCCAGTGTCTGGTCCCCCCACAATCCATTATTAATACCTCAGGTCCCAAGAGAATAATACAATTGACACTACCTGGGGGGAACAAATTGACTGTATAATAGACACTGGCATAAGCCGTATCATTTTAAGGGCAGAAGATGTTCCCAAGAAATATGTAACAAATCAGACAATTCCTGGAACAGGACTAACAGGACATACCATATCCTTACATGTTAGTAAAGCCCATAAAAGTTGCAGTGGGGTCAGAAGAGAAAAAAAAAATTAAAGTCCCTGTAGAATTCCTGACCTCCATATCCTGTACACTTAATTTGTTAGGAGCAGATATCCTTAATTAATTACAAGCTACCATTGAGTACAGGGATGGCAATGTAATAATGAAAGGAACTTCAGGGCAGGATCTTCAATGTCAGCTAGCAGCAGCAATATATTTGCTGCAACACCAGACACAGATAGAAGTGATGATCCCTGACTGGCTTTCAGAAGTCCCTGAAAAATTATGGTCTAAGGGTAAAACAGATGTGGGATTCCTGGATGCACAACCTGTTACACTCACCTTAAAACCAGGTGTAGTGCCAGTTAAGATTAAATAATACCCATTGACCAGAGATCAGGAAAAGACCCTACAGCAGCAGATTGCTGCATATAAAAAAACAGGGGTTATAAGGGAATGTAGCTCCCCATGGAGCACCCCTTTATTTCTGGTGAAAAGGAAGGTGGGGGCAGATGGTAAACAGGAATACCGGATGGTGCATGATCTAAGAGAGGTAAACGAATGGTTGGTGGTGGATGTACCTATAGTGCCTAATCCACACACCTTATTAAACCAAATGCCAGCAACAGCAACTAATTTCACAGTAATAGACTTGGCTAATTTATGTTTATTTTTTTTCTGTACCTCTTACATCAGAGTGTCAGCTTTATTTAGCTTTTACAAGTATGGGCAAACAGTATTGCTGGACTAGATAACCCTAAGGAGGGGCAACCTCTCCATCTGCATTTACAGAGGCTATTATGTTCATCATACGGCAAGGGTGGAGACCACAGTTTGAGACCACCCAGTTGTTGCAGTATGTGGATGATTTGCTCCTGTGTGCAGATATAGAGGGACAGTGTCAAATTGAAACCAAATCATTACTTATTTTTCTGTGTGAACAACATTGCAGAGTGTCAAAAGAAAAATTGCAAACAGCTCAAGCACAAGTTACCTTTATTTCTCAAGGTACAAGACATTTCACACAAGATAGAATATCCACTATACAGAAAGTGCCAGAGCCCACTACCACCAGGCAACTCAGAGCATTTCTAGTTCTAATAGGGTATTGATGGAATGGATTGCCCACGCATCCCTCATAATGCAGCCCCTCTTTGATGCGTTGACAGATACAAAAGACAAAACAGTAATATTAACATCAGAACAGAAGAAAGCTTTTATGCAGATAAAAACTGCAGTTACCCAAGCACCAGCACTAAGATTACCCAGATATGACAGATCTTTTATGTTATTCTGTCATGAAACACAAGGACATGCTCAAGGGGTATTAGTGCAGGAACATGGTGGTAAACAATAGCCCCTGGAATATTATTCATTGCAGCTTGATAGTATAATCAAAGGAACACCCTCTTGTATAAGAGCAGTAGCAGCTGCAGCTATGCTTAACGACAAGGCAGCAGATTTAGTGCTGGACCACTCATTGATCATACAGGTTCCCCACTCAGTAACAGAAATACTTAACCAGGCCAGAACTAAGCATCTTTCTGCAGCCAGGTTAACCAAGTAAGAGGTAGCCCTACTAAGCCCTACCAATGTGACCATTAAGAGGTGCACAGTGTTGAATCCTGCTACATTGCTTCCAACGCAGTATTCAAAAGAGGGGAATAGTGAGGGAGGCATACATACACAAGTTGATAACATACCAGGTAATGGCAATAAGGAACACAACAGTGAGGATGATGAGGGGGATAATGTACTGCAAATACAGTCACATAAAAATACAAATCAAAATTTTCTGATCATGATTGTCTTGAACTTATGAAAATGGAAATGAAGGAACTAGAAAATGTAACAGATGTTCCCTTATCTAATCCAGACTGGGAATTGTTTATAGATGGTTCTAGATATTATCATGAAGGGTCCCCAAGAACAGGGTATGCAGTCACCACCTTAGATGAGGTATTGATTCAGCAACCACTCCCACCTTCCTGCTCAGCACAGGAAGCAGAGTTGAGGTCACTCACTGAGGCATGTATAATGGCAGAAAATCAGACAGCAAACATTTACACTGACTCCATGGAACGCCTGGGGTGTGGCCCATGATTTCGGGCCTATTTGGAAGATTAGGGATTTTATGGGCTCGGCTGGTAAAACCATTAAGCATGCTGAGCTCATTAGATTGTTGTTTGCAGCCTTACAGCTTCCAAGTAGAGTAGCCATTTTAAAGGTGCAAGCACACACCAAGGAGAAAACAGCTGAGGCCAAGGGGAATGCCAAAGCAGATGCTGCGGCTAAGCAAGCTGCCCTGTTAGCTATCCCAGCCCTCTATGGTATAGAAACAGACACAAAGAAAGACCCCTTGGACATACAGGCTTTACACCAGATTCAAGAACAAGCCATAGAAGACGAAAAGAGAGGCTGGGAGAAAGAGGGAACCACCTGTGTTTATATGCATTGGGCTAAAGCCACCAGGTGGTGCCTCCCAAGGGCCTTATATCCCCTGATGACCCAGCTGGCCCACGGTCCAGTGCATAATTCAAAGGAGGCCATGGTAAACACGGTGCTCCAGCACTGGATAGCACCAGGCTTTAATGCAGCAGCTACAGCATACGTAGCATCATGCCAGGTGTGTGGGAAACACAATCCAGGACAGACAGTAAAAGTACCACAAAGACATACACCAAAGCCATTATACCCGTTTCAGAGACTGCAGATAGACTATATTCAGTTGCCTAGGGTGGGGGACATATGAGTACGCCCTCGTTTGTACAGACCAATTCTCTAACTGGCCAGTGGGCATGTAGATACTAAATGGTACCCTCAAACTAAAGATACAAAAGATTATGGCACAGGCAGGCAAGACATGGGTGGACTGTCTGTCCATAGCTTTATATTCAGTTAGAACCACCCCCAGTAAGAAACATAAGCTGTCACCTTATGAGATACTATTCTTAAGACCTCCTAAGACAGGGTGTTAGTTCCCCCCAACAGTTGCAGCGCAATCATGCAGATTTAACAGACTATGTAGCTACTCTTTGTAATCAAGTGAATAACATCCATTTTTTAGTTTTCTCCTCCCTTCCAGACCCCAAAGTGGTACCTGGTGTACATTCATTGGAACCGGGCGATGGGGTATACACTAAGAAACACATCAGAAAGTCTCTGGAGCCAAGATTTGATGGTCCATATCAGGTTCTGTTGACTACACCAACTTCAGTGAAAATTGGAGGAAAGAGCAAGTGGATACACACCTCACATTGCAAGAAGTTGATGGTCAAGATTGAACCACCATCATGAATCCTTTTTGTGTGATAATGTTGGCTATACTTGTCTAAAGGTATTGCAAACACACCAGGGGACAACAGGAGGACAAATAGAGTACTCTACGGTAGTCTACGGTAACCAGACTTACCAGTTACACAGATTTAATGTATCCTGGTCAAGAGGTTCGATATATGTAAAAAGTTTGGGACAATATAATATAAGGCATCTCTACTGGGCACCAAGGGAGCATGATAATATTACTATCATAAGTGGAATAAAAATTAAGTGTTGTACTGATAAGTTTACGGGTTATAAAGAATTTAAGAAAACGTGGGCATGGGGTATTCAGTGTGTCAATAGTACGGACCCTGGTATAACCATAGGAAGCCCAACAACTATAGAAAGATGTGTAGTGCTAGTTTGCACTAATACCATGCAATTACCAAATATTTCAGTAATAATGACAAGGATGTACGTCCTAAATCGCAAGCCCACTATAAGGAATGACTCACTAGTTAAAGTTCCCTCCATTTGTGTAAAATGTGGGTACCCAAAGACAAACCACTATATTAAGATTTAATATCTCTTTTCCCCCAGATCCAAAATGCTATAGCAGACAAAAGAAAGAATGGTATGATACATTGCTAGGAGCATCAGGTACAGGTATAGGGTTACTTAATAGTATAGATATAGAAACTTTAGCCAACAAAATGAGTAATACAGGAGAAGATATGAGACGATTAGTTACAATGCAAGCTACATGGATGCCTACAGTATTTACCCCATTACAGGCCAGTATATCTTGGGATAATGAATATTTACAGGTTTTCAATAGCACATTGTTTAACACTGTACCTGTCAACAAATTTTTCTGAACTGTTTAATTGGACTGAATGTTCTCTCAGAACCATGTATCAAAATGTGCAAAAGGGTAAAGCACAAGCACAGTTAATGACAGGTAACGAACAAGTATACAGAAGGATGTTTAATATATCTTCTTTGTTATGGATACAAATTCAGGGAAAGAAGATTTTGTGTACTGATAACTTTTGCACGGGTGAAGTTCATGTGTATAATGTCACACGGAAACAGGTTATGTGTAAGTACTTCATCTTACCAGTCCCCTTGTAGATAACTACTGGAGGCACTCAGTTGTGGACTCCCCAGATGAGAGGTACACACATAGATACCAGTAATAGGACACATGACTTATCCCTATGTACTGATACCGATGATGGATTAGTATGTCCTCAGCAAACACAGCTATATGAGCCTTGTAATTTAGAACACCCAACCAGTGTATGCAACTGGGAATTGCATGATAAAGAGGTGGATATGTTTATAGAGGTAGAGCCTCCGGTTATATGCCTAGTCACATATGATATGAATACACCTTCCCTCTATAATTTACCAAATCCTTTTTCTGGATGCTAATTTAACGTTACACACCTCAGGTGGAAGAATACTACTTATGTGTTCTATGCGAAGACACAAGAAGATGTGCAGTTTGAATTTCAGGTGACTGAGATACCTTCCCATAACCTTACAGTTAATCTCCAAAGTATCATTAATGCCATTAGTAATACAGAAAAACTTGCTCACCACTTACAGAAAGTAAACTATTCTGCCCATCATGCACAAATGCAGACAATTGTAGAAGCAAAGAAATTGGTGGAAGTAACCACACAACTAAAAGATAATTTACAGCACCATTGGTGGGATGTGTTCACAGGTAACTCACCTTCAGTCAAAAGGATGTTTAGTGGTCTCATTCATCCAGTAATCGTTATAATCATTGTATTAATTTTGCTCATTTTGTGGAATTGCTATCTGTCTTATAATTTTAGGAAAATGGTAAATAAAGCATCTGCACTGGTAGGGACTCTCTTTGTCACACATAAGAAGAGTGCCTCCGAGTGGGAAAAGTGTTCAGCGTGTGAAAGAATTACATTGATCACACCGGAGAAGAAATGTGTTTTCTGTAGTACTGATGTTGGAAGAAACCCCTCTTTCTAGGGAAAGATGCGCCGGGATTCTTGGTATTCATGTGATGAATGATGCTTGCATCTACTTGCATAGGGTGACTATGGAAGTAATATAGTTACTATGAAAGCCATGACTCCAATAAGGGAAAATTAGTATGTTTTAATAAAAAGAGGGGATTGTAAGAGTCTATAATAATTTATAGTGTTTATTTAAAACATACTGTATGATTCATCAGTATTTATGAGAAAAAGCCATTTTCCTTTACACAAATATCATGAGATTGAACCACATTACGGTATACTGAACAAGCAGCTGAAGGAGAGCAGCAGTTGAAGAAGCCCAGAATAGGATACTAAGTCTGGACACTATGAAAAAAAGACAAACTGAAGATGCATTGACACATCCTATGTACTTGTTAAACCAATCATATGTATTCTTTTCTGTCAAACCATTTTTGGCAAATGTTTGTGACAGCAGTTTTCTGAACTTATAAAAGACGGCTCAAAGGGGATGTACCTCTGAGAGCTAAGTGGAATTCATCACAAGTGTGTTGAGTTTCCTTATCTTCCCAGCCGGCTGTAAGGAAACTTAATAAAACAGGAGCAGCGTTTCTCATACCATGATCAAGGGGTAGGAAGCCTCGTCACCCCAACAGTGTTAGGTTTAAAGTCAAAGTAGAAGAATAACAAGAAGTAGATAGAAACTATTTGAAATTTGTATTAGATGTGAACAAAAATATATCCAAGACTTTAGATAAAAAAGAATATTCACCCAGTATATTTTATTTTTATTGCTTAAGAATAATGTTCTGATTTAAAAAAAAAATACAATTATTAGTCTAATATACTCTTAAGCAATGAGGTTAAAATCACATAACTGATTGTTAGTGTACACAGTATAGCTCATGTACATGTACAATATATTCAGGTACATAAATAACGTATTAAATTAAAATACACTTTAAGATGTGCAAGAATCAATAGATACATGTAAATATGTCAAATGTGACAGCCACAATGAGAAAACACAGGATGGGACATATATAAGGCAGAAAAGGATTGGGAATAATACAGTTTATTAGAGAAATCACAGTAGAATTCCACTAGTATAGAAGGGGTCAATCCAATTAGGTGCAAGTTTGTTTTATGAAACTCACAAAAATTGCACAAATGCTCACTCCCGAGATCCAATTAGAAATGCCTTTTCGCACTACTTGAGGGGAGGGTGTGCAAATTTTCTACAATATGCGACTTGGGAGAAGGGCATGAAAAAGT
Organism: Taudactylus pleione; assembly: GCA_031769625.1. NCBI lineage: Eukaryota > Metazoa > Chordata > Amphibia > Anura > Myobatrachidae > Taudactylus > Taudactylus pleione. The sequence continues at coordinate 6,297,129 of JAUIMM010000043.1, read as the reverse complement.
GGGGAAACTATCCTGGACCCCAAAAAAGTGACAATTTGTTAGCAGAATCATATAGAAGCTGTTAAAGGGCATAAGGAAAGTACTAGAGGTTTTTAAACAGTGTCAAATGGCTGATTTGTGCATTTAAAAAAAATTATAAAAAGAAAACTCTTTTTGTTTAATCACAAAAAATACTACTTAAACAACAAAAAAAAGTAGAACAAAAGGCGATTTTGTGGTAATTTTAGGCCACTAAACATTTAAAATAAAAATTTAAAAAATTCTAAAAAAAAGTATTTTTAATTAGCAAAAAATATTTCCATTAAATTTGGGTGCCTAAACTAATTTGAGGCCCTTTTTTTAAAACCCAAAAAGGACATTTAATTGTTGGGCCAATAAAGATAATTGAAACTTCCAAACGCTTAATTAGTCATTAGAGGGGGTGTCCAAGGGGTTATGCTCTGTGTCCCAACATTTTTATCTTGAAATTAAGAGTTTCCTTTTCACACCCTCAGAAGGTGTGCACATAAAATCGTGAATTTCCACTGGAAAAGCAATGCGAGTTTCGAATTGGATTGCAACTGCAATTCACAGTGCGTGTAAACAGTTTGCCCACGCCAACTTGCACCTAATTGGATTGACCACATAGAGTACATTGTGAGTCTCTATCAGGTGACAATGCCTCACCTGGCTCTGGTCCCCAGGTGGTAAAGATAACAATGTGCTGCTGTCCACTTCCCCCATAAGGAATTCAGAGATTCTGGAACAGAGAGTAAAAAATTAAAATAAAAAGAGCACATCATTAAAGCCACAAATAAATGGCCACAATTTAATTTTACTTTCTTTTCCAGTAATATATCTTTACCCTAGCTCTCACAACCTCCCCTTAACTCACGTGCTGCTGAAGCAGACGGCCATGCTCTCCAGAGCCTTCTCAAAATCTCGTTTCTCATTCTCAATACTTGCTTCATAGTGGAAACCTGGGGCACAGAAAAATGGGAAGATCCTGATGAAGGCCTGTGTACATGAAATAATACTGAAAGAGCCATACTACTAAAATATGCTCTAGAGATTGCTCTGACCTTTAACTTTGGAGATAAGAGTTCCAGCTGCAGTTAAGGTCTCTACAGTGTTGAGAAGGGGATATTTGTTGATCACCTGGCGTAGGATTCTCAGTGCTTCCCCTAGACACTCATGGGCCAGTGGGCGTCGGGTCTCCTTCACCTCTATGGACCACAAAACAGGTACAGTATTATACATACACATACATCAACATATATACATAATAACTAATTAGATCAGAGATTTGTTGATTTTACTTCACTGTATGCAACCATTTGGTCAAGAGTTGCAAGCATAAGAAAAATGATAAGGAGGAAACTACATAGGGTGTTTACCATAGTTATTAGGGATGTGCTCGGACCATTTTTGCCGGATTTGGATTGGGTTCTAATTCGTCGTCCGGCTTTGGATTTGGATTTGCCAGACTGCGGTGACTGGCTTTGGATTTTTTTTACAAAAATTTACAAAAAAATGCTAAAATCACATATATTGGTCCTTTTTTCTTCTTAGAGTATCATTAACCTCAATAACAATCAATCAATTTAGACCACCCCACAGCTTATAATATTGTTTTCAACAGTATTGGCCAAAGGTTGCAGTGAGCTGACTGGTTACTAAGCAACAAAGCAGCGGCGCAGCGCCACAGACACCACAATTTAAAGCACATCTATGAAACATTGCCACACAGCAGTGGCAGAAATGAAAAGTAGTGCACCCACCCAGTGGGGTACGGCCAGCAGAATCATATGTACTTGTATACACAGTGGGCTACGGCCCAAAGAGTCACAGTGCACAATCTTATTCACATTACACCGCACATAGGCCCTGATTCAGAGCCGGATGCTCCGACAGAGCGCTCGCTCTGAATCAAGGCCGGCCTCCTTGTTTTTTAGAGCGGCCTCAAGGCCGCTCGCATAGCTGTGGGTGACCACCCACAGCTATAGCGAGCGGCCAGGAAGATGGTCGCGATGGTCAAGACCATCACGACCATCGGGCTTGCGACGAGACCCTTGTGGTAGGATCTCGTTGCCGCAATCCCCAGAGAGATTTCGGCTCTCACAGAGCTGAAATCTCTCCCACTGACATCACTTGTGATGTCAGTGGGGCTGGCCCCAGACTGTAGGCGTACCCATGGGAACGCCTCCGTCTGGACAGCCACGCCCCCGGCCTGCCCACCAAAGGGGGCGTGCTGTCACTCAACATCGGCAGCATGCCCCCTTTGGTACGAGACCCGGAGCGACGGATTGCCTGTCACTATCTGGGTCTCGCGTATGTGCACGACGGAGCCGGCTCCGTCGTACGCATGCGCACTGGGCAACCATCGACCCGCTTGCGAGCGCATAGCGGGTCTGATTCAGGCCCATAGTGTCCCTGATTCACATTACACCATAAAGTAGTGTCTCTTATTTATGTTACGACACACAGCATTGCCCCTTTTACACAATGCCCACAGTAGTGACCCTTTTACACAATGCCCACAGTAGTGACCCTTATACACAAAGCCCACAGTAGTAATGTCCCTTATACAATGTCCCCAGTAGTAGTGTCACTTATACAATGCCCCCAGAAGTGGTGTCCCTTACACAATGACCCCAGTAGTGGTGCCCCCTATGCAGTGCCCCCAGTAGTAGTATGCCCCCCAGTAGTATGCTCCCCATTAGCAGGCCCCCAGTAGTAGTAGTGCCCCCCCTTAGCAGGCCCCCAGTAGTAGTATGCCCCCCCTTATCAGGCCCCCAGTAGTAGGTTGCCCCCCCTTAACAGGCCCCCAGTAGTAGTATGCCCCCCCTTATCAGGCCCCCAGTTGCCCCCCCTTATCAGGCCCACAGTAGTAGTATGACCCCATTAGCATGCCCCCAGTAGTAGTAGTGCCCCCATTAGCAGGCCCCCAGTAGTAGTAGTGCCCCCATTAGCAGGCCCCCAGTAGCAGTATGCTCCCCCTTAGCAGGCCACCAATAGTAATATGCCCCCCATTAGCAGGCCCCCAGTAGTAATATGCCCCCCCACTAGCAGGTCCCCAGTAGTAATATGCCCCCCACTAGCAGGCCCCCAGTAGTAGTAGTGCCCCCACTTAGCAGGCCCCCAGTAGTAGTATACCCCCCATTTGCATTCCCCCACTTAACAGGCCCCCAGTAGTCATATGCCCCCCACTAGCAGACCCCCAGTGGTAGTAAACCCCCCATTAATGCCCCCTTACACACACGCATAAAAAGAAAACTTACCTGAATCCCCACTCCCGTCGCCGTCCGCTCTGCTGTCACGCGCTGAGGAGGGAGCCAGAAGACGAAGCTCATGAGTGAGCTCCAACCGCCTCCCTCCATACAGCAGCCAATGAGAGTCTGCCTGACTCTCATTGGCTGCTATTACAAACACACAGCTGGTGGCTGTGTGTTTGATCTGTGTAGGGCAGACCGCTATCACAGTCGTCAGCCCTACACTAGAGGAGCCCTGACGTCGGATTCTCTCGCGAGAATCCAACATCAGGGAGCTGCAACTCGGCCTCGAACGGGGATCCAAGTCAGGTGGGGAATACCCGAACAGCGTTCAGGTGGACTTGGATCCCCAATGTTCGGAGCGGTTCGGATTCCACAGAATCCAAACCGCTCATCTCTAATAGTTATATATCAGAAATTGAGGAAAAGAGTGGACTGTATGGGCCATTACCACAACATGTTCTCACATATCACCCTGCTCCTTCCCTTACAACCTGACCCCATCCTCTCCTCTGTCACCTTGCTCCTTCCTTCACACTCCGTCCACATCTTCTCCTCCATCACCCTGCTCCTTTCTCTCCACTTTGCCCCCTGTTCTCCTCCATCACCCTACTCCTTCCCTCACACACCGGTCAAAGTGTTGCAGCTGTTCTTCCACTCCTGCAGCCTGCATGGCCAGTGTGTGTGTAGTAAACTGAGCCTATGCACACTGCCCATCACGGCTACATTGATTAGCCACAAGCACAGCTCAGAGACCAGTGCCCTGAGCCCGGCCTCCGTGCTGTACATCTGTGGCATTGTCTGCAGATCCAGATAGGTGGCGGGGGCACATGCCCCTGGTGTCTACCCTTTAATCTGGCACTGTACTGACGAGAGAGGGGGTCCGGTCCAGTGGGAAGTGCCCCGTTCTCCCGGTGGTCCAATCCGCCCCTGCCTTCAGAGTAATGTACAGGAGCTGCAGGGCTTCCATCAGAAGTTATGGGGCCCAGCACAGATTAAACAGACAGGGCTCCCTTTATCCTTCGATCCAGAGCAAGCATATGGTGCCCAGAGCAAGCATATACTATGATGCCTCTTTCCACATGACACACACACTTAATGTACATCTACACTGACTTTTAGACCACTCCAAGAAATAGATTTGAAACCAATCCTCTTAAATACCATATTCATACACTTAACTTGAGAGCTATATCAGTGATAGTGTAATTTGTGATCACCTTGTCATTCAGTTACATCCTCCTTTATTGAAAAATAATAATAAAATCTTTGTAATGTCATACCCAGGACTCAAATCTAAGACCTAACACATTGCAGTCAAACACCTTACACATGGAGCAATTTGCTCCTTTATAGGAAGTCTGGTAATTGTAACTATATGAAGCTAGGTATAATTATCTTTATAAAACCATTGCAGCTAAGCAGATCTATGTTGTGTGTAGCTGCACCCTACACAGAACTGCCTAGCTGTGATGATTTAATCGTACCATTACAACCAGCTTCATATAGTTAGAATTACTAGATGTGTACTGAGAAATGTGTGTTTTAAATAAAGGAGGATGTAATTGAAGGTGCACATATCCTCCTGTGCGCACAGAAGCCTTGTTGCCCCATTTCCCACACAACAGCAGAACATCGACACTGACAGGGAGGCTCCTAGCATGAAAATTATTCCGACAGCAGACTTAATCAAAGGCTGTCACTATTCACTGGTGAGATCATCAGAATGCTACGGGACGCCTAGGAGCCTGGGCAAGATTAGATACATCAGCTTTACACCTGATGGCAGCTCTGAGGAGCTGTATACTATATCCTGATGACTCCTCAAAAAAAGGGGAGCAGAAAGCTTTCCACACATGCCTTTGGAACTGGTTTAAAAAATTGTCAATGTAATTGGCTCTGTTTTGTTCATTATCAGCAGGAACAGTAAATACATTTCTAAAATAATGCTCAGCATTGTATGTTTCTATGTGAACTTCAAGCAAAAAAACAAAATTATTACTAAACTCTCCCATATGGTGCGCAGTAGAAATAAGTGAGTTAAGCTGCTGTATGTACAGTAGCTGCAACCTCCTACCATCGTCGATTAACCACAACCAAAAACTGGGGAGCCCTAATAAGTCGAATTACTCAAAGAGATATTATCAACTAAAAACTGTGTTAATTTGGTATTTTATCATTCAGACCAATCTATAATGCTTGGTGCCTAAAATCTTTTGTTTTGATCAATGTAAGTCTGAATTCTCCCTGCAACTGAGTCATGCTTTGGAGTTCCAATTTGAGGTTCATCCTCCAATAAAAGATAATGCCCAACTTAACAGTTTCCCTCTAAAAATAAGCTCTTGAAAACAGATCTTCTCTATTAATGCTTTCCTGCATCCCTCATGGGCGTAACTACCATAGGTGCAAACAGTGTAGCTGCTATGGGGCCCAGAACTGAGGGGGGCCATCTTCCTTGTCAAAGTTACATGTGTTATATCAGTGGCGGAACTTCCAGAGACAATGGAGTCAGGGGGCACCTGGCTCCACTGTCACCTGGAAGTTCTGGGCACCGCTGAGGAGCTGCATGGAGAGGGAGCGCCACGGACCGGCGCTCCACGTTCAGTGGCGTAACTACGGAGGGTGCAGGGGGTGCGGTCATACCACCTGCACCCTCCATTTGCCGGGCACCCGCTGAGTGTGTTAACACCTTCTGCCCCCCCGCGCCGCCAGCGGCAGCCTGAGGACGGAGCTCACTCCTGAGCTCCGTCTTCCGGGTCCCGCAGTGCACTATGGGAGTGACGTCATGAAGTCACTCCCATAGTTCCAAGGAGCGGGCCCCGGGGACGGACGGCAGCAGGCACTGGAGCGGGGTTTAAGGTAAGTATTGTTTTTTTTGTATCTGTGTGCGTAGGGGGTGAGGGGCTTACTACTGGGGGCCTACTACTGGGGGCACTACAAAGGGCATTGGAGCGGGGCTTACTACTGGGGGCACTACAAAGGGCATTGCAGGGGGCTTACTACTGGGGGCACTACAGGGGGCATTACAGGGGGCACTACATTGGGCATTACAGGGGGCTTACTACTAGGGGCAATACAGGGGGCAGTACAGGGGCCTTACTACTGGGGCATCATATGGGGGTACTACAGGGGTCTTACTATTGAGGGCACTACAGGGACCTTACTACTGGGGGCACTTCAAGGGGCATTACTACTGGGGCACTGCAGGAAGCATTACTACTGGGGGCACTACAAGGGCATTACAACTGGGGGCACTACAAGAGCATTACAACTGGAGGCACTACAGGGGCCCTTACTACTAGGGGCACTGTATAGGGGGACCACTACTGGAGGTACTGCATAGGGAGACCACTACTGGAGGCACTGCATAGGGGGACCATTACTGGGGGGCACTACATAGGGGGACCTCTGAGGGCACTGCATAGGGGGGCCACTACTGGGTGCACTGTATAAAAGGAACTGCACAGGCTGGCATAGGTGCTGGGGCTGGCTTAGGTGCTGGGGGGTGGTAAATTTTAATGTGGGGGGTGGGGGGGGGCACCAACATTTATCTTGCCTCTGGGCACCTGTGATGAAGTTACGCCACTGTGTTATATACATTTTTCACAATACATAGGGGCCCTTACAAACTTTTGCTATGGGGCCTTCGAATGCCTAGTTACGCCCCTGCATCCTTTAATACTGTCAGATTACCTAATGACACTAAGGGCTGAATTCAATTGCCGGCGAAAAGTCCCGGACTTTTCGAATGCCGGAGTTTTTGCCGTCATCGCTAGTTTTGCCTCCGGAAAAGTATCGTGCTCGTCCCCGCTTTTCGCCCTATTCAATTGTAAAGGACGCGAGAACGCGTCCAGGCGAAACTGAAATCGGCGAAAAGTCCTGTCAGATTTGGGGAAATTGCCCTGACACCCCCCAGAACATGCACTGACATAGGGGATCACTATGGATACCCCCGAACAGCCCTGCTGGAGGTATTCGGGGTGCTTAAATGCTCTCAATTGGTGCTATTTAGCGTCTTTGCACAAGTGGTGAAGAATAGCATTTAGCAATGTTTTTTTGCTAAAATAAGTAGTCCCAGCAAATTTGGGGTACATGAAAATGGGTGCAAACATGGTTAAAAATCGCTAAAGTGCGTTTTTTAAAAACATAAAAAACACTCCTTCAGCAAACACCTGCAATCCAAAAATTAGCTTGGGCATACTTGGGGGACCCCCTGGAGTAGATTTCGCTAGTTTTTAAGTTTGTCCCCCAACTTTGGATTTTTTTTCGCCCCCAAAACTAAAGTACTTTTTTGGGGTGTTCTAAAGTATTTTTTAAACTTTTTTAGACGCAGTTTACCTTTGAGGGACTGTCCCAAGGCTGCAGGGGTGTTGCCGCAACTTTGCACCCCAAACCCCCAATTCTGCACTTTTTTCCGCCGCCATTCAGAGGAGAATCCTTTCCGCTGGTTACAAGGCGCAGACTTTTCACACCGGTGAAAAGTCTTTACAATTGAATATTGCGGAAAGTTTCCGAAAGGCGAAATGACGTCATCGGCGGTAACGGCTTTTCATCGGCAATTGAATACGGCCCTAAAACACAGATGGGAGAACTATGCTGGTGGTTTTACAGATGAAGAGTGGAACCAAGTACTTGGAAGGACTAAAGATGCCATAATTAGTATCAGATTGCAACAAATTCACTTTTATACCTTACATATTACATGGGGTGTATCTTACGCTTCTAAGATTGTTTCTGATGGGTAGATGAAGACTGGCATCTATGATAATAAAGTTCTTTATATCTCACTGTCCTAGGTGTCCAGCCTTACACTACTGTTAACAATAACACTTTATTACAACTACAGTATTTTCATGTGGTGCTGGTGTTGATATTTACTGTAGTACTATTGATAAACCTACTTTTTCATGCAAAATATACTTTTAAAAGATATAAGTTTAATTATACACTTTGCATGTTTATGGTTTTTAAGTAACATACAGTATTTGTTATATTAAATACAATATCTGTAATTACATTTGTAAAAGATTGTTTAATTTGTAATTGCTATATACTTTTGACATAATGTATAACCTTCAATAAAAAAATAAAATGGTATGTACTCATTATGTCGACATTCAGAATCTGGACTTGGTCTGAACATTTACATTCACAATGCTGACATGGACATAATGTCGGCATGGTATGTCACTATTAGTTTAAGGTTAGGTTGTTGATAGGGTTAGGACTGAAAAAAAACGGTATGTCAACATGACAACTGTCGACAATCACAATGTCAACTTTATGACATTCTGAATATCGAGATTACAAACCACACCCAATAAAACATCAATATCATCTTAGCAAAAAAATTGTATACCTTAATTGCAGTTGAAGACCGTAGAAAGCGAAGAAAAGCCTTGAAGGTACTGGAGGCGGTGTGGTCAAATAGTGGAGGCGTGGCCATGCCCCCTACCAAAAAAAAAGGGGGCGGCACCACATGCTGCACAGACGGGGTTCCGCACAGCCAGGGGCAGATCACTTAACCCAAACAACAGGCAGAGCAAGGCTGCTGATGCTCAGCAGTAGCAGAGTCCTTGGACCCAACCCATCAGTGTGTGTTGGGCTAGGAAAGAAGCTACCTACCGCTGGCAGGTAAGAAGCGTCACAGGGGAGGGGGTGATGGCGATGGTGAGGGGTCTCCCTACCTCTCCAGTGCTCCTGTTGCAGTTATAAGCACACCCATAGGAGAGCACTAATAGTTAATGATACAGAATATCAGTAACAGAATGTAATCTGCATACTTTATTGTACATTATGGATGCCCATCTCAAATATATCTTGTGGGTTACTTCTCACAGCCACTTCAAAATCAGCACAGATTATAGTTATAATATAATATAATATACTGCTCCTAGATATAAATAAAAGGCCTAAGTGGCCAGACGCGCAGAAGCTTTTGTACATAAATCTTTTGGTAAAAACCTTTACAAGAGGTATAAGTTTTAAGTTGTATCTGAAAAATCAACTTGCTGAGAAATGGTAAATAAGCTGCACTCGGTGCTCTGTAGTGATTCAGAATGGAAGTGATGTCATTCACTGGGGATAATGAAGTTCACAGATAAAATGCATAGAGTAGCCTCCCAGTGTTTTCTGCATCCTTTCATTCTCATTTGGGTGGAAAAACTTCCATGCCAATAAATAAAGCAGTCATTAATAATGTCACAATATATCAGTTAGTAACGCTGTATAATCTATAATATTAGTAGTAACTCTCTATAATCCATGAATAGAAAGAAGATCATAGATATCCTTCTGGGTAATCTCAGGTGCAAAGAGGGGAACAGGTATTACCAGCAGCGGCTACTACCCTCTAGGACAAGAGGGGTTGCCACTTCTTACTTTCTTAGATTCTTATTGGAAGTGCTCTACCTGTTAATCGTGGTCCGGAATGGCAGTCGCAGGAGGAGAAAACACCTCCCCCTTTCGTCCTCTGACGAAACCGCAAGAGATACCTTCTGCAGGGGTTATCTGCTGTGCCTTTTTATAAATTACATTGAACCAGTCTGTATGTTATTGTTTTGTATTGTGTGTGATTTTTAGGTATTTTATATTTTTGTCTTTTATGCATTATGTAATAAATTGTATATTTAGCGCTCTTTGTCTGGATTCAGTCACAGTTATACTACACTATTAGGCTTATTATCCAACATTTATCTAGTGACATTATCCAGATTTACATTTTCTGGCTGGTTATAGGTGTGTTTACAGGTACTACCTTTTAGGAGCAGCTTATGTATAGACACTATATTTAGATTATTCTTTTTCATTTCATGCGCCTGAATTTCTTTGTTCTTCTGTGTGTTATTGGCTGGTAGTGCTTCCAATGAGAAGCCACTGCCAGTGAAGCCAGTGCTCATTGGGGGCTGGCAGATTTTACTGGGGGGCTACAGTTATATCCGCCACTTGGTATTACCACCTAGTGTATACTGTACAGCATGTATGGCGCCCAGTCCGGAAAGCCATCATCGGACATGACGGCTCTGGCCGTGGGAGATATGGACTGGAGCTGAAAGACTGTAGAACAACAATTAAACTTCAACTCTCATTGCACCTATATCAGTTTTATTATTTTTAGGTCATTGAATTGTACATTACATTAGCACTCATTATTACTGAATAGCATTAAATTGTTCATGATCTGATATGTGACTTGCTCTGAATGAATAATAGGTAACGGATTCTGGTAATCAAACCCTCATTCTACGGAAACCAAATAGCAAAGGATAATTTATACAAATAATAGGCATATTCATTTGGCCCCATTTGGCCCCTAGTCATTCTCAAACCCAATATCCTGTGCACAAACCAAAAAGCCACTAAGAACAATTGATACTTAGGGTCGTATTCAATTAGTGGCGAAAACGGGCGTTTTTCGAGCCAAAAATTTTTTTTTTCATAAAAAAGGCGAAAATGGCAAAAGTTGAGAAAAAAACTGGAGAAATGTTTTCTCCATTCCAGATCAGGCAAAAAAAAAAAAAAAAGTACAAAATTCCTATTTTTGTCGAAAAATGTGGGGATTTCTTTCATTAGCCTTTGGACACCCTCCTAATGATAAATTACTCCAAAAGTTTATTGTAAGTTGTGTACTTTGGCGAAAAACGACCGCGCAAATTTTGGGTGAAAAAAAAGAAAAATCGTTGAAAATTATAGAAAGCTAATTTTTTTCCAAGAAATTACTGTCCAGGTAAATTCGGGGTACGTTAAAATGGGTGCAAGCATATATTCGTGTCGTAAAAATGCAATTTTAAAAACGTTAAAAAAACCGCCTGCTGCGACTGCGTAAAATGTTTAAAACACTTGATGCATCGATACCGCCCCCCAGAAAATCCGACCCAATACGTTAAAACTATTTTTAACTATTTTTTTATTTTCACCCAAAATTAGCGAGGTCGTTTTTCGCCAAAGTACTTACGAAAAAAATTGGGGTAATTTATCATTTGGTGTCCAAAGGGTTCTGAAAGAAATCCCCAAATTTTTAGCCAAAAATAGGGAATTTGCCTTATTTTTTTCTCCTGGTCTGGGATAGAGAAAACTTTTATTGAGTTTTTGTTCTCAATTTTCGCCTGTTTGCTGTGTTCACCATTTTTTTGGCGAATAATTCACTTTTTTTTCTTTAAAAAACAGCCGTTTTTGCCTCTAATTGAATACGGCCCTTAATATTAGCATTTCTTTATTAAAAACATACTTTCCAACTCTCTCTGATTGTCAGGGAGTATCCCTGAAATAGTAGCAATCACCCTGACTCCTTGAAGAATCAATCAATCTCCCTGACTGCACCTTACCCCCATTATATAGCTGTTATATACTTGGAAAAAAAATAAATCAGAGATATATATATTCAAATGGTATAATCAGTGCCATTTCCCTGCACTGGTTATAAGGCATAATGATCCCTATGGCTACATGCATTATCATATAAGGTTTCTCTATGCCACTTATATGGAACCCCTTATAAAACACAATACATGAGCAAGACCTGAAAATCAGTATCAGTGTGTTTTCATCAACAAGAAGATCATACATACTGACTTTTGAAAACTCCTCTTCGGGAGCAGCCGGAGAGGAGATGCTGCTGGCAGGTTCAGGGGGCAGGACCGGACTGTAAACGTCATTAGGCCTCAGCCCTTCCCGGGAAAAGCCAGAGATTTGCGTGTCTGCGGAGAGGGGGTGTGGCTAAATGATGCGATTCGTCATTTTAGCCACATCCCCTCCCTACGGACCCACAAATTTCCCATAAAATCTCCCCATCCTGTCCATTTCACTAGGAAGTGGGCATGACATGGGAGATCTGCCTACTCTTCCGGGGGTGCAGGGGGCTACCTGAAAAATTAGGGAGCCTCCCGCAACTTCCGGGAGTGTAAGCAAGTATGAAGTAGATCTTACGTACACTTTATCGCCACGCTCATAGGTGGTGCTTTCACAATCTCCCTGAAATGCTTTTTCAAAGGTAGGGAAGTATGATTATAAAGTGATATCACTGTGACAGAGAAGTATCAGACATGTATAACAGCCAATACTTTGAAGAAATGAGAAAAATAATGACCAAATACCAAGCAGAAACCATAGTCTAAATCCTAGTCCCAGTGATCTTAATATTTATTTTCAGAATTATTCTTGTACAACTCTTGTTTGGTTTGTTACGCACAGGCATGGCTTGTCAGGCTTCACTTTCCAAAGTGGATAGTTTAGTAAATAAAGCTTAAACCAATATTAGCAGTAGTTAGGAAGTGTCAGAGCCAGTATTAGCTAATAGAATGTAATTAGCATTGCTTAAAAGCAATCCCACTGATCACAGGACACCTGCAGATATAGATCTTTCTTTTAGTCCCCATTATCATAAAAAGACTTCTGGGCAATCAATTGAGGGATTTCAATTTCTAGGCATTGACGCAATGTGCCATTCCCATAGAGGTGCAAGGGAAGGTTTGCGATGTCAACACCACCGTAATAAGCTGTTAGGTGTGCAATTGAAACCCCCCCATTGAAAGATTGAAAGATATAGGAGTGTGAGCCTAGCTGCTGCAAGACATGAGGAATCAATTCACAGAAAAGATCCTGCAGAAATAAAAAATGGGGTTGGTGGATTAAATTCCCTGCGATATGTGGTCTTCATGTGCAGCTGCGCACCTTGCCAATAATTATGGTATGGGCCATATTGCTCATTTTCCCTTGCACCCCTATGGAGTGCGATGGAAAATTGGGTATGTTCAGCTGGTGGCTGTGAGGTTCCAGCTGTTCCCGCAGCAATTGGTTCTGATTGAATCCCAAGTTTAGATATAAATATTAGTATTATTAGAGTAATAACATATCCTGCAAATATGTTGGGCTTGACACATGCTTGGCAAATACAAAATAGTCACATTCATTCATTACAAAAACGGGCACATACGTTAAAAATACAATGCCTTGCCACAGCTTGTAAACTGACCTTCCAGAGGCAATAGTAACTCAGGGTCCCCATTACCGGGATCTTCAAGAATAGACTGGATTTTGGAACACAAGCACATTGCAATCCAGTGAAAAAAGCCACCTTCAAGTAGATGATAATTTCAGGGTAGCTCCTGCCTGAATCTCAGCTGCATTACGTTTTTGCCCAGGATAATCTTCTTTATTGACTAGAGAGCAACATAAAGTTGTCCAGCCACAATAATATGTGAACAGATTTTTTGGCTTGTATTAGCCACTCTCTCATAGTCTACCTCCCCTTTCATCCTTACTTACATTGTTTCTAACCCTCCTTTCTCCTCTCATACACTTCCCCCTCACCCTGGGGGCTGTAGTTTGATTTGGGGTTGGGGGAGGAGAAGATGCCTCATTCCATCTATTCAAAGCACATGGACAAGCTGTATAAATACTACATACAATCCACTGAGTGGAAAAAATGCAGAAGGTTTAAAGAGAGAAAGGTTAACTGCATTTCTGCAACTTACATACAAGCCGCAAGACCTCCCAACGGCAGAATGACAGCAGGAGACAGTGTGAAAGCCAATTCTCATAACTAGTGTTGTCTGTACCTGTCCCTGATCTGCTGTCAGAGGTCAGTGTATGTACCTGAAGGCAGAAAATCTGTAACCTTTTAAAAATAAACAAAGCATAATATACTATATTATATATGTATATAATACAGTACCTTAAATGTAAACTATTTCATGACATTTGATTAGTCTGTACATGCACACTTTAATTTACTGCATATTTACCATAAAACTTGCTCTGTCTACAAACTAAAATTAAAGGTCTTGCATGATACATTCCAATAAGGCAGTGCATCCAGTAGTCATCTTAGAAGTAAAATGGTTACAATGTGCTTGGCACAACCTTTCGTCAATGCATCAATCAACAAGGAAAACATTGCAGAACACAGCTCAAGTATAATTAACAATACAACCCTTTCCTAATGACAGCCCCTGGATTACAGAGAATAGTCATCTGCATGGTTATACAGGGTACTTAATGAAGGGCTCAAATATTTACATAAGTAAGAGTTTCTAAAACTACCATTCTGTATTATGTTGATTTAACTGGAGACAGTTTAAAACAATTAACAGTACTTGGAGTGTTGGGGCAGTGCTTACTGTGACAGTTATTAAACCATTCAATACATGTCAAGATAAACCTTGTCCCAATAGGTGCTGTTTATTACATTCTTGTTACTGCCTGCTTCTAATAGAGAAGTGTAAATGTAATACAAAGCTGAAACTTGTTGGTGAGAAGTTTCCACCTAAGAGTATAGATGAAAAGGAGTAATGAAAAAGTTGGACGTTTTAACTTTTCTAGTACAGACTGGCTACACGCATGTATTATAAACTTTTTGTTAAAAGCAGGGACAAAATACAAGGTTTTTCTACCTAGAGAATTAAAAGCATGTTCTTAAATCAATTTTTTTTAAAAAGCAAGTAACTTTGTACCTGGACAAACCACATTGCACTGCATTTTGGGTATTCAACCCTTGCTAAATAGACGCCTTACTGATATTGGGCTAATTCTAATAAAAATTACCAGTATCCACTATCCACCCCTTCTCATGGACCCACAAATCGTGGCATTTTGTTATGAAAAGGGGCAGGGCCTAATGACATCTAGAGCCCCACCCCCAGAAGCCATCGGCAACATCTCCCGGAGAGGAGTTACCTAAAGTCGACAAGTATGCCCTGTGAGTTAATTTTAGTAGAGGGGATAGATTTGTTAGAAATTAAAAAGTCTGTCATGATACGGACTGATAATACTACCACGATTATTAATGCTTAGGCCCCCTACTGCACTTTAGTAAAACATAAATAATTGTTAATGAGCTTAGTGACATTATGTACTTTTACAGCTTCCCTTACACAGTAATTGTCCCTCTCTGTATCCACGGCCTCTTTTCTCCTCTTCTTTTTCCTTGTTACCGTCAGAAGGCCCTAAAACCTATACATGTCTTTAATTGCAGAATTACTGCAGAATTTTGAAATGATAATTAGGCTGCTTAAACATGGTATGCTATGTATCAGCATCTTAAACCTGATGTAAAATATTGCTAATTGTCCTTTAAAGGATATACACATTGGGCGGAATTCAATTGATTCCAGCCCCTATCGCGCCCGACGGAGCTATTCAATTCTTGCTTCTGTCGGGCGCGATCAGCTGCCAGCGCTACATTTCAGCTCGCAGCCCCAGGGGGATGAGAGCTGAAATGTGCGAAAAGTGACCTGTTTGGGCGCCCAAACAGCACTTTTCGCGGTCGCGCCCAGCACTTTGGTCGGATTTAGCTGCTTTACGCGGCTAAACCTGACCTCTATAGACGCGATCAGCGCGAAAAACGGCCTCAATTGAATAACGGCCCACGATCTCCTGTCACTTTAGACGGGAGATCCGGACCGCGTAATAAATTGAATTCTGCCCATTGAGTGATAGGATTGATGTCCTCCCAAGCACTGATTAATGTTGGTATCAGCTTCAGTTTGCACTTTGGCCCTCATTCAGAGCCGTTCGCTATTTGCGGTCGTTCGTTCAAAAACAAGGGGTGGCTATTCAAATGATCCGTTCGCAAATTGCAGTCTGTTCACACCTCTAAGTCTGAACGAGCGAGCAAAACATACGCTCGTTTATTTGATAAAAACGCCCCCTGGCCGCTCGCACCATACGTCATGTCCGCTATTTATTTGATTAATCGAGTACATCGTACAGCGTATGAACTGCTCGCTATTCTTGTGGTTGGTTTTTTCAACCGCTATTTTGCGAGCAGTTCTGAGTTTAAAAAAACCAAGTGACGTGGTCAATGACGCTGCTGGATTAATTATGCACACCCTTAAAACGCCCGTTTTGACCTTTAAGCACGCCTGCGTTCGAATTCCACTCCCCCCTTTTCAAGCACCTTCCCCTGTTACCACCCACATACGCCTCATTCTGTCACTCAAAATAGCAGGCACTCGCTATATAGCGTACAAACGATTTTCGGCCGCACTGACTGGTTCGCGCATGCGTACTAAAAACCGTACGCATGCGCAGATGTGCAAACATCACTCGGAACGAGCGTACTGCCGCTAACGAGCGGCTCTGAATGAGGGCCTTTCTCACTTTTTGACATCAGGTAGTATAAACTATGCCTGGATGCAGGTCAAATGATGCTTGTATCCAATCTACAAAATCTGCTCAGCGGTGCCCTGAAATATGTATTTCTTACTTTTCCACACCGTACATGTAATAGGGTGCGGACTGCAGGCATCGGCGAGTTATGCGCGAGACTACACAATGTTTTAATGGAGCAGTCATTTACAAAGTAAAACTAGGATGATTTTGCCTTTTTTTTGTAACAGTATTTTTTATTGAGACAAAGATTAAAGTACAGATACATATGAGGATACAATATATATAGCTTGACAACAAACCAAGGGTGAACACAGCAATAAAAGACTTCAAATCAAATATTCTTTTGCTATGTGATTAATATTTTTGGAAATGGAAATAAAGAGAAAGTTTAAGCTCAACTCAATTTTGGCTTTTTATAGTTAAAAGAGAAGTGCGACCTCATAATTTTTAAAAGTAAAATTTTCAATTTCATTTCTTTTTTTGTTTTGTAAATGAAAAAAAACAAAAAAAAACGATTTAGCCTTTTAAATATCTGCTCCTTTAGCACATTCTGGGTTTATGCTATTTATAAGCAGGGGCGTAGAGAGTGCCCCCCGGCAAAGAGGGGGACATTACCTAATCGTGGGAGGCGTGGCCACGCCCCCTTGAAGCAAAATAAACGTAGCGCTGCGCCCCGGGGGCGCTGTGAGCCCCTCAGCCTAGCGCAGAGCCAAGGGGAGGCGTGATCAGTGTGATCGCTCTCCCCCTCAGGCATAGGAGATTGCTGTGGCTGCTGTTTAGCAGCCGTGAGCAATCTCCCACTGCATCCTAGCACACGGTGTGTGCTGCGCTGCTGCGAAGGAAGGGGGCGGCGCCGGACCCAGGCCCCCGCCGGGCCTCTCTGGAAGCCTGGGCCCAGATAAATTGTTCCTGCCCCCCCCTCTCGGCGCCCCTGTTTATAAGTAGTTAGTACTATCATCCTAGTAGGGCATAAGTAACATGGATGCAATAACAGCTGTCACTTGAGGTTTTGTGAAACCATGTGTTGTTCATACTTTGCATATTGTTCTGAACACTACATACCCCTGCAGTTAATGTATGGAAACGTGTCTCACACTTTGTGTTTGACTTTTATACGTTCATGCTAATCTACAGTTTCCAAAATAACACAAGTAATGGTTAAGGAGGGTGGGGGAGACAATCTTGGATAAACACAAGCAAACTGGGATTATTTTGTGAGTTATTAGCACAATCCCTGTGTTAGGAGACCCAGAAATCACCCAGCACTGAACAGATATCTATGATTCAGCTGCAAGAGACAACTTTGGGTATATTCACTGAAGTGCAGGTTTTCAGAAGTGGAGATGTTGCCTATAGCAACCAATCAGATTCTACCTATTATCTTCTAGAATGTATTAGATAAATAATAAGTAGAATCTGATTGGTTACTATGGGCAACATATCCACTTCTAAAAACCTGCACTTTAGTAAATATTACCCCTAGTGAACACTATGCACCTTCCATTTGCTACTATTGCACCTGTCATTGGATTAGGAGGCTAAAAATGCATTATGTTTATATCTGATAAACCTTTAAAAAATGTAAAAGAAAATGTAAATAAACTATTTGCACTTAATTTAAACCTTTCTGTGCTCATAACTTATATTCTTCATTCTAGCACCCTGCACCTGTCACAAACCATGCAGTTCCTCTCTCCTACCTGGGGTGTCGCTCTCTGCTGTGGTGATTCTAGCACACTCAGCGATGCAACAAACTGCAGAGATTTAGCATTTTGTGTGCTAGATGCACCAGAGCAGAAAGCGACACCCCAGGCAGGAAAGAGAACCTGCACAGGTTTTAACAGGTGCAGGGTGCTAGAAGGAACACTAACTTAGTTTGACAGTATAACTTCACCAGATGAAAAACGCCCAGCTTGACCTGAAACATCACAGAAGGTGACCAGATTACAAATGGACATTTGGTAAATAGAAAGGGTACACTTGTCACCAAAGATTAGTTATGATATCAATAGTTTTATAATTAAAACTTAGGGGGAGATTTATCAAAGTTTGTAGAGAGATAAAGTAAGGGAGCTCCAAATCCATTGGTAACCCGTGGTAACTGCTCCGACTGCTACTCAGATCACACAGGCTGCCCAATAAACTGAGAAACAGGATGTGTGTAAAGCGAGGATGCCCAGGCTGTGAGCATCACACTCCTCAGTATCACTGAGCCTCCAACTGATGATGTCGCTTACAAGCAGCTTTAATTCCCGTTATGGGTGTTATATAAAAGCATGTATCTCTACCGCTCATAGAAATCCAATGTGACTTCTATTATCCATAATACAATACACTTTCCATAAGGGGCATATTTATTATCTGTGCCCCCAAATATTAATAAACCTTATCACCGCATATCGCAGCAACAAGAATTCCTTTCCCGCTGAAATGTATAAATTTAATTTGCCGGAACATGATCTCCGATAATAGCCTGTCACAGCGATCAGGAAATAGTATCGTGATCGCAGATGCAATCACATTACTTCTACCTTCGTATAGCTTGTGGCTAGTGCAAGTGTGAGGCTTTTCAGCTGCACATGCACTAAAGGATGCAATGCACATTGGGACCTGCTGCAGATACCTCTCTGTCAGGACAGTCCCATTGCAGTTAATGGGCTAATGCTATGTGAAGATGACGTTAGCCCTGCGCACAGAAGATCTGCAAAGCTCACATTTGTGAAATGTGTTAAACACCATCCCCATAGACAGGGTCAGACTGGTCCAAAGGGCAAATCCCTGGTGGGCCCTACTGCCTGAGGACCCCACTGCCTCTTTTAATTTCCAGATCATGCACTAAAATTATACATTGTTACTCTATTAGGGGATATCTGGTAGAGCAGAGACATGGATGAACATGAGTGCTTGTTTGTTTCTATAGAAACTGCACCAAGATTTGCTCTCTTGTCAATCAAAATTAGAAGTTGGCCTAATGGCTCTAATGATTCCTGATTCATAAAATCCTGATTCTCAGAGGGAAGGAGGGGGTGTCTCTTCCACATATAGCACAGAGAGGGGCTGGTCTCAGTTGGACAACTATTGATTGTTGTATAAAGAAACCACTCAGAGACAATAGAAACATTTTATTTAATTGCCACCTTTGGAATGGAGGTGGGCGGAGCTGTGGGCAATGTGGGCAGAGATACAATGGGGTGGGAAATCAATTGGTGCGTAACCAAGTAATTAAAATAAAGTAAAAGTTGGGGCTGTAGGGGTGTGTGTTATTATAACATGTCAATCTATCATATAAGTATATATAACTATACAAATACAGAAACTTAAGAAAGAAAACTGCTGTAAATACACACGTACACCCACAGAAAACCAGAATCCATACTAAATTTATAGGGAAAGTCACATCAAGTTACAACAATATATAGAAGAAAAGCAGAATCGATATTAATATTGAAAAAGTCAGATCCAAATAAAATACTTTGAAAAAGCCAGTTCTACATAGACTAGGTATTATGGCGAATGGCAATAGAAGTACCACCATAATACTTGTACAGTTCATATGGGGAAGCCTTCACTGTCGAAAACTGGCAAATTTTACTGCTGTCAGGATATTGCCAGCGATAGCAGCGTTAGAGGGGAGAAAAATAAAATCAGAAGATTGTGCTTACTTGCCATGCTCAGGTTTCTCCATGTCGCTTCTGACCGTCGGCCAGCAGGACTCCATCACTTTCAGCAGAGAAGGAGGATAATAAAGGATGAGGAAGAGAGAAGTGGACGATGAAAGGGGACAGCGGGATGAGAAAAAGTGGTTTGTGAAGTGCACAGGGGAAAGGTGGGTGTAATATATGGGAGACCAGTGATGTCTGGATATGGGAGGGCTGCAACTGGAGTGTCACAGGACAGGGAAGACTGGACATGTGTAATGCAGGGCAGGACCAAGCGGGTATGCAGGGCAGGAAAAAAGGGGTATGTAGGGCAGGGAGGGCTGGACATTGGGGGCATAGGGCAGTGAGGTATGGACTAAGAGGAAGTGCGGGAGAGGGTAGGCTGGACCTATTGGGGGCACAGGGATAGCTAAACATGGTGTGGGTGGCACAGGGCCTGGAAAGCTGGATTTTAATGAGGAAGTGCAGGGCAGGGAAGGCTGGACTAGGGAGGAGGGACACAGGGCAGGGCAGGCTGGAACTTGGTGGCGGGCACAGGGCAGCGAAGGCTGGACCTCGGAGGGCACAGGGCAGAGAATGCTGGACTAGGGTGGGCCACATGTAGGGAATGCTGGACTGGGGGGGGCACAGGGCAGAGAAGGCTGGACCAGGGGGGGCACAGGACAGGGAAGGCTGGACCTGGAGGTTCACAAGGCTGGGAATGCTGTACCAATGGGGGGAGGGGGGATTGGCAGAGGACATTGGACAGGGGGGTGGCACATGGTAGGGAACGCAGGACTGGGGACAGGGGGCACAGGGCAGCGAAGGCTGGACCTCGGAGGGCACAGGGCAGGGAATGCTGGACTAGGGTGGGCCACATGTAGGGAATGCTGGACTGGAGGGGGGGGCACAGGGCAGAGAAGGCTGGACCAGGGGGGGCACAGAACAGGGAAGGCTGGACCTGGAGGGGCACAAGGCTGGGAATGCTGTACCAATGGGGGGAGGGGGGATTGGCAGAGGACATTGGACAGGGGGGTGGTACATGGTAGGGAACGCAGGACTGGGGACAGGGGGCACAGGGCAAGGAACATCAGATGGGAATGCAGGTCTTGGGGGGCACAGGGCAGGGAACACTGGTACTGAGCGCTGGACTTGAGGTGGGGGTAATTGGCACCCGACCCATACGCACACGCAGGGGTGGGGTTTCCGAGTACCCAGAAACCCCCCCTGCCCGCCAATAAGTTTCAGTAAGTGTAGTGCGGACCGCAGTGAGTGATGTAGAAGTACACTCGTACTACCCGTCTGCAGTGTGTGTTTGTTTTAGCAGCCAATGAGAGTCAGACAGACTCTCATTGGCTGCTGCACCCACGGAGGGAGCCGGGCCAGCCACTCAAGAGCTCCCCCTTCTGGCTCCTGCAGTGGGTTATGGGAGAGACGTCATGATGTCTCTCACATAGTACCAAGCGGGAGGACGGCAGAGCGGACAGCGGCGGGCATGGCAGGAGAGGGGGTTCAGGTAAGTGTGTTTATTGTGTAATATATGTAAGGGGCACTACTGGGCGGGGGTACTTTATCACTACTGGGGGCACTGCATAGGGGGGATCACTACTGGGGGCACTGTATAAGCGGCGCTGCATGGGAGGACCACTACTGGGGGCACTGTATAAGGGGAACAACTGGGGGCACTACTGGGGGCACTGCATAGGGGGACCACTACTGGGGGCACTGTATATGGGGCACTACTGGAGGCACTACATAAGGGGCTTTACTTCTGGGAGAACTGCATAGGGCAACCACTACTTTGGGCACTGTATATGGGGCACTGCATAGGGCGACCACTACTGGGGGCACTGTATATGGAGTACTACTGGGGGCACTGCATAGGGCGACCACTACTGGGGGCACGTATAAGAGGCACTACTGAGGGCACTGCATAGGGCGACCACTACTGGGGGCACTACATAGGGGGGCACTGTATATGTGGCAATACTGGGGGCACTGTATAAGGGTCACTACTGGAGGGAGGGAATTGGTATGAAATACCGTCGGCCGCATGGCCGGCGGTTCGATTCCCGTCAGCGGCAGCCCGACAGAAGCAGAGTGCGACGCAGCGAAAGCCCGACAGCGCTGGAAATCCCGATCGTGGATAGGTAAGTATCCACTTTTTAAAACTATTCCAACGCAATTTTTTTATTTTAAACACCATACACCATAAAAATAGCAATTTTTATGGTATACTGTAATGATGGCCATTGACAGCTGTTGACGCCACTGGACCCTCCCACACCCCTGCTGAACCCCCTTGTACCCCGTCGCGAACACCGCTGGACCCCCGCACCCTTCCATGGATTCTGCTGAACCCCCACACTCTGTCATGGACGCAGCTGAACCCCAACAACGCAAGCTGGACACCGGACACCCACCTACACCGCCGTACTCCGAGGTATTCTAAATGCTGAAAACATTCCATATCCAACATGCTCCTGGTTCCGAGCATTTAGCATATGGGAAATTCTCTACCTGTATGTGTAATATATATATATATATATATATATATATATAAATATACATATATATATACATATATATACATACATATACATATATATATATATATATATACATATATATATTGTGATTTTCTTTTTTTTATACAAAATACAATGTCCGATCACTGTGATCAGGACATGGGGGACGGGCAGGGGCGGAGTTGTAGCCGGAAGGAGGGGCCGGGGACAGAATACTGGCAGCCGCGCAGGGGAACAAGTGTCCATGGCCGCTCTCTCACCGCTTCCAACCCGGAGCGGCTGCTGCTCTAAGTCCCCGGCGCTCCCTCCGGCCACCCCTTACATGCTGGAGCGGCTGTTGCTCTAAGTCCCTGGCCGCTCCCACCCCTTACATGCCGGAGTTGCTGCTGCGCTGTGTTCCCGGCACTCCCACCCCTTACATGCCGGAGCGGCTGCTGCGCTGTGTTCCGGCGCTCCCACCCCTTACATCCCAGTGTGGCATACAAGTACTATAGAGAAGCAGCAGCTGTCCTCTGTCCCTGGCCGCTCCCATCCCGGCGTAGCTGCTGTTTCTTCAAAGTACTTGTATGCCGCGCCAGGAAGGAAAGGATGGGAGCGGCCGGGGACATAGCGCAGCAGCCGCCCCGTGATGTAAGGGGTGGGAGCGGCTGTCAGGTAGGGAAGCTTCGCCCTGAGGGGGTTCACGCCGGCAGCAGCTGTGGCTATAGGGAGCCGCAGCTGCTGTTTTCTTCTATTCAAGACAGGCTGCCAGGAGGGGGGTCCCGCTGGGTGACCGATCACTGTGGCCGGCAGTGACCGGGACACACTGGAGGGGAATCTGAGGGAGCAGAGGGACCAGCAGGTCCCTCTGACATAGGCGGCTATGGGAAGATTAGCTTCCCGCAGCCGCCTAGTGGGCACTTCTGACTGGTCGTATCAGATACGACCATGTCAGGGAAAGCCCAGCCTGGTGTGGTCGTATCTGATACGACCGTGCCAGGCAAGTGGTTAAATGGTCTGATAAGAAATCAAGAACAAGAGCAGATTAATGTTGGCACTGATGAAATCAGCGTACTTTGTGGAGCTCAGCTGTGCAAAACCTCTACATACACAACTCATGTTGCTGTCTGTCCAGAGACGGATAGGCTCACAGAGGGACAGGGAAAATCCCCATTGTGCCCCACTGCCTGAGGGCCCCTCTTTCTCCCTCATGGGTCAGGGTCCAGACTATGCACTCAAATAATACATTATTACTCTTAGTGGGACAGTTACTTGGTGGAGCAGGACCTTGAACTGGGTTCTCACTTGGGTCCCTACCACTGCATTCCCCTCCACTGGGCCCTTCATGCCCCATTCTGGCACAGCAATTGTCTGTTTAGGTGGTCTCAGTGACCAATGCTACAAGCCATGTAGCAAATTTTTTCCCACAAGAAATGTTAATAATTCAGATGCAGTTTTGCTCTTTCCAAATATATTAGTCTGACACTGTCATGTGTGTAGCCCAGCTATAGTGAAATTCCAAATCGTCCAAGGAAAGTATTCTCTAAACTAATTCTCCCCCCTAACCCTCCCTTAGGGGTGCCTAACCCCAACCTCCCCCCCCCAAGTACCTAACCCTAATCCCCCCTCTAAGTGCCTAAACCTAACACCCCCTTCCCTGCCACCTAAACCTGTCCCACGGGGGGGGGGGGGGGTGCCTAGCCCTAACCTCCCCCCGGGGGTGCCTAACCCTAACCCTCCCTTCCCCTAGCCTAACCCTAAACTCCCAGCGGCAGCCCGACAGAAGCAGAGTGCGACGCAGCGAAATCCCGACAGCGCTGGAAATCCCGATCATGGATAGGTAAGTATCCACTAACCTAACCTAACCCCCCTAACCCTAACCCTCCTTAGGGGTGCCTAACCCTAACTTCCCCCCAAGTGCCTAACCCTAATCCCCCCTCTAAGTGCCTAACCCTAACCACCCCCTTCCCTGCTGCCTAAACCTAAGTCCCCCGGGGGGGTGCCTAACCCTAAGTCCCCCCCGGGGGTGCCTAACCCTAACCCTTCCTCCCCCTAGCCTACCCCTAACCCTCCCGGGGGGGTGCCTATCCCTAAGTCCCCCCCCGAGCCCTAAACCTAACCCTCCCCCCCGCGGCTGTCCGCTCGCGGCGCCCGGCATCACTACGATCGTGATGCCGGGCGCCGGTCTCCCGGCGTCGGGGAAATGCGGGCGTCTACATCTAGACGCCCGGCATTTCACCCTTGCCGGGATAAGACAGTCGGGAAGCCGGCTGCCGGTATTTAGGCAGTCGGCTTCCCGATTGCCTCCCGGAGGGAGGGGGGTCTTTAATAAATCATACTGGCTGTATTTATTTGCCTGCTGCATTCATGTTTTTTAGTGATAGAGGTGTGTGTTTCTGTCTGTCTGTGGTGTCTGTGTCAGTCAGTGTGTGTGTATCACGTCATAGGCTGAATGGTATATTTTACTCTAGTGGTCCTAAATCCAGTGTAAGCTGTTTCTATATACTGTATATTTATTTGTTGCTAGATGTTTTTTTCATTGGCTAGGTAACCAGGATTTGGAAACCCCCCTTCAAAATTCTACATTTGCCTCTGGGACCAGCACCCATCCAGCAATGACAGTCTTCAAGATTGAAGGGACAGCCACGGTATTTCAAATTAACCGCCAGCCGGCGCAATCACTCACTCGCAGACAGAGCTGTCATTGGCTCGTAGCCGGTAGCTTATTTATAATGCAGCGAGTGTCCCTTCAATATTTATGACTGTCATTGCTGGATGGCTGCCAGTCCGCCACCAATCCTTCCCCCTAGTCTGGCGTCAATCACTCACTGAGTGTTTGCAAGTGCCACTCAAATCCCAATGCATTCAAAAACGTCATTCCTGATGATGTAATTTTGCTATAGAGCTTCAAGAAGGGAGTAACTGCTGAAAAATAACCCAGCCTGATGGGGATTAATCACTAATATCTGTGTGTGTCTTTCAAACATTTTTGCTTAGTACAATGTTAGCAATTTATTTTTGGTTGTGCATTACTGTCATCATTGAAAACAGAGAAAATATATATGGAAACTAGAATACAAGGAGCAGACAGATTTTAATAACACAGCCAGCCTAAAATAGACCACATATAAGCCGCAATAGCTCAGTGGGTATGTATTTAGTCTGTCTGTGTTCCTATTCTGTTCATATTTCATGTATTAGGCTAGCTCCACAACCATATTTGTAATTCTATGTCTGTATATGCCTGTATAAAAGGGCATTCCTGCCCTATATGCCACCTGAGTCTCATTAATATCTTCCTTCCCACTGCATTGGGAAACACACATTAGCATATCGGCCAATCACTGCATATGAGAAGTCAGCAGTGACTGATACTGGGGTGCGGGAAGTATAGGGAATGCAGGAAAAGCAGGTTTCTGGCAGCCTGAAGGCGAGGTGCAAACCTCATTTCTGCCACCCCAAGTTTTATGCAGCCTGAGCCAAGCTTCCTACTTTGCTTTACGGTAGAACTCATCTATGGTGCCAATTCATTTCAGCGTGATAATTGCACTTATTGAACAAGTGAAAATAATGCACCTACGATTATCAAAGTGACTGGCATATAATAAATAAGAACACAAAAGAACACAAAATAGAAGTGTGGGAAGGAATCAAATGTTTATCTAATTGTTCTGTACATTTTTATGTAACTTTTTTTTCGTGCTGCTCACCCTAATTTCCTCTGGAGGGCCCAATGTTCCCCTTTCACACTGTATAAGAGTACAGCATTGTCTTGCTAAAAAACAGTCTACACCTACAGTTTGTGGTAAGTAAGGGTCAGGCAGGGTGTCACTAATGAAACAGAAGAAATTGGCAAAATTAAGTTACTGTGATACTCCCCCTATTTTTTACCGACTGTGAATCTGCCTGCCCCTTATACCGACAACGTCCCATCATCAATGCTTTGTTAAGATTACAGATTTTTTTAAAAGCCTGGTATGCAGACAATTAAACATAAAAAAATATCTTTTGCAGCATGCATAGTTACAGAGTAACAGGACATTCTATGTATCCATCAAGTCAGTGACTTGGAATGTGGAAAAAGCTTTCAAAGAAATAAGGCAATGAAAGCGCCTTTTAACCACTTAACTGACAACAATTTTTTCCAAAAATCGCTCCGAAATTGTCGTTTTCTTTTATGATTGAATTAGGTCAAGAACAACTTTTTAAAACTATTCCAACGCAATTTTTTTATTTTAAACACCATACACCATAAAAATAGCAATTTTTATGGTATACTGTAATGATGGCCATTGACAGCTGTTGACGCCACTGGACCCTCCCACACCCCTGCCGAACCCCCTTGTACCCCGTCGCGAACACCGCTGGACCCCCGCACCCTTCCATGGATTCTGCTGAACCCCCACACTCTGTCATGGACGCAGCTGAACCCCAACAACGCAAGCTGGACACCGGACACCCACCTACACCGTCGTACTCCGAGGTATTCTAAATGCTGAAAACATTCCATATCCAACATGCTCCTGGTTCCGAGCATATAGCATATGGGAAATTCTCTACCTGTATGTGTAATATATATATATATATATATATATATATATACATATATATATACATATATACATATATATACATACATATACATATATATATATACATATATATAGTGTGATTTTCTTTTTTTTATACAAAATACAATGTCCGATCACTGTGATCAGGACATGGGGGACGGGCAGGTGCGGAGTTGTAGCCGGAAGGAGGGGCCGGGGACAGAATACTGGCAGCCGCGCAGGGGAACAAGTGTCCATGGCCGCTCTCTCACCGCTTCCAACCCGGAGCGGCTGCTGCTCTAAGTCCCCGGCGCTCCCTCCGGCCACCCCTTACATGCTGGAGCGGCTGTTGCTCTAAGGCCCGGCCGCTCCCACCCCTTACATGCCGGAGTTGCTGCTGCGCTGTGTTCCCGGCACTCCCACCCCTTACATGCCGGAGGGGCTGCTGCGCTGTGTTCCCGGCGCTCCCACCCCTTACATGCCGGAGAGGCTGCTGCGCTATGTTCCCGGCGCTCCCACCCTTTACATCCCAGTGTGGCATACAAGTACTATAGAGAAGCAGCAGCTGTGCTCTGTCCCTGGCTGCTCCCATCCCGGCGTAGCTGCTGTTTCTTCAAAGTACTTGTATGCCGCGCCAGGAAGGAAAGGGTGGGAGCGGCCGGGGACATAGCGCAGCCGCCCCGTGATGTAAGGGGTGGGAGCGGCTGTCAGGTGGGGAAGCTTCGCCCTGAGGGGGTTCACGCCGGCAGCAGCTGTGGCTATAGGGAGCCGCAGCTGCTGTTTTCTTCTATTCAAGACAGGCTACCAGGAGGGGGGTCCCGCTGGGTGACCGATCACTGTGGCCGGCAGTGATCGGGACACACTGGAGGGGAATCTGAGGGAGCAGAGGGACCAGCAGGTCCCTCTGACATAGGCGGCTATGGGAAGATTAGCTTCCCGCAGCCGCCTAGTGGGCACTTCTGACTGGTCGTATCAGATACGACCATGTCAGGGAAAGCCCAGCCTGGTGTGGTCGTATCTGATACGACCGTGCCAGGCAAGTGGTTAAATGGTCTGATAAGAAATCAAGAACAAGAGCAGATTAATGTTGGCACTGATGAAATCAGCGTACTTTGTGGAGCTCAGCTGTGCAAAACCTCTACATACACAACTCATGTTGCTGTCTGTCCAGAGACGGATTGGCTCACAGAGGGACAGGGAAAATCCCCATTGTGCCCCACTGCCTGAGGGCCCCTCTTTCTCCCTCATGGGTCAGGGTCCAGACTATGCACTCAAATAATACATTATTACTCTTAGTGGGACAGTTACTTGGTGGAGCAGGACCTTGAACTGGTTTCTCACTTGGGTCCCTACCACTGCATTCCCCTCCACTGGGCCCTTCATGCCCCATTCTGGCACAGCATTTGTCTGTTTAGGTGGTCTCAGTGACCAATGCTACAAGCCATGTAGCAAATTTTTTCCCACAAGAAATGTTAATAATTCAGATGCAGTTTTGTTCTTTCCAAATATATTAGTCTGACACTGTCATGTGCGTAGCCCAGCTATAGTGAAATTCCAAATCGTCCAAGGAAAGTATTCTCTAAACTAATTCTCCCCCCTAACCCTCCCTTAGGGGTGCCTAACCCCAACCCCCCCCCCAAGTACCTAACCCTAATCCCCCCTCTAAGTGCCTAAACCTAACACCCCCTTCCCTGCCACCTAAACCTGTCCCACGGGGGGGGGGTGCCTAGCCCTAACCTCCCCCCGGGGGTGCCTAACCCTAACCCTCCCTTCCCCTAGCCTAACCCTAAACTCCCGGGGGGTGCCTAAGCATAAGTCCCCCCCGGGAACCCTAAACCTAACCGTCCTCCCCCCGCGGCTGTCCGTGCCCGGCTTATCTTCAATCGGTAAGCCAGGTGTTGGGCTCCCGGCGTAAGTAAAATGACAGGCGTCGTGATTTCGACACCTGTCGTTTAACCCCTTGCCGGGATTAGACCGTCGGGAAGCCGACGGTCGGGATTCCGTCCGTTGGCTTCCTGACTGCTTCCCATCAAAATGTGATTCAACTGATATAGAAAAAAAGAAAGTTTGCTCAGCTGGTGATCGCCATTGCAGTGTCTTTACATATATGCCAAAAATATAGGTATAATGTTGGGCTTTGATTATTATTTCTTTTACGAAGCGTGAAAGTGCTTTAAAACAGTAGTTTACTTCTATACGTTTTTTTATTAATTCACACCAATGCTGTGTATTACTCCGTTTTTACATTGGGGTGTAAAAAAAACACATGAGAAGTGGCCGAAAGTGACTTTAGACAAATGTATCATTGCATATTTTGCAATGTAAATGAGTGCCAATTACAATGTAAATTAATGTAATTTACATGTAAAGTTGTAATTGTGTAACTGGACAATTAAACCAGGTAGCCAAGGTTGGGGTTGGCGAGAAGAGCTGTGAGTATGTCTTGAGCAACAGTGGTCCCAACCCTAATTTTACTCATTGACAGCAGAGTGTAGTTTCTGTTGAGTGGAGATTGTCTTTATGAAAGGGCACCAAACAAGCAGTCTGTGACTTAAAAGAAAAACATCCTGCATAATAAACAATAGAAGGGAGATGTAATCATTTAAATAAGTACCCCATCAAGAAAACAAATGATGAAGTGCTATAGCTCTCTTCTTCCTGTATAGCACACATATGTATTCTGAATGACAAGGAAGACACAAGTAATCAGCTTTGGTCCCACTTAGAGTTCCACCAAACTACATAGGTTTACAGACCAAGATGATGGCATTTGCTGAATAGAAAATGGAGGGAGAACACACATTTCTAGCAACATTCACTATTATGTAGGAGGGGAACATGACCATTTCCATTCTGCATTAGGACTTGAGTTTTGCTCTGGCTCAGAGTAGGCAGACATCAGGTCTTTCCTTTTTAATAGAACCTATTTTGTGCCTCCATGCTGCGATTCGCCATGAAAAACAAATATCCACACTCCAAGCAATGTAAACACATAGTCCTGATTAGGGTTGCTGCTAAGTTGGAGAAAGGACCTCTGTGACGTATCCACCACGTGACCGCTGCAGGAGGCTGGTCCGCTCCTGCTTTACCATCCACTAGGGCATAGAGGGGGAATAAATAATTGTGGCGAGCGCACACTTTTGGTCCCCCGTTAGCATCCCCGCCCCTCCACCTTTCAGGCCGGGTCACGTGGGTGTGACGTCACAGGTCCATCTGCATTGTATAGTCTAGTCCTAATCTCCTGATTAGGGTGGCCAATCCCAGAATCATGATCAACAGGATCCTGGGATTTTGGCCCTAAATTGGCCGAGATTAGAAGCTTCCAATCCCGGGATTTCAGGATTGACCATAAATGTTTTTTTTAAATACGGGGCAGCACTGAGCATCTTCAGCAGAGTGTTCAGACTCTGCCCGGGTCCCCTGCCCCCGACTGAGCACACTGCGCAGCGTGACGTGAGGACAGAGGTCACGCTGCACAGCCCGACGCTAGCTGCGCTGCCGGATGGTCCGCAGTCTGCTGCCAGAAAGCCCCTCTGCCTGTTTGTCCGCCATTTTTGTTTACACCAAGCCATTCCGGGTATTCCGTTATTGAGTTTTTTTCAATCCTGAATCCCGGGATTAAAAAACGGCCCAGGATTGGCCACCCTAGTTCTGTTGTTTCCTCGCTCTCTCATGTTGATTTAAATAATAACTTAGGTTAGGTTTAGCAGTATTTTAAGAGACAAACAAGTTACTTAAATAGCGCACATATATTCTGCAGCGCTTTACAGAGTATATTTGGCCATTCACATCAGTCCCTGCCCCAGTGGAGCTTACAATCTATGTTGCCTACCACATGCTCACACACATACAACCCACAGGTTAATTTCTGTTGGCAGTTAATTAACCTACCAGTACAGTATACAGATGAAACCCACTGCAAACACAGGGAGAACATGCAAACTCCACGCAGTTAGAGCTGTGGTGGAAATCAAACCCATGGCCCCAGTGCTGTAAGGCAGTAATGCTTACCATTACATCAACCGTGCACAAATTGGAAAGTTTATCATAATTAGAAGTGTGGTAGGAGGTTGGACATTGATTTTATATTATTCTTATTTTGATGATTCCACTTTTTCACACTCCTAGGTACTTTATAGAGACATCTCATGAGATAGAATAGTTGTCATGCACATTGGTCTTCCAATCAAAGTGTTTTGCAATGTTATAAGTGTGTGCTTCATAAATAAGGCTGTACAAATATAGATGCATGGCTGTAAAGTACAGCAGATATCCAACAACTACACAAAACAATGTTAGATGGTACAAGATGTCTTTAGTGCATCAAGCATCATTAAAATGTTTGCAAACAGAAGGCCTGTTTCAGATGGGGACGCAGTGCACATCGCTTTTGCGTCTTTGGACACAGCAGCGATGTGTAAGTATTCTAATGCTGCAGGAGGCATCTGAAGGAAATAGAAGGAGGTGATGGGGAGAGGTGGAGAGTTACGGGGAGAGGTAGAGGATGACAAGGAGAGCATAAAGGGGAGAGGCTGAGGTATACATGCCTACTCTCCCGGGAATCGCGGGAGGCTCCCGATTTTTCGGGTAACCCCCCGCGATCCCGGAAGAGTAGGCATATCTCCCGCATCCCGCCCACTTCCTAGTGAAGTGGGCAGGATGGGGAGATGTTACCTGAAATTATCGGGTCCGTCGGGAAGGGGCGGGGCTAAATTAGGCAAATCGTGTCAGTTAGCCACGCCCCCTCCTCGCGGACCCGCGAATCACGGGGGTTTTCTGTAAAGGGGGCGGGGCCTAATACCGTCTATCATCTGGCCCCGCCCCCCTCCTACTGCTCCCGGAAAGCTGCCCAGCAAAGTAGGTAAGTATGGGCTGAGGATGATCGCAGGGGGCAGAGGCTCTGTGACAGGGAGAGGCAAACGGTGATGGGCAGAGGGAGACAAGAGGGGCAGAGGGTGACAGGGTAGAGGCAGAGCGTGATAAAAAAAAGGGCAACGATCCAATTGTCCGTTCCGATTAGAGGTGGGGGGCTCGATGGGCCCTTACTCCTCAGGGACCCTATGTTCGTACCAGTAGTCATGGATGCCTCCAAAACTCAGCATACCACTGACTGCTGGCCTTCTCAATTAGAATCCTTAACAGAACCCAGCTGGGCTCAGGCTAGAAATTACATAAGACCTCTCTCATGTGTTGACCACTAACTTCCAGCACATATGACTCATGTGGGGAATTACTCATCAGCCAGACACTGTAAGAGCCTGTTCAGTGCACTCCTTCAGTGTCTGAGTATCCATTGTGTTCTACATAGGTGCCCCCTCTCCAGAACTATACTTACCAGTATAGCTGTTGTTTAAACTTCGGTGTTCGGTTTCCTTAACAGCAGCACATCCATACCCACATTTCTATCAGTGGTGTTTCCAGGGAGAGTCCTCATACCAGCTGAGTACTCCCACTGTTGCTTTCACAGTGGGAAACAAATACACTGGTCTGCGACATGGGCCTTCACTAATTAAAGTTCATATCCTCTTGCGTGGGGGGGAGGGTTAGACACTGTGCTAGGGAATTTGGTTGTACCAATTCCACCTGTTTGCATTCATTTGTTGTGCGTGTGTATTCTGTTACACTTGCTGTCCATTGTTGAGCTTCAGGGTTATTGCAATATACTCCGTGTATCTCTTTGCAAGCTACACACTGGGCCTGATTCAGAGCCGGACGCTCTAACCAGAGCGCTCGCTCTGAATCAGGGCCCTCCTACATGAAAATGGAGCGGCCTTATGGACGCTCGCATAGCTGTGGGTTACCACCCACAGCTTATGCGAGCGTCCATGATGATGGTTGCGATGGTCAAGACCATCGCGACCATCGGGCTTGCGATGGAGACCCTGCGGTAGGGTCTCGCTGCCGCAAGCCCTGGAGTGATTTTGGCTCTATCAGAGCCAAAATCACTCCCACTGACATCACTAGTAATGTCAGTGGAGCCGGCTTCAGACGGTAGGCGTTCCCATGGGAACGCCTCCGCCTGGCAGCCATGCCCCCGACACGCCCACCAAAAGGGGCGTGCTGTCAATCAACATCGACAGCATTCCCCCTTTGGTGCGAGACCCGGAGCGACGGAGAGCCCGTCGCTAGCCGGGTCTCGCGCATGCGCACGACGGAGCTCCCTCCGTCGTGCGCATGCACAGTGGGGCAACATCGACCCGCTTGCGAGCGGGTCTGAATGACCCCCTCTGTTCCCACAGTGGCAATACATTCGTGTATCTCGTTACACGCTAAGCACTGTCCAAACAGTGCCAACCCTTCTGTAAACCCTATTGCACGCTGCGTGATATACAAACAGAGCCAACACATCTGTGTACCTTGTGCCATGCTACAAAAATCCCACACTATTCAGCTGTACTTTCGGCATTTGTGCCTACTGTGTCAAACACCTCATGGTATTTCGTGGCTACCACTTCTCGGAGTATCACAGCTATACCTCTTTCGGGGTATACTTGCTTTTTATTCAGTTATGTCTGGATGATTCCCGAATTTCAGGGTCTTCTCCATCCCTTTTGTGAGAGGGGGGACCACACTGGATCCTGAGTACTTCCATAGTAAAGTAGGTGGAGCTGATGGATATGATTAGCTGTTAGCAGCGTCATCACAGGCCCATCCCTCGTGGCATGATGCCCGGATTCATGGCAGTGGGAACATTAAATGGTCACTTCAAAGACCAACCTACTAGCAATTTAAGACCACTCCCTTTATCCATTGAAACATTAATATTTTTCTCCTAAAATGTGTGTGTGAAGTTTGTATTGTATTGGTTGAACATTCCACAGGCAATTGGAAGATACAACCTTTTGTCCAATTAAAAGTATATGGCAAGACATAAAACTGACGTTCCAGGCAACTCAAGACCTTTCACTGTGAGAAAAGTCTGTGCACCATCCTGCCATACAAGGAATATCCCACCCATGTACTTCACTTAATTTCATCAAAAATGAAAACTATTTTTCATGTGGGTGTACGTGTGTGCATCGGCCTAATCCATACATGGGCCGATATGTACTAAAGGAAAAAATGTGGTAAAAACCCTGTTTTCTGGGTTTCTATTGCATTTGCATATGTACTAAGCCCCGGTGGATGGTAACACCAGGTTTTTCTGGCATTACCCTATAGAAGCCAATGGGCTTCTTACCGCATCCGCTCGTCGCTGCTTCGCACTTCTCTTGCCGGCTCCCCCACTCACATCAGCCTACTGCGTGCCGGCCCGTGCTCCTCCTGGGTCCTCCGCCTCCTTCTCCTCCTATTCTTCCGGGTGCAGGGAGGAGGAGGAGGAGCCCGGGACTACCGGCAGAGGTCACCAGGGTGCGGATACCCACGGAGACCGCCTCACCCGGCGTCGGATGCTTTGCAAAGGGCAGCTCTTATCGCAAGAGCTGTCCTTTGCGATACTAATCTCATATGTTAGCACATATGCGATTAGTAATTCTGCGGAGACTTCCGGAATGTACACCCAAAGGTTAGTACATCCCGCCCTTAGCAAGGAAAGCTTTTGACCTGTAGATTGCGTAACTAGGTATTTGAAGGTTTCATAGCAAAAGTTTGTAAGAGACCCTATGCACCACCCAATGGTGATAAATGTATATAGCACATGTAACTTTGACAAAGAAGATGGGCCCCCACAGCTCTGGGCCCCATAGCAGTTGCACCTCTGGCAACTATGGCAGTTAAGCCGATGGATTGTAAACTTGCGAGCAAGGCCCCCTTATCTCGTAGTTCTCTTGTTATTACTCAGTCTTGCTTTATTATTGTTTTGTTCCCAATTATAAGGCGCAATGGAATATGCTGACCGTATATAAGTAAATGTTAATAAATAATCAGCTGAACTCTTACAATCAGTTTGCACTGTGATTCGCAAATCCAGGCTGTTTACATTGTTCAAAAATAGACATGTAACATCACAAAAGGCAAATGTGCACATGTGCATTATCATAGCAAGCTTTTATGACTTTAGATGCATCAGGCATTTAACCAGTAGAAATGTTCACCCCCATCTCCCCAATCAGCAGCAAAGCCCCTCCCCTTTCCCCAATACCACTACCATTCCATGCAGCAAAATTAGTTCAGTGATTAATATCTAACTAAAGATTGTCACTAGACAGTAGGGTGAATGTTGAAACCTTACAGCAATATTGCTGAGCTGACATGTCCAGCCTTTATTGACACAATACCACATGCCACGGCAAGACATGTGATTCTTCTTGGTGGGAATTGGAGACACTCACATTAACCCTCTGAAAACCAGAAGTTACTCAATAACAAAGAACAAAACATGTTTCTTGAACTCAGCCAGAAACATGCAAAACATTGTTCCCCTCCCCAGTCAGTTGGAAATTGAGTAAACAGGAAACGAGTCAAATGAGAATCTGTCTTCCTCAGGAAGCTGCCCCTCCACCCTGCACAACAAGCCTGCCCATCTCCAGGTCTTCACCTCTCAGTATCCTGCTGTTGCTACTACCCAGGCTCCTGAAATTCACCACAAGGGGCTCAACAAATGCACTCTGTGTGTGGTCTGATTTGACAGACCTCCAAATATGTAATAAACAGAGCACGTGTATCTAAGGTAAACTGAAGGCAGCTTTCCTGCAGCTTTCCAAATATATATGCTGACACATAAATGACCTTGGCGCTGTATTGAAACTGCCCTGTAAACACATAAAGCATCGCTGCATATGAATTTTTAAGGGAATATACAGTTTTTAAAGAAGTGTCCCTGGAATTTTTTTTTTTTTTATAGTTGTTATGTTTCTTTAGGTTTATCAATTGCATTACACTATCAGGGGTATTCAATATGGGAGCGATAACATCGTTTTTGCGTTAATATCACACTTTTGACATTATTGCGTTAATATCGCACTTTTGACATTATTGTCATTGTCATTATTTGTCATTATCGCAGGTTTGACTTTTACACCGTATTCAATTTCAAAGACTTATCGCAGTTTTGAAAAGTCTTTGATGAAAAACGGGGATAACTTTTCACCATTGAATAGGTGTCGAAAAAAAGTGCAGAATTGGGGTTTAGGGGTGCAGGCTTAAAAAAAAATAGCCTGCACCCCTGGGAATGACATTTAAAAAAGAACTGTGTCAAAAAAAGTTTTAAAAAAATAGGGACACCCCAAAAAATGTATTTCAAAATTGGGGTGAAAAAAAAAAAAAGGGAAAAAATTGTTTAAGAATAGGGAAATAGGTTCAGGGCTATTCTGCAAGTATGCGGAAGGTGTTTTGAAGAATAGAATTATAGCAGCAGGTGCACAAATGCAGAATTTTTAAAAACAAACTTTAGGGACATCAAAATATGCTAGTACCCATTTTCATGTACCCCAAATTTGATGGGACCACTTAAAAAAACGATAAAAACAACCTAAGTGCTCTTCTGCATCACTTTTTCAATGTCGGGAAAAAAACACCTGCTGCGGCTATTTAAATCCCCGACTTTCAATTAAAGGCTAAAATGGGGCTACCCATAGTGTTCCCCCATGTTTTTACTACTTTAGGGGGGTCTTACAATTTTTTTAAGGAAAAATTCATAACTTTACGCAAATCCAACTTCGGAGTTTCCCGTTTTCGTTAATTTTATATTGAATACGGGTATAAGCGGGAGCGCGCCCGATACTTTAACGCAGGTAAAAACTCCAATATGAAACGTTAACTTCGACAGTGAAGTTAACGTTTCATATTGAATACCCCTCTATATCTTATGTCCTGCATGGTGGTTGTGATTCTTGTACTTATGTCTTGCTAAGATTTATACATGGCATTGCCAAACAGCAAGGGCACCCTACAAACTGTACTTAAACATAACCCCTATATAACGGGCGAGCCAAGTTCTGAGCTCGTTCATATGGATTCTTGCTGTCCAGTTCAGTTTAGTTACTATGAGCTAATTTTCTGCTGAACCTGTTTTCATAAATGTCCCAAATGTTTTTTGTCATCTAGTTTTTGAAGCATTCTGAATGCATGAAAACAAAATGCAGGTTGAAGAAAAAGGACACTAGGTGACATTTATAAATAGTGTTTCACTAGAATAGGGTATTGTGACCCCTTAGTAAACAGAATATAGCTGTTGTCTTAATAAATTAAAGCAAATACAGATTGACATGGGTTACAACACTTTACAAAACCTTTTCCTGTGCAACAGGTTTCAGCTGTCCCCTGCTGATTTTAATGTACATCCATATATTCATGGTGAGAGCACATTGAACTGACCTTTTTCCAGCACAGCAAACTGTATTTCAATCCATGGACACGTGGATTGCTATTCAGTCAATTAACTGAATATCTTAAATACAATGTTTTACAAATGGATATGAAAACAAAAAAGAAAATTAAAATCATGTAAAAAATGTATGGGGTCCTCTGGTTTATGTGACTGACAGTTTGCAAAAATACTCGCTAAAATTTATTAAACACACCCCAAGAAGTCAACATAGCTACACAATTGAAACAATCACGAAGACTAAAAATTAGTTGCAAAACATCCATTCATATCATATTACCAGTTACTGTGCAGAAATGTTCATATATCAAAAGCATAGATTCAAGATGACAAGACATGTAAGTGAGCACCTATTTCTAGCCAAAATGAGAGAGATGGAGATTAGTGCATAATAGAGCATCTGTCACCTTCCCTGTCTGCATCTTAAACAAATATGTGAACGGAAAATAGGTAATGTAACCAGTGGCATAAGTTCATGCCAGGCAACCCGGAGGCAAGTTATAATTTGGTGCCCCCCCCCCACCAAAAAAAAGGAAAATAAATATGTTGCATATCTATCTATCTATCTATCTGTCTGTCTGTCTGTCTGTCTGTCTGTCTGTCTGTCTGTCTGTCTGTCTGTCTGTCTGTCTGTCTATCTATCTATCTATCTATCTATCTATCCTGGGAAGAAGTGCCAAGTATTGGGCAGCCGTGACGGTACACTCTGGTCACATATTTGCAGCCCTAATTGGGGTGAATATATTGTGGCCAATGGAGGAGGTGCCCCTTCAGTGCTGCCACCCGGCGGCAAGTGCCTCCATTGTCTCCCATACTTCTGCCCGAGTGTAACATATGCTACATTCACTATGTTTTGGGCCCATTAACCACTAACTTCAAAAATCATGCTTTTACTAGTGTTTTTGTAAAACTAATAAAAGCATGTAAATGAGTCTGGGGTTTTATTTCTTAATTTTATGCAGTGCTTCAAAGAAAAAATTATAGTCAGTCCCGGACCCAGTGGAGATTTCAGTACCCTACTACATGGACACACATAGAATCACTAGGGTTAATATTATTGTCAGCAGCCAATTAACCTACTAATATGTTTTTAGATTATGGAACGAAGGTAGGGTTTTCAGGGGAAACCCATTAAAACAAGGGGAATCATACAAACTCCACACATATAACACCCTAGTGGGGATAGAACCCATGACAATGTCACCTTCCTACCTGGAACCTATTGGTGCCAACAACTTCATACCTATTAATGATGGCGGTTGGGAGCGGTGTTGTCTTTTGGATGCTGCCTGCTGTATTTCGTAATCATGGCAAGTGAATACAAGGCTCTCTTGCCACATCTAGTACTAACACTCTCACCAACTACCGTCCCAT
The DNA here is from genome assembly GCA_031769625.1 of Taudactylus pleione. Classification (NCBI taxonomy): domain Eukaryota; kingdom Metazoa; phylum Chordata; class Amphibia; order Anura; family Myobatrachidae; genus Taudactylus; species Taudactylus pleione. The sequence continues at coordinate 6,258,435 of JAUIMM010000043.1, read as the reverse complement.
CTCTCTCCTCCATTTTCTCTCCAAACTCCTTCTTTGACCCATTTCAGTCTCACTTCTGTTCTCTCCACTCCAATGAAAATGCCCTCACTAAAGTCAGCAATGACCTCCTTGCTGCCAAATCCAAGGGTCATTACTCTATGCTCATTCTCCTAGACCTCTCAGCTGCTTTTGACATTGTGTACCACCCTCTGCACATCCGTCACTCCCTTGGTCTATGTGACACTGCCCTTTTTGGCTGTCCTCTCTGGACGTTCCTTCTTGGTCTCCTCTCCTGACTCCTCTTCTCCTCCACTTCCACTTAAAGTAGGTGTTCCCCAAGGGTCTGTCCTGGGACATCTCCTATTCTCCTTCTATGTGTCCTCTGTAGGTGAACTCATCAGCTCTTTTGACCTCCAATATCATCTCTATGCTGATGATACTCAGATCTACCTTCCCTCCCCTGACCTCTCCTCCTATCTCCTAACTCGTATCTCCAACTGTCTCTCTGCTATCTCTTCCTGGATGTCCCAGTGCTTTCTTAAACTTAATATGTCTAATGGGGAGTATCTACTACGCAACATGAAAGTCTGAACGTCCAGCGTTCAGACCTTCATGTCGCCGAGGTACGGGCACCGTACTGAACGTCATTCAGTGAAGGAGCCCGAAGTCCTATCTCAGAACATGCCGAACCTGATGAGCATCATTGTCAGGTTGATGACCATGTTCTGCAGATAGTCGGGGTCGGCAAGGACCCAGCGTGCACACACATCGCTGGTCCTTGCCGGCTATCCATTAGCAGACTTTCCTAACAATCCGACCAAATCCTCCTGGTTTTGGTCGCATCGTGCAGAAAGTCTACTAATGGATAGGCCTCTTAAGACTGAGCTGATCATTTTCCCACCCTCCAAAATGACTTAATTTTAACAATTTCTTTATCAACTGACAGCACAACTATCTCCGCTTATCCTGGACTCATCCCTCTCCTTCAAACCATACATTCAGCACCTGTCTCAGTCCTGCCATTTGCATCTCAAAAATATTTCCAAGATCAGACCCTTTCTTATACAAGATGCTACTAAAATCCTTATTCACTCACTGGTCATCTCCAGATTGGATTATTGTAACCTCCTCTTATCTGGCCTCCCTGACTCCCACCTCTCTCCACTCCAATCTGTCCTCAATGCTGCTGCTTGGCTCATCTACCTCTACAAATGTTCTACATCTGCCTCCACTCTCCTATAAACCCTCCAGTGGCTCCCCTTCAGGACCCAATTCAAGGTTCTTACATGCACTTACATAGCCCTCACCCATTCCTGAACTCATCTCCCTTCACACTCCCGTCTGCCCTCTTCGCTCAACAAATGCATGGTGCCTCTCCTGCCAACTGATTATTTCCTCCCACTCCCACCTCCAAGATTTTGCCCGTGCTGCTCCCTACCTCTGGAACTCTCTCCCTCTCCCCTTCTGACTCTCCACCTCTCTTAAAACCTTCAAAAAAGCTCTCAAGACTCACTACTTCATCAAAGCCTTCCAGCTCTCATCCTAACCCACTGCAACAAGCTCCTTTCCCTCCCTGTCTACCCTTTTGTGTCACGCCTGTTTGTCTGCCCCTCCCCATTAGAATGTAAGCTCTCATGAGCGGGGCCCTCTACCCTCTTGTGCTTCACCTTACTCATACCTTCATCTACTCCTCACTCCCCAATTGGGGACCTATCACGTAGTTGCTTATTTGAGTGTTATGATCACTAATGCTGCAATTTATATACACCTTGTCCTACTTTGTATTGTATTGTACTGTAAGTCACTGGTTTCTTATTCACTTATCTATGTACTTTGTAAGGCGCTGCAGAACACTTGTGGCGCCATATAAATAAAGAATGATAATAATAATAATCTGCTGCACCACTTTGAAAATCCCTACACTGACTGCCCATGTCTTCCACAATCTAGTTCAAATTACTCACCACTACCTACAAAGCCCTCAACACCACTATCAATCCATACATATCAAATATCATCTAAAAAATACTCTTATGGTGCATACACACGATCAGATTTTTTCTTCAGATATGGACGATAACGATTTAAAAATCGTTCAGTCGTTCATATCTGATGAAAAATCGTTCATATCTGACATGCCTGAACGATGGACGATCAACGATGCGCGTTCCCGTTTGTCAGATAACGATATCTGACATCTGATGGGTTTGCAGTCAGACTTGGACGATTCCATTCATTTTAATGCAGTCAAAAATCGTTCAATCGTTCAAATCGTTCAAATCGTTCAAAACTTTGGTCAAATCGTCCAAATCGTTCAAATCGTTTAATCGTTCAGTCGTTCATCTGACAAATCTGACAAGTCTGACAAATCTGACCGTGTGTACGCTCCATTAGACCTATCTCTGAGCGGCAACTTGCTTTGTCTCTGGTAACTACCTCTTTCTCCCATGCTGCTACCCACTTACGGAATTCTATATCAAGCTGATCAGACTCTGCCACAGACTGCTGTCTGAAAACACATCACTTTTTTTTTAGAGCTTACTCGACTTTCACTTATACTATTAATACCCCACATTTATGTCCTTGCACAACTGTTCCTTTCTCCACTCTGGGCCACACTAGCTCCTCTTGTATGTATCTGTATTAGTGTTCCCCCAGTGTCCAACACTGTGGAACCATACGTATTAACAATAACAATAAATTGTCAAACCCTGTTAACATACCACATTGCAACTATCTGCGTGAGAAAGGGTCCCTAATTATGTGCCAAACTCAGAGGTGGAAAACACACACAACTATTAAGAAGCCTGCTGACTCACACATCAGGTCATGACCCAGTCACAAATCAATTTAACAAACTGCCCAGAATCTAATATCTCACAGAATCTTTCCCTTGTGATTTCCTGCTTAGAGTTCATATCTATTTTCCCCTTTGTCTTCTGTACAGATATATGCTAATTACACACTGTAATAATGTGTATATGTGAAATTGTTTATTTATTTATATTAGTCTATAATTATGTAACAGTTTGTCATTTTTATGTTACTGAACCCTTGTGGCACCATACAGTATAAATAGAAGCTAAAAATAATAGCTATCATATTTAAGATTGTATCCTTAAAATGGCAAATCAGTCCAGAATCGGTATGAATGGCCAGCTGACGGGATAACGACAGCGGTATCCCGATCTGCAATATCCCTACTCTCTACTAGTCTCTACTGTGGGGCATAATGTATAAGGGGCACTACTACTGTGAGGCATAAGGGCACTACTACTGCGTCGCATAATGTTTGTAAGGAGTACAACTGTGGCATAACATGAATGTGGGGGCCTTAAAAATTTTGCTATGGGACCCACAAAGTTCTAGTTATGCCCCTGTGACCACAAATGCCCAGAAGTATGTAATTCCACACCGAATTAGGAGGTGGGGGCGGTCTAGGGTGCACAGGGGGATGACCTAAGTGGAGACCGATTTCCTCATGGACAACTTTTACGTGGCCCTTTTGCGTGTCATGTCAAAACAAAATCAGGAGACAAAAACTTAAAAAAAAAATGTTGTCTACAAGACAATCTGAAAAGACCATTGTTAAAAAACATTATAGCCGTAAATTAAAAATTGTTCCTGTGTGAAGCCAGGGCGGGTTGCTAGTGTATATGTGATTGTATGTATGTGTATATATGCAAGGGCGTGGGAACGATTTTATGTTTGGGGGGCAACATAAAATCATTCCGGCGCCCATCCGCCCCCACTCTCCTCTCTCCCTGTTTTTTACCTAAGCAGCGGCCATGGGCAGTCAGGGGCTGTGCTTTATAGCAATAGGCTGCACGGCCCCTGCACCACACGTAGGAGGAGGTGTAATGTGTGGTCTTGTAACTTAAAGACCGCACATTACACCTCCTCCATGTGGTGCAGGGGCCGTGCAGTCTATTCCTATAAATAGGACTGCTGGCAGCTCCTTTCTAATGTTTGGGGGACAGCGAGCTTCCCCCTTACCCACCCTCCCCCGTTCTGACTCTCATGTATTTATGTGTGAATGTATATATGGTTATGTGTGTTTGTATGCATACCCCTCAGCCACCTCGATTTTGGTAGGGCTGTCTTGCACTTCAGAGGGAAAGGTAGGGTGGGAACTCTCTCATCTGCTGTGCGAGGCTGGGGTAGTGTGACATGAAATGGAGACGTAAAGTGTGACCATGACTTCATTTCATGTGCACGCCATGGCTTGCACACGAGAACCCAATCCCCGTGTCCCAAATGATGCTCTTTAGGGACCCCCAGTCATAAATGCCCCAGGCCCCCCAAAGCCTTAATCCAGCTCTGGTTCCACGGGGCTGGTGGGAGGAGCCTGGGAGAAGCGGGTCTAGGTTCTGGTGTAGAAGCCTTATGGTTGCAGTTAGTTACCCTCCCACAATGCAGTGGGAGGAGTCAGTTAGTTTCAGTCAGGCACATGCCACTGCCCACTTTTGCTCCCAAATAAGAGAACACATGCTAATGCCACGTACCGACTAGACGAAATGCTCCCATGAGCGATACCGTCTAGTGTTTCCCCTACAGTGCCGGGCTCAATGATGTTAACTGCATTGAGCACACACACTGAACAATATCGTTAATGATATCGTTCAGTGCCAGCACCCTCCCTCATCCCTGAACATGCACAACCTGACGATATCGTCAGGTTGTATTGCATGTTCAGGCGATGAGCGGCATCTTCAATGGCCCGCGGGAGTGCGCATCGTTGGTCGTACACACTGGATGATATTGGATGCGATGAACGATATCAATATTGTTATCGTTCAAATCATCCAATTTACCGTCTAGTGTGTCCGTGGCTTAAGACAATGCAGAATTAAATAATCTTGAAATGTATCTTTGATATTATCAGTGTAGCACACTTGTCCTATTCCTCTTCTGCCTTCAGAAGTATGTTATTAGATACAATGAAATGCCACACTGTAAGAAGAACAATCACACTGTAAGCAGAACATGCACAAAGTGGCCATTTCCCTTTCACAAAGGTAAGACATGTGCAGGACATGTTGGTATGTCTGTTTCTAGCTGTGTACATCTGTAGTTTACAGTGCTTTATATTAATAGATTAGATTAGATTAGTCTGGGCATCCTTTAGGCTGTTTGGTCTTAGTCAGTGTAGTGCGGACCTCAGTGAGTGTGGTCCACTCTTCACTCGTACTACCTGGCTGCGGTGTGTTTGTTTTAGCAGCCAATGAGAGTCAGACAGACTCTCATTGGCTGCTGCACCCATTCGAAATGGAATAGAAAGGAATGTTCCCAGAATGAAGAGAAACGGTGGTGTGTCACGTTGACACTCCCCCATTTTTCAGTGACCACGTCCCTTGTGGCATGTGACCACACCCACTTTTCAGGCACACAAACATGGAGGGGGGGCTCCATTTTTCATCTTGCCCTTTGCTCTAAATACCCTAGTTATGCCACTGCCTAGGGCACCACTCTGTAGGCAGTTGAGAATCAAATGAAGACCTGATTCATTTGTTGGTGGCAGCAGGTACAGAGATTCATTAAAGAAGCTTATTATTTATCCAGCCATACCGAGGTTGTGTTGATGAGTTCTTAGAATGACTACCAGATGTGACCATATAACGTACCACTAAAACTTTTACTTTATGTACATCGGGGGAGATGTACGAAGCCCAGAAACGGTATCAGCGCACGTTATGTGCGCTGATACCGCTTCTCCCCGATGTATGATCGGGGGTCTGGGCGGTAAAGACAGGGGCGCTGTATCTGTCAGTGTGTACCCAGTCTTAGTCTCTACATGCGAATCATTAAAACAAGATCAGCATTTATGGATAAAAGGCCCCCTGGCACAAATGGCATTGGTCATAGTGTGTATCTGATGAAAAGCTCCGAAAATAATGACCAAAGAGCAAAGAGACCAAAGATAAAACTAAAGATAAAGTTATGGACATGCACAAGATAGGAAAAGGCTACAAAATAATATTAATCCCGTAAGACCTGACGATTTGGAGCAACTTAACTGGTACATAAAGGCACCGCACGAGTTAACCAGTGGTGGAGTTAACCACCTTTCACAGTTTGTGATTTGATCTAAAGTCTGAGACCCGATTGTATCACCGGTAACTATCTAAACTTTCTATGAAAGCTGTAAATTTTCTTCTCTGCAGGTGGCTCCTCTACTGAGAGGAGATTTAACAGCGGTGGGTTTTTCTGATGATTTTTTCTCATTTACCCTGCACAATCTAAACCATTGTTTTCTATCAGAGAGGTCTATGTGCTATTGGACTGATACCTGTTATATATAAAAAATCCCTCTGTGACTGATCATTGTATACAGTCAAACTCAACCAGTTCCTTAATGTTCACGAAATTGGAGGATTAATTCCCCTATAACATGAACTGGCAACAGTGTTTCATAACATTGGTACAAACTGGCAATAGTGCTTCATACTAGTGCTGATCTAACAATTAGGGTTACACAGGTTCAGTTTTTCCACGGAAGTGATACCAAGTGGTTTGCACTTCCATTATACTTTACTTTTAATACATTTGTATATTTGTATGTAATTTAATTGCCATTTATTTTTCTTTATTAATTTTCATTTTTTTATAGCTTTTTCTTTGTTTTCTCTGGGTCTTATTTTTACTGTATTTATTTAATTGATTATTTTAAAGTCCTATCCTTTATTCCCTTCTTTTTTTTATCTATTAATTAAATATTAAGTTGTCTTTATTATCTATTCAAGTGTATTAATTAGGACTTCTTTGAATTTGCGCTCCATATTTGTGTCCTACATGTCTATATTTTAAGAGGGTCAGCTCCTCTATTGGTAGCAGCATTCATTTAGGGTCCAAATTAAGGTTTTAATCAAAATACTTTATTCTTTCCTTTATTGGTATAGCGCCCCCTCTGTGTGTTTTTTTATAGTAATTACCATGTGACTGATCTGCAGTGACAATGTATTGGTTGCCATCCACCTGCCGCATCATTTCTCCCCTGCACCACGTGATGTTTGTTTACACCACGTGAGTGGGCTTTGGAGACACGCGGCAGGTAAACACCACACTGTAACTTTCTGATGCTATGTACAATCTTTTTTTTCCTTTACAATCTATTTCAGTGATTTTCAACCTTTTTTAACTCGCGGCACACTACACAAGATTTTAAAATTGCCAAGGCACACTATCCGGCGATGCGGTGTGCGCGGACTATGAAAAAACACACTACATTAGTTCCCACAGGAACAAAACACACTACATTGGCCCCCATAAGAATAAAAAACACACTACATTGGCCCCCACAAGAATAAAACAATCCCATTGGCTGGCCTAACAGAAAATAAAAACCACATTGCTCCCCACAAAAAAAACAACCATACCACATTGCGCCCCACAGAATTGCTCCCCACAGAAAAAGAAACCTATGGCTGGCCCCACAGAAACAAAAAACAAAACACATTGTTCCCAACTAAATAGCCAAATATATGACTGGATAACATATGGCTGGTTCTCACTAAAAAAAATGACATGACTGGTTCCCACGAAAAAATAAACTATGGCTGGTACCCACGAAGAAGAAAAAAATGTCTGGTCCCCACAAAACCCACATTTCTTCCCCCCTTGTCACTCACACTGCAGCAGGATCGCGTGCGGGCGGGCTTCCAGGCAGGCTGCGCGGGCTGGCTGATTGGCGCAGGGCGTTGGCTGGCAGAGCGGGCTGGAGGGCATTGGACAACGTGGCGTACGTGACCTGTGATGTCACGCCGCCGCATCTTTGCAGGTCACTACCCGGTCGCGCCTGAGTCTCCCAGAGGAGCTCAGCAGCCCGGGATGCTGAAGTACAGTAAAATGTGCCCGGTGGCTCTGACAGCCCCGCGGCACACTTCACAACCGGCCACGGCACACTAGTGTGCCGCGGCACACCGGTTGAAAACCGCTGATCTATTTTGATAGGTCTGTCTCCGATTACTGATTACATTAAGTGGCTGCATTATACTATTTTTTGATATGTATTGTATGCTTAAATTCCAAATGCTTAACAGCTGCTAATCAGCAGCTATCTTAGAAAGCCCATATAAAAAGGGTCCCAACATAAGTCCAACACTACCTTTTGATAAAGCTGTGACTGCACACAGCGAAACGCATCAAGAGACTATTTGACACTCTCTCCACCACTCGAAACCCAACGAGATCCTCTATTTGTTCACGGATGTTTCCTGCACTACCATCTGCAGTTTGGATCCGTGCTAGAAAGAACTGTGCTATTCCTAAACCCCACACTGGTGTCTCCAACTATCTACAATACCAGTGAACTGAACCTGCACTACAGAGATTTATGATAGAGAACACCATATACCATTAAATCAGACTGGTGACATATGGAAATATTATACCTACAAAGGCCTCGCTAGCATTGGCAACAAGGACTACCAATAATACAGCCACTGGATATGGTAACTATCATCATATGTGGGTTTAAGATTCATATAGCACCATGAGACTGCTTTCCCTAGATGGACTAAACACTACAGCTGAGTTTGAGTGTACATGCAAAGTGGATTGATTGATTTCTTATTTTATTTTCTATTCCATTTTTATTGTGCCATGTAATTTATTTTATTTGGATAAACCATGTGCAATATGTTTCTAGTATTGTGATTTTATATGGATTTATATAATTAAATATTTGTATCTATATATGTCAATGGAGTTTGTATATTGATTAGAGCGCTTTATTCATCTCTATTTTCTCTGTACCATCTAGACACTGCCTAGACAAGGTTGTCCTTTTGAAGGAGCTACAGAGGTCAGTGGCTGAGACTGGAGTGAAGGTACAACAGTAAAGCATCTTAAGAACTCTGCATACAATTGGCCTGTATAGTAGAGTGGCTAGAAAGAAGTAAATACTGAAGAAAACCGCCTCTAGTTGTTTCTGGAGTTTGCCAGAAAACATCATGTGGGATAAAGTTTTGAGGTCAGATGACAGCAAAATGGGGGCCAAAAATGTAGCTTTTTGGTCGCAATTCAAAACAGCTTGTATGGTGAAAACCAAACACTGCCCATTCCACTGCAAATACCATCCCAACAGAGAAGTATGGGGGTGGCAGCAAGAACCTATGGATGGTGCAAAGTACAGAGTGATGATGCAAGAAGACAACCTGCTTTAGTCTGCTAGAAGACTATGAGCAGGATGCATGATGCATCGCACTCGCGTAGTATTCCGCTGGTCATCGCATGCATGCCGGCATTGGTAACCCCGGTAAGAATGATGATCCCTGCAAAGGACCGCTCTGTCGGTAAGAGCGGCCCTTTGCAGTGGAGGGGCTTCAAGGTCTATGACCCAGAAGCCCCACAGGTCATACATGCCTACCCTCCCGGTTTTCGCTGGAGGCCCCCGATTTTTCGGGTAACCCCCCACACCCCCGGAAGGGTAGGCATTTCTCCCACATTCTGCCCACTTCCTAGTGAAGTGGGAAGAATTAGGAGAATACCCGCGGCAATCGCGGGTCCCAGTGAAGGGGGCGGGGCTTAAGCTGTGATTCTGCACGAATCACAGCATTTGGCCCCGCCCCCTATGTAAATTGTGCCCAATCGCGGTAATTTTACCGCGAGGGGGCGGGGCTTAATGACGCGATTTGTCAAGCCGCGCCCCCGTCGGCCCCCTGCTGCTTTTCTTACCCGGGCTTCTCCCGGGAAGAGAATATTAAAGGTAGGCAACCCTGCCACAGGTGTCTTTCTGCGCATGCGCAGAAGGACACATGCACAGCGGGAGGTGCTGGGAGGGATCCGATTGGATCCCTCTATCAGCACTCTGCGAAGAGAAGCCCATAGGAAGATGATGTTACCCATTGCAGCCAAGTCCCGGAGAGCATCCCGCCCTAAAGCTTGGGAGAAAGTTTACCTTTCTGCAGGGTAATGATCAAAGCAACACTGGTGTGCTTAAAAAAGAAGAGGTGAATATTCTACAATGGCCATGTCAAAGTCCATATATCAAGTCAATTGAGAATCTGTGGCACTATTTGAAAATTGTAGTCCACAAGCATCATCCAACCAACCTGAACAACCTGGAGCATATAAAAGCCAGAAAGAATGGGCAAAAATCACTTTCAAACAGTGTGCAAATCTGGTAGAAGCCTACCCTAATATATACAGATGTACTGTATTTGCAGCAAAATGTTGTTCGACCAATTATTAGTCTGCATGGTGTGGAAAACTTACTGTATGAAAGCAGGATTTTTCAGTGTTTTTTTATAAACTGCTGACACATAATGAATGATGAGTTTAAAAGTTTACTTTTAGAGCCTACTGGTCTACAATAAAAATACTGTATGTGTCATTTGTAATGCAGACAAATATGTTGACTGTTTAGGGGGTTGAATATTTTGGGCAGGGCCCGATTGAGGGCTACATGGGCCTGGAGCTGAAAATGATCCAGGGCCTATTATGAGAAGCAGATGAGGTGTGACCAGTGCTGTGTGGTGTGGCCAGAGCCACATGGGCATATACACACTCTATAATCTCAGCCCCAATGTCTTCATAAATATGTAAAAGAAAAAAAATGCATTATTCTGTGAGGTAAATAGAAATACAATTTTACTACTGATTTATGGCTGACCGTGTGGAGAGTAGATGGTCAGTCAACGTCCTGCTGTCATGATGATGGGCCTATTTTTATTTGGAGGCCTGGAGCTGTAGCTCCATCCGCCCCATTGTTAATCTGGCCCTGATTTTGGGAATCCACTGTAAATGCCCTTACTCACCTCCACTATCATCCACTAAAGGCCTAATAAATAATTTATTTCAAACTTCCAAAGTTTATTTCCCCAGTAGGCTATATCTAATTAAGTACATCATAAAATTGATACATGAACTCTCAGGTGTCCTATTTATTTATTTTTTCTTAATTTTTCCTCCTTCACATTTCACGTCATATGACATACGCACCGTCAGTCAGTACCACATCCCGAAGTTTTTCCAGACGTTCTGCAAATCTTGCAACATCTCCAAGAAGCTGTGAGATGTCCTCCACCTCAATGAAGGGTCCTTCTCCACTTTCAGGGGGGCTTGGAGCTCCTGTTGGTTTGCTGGCTTTGCTTCTAGAGGATGTAAGGGGGATCCCTGCAGCACTGGCATGACGACTTAAACTTGTCGGTCTCTTAAGGGTTCCAGAGGACACAGGGCTACTACTCAGTGTTGTGCTTGGGGTCACTTCATTGGAGGGCTCACTAGTATCCTTTCGAGGGACATCCTTAAAGAAAAAGTTAAAGTTGGAGCAGAATTAAAATTATGTTTTATTATAATAAGACTTAAAATTAATGAATAAATTCCACCCTCAAAAGAAGAATATGTGGATCAATTCCAATTTTCTTTTATAACAAAAGTCACTTTCTTCTCTCAACACACAATTTCCATCTCTATTCCCTGTCCCTTAAGTTCTTTATCAACCCAGCATTTCTGTCTCTAGATTAGGGGTGGGCAATAAGCGGCCTCCCAGATGTTGTAGAACTACACATCCCAGCATGCACTGCAACAGTTTTGGTATTTGGCCATGCTAAAACTGTAGTAAGGCATGCTGGGATTTGTAGTTAATCAACAGCTGGAGGGTCGCTTATTGCCCACCCCTGCTCTAGATGAAAAAATATGTGAGACAAGTACTGAAAATGTTCACTTTAACACTGTCTATACTTTCTGTGGACCATATCGAGGGACATTATACTATAAGAAGGCATTCTATCATTTGCCCCCATATGACCATATTTACAGCCTACAGACATGCAATGTTGCCAGCTATCAAATATATTTTAAAAAAATGCACAGATAGAAAGAAAACTGTCAGCTTTAGCTCTTCTTCTTTAGTAGTTGCCTTATAAATGTTAGAGTAAACTCTCATCGATAAAGAAAGAATAGTGACCTTTTTACTGAAGTTTTCCTTCATTTTTAAACTCTACATATAGACATTGACAGGGGCGTATTAAGAGAGGAGGGGGCCCATGTGCACAGTCTCTGTCTGTCTGTCCCTATGCGGCGCATGCGCAAAATGCCAGGAAAATGGCCGCCGCACTATTTTCCTGGTGACTTGTGCAGTACTGCTACTGCCGATAGGGGACTCCGGAGTGGTTAGTATTGAAAATATGGGTGCAGTATGGGTGCCCCTGGAACCAGGGGTCTGTGTGTACCGCACACCTTGCACCCATTATAAATACTCCACTGGACATTAAATTGTTCTCTTTTATTACCATTCCCATATTGAATTACCTAATCATTTACATATTAGAGTTGTCTAAAACACTGGGTTCTATCAATCAACTTTGTACATAATCAGGGGTAACTTTCCGTTTGTATTGCTGCTTTCACAGTGACAATACTTGGATACTACCAATATTTATCAATTCTTACCTGACTGATAACCATTGTTCGGCGGAACCCCTTCTCTTATTTGCCAACAGCCTGACGATGCCGGAGAAAAGTTAACGTGAAACGCACATGCAATGGCTGATATCTGTACATACAGTGCCTTGCAAAAGTATTCACCCCCCCTTGGCTTTTTACCTTTTTTCTTACATTACAACCTGTAGTTTTTTGTGGGGGTTTTGTATTTGAATTTTATGTGATGGATCTGCACAAGAGAGTCTAATTTGATGAAGTGAAATGAGAAAAATATACTATATATAAAAAAGAATCTTTATAAATAAAATTCTGAAAACTGGCATGTGCATATGTAATCACCCCCTTTGCTATGAAGCCCCTCAAAAGTTCTGGTGCAACCAATTACCTTCAGAAGTCACATAATTAGTGAAATGAAGTCCACCTGTGTGAAATCTAAGTGTCACATGATCTGTCAGTATAAACACAGCTTTTCTGAAAGGCCCCAGAGGCTGCAACACCACTAAGCAAGAGGCATCACACCATGAAGACCAAGGAGCTCTCCAAACAAGTCAGGGACAAAGTTGTTGAGAAGTACAATTCTGGGTTGGGTTATAAAAAAATATCCAAATCTTTGATGATCCCCCGAAGCACCATCAAATCCATCATCATCAAATGGAAAGAACATGGTACCACAACAAACCTGCCAATAAAGGGCCGCCCACCAAAACTCACAGACCGGGCAAGGAGGGCATTAATCAGAGAGGCAGCACAGAGACCAAAGGTAACCCTGAAGGAGCTGCAGAGTTCCACAGCAGAGACTGGTGTATCTGTGCATATGACCACAATAAGCCGTACACTCCATAAAGCTGGGCTTTATGGAAGAGTGGCCAGAAAAAAGCCATTACTTAGTGATAAAAATAAGAAGACACGATTTGAGTGTGCCAAAAGGCATGTGGGCGACTCCCCAAATGTATGGAGGAAGGTGCTCTGGTCAGGTGAGACTAAAATATAACTTTTCGGCCACCAAGAAAAACACTATGTCTGGCACAAACCCAACACATCCCATCACCCCAAGAACACCATCCCCACAGTGAAACATGGTGAGGATGTTTTTCAGCAGCAGGGACTGGGAAACTGATTTGAGTCAAGGGAAAGATGGATGGTGCTAAATACTGGGATATTCTAGAGCAAAACCTGTTTCAGTCTGCTTGTGATTTGAGACTGGGACAGAGGTTCACCTTCCAGCAGGACAATGACCTGAAGCATATTGCTAAAGCAACACTCGAGTGGTTTAAGGGGAAACATTTAAATGTGTTGGAATGGCCTAGTCAAAGCCCAGATCTCAATCCAATTGAGAATCTGTGGTCAGACTTGAGGATTGCTGTTCACAAGTGGAAACCATCCAACATGAAGGATCTGGAGCAGTTTTGCCTTGAGGAATGGGCAAAAATCCCAGGGGCAAGATGTGGCAAGCTCATAGAGACTTATCCAAAGCGACTTGCAGCTGTAATTGCCACAAAAGGTGGCTCGACAAAGTACTGACTTTAGAGGGGTGAATAGTTATGCACGCCAAAGTTTTATGTTGTGTTGTCCTAAATGTTGTTTGATTCACAATATTACAGAAAAACACAACTTCACAGTTGTAGGCATGTTCTGTGAATGAAATGATGCACACCTTCAAACAATCCATTTTAATTCCAGGTTGTGAGGCAACAAAACATGAAAAATGCAAAGGGGGGGTGAATATTTTTGTAAGGCACTGTAGGCATAGTTGTCCAACCTGGCTGGGATCCAGCTAAGTATTTCTGGTATCGCTGGACCCTATAGAGTCAGTTGTCCCCATAGAGGTCCATTGGGATGGCGATGGTAAATAGGTTAAGGCAAGAGAAATATCTGTTTTTATAAATTGAACAAAGCAGTGAAGGGTCATTTTCCAGCAGTTTTGTTGGAAAATAGGCTCTTCACTGCTTGATAACTAGAAGCCACTATCTGAGGTAATATGTCAGATTACTAATTACTAGAGATGAGCGGTTCGGATTCTGTGGAATCCGAACCGCTCCGAACATTGGGGATCCGAGTCCACCCGAACCCTGTTCGGGTGTTCACCGCCTGACTCGGATCCCCGTTCGGGGCCGAACGGCGGCCGCCTGATGTCGGATTCTCACTAGAGAATCCGACATCAGGTCTCCTCGCGTGTAGGGCAGAGCGCAGTGATAGCGCTCTGCCCTACACAGACACAGACACACAGCCGCCAGCGGCAGCTGTGTGTTTGTTACAGCAGCCAATGAGAGTCACACAGACTCTCATTGGCTGCTGCACGGAGGGAGCCGGCTGGAGCTCACACATGAGCTCCGTCTTCCGGCTCCCTCCTCAGCGTGTGACAGAGCGGACGGCGCGGGAGCGGGGATACAGGTAAGTTTTTTTTTTTTTTTTTTTTTACTTGTCAAAGGTCCGGGGGCGCTACTGGGGGGGGGGGTCTGCACTACTGGGTGGGTCTGCTACTGGGGGGGGGCTATACTACTGGGGGGGCCATACTACAGAGGGGCCTGCTACTGGGGGGGCTATACTACTGGGGGGGGGGGTCTGCACTACTGGGGGGGGGTCTGCTACTGGGGGAGGCAATACTACTGGGGGGGCCATACTACAGAGGGGCCTGCTACTGGGGGGGGCTATACTACTGGGGGGGGGTCTGCTACTGGGGGGGCCATACTACTGGGGGGGCCTACTACAGGGGGGGCCATACTACAGGGGGGGCCCATACTACAGGGGGGGCTACTACTGGAGCAGCCTACTACTGGGGGGGCCTGCTACTGGGGCAGCCTACTACTGGGGGAGCCATACTACTGGGGGGGCATACTACTGGGTGGCATGCTAATGGGGGGCATACTACTGGGGGGGCCTGCTAATGGGGGACATACTACTGGGGGGGCCTGCTAATGGGGGGCATACTACTGGGGAGCATTCAACTGGGGGCACTGCATAGTGGACCGTACTACTAAGGGGACTGCATAGGGGGCACCACTGCTGGGGGACATTGTGTAAGGGACACCGCTACTGTGGGCATTGTGTAAAAGGGTCACTACTGTGGGCATTGTGTAAAAGGGGCACTACTGTGTGTCGTAACATAAATAAGAGACACTACTTTATGGTGTAATGTGAATCAGGCCCTATGTGCGGTGTAATGCTAATAAGATTGTGCACTGTGACTCCTAGGGCCGTAGCCCACTTTGTAAACAAGTACTGTGACTCTGCTGGCCGTACCCCACTGGGTGGGTGCACTACTTTTCATTTCTGCCACTGCTGTGTGGCAATGTGTCATAGATGTGCTTTATACTGTGGTGTCTGTGTCGTTGTGCCGCTGCTTTGTCGCTTAGTAACCAGTCAGCTCACTGCAACCTTTGGCCAATAATGTTGAAAACAATATTATAAGCTGTGATATGGTCTAAATTGACTGGAAATTAATGTTATTGAGGTTAATAATACTCTAGGAAGAAAAAAAAGACCAATTTATGTGATTTTAGCTTTTTTTGTCAATTTTTGTAAAAAAATCCAAATCCAAATCCAAATCCAAATCCAAAGCCAGTCACCGCAGTTTGGCAAATCCAAATCCAAATCCAAAGCCGGACGACGAATTAGAACCAAATCCAAATCCAAATCCGGCAAAAATGGTCCGGCGCACATCCCTACTTTTTACACATTGCACTGCCACATAAATATGTTTACAAGGTATAAGGAGACAAGACAATAAACCGTCAATCTTTATGCCGCCATTCATGTCGCTCCTGATATCAGTATTGCAAGTCGCAACATTTCCTCATTCCAGGAGGGAGTAAATTACCCCGGGCCTCACCCCTTTACATTGCTAAACATACTATGCTTTCCAAGCTGCTATCTATATAACGCTCATATACATTGCCACGCTGACCTAGTATATGAGTGTAAATGACGTTTATAATTATTATTACAGCCGTGGGCTGATGATTGACAGAGTGGCATTCTAGGAAAAGATAACAATAACAGAAGAACGAAAATAACAGGTAAACGATCCTGTACACACACGTTTATACTGAAGTAGGTGTGTAAGTAAAAATGCCTGCAGGCGCTTATTGCCCACCCCTGCCCCAGCCCATGATGGCGATCAGGTGCACGCATAACATTTTGATAGAAGGGGTACCTTTGCTTTATACTACAATGTTGTTGATTTGTTGTGTATATATATATATAGCTGATGCTGACTGTCACGCAACTCCGTATACAACCGCAACAGGTGAATTTTATCAAAGTTAATTTGAGGTAAATTCCCCGAAAACACCTGTTTTCGGGGGTTTACCTCAAATACTAAGGTAATAGCTAGATCCCTTTCCGTAGATTGAGCATGACGTCATCAGTAGTGTCCAACGTCATTCCCTACAATCCAAGTGGGCATAGAGGGGGAATATAACCATGTGGCGAGCATAGCGAGCCCGCGAGGGGTTAACTTTCTTATTTTGGTGCACTGTGTGGGCAGGAAACTACACCTCCTCCCTCAGTGCACGTCACTTCCAGATACAATGGGGGAGATGTATTAACGGCGACATCGCCGATGCGGTACATCCCCCTTGACTTCGCGTACATACCGCGCTTCATTACCGCGGTTTGTACCAAGGATTTCGCAAAGGACAGCTCTCTCGATGAGAGCTGTCCTTTGCGATGCTGCCGGGTAGAGGGACTTCCGGGTTGAACACCCAGAAGTCCTTCTGCGCATGCGCATCTCTGATACCTGCTGCGATCCCTCCATAGCCGCCGGCAGCCGCCTCCAACATAGGTTTCTATGGGGGATGCGATGCTGCCAAATGCATCAATATCGGAAATGCGAAGCATTCCCGATATTGGCACCAGCAGCTAACGCCATCTGAAGATAGCGTTAGCCGCTGTAGTCTATGGGTACTTACAGCATGTCAGCCGGCGGTGGGATCTCACGGATCCCTCCGCCGGCAATGGGCGCCGCTCATGTGCAGTCCACTGGACTGCGCGTGCGCAGCAGCCTCGCATTCACTCCGGCCAGATCGCACTGCACTCCGGCCTTTCGGAGCCCGTCTCCCTGCATGTGCCGGTACATACATTCAGCTGCTATGATCGCATTTTGCAATGCGATCATGGGCGGTACTGGATGCCTTATTCTCATTAATAAATGGGTGTGTGTGTATGCGCTGTAGCGAACATACACACATTGGTGGATCTCTGGGAGATTCGGAGTCAGACGGATCCCTCCCATTTCACCGTGAAATGGGTTCTTATAGGCGACAGTTAAATGCCAACTGGGTGTCCAGATGGAAGAAAACCATCCCGTGGGAGTGTCATGGAGGTTGCACTCTATTACGTGTGATGCCGTATGCCGGAATGTCGGGGGGGGGGGGGGTGCATATTTAAGATGGATCTCTTGCACCCAACTTGGTTTAGGGCTACAGTAAGTGCCGATACTGCGACTGTGGACTGGAAAACTATGAGCGGCTAGATGCGTACACCCAGACATGAGTATAGCGGCTTTAGCATTACCAAAATATCAGCGTTCTGAATGCGGCCGCCTACGGAGCTGCACGCGATTCAGAATCAGGCCCGGTATGTGTTCCTATTACGTGTACAAACTGCTTTCAAAAAGTCTCAAACCGTACGGTTTCGCTGTGCGAATGGGATGGAGAGAGCGAGACCTTGTGCAATGCTAGAATTATAGTGCCATAGTTTCTTAGGCTCTTCATAATTCATTTCCCTCTTCTTAATTAATTAAGCCAGACACACCGCGATGCAATCGTTTTTAGAATTGTTGATGGACTGAGGCGAGTGTGGACGATAATGAATCCCATACAATCAAATATTCGCTTGATAACTTTGGATCGGGTAAGAAAATGTCCGTCCAAACGGATAAGAAGGTGATCGATGACTGTGTTTATAATTTTATGATTAATGATCCTACAAATGTACAATATCGCTTATGCGCTGCTAGCGTGTTTCTGGTCTATTGCGTTGTGCATGAAGCCTTTATTTATTCATCCGCTTTTGATTGGATTTTAAAAGATCAGATTGTAACGCCATATTTGCCTTACTATAATATATAGACCTTTAAGTTGTAGCCATGATCACTGTGCACCAGACCGCTATGTGACTGCACCTCACCCGCCTCCGCACTGCTGATCCATATTGTGTTTGTAGCCCAACAACTGACTCAGAACTTATAGTAACTGGAGAACTCATTAGCGCAGCCTCAGTAATGTTACTGGGGGACAGGGGAACTTTAGACCAAAGAAGCCGGAAGCTTGGACCCATTCAGATGTTTTTGCAAAATGGTTTCATTTGGGCAGACAACCGTAATAGGAAAAGCAAATGAAAAGCTAGATACGTCTTCCATACGAGTAGATGACCTTCAAGTTTACAGGACACAGCTAAGTGACCCCCGTAAAGTGCTCGCCCACAGCATTAGTCCATTAATGGAAAAAAAAATTGTTTTAAAATAACATGGACCAGAGTGAAAGTTGAAAGCCCCACTAGTGCATGGATCCCTGATGAAATGCACTGGAGCATGAAGCTAGAAATGGAAGCAATGGGACGTTGGAGTAATCCCAAGGCCCATGACCGCACAGGAGATATTATTCTTAAACAAGGATGGGACCTACTCGACCACCAGTCAGGCTGTCAGGCTTTGTATGTCACTTTGTGCAGACATAAATGTACCTGAGTGACTGGGGCACAGTGTCTGGAGATAACTACTTCCTGTGAGGATACAAAGCCAATATAACTCATTCTCTTGTGTAACCTCTCTGGAATGGGAACTCCCACGGGCAGCGACATCTCTGAGACTTCTCCTAGTTTGGTTACTCATATCTTTTGCTGCTCCTTGTTAGGCACAACAGGACGTATCGGAAGCTCCATATACATGTCCAATAGAAGTATCTTTAAGAAGTCAAACTACTACTGTTAATCTGGGTATACATTGGGTAAACCCTGCCAGCAGCCAGATCATTAACCAGTTTGACCACATGTCCCACAGGCCCGGTAATGAAGATATCAATTTTAATTAGGTTCATTATCATATCAACCATGCTGTTGTTTCGGGCCCCCACATGCAGTATTATCAGGATATCGTAGGGGTTGTGGCCACAATTATTGTACTTTGGCCTTCCATTTGGCTGATAGTGACAGCAGAGAGGGACATAGGCCCTCATTCAGAGCCGTACGCTCTGAGCAGAGCGCACGCTCTGAATGAGGGCCGGCCTCCATGAAAATGGAGCGTCCTTCTGGAAGCTCGTATAGCTGTGGGTCACCACCCACAGGCTATACGAGCGTGCATTTTGATGGCCGCGATGGTCGTGACCATCGCGACCATCGAAATTGCGAGCCGGAGCCTGCGGTTGAGGTTTTCAACCGCAAGCTCCGGAGTGATTTTGGCTCTATCAGAGCCAAAATCACTCCCACTGACATCACTAGAGATGTCAGTGGGCCGGCTTCTGACGGGAGGCGTTCCCATGGGAACGCCCCCGTCAGGGAGGCACGCCCCCGGCACGCCTACCAAAGGGGGCGTGCTGTCAATCAACATCGACAGCACGCCCCCTTTGATCAGACACAACGAGCGAAGGACTTACCTTCGCTCGTCGCCTCTGTCGCATGCGCACGACGGAGCTCCCTCCATCGTGCGCATGCTCAGTCCATAACATCGACCCACTTGCGAGCGGACAGCCGCTCGCGAGTGGGTCTGAATCAGGCCCATAGTTTTAGTGCTGTGAAGACACTTACCCCTCTGTGGCCAGGTGATAGGACAGCTTCCCAGAACAGTTGCCTTCTGGCTGGCTTTGAGTTTAATTGCAATTGGTAAGACCATAGAGTGATTCTGGCCTGAGATTTAAGGTGCCAACATACACAACAGTTACAATCATCTCTTTGTATGTGGCGTGAAAAAGATCTTCAACAATGTGGTCAAATACAGAAGACCTTTTTAGAAATGTGATGGTCCACGTTGATCTCACGGTGCTTGTAAACAATTTTATTGTTGGGCGTGGGGGGACTGAATGATCACAATTAGCCAATTTCTGAATACTGTGGAATAATATTGGTTGATTCAACTATATTAGGTGTATTAGGCAGCCTTGACCTATAAACTGTGCAGACACCCTGCAATTCCAATGGGCAATGAGGTAGCTTTAAATGTAATATTAATTCAACACACGTTTGTGATTTCAGGTTGATTGATAAAATGTGACGGGATGATGACGATGATTTTACTCAGTGCCTGATCTGACTGCACTAATGCTAATCCTACACCACTGGATGTAGACCAATAAAATGTACATGTACGAGGGCAAGAAAAGGACACAGATCTGTCCGTTCGGACCTCTAGTCCAGGTGTCAGCTGGGCTCTTTTATTGGCACCATTTAGTCTAAGGCTGGGTACACAGGAGGTGACTCGCCAATATGATGCCCGATGGTCCAATGGAACGATATATCGGGCGGTACACACTGTATGATCCAGTAGACGAGCGGCCGATATATATCTTGGTCACCTACACCATTCACCTTCCTGGCGCTGGCAGCTGGATCGCTCCATCTGCCGTGCATGCGCGGCTAACGGAATAACCCCGATGTCGGCGCATAGTGCATACAGTCTAGACCAGGCTTGTCCAACCCGCGGCCCGCGGGCCGCATGCGGCCCAGGTCGGCTCGTAATGCGGCCCGCATACCTCTCAAGTGTCCCGGATTCAGCGGGACATTCACGATATTTCCCGCTGTTCCGGGATTGCTCACTGTAGTCCCGGCGCCCCCAGACCACGCCCCCACGCTCTCCTTCATTCACTGTGCAGCCAGCGTAATCACCAGTGGCGGGCTGGGCCGGGGGGCAGGGTGCCATGTGCCCCCCGGGCCGCAGCGTCATGCGGGCCGCGGGCCGGTGCAGTCTGTGTCACTGTGACACAGACTGCACCGCGTGTGTAGCGCTGACCGGACGGAGTCCGGTCAGAGCTACACAGCACAAACACACAGCCGCTGGAGCCGGCAGCTTTGTGTTTGCTGTAATCAGCAGCCGCTGAGAGTCTGTTAGACTCTCATCGGCTGCTGCTGCTCCCACTGCGGGAGCCATCTTCCGGCTCCCGCAGTGGGTAATGGGAGAGCCGTCGTCATGACGACGTCTCTCTCATAATGCAAAGCGGCCAGAGGAGCCGGTGGAAGCGTTGGGACCAGGAGCGGGAGTTTCAGGTAAGTGGTTTTTTTTTTATTTTTTTATTAAGTCTCTCTCTACTAGGGGGGGGATTACTATGGGGGCACTACCAAGGGGGGGGATTACTATGGGGGCCCTACCAAGGGGGGGGATTACTATGGGGGCACTACCAAGGGGGGGATTACTGTGGGGGCACTACCAAGGGGGGGATTACTATGGGGGCACTACCAAGGGGGGGATTACTATGGGGGCACTACCAGGGGGGGATTACTATGGGGGCACTACCAGGGGGGGGATTTCTATGGTGGCACTACCAGGGGGGGATTACTACTGGGGGCACTACCAGGGGGTGGATTACTATGGGGGCACTACAAGGGGGGGGACTACTACTACTGGGGGCACTACAAGGGGGGGACTACTACTACGTTACTGTTATTTTATTTTATGTGCGGCCCAAACCAAGTTTTCATCTTCTAATGTGGCCCAGGGAAGGTGAAAGGTTGGACACCCCAGCTCTAGACGATCCGGACGATATGTCGGTCCAATTCGACATATCATCCAGGAAATCATCTAGTGTGTTTCCAGCTTAAAGCCGGCCATATTGCATTTGATGTTATTTAATTTACTGTGTCAATGATTGTATTGAGATTAGGGACTCTCAGCTGTGGTTTAGGAATGAAGAGGAAGGAACAGGAACCATATGATGGTGAGATATATCCACACAAAAGATTCTAAAACACATTGGGCCGAATTCAATTCAGTGTGACGATGAATAGATGCGGGAGGGAGCTCCCACAGCTGTTCAATACACCGCGTTGTTGGGGCGGCTAAAGGATTTCTTCTCGCATCCCCCCTGAGGATGCGAGGAGAAATCCGACAAAAGTGCCGTGTGCGCAGCTGTTTGCCGGCTTAGCGCAGCGCTAACAGCCGCGCGCCTGGCACTTTAGTCAGAGAACGCCGGTTACCTTAACACTCAGATTAAGTTGCGAGAACCGGCATTCTCTGACTTAACCAATTCCCTACCAGGCAATGTATTGAATAGCTGCGGGAGCTCCCTCTCACGGCTATTCATCATCGCACTGAATTGAATTCGTCCCATTGTGGTATGAGATGTACTGTACATCTCTATGTAATTCATTATTCCAACGAGGTGCATCTAAACCATAAACTTATTGCAGCAGTCCTGATTTAGGGTAATCACTATGTACTATCATTATATTCCCAACATGTGAAGTGATTCCATTGAGTTTTATCACAGTCCCAACAATTCACTACTTGCACCCAGGCAGCAGGTGAGACCAGCTGCAGGGAGAACGCGGAGATAAATTATGCAGCTTCACACGGAGAGTCATGTGTAGCGATCACATTCTCCCACAGTACACCTCCAAACAGAACATTTTCTCACAAACCACATAACTGCACATACAGGCAGAACGCTCATTAACAAATGCTCTGAATTCTAATATACACAGTGATTGCTGCAAACCCATTATATATCATTAAAGGGGTTTCCCAGGTAAAATTGAGATGCCCCCTTTCCCCATGCCACCTCACTTTTGTGAGCAATGGTATTCTAATAATTATCACCAATATTATAACGGGGCCCAGATCTGACTGCTGCAGACTGGTACACCCATTTCTGACTGCAGGTTGACCGAGAGTGAGCTGGGTACAAATTATTAGGGCCTAGGACTGTCCAAGGTCTACAGCTTACGCCCCCAACTACTGTCTGACCATGCCACCTGCAGTGGCTACAGCGTGCAGCATCTGTGAATGGGAGACTAAGAGTCCCCACGAGGCATGACACCAAGGTCATGCCCACTTTTTATACTGTGTGTCTCATTCAGACCCGCTCGCAAGCGCCTATGCGCTCGCAAGTGGGTCGATGTTGTGGCCCTGTGCACGCACCAGCGGCCGCACTGCACGTACGCAAGCCCCGGAGCGAGAGAGAAATTCTCTCGCTCTGGGGCTTACTACAAAAGGGGCAGCTGTCGATGGTGATCAACAGCTTGCACCGTTTTGTAGGCGGGGCGGGGGGGATGGCTTGCCAAACGGAGACGTTCCCAACGGAACGACTGCTGTTTGGGGGCGGCCCAACTGACATCACGAGTGATGTCAGTGGTGAGCTGCCGGCTCTAATAGAGCCGAAAGCTCACTGGGGCTTGCGGCAGATGAGACCCTACCACAAGGGTCTCGTCGCAAGCCCCGATGGTCTCGATGGTCTTGACCTTCGCGACCATCAACCTGGCCGCTCGCTAAAGATGTGGGTCACCCACAGCTTAGCGAGCGGCCAGGAGGGCGGCTCATTTTAGAGATGCGGCCGCCCTCATACAGAGCAAGCGCTCGCATTTGCGAGCGGCTCTGAATGGGGTCCTGTGTCATGACATTTTCATTGGCAGCACTGCCCGACTGTAAGCTGTTATACTTACTGTTCTATGTCACTGCTATTGGGGCTGGTATGCATGGGCATTACAAAATAGCACTGGTTAAAAGTAGGGGTGAGCGGGTTCGGATTTCTGAAATCCGAACCCCCCCGAGCCCCCCCGATCCGAGTCCGATCCGAATCAGGCTCGACTTTTCCCGCCTGACTCGGATCTGAAATCGAGGCAAAACGTCATCATCCCGCCTTCCAAGTCTCGCGGGTTTTGGATCCTATATAAGGTACCCACGTCGGCGCCATTTTCTCACTCGGCTGTGGACAGTGAAGAGGGA
This sequence comes from Taudactylus pleione, assembly GCA_031769625.1. Taxonomy (NCBI): domain Eukaryota; kingdom Metazoa; phylum Chordata; class Amphibia; order Anura; family Myobatrachidae; genus Taudactylus; species Taudactylus pleione. The sequence continues at coordinate 6,234,203 of JAUIMM010000043.1, read as the reverse complement.
GGGTGGGAGTTAGGGCTGTGTAGTGTAGTGTAGTGTAGTGCTGCTGTTGTCCACTACTTCAAAGTCCATAGGGGCTGGCTGTGTTGTGCTGTGCTGCTGTTGTTAATAGGGGCTGTGTCCACTACTTCAAAGTCCATAGGGGCTGGCTGGACTGTGTTGTGCAGTCAGTTCTCCATAGGGGCTGTGTCCACTCCAAAGTCCTGTGCAGTGTCCCAGTCCTAAAGAGGTGCTGTAGTGTTGTCCAGGGGGTGCTCTGTCCATCAGGGGTGCTCCCCCCAAGTGCTAAAAAAATAATATATTTTCTGTGTTTGTGAATTGTGTGCGCAGTAGCCGCACGTGCATCAACAAAGTAGTGCCAAGCGTGCGCCTGTGTCATAAGTAAAGGGCCGGCTGGCTTGACCGTTAAGGATGCTGTAACCCCCGAAAGTACACTCCAGTCCAAACCAAAAAAAAAATTATTTTCTGTGTTTGTGAATTGTGTGCGCAGTAGCCGCACGTGCATCAACAAAGTAGTGCCAAGCGTGCGCCTGTGTCATAAGTAAAGGGCCGGCTGGCTTGACCGTTAAGGGTGCTGTAACCCCCGAAAGTACACTCCAGTCCAAACCAAAAAAAAAATTATTTTCTGTGTTTGTGAATTGTGTGCGCAGTAGCCGCACGTGCATCAACAAAGTAGTGCCAAGCGTGCGCCTGTGTCATAAGTAAAGGGCCGGCTGGCTTGACCGTTAAGGGTGCTGTAACCCCCGAAAGTACACTCCAGTCCAAACCAAAAAAAAAATTATTTTCTGTGTTTGTGAATTGTGTGCGCAGTAGCCGCACGTGCATCAACAAAGTAGTGCCAAGCGTGCGCCTGTGTCATAAGTAAAGGGCCGGCTGGCTTGACCGTTAAGGGTGCTGTAACCCCCGAAAGTACACTCCAGTCCAAACCAAAAAAAAAATTATTTTCTGTGTTTGTGAATTGTGTGCACAGTAGCCGCACGTGCATCAACAAAGTAGTGCCAAGCGTGCGCCTGTGTCATAAGTAAAGGGCCGGCTGGCTTGACCGTTAAGGGTGCTGTAACCCCCGAAAGTACACTCCAGTCCAAACCAAAAAAAAAATTATTTTCTGTGTTTGTGAATTGTGTGCGCAGTAGCCGCACGTGCATCAACAAAGTAGTGCCAAGCGTGCGCCTGTGTCATAAGTAAAGGGCCGGCTGGCTTGACCGTTAAGGGTGCTGTAACCCCCGAAAGTACACTCCAGTCCAAACCAAAAAAAAAATTATTTTCTGTGTTTGTGAATTGTGTGCGCAGTAGCCGCACGTGCATCAACAAAGTAGTGCCAAGCGTGCGCCTGTGTCATAAGTAAAGGGCCGGCTGGCTTGACCGTTAAGGGTGCTGTAACCCCCGAAAGTACACTCCAGTCCAAACCAAAAAAAAAATTATTTTCTGTGTTTAGCCGCACGTATATATCAAATCGATATAACATAAATGGAGGACCAAACTTTCTCCGATAAAAATAAAATAGAGAAAGATCAAGAACCACTTCCTCCTAGTGCTGAAGCTGCTGCCACTAGTCATGACATAGACGATAACATGCCATCAACGTCGTCTGCCAAGGCCGATGCCCAATGTCATAGTAGAGGGCACATACAATCCCAAATGGCAAAGTTCAGGAAAATGACCTTGAAAAAGACATTTAAATCAGCTGAAGAGAAACGTAAACTTGCCAATATGCCATTTATGACACGGAGTGGCAAGGAACGGCTAAGGTCGATCCCTAGTATGTTCATGACTAGTGGTTCAGCTTCACATGACGATGGAAGCCCTCCTCCCACTAAAAAAATCAAAAGAGTTACGCTGGCAAAAGCACAGCGAAGAACTGTGCTTTCTAAGAAGATATCACAAATCCCCAAGGAGAGTCCAAGTGTGGTGGTGGTTGCGATGCCTGACCTTCCCAGCACTGGACGGGAAGAGGTGGCTCTTTCCACCATTTGCACGCCCCCTGCAAGTGCTGAAAGGAGCACCCACAGTCCACTTGCTGATATGCAAATTGAAGATGTCACTGTTGAAGTACAACAGGATGAGGATACTGGTGTAGCTGGCGCTGAGGAGGAAGTTGGCGAGGAGGATTCTGATGGTGATGTGGTTTGTTTAAATCAGGCTCCGGGGGAGACAGTTGTTGTCCGTGGGATGAAAAAGCCCATCACGGTCATGCCTGGGCAGAAGACCAAACATTCCACCTCTTTGGTCTGGCAATATTTCTATCCAAATCCGGACAACAACTGTCTTGCCATATGTACCATATGTAAAGGTGAAATAAGTAGGGGTAGGGACGTCAACCACCTAGGAACATCCTCCCTTATACGGCACCTGCAGCACGTTCATAAAAAGTTACTGTCAAGTTCAGAAACTTTGGCTAAGACCGTAAGCAGTCCAGGGACACCTAAATCCCGTTGTCCTGTTGTATCCAAGCGCCTGCAAACCACACCGTCAACTCCCTCCTCGTCAATTTCCTCCTTAGTCAGGATCGGAAGTAGTCCTGCAGGCCATGTCACTGGCATGACTGACTCTCCTATCCGGGATTCCTCTGGAGGATCCTGCATTGCTACGCCTACTGCTGCCGCTGCTGCTGTTGCTGCTGCTGGGAGTCGTTCATCATCCCAGAGAGGAAGTAGGAACACCACTACTTTTACTAAACAATTGACCCTCCAACAGTCCTTTAAGTACGACAGCAGTCATCCTGAAGCAAAACGTATAACTGAGGCCTTGACTGCTATGTTGGTGTTAGACATGCGTCCGGTATCCGCCATTAGTGCAGTGGGATTTAGACAATTGATGGAGGTAGTGTGTCCCCGGTTCCAAATCCCATCTAGATTCCACTTCACTAGGCAGGCAATACCCAGACTGTACAGAAACGTCAACAAAAGTGTCCTCAGTGTCCTGAAAAATGCCGTTGTACCCAATGTCCACTTAACCACGGACATGTGGACAAGTGGAACAGAGCATACTAAGGACTATATGACTGTGACAGCCCACTGGGTAGATGTATCACCTTACGCAGCAACAGCAGCAGCGTCACCAGTAGCAGCATCTCAGAAACGCCAGCTCGTTCCAAGGCAGGCTACGCTGTGTATCACCGGTTTCAGTAAGAGGCACACCGCCGACAACCTCTTAGAGAAACTGAGGGAAATCATCGCCCAGTGGCTTACCCCACTTAGACTCTCCTGGGGATTTGTGATATCTGACAACGCCACCAATATTGTGCGGGCATTACATCTGGGCAAATTCCAGCACGTCCCATGTTTTGCTCACACAATAAACTTGGTGGTGCAGAATTTTCTGAAAAGCGACAGGGACGTGCAGGAGACGCTTTGGGTGGCCCGAAAAATTTCTGGCCACTTTCGCCATTCAGCGACTGCGTGCCGAAGACTGGAGCGCCAGCAAACACTCTTGAACCTGCCCCGCCATCATCTGAAGCAAGAGGTTGTGACGCGGTGGAACTCAACCCTTTATATGCTTCAGAGGATGGAGGAGCAGCAAAAGGCCATTCAAGCCTATACATCCACCTATGACATAGGCAAAGGAGGGGGTATGCACCTGACTCAAGCACAGTGGACAATGATTTCCGTATTGTGCAAGGTTCTCCAGCCCTTCGAACTTGCCACACGTGAAGTCAGTTCAGACACTGCCAGCTTGAGTCAGGTCATTCCCCTCATCAGGCTTTTGCAGAAGCAGCTGGAGAAGGTGAAGGAGGAGCTAAGACAGAGCGATTCCGCTCGGCATGTGGGACTTGTGGATGAAGCCCTTCTTTCGCTTTGCCAGGATTCCAGGGTGGTCAATCTGTTGAAATCAGACCACTACATTTTGGCCACCGTGCTCGATCCTAGGTTTAAAGCCTATGTGGTGTCTCTCTTTCCGGCCGACACAAGCCTGCAGAGGTGCAAAGACCTGCTGGTGAAAACACTGTCAGCTGAAGCGGAACGTGACACGTCAACGGCTCCTTCTTCATTTTCTCCCGCAACTGGGGCTGCCAGGAAAAAACTTAGGTATCCTAAGCAACCCGCTGGCGGTGATGCAGGGCAGGCAGGACCAAGTTTGGACATCTGGTCCGGACTGAAGGACCTGGCAACAATTTCTGACATGTCTACTGTCACTGCATATGATACTGTCACCATTGACAGAATGGTGGAGGATTACATTGGTGACAGCATCCAAGTAGGCATGTCAGACAGTCCGTACCTGTACTGGCAGGAAAAAGAGGCAATTTGGAGGCCCCTGTACAAACTGGCTCTATTTTACCTGAGTTGCCCCCCCTCCAGTGTGTACTCCGAAAGAGTGTTTAGTGCAGCCGGGAACCTTGTCAGCGAAAGGCTTAGGAGGTTGCTTCCACAAAATGTGGAGAAGATGATGTTCATAAAAATGAATTATCAACTCTTCCAGGGAGACCAGCCTCCAGAACATACAGAGGGACCTGTGGTGGTGGATTCCAGCGGGGACGAGTTAATACTCTGTGAGGATGAGGATGTACACAACACTGAAGAGGGTGAGGAATCGGTGGATGAGGATGAGGACGACATCTTGCCTCCATAGAGCCAGTTTGTGCAGGGACAGATTAATTGCCAGCTTGTTTTGTGGGGGCCCAAACGAACCAATCATTTCAGCCACAGTCGTGTGGCAGACCCTGGCGCTGAAATGATTGGTTTGTTAAAGTGTGCATGTCCTGTTTATACAACATAAGGGTGGGTGGGAGGGCCCAAGGACAATTCCATCTTGCACCTCTTTTTTTTCTTTGAATTATGTACTGTTTGGGGCCTAGTTTTTCAAACTGCAATCCTGTCTGCCACTGCAGTGTCACTCCTAGATGGGCCACGTGTTTGTGCCGCCCACTCGTGTCGCTTAGCATAGTCATCCATCTACGTCGGTGCAACCTTTTGGACATAAAAACACTATTGTGAGGTGTGAGGTGTTCAGAATAGACTGGAAATGAGTGGAAATTAAGGTTTTTGAGGTTAATAATAGCATAGGAGCAGAAAAATCAACACATTCTGTGATTTTAGCTGTTTTTATGCTTTTTAAAAAAAAAATACAGATCCAAAACACAAAGCCCAGAACCCAAAACACCGAAGGGTGGTTTTGGCAAAACCAATCCAGATCCAAAACACGAAGAAAGATCCAGATCCAAAACCAAAACACAAAACACGAAAAGTGGCCGGTGCACACCCCTACTAATTACAGGGAATAATGGAAAGTATACTGCTGGCAGAAGATGTCCTGGTTTTACAAACAGTAATGGTGCCAAGATAAAGTGTGGAGGAATCATTTTTACTGTGTATGTCCTCTATTACACAGTGCACACAGGCCTACTGGTCTTCAGTGGAAAACTCCAGCTATTGTTGAATTAGTTGCTGTGAGCCTGTGACATAATGCATCCAGTGTTATTAGCCATTCTGTATCGTACTAGATGACAAATTACTGCATGAGGATACTGCAATACCATTTATTCTCCACTCATTTATCAGTACAGCTTCATTATTCTAGAAATACATTGATCTGTATATTATGAACAAAACTGCAGTACCTGACAGGATTCTTTGAAGAGGTCAATGCATTTAGTGTACACATAATAGGTCTTAATGTTATTTAGTATGGCATAATAATTGTTATAATTAGGTTGTAATGCAGTATATAATTTGGGGGTCTATTTACTAAGCAGTGTTAGTAGACAGAGTGAAAAGTGATAGGAAAGTGATAAGGTGCCAGCCAGTCAGCTCCCAACTGTCATCTCACAGGCTGTGTTTGAAAAATGACAGTTGGCAGCTGATTGGCTGGCACCTTATCACTTTCTTATCACTTTTCACCCTGTCTCTTAACACTGCTTAGTAAATAAACCGCATAGTGTCCAATGCCTTGTGATGACTCAAAAGCTTTACCTGTGAAGGTCAACAGACAAATAGAGTACATGTGGAGCCACACTCAGTTTAAGCTAAGTGCTATGACATTTGCACTGAGCAAAAGTAACTTAGTGTAGACTCACATTACTTCTGTTTTGGTGCATTTTTTATGCCAATTTGTTTGAAAAAGTTGTGTACCTTTGAGGAGCTGTTGGATATGTATAATAAAAATGGTCTGAATGATACAGAGTCACAAAAGTATATGATTAATGGGTAATGATGAAAATAGGTGTATGCACTGAACGTTAGTTAATAGGTATGTGCGTTAATAGGTATGTATGATGACAGTTGCCCCAGAGTGGGTAGTCAGTAGACGCAAATTCTGGTATCTGGGATGCAGCTAAAGGTGGGCATATGAAAAAGGCTCTGTAGTTGAAAATCTGCATACTATACACTGTCAGTATAGTAAACCACAAAAAGGCTATATAAACTATGTACGTATATAATTACACGCTGGGAACTGTAGTTTACTGAAAACCATACTATGTAATGCAGACAAAAAAAACATGTTGTTTAAGTGGCTATATAATTCTGAGTGTGGGGTGCATTGAGACTTACGCTTTGTGGTGCTGGGCTTCCTGCTCTGCTTTTCTTTGATAAGGACGGAGTTTTCATCAGCTCCCGCTTCTTTCTTGAAAACATCCTGAGTTGTGTGTCTTTCCTGTCCCTTATGTCCCCGATAGTACCACCTCTTCTATACACCTTACCAGAATTGATATTGCGCTCACCCCTGCAACCCCACCTGGGGGGGGCAGAGTCTAGGGGTGCTCAGAATGGTGGTGCTGTGTGCCCAACACTACTGCTGTCATATGCCATGTGACGTCAAGGAGTTTCCTGATTGGGTGATTGCTGTCCCAAAACTGACATAGACAGGAAGAGGTATAAGGGGTTAACCCTGTCAGTGCTGGGACCACAGCAGCATCCTGTCCCCTCCCAGAGCTTTTGTGTGCTTGTCATGTGTCTGAGTGTAAAGACTTTGTGTGTGTATGTGATAGGGGAACAATAGAGGAAGTTATAGGGAGAGGTTGTATGGAGTAACAGAAGATATAAGGAACACTTATACAGAGCAAAAATGAAAACATGGCAACACACAGTGTTGTAGATTAAGGAATAAAACGTTAATAAAAGTTATTCAGGCCTTTATTTTTAAACTTCCGTAATTAACTTGTGGGGGCCTAATCTTTACTCTTTTATGTTAAATTTAAGATATAATATGTCCTCCTACTAATTCAGCAACAGACAAATGTATGTAAAAATGGCACTGTGTATCAGTGTTTTACCCCTTGTATATTGCATTTCCTTTGACTTTACATGCATTGTCTGCAATTATGGTAAACATGGTTGAGACTTCACTTTGACACAGATGATTAATGGGGAGAATTTTTTTTTTAATTATTACTGTTGTTGAACTTGGGATAGCAGGGAGAGCTATGACCAAAAGGCAAATACATTTTTTGGCACCTAAACCAAGTTATCAAACTAAAGCCCTTTGTCCATATGTCAACATATAATGTTGTGGTTCAATAATGTTATCAGTCTCTTTGTTGTAAGAATAAGAGTGGTCATGAGAAGGCTGATAGGGAACAAAGTGCAGAAGAAATTGTAGAAAGAGGACTGCACAGACTCCAATCTTCCTGTCCCTCCAAGTAGGCTTCATGCCCTGTTCCAATATGGTCATCAAGCTCACTACTGAGCATGTGCAGGGCCCATTTAGTTTTTTACTCTGTAGAGTGACATGGTGGTAGACAGAAGACTAGCTTATGAGATACCCAGTTAATATGAAGCTATTCCAGCATCTCTGCATTACTACTCACAAGCAGCATACACTCACCAGCAGGCAAGCTGTATAGTACCCTGCTCCGCTCAAGCTCCATTACATTAGCAGTGTGCATGTGAGTACGACTGTACCTGTTGTTACTCGATAAACCAACGCCACTGGTTAAGTAACTGGGCTGTTCATAAGTTGAGTCATCAGTGGGTGTGTGCAGGGCCGACTCCACGGAGAGGACTTCAGGCGCCCGTTACCTGCGCGTGGCTGAAAATGGGTGTGTGGTATAATTACCATAGGCCACACCCCCTAAATTACATTATTTGGGGGCCTGCCCATATGGCACGCCTTCAGTTAGCATCAGGCAGGGAGCTCAGCACTACGTCAGTAGCTGGGCTGCCCCCAGTCCTCTTCCTGCAAGGAATAGATGCCGCGCCATCCATTCCTCTTCTCCGAGGCCGGCACCGCCACACAGCTGCAATGGTGGATGTGCCCAACCACCTGCGGGACACTTCGTCCCGTGGGTGAAACAGCGGAGCAGTGCCCAAAAATCAGGACTGTCCTGCTGAAATCGCAAATGTTTGGGAGGGGTGCAACCTCTATGGTCGAACGTGCCTCGAGCCAGCCCTGGGTGTGTGCCTACATAACTCTGCAATATTAATAACTGCTCACACATAATTTCCGATAGAAATTAATTTGTGAAAGTTCTATACTAGGTCTACTCCCACCCAAGCTTCTGCCTTTCCTGTTCCATCATGATACAGTTGGTCTAAGGGCATACACCCAATTGTAATATTGTGCAAGGCATAATAAATGAACAACTGCTAATCAAATGATTGAATAATATAGAATATTTTTAAGGGAGAGTTTGCTCTCTGGGTTGTGTAAAGGTGGATCAGGAACACAGGGAAGTAAAGTGTCACATCACCAAAAGCCAACAAAAGGTTTGAACTGCAACAAGTTCTTCAGTGTAATTGGGAGCACTTATCTTTTCTGCAAATTCTACTTATTGTATCTACTTCTATATTTAAAAATATAGCCTTTACTTGTATTACTTGTATGATTGAAAAGCTTATGTTTAACAATAAATGCACTTAAGAGAAATCATTTAAAATCATCATACATTTTTGTTTTATATTAGAATTTGTTCACCTTGGAAGGGTCGCGAAACATGCTTTTAAATGGTAAATATGAAGTATTCAATAAAGCATTTTCTTCCCTCTAAATCCAGACGGAATCCCAACGATACTAAGGACCTCATTCAGAGTCGGTCGTTGCGGCCGCACGGTCGTACGCCACAGATGTTCGTTAAACTGCGCATGCGTAAAGTTCGCAATGCGCGTGCGCAAACTAGCTGCTACGATCAGAAATTTCTCTCTCCTTGAACACAGCCAGGTCGGTAGTTTGAGTGACAGAATGAGGCGTTTGTGGGTGGTAACAGGGGAAGGTGCTTGCAAACGGGGGAGTGGAGATCCGAACGCAGGCGTGCCTAATTATGCAAACAGCGTTTTATGGGAGTGCATAATTAACAAAGTAGTGTCATGGCACACGTTACATGGGTGGTTTGTACACTGACCTGATCGTAGTGCTTAAGAGAGGGTATGGTCAACCTTAAGCTCTACGACCAGTTCCAATGGTCTCGATTAATCCTTATATGGCCGGAGATGACGTGTAATGCGTACGAGAAGGGGGCGTATTTTTTTGTCTTACGGCCGCATCCTCCCCTTGGTCGGCCAGCTAACGATCCGATCTTAAGGACGCAACTTGCGAGTGCATCATTTGCATATCCGGCCCCTTTTCCCTTACGACCGTGCGGCCGCAACGACCGACTCTGAATGAGGTCCTAAATCCTTACTCCCTACTGATTGATGTTAAAGGTCAAGAAACACTGATTCAAAAAAACATTTGCACTCTGCATGAAGGTAATGAATGCAAAAGAATGGTACTGTTACTGCAGATACTGGACCAATGTCCCAACTGACAGCAAGTATGTGGGCTCTATTATTATTGTTAATAATTATATTAAGACAAATTGTATAAATGATATCTATAGCATAGTTGTAATAGTTGGCTAGATACATTCTCTACCAGTATCTTTTGCCATTGCTATATGCTTTGTGACTATGGGCCTGATTCAGAGCTGAACGCTCTGACCAGAGCAATGAAAAATATACAAAGAATAATCAATAGAGCGCTTCACACTGCTGTTGCATGTAGCACTAACACCCGTCAGCTGGGTGTGAATAATAACTACTATGCAAATGGTGAAATTCACCGTGATAGACTCTGCAGCGCTGTGTTAGATGTTTAAATCTAATATAATGTAGCAGATCGCTATACACATAAACCACATAAGGAGAGAAAAAAAAAAGGAATCATGTGTCCATGAAATCATTCACTAAAAAATGTTCCTTGTAATAGACAACAGTAGAAAGTATTCCTTATAATAAACAACACCATGTAGCGTCTAATGATGTTATATTGATACTGTCCGAATAAGTGGCAACTTCTATATGCAACTTAATAGCTGTCCTGGACGGTTTTATAGTCACAAAGGCAAAGTGAGACTCTATTCCTTAAAACAATTTTCCAATGTACATCCTAGCAGGTGGATTAAATTATTGCGGTTCACCCAAGAATAAATTTAAAAGTCTCGATGTTCTCCCAAAGCGAATACTTTTAATAAAACTTCAAAAAACAGTCACAGTAAAAACAAAAAACAAGATTCCAAAATAGATCTTCTTTAGAAAGAGTGAATCTCTTTCAAAATACACTAATATCATTCAATGATGTTAACTCCGTATACGACAGGACTGGAGTAGCTTACCGGACCTGCAGGGACCCACCGAATAGCAGCGTTATGAGCTCCGTCTACGATAGTAGGGATATCCCAGAAGAAATCCTATATCACCTGATGATGTCAGGTTGGTAGATCCTCTGGGCAGTGGATGATACTCAGGGCTCGGCTCTCACCCGGTACCTGTCTGCTCTCCCCACTCTCTCCGACGTGCTCTGAGCGTGTACTCTCGGCTCTCACCCGCGGCTCATGCGCTGTGTATCACCATCTAAACGTATGGGTCTCAACTGCTCCGGCATCCAGCAAACATCTGCCACCTGTCGGCTGGGTTCTCCTAATCCCGCGTAACTCCAATGACTAATGTGATTAGAATCTCCGTCTCCAAATCAGCCAACCAACGCGTTTCTACCCTGTATGGGTCTTTTTTAAGGCATAGCTGACTTGGACACATCCCCTTCCTTTTATATTCCCACAGATCCGGTAAGCTAATTCCTGGCACCTTATACAAAAATACATCTTACAGGGTAATAGAAGCCAAAATCATCTATCTTATTATATGAATGGTGTAACTCTAAATATAGATGTATACATGTTCAAACACTACCATAACAAATGGCATACCTATCTAAAATAATAAGACAAACAATAACAAATAAAAATATATAAAAAATGCAATTATGCTTGTATGTAATTCATATAACTATGAAAAAGTGAAGTTCTAAGTATGCAATCAGATGTGTGTACCCGTACAATAGGGAAAAGATATATTGTCATGCAGTAAATAACCTGACCTCATCCTCAGATAGTAGATCCACCATCACAATATAAACTTAACATGTACTCATAGGTGTGTAAGGATTACATGAACCACTTTGTCTCGAAATTGCCATTGAGACCTCTTGGTTGTAAAGCCTTGAAATAGACCCATACAGGGTAGAAACGCGTTGGTAAGCTGATTTGGAGACGGAGATACTAATCACATTAGTCATTGGAGTTACGCGGGATTAGGAGAACCCAGCCGACAGGTGGCAGATGTTTGCTGGATGCCGGAGCAGTTGAGACCCATATGTTTAGATGGTGATACACAGCGCATGAGCCGCGGGTGAGAGCCGAGAGTACACGCTCAGAGCACGTCGGAGAGAGTGGGGAGAGCAGACAGGTACCGGGTGAGAGCCGAGCCCTGAGTATCATCCACTGCCCAGAGGATCTACCAACCTGACATCATCAGGTGATATAGGATTTCTTCTGGGATATCCCTACTATCATAGACGGAGCTCATAACGCTGCTATTCGGTGGGTCCCTGCAGGTCCGGTAAGCTACTCCAGTCCTGTCGTATACGGAGTTAACATCATTGAATGACATTAGTGTATTTTGAAAGAGATTCACTCTTTCTAAAGAAGATCTATTTTGGAATCTTGTTTTTTGTTTTATTAAAAGTATTCGCTTTGGGAGAACATCGAGACTTTAAATTTATTCTTGGGTGAATCGCAATAATTTAAGCCACCTGCTAGGAACTACATTGGAAAATTGTTTTAAGGAATAGAGTCTCACTTTGCCTTTGTGACTATAAAACCGTCCAGGACAGCTATTAAGTTGCATATAGAAGTTGCCACTTACTCGGACAGTATCAATATAACATCATTAGACGCTACATGGTGTTGTTTATTATAAGGAATACCTTCTACTGTTGTCTATTACAAGGAACATTTTTTAGTGAATGATTTCATGGACACATGATTCCTTTTTTTTTTCTCTCCTTATGTGGTTTATGTGTATAGCGATCTGCTACATTATATTAGATTTAAACATCTAACACAGCGCTGCAGAGTCTATCGCTCTGACCAGAGCGCTCGCTCTGAATCAGGGCCCTCCTACCTGTTTTAGGAGCGTCCTCATGGACACTCGTATAGCTGTGGGTTACCACCCACAGCTTATGCGAGCGTCCATGATGATGGTCGTGATGGTCTTGACCATCGCGACCATCGGGCTTGCGATGGAGACCCTGCGGTAGTGTCTCGCTGCCGCAAGCCCAGGAGTGATTTTGGCTCTATCAGAGCCAAAATCACTCCCACTGACATCACTAGTGATGTCAGTGGGGCCAGCTTGAGACGGTAGGCGTTCCCATGGGAACGCCTCTGTCTGGCAGGCACGCCCCCGGCACGCCCACCAAAGGGGGCGTGCTGTCAATCAACATCGACAGCACGCCCCCTTTGGTGCGAGACCCGGAGCGACGGAGAGCCCGTCGTTATCCGGGTCTCGCGCATTCGCACGACGGAGCTCCCTCCGTCGTGCGCATGCGCAGTGGGGCAACATCGACCCGTTTGCGAGCGTCCTTTGCTCGCGAACGGGTCTGAATGACCCCCTATGACCTGCCCCACAGACACATACGGGTTAAAGAAATAGCTAGCCCAGGCATCAACAAGTTCCTGACAAGTCTGGCCAATGTTTTAAAGGGGCAATCATTTAAAAAGCAAAACCTGGTTGGTGTCAAGGTAATAGCCAAGCATGATACATTTACTGACTTTGAATCCAGCATATATATATATATATATATTATATATATATGCCCAAACAATAAAGAAGAAACAATCACTGTCTGCAGTGCCTTCTCAACAGCCAATCATACGTGGTTTATTAATGCTCTCGACCATCATTATGCTCTGTTCTAACCAGCTGACCCCCTACCCCCGAAAATAATATTGCCTTCTGAGGCCTACATTTATGCTTTCCAGCCAGCATATTATATTTGTAACATAACATGTATGAATATAGTGGTCAATCTGAGAAAGTAATTGTGCTGCCGCAAAGTGCTTACAGTCGGACATGAGAACCACCTCTGCAGCTTATGATGGGTACACACTGGACAATATATTGTTCGTACATCTGATGAACGATATATCATCCTGACTGTCGGCCCGTGTGTTTATACGATATATCTGTGAACCACGTCTGTCACAGATATACTGCATCGGCCATGCAGGACGACAGATGCAATATATCTGAAAGGAGTTGGGTACATTTCTTAGACAGTCAAAATTCAGGCATTCAAAACATAGACACCACAATGTCAACAGGTACAATATTTAGAAAACCCAAATGTCGGCAGGTACATAATTTAGACCTTCAAAAGATAGACCGTTTGAAAAGTCAACAGAGTTAAAATGGATTGCAATTAGCAACTCAGATTATGCTACCCTCCACTGTAATGCTAATTGAAATGAAACTGTTGGAACAGGGCATGCTGGCTGTGATTCCTTTACTTCTGCTCTCATCCCTTAGTCTTTAGTGTGGGCGTACGGAATTTCCGCCTCTCGTCATGCACAGACCCTGTCTCCATATGTAAATATTGCATCATTTCCGCCCACACTTCACGATACTATGTGTGGGCGAAAAGCATCCTAATCCGTGATAGCGGTGGTATTATGTTACCCCTCGCCCCTGTGTGTAACAGCAGTCATGGAAACCAGGGAAGTCTGTCGCTTCTGATCCGGAGACTGAGGGCCCGATTCAGACCTGGACATTAAGCCGTGAACACTCGCTATGGGCGATTGTCGCCCGTCTGCGCATGCGGCAACATATGCATGCACGAACCAGTCACTGCGTCCGCGAATTGTGCGCTCGTAAGTACACAGACTAAACGCTATTTTGAGTGACAGATAGCGCCGTTTGTGGGGGAAGGTGCTTGTGAACGGGGAAGTGGTGCTGCAAACGCAGGCGTGTCTCGGCGTCAAAACGGCGTTCTATGGGTGTGCATAATTAGCATGGAGGCATCGTTGTACACGTCACTTGGTTGTATTTCAGCCTGCAGTGATCACAGTGCTTGCGGTGGGGTAGGGTCGACCTCAAGAGCTGCGAGCAGCTCCGGTGGCTCTCGATGGTTCTGATTAATCAAACACTTCCTGGAGATGACGTGTGTTAAGAAAGAAAAGTGTCCATCTTTAGACCGGAGTGCGTTCGCTCTGCCGTCACTCTCGAAGACATAGAGGGCGTCCTTACACCAAACAGTGCGATCGTGGAATTTGCATACCCGGACCCTTTTGGCTGTGAGAGAGCGCAGCTTAGCATCCAGGTCTGAATCGACCCGAGACCTTAAATAGAGACTATTAAATAGGGAGTTTTCCTTAGTGCAAATTACAGTAAAATAGTATGGATCCTATTATTGCTACTCCACTATGACATAAAAAGCAATAGGGTAAAAAAAATCATAAAATATACAATCCAATATTAAAAACATGACAATAAATATAAACAGTAAGAAGTGCATCTTAATAAAAAAGTGGCTAATGCTTGAGAATTAAAATATATATCTGGTTTCTAAAAATGAACATGACATATTATTAATTTATTCTAAAAACCATTCAACTCAAAGTATATCTGTATACGAGTTTCATCTCGGTTTTAGTAAGTCTCCAAGATGTCTCATGTTCCCTCATTTGTTTTTTAATCTGTCTAATTCCATAAATATTACTAGTCCTTATTTAATATTTCTTAGGTGCTCTGCAATACGGACTTTAAATGTGCGTCCTATATATGATTTTCCACACGTGCATTCTAGGGTGTATATAACATCTTTAGTATTGCATGTAATAAAATCTTTAATGCAGAACTTCTTTCCATAAATTTCAATCTCCTGTATTTTAGAAGTACCGCCCTCCTTCACGTTCCTGCACCCTATACAATTGCGGCATCTGTAGAAACCAATGGATTTTATGGTTCCCTTATCATTAGGCTGTAGATAGCTCTTCACCAATTTGTTACTTAGATTGGGGGCTTTCGTATATATATGCAAGTGGGGTTGCAGGGGGATCAGACAGCACTGTCCCTGCTGCGGCAGCTGACAGCTCAGGGAGCTGCATGCGGGATCCTGCGATGCCTGCGAGATCCTACGCATGCCCAGTGGAGCCGGCTGGAAGTGAGAGACGGTGTAGCATCACTAGGACGATGCGCTGTGTCCTTAGGCAGGGATCATTGGAAGGGGGAGTTTCCACTCCCCCACTCCAGAAGACGAGATTAATACATCTCATAGTTTGTGTTTCCTCCATCACCACGGTAAAGATTGCATTGCAGGGTGCTATTTTACCGGTGGCATGTATTAATCAGCACCTGCCGAAACAGGGGTTCCGAAAGGAGCCTGTCCCTGCGATGTGCTCTGAGGGCTCCCAGGGCTACTGCGCATTCCCGCTGACCGCACGTGCGTCCGTCATTGCTGGGGAACTCTCCGCTGGCTAAATCTGTGGTATATAGTGCGTAGACTACAGCGGGCTACCACCATCATATGACAGTAGCTGTGGGGGCCAATCTCCGGAATGCATTGCATTCTTCAAGTTGGTAAATATGTCAACATCGCATCCCCCATAGAAACCCATGGGGGTTGTGGCAGTTGGCGGGAATGGAGGGATGGCAGCAGGTATTGGAGATATATGCTGCGGTCTCTCTGTCATACATTCGGGGGATACTATATATTTGTGGTTACCCCCCGAATGGAAGTTTACAGGGGAAATGAGCGGCAAATATTTATTGATAAATGGGCCCCAATGAAACGTAAATCAGAGAACCAGTTCATGAAACCTCTGGTAACTGCTTTAGCTGCATGCTAGAGAAAAACAGGATAAAAAGCACTTATTCCAAACTTACAAAAAAGCTGGCTACTGAAAGGAGGCTTTACTACGTGTCATTGCTGTGCTGCACTTGGTGGAGGGAGGAAGGAACTGATGCTGGAACTGAAGTAGTAGAGCTTAAAGGTAAACACCAGAAAGTCAGTTCTTTCCCCCAGTTTTGTAAATTTTTTTACTTCCTTCCTGGACTTCACCTTTTGGTTTATTTGTGGCTCTCTCATGATGCATATGCACTTAACGTTTCTGTACTGTCTACATATCTGTCCTACTATATGTGTTCTATGAGCATTCTCTGTTGTTCTTAATAAAGAGAATAACAATGAATAATAAACAGAACCTAGTTTGCCCAATGGATGGTAAATACTGCTTCTTCATGGTCAAAACCCTTCAGAATTTTGAAAGTAAACAGCCTGCACTGGACAGATATATGCTTTGCAATCAAGAACATTGAAGGCAACACTTTAAGCACCACAGAATTGTACTAAGTGTGTGCGTGCGTGCGTGCGTGCGTGTGTAAATTAGTCAATATGTCAATACGTCAAATTAGTCATCTCAAATAGGTTTTTCTTCCTGCACCTGTAAAGTGAAAATAATGATAAATCTTTTCAGCAGTCAATTGCAAATAAATATGAATCACTGGTCTGGATTAAATCCAGACCAGGAAGAAAAATCTATTTGAAATGACGACTATATAACTATCTGTGGACTAATACTGTCCATCTTTATGATCTGATTATTTGTTTGTAATGTTTTCCTACCTCTGAATGCACTGCAGCTTTTAGCATATCACCTGTTACATGCCTATGCCAATACGTTTTTCAGTGGTGGAATGAAGATTTTCTGACTCTCACACAGTTAGAAGGATTGTATGATTAGTGCCCGGAGTCTACTGAACCTGTCAGTACGCCGTGGCCACTGGAGAGAGAGGAGGGGGCACCGGATGGTGAATGAAAACGGGCCCCCTCCTCTCTAAGGGCCTGATTCAGAGCCGAACGCTCTGACCAGAGCGCTCGCTCTGAATCAGTGCCCTCCTCCATGAAAATGGAGCGGCCTCCTTGCCGCTCGCATAGATGTGGGTGACCACCCACAGCATATGTGAGCGTCCATGATGATGGTCGCGATGGTCTTGACCATCGCGACCATCGGGCTTGCGACGGAGACCCTGCGGTAGGGTCTCGCTGCCGCAAGCCCTGGAGTGATTTTGTCTCTATCAGAGCCAAAATCACTCCCACTGACATCACTAGTGATGTCAGTGGGGCCGACTTCAGACGGTAGGCGTTCCTCTGGGAACGCCTCCGTCTGGCAGGCACACCCCCGGCACGCCCAATAGAGGGGGCGTGCTGTCAATCAACATCGACAGCACGCCCCCTTTGGTGCGAGACCCGGAGCGATGGAGAGCCCGTCGCTCGCCGGGTCTCGCGCATGCGCACGACGGAGCTCCCTCCGTCGTGCGCATGCGCAGTGGGGGAACATCGACCCGCTTGCGAGCGTCCGGCGCTCGCGAGCGGGTCTGAATGACCCCCTAAATACGCCCCTGGGTACCTTCATGCTCACTGAATTTCAGTCATTCTGTGATCCATCTCTGGTCGATGACTCACATTCCTTTCTCTGGATGTTGCAAATCAGTCACACTGATCAGTGTAACTTCACTGCTGCGTGCTTTTGCCGGAGAGCACAGAGAAACTATGTTAATTACCAATTTGCCTTTGATTTTATTCCGGGCCATGCCCAGATCAGGGCCCGGAGATTGCAGGGAGCCAGGTAATTGTCAGCATGGTCTAGGAGAGGGGGCGGGATCCCATGCTGGGCCAGTCCGACAGTTAGTCAGCATGCCAGCCCCAAAGCATGAAAATTATATTGGCCCAGGGGCACTGCACTGGTTTACAGTGAGTGCAGAAGAGTGGGACGGGGTCAAGTGACATTAGGATGTTGTGTGGTGCTCTTCTGGTACATGTTTTGCAGAGGCACAGTAACAGAGCCTAGTGTCAGTACTACTGGCCTGGGCCCCGTTACGGAGCCTCTGTAAAACATTACAAAATCAAGAAGAGAAGCCTGCATTTGTGATGATCAAGGACGGATTTCAGGACCCAGACACGGCCCCTTCGGACACGTCAGGCCCTAGACCAGGGGTCTCCAACCTTTGGCCCTCCAGCTGCTGTGGAACTACAAATCCCAGGATGCCCTGCCACAGTTTTAGCATGCTGTTATATCAAAACGGTGGCAGGGCAAGCTGGGATGTGTAGTTCCACAGCAGCTGGAGGGCCAAAGGTTGAAGACTCCCTGCCCTAGACGGACACCTAGGTTGCCTAGCGGTAAATCTGCCCCTGCTATGTAGTTAGGCGCCATCTTTGTAAGATGATCTACTTCCCTAGATTATTTTATGTACTCCAAATGTTACCGATATTACAGACTAAACGAGATCTGGGATTGTTGAATAAAGCCTTGCAAAAATGTATCTGGGCCAGCAAAAGGCCACGAGTATCATTATTCAAGTTGCAGCAAAGGCCAGAATTGGGGGGAATAAATCTACCCTGCTTAAAACAATATGCTTTAGAAGCTATTTATAGAATTGCTATTGATTGGATAAGGGGGTGTAGACACATACACTTCTAGTTCAGTTGAACAGGCCTTGGTACCAGACCAAAACTTGGTTTCCCTCTTTCATACGTGTCCTGCTCTGTTACCCAGGAGGGTTAAAGATAATTTATTGATATATACTACCTGTGAGGCATGGAGGGCTGTTCGCTCTAATATAAAATAGTCTAAAAATTCCTCACTTTTTCTTCCTTTATCAGGTAATCCTGTCTTTCACCCGCATAAAACCTCTCCACACTTTTATTTATGGTACAAGGGTGGGGAAATATACTATATCAGTTTCTTGATGTTGATTCCTTGCAACCGTTAACGAGAACCCAGGAATTATTCCCATGGTTATCAATCCCTCTGTTTCAGTTTTTACAGGCAGTGAGCTATGCTAAGAAAGTTTACATAAATTAACAACTAATGATTTGGAGTGTGGACTGGATGGTGCGCCCCTCCGCGGAACTCAGGGTATCTTTTCAATCTCTTACATCTACTCACACTGGAGGGCTTTACATAATTCTGAATCATGTCCTATAGGCCTAATGACATAGCTTGCAGATTTCCCAGAGTTGTCTATGCAAACCATCTTGACATCATATATCAAAATGAATAAACAATTGATGTCAATCTCACACATGGAACTACATCATAAAATTTTGCATAGGGCTTACTTTACGCTAAAACTTTTCATTGGGGATGCACCAAATTATAATTGCTATAAATGTCAAGCCTGATTCAGAGTTGGGATTAGAGGGCCTGATTCAGACCCGGTCGCTCTGACAGAGCGCTCCCTCTGAATCAGGGCCAGGTTTTTTTTTTGTTTTCAGAATGGCCTCCTGGCCGCTCGCATAGCTGTGGGTGACCACCCACAGCTACAGCGAGCGGCCATGATGATGGTCACGATGGTCTTGACCATCGCGACCATCGGGCTTGCGAAGAGACCCTTGTGGTAGGGTCTCGTGGCCGCAAGCCACAGAGAGATTTCGGCTCTAACAGAGCCGGAATCTCTCCACTGACATCACTCGTGATGTCAGAGGGGCCGCCCCCAAACGACAGGCGTTCTCATGGGGACGCCTCCGTTTGAGCAGCCACCCCCCCGGCCCGCCCAACAAAGGGGGGGAGCTGTCACTCAACATCGACAGCTCGCCCCCTTTGGTGCGAGACCCGGAGCAACGGAGTGCCCGTCGCTAGCCGGGTCTCGCACATGCGCACGACGGAGCCGGCTCCGTTGTGCTCTTGCGCTGTGGGCCACCATCGACCCGGTTGCGAGCGCTCAGCTCTTGCGACCTGGTCTGAATCAGGCCCAGAGAGAGAGATAGCACTTAACTGTGTACCTGGACAAACCATGTTGCAATGCAAGGGATGTAAACACATAATTTTTTTTTTTTGCATGTAGGGTAAATACTGGCTGCTTTTACATGTAGCCCACAAATACTGCACAGCTTTATTGTTACTCTACAATTTAGATGTCATTTGGACACCTCCCTCCCAAATCTAAATTTCTCTGCACATTTTAAATCTGCCCCACCTGCAGTGCAGCATGGTTTCACCAAGATGATCAGTTGAGAGAGAGATCTCTCTCTATTCCCAACTCTGAATCAGGCCCATAGTACACTGCCTCTAATACCCCTTTTACACCAAAATCCCGGGTCCGACCCTGGAATTTGAACATTGGTCAATCCCGGGTCGAACTCGGGTCGAACTCGGCTTCAGACCCCGTTTACACTGCAACTCGACCCGGATTATTCCCGGGTTTGCCCCGTTCACACTGAACCCGGGTAATCCCTGCTTTTCCCTATAGATGTCATTAAAAATTGACTTTTTAAGGGCTGACAAAGATGAGGTCACAAAAGGCAACAAAAGAGAGGGGTGGGGTCTGCTTACAGCATTGCAGCCATTGATGGCAGACGGAGCACATGTGGGTATTCCCGATGTCCTCACTGTTTTCAGCTTTTAGTTGATTTCAGCAACAGAGAATTGGATGCAGCTTTTTATGATACACCTTATGCCACTTCTCATTATAGTGACCATATTTTTTGTTTAACAGAAATCGGTGACCGTAGATGGCGTGGAGGTCCCGGTCCACATCATTGGCGATGCAGCATATCCTTTGAAGCATTGGCTAATGAAGGGTTATACACAACATATACAGTTGTCCCCGGAAAAGGTCACCTACACTCACAGCCTTAGCTCTGCCCGGATGGCTGTGGAAAATGCTTTTGGACGTTTAAAAGGACGTTGGCGCTGTCTCATGAAGAGGAATGATGTGGACCTAAAAATCATGCCCCATGTAGTAGCAGCCTGCTGCATACTGCATAACATTTGCGAAATTCAAAAGGACCACTTCCTTCCCGAGTGAAATGTGCAGGACACTGAGGTGGGGGGCATTACAAGTGATGCAGTAAGCTACGTGGGGGAGCATGAGGACAGCGCCGAGCTCATCTGGGCCACCATTTCCACAAACCTTCCCTTATTGATTTAAAATAAAAAGGCAAAATTTGATATTCCAAACATGTTTTTGGTTTATTTGGTGTTAAAAGTTTTTTTTTTTACTTTAACCATGTGCATATATTGTGTTTTTTTAATAGAACAGTTTTAACACATTCTCAGATTGTAGAAAAAGTACAAAAACAGTATAAAACATATGACAAACATCCTATGCCCAGTATAAAAAAAAAGTGCCTTATAGATCCCTATATAATATACTATAAAAGTAATAAAAAAATGAAAAGTGCCATCACACAATAAACATGATAATTTTAGCCACACAATATAAAAAAACAAAACTAAAATAGAACATGTACCGGTTGGTACAACGATAAAATATTTAAAATGGCCATGTTTACGGTAATTGCCTCTACACTGTATACTGTGGTGACTCTTGGTTTGTTTGTGTTGTGTTAGGGTTAGTGCTAGGGTTGTAATAATTGGGCCCCATATTGCACTGCCCAAATCTGTGTTCTGGGTACACTGGGGCCTGTGGTAATGCCTGTGTTTGGTTGGGATAGCCACGACCAAATGTGCGCTCAAAAAACAACATCTGTCTCTCCTGTATATCCATTAATTGCCTCATAAATGACTGCTGCATTTCCCTTTCGGACTCTAGAAACCGATCCAATCTAGCATCCTCCTGCCTCTGAATATCGGCATCCAATTCACGGAGATGCTCCACGATCACAGAAGTCATCGCTCTGGCCGCTTGCTCCGACCTGTTGAGCTTCTTCTTTTTGGGTGGCACATTGTAGACTGCAAACGGGAGAAACAAACAAACAAAAAAATAATATGCACTGAGCCGACATAAAGATAGCAGTGGTGTTTGCGTACATGTGCTTGTGGCCTTCTATCTACCTGCACGCTAGCAGCACTCTGCAACAGTTACCATTTGGATTTAAGTGAATGTAGTGTGTGTGTGTGTGTAATGTGGTTGTTTTTCTTTTTTAAAATACTTACTATTAGCGCGTAGCGGAGGGGTCTTTTTAGGGGGCGCAGTCTCTGAGCTTGTCTCAACTACCTCATCTATGGTGGAAGCGATACTGTCAGCATTCACAGATGAATCCATCCCACTACCTTCTCCAGGTTCATCGGTCAGTAGGAGCTGTGATGTTGGTCTGCTTTGCGAGGACGGCAGGGTAACCTGTATAGCCGGTACCTCTTGACTATCCTCCTGCTGGCTGGAGCAGGATGGCGCAATTGAGGAGGACAGTGCTATGGGGTTTGAAAGCGCTGTATTTCTAAAAGCGCTGTAGCACAATTGGTAATGCACCCATTCCTTGCGGCCTGCACCACTTTTGTTGCGGTTATGATCGTGCACTTTAGTGAACTGCTTACGCAAGGCCTTCAATTTATTGACCACTTGCTGCTGTGTGCGTTTTATCCCTCGGGACTCCAGCATCTGGGCTATATTGTGGTACACTACTGCATCTTTCACTGTTCCGGTCATCTGGCGTTTAATTTCTTCATCCGCCCTGATGAGCAGTAGCTCTCGGATATCGGCATCGGTCCAGTTCGATGCAGCACACATGCTGCTGTAGCAACAGGGTGTGGCTCAGGCTGCTGTTATGGCTGTGTATCAGCCTGCGTTTGGAGCTGCTGGTCAGGCTGCAGTTCTGACTGTGGCAGCCAGTGTATCAGCCTGCGTTTTGTGGGAGTTGGTCAGGCTGTGGTGCAGGCTGTGTGCAGGAGGTTAGGCTGGCAAGTAATGGCTGCGTGTGCCTCTCTCTGCAGGGCCCTGACAAATGACATCATCTGCCAGCGCCCCAGAAGCTCCAATCAGCTAATAGCAGAATGTAGCCGGGAAAAATAATCCGGGTAGCACCCGTTCACACTGCCGCATGACACGGGAACAACCCGTGTTCAACCCTGCTCTCAACCTGAGTAAGATTCCCGGGTAAATCAACCCGGGAAATTTTTCTGGAAGCCGTTCACACAGAGCATCGACCCGGATTGACCCAGCAATAATCGGGTTATTCGGTTGGTGTAAAAGGGGTATAAATCACACCCTGCATAAAGATTTTTGAATTTCCAAGGAATGGGCATTCTGAAACATATATCCCAATAACACTAATACCAGGGGGCGTAACTAGAACTTTGTGGACCCCACAGCAAAATTGTGAAGGGCCCCCCACCGACTCAGGTCTACAGCAGTGTGGGCATCCTAACCTCTGGGATGCCGATTACATCCTATATGTATTGTATATACATACACACATATATATGTATATGCACATGTAAATATACATATATACACACATATATATATATATATATATATATATTCTACATGTGTATATATTACTCACTCCTTGGTGGGTCTGGGTGTGCAGAGGGAGGGGTAGCCCTGAGTGGTCCTGGTTGGGTGGCAGGCCAGGCAGAGTGCAGCACTAGTGGGTCCAGGTGCGGCAGCAGGTAGGGTGAAGGAACAGCTGGGGGTCCTCTCTCTGTCTGTGGGCCAGCGGGGACTGAATTGTGGCCTGGCAGCTAATCAGCTCTCTGCCGGATGGCGCTCCACACGCCTGTATAGTTTGAATTAGGGATGTGCAGGCTCGGATAGGTTCGAGTTTGCACGTGGAGTTCGGATTTTTCCCTCCAAAAAAACGGAACTCAGAACGAGGCAAAACGTCATCTTACATGGACGAACATCATCATTCCTGGACAAAAGACCAGGAATGATGATGTTCGTCCATGTAAGATGACGTTTTGCCTCGTTCTGAGTTCCGTTTTTTTGGAGGGAAAAATCCGAACTCCACGTGCAAACTCGAACCTATCCGAGCCTGCACATCCCTAGTTTGAATATCGGGCTGGCTGACCCTGCGGCCGCCGGGAGTCCCCTATCACCCATCTTGCGAGGTGAGTCAGCAGACTCTTAAGTCCAGGGGAGGGACCTGCCCCATGGGGAACTGGCCGGGGCTCCCTCCATCCCTCCCACCCTTTCTTTAAGCCCAGGGAGGGGAGTCCGACAGTGTTCTCATTCCCCCCGATCACCACTGGCCGACTATTGGGCTATGAGTGGAACCGACCCAGCCTCCTGCCTGCCTCCCCTTTCTGTTAGCCCAGGGAGGGGCCAAGTGTGTGTGAGTAACTCTCCCCCACCCCGGCACGGCCGCCCGATCTACTGCCGCAGAGTTTTAATAAACAGTAGAAAAGCTGCACTGTGCAGGGAGTTGCTTGCTGGGCCGGCGGGCCCCCTAAGCCCCGGGCCGCATAGGAAGCGCACCCCTTGCACCCTCCATAGTTACGCCACTGGCTAATATACACCACCTGAAAGGTACTCGCTTATTGCTTACTATGTTGGCGGCTGCTACCAAAAAGGCAATACTATCTCAATGGATAGCTCCAGATCTAACCACTATGTCTTTATTGTTTCCTAAAATATAATTTTTATTTATGATGGACCATGCTTGCCGACATTCTGGCTGCCCCTTCCGGGAGGGAGCAGCCAGATCAGCATAGCAGGGGGGTGTGACCGGTCAACTTACACAGCATTTGTGGGCGGAGCAGGGGCGTGGCCACACGATCGCATCAGCGTGAATCGCGTCATCGGCCACCCCCACTGTGGGATTTTTTTCTTGAAACCGCGGGGGGTGGGTCGGGGGGATCGGAGCGGGCAGCTACCACCATGAGGCTTGCCTATCTTTCTGTGTGGTCAGGAACAGCACCCAATATTCGGGAGGCTCCCGGCTGAATTGGGAGGGTAGGCAAGTATGTAATGGACTGGACGGAGGCATACCAGTGCAAAGATAATTTAGTAGAAACATTTTTTTATACCTGGATGCTCTATCACCTTAAATGGAATATATGGGAAGGATAGGAATATATGGGATGCTCCATCACCTGAATGAGAATGAGAAGCTGTTTTCAATTAACCTCTTGGCATAAATTAGAAATCCTCACTAATGGTGCACCTTTCTGAAAAGCAGTATTTTTTGAAGGTTATAATATTCCATATGTCTGTATCCATGTTTTTTTCCTATGTCTATGTGTGTCTTGGGACAAACTCATTCATTACTCAAGATAGAGATCTTCTACTGAAATACATGCTCATTTGCGATCATACCTCCCTGAGTGAGACTGTCACTGTTACTGTTAATGTCCTGTTACCAACACTATAACTTCTAATGTCGACTGTATGCGAAAGTCAAATATCAACAGACATTAATGTTTTTATTTGCATTTTATTGTAAGGATTAAAGCTTGTATTTTATCTTTTGTCAGCTCATCAATAAAAAATTGATTGAAAAATAAATAAATAAATCAAACATCTACATTTCTGTTTATTTCTCTACATAGCTGCCTGTTTCTTTAAACTGTACCAGAAAAAAAAAATATTACTGGTTGCCATGTTCATCCATTTACCTTTGTAATGGTTTTAATAAGTATCTTTAGTATTCTTTATACATTATTATATACTAAAGGTCAACACCATTTTATTGCAATAACCTTGAATTGCATGATGGATCTACAGAAATTGTCTACCACATACGGTGGGCCTGATTCACAAAGTAGATGTGTACACAGTTTCAGCGATTATGCGCATGTGTATTAGTAGCATTGCACATGCGTCAAATTTCATTGGCAATTACACTTGCAGTGTAGATTTATTTGCAAAATAACTGACAGTCAGGGACCGTTTGTGGGCGGTAACGGGTGAGATGGCACAGGCGACCTTTTTAAGTGCGTGTCTATGCCTACAACTGCGATCCAGTGAAAATGTCTCAGGCATCAGTTGCTGCATGACCAGGGCTGTAGAGAGTGGTCCCGGGCCTGGGTACTGTAGGGGGGATGGTCTAATTGTGACCACACCCCCTACAAAATATTGTGACACTTCGCACCACAAATGGGGTGCCATGTGCCCCTCCGCAAGGGGCAGATCCAGGTGGGGGCGGGGGTTAGTGCAACCGCTCCTCCCGCACATCAGAAGGGACTGCTGTTGAACAGTCTCCTCTCACTTTGAAGAGCCACAGTGCAGAGATGCTTAATTGCTGATTATTTTCTTTAAAAGCACATAATACAACACACTAGCAACTTATCCATACTTACCTACTCTCCCGGAAGTTGTGGGAGGCTCCCAAATTTTCAGGTAGCCCCCGGCACCCACCAGAAGAGTGTCCAGATCTCCCGCATCCCACCCACTTCCTAGTAAAGTGGGCAGGATGAGGAGATAATGGTTGGGAATCGCGGCTCAGTATGGAGATGGTTGGTTTAAATGACAAGAAAACGCACAATTTTTCCCCACCCCCTCCTTGCGGTCCCGCAATTCACGGCAGTTTACCATGGCAAGAGCGGAGCCTAATGACATAGCAGACTAGCCCCGCCCTCCCCCCCCCAAAGTGGCCAGCTGCGTTTCTCCTCCTGGCTTCTATTCTTTCTAAAAAAAGTGGGCAAATTTAAAGTTATCACACAGGCTTTAGAGGTTTGTTCATGACCAGCCACAGACTGGAAGGGTTTGTTAGCAATCATGTCACATTTTGTATACAGGCCATGCGTGGAGCAACTTACTTGCATTTTGCTTATTTTGAATATTTGTAATGAGCTAAGGGGCTGTGTATTATGAGCATGGAGCTAACAAAAGAATTCTGTGCTGAGAACTGTCTATGTATTGTATTGTTTATTTTCTCCACCACTATGTTGGGAAAACAGGGAGGAATTAAGGTAACATCTAAAGGCTGGAGTCAGTGCATTAGGACAACACTTGCAGGACTTCCAGAATAAAGTATGAGCACTGCCAATTTATAATTGAAGGCCAGTGTCAGCTCCAATTGTACCTGAAGTAGACACCAAGCAGTGACCTGCTCTGAGCCAAAAAAAGAGACAGCTGGGCGCACTCCTATCACGTGTCCTGTAACATCTTGTTGTGTTTATTATTTGGCAGGTCATATCTTGTTGGGCTGGTTACTGGACATTACCAGTTTGCTGTATTTGGTAGAGGCCTGTGTATCAAGGTCATGGAGTTGCTATGGTAGATATTGAATCAGAGCCGCAATAACAATAGGGTTGCCGCCCAAAGGCCTCCACATCAGTGTGTGGGGCACTATGGCATATGTGAATTACATGCCAGCATATCTTATTGACAGTTTTATTGGTAGGGTCCCCACAAGTTAGTTGCCCTGAGTCCCCCACAAACCTGCCCTTGATTGCGTGAGAGTGTGGTGATCTGCTACATGTGAGGAAAGGGTTAAATTATTATGACGTCTGATAGTTCAACCACTTCCTCACATAACTGGGATGGGTTATCGCCTTCATAAGGCATGAAAGCTCAGTCTGAAATTGGCCATTAGGAGGAAAGTGCGTTAATGTCTTGAAGATCTGTGAAATGTCTGGCTGGGCTGCAAACTGGCCTAGACTCTCAGACTCAAAGGTTTGTTTGCAGTATACGGTTTGCTTTATTTTGATTGCTCTGCACCAGCTGCATTGTATGATTACCTGCACTTCTGGCAATACTAAGCAAAACTGGCTTGTCTCCTCCCTTAGTCATCAGTGCCCTCTATGGGTGGGATTTGATATTGTATTTATCGTATTTGCTTATTTTTTTTTTAATGTCGTACACTGGACTATCTATCAATAGCATGCCAACATCAGCTTGCTTTGTGCCTATAATAACCAGTTACGGAAGTCTGGTTCTGCTCGCATCTCCATAAACTGCAATCAGAAGCAGCCTTTTGTGAGGTAAATGAGTGTAGCCACTGGACTATAGATAGACAATGTCTAGATAGACACCAGATGTTAGACAGTTAATAGTTAGACAAGGATAAAAGTTCGACACAGACAAAAGTCAGACACACTAAAGATAGACATGTAAAAAGTTTGACAGGTACAAAAAGTTGACATGGTCAACAGTTCGACATGAAAATGATCGACACAAAAAATGGTCGACACTTTTTTAAATTAATTTTTTAGGATTAGGGTTAGGTTTAGTGTTAGGCACTTACTGGATGGTTAGGGTTAGGCACCAGGAGGGAGGGTTAGGGACCATGGGGAGGGTTAGGGTTAGGGTGAAGATTAGGGCTAAAAAACAAAAACAAAAATTGTCGACACATTTTTTTTTCTTTTTTTAAGATTAGGGTTAGGTTTAGAGTTAGGGTTAGGCACTTACTGGATGGTTAGGGTTAGGCACTTACCCAGACGGTTATGGTTAGGCACCAAGGGGAGGGTTAGTGTTATGGTGAAGATTAGAGCTAAAAAAAGAAAAAAAATTTGTTGGCAATTTTTGTGTCGAACTTTTGACCCTGTCGACCTTTTGTACCTGTCAAACTTTTTACATGTCTAACTTTAGTGTGTCTGACTTTTGTCTGTGTCGAACTTTTATCCTTGTCTAACTATTATCTGTCTAACATCTGGGGGTAAATTTACTAAAGTGAGAGTTTTTAGAATTGAGTTTTAAAAGTGACGTTGCCCATAGCAACCAATCAGATTCTAGCTATTATCTTCTAGAAAGTGCAAGTTAAATGTTAAGTAGAATCTGATTGGTTGCTATGGGCAACATCACTTTTAAAACTCACTATTAAAAACTCTCATTTTAGTAAATGTACCCCCTGGTGTCTATCTAGACATTGTCTAACTAATTACTGTCTATCTCTTATACCACACCCCATTGGAAGGCATTCGAGTGGCTTCTGCGCTTAAGTACACACAAGTACATGAAATAGAAGGGAAAGATGGCCTTGCCCAAAGGATCTAAAACGTAAATAAGTATATTATCATATGCTGTACCACACATGCCAATTGTTTACTACCTCACAGTATACTGTGCTCGGATTTATGCAAGGCTTATTAAAACATATCTGTCACAAGCTGTACAGTATGGTCTTTTCGCCATAGTATAGTGGTCTATGGTTGGTTAAAAGGTTATGCAGTATATGCATGTATATAAATACAGAAACAAACACGCTGTCTCACTCATTGACATCGGTCAAACCGATCAAGCTCTCAATCGAGCATCATCGGTTCCAATCCGATTCTGCCCATTCCTTCAGTATTATATATCCAGTCCCATTCCAACCTGCTGTTCATTAAAGACATTCTATTCCTGTCCTTATGTAAACTAGATACTGACAGATTTACTAATAGTGTTTTAAAGTTAGTACTTGACAAATACAATAGAAATATTCTATGGTTTTTCTTGACAGTTGTATACTGTGCTCACTCCTGGGGATCACTGTCTGTTTGCTCTGTTCAGAGTGTTCCAGTACAGGAAACCACATGCTGTTGTATCTGCACCCAATGTTCTGCCTCCACGTCTGTGCCATCTGTTTTTTTTCAGAGCACAATGACAGCTAGCAATACGTAGAGGTCAAAATAGTAAGGGTGTCTGCCCTCACCTAAATTTCCACTTTTTTTTTTTCCTTCCTGTGTGGACCACTATAAACATGGTTGGTGGCTTTATAACTGCCCAGTGATAGTTCTTATTTTTCAACTGTTGCTCAGTAGGACCTGGCTACAGTAGCTATACTGGGCCAATGTGCAACATATTTGCAAAAGCTGCTACC
Source organism: Taudactylus pleione (assembly GCA_031769625.1). Taxonomy (NCBI): domain Eukaryota; kingdom Metazoa; phylum Chordata; class Amphibia; order Anura; family Myobatrachidae; genus Taudactylus; species Taudactylus pleione. The sequence goes on along the minus strand of JAUIMM010000043.1, from coordinate 6,204,530 downwards.
TTGTGCTTACTTCTCTTGCCAGTTTATCTCAGCAGAATGATACTGAAGATTGCAAATTACCAGCTGTCAATCTGACTTAGTCAGAGTGAAGACACTTTCTGGCAGGATCTCTTCACTCCATCACAATTTTTACATATCATAAATAGTTCATTTGGTATGGAAACAGATTAAGGCCCTCATTCAGAGCCGTACGCTCTGAGCAGAGCGCACGCTCTGAATGAGGGCCGCCCTCCATAAAAATGGAGCGTCCTCCTGGACGCTCGTATAGCTGTGGGTCACCACCCACAGCCTATACGAGCGTGCAGTTTGATGGCCGCGATGGTCTTGACCATCGCGACCATCGAAAATGCGAGCCGGAGCCTGCGGTTGAGGTTTTCAACCGCAAGGCCCGGAGTGATTTTGGCTCTATCAGAGCCAAAATCACTCCCACTGACATCACTAGTGATGTCAGTGGGCCGGCTTCTGACGGGAGGCGTTCCCTTGGGAACGCCCCCGTCAGGGAGGCACGCCCACCAAAGGGGGCGTGCTGTCAATCAACATCGACAGCACGCCCCCTTTGATCAGACACAACGAGCGAAGGACTTTCCTTCGCTCGTCGCGTCTGGCGCATGTGCACGACGGACCTCCCTCCGTCGTGCGCATGCTCAGTGCAGACCATCGACCCACTTGCGAGCGGACAGCCGCTTGCGAGTGGGTCTGAATCAGGGCCTAAGTCATTAGTCAGGGCTGCTATTCCCTATTCTTTTCTTATATTAGTTTTATAATCACTTATCCCACAGAAACACAAAATATAAAAACTATATTTCTCCAAAACTTTCCATCTAGAAGGGACTGCCTCCATTCTACCAGCTGAATGGATCATTGCATCACTGGAGACACAAGGCACCATGCCAACCCTTATGTACCTGCTCAACCTAAGTTTACTATGCTATGCCAAATTCTCTGCAGCAATTTCACTTGGGAGTCACTAATTCCTGTAATTTCTGGTACCTACCAAAGAAGAAACATCAAAGTAGTATAGTCTTCTCCAATCTACCTCTCTCTGAGTGCACCTCAAACTGATGGACCATTAAAATGGCTTACTATGAACCTGATTTAGACGGAGTTGCAAATATTTGCTAATACCGCAGCTAATGGGCTTCCTACTGACATGACCATCGGCTGCAGCTCTAATACACAGGTGTGTATAAATAGTTGCACCATCGATCGGACATCGGCCTCACCATCGGACATTACAACAAGCATATGTATGACGGTACATGACCACCGTGCCAGTGGAACTGTCTTTCAATGCAGTCCCTGACACCGACATGCCTGCTATCCCCCTAGTCACCACCCAGGAACGGACATCAGAATTGATTGGATCTCTGTGCAATTCTGATCTGCTTCCACCGGCGATAACCGTCGGAACGCATGCACAGTCCACCCAATATTTTATTCTATCCACCTCTGAATCAGGACCTGTGTTGTTTTACCCATGTTAGTTGCAGCCTCAATACATGCAAACTTCTCAACCTCTACAAAGAATCCCCATTATTAATACAAATTATTAAAAATATTGTATAAAATTACCCGCGGCTGTGTATAAGGTGTATATAATACTGTATGCAGTCGGGAAGCCGGCGGACCTAATCCCAACAGCCGGCTTCCCGACTGTCATATCCCGGCAAGGGTCTAAAGACAGGCATCGATATGCCGACACCTGTCATTAGACATACACCGGGAGCCCGACGCCCGGCATCCCGATCGATGTCTGTCTGCAGACCCTTGCTGGAATATGACAGTCGGGAAGCCGGCTGTTGGGATTAGGTCCGCCGGATTCCTGACTGCATACCGTATTATATACACCTTATGCACAGCCTGCGGGTAATTTTATACAATATTTTTAATAATTTTGTTCAAAGTTTATGTACATACACAAAATTTATTTATGTTACATATACACCTCATACACTCAGCCTGAAGGTCATTTTATACAGTATTTTTTATAATTTTGTGTATTGAACAAAGTCTGTGTACATTGAACCATAAGAAAGTAAAGGTGTCACTGTCTTAGTAACGTTGAAAAATTTGCATATTTGGGAATATTCCATATTTCGGAATATTTGGATATGGGAGACTCAGTCTGTACTTGCGTTTCTAAGTTTCTAATAACCTGATAGGCTGGGCATCACTTCTCCCCTGGGTTCAGGTTACTATAACCACTCATTTCTACCTGTTTCACTGTTTATGGAGTACAAGCAAAGCCTTCCCCTGACATAATTATCTCCTCTGACATTCCAGCTCTCACTATCTGGGACATGGCACAACTTCGGAGACATGCCTATATTTTACTACACTGTCACAGTCTCGCAACAAAAAGCGAATAAAAAATGATCAGTGTCTATAACGAGCACCAACATTTTAAATAATTAAAATAAAAAATCATACTGTCTCTGATATCCTCCTCCCATTTACCACATCGGGGCTTCTGTTTAGTTGGCAATAACTTGGATCTGACTATCTCACAAATTAGCTCCATGTATCCTAGTTTCAAGAATTCTAGATTCCTGAAACCATAAATGTGCTTCTAAAGTATTCGGGCTACTTGCTGAATGAACAGACAAAGGATCTCTTGTCTCTTGCCAAAATAAGACAAACCCTCATAAGGGGCTAAATGTAATAGCCTCACAGTTTCCGACACTGCGAGATTTATACGAATATCCCCGTATTTTTAATGTGGGAATCATCATAAAGGCTAAACCAGCTTGGGAGACTCGCAAGCTGACAGCAGCATCAGAAACTCTGAGACTTACATTTAGCCTAAGGTGTCTAGTGATAACTTAAAAAAAGGATACTTGCACAAGTTCCTACAAACGATGACAGTGGTGCAAACATCGTGGCAAAAGAGTAGATGGTGTACTTCAGTTTCACACTTGCCATCTTTCCATCTTGTATTAAGTTTAATAGTCATATACATACAAGCGTCTATGGGCTCAGTAACAGAAAACTTTGCCAAGACATCCTTAATGCATATGGACAAGCTAAAGCTGATAGCATCTTTCATTCCGTATCAACTTACCACAAATGGAAATTCTCAGCAGTATTTTATTGGCTGATCTAAGCTTGATTTTGGTTTTGCAGAGGAGTCTTAGTAGAAATGTGGCTATCTTAATGCTGGGTTCCCTAGTAACAGACAGCTTCAAAGCAAGGCTTCAACTTGATCTCATACTGCAGCCTAAAATGCCAGTCCTGCAATCACCATGTTTTTTTTTTTATCATTAAATGTTTAATTAATATTTTATAAAAATAAATATATGGTACAGAAGAGAAAAACAGAAAGAAAGCGAGAGTGTACTGCTACAGTATAAGGAGGAGACACGATATTACATGTTTACACCATAGGTTCACTTCTTACAACATATCATAGTATTCGGTATACTTAACAAAAGAAAGGTACCAAATACATTGATGCACAATTACGGATTCAGTAGAAAAAGGGGAATTCATCAAACTAATGGCAAGAAATGGAGGTCCATCCCAGACTGGGACGCAGGAGTGCCCTCCCACTCTGTAACATATTGGTGCCATGTGGACCATTACAAACCAGGTGAGGAGTCCAAAGTAAAGTAGGCCAACTCTAGGGTTTCTATCTGAGAATTATAATGAACTGTGATAGGATCACTGGTAAAGTGGTCTGTGGCAGGTACATTTGTCCCAGATTCCTGTCTTTTGTGTTTTAAACCCCCAGGAGAAAGTCTGCAGTGTAGCAGGCTTGAGTTTCGGTTTTTTGAAAAGCCGGTTTGGGACCTGGGGGTTGTGGGTGAGAGGAGAGGGAGGGCTCCACCCACGGCCACTCCAGGTTTTGATTCTCGCAGCCTGGTAACAGGATTGTTAGTTTTCCACCTGAGAGTGGCCAATATAAGCCTAGTTTGTTTAGGGCTGATTGTCTCACCTGGGAGAGCAGGCAGGGAGTTTGCTCAGAGACACTTGGAAACCTAACCGTGAGTGTTGTGCTGTGCTTTTGTTGCTGGCGAGGGCATTAGGCCCTGCCAGGTTCTGGTAGTGAGGGAACTACCTGTGAAGTTAGTGCCCCGACAGGGCTAGGATTTATATTTATGTTTTCTTTATGTTTCTGACATTGTACAATAAAGACTGGCGCCGACCAGCTTGTACTTGCATCCAGACTGGTGTGCTGCTTCCCTGCTGCTGTGTGTGTGTGTAAGGAAGGAGTCCTCTACCCAGGAGAGGGACCCCCTAACCTAACTGTGTCACAATATGGTGGAGAATGCGGGCAACCACACACACTAAAGTTGCAGCAAGAGGAAAACTTTCCATTTAAAAATTAAAGGGACAGACACCCAATTTGTGAGTGTGGAAATAACACTGTGTCCTTGGAGTCCCATAGAGGAGGCGTCAGCCAATGCTCAGAGAGGCAAGGTTCAGCTTCCAACCTACACCCCAGGACAAAATGGAGGACATTATTAAGGCCTTGCTCCAAGCTACAGCAGCTCATCAGGAATCTACCAGGGCTCAGCAGGAAGCTACCAGGGCTCAGCAGGAGACTAACAAACTTCAGCAGGAATCCGCCAGGCAACAACAGGTCACCATTGAGGAAACCCGCCAGGCCTTAGCGGAAAACAGCCAGGCCATAAGAGAGGTGGTACAGCACCTGGTCGCCTGGCCCAGAGATGTTAATACTGGTCCTCCCACCACCACTCACTCCGTACGAGCCAGTCACTTCCTCCAAAAGATGACTTCGGGCGATGATGTGGAGGCCTATCTCGCTGCATTTGAAAGAACGGCCGAAAGGGAAAGTTGGCCCAAGGAGCAGTGGGCAAGTCTGGTGGCACCTTTTTTGTCTGGGGAGCCACAAAAAGCATATTTCGACTTATGCCTGGCTGATGCCAAGGACTATAAAAAACTAAAACAGGAGATCCTAACTCGCTTGGGAGTCACCACCTTTGTTCGTGCCCAACGGGTACACCGCTGGGAGTTCCATAAGGACAAGCCTCCACGTTCACAGATGCATGACCTCGTCCATCTGTCCTCAAAATGGCTACAGCCCGAGACGCTGACGGGACCACAGATCGTGGAAAGGGTCGTGATGGACCGGTACCTGCGATCATTACCTGTGTCTCTGCGCAAGTGGGTGAGCCATGAAGACCCTAAGTCCGCGGACAAGTTGGTCGAGCTGGTGGAGAGGTACGTGGCGGCTGAGGAGCTGATGAGTATGCCCCACCGAGCCCCGATGGCGCACCAGCGAACTCCCAGAGACACTGGTAAGACTGTTCCAGTGGAGAAGGGTGCTGGGCGGTGGAATGTACCTAAGACTGAGGGTGTAGAACCTGGACACAGGCCTGCCAGGCCGGGAAGGTTCTTGCCCCGTAAACGACTAGACATTAATATGACTCAGTGTTTCCGATGTGGTGGCTTCGGCCATATTGCCGCTAATTGTGCACTTACAACTGAACCTATGCAATGTGATACTGCTCATGTCTACCGCAGGGGGTCTTTCTTTGCACAGACAGCCTGTACGGCTGACCGGCAGGCTGAGACTGATAAGCACATGTGTGTACTCACTGTAGATGGCAACCGAGTAGAGGCACTGATAGACTCTGGTAGCTTGGTGACACTTATAAAAGCTGAGCTGGTGAACCCCTTGAGGCATACAGGGAAAACTGTTGATGTGACCTGCATACATGGGGATACTCGATATTATGTTACGGCTGAGGTGAACATCGAGACACCATGTGGCTCTGCTATAGTTTCTGTGGGTTTGGTGCATGGTCTGGTGTACGATGCAATATTGGGGAGAGACTTTGCTCACTTCTGGAAGTTGTGGGAAAGCCGTTTTGTTCCAGAGGTGAACAACCCCGATCCATTTGAGAAGGTTGTCGATGTAGTGGAGGAGGGAGTTTCTTCTGAGTCAGAGTTATTCCCTTTTTCTACTATGGTTGGTGAACTAGAGAATGCGGAACGTGACGGTGGCCCGCCAACTGATGTGCCTCCCATTGAGGTGGGAAGTGTTGTTGGGCCAGGTGATCGTCTGCCTGATTTAGAGGTCAGAAGAGAGGTCTTTGCCTTCGAGCAGTTGAATGACCCTACTTTGGTAAAAGCCAGGGAGAATGTAAAAGTAGTTGATGGTAAACCCGTAGACCCTGATAGTCCTTTGTCCTATCCCCACATGGCAATGTGTCAGGATTTGTTATATCAGGTGACTAAGAAGGGGGAAGATGTTGTGGAACAACTAATAGTTCCCAAAGCCTACAGAAGAACAGTGTTGGATCTGGCCCATGGTCATATAACGGCAGGCCATCTAGGGGTAGAGAAAACCACTGAGTGAATAATGCAGAGGTTTTTCTGGCCCGGGCTTCATAAAGAGGTATCTGACTTTTGCGCATCCTGCCCTGAGTGTCAGTATCATGCTCCCAGGCCACATTTTAAGGGTCCACTAGTTCCATTGCCTATCATAGAGGTGCCGTTTGAAAGAATAGCGATGGATTTGGTTGGACCCTTAATGAAGTCTGCCAGGGGACACCAGTATATTCTGGTCATAATGGATTACGCTACCAGGTACCCGGAAGCGATCCCGTTGCGCAATACGTCAACCAAGACCATTGCCAGAGAGCTAGTTCATGTCTTTAGCAGGCTGGGTATACCTAAGGAGATACTAACTGACCAGGATACACCGTTTATGTCCAAAGTCATGAAAGAGTTATGCCACCTGTTCAAAATCGAACAGTTAAGAACTTCGGTTTATCACCCCCAAACCGATGGGCTGGTCGAGAGGTTTAACAAGACGTTAAAACACATGCTTAGGAAAGTGGTCGACAAGGATGGTAGGGATTGGTACTACTTATTGCCGTATTTATTGTTGGCCATAAGAGAAGTTCCCCAGTCCTCCACCGGGTTTTCACCCTTCGACTTGTTGTATGGGAGACACCCAAGGGGGTTACTAGACATTGCCAAAGAGACATGGGAGGGGCAGTCTAGTCCTTACAAAACGGTGATTGAGTATGTTTCTCAAATGCAGGAGAGAATTGCTGCAGTAGTGCCGATAGTGAGAGAGCACCTGGAACAGGCTCAACAGGCACAGCAGAGGGTATACAACCGCAATGCTCGGTTACGCAGCTTTGCTCCTGGGGACAGAGTGTTAGTATTGGTTCTCACTGTGGAAAATAAACTTTTGGCTAAATGGCAAGGGCCCTTTGAAATCGTAGAAAGAGTGGGGCAGGTCAATTACAAAGTTTACCAGCCGAGGAAAAGAAAGCCGGAACAGATATACCATATAAATCTGTTAAAGCCCTGGAAAGATAGAACGGTACTGTCGGCCGTCCGAGACCCTCCAGTAAGTCCAGGGCCCTTAGTTCCCGAAGTGACAGTGGCAAAAACCCTGTTGGCAATTCAACAACAAGAGGTCAAGGAGTTTCTGATTAGAAATAGGGTGCTGTTCTCTGACGTACCTGGGAAAACCTCGGTCATTAAACATGACATCATCACTGACCCAGGGGTTAAAGTTAATCTAAAGCCCTATAGGTTACCAGAAGCACAAAGAGAATCGGTGTCGAAAGAAATTAAAAATATGCTAGAGTTAGGGGTTATTGAAGAATCACATAGTGAATGGTCAAGTCCCATTGTGTTGATTCCAAAGCCCGACGGGAGTGTGCGTTTCTGCAATTACTTCCGAAAGTTGAACAGTGTTTCAAAATTCGATGCCTACCCGATGCCAAGAGTGGATGAACTGATTGAGAGACTAGGGACGGCAAGGAATTTAAAACACTCTTGACCTAACCAAAGGGTATTGGCAAGTACCGTTAACCGAGAGCGCCAAACAAAAGACAGCTTTTTCAGCGCCAGAGGGCTTGTTTCAGTACAAGATGTTGCCCTTCGGGCTACATGGGGCACCTGCTACCTTCCAAAGAATGATGGACAGGATTCTAAGGCCCCATAGACGGTATGCGTCTGCTTATCTGGATGACGTGGTCGTTCATAGTCCTGATTGGCAGTCTCACTTACCCAGGGTGCAAGCAGTGTTGGACTCCATCTATAAGGCAGGTTTGACAGCCAACCCAAAAAAGTGTTGTCTAGGCATGGAGGAAGTAAAATATCTGGGATACACCACTGGCAGAGGCCTGATAAAGCCTCAGCTCAATAAAGTTGATGCCATACAAAACTGGCCACGGCCTCTAAATAAGAAGCAGGTGAGAGCCTTCTTGGGAATTACGGGGTACTACAGGAGGTTTATACCCAACTTTGCCACCATGGCAGTCCCACTGACTGACCTGACCAAAGGCAAACAAAAAGTCATGGTAGAATGGAGTCCTGAGTCAGAGAAAGCTTTTCAGGAGTTGAAAGTAGCGTTGTGTTCCCAACCAGTCCTGATGACTCCTAATTTTGAAAGGGAATTCATAGTACAAACCGATGCATCAGAAGTAGGTATAGGAGCGGTCCTGTACCAGAACAAGGAGGGTGAGGAACACCCTATTTTCTATCTTAGCAGAAAGTTGAATGTACATGAGAGAAACTATGCCACAGTGGAGAAGGAGGCGTTGGCCATAAAGTGGGCGTTAGAGGCTCTCAGGTACTACTTGGTCGGAAGAAAGTTCAAATTGATCACTGACCATGCCCCTCTGAAGTGGATGTCTGAAAATAAGGACAGTAATGCGAGAATTACAAGATGGTTCTTGGCGTTACAAACTTTTACATTTTCAGTGGAACACAGGCCAGGAAGCCAGCTGGCCAATGCTGATGCGTTGTCACGCATTCATTGTTTGGGGGCTTCAGTTGTTCCGCCCCACAGGTCGAAACAAAGGGGGGGGATATGTGATAGGATTACTGGTAAAGTGGTCTGTGGCAGGTACATTTGTCCCAGATTCCTGTCTTTTGTGTTTTAAACCCCCAGGAGAAAGTCTGCAGTGTAGCAGGCTTGAGTTTCGGTTTTTTGAAAAGCCGGTTTGGGACCTGGGGGTTGTGGGTGAGAGGAGAGGGAGGGCTCCACCCACGGCCACTCCAGGTTTTGGTTCTCGCAGCCTGGTAACAGGATTGTTAGTTTTCCACCTGAGAGTGGCCAATATAAGCCTAGTTTGTTTAGGGCTGATTGTCTCACCTGGGAGAGCAGGCAGGGAGTTTGCTCAGAGACACTTGGAAACCTAACCGTGAGTGTTGTGCTGTGCTTTTGTTGCTGGCGAGGGCATTAGGCCCTGCCAGGTTCTGGTAGTGAGGGAACTACCTGTGAAGTTAGTGCCCCGACAGGGCTAGGATTTATATTTATGTTTTCTTTATGTTTCTGACATTGTACAATAAAGACTGGCGCCGACCAGCTTGTACTTGCATCCAGACTGGTGTGCTGCTGCCCTGCTGCTGTGTGTGTGTGTAAGGAAGGAGTCCTCTACCCAGGAGAGGAACCCCCTAACCTAACTGTGTCACAGAACTTTAGTTATATTGTCACAAATTCGGTGAAAAGGCAAGGGATATAGATTTTCTGCTATGGCTACCCTATCAGGTATGGGAACATGAGAAGGGTAACAAGATTTGATCATCACAACCCTTTGGATTTTAGACTTGGTTTAAAATATAACTTGTAATCCATTAAGCACTTGTATATCTTTATGTTCAATTGTGGACCAAATATGCTTTGAATGCATGAACAAGTCCCTACTACATAGGGAGTCAGCACCAATCATTAGACCACGTGAGTGCATGCAGTAGTGTTCCTCCCAGCTATGTACCCTTTGGGGGAGGGATGCTGTGCGTGCGACAAGGCCGCATGCCTCCAAAAAGAGGGCGTGGCCTCTCAACTCGAAACCCCCGTGCTTAACACTAGCGGGAGGGGGGGGGGGTAGTGGGGGTGGGTGCCGGAGGTGTGGAATGCCATGTGTGCAGTGCCTGCTCCTCACAGTGCCAGGGGCCGAGTGCTGCACTTAATGCTACAGTGCAGCACCCGACTCCTGTCACTGAGGGGGAGGCTGCACCTTGATGTCACCCCTCAGCGGGTGACACCCGGGTGCGGCCCGCACAAAGCTTGTAAAGCCACTGACTGCATGTCTCACCAAATGGACCTACCCAGCCACACACACAAGTCCACAGAGATGAAGCAATCAGTGAACCACTGAAGTCCTGGACTGGCGTGCACATGTCTGGCCAGATTGTAACAAAAAACGTATTGTACTTTGTTTTTATCATTAAGTACTAAAAGGTACCAGACCCAGCCGGCCACAAATTAAATAGTCTAAAACAGTACAGAGACATAAAAAGACAAGGTCAAGTCAAGATAGATTCAGCAACAGACTGGTTGAGCAACAGCAAATCAGAATCCAACAGCAAGGTCATGGTCAAGTCAAGATCAGCAATATTTGTCAGAACAGAATTATAAAATAAATGTTTAAATCCAATAAATACTAAAGTCATGGTTGGCCAATAAAGGCAGATTCAAATACAACTATATTAATCAATACACCCAGGACTCTAAAGCCCCATACACACTGGACTATATATTTGAACGATATGAACGATAACGATATCTTTGAACAATTTATTGTTCAAATCGACCAGTGTGTATGCACTTACTGACGATGTGCGCTCCCGTGGGTCGTTAACGATACCCCCAGTTGTCTGTACATGCAGCTCAATCTGGGGATTTCGTTAGCGACGCCATGTTGCCGAATGCTGCATGGCCCCGACCCCCCCCTCCCCTGCCGTCTGCGTGAATGCACTTGCCGATGACAGCACCCCCGCCGTGCCCGCCGCATCCGACATCGCTGGGTACGCATTTCGTCCAGTGTGTACCAGGCTTAATCGTGCTCTTGCAGTACTGATTCCCGACCAAGGCCCTATCTGCATGAAGTGTGTATGTTTCCTCCATATTTGTGTGGGTCTCCTCCGGATACTGCAGTTTCCTCCCACATTACAAAAACATACTACTCACATACGGGGCTAATTCTAAGTAACAATGCAAAAAAAGCAAGTAACTAGGTATCTTGGTAAAACCATGTTGCACTGCAGGTGGGGCAGATTTAGAAGGTGCAGAGACATTTAGATTTGAGAGGGGCATGTCCGAATACAAATCTAAACTGCAATTTAAAAATAAAACTGTCCAGCATTGGAGGTTACCTGCAAAAGCAGCCAGTATTTATCCTGCATTCAACAAAATACATGTATCTGCACCCCTTGCTTTGCATAAATTATAGTAGGACTATGCCAAGAAAGAATATAGGCAAGTACAGCTAATCACTTACTGACAAGTGTGCCTTCACTGGTATGTACAAGTATTGGCAGTATGTGCCACCAACACACCTAGCCATTACTCATGATCAGCTGTGCAGGCCAACCAGCCACCAAGCCTGGATCATTTTTCTGATTGTCTCTAAAATAGTTATGCAGGTTATGCCAAACATATCAGTTAAACCAGTGGTTTCCAAACTGGGTGCAGTGGCACTCTGGGGTGCCCCAGGACACTTGCAGGGGTGTCTCGGGTTGGTGGTCCAGTACCATATTAAAATGATTTTTAGTCAGTGCGACAGGCAAAACCAGTGCTAATGACTGTCAATCAAAAAATATGTGGACAAAAAGAAGCGCAGCCCTGTCACCCACCGCATAACTGACCCTAAGCACAATTTACTTAATCTAATTATTGCTGAATTTCTCAATTAGAAACTTTTGGCCCAGGGGTGCCGTGGAAAAAATGCTGATACTCCAGGGTGCCGTGATTTGAAAAAGATTGAGGACCACTGAGTTAAACCGTTCCATAGTTATTAGATAACTATTGATTGTACACAGAAACACTAAGGCCCGTATTCAATTAGAGGCGAAAAACAGCGATCGGCGAAAAGTTTTCTCGATGTGCGGTTTTCCCGTTTCCGAAGTATCGCCCTATTCAATTTCAGGATGACTTCGCCTTGGTGACAACTCTATAGGCAAAAAAGTTTGTCCACCCAAAGGCAGGAGAAAAGAAGTGCAAAATCCATATTTTGGGGTACAAATATGGGAACTTGGCTCAGAACCCTTTGGACCCCCCCCCTACCTAATGACCAATTAGGCAAAACAATTAAAAAAATTATCTTAATTCACCCCAACAATGACATGTCATTTTGGGGGGATAAAATGTAAAAATAGTGTTGGAAAATGGGTCTAAAGTACTGGGGGGGGTTGCTGTATGGATGGGACAGGTGTTTTGATTGCAGGTGGCTGCAGCAGATGTATTTTAAAAAATTTTTAATCTGCACTTTATAGTCACAAAAATATACTAGTGCCCATTTTAATGTACCCCCAAATTAACTACAGCAATTATTTTTCCCAAATGAAATTGCTTTCCATCATTTTTCCACACTTATGCAAATATGCATATAACAACCCTTTGACTCAATTTAAGTACCCCAATTACTTTTATTAGGGTTAATACACTTCTATATTCATTCCCCGTGTCAGTTATGCTTTTTAGGGGGTACAAACTGATTTCCCCCCAAAAGCTGTCCTTTTCACTAGTTTCGCTGCATTCGCACATACTGCATGCAGTTTCACCCGTTTCGCAATTGAATGGGGCAAAAGTGGGGACGCGCATTGTGAAAGCACACAAAAGCTTTGCTTGAAAACAGGTGAATGAGGTGAAAATATTGCACTTTTCGCCGATCTTGGTTTTTCGCGGCTAATTGTATCCAGCCCTAATTCAGAATTTTCGCTAACACAAAAACATACTGTTACTATTCTACATGTATGTTATTGATTGCTAACTATGGGCCTGATTCAGAGCCGGACGCAATTAGCGCTCGCTCGTCCAGAAAATAGGGGTGGCTATTCAAATGAACCGTTCGCTGTTTGCGGTCTGCTCACGCCTCTATGTCTGAACGAGCGAACAAAACTTGCGGTCGTTTTTAGGAAAAATACGCCCCCTGGCCGCTCGCATCCTACGTCATGTCCGCTATTTATTAGATTAATCGAGTACATCGACCGGGGTATGAACTGCTCACTATTCTTGTGGTTGGTTTTTGCGACCACAATTTTGCGAGCAGTTCTGGCTATAAAATAACCCAGTGACGTTGTCAATGACGCTGCTGTATTAATTATGCACACCCATAAAACGCCCGTTTTGACCTTTAAGCACGCCTGCGTTCGGATCTCCACTCCCCGTTTTCAAGCACCTTCCCCTGTTACCACCCACATACGCCTCATTCTGTCACTCAAAATAGCAGGCATTCGCTATTTTGCGAGCACACGATTTTCGGCCGCACTGACTGGTTCGCGCATGCGTATTACGATCCGTACGCATGCGCAGTTGGGCAAACATCGCTCGGAGCGAACGAGCAGCCACTTGCGTCCGGCTCTGAATCAGGCCCTATGTTGCATGAGACAAAGGTAACAAAACAGTAGTTGTCACAACAGGGGGTGTCCTGCCTGGGAAAACTGATATTCTGTATTGATAAATTCTGTTCATAATTAGACTATGGAGCTGATTCTGAGTCGCATGCAAAGTGACTGTAGTGTGGGCAGCCGCGCAAACCAATCCGGCCATGCTCTATCTGAATAGTTTAGAAATACGCGCAAAATACATAAATTCACATCTGTGCTATGTGCAAAAATTCTGCGCTTGTGCCCATGCACAAAGATCCGTCCAACTCAAAATCAGGCCCTACAAGTGGAACGGCTCTACCTACTGTTCTCCCATGTATCATGGTTTTTCTTAAAATTCAATCCTTTCTCACTACAATTCATTGAACGTAACAAAGCAGTGGGGGCCAATAAAAACACCAATCACATGATCAAATCACATGATTGAGCCTCAGCCACTTATAGGCAGGATCAGGGAGCATCAGTGGATCTCCTGGGAATCGTTTAGGGAGAGTAGGCAAGAATGGAAAAAATATGCAGTATTTTAAATGAAGAATTACTACTACAACATATCTTACCTGATAGACAATAAAGTTTCAGTCAGCGCTTCAGGACCAACAAGTCACCTATTGGGGGAGCTAGGGGGCATCCACCATACTAAAGTTCGATCACTGGTCAACGAAGAGTTGAAAAATCTGCAAATGATTAAGAGATGAGGCAGTATTATTGTCCACCAACTGTCATTCACCTAACTGCTCCATTTTAATTGGTTGTCTAACTATAGCACATTTTTGTGTTAATGGGTAAACTACTGTAGTAGAGATCACAAAGGCAGTACTAAAATGTAGGTGTTGTGCAGAGTCAATTAAACATATCCACACATGAGTACATGCAAGAATTGTTTTGAAGAGGAGCCATTTATTTTTTCTGACTTATTAGTTATATTTTCATATAAAGGAGGGACTGGAAGTAGAGGAAGAGAGCTCTTCTCGGTTTTAGGCCTGTATTATTTCTCTAGTAGAAGCCATAATTTGTGGTTTACTACAGATGTCATTTTCCTGGATCACTGCAATGAACTTTCTCTTACACAAACACTGAATTCTGAAGTGCTTTGATATCAGCCAGCTTGCAGAGAGACTAATATAGCACAGCTTTGATCTGTAGTAGCTGCTTTCCAGCTCTGTTTGCAAAATCAGTCTGCTTGTGTTCTGTCTGGACCAAGAAATTTAGCATAGCGGACTTTATGTAACTCAGTACATGGCATAATGTGAACTGGTACTGTAGGTACTTCAGTGTGTGGCATACTTGTATTTTTATTTGTAGCGACCTCCACAAGTTAACTGCCATGGGCCTTCGCAACCCCTAATCAAGCCCTGTAGATATCAAAGGGAATCTGCCCCTAAGCGCAAGGCAAATGACCAGGGCTCGTTTTTGACATTGCTGGGCCCAAGTCACTAAAAATATTGGGCACTTTGGTTTTCCTCTGCAGCACACCTGGCTATCACAGCTATCACACATTATCTAGCAAATACAATATACATTTCTTTGGTTTGGACCTCTATATGTACTATGCAAAAGAAATTCAACCCTCAAATACACAGGATAGTAATACCTAAACTCAAGCCAACAAAGATGTAATTAGTTCCTAGTCAATTGTTGCGTTGTAATCTGATAAACATTAGCTTAGTACAAATGGCTTCATTGACTACTCTTTACCAGGAATAAGTAGAATATAATGAACATATTTTAAATGATACCTTATTACTAAATTGTGCTAGTAAAACATTAAAAACTATCTGTTCATTATAAATTATATGCCCCCCCCCTCCATTTTCTAATTGTGCTCTAACCTACCTTACTCGCCCTCTTCTTTATCTTCACCCTCCTATGGGTTCCTCTACTATGATGTCATTACATTAGATCTCTGATCCAGATGCCTCTTTATGCCCTGCCTCTCATTACACAGTGCTAGGCCTGGAGCCCAAGGTCATCCGACTGCACTAGGTATAACAGCTGCAGAGCACGCAGCGGGAGTGCTGGTATCTCACAAAATTACTGGAGCCGTGCGGAGCCTGCATGGCCAAAACTGGGGACCCCTGAGCATCTACGTCCTCATATTTTCATATATTCCTCTAATGAATTAAAATTTCTGTATTCTCCGACTCAAAGAAAATAACAAAAGCTTTAATTAGAACATTTTGGACCCTTCAAAATTTGAGGCCCAAGGAAGTTGCCTTGGGTGACTAGGCCTAAAAGCCTGTACTGCAAATGACAATATCAGAATTTATGTACTGTATCTAGTTAGAAAGGTATTATTTGCAAAGAGATTTGACATGGTCCTATATCTTATGTACTTATAACCTAGAGTGGGTGCTATTATTATGTAGCGTTAGGGGCTATTATTATGTAGCGTATAGAGGAGCCTTGATGCGGCCAGGCACTTAACGATATATTTGGAAATATATGCAACAAAGACCGCTGAATTTCTATTATCATGTAGTATTGAAGTCTTTCTGCTGTTTTTTTTTTGCTGGAGGGAATTTTTTCTTTAGTTCAGAGTAAACCCCACCCTTAACAAGCACCATTAATTTGATATGAGCAAACACTATATTGTATTGCTGATATATAAAGGGGCATGAGGGTGCTCTGATGGTATATAATGGGGGCAAGAGGGGGGGTCTGATGACATATAAAGGGGAATGGGGGGAGCTCTGATGGCATATAAAGAAGCATGGGGAAGCTGTGATGGTATATAAGAAGCTTTTTTAAAATAGTAAGCAAGTGGCCTGAACTCTGCCAAAATAGTTGTAAATCTACTGCAGATTTGGCCATTCTCCCTGTCCAGGAATGCAAAAAATAAAATGGTGGTAACCCTAATTACGCTCTTTCATTCTGCTCACATCCCCATTATGCTGCCATTTTAATGTGAGGAACGTAAAAAGTCACCACTTAGGTCATAGTGCAGCTTTAAAAGTGAACTATAATAAAAAAATATATATATTTACTTTAGAAAATAAATATTAAAATAAATAATATGACTGTTTATTATCACTCTATACCTTTGTATCAAATCAATGCAGAAGAGCAGCAACCTGGAGCCAGGTCACTTTGCTGCTGAATGATTGTCCCATGCAGCCACAGCTGAATCATTCTTCTACTGTTAGAACACTCAAGCAACAGTTCTTTCATTTTCTGATATTAACAGTCAACCTGGGAAGTCTGCAAAGAAAGCCCTAGTAGGAAATGGAGTGTATGTGAGCATAAACTGACCCATATGGGTGCAAAACATTTTACTTATACTTCCACATTAAAAATACTCTGAACATTAAACACAAAACTATTCAAAGTTACTTTTGAATCATTCGTAAACATACAAAGAAAAGTTCTTATGGCATGGCAAAAAGAAAGAAAAGAAACACATACACAAAGTAAAGATGTTAGCTCATTGTAACCCTACTTTTCCAACATCGTTCATGAACATACAGGGATAAGTCATTCTGCTCACAATGTGCCCGATTCAGCGGGCGGATCTGTGCATGGACACCAACGGCGAGCTTTTGTATTAACCGCATGTGCAGTTGTGAATTTACGAATGTTTGCATATGTCCGTCCTATTCTGACTCAGACAAAACTTGCCCGGTTCTATCCATTAAATTTGGCATATCAAGCTGGGAAATTAGGCGGCAACAATGCGAGAGCATGATCTTCTCTTGTGGGAGTGTTGAGAGTGAGTATGTAATGCTCTGTGCGTTTCTGAGTCTGAGAAGCCTGTTTCTGATGGATCTTTTACACCTAGCATTGGGGCTGGTGTAAGCGTCGATGCTAATGACAGTGCAGTGGTCGGCGTAAAATCAGCGGTTTTCTGTTTGCAGATACATGGGTCCCCGCATTAGCCCTATGGATGCTTGCATTAGCATAAGATAGTAAATCCGCGGCTGAACGCAACTACAGTCTTAATAAGTGTATGCGTGTTTACATTTATTATACATAGGTTGCAGCTAAATTATATGTAATCTGTAACACCAATGAAGCAGCATCAATAGTGGGCAAATTATCATGAAACATAATGGCAGACTGTTGCATGTATTAAACAAAGAATACATTTGAACAATTTGTTTAAGGATTCCATTGTAAAAATCAGATACAAATTGCATGTAGTAGAACTGTTGGAAAACGATAAATTAGGAACAAACTTTAAAGCATTTGATATTGCATGTGCCATTGATATGTAGCTTCCTTTCACCCTATACGGCTGATTGTTGATAGGAAAACAAAACAAAACGTCAAAGTAACTTTGCACTGGGCCAAATAATGTTGCAGTACAAGGGGTGCAAATACATTTATGTTAATTTTGTTTGCGTGAAGCATAGATAAATACTGCCTGTTTTTGCATGTAGCCCATGAATACTGGGCTTTTGCTCCTTTTCTTTTCTTTCTCAATTTGCTCTGCTCAGCCCCTATACCTCACAGACAATGGACAGACTGCTAACTAGCCACAGGTTATCTAGATTTATTATTTAGTATCTATTTGCATATATTTCAATTATTGGCCATTCAAACTGAAGGGCTATTTATCAATTTGCAACAATAAGGCTGATCACCTTTCTCCTGAACAGATCAATAAAATATCACAGAGGCATCTGAGCAATACTGACCCTTGATGTACAGGGCGAGAATAGGTCTTTTCACAGATTGGTCTTTTTTTTTTATAACTTAAAGAGATTCAAAGCATTTTGTATGGGGTCATTGATACGGTATCTACATGAGTTGCTGCTCACATGAGCAGTAATATAGATGTCAGGTCAGATCAAAACATTAGATGCTTACACAGTTTGGTTTGCTGACCCCTAACCCCCTTTTTCCGTAGATATGTGCACATACAGAAATTAGTGATCACAGTGTGTGTAGTGTTTCTATAGTGTTTTTCTCACATTTTATATTTGTCACTCGTACGGCTTTCCAGATTGGTCATAGTTTCTCAAATGAAACATTTCACACTCATTACAAATAAACGTCTGATAATTTTATGTTTTTTTGAGAGGGGATGAGGCAATTCAGGGCTGGGGTCGGGGGTGGGGGCAACCTGTTCCATGTTTCCCCACACATTTGTAACAATAAATCATTTGTGATTGGTTGTTTACCACTGACTTCGACTAGTGGTTTTTTTTTTGTGTGAGAAAGGTAGTTGTTTCTGCTGTATTAGATACGTTTTTGCAGTTCATTAATGTCTAATAGTGAATGCTTTTGTTGTACATAAAAGAAATATGGTTAAAACAGGGACATAAGGGTATGTGATGTACAGTATGTCTAGCATAAACCAGACACATATAATACTGTTGCCATCTGGAATGCATCTCAAGCTCTGTCTATAGGCAGAAATATACTATTTTTGAGTTACGATAATTTTGCAGACAATTCTACGTCTGTCCCATTATGTGGTTCTGCAGTCAAGATGAACAGCTGAATCCTGCAGAGCTATTTTCAATTAGCTGATGGACATACATACATACATAACTATCATGGGGCCTGCTGCAGAGTTGGAAGCCAATCGATCTGTTTAAAAAATACAAACGTGCTCTTGTTACTTGTACACTTGGTTTGCTACTCATCATTACTGCATGTAACCTATACTGGGTGCAAAATGTAGCCCTGAAAACAGTTGTAGTTACACTTAAGTCCATCCCTGCATAGCCCACCGTTACATTGAGGCACCCTCACTGGAATTTGCCTACATGAGGATGCCCGTTATGTTCCACCTCTTTCGCCATAAGTGTAAAAGTGTATCGTCTCATATTAGGTATGCTCTATTCCGAAGCATGTGCTGTGCAAAAACACGCAAGATATACTCTGCAGGCGTACATTCTTGGCATTAGCCCCATGATCTACATCCAACTACATTTTTATATTTGAAAAATCCAGGCAGAATCTGCCTAAACCATAAGATGTTTTTGGCCAGGTGTCCCTGACTTTTATTATTTTTTTTTCCATTTTCGTCTGTTTATATTCACACAGTTACAAAAATAGATCCTCAAAATAAGTATCTGCATTTAATAAAGTTATTGGAATTTTGAAAGAGTCCATTATTGCAAAACTTCAATTCTTCAGCACCACCTGATGCATCCATGCACAGTTGTGCATAGCACATTTCATTAGGATGTTCGCCATTTAAAGGCAGACATTTTTCTAACAATCATTAATTCAACCTCCATCATTAATCCTCTTTCATCATCATTTTACATTAGCCCCTTCATCCTAGGCCACTATTGTGAGACTAGAGATCGGTGAATTGGTGACATCAATGGACTCACCAACTGCATGCTCAATTGCTGCCCATGAATACAGCTGCTCTTAACAGGATATTCAGTACTTTCTGACCAGAGAGAAGAAGTGTACCTATAACGAAAGGAAAGAAAGTTCACAGACGGCACAGGAACAAAGATACGCTAAATGTCAGATGACCCATGGAAGAAGAAGAGTGTCTCTAGCAGTCCTAACACGCAAGTCCCAGCTCCTCCTACAGCTCCAACTCTCAGCTTCAGGCCCAATTTAAACACTGCCAGCCCCAGGAAACCTCAGGCTCTCCCCAGTCCCCACACACAGGGTCTGTCTAACACCCTAACTCTTGCTCTCTAGCCTCTTAAGCTTAACCCACCTGCAGGCCTATCCAGAAACCAGAACTCAAGCCTACCCATTCCTCAGACTAGTCGCCCAAGTCACATATCCCTAGCCTACTAAGCCCCAGCCCCACAAATTCAATTGAGTAAAGCGGTATTTATATAGATTGGTTGCGCAGCAGAGTAACATATTAGCTTTAGTTTAGGTCATTGTGCTGACTAGGCAGGATGACGCATATTATGTATAGATTGTAAACAGGGCCCTCTAACATATATGTATATTATTACCCAGTCTTGGCTTTATTACGGTTTTGTTCCCAATTGCAAAGCTTAACTTTGGTTACTGACAGTCCTTGGAAAGTATTACTTGACACTGTTTACTTCCCTGTAATCCAGGGAGATTATAGTAAAACACCCAATGGAGCCATAGACAGATACTGTCTGTCAATTGTGAATGCCACAGGCAATAACGGGTATCTGAGGTGTTTGCTCCATGGATTTATGCAGCTGTGGCTGCTCTTAACTATTTCCTTTACACTTCACTTTTCTTACTATAGCGGTGCCTTGGGGTGACTTAGCTGGGCTAGTTTGGGGGTGTCCTGCGCTCTGGATTTTAACCCTAGCATGTTAGGGACCTACCCTACAAAGGTTATCTGGATGTGGTGGGTAGGCCCATAACCTTGACCAATATTATGCCAAAAACCTCTATTTACGGCAAAAAATTAATTTATATATAATCAGTTAATTTGGAGTTGTGCACGTGTATTTCTTTTTGTGTATATATCAATTATCTCCATCCACACGTAGCACCTCCAATTAGCACATAGCCCATTTTCTATATAAATCCAATCAGTGCATTGCTTTGCACACCTGAAAGCTTGAGACACTTTCCACTCGGACTAGCACCCCTACTACATTGGTTTAGAGCATGGAGTCTGGCATTGTAATATGCACACCAGTCAGAGGCACAATATCGGTAAGTCCTGCAAATATTTAGACTGTGTAGTGCAGCGTTGGTTCATTTTTGGGGGGTGGGTCCCCCTGGACTGCTTGGTTGATCTTCCTTAGGGCACCACAGTATAACACATTTTTACTTCAACACATTTTAAAGCTTCACTGTCTGTTTTTTATATATGTATTTCACTTTTTTATTTTTATTCTTTATATGCAGCTGCGGCTGCTCTTAACTATTTCCTTTACACTGCACTTTTCTTATTATAGCGGTGCCTTGGGGTGGCTTAGCTGGGCTAGTTTGGGGGTTTCCTGCGCTCTGGATTTGAAACTTAGGCCCTCATTCAGAGCCACTCGCAAACAGCAGTACGCTCGTTACGTTCCGATGTTGACTAACCGCGCCTGCGTCGGTGTAACACTGCGCATGTGCGTACGGCAGATTGCGAGTTTTTTTGGTCTCGTTCGTCAAATAGCGTACAGGAAGTGACATGTCAAATGTGATTGACAGAACAGGGCATTTTTGGGTGTTGACGGGGGTGGAAATGGAAAACGCAGGCGTGGCGAGGCGTTTTTGGGGCGTACATACATTAGCAGATGCGAGCGTAAAATGTGTACGGACCGACTCATACGTCACTGGATGATCCTCTTTCCCTTCAAAATGCTCGCACAGCTTAGGGTCTGGATTACTCGACCACATTGGCGATGGCCTTCTCCTCCATCCCGGCACTCCTCGATGTTGCTTCGATTAATCGCGGGTGGTCTGAATAGCAATTAGTGGTGGATTGAAAACCGGCTTGGTATGTGTTTTGAAAGTAGTTTTTTGTGTTAGCACAAAAGCGTACGCAGGTGGAAATCATAGCTGCTAATGTGATGATTACACAATCAATTTACGTACATTTGTGGTAGTTTCTTTTGGGCTCAATTTGTTGGTTAGGGCCTATTGTAACAATAATGCCATCATGTTTTTTTGGTTTTTACCTTTTTCTTTTGGCCTGTTGAATTTGCATCGTTATGTTAAATTTGAAACGTTCCTTAAAGAGCCCTTTTTTTGGGGGGGCCATGTAAAATGTGGTTTTTGCCAGTTTGTGCCTTTTGGCCCAGGATTAAATGTAATCCATTTTGACAATAATGTGAGAATACAATGTCAGTTTTTTTTTTTTTTTTTTATTGCTTAAACAAAAAACAAAAAACAATTAAGCTAAATGATACATTGAGGGAGGTAGGCAGAAAAAACAAGCAGGTAATCGGAATCTGACAGGCCCACTTCCGGTTTGTACTTGTGCGTGCGTTCCCTTCAAGCCATTTCGGGGATGTACGCTCGCTATTTGGCACGCTCGTTAGTTAGAGGAGGGGTCGGCTGAGTTTGGGGCGGATTTTTAGCTGCGTACGAAAATACGAGCGAGTGCTTGAATTTAAATATTTTTTTATGTATGCCGAACGTACGTACGCCCAATTGCGAGTGGGTCTGAATCAGGGCCTTAGTATGTTAGGGACCTACCCTACAGAGGTTACCCGGATGTGGTGGGTAGGCCCACAACCTTTGCCAAGATTATGCCAAAAACCTCTATTTACTGCAAAAATTTATTTATTTATATATTAGCCTTGATTCAGACCCGCTTGTTGCCGTAGGCAGCTTGCAGGGTCTGTGGGTGTTTTTTTTTTTTGACTCCAAGCCGCTCGCAAAGCTGTGGGTGACCACCCACAGCTTGTGCAAGCGGGCTGGAGACTGTCGTGATTATCGTGACCATCAGCTTTGCGACAAGACCATGTGGTAGGGTCTAGGCTGCCGCAAGGCCGAGAGGACTCCCTGCTCTAATGGAGCAGGAAGTCCAATACTGACATCAGTAGTGATGTCAGTAGTTCCTCCCACAAACGCCAGGCTGTGAGGTTCTGAATTTGTTGTGGATCCGGGGTGGTGATAGGAGCAGACACAGAAGCAGACTTAAATGAAAAAGTGGAGTTTTTAATAAGTGACTTAGAAGACATGGGAATGGCAAATGAAAAAGTCCAGGTATAGCACTAAAGTGCACTTGATAACTGTAGTGGGGGTTAATGAGATAATGTCCAGATAGTGACGGGCAGGAACAGTCCAGTATACAAGTATGGTGAGCTGAAACCAGAATGCAGGTATGATGAGCTGTAACTAAATGCAGGCTTGATAAGCTGTAACTGAATGCAGGTTTGGTGAGCTGTAACTGATGCAGGCAGAGGTAGTGAAGTCCAGCTGGGAGTGAAATGAAGCAAGGTGCAGGGAAACAGCAGGTTCAGGTACTCAGGCAGGTAAGAAGGTATATGGAGGGTGCAGGGTAAGTCCAGCAGGTTGGAGCAGGCAAGGTTCAGGCTAGGAGCGTATACAAGCAGGCAGATAAGGCACAGGTGCTCTCTCTCAGCCGCAGCTGAGAAACCTCTTTGCATTGGCAAAGGAAGGAAGGCTCTGGACCTTCCTAAATACTCAGTGCCGCGCTGTGACTGGTTGGAATGAGCACATGACCTACCAGGATTGGACAGCTGGAATCACATGGCCGCAGGCAAGATGGTGGCGCCCATGCCAACGGAACGGAAGCTCCGCCAGACCTCACCAGGCCTAGTGACAATATGCCCGCACAGAACCACGCGCAGCCAATGCCCCTCGCCAAACACCAGCACCGCTGCCAGAGACCCCCCGCCATAAAGACCTCACAGGTAATACCTGGTGACTACCATGCCGAGAAACCCTGGCCGTGACACAGGAGTTCCCTTAGCCACCCCCCCTACCCGCCTACAAAATGGGACGGGCTGTTACCCACTATTGACAGCCACCCCGTCTTGTAGTGAGCCCCGTAGCGACTGAAGTTCAGTCGCTCGGCGGGGCTCGCGCATGCGCACGCCGGACGTGGCGCATGCGCAGTGGCCAAACATCGAGCCGCTTGCGCATGCTGTGCGCTTGCGAGAGCCTCTGAATCAGGCCCCTAATCAGTTAATTTGGAGTTGTGCACTTGTATTTCTTTTTGTGTATACAGTCAGGTGCATAAATATTGGGACATTGACAGAATTTTCATATTTTGGCCTCTATTCACCACAATGGCTTTGAAATGAAACAAATAAGATGTGCTTTAACTGCAGACTTTCAGATTTAATTTGAGGGTAATTACATCCAAATCAGGTGAATGGTGTAGGAATTACAACGGTTTCTATATGTGCCTCCCCTGAATCCGATTGAGCATGCATTTCACTTGATGAAGACAAAACTGAAGGGAAAATGCCCCAAGAACAAGCAGGAACTGAAGACATATGTAGTAGAGGCCTGGCAGAGCATCACCCAGATGAAACCCAGCGTCTGGTGATGTCTATGCGTTCCAGACTTCAGGCTGTAATTGACTGCAAAGGATTTGCAACAAAGTATTAAAAAGTGAAAGTTAGATTTAGGATTGTTTAGTTTGTCCCACCTAGAATCAACTCCAGACCTTTTACCTGCTTAATTGATAATGAAATAACGAGGGAATAGCCCACACCTGTCCATGAAATAGCTTTTGAGTTGATAGTCCCATTACTTTTGGCCCCTTAAAAAGTGGGAGGCACATATAGAAACCGTTGTAATTCCTACACCGTTCACCTGATTTGGATGTAATTACCCTCAAATTAAATCTGAAAGTCTGCAGTTAAAGCACATCTTATTTGTTTCATTTCAAAGCCATTGTGGTGGTGAATAGAGGCCAAAATATGAAAATTCTGTCAATGTCCCAATATTTATGCACCTGACTGTATATCAATTGTCTCCACAGGTATCACCTACAAATATATATAAAACCCAATGGAGCCATAGACAGATACTGTCTGTCAATTGTGAATGCCACAGGCAATAACAGGTATCTGTGGAGTTTGCTCCACGGATGACATTACACCCAACCCGGTAAATCAGTTCTAAGGTTTCAGGGTCTCCCTTATTAGGTTAAGAGAAGGTAACATATGTAGTCAGTGTTCTTCTTAGTTGTAACTTCACCACAGGAGTGCGAAAGCACAGCATCTTAGCCCTCCAATTAATCGTGGGGCCCTCTGGTATAATGTACGAGGGTTGTTCAATAAGTAAGGTAACAAGACCTTTCACATGTGTAAGTTACTCTATTTCATTCTAATTTCCCACCAGGCCAGAGCAGGTAGACCACAGCTTCTCCTCACAGCCATTAGACTGCGCCTCATATCAGTCATACTGTCCCAACATCAGTTGTAAGATGGCGGGGCTGGCAGAAACATGGTCAAACATTGAGGTGCGTAGTGTGATCAGATTTCTGCATCTAAATGGCCCATCAGCAGCTGAAATTATTTGCCAACTTGTCAAGGTGTACGGTGATAAGGTACACGGAAACAGATTTGGGTTCAGTGCACTGCCTATGATAATAGCAAGACAGACGTTCAAGATAAGCAGAGATCCGGCCGGCCAAGCACATCCACCACAGATGCCAATTTTTGAATGTCTGAATCAGGAGGACAGACTCATCTGAGCTAGTGATATTGCTGACAAACTGAACATCTCAGTGGGTACTGTGCACAACATTGTACATGAGCAACTGGGGTACAAGAAAAAGTGTTCATGCTGGGTACCAAAGCAACTCACAGAAGTCCACAAAACCAATAGGATGAGAATGTCATGTGTGTACTTGACGCGGTACCATGATAAGGGAGTGCAGTTGCTGCAGCGTATTGTTACAGGTAATAAAACGTGGGGGCATCATGTGACACCTTCACAGAAATTCAAAACAACTCCATCAGCAAAGAAGGCCGTGGCGACTACAAGGGCGTGCTTCTTTCCTCACTAAGGGAGATACTGTAAATGCTGTCCGCTATTGTGACACATTGAGCCAGTTGCGGAGGGCAACCTGGGTTGCTGCAAACTCTATTATTTACTGGCAATTATTTTAATGAATGTGAGTGCTTTCTGGGCACTTCTTACCATGTGCTGCAATGTGATATCTAATGATCCTCTGTGATATGGTGTCCTGTATCCTTCTTTAGCTACTGCCTTCACTGTAATTAAATTACTTATGTAGGAAAACTATTTGACTATATCCTTAAAAAGATTTTATTTTTAATAAGTGATTCTAATATTTCTATGAACTCTTGAACATATAATGCCATAGACCTCTTTTGTGACTGCAAATAACTTCTACCTGCTACCCACCTGGCACTCAAAAATCTGTTTCTTATGCCTTATGTGTGCCAAATATGTCTACCTTACCAACTCTGTCTTGTGTAACATGTATTGTGTAATTTGTGCACCCAGCATGGCTGCCTCACCTTTTGTGTTTTATAGCATATTATAAGTAGGGGTGCCTCTCATATATTAATTAACAGCCCTTGACGCATCACACTTTGAGTAAAGCATCCTGAGACCATTCATGTGTGGCATTGCTTCTCAGCCAAGGGAGTGGGCTCACTCACAATTTTGCCTAAGAACACAGCCATGAATAAAGAATGGTACCAAAACATCCTCCAAGAGCAACTTCTCCCAATCATCTAAGAACAGTTTGGTGACAAACAATGCCTTTTCCAGCACGATGGAGCACCTTGCCATAAGCTAAAAGTGATAACTAAGTGGCTCGGGGAACAAATCTTCAAAATTTTGGGTCCATGGCCAGGAAACTCCCCAGACCTTAATCCCATTGAGAACTTTTTGTCAATCCTCAAGAGGTGGGTGGACAAACAATAACCCATAAATTCTGACAAACTCCAAGCATTAATTGGGCACTCATCAGTCAGTATGTGGCCCAGAGTTTGATTGACAGCATGCCAGGGCGAATTGCAGAGGTCTTGAAAAAGAAGGGTCAACACTGCAAATATTGACTCTTTGCATAAACTTAATGTAATTGTCAATAAAAGCCTTTGACACTTATGAAAAGCTTGTAATGTTACTTCAGTATACCATAGTAACATCTGACAAAAAGGCCTAACAACACTGAAGCAGCAAACTTTGTGAAAACCAATACTTGTGTCTCAAAACTTTGGCCATGGCTGTACTCTGTATGCCAGATGACATATACATATGACTGATAAACTATGTATATAATTAGTTTTTCTGTATGTCCACAACTATTTATATATCTCTGAACTACTTATCCTGCATCTGCAACCACATAGTGCTCCCAAGATGATGAATGATGCGTGAAGATGATAATGACGGTCTCTCCCTACACCCACTGCGAATGGAGAAGTTGGTGGAGGCGTCTCCCTGCTGTGATTATAACCATACTGTGTATTCTGTATACTCCTCACCCTTCACTGTATTATGTACTGTTATCTTCAAATGTAAAGCGCCTTGATTCCTATCAGGAAAAGTGCTATACATATATATATATATATATATATATATATATATATATCTCATTTACAGTATTTTAAGCATTTTATCTCATATATTTTATTATTGTTGAAAAAGTGAAGGAGTCTGATCATGTAAACCAATCCAGTGGTCACAAAAACTCATCACTGTTTATTTCACTTTATTTTAAATGTACGTTTTGCTCCTATGATATTGTAAATGTAAAAGTAAACTACACTGAATAAAGCCGATATGTGACCATTATAAACACCTGCAGAGACTCGTTACTGGGACACTTGTGCATCTCTCATAGGGTGGCGGCTCATCCATACCTGCACACTGGGCGGGCCCCATACTCATGGTCATAGCTATGTATACACGCAGTGTACCTGCTGCTGCTCTCACGCCGGATGCTTTGAGGGAATTTGCTCAGATTTTGGGATTGGCAGGAAATACCCATCCTGAGGAATTCGGAGCACTTTGCCCATATATGGGGATTTTTATTGTCAACCAATGGGATGACAGTGGGCGGGGCCCGGGATCAGACACTGACTCAATCAGAGGAAACTGACTCAGACAGACAGAGAGGGACGGACAGCAGTCAGACAGACGGGGAAAGAAGAGGCCCCTCCACCGCAGCCAGCATGAGCACCCAGTTTAACAAGGGTCCGTCCTATGGTTTGTCTGCAGAAGTTAAGAACAGGGTAAGATGTTGCCGGGGCGGGGCTGTTAGTTACGGAGTTCAGGTAACTCCTATACAGACAACACGTAAACTTCTGTGTTTAGGTTTTCCCATATTGTCCTCACAGCCGCCTCTGTGTATCCGATTACTGAGTGAGACAGAGTTCCATGTTTTTCATGTATACTTTGTGTTTCCTTGTTTGTGTTGTTTTTGTCAAAAATCCAAACTCGATACTTTCCCATCCCCACTACTAATTGTATCTAACTTGGTGGTTTCTTTATTAGCTCAATTTCCTGCTGTGGCTATACACTGATCGGTGTAAGATATGTTGTGTGACTGCAGCACTTACAGGAGTCATCCAAACCTGTTTTACACCCTCTTCAGTGTCCCTATTGGATCCTAAACCTCTCCTTCCAAATGATGCTGCTTTTGGGTGTGATGTAAATGCAGTATATGAAAATTTGCATCTCCTGGCTCCTAAATGCACAGTTTTAAAATACTTATTTTTATTTGCATCTATGGGCCTAATTCAATTAGCTCTGGATTTCTACCTACTTTTCACCTGTTTAACAGACTTGTGTTTGCAGCTACTAATTTCCATGGAGGGTTAACGTGTGTCTGAGTAGCAAGAAAATTGCGCCCAGTTGCACTAGCCCATGGAAATGGGTTAATGTGGGTCATTGAATTTGGCCCTAAAAGTCTGTTATGGTTTGTGTACAAATAAAAGGAAGTGTGTCTATGTACACAAGTCTTCAGTGTCCTACTGGCCATTTCAGAAGATATGCTTATGTTCATCAAGAGTAATGTGGAGTTTAGCACGGTGCATTGTGTTTTTAATAGGTATGAAAAAGGCTGTTATGTGTCCACAATATGCATGTTGAATGTACCCAAATAGTGGTAGGAAACAAGATAAACTCCTTATACATAAATCTGGCAAGGGATATATTCAGCATGAGTCTGGAACAGCTTTGTGTACAAGCCCATGACTTTTGACCTCAGCTTGTCAAAATGCAGCAAGCTGTCCTGATAACTTATAAGTAAACACATAGCCAATTTATTTTTTCTTAATAACCTGCTGTGTCAACATGCTATGCTTATGATGCTGTTCTATAGGTCCTGGCAAGAGAACCTATTTCTTTTTGTTACAGGCTTTATTTGAACATTGTTAGGGGAATTTAATTGTTAATAAGGGTTGGGTACGGGGTGCCAGCGCTCAGGATCCCGGCTGTAAGAATCCTAAAGTCGGCATCCCAACAGGGTTAGGATACTGACACTTGTCAGGCAGTATCCTAACCCTCCCCCTCTCCCTACCCCTAACCCTCCCTCCCTGGTGCCTAAACCTCACCTCCCTGTACCCTAAACCTAACCCTCCTCCTAGTGCCTAACCCTAATACTTACCAATGGGACGCTGGTGTCTGGATTCCGGTGCTGGCATTCTAATCGCCGACATCCTGACTGTCGGGCTCTTGACTTGATCCTGTTAACAATGGGTGCCTGACAGAGAGGGTGAACAGAAATCGGCGAACAGTCTGGCTTTTTGGCGCCCAAATGGTTGTTTGGGTGCTCTAGCCAAGACATTACGCAGATTTAACCACTTTGTGGCTAAACCTGGTACATTTGGGAGCAGTAAGTAATGGACACCCGCGGCACTTGTGCCTGATCGGAGCAAGAATAGTATTGCTCTGTTGTGTGCCAGTTATTTACAGGCGTGCAAAATTCAGTTGAATTCCTCCCCTTTGAATAACATCTATTGCCTAACTCTGGTACAGACATGCTTTAGGCCACAGGTTCTCAAACTCTGTCCTCAGGACCCCAAACAGTGCATGTTTTCCAGGTCTCCTCACAGAATCCCAAGTGAAATAACTAGCTCCATCTGTGGATCTTTTAAAATGTGTCAGTGAGTAATGAATACACCTGTGCACCTGCTGGGTGACCTAGAAAACATGACATTTGTGGGGTCCTGAGGACTGAGTTTGAGAACCACTGCTTTAGATCATCAGTGCCCATGCAAGTTATTTCCAAATGCAATTAAATTGCACAATTGAAGACTCCTATTGGTTTAACACAGTTCATGTGTGACCTTTCAGTAGGGGTGATTCAATAGTTTTTTTTCGCTGTGTTAATTAAAGGGCGCCCTATGTAGCAATTCAATTGTTTTTGGGCCCATTCATTATTGCACTTGTTGTGCCTAACTAGACCAGGTTTAGACATGTAAAACGGTCTAAAGTCCAGGTTAGTGCGCCCAAACCATGGACTTACTGTACATTTCTGCTATTCACACCCGAACAAAGCAACAATTGAATTTCTCTGTCGGGCACCCATTAGTAGCAGCGGTGGGTGCTGACATTTGAATCCCCCCCCCCCCAATTTGTCTGACACTCTATCAAAGATGGTTTCCCCTTTAAAGCTGGGTAAACACTATGCGATTCTCATCCTGATGTGGCTATATCTATTGGGGCCAATATTTGTGTACTGTAAAGTATGCAGCACTAGGGACTGGCGGTCATTGGCTCCCAATATTGTCAGTTCCGTTGGAAAGGCATTGTTTGTAGTTTGTGTAGAGATGGGCCCAATCCTGCATAGAAAGTCACCTCAACGATCTCAAGTCCAGGTAGATGTTTGAAACTAGGCAATTATTGTATAGTGTGTACGCTCCACATCTGGTATTATCGGAATCGTTTTGGACGTCCGAATTTGTCTAGTCTTTGGCAAATCTGCCAGGTGTGCACCTAGCTGTTTAGCCTTATTTTGTTAGGATAACCCCACACAATGCAGGGTGAAATTCACAAAGTAAGTTTGGGCTCTTATAAATGTTTTAACAAAAGTACTGTATTAGTAGTTTCCATTGAAAGTTAAAATCAAGAACATGATTGTATTATTTTTGAATAGGGAAAATAGGCCTGGCTAAATTAAAGCCACATTTAACAAATACATTTCAGTTACACCACTCTGATCTGGTATTATGCAATAAATACTCATATATTTTTTTTTTTTTTTTTAACATGTCTGAATGAACAGATAACTAAATACTGTAAACAACTTCATAAATTGACATGTGACTGTCTTGTTTCCGAAGACTAATTTTCCTGATAACAGCTCTTTGTCTGAACATAAAATATATTGGTATAGTAAATTGTTTATTGATGTTATGTACCATTGTCCTATGCAGAACTTTGGTGGTTTTTTGGACATAGGATAATTTTCACTTTATACTACTTGGCATGTCCATAGTGGTAAACTCAATTGACTGGTTTTATAATTGGTCTGGGATTGGATAAGAAGACTTGTGATGAGTGAGGAGATACTACACTGTTACACACCCAGTGCAAGTCTGACACATTGCCCTATGGGGAAATTGAGAATTATTACTCAGTATTACACACCCCAGTCTGAAAAATATGGAAAAACTGTTTCATAATTGGGGGTGAGGGTTTTGGTTATGCATTATACTGTTGGGTTTCTTTTAGAGATGAGCGGTACAGCTTTGCTGAAAACCAAACACACCTGAACTTTGGGGTTCTGAGCAGAACCAAGTATCGACTCAGGTCTTTTCGCCAAGTTCGGAACTTGGATCTAAAATAGATCTTGCATATTTTGGATTGCATGTAAGTCCTTTCCTCGTGATGTCAGGTGCTGTGAGGTGATCAAAATTGACTGGAAAGAATGTTATTGTTCTTAATAATACTATAGGCACAAAAACAGGTCCAAGTTGCATGATTTTAGCTGTTTTATTGATTTTTTTTTTTTTTTTTTTAAAAAGAAATCCAAAGCTGAACCAAAACACTTGAGTGTGGTTTTGCCAAAACACGACGATGATTTAGAACCAAAACCGAAACATTGGAGTCTGCGCATGTCTCTACCTTATTTAGCTGAATTCCGCTTGAAAAAGTTATTTGTTGCAGTTGGAAGTGTTTTTTTCTTTGTGAAGATATGTCCAAAAGGAGCTTGCAAATCAAATGCCTACTGTTATTTATTGGATGTGGGCTATATAAAAAACTGCTCAAAGTTGTCAGCTTTTTTTGCCGGCAATCGGTGCCTTTCACATGCAACGGCTTTAAGCCTTCTTGTAATGTTGAGGTTTGTTTTTTTAATGTAGTAGGCATGCGCAGTACCAGATGGAGTTGTGGGCAAAAAAAAAGGTTAAAAAAAGCCTGTGTGTGAAAGGAAACATTGGAAATTGTGCTTCACTGGCTTGCAGTGACTGCATGAACACGGCACGGCAGCCGTCCTTGTCAGTGGATATTCCCGGCTGTAACACGGCGACCGTGGCATGTCCGTGCCATCTGAAAGAACCCATCTGATTACATAGTTTATTTAAAAAAACGGCGTGTGTGATATAGCCCTAATCCTAATTATCTGTTTATAAGAAATACTTTGGCTAATCTGTTCCTTTCCTTATTTTACTTTCCAGTTGGCTCAGAAATATGATCCCCAGAAAGAGGCTGAGCTTCAAGTCTGGATTGAGGAGGTAACTGGAATGTCCATTGGCCCAGATTTCCAGAAAGGGTTAAAAGATGGTGTCATCTTGTGCGAGTAAGTATACAATGGCTGGGACCAGAAGAATTCCATATTAAGAGAAAATATACCTTTTTATGCATAGATTCCATTCTGACTTTCTCTTCCATAGTAAACTAGATTACTTGGACCTGAGATTACCCTTGTTATACTCAAAAGCCATATACAAAGCATAGTGAACATTAATAGCCTATACCTCTCAATTAAAAGGCCTGGTAGTACAGAGTGTTTCCTTCTGCTCTCTGCCTGGTTTGCACCTGTGTAGAAGATGATGATGATGTGATGCAAATACTGAGGGCCTGATTCAGCATGGATCACTATTCTGCTTATACACACGCAACGCAGTTGCTAATATCAGCGGTGCTATGTAAATGCTTGCGTTCGCAGCCTAACATAAGGGCGCCCACTTCCCCTTACTCACATCCGTATACTTGGCTAACATAGAGAAACAATCGGTAACATCGGACAGTTAGGGAAGCCCAGACCTTACTCAGGAATTGCTTACTTTTGTGCACGCTATGAGATCTCAGGAGGCATATGGTATCGCAGTGGCTAATTTATGCACGCCCAAGTAACGGCGTTGAAACGCACTAGCACGCCTGCGTTCGCCCGACCACCTCACCATCACCACGGCACTTCCTGTCAATCACTCTGTCTTGGGTCTGCACATCCTCTGCGATCGCAGTCCTGAACACAGTGTCTGTCAAGGGCACTACGATGCATGTGCAATGTGAATTAATCGTCCGATTCCGTGCATATAAGCAACTGCTTTCCTTGCTGAATCAGGCCCTGAGAGTGGTGCTGAATGCAGTCTATACAAACAAAGAAATAACAGGGTTGGGTACGGGATGCAGGTGCTCGGGATCACAGCGGCCAAAATCCCGACAAGGTTAGGATACAGACACCTGTCTGTCGGTATCCTAACCCCCTACTCCTGACCCTAAAGTTCCCATCTCCCTGCAGTGCCTAGACCTAATCTCCCCTTCCCTGCACTCTAAACCTAACCCTAGACCCTTAGTGCCAAACCCTCCCCTTAGTACCTACCCTTAACCCCCCCCTAACCCCGCTACTTACCTTCGGGATGCTGGCTCCGGGATTCTGGCGGGTGTCTGGATTCTGGCGCCTGGCGCCAGTATTCTATGCACCGTCATCCTGACTGTCTGGATATTAACCAGATCCCAAATAATATGTAGATTCCAATTTTTTTTTTTTTTTATTCTTTTCATAATTACCCCAGTAACTGCACCATTGTGTTCAGTTCATTTTCAGAGGTAGACCACAAAAAACAGGAAGGGGC
The DNA here is from genome assembly GCA_031769625.1 of Taudactylus pleione. Classification (NCBI taxonomy): domain Eukaryota; kingdom Metazoa; phylum Chordata; class Amphibia; order Anura; family Myobatrachidae; genus Taudactylus; species Taudactylus pleione. The sequence goes on along the minus strand of JAUIMM010000043.1, from coordinate 6,170,877 downwards.
TGAATGCAATACTGTAATTAATGAGGCAATAACCATTTCTTCTCTTTTTTTTTTTTTTTTTTCCTATAACATGCCTGCTAATTTTTGTAAAAGCTTTGGTGTTATATATTGTATATCAGACATGCAAGTAATGGTGCTTACACACTTAAAGATTTTCTGTCCAACTAGTTGGTTGGTTGGAATGAAATTCTGGTAAGGTATGAAAGCAAATGACAATAAGCAATTTGCTCCCAAATGCCGGAAAATGGACAAAAACCTGTTGTTTGAACAAATTGTTTAGATCAGGGCTCGACAAAACCCGGGGGCCAGGTCGCCATGGTGACCAGATTTGGCTGCCTGACGACCAGGTTTTCAGCAACCCCCAGGCCCTGTAGTGCAGACCGCGAGCGCAGTCCACACTACAGAGGAACAAACATACAGCAGTCAGCGGCGGCTGTATGTTTGTTATAGCAGCCGATGAGAGTCTGTCACACTTGGCTGGTGCGTCGTTCACGGAGTGAGCCGGCTGGAGCTCACTCATGAGCTACACCTTCCGGCTCACCCCGCAGCAGGTTGGGAGAGACATCATTACGTCTCTCCCATAGTGCAGAGCGGCCAGGAGGAGCAGATAGCGGCGGTCGTAAGCAGGGGTCAGGTAAGTTGCGGTTTGTTTTTTTTAAAGGGGCACTGCATAGGGGGGATGGCCGCTACTGTAGGGACACTGCATAGGTGGAGGTGGCTGCTACTGTGGAGGCACTGCATAATGGGAGTGGCCGCTACTGGGGACACTATGGGGGAGGTCACTGCATAAGGGGGACTACTACTGGGGGCAATGCCTATGGGGGGGGCACTGATTAGAGGGGCATTACATAAGGGAACCACTACTGGGGGCACTGCAGAAGGGGGATTACTACTGGGGGCACTGCAGAGGGGGGATTACTACTGGGGCACCCCGTTAGTGGTGTAGCCATGGGGGTTGGTTGTCAGGGGCGTAGGTGCTCAGTAATGCTTCCCGGGGGGAAGGGGGGTCCTGGCTCCTACACTTTCAACCTGGCTCCTAAGTTCTAGAAAAATTTGTCAAGCCCTGGTTTAGATCAAACATTTAACAAACTTGTCTGAACGACCATTTTCATCTGTTTTCTCGCATTTACTAGCAAATTGCTGATCATCAGTTATTCCCATACATTACCAGATTTTAATTCCAACCAATCAACTAGTTGGATGCTTGGACAGAAAATCTTTACGTCTGTACCCAGCTTAAGTACACAGTGCAATCTGTTCTTGATGGGTTTTTTTTCCATACTATAGCAAATACTATTTCTTACCCCACAGACTCATGAACAAGCTAAGGCCAAATTCCATCACAAAAATTAATGTCTCCAAGCAAAACTGGCATCAGGTGAGAGAGTTTTTATTTCAGAGAATGAGGGGTATGCAATGGCTTCTGGGAGAGTGTATGCAATGTATGAGATGGGGATGTATAGGAGCAGATATTTCATGATATAAACCATCTTGTTTATATTGTGGTAATATATTGAGTAGACTGTGAGTGTCTCTGAGCTGGGGAAATTGAAGGTTTATTTTCCATTAGAAGGAATATAAAAGGAAGTAGTATTTTGGACCAGACATTCGCCACATGTACCTCCCATCTTCCCCATCCTCCTATCTCTGCAGTTTCCCTGTCTCTCATCTGTCTCCTACACCCCCTCACTCTCTCCCTACCCTCATCATCCCCACAATGTCTTATCTGTCACCTCCTTGTGTCTCTGCCTCTCGTGCTGTCTCCCTCATCCCAAACCCCCAAGTCTTGCTTATCAAAAAGAGAGGCAGTGGGGAAATAATTGCATCCGAAAATAGGATTTGGAAGCATGCACAGTGCAATCTCCACCTGTTTAACTGCTTTGGGGAGTTTATTACTGCTGGTCATGCATTGGTGTTATATAGGGAAGCTAAAAGCCTACTTGGAGCACCATAGGGAGCTTCTTCTGCACCCAATTTTCTGAGACTGTAAGGTAGGTGGGTGGTTAGGTGAGTGGAGCTTGCTGACGAAATACAGATGTGTCCTCAGTCAGCGTTGCTGCCATCACGTTAAAAAGCCCTTCTAGTCGTGCCTAGTTCCGTGCGAGTTTACTCATGCTAAGTTTCTTTTCGTGCGTCTTTCTCACTGCAAATTCGCCTTATTCGCAACAATATACCAATAAGATGCACAGACAGACTTTGCTGATTAAAATGATATGCACTATGTGTATGTTCTGTGTGCGATTGCAGCTGCATCTGTATACGAAATGCTACGCTACAGTGTCACAGCTGTTTTACTCTCCACGTTCCATAATTTTACAGACACTGCTGCACACAGAACATATACATGCTGCATATCATTTTAATCAGCAAAGGTTATTGTTTGTGCATCTTACTTGCATCGCATTGCAAATAAGACTAATTTGCTTCGAAAAAGACACCTGGCGTTGGCATCAAACTGGAGCAACGGACTTTCATGCGCCCTGTGTGATGCAACTCATAACGCACAGAGAATAGATGAGGAAGGACATACTGTATCTGTATGTTGCAGGAGCACATGTGTCTGCAGTGGGTGGCTGTGTGCCTGTGATAGACTGGCACACTAATTGATAATATAATAGGTAAGATTATTATAAATCATTGTAATTAATGCTACATGATTACATATTAACTAATCTTCCATAAATCCCCCAGCTTGAAAACCTCTCAAACTTCATTAAAGCTATGAATCTTTATGGGATGAAATCTGTGGACCTGTTTGAAGCTAATGACCTTTTTGAAAATGGGAATATGACCCAAGTTCAGGTGTCTCTGCTGGGGCTGGCTGGGATGGTAAGTTGGTACACTTTAATATTTGTTTGTCTTTAGTGTTTTAGACTGTGCATGACCTGTAATCTTTATGTAGTTATTGCATTTTCTGTTACTAAATCGCCAATCCAATGTGAGCTTCACTTCTCATTGACCAAGAGCACATGCACACTGGCATTACTTATAGCAGTGTATTGGATACATTCATGTCACTTGTATCATAAATTAGTTCATTTCACAGAATGGCTATCCCTATTATGTGTAGGAGACTGGTTGGGTGTGGGATGCTGGCAGTCGGGATCCTGGGGTGTCAGAATCTTGACACTGGCATCCTGACAAGGTTAGCATATCGACACCTGTTCGGTATGCTAAACCTCTCCCTAACCTAACCTTCCCTCTTTGGTGCCTAGCCTCCCCTCCCCCCTTAGTGCCTAACCACCTTAACTCTCGCCCTAGTGCCTAACCCTAACTCTTGCCCCCACACTGCTAATTAGCTTCGGCATCCCCGCGGTTAGGGTGCCGGCGTTGGTATTGTGAGAGCTGGCAGGATTCTGGTGCCGGTAATATCAGCGCCGGCATCACCGCTGGGATACTGCCCGTATCCCGTATGAGACAAGTACATTTTAATATTTTTGTTGCCTTTTCTTTTTGATATTTTATTAGTTGGTAAAACCTGTTATATAATTTTTTTACACCTGCAGTGTTTCACTTGCTGATTAAAGATCCCTTATTCTTTACTAGCTAATGTACCTGATTTCACCCAGGTAGACCTTAGATATTTACGGTTTCAATTTCTATCTCACCACTCCAGTAACACATTAATCCTTCACCTCTATAATAATGCATCCCCTCGCAGTAACACATTTCCCACTCTAGCCCTTGTTTTATCACATTCAACATCCCCCCCCCTCCCTCACCTGTATAAAAATACAATCGCTCCCTGACCCCTGTAGTAAATTATTCCCCTCCCTCTCCTCTGTAGTAACACATTTAACATTCCCCCTCCCATACCTGTGTAGTAACACATTCCCATCCCTCACCTCTATAGTAACACATTCCCCTCCCTCATCTGTAGTAACACATTTTCCTCTCTCACCTCTGTAGTTAAACATTCCCTTCCCTCACTATTCAAATAGAGGAGCCACACCAACTGCCAGTGATTTTTTTGCAGCATTCGGGGTGACAGTTGGTATTTGAATATGAACTGTGCTGGAGCCACGATGAGACAGTCAGACAGGACAGTGCACAGGGAGAGGAAACATTTTATCACTTTTCACCCCCTTAGGAGTCAAATTTAGAAAAAGCCCTTCTTAGTGGGTACCTACATCATGGAAGAAATATTCTCCCTGATTTTCATGTTTCTAGGTCCAGGGGTTTGGACTGGGTGCTGATGATTCAGTCACGACATTTGATTTTATAGATTTAGTATTTTGTGTGTCCTAACAGTAGTAGAATAAGTTGTGTTTTTATTCTTAATTCATTATTTGACTTCAGGCAAAAACAAAAGGTATACATAGCGATATGGATATTGGGGTGAAATACTCAGAGAAGCAAGAAAGAAACTTTGATGACAACATAAAGAAAGCAGGACAGTGTGTCATTGGACTACAGGTAAGGTTTGCAGTGGTTTTGACTAAACGATATAGGGCCATATTCAATTAGAGGCAAAAAGCTGCAATCGGCGAAAAAGTTTCGCGTATTGACGCTTTTCGCCTGGTCGGAACTTATGTCCAAATTTTAATTCCAGCCAAAATTCGCCTAAGTGGAAACTCAATGCAATGTAATAGACGAAAAGGATTCGACTGTGAATAGAAGTGCAAAGGTGGGGAAACGACCCAGAACCCTTGGTACTGTCCCCCAAAGGGCAAATCTGGCAAAAGAAAAAAAACCTAACACCACCTCAAAAAAGTACTTTCATTTTTGGGGCGAAAAAGTAAAGTGGGGGAACAAGCATAAAAACTAGCGAAGTAGACATCTTGGGGGTCTGCAAGGATGGGTCAGGTGTTTTTGGGATTGCAGGTGCTTGCAGCAGGTGCGTTTTTTTTTTTAATTTTTTAAAAGTTCACTTTAGAAACATTAAAGTATGCTAGCACCCACTTTCAAGTACTCATAAATTTGCCAGGACTACTTATTTTCACCAAAAAATACTGCATTATGCCATTCTTCCCCACTTTTACATAGACGCTAATAACAAGCAAGTTCAAACTACTTAAGTACCCCAAACACTTTTATTAGGGGTATTAGTACATATGTACATTGATTCCCTATGTTAGTGCATTTTTTGGGGGGTTACAGACTGATTTCCCCACTTCTGACAGCACTTTCCGTTTTCTCGTGGTTTGGAATTGAATAGGGCGAAAAGCAGGGAGGCGCACGAAAAGTTTTCGCCTCTGAAGGAGGCGGAAAGTCGGACAGTCCGACTTTTCGCCTCTAATTGAATACAGGTCTTATATGCAGTTTATGCAGAACATATGTTTTTCATACAGACTACACGATCCGTTGTGACTGGCGTCACAACTTGGCGGGCATTTACATGCGCCCGCCCAGTTGAGCTGTCAATCACCGCCTACCCATGCAGCAAGTGAATGGGCAATTGCAATCGTCTGACTGCCCGTACACGCAGCACAATGTCCCAATATATCTGCACTTCTTTTCACCTGCTAGTCATAGGCTGCAGATATATTGAGCATTGGTTGTGCAACACAGCCACCGCTATATGTCTGTGAATGACGTATTTCACAGACATATCGCTGGTACACACTAGATGCACACGCGATATATCAGCCATTCAATGAAACGGACGATATGTCGGCCAGTGTGAACCCAGCATAAGACTTTATTGTTAATAATGGGAAAGAGAATGTTCATGAATGTGTTATGCTGCAGATGTTTTTTGATCACCAATGGCCTCTAGTTTGTCTGGCTCCTACTGTCAAGGCCCCAGATTAAGGGCCACACGGGCCTGAAGCTGGTAATGTTCAGGGCCCTATTCTGAGCTGCTGAGGTAGCATGACAGTTCTGTGTGCGTGTGGCTAGTGTCATGTGGGCATGTACACCAGTGTTTCTCCACCCCGGTCTCCAGGACCCTAATAGTTCATTCTCCAGGTACACAGGTGTATTATTGAATCACACATTATAAAGATGCAGAGGTGATCTAGAAAACATTAATTGTTTGGGGTCTTGAGGACCGAGCTTGAGAACCACTGATGTACACCACCTACACTATTGGCGCCAATGTCTCTAAATACGTAAAAATAGTAGAATTGCATAATTTTGGGGGACATATAAATAAAATGTTTATAGCCGACCATGTGGCCTGCTAGGTTGCTGATCATCCTCATGCTGTCAGGAGTATGTGCCTATTTTTATGTAGAGATCCGAGGCTGTAGTCATCTGTCCCGTTATTAATCTGACCCTGCCTACTATAAATAAAAGGCTTAAATCTCTATTTCTTATTCGGGGTCCATGGGGTCCACAGCCATTACGTTGGGGTATAAATCCCGGTCACCAAACAGTTAATACAAATGAGCTCTCTGCTCCCAGGATGCACCGGGTTTCCTCCTCATATACCCCACCTCCTGCCTCAGGTAGCCAGTTCTTCCTGTTTGGTGTGTGTGCTGGAGCAATCCTGCAGACGAGTACAAAAAAAAAGGGTTTTACTCTCTATCTCAGCGGGTGGTCTGAGCTGTCCTGGAAGCAGCCTCGCGCCTGATTGGGGGTACATCTGCCACGTTCTGCAACTACCTCCTCCGGCGCCGCACCGCTAGCCTTGGCAGGGGATTCGGCAGGGGCTTTCTGGCCCTGGACCGCAACCGGATCAAGGGGATGGCAGGTAAGCAGGTGGACGCGGTGAGACTGGCCGGAGGCACGCTGCAGTCAGGAGGCATACGGCTTGTTCTCCTAGCCTAGACCGCCGGGATTTGATGTTCCTGACTAGCCGGGGCTTGTGGCGGCGGCCAGGTCAGTTTACCGGGCAGGTCCAAGCAGCATAGGGGAGGTACGCTTCCCCGACAGCCCCTCCCCCAATCCACACGCTAGTTCAGTCCTCTGGCACAGTTGATTGTGGATTGTTCCTCACAGCCTCCATAAGAGGGACGCTGGGCAGTCTCCCTGTATACCTTACCTACTGCTGGTCTAGGTTTTTACAGGGCTCTATCCTACCTAAACTGAGGCTGATTATGGTAGTGAGAGCTTATATGCATATGGCTCGCAGAGTATTTATGCATGACATGTGATTGTTGTTTATGGATACTGTTTCTTCTGTAAAAACTGTAATTCCTGTATACTGTCACTGTCTCTCCCCCTTCCCTTGCTACAGGTGTGTGGGTTGAGAGTAGAAAGCAGCACCACATATACACTCAGAACCAGTGGCATAATGTTATGTCTAAGGAGTCTGAGGGTCAGGTGGCGGGAGCCCCGTTGCTGATATCCTGTGTAGCCTGCAAGACAGGTTTGTCCCCACAGGACTTTCTACAAAATGGGCTTTGTGGGAACTGTTTCAAACAGCCACCACACCAATTAAGTTTGCCTGTTGCAGGCCCTGAGCCTCCTTGGGCATCATTTTCTCAGGTTATGGCTCAGGTGGCGGAACGGCTGGCTGCCCCGGTACCACCGGTTTGGGGTTTGCCTAAGCAGATGCATCCTATTCCCATGATGTGGCCACCTTGGATGGACCCTGGTGCTGGTAAGATTATGGTATCATCCTCAGGGGTTTTTCAGCCTCAGGCTGTCAAGCCAAAGCAGCCTAAATCTAGGTGCCATATACCGCCTTACATGGGTGAGTACTCGAGTGCCTCCTCCTCTGAGGAACAGGCACAGGACTTTTCGCAGGAGTCTAGCTCCGAGGAGGGTGATGATCATTTCCCAGTAGCCGATGTCCCTTTTCTGATAAGGGCTGTAAAATCGGTGTTAAATATCGAGGAAGGGGATCTTCCGCTTAGGAAAGCCCCCCCTGTTCAAGCACCAAAAAAGTGGTTAAGGCAGAATTCCCAAAGTCTGAACATTTATCAGAACTTATGGAGGAAGCCTGGGTCCGTCCGGATAAGATAAGCCATTCTTCTAAAAGAATGGCGCTTCTATATCCTTTTCCAGCAGAGGACTGTGCCAAGTGGGAGAATCCACCATCAGTTGATGCGCATGTGGCACAGCTGATTAAACTTACCACTTTGCTAATCCCAGCAGTTTCGTTGAAGGAAACCACGGATAGGAGACTGGAGTCTTGTCTCAAATCAATTTTTTCGCTGGCAGGAACAGCCACCCGCCCAGCTATGGCTACTGCCTGGGTAGCAAGAGCTATTGAGGAGTGGGCCACAACTCTAACTGAGTCTTTACCAGATGCCTCTAAGGAGCAACTGGATATGATCTCCTTTATTAGAGAAGGGGCCTCTTTGGGTGATGCCGCCTTGGATGCAGGGATCCTTTCCTCTAAAGTTTCAGCTGAGTCCGTGGTGGCACGTAGGATCCTCTGGTTGAAGGATTGGAGGGCAGATGTCGGGTCCAAAAAGGCCCTAGAATTCCTTCCATTCATAGGTGTGCTCTTTCGTCCAGAACTGGACAAAATTGTATCCTCCATGGCAGCCTCAAAGATGGCAGGTTACCATCAGCAACCTCGTCTAAATTGAGGAGGGCATCCTTTTGGGGGTTTCGGCGGCAGGGCAAGGCCAAAGGTCAGCCCTCAGCGAGATTTCCACCAAGAAATGCAGGACTCAGGAAGCCCTGGCAGAACAAAAGTCCAGGATAAACCAGTGGCCTGATGGGATGGGCCTCCCCCCTGGGGTATCCCAGGGTGGGGGGCCGTCTGCTTCGGTTTTCAGAGCCCTGGCACCTCACGACGGAGGATGCCTGGGTTCAGGGAGTTGTTTGCCGAGGGTACGCCCTGACGTTTTGGAGGACTCCTCCTCAAAGGTTTTTTTGTGTAAACCCTCAGGTGGGTTCAGAAAGAGCTTTGGCCCTTCAGAAGGCTATTCTTGCCTTACTAGCATCAGAAGTAGTGATTCCGGTGCCAGAGAACCAGTTCCGTGAGGGGTTTTACTCCAATCTGTTCTTGGTTCTGAAACCGAATGGGTCATACCGGCCTATTCTAAATCTGAGAGAGCTCAACAAATTTGTTCGAGCCCCCGGGTTCAGGATGGAAACATTGCGATCGATTGTGTTGGCAATGGAACAGGGGGTGTCCCTAGACATACAAGATGCCTACCTTCACATCCCAATCACACAGGCTCATCAAAATCTTCTTCATTTTGCGGTAGGGGAGGAACATTTTCAGTTCCAGGCCCTGCCGTTTGGCCTGTCCACAGCCCCTTGTGTATTCACCAAGGTGATGGCAGTGATGATGGCATGCCTCAGGCGCCAAGGCGTCAGGATTTTGCCTTACTTGGACGACCTCCTGTTGCTGGGGCAGTCCCCACAGCAGTTACAGGATCATTTGAGGCTGACAGTATCATGTCTGTACAGTCACAGCTGGATCATAAACTGGCAAAAGTCGTCACCCTGTCCGGTACAACAGATGTGTCATTTGGGAGCGAGATTGGACTCCGTGGTGCAGAGAATATATCTGCCGGAGTTGAAGATCCTTGCTCTACAATCACGAATACGCAGGTTGCTTCGCAACAGGCAAATATCCGTTCTAGTAGCCATGCAGGTCCTGGGGTCGATGGTGGCCACCTTCAGGATGGTGGAATACGCTCAATTCCACTGCAGCAATTCTTTGTCTCGCTGGAACAAGGATCATCGCACGATCAGGTCCCAGCTGCTGCATCTCTCTCCAGAGGTACGGTTGTCCCTGACCTGGTGGTTGCAGACAAAGCATCTCAGGCAGGGTCACCCCTTTTGGGTGTCTGATTGGACATTAGTCAAAACCGACGCCAGTCTTCAAGGTTGGGGGGCGATGACTGGGTCACACACTTTCCAAGGAAAGTGGTCAGTGACGGAAAGCCGGCTACCGATAAATATCCTGGAACTAAGAGCTATATTCAAAGCTTTAGTGCATGCTCAGGAAATCTTAAAGGGCAGGTCGGTGCAGATACAGTTGGACAATCGCACCGCGGTCGCCTACCTAAATCATCAAGGGGGCACGAGGAGTCGGACCGCCTTGGCAGAGGTATCAAGAATCCTGGTATGGGCAGAGACATCTGCCCACGATATCTGCCATGTTCATTCCAGGAATCCTGAATTGGGAGGCCGATTTTCTCAGTCGGCAAGAGATAAATGCAGGGGAATGGGCCCTACATCCACAGGTTTTTCGGAACCTTGTGGACAGGTGGGGTCTACCAGAAATAGATCTGATGGCATCAAGAAGGAACAACAAGGTTCCCAGGTACGGATCCTGGACAAGAGATCCGAGAGCCGAGTTTGTAGACGCACTGACAGTAAAGTGGCGTTACAAGCTGGTATATCTGTTGCCCCCGTTTGCTCTTCTGCCCAGAGTAGTCAGAAAGATCAAACAAGAGGGCAGCACCGTCATATTAATAGCTCCAGCGTGGCCGAGACGGCACTGGTTCAAAGATCTACGGTCTCTCTCCATAGACACTCCATGGCCTCTGCCATTGAGACCGAGACTGTTTCTACAGGGTTCCTGCTGGTACCCGGATCTTCATCGGCTATCTTTGACGGCATGACTCTTGAGGCCTCCGTCTTGAGGGAAAAGGGGTTTTCCGAGTCTGTTATACGGACGATGCTGAAGGCACGGAAACCATCTTCAGCCCGTATATATTATAGGGTTTGGCATACTTTCTTTCAGTGGTGTGAACTGAAAGGGTATGATCCACATAAATTCCTGATATCCAGAGTGCTGGATTTTCTTCAAAGCGGTCTGGAAAAAGGGCTACACCTGGCCTCTTAAAGGGCACAGGTGTCAGAGCAATTTTATGTTGGAACCAGACTGAAAGAGCTGAGACCGGATATAAAGACCTTTTTTCAGGGGGTGTTGAGGATTCAGCCTCCCTTCGTTTCCCCGGTTGTTCCGTGGGACTTGACTCTAGTTCTGAATGTTTTACAGGCTCCTCCGTTCGAGCTTTTAAATTCAATAGACATCAAGTGGCTAACAGTAAAGACGGTATTCCTCCTTGCTATGGCATCTGCACGTAGAGTGTCGGATTTAGCTGCGCTTTCCTTCCGGGAGCCGTTCTTGATATTTCATCAAGATAGAGCAGTACTACGTACTAGGGAGGGTTACTTTCTGAAAGTGGTGTCTAAATTTCATATTAATGAAGAAATAGTAGTTCCAGCGTTTCAGGGCACAAGTCTCTCACAAGGTGAGGCTTCCCTGGATGTGGTCCGTGCGTTGAGAATTTATGTTAAACGCACGAGCAAATGGAGGAAGTCTGATTCACTTTTTGTGCTTTATGGTTGTCATAAGCATGGCTGGCCAGCCAATTAACAGACACTGGCCAGGTGGATTCGCATGGCCACTTCATTGGCTTATACACAGGCTGGTATGCGTGTGCCGGATTCAGTGACTGCACATTCTACTAGGGCAGTAGGTCCATCTTAGGCGGCCCGCCGGGGTGCTTCTGCTGAGCAATTATGTTATAGCAGCCACATGGTCTTCCATCCATACCTTTGTCAAATTTTATGCCTTTGACACTTTTGCCTCTCAGGATGCCTCCTTCGGGCGTACGATTCTCCTCTCTTCCGAGAGTCAGGAGCATCCCCGCCCGTAGGGTTAGTGCTTTGGGATATCCCCAACGTAATAGCTGTGGACCCCGAAGAAGAAAATAAGATTTATGGTATAACATACCTTTTGTTAAGTCTTTTTCTTCGAGGTCCATGGGGTCCACAGGACACCCACCCAGACGCACCTGTAGTTCTGGGGGAGTTTTTCCGTAGTTTCTTCTCTTGAGAGTCTGGACTCGTAAGTATGGGTCTTTTCTTTCTTACGCTTTGTTTATCTCTGCCTGCTTGAGCTTGGTAACGAACTGGCTACCTGAGGCAGGAGATGGGGTATATGAGGAGGAACCCCGGTGCATCCTGGGAGCAGAGAGCTCGTTTGTATTAACTGTTTGGTGACCGGGATTCTTACCCCAACGTAATGGCTGTGGACCCCATGGACCTCGAAGGAAAAGAGTTAACAAAGGTATGTTATACCATAACTCTTATTTTTATACTGCTTACTTAATGCTGATTCCACCTTTTTTATATAGGAAATTTTGAAGAGTCGCCCTCTACTAAAAGTGGGCACTCTCCTTTTTTTCTGCACTGTTGCGTTCATAATTCTGTAGCAGCTATTCTAACTCTGTAACATCAGTCTGTAGATAGTTAGCACTACATCTGTGGCCTATTTCTGCAGCTGTGGTGAGGACTTTTTAGAAATATAGACACAGTGACACAGAATTAGGGGTGGTGGTGGTGGTAAACAAGAGGTGCAGTGGGTAACTCCAGAATATTTACTGAATAGGTGTAATTGACCTCTATAAATTAATATATATCTTATATTATATATATTCTGTGTTACTACCCAGTTTTGTTCTATTTATGTTTCCAATTGTAAAGCGCAACGGAATATGCTGCACTATATAAGAAACTGTTAATAAATAAATAAATATATATCCTTCTCATGCAGATGGGTACAAATAAGTGTGCCAGCCAGTCTGGTATGACCGCATATGGAACAAGAAGGCATCTGTATGACCCAAAGCACAATATCTTGCCTCCCATGGACCATTCCACAATCAGCCTTCAGATGGGCACCAACAAAGGAGCCAGCCAGGTAAAGAGGACCGCTAAACCTATTGTACTACACTGCAGCCATAATAGCCTGCAGTGTTGTAGGATGCCTGAGATTAATATCGCTCTGCAGTTGGTTATCAGGTTAGCAATGACTCTTCAAGATTATTTCAATATCGTGGCTTATTGTCCTAGTGTCTCCTATAAACACTGAATTGTGTGTGCAGCAGGGCAGACAATTAGGTGTGTGACTATGTGAACTCCTATTACAGTACATGTAGTCCATTCACTAGGTATGCTGTAATGGGAGAGTTAGGTGTTCTTTCACTATTCAAAAAATATATTTTACTAGAGAAATCCATGTGCATGGATTTCATATATCAATAGTCCAAGTTGTGCACCTGTATTGGAACAAATGTTCCTCTAATTTATCCTAGTTATATTGGCTCATTTTGACTGTTACATCTAGGGTTCAATCCTATTAGGTGCAAATTGGGTCCTGCGAGCTGCTGGTATGACGACAACCCCCTGAGCAGGTAAAAAGATAGGGAAAATCTTAATATCAAGGTAAAAATGTCAGGACACAGGGGCTGATTTAGACCTGCTCACTATCTGCGTACACTCACTGGATGCGTATGCAAATTTGCCAAAGTGACGCCATGGGAAGCGAACACTCGCCAAGGCAAAAGCTCGCCCACCATGTCTTAGTGAGCGGCCACTTTGTCTGAGCGTACGCCTAGTCGCACATGCAGAGCCGCCCACCAGCACCACGTCATCTCCAGGAAGTGTATTAAAACATTGGTACATCGAGCACCTGCGGTTGCTTTACCCTACCGCAAGCATTGCAAGGAAATCATTATAAAAAAAAAAGGCAAGTGATGTGTACTATGATGCTGCCTGTTAATTATGCACGCCTCCAAACCGGCGTTGAAACACTCAGGCACACCTGCGTTCGCATCTCCAACCCCCCGTTATTAGTGTCCTGCCCCTGTTACCACCCACATACGGCCTCTCCTGTCACATATTACCCTGGTCTGCCTTTGCTGGGTGAGCAAGAGGGTTGCGATCGCAGTGTGTAGTTTGCGCATGCGCAGAACGAAGCGTGCGCATACGCAGAACTTTGGGCCGCTGCCGAACGCACAGCGCGAGCGAGCGGCTCTGGATCAGGCCCACAGTGCAGAACCCCTTGTATACCCCTCCCAGTGATTAATCATGCACTTTATTTGGCCAATAAGAACATGTCTATTTTCAGGTGAATTTCTCTAAAAAGCTCAATAACTGGTTAAATGATGTGGGACAGATACGTGTAGGTGTTCTATTGATGGGAGAGGGGTTTTTGAACTTTCAAATGAGAGGCAAAATTGTTTATTCCAACTTTCACAAACGTGTATAAAAACCCTGAAAAACTATTATACATACATTTTTTCTGTATTTGACAGCTTTTAAAAACCTCCAGTACTTATGGCCAATAACTGCCTTCTATATGCTGGATATCTCCTTCTCAGTTGTCACTTTTTTGGGTCCCCACTTTGTCATGCACTTCTCCCATGTCACATTTTGTAGAAAAGTCGCTCAACCCTGCTTCGACTACTGCAGATTGGTATTTATAATTGGATCTCGCCTATCTCAGGTGCGCGCATTCGTGTGATATGTGAGTTTCATGAAATGATATCACATTCGCAAGCTTGCACCTTAATAGGTTTGAACCCATAAAGTTTGACTACAATAGCAATGATCTCTACTTTGGGAGTATGAGAACGTATTGTTACAGTGACTTATTATTTATTACCCATTACTGTAAAGGCCCTTAACCGTGTATACAATAGTGCTGAATCTCTTATATATAAGCAAGTGTGTTATACAGTGCATCCGGAAAGTATTCACAGCACGTCACTTTTTCCACATTTTGTTATGTTACAGCCTTATTCAAAAATGGAATAAATTAATTTTTGTCCTCAAAATTCTACACACAATACCCCATTATGACCACGTGTAAAAAGTTTTTTTGAGATTTTTGCAAATTTAATAAAAATAAAAAAAAACTAAGAAATCACATGTACATAAGTATTCACAGCCTTTGCTATGAAGCTCAAAATTGAGCTAAGGTGCATTCTGTTTCCACTGATCATCCTTGAGATGTTCCTACAGCTTAATTGGAGTCTATCTGTGGTAAATTCAGTTGTTTGGACAGGACTTTGAAAGGCATACACCTATCTATATAAGGTCCCACACTTGACAGTGCATGTCAGAGCACAAACCAAGCATGAAGTCCAAGGTATTGTCTGTAGACCTCCGAGACAAGGTACAAATCTGGGGAAGGGTACAGAAAAATATCTGCTCCTTTTGAAGGTCCCAATGAGCACAGTGGCCTCCATCATCTCGTAAATGGAAGAAGTTCGGAACCACAGAACTCTACCTAGAGTTGGCCGGCGTCTAAACTGAGCAATCGGGGGAGAAGGGCCCTAGTCAGGAAGGTGACCAAGAACCCGATGGTCACTCTTGTCAGAGCTACAGCATTCCTCTGTGGAGAGAGGAGAACCTTCCAGAAGGACAACCATCTCTGCAGCAATCCACCAATCAGGCCTGTATATTAGAGTGGCCAGACGGAAGCCACTTTTTAGTAAAAAGCACATGGCAGCCCGTCTGGAGTTTGCCAAAATGCACTTGACAAAATTCTCTGGTCTGATAAGACAAAGATTGAACTCTTTGACATGAATGCCAGGCGTTACGTTTGGGGGAAACTAGGCACCGTTCATCACCAGGCCAATACCATTCCTACAGTGAAGCAGGGTGGTGACAGTATCATGCTGTGGAGATTTTTTTCAGCGGCAGGAACTGGGAGATTTGTCCGGATAGAGGGAAAGATGAATGCAGCAATGTACAGAGACATCCTGGATGAAAACCTGTTCCAGAACCCTCTTGACCTCAGACTGGGGCGACGGTTCATCTTTCAGCAGGATAAGGACCCTAAGCACACAACCAAGATATCAAAGGAGTGGTTTCAGGACAACTCTGTGAATGTCCTTGAGTGGCCCAGCCAGAGCCCAGACTTGAATCTGATTTGAACATCTCTGGAGATATCTGAAAATGGCTGTGCACCGACTCTTCCCATCCAACCTGATGGAGCTTGAGAGGTACTGCAAAGAGGAATGGGCGAAACAGCGCAAAGATAGGTGTGCTAAGCTTGTGGCATCATATTGAAAAAGACTTGAGGCTGTAATTGCTGCCAAAGGTGCATCAACAAAGTATTGAGCAAAGGATGTGAATACTTATGTACATGTAATTTCTTAGTTGTATTTTTTATTTATTAAATTTGCAAAAATCTCTAAAAAAACTTGTTAAACGTTGTCATTATGGGGTATTGTTTGTAGAATTTTGAGGAGAAAAATTAATGTATTCCATTTTGTAATAAGGCTGTAACATAACAAAATGTGGAAAAAGTGACGCCCTGTGAATACTTTCCAGATGCACTGTACCTGCTTTTCTGTAAACCTAACCAGATGCATACACAGATCGCATAACTGTTTCCTGTGCTCATTCATCCTACTCTGATACAAAGAATGTTTCACAGTGTTCTGTTATACCCAGTAGCGGCTCCTACCCTCTTATCTGAGGGGGGCTGCCGCTGGTCTGGCCGGCCAGGTCCACAATGTATCTGGCAGGTGGAAGCCTCTCTTTGCTAATCGCAGCCCAGACTGGCACTCCCAGGAGGAGGAGACACCTTCCCCCTGGGGCTGCCTGTCCTGTGTATGTGACTGGCTGGTGGCGCTTCCAATGGGAAGTACCTCCAGTCACAGACTGCAACTGGTCACTGAAGAGGCAGATTTTACTGGGGGCTGCAACCCCTAGGTAAAATCCGCCACTGGTTATACTGTGCCCAATGGGTTTTCGAACACTGTTCCAACCCTTGTCCTAACTGGGTCAGACCACTTTTACACTGCACCCTGGAACCCAGGTTTGACCCTGGTAGCTACCAGGGTCGGATTCCTGGGGAAACTCTACCCAAGTTATTTTTCTTAGACTCTTTTGCTCCAAACGTCAACTTGGGTTGTCCCCAGGAATAACCCAGGTTATTTGTTTGGTTGAAAAGGGGTATTGAAAGAGTGCAGGATCCTATGTGCAAATGAATATCCACATGCAGGCTGCTATTGCCATATATCACTAGCTGTGTGGTGTTATTCCATCATCTATTCCTTAATAGTAAATAGTGATGTGCATATATAACATACTATATGTTGCTGCAGGTAGGGATGACTGCTCCTGGAACACGCCGCCACATCTATGATACAAAGATGGGCACAGAGAAGTGTGACGGTTCTTCAATGTCACTGCAGATGGGATCCAACCAAGGAGCCAATCAAAGTGGCCAGATCTTTGGGTTGGGACGGCAGATCTATGATCCCAAATATTGTCCAAAGGGTAATCCTAACGATCTGCCCAATCAGAATGAGGAAGAGGATCAGCAACAGTACAGCTACCATCATGAACAGGACTTCTAAATCACTTGTGCTGTGTGGGCTTCAACACAATGCAACATGCACCGTTTATCTGACCAAACTGCCTTTAGTGGCCTTTTAATTCCAAAAAAAACCAAAATAAGTGGACTTCAACGTTTTCTATTACCCTTTTTTCCCAAAAATGTTTTCTTTCTTTTTTTCTTTTTTTAATTTTATTTTTGACTTTTAATGTAACATTGAAAACAAGATTTGAAAAAAGTGTCTGGATGTTGTGATATGTAGTTCAGCCATATATACAGAGGTATGATTTTATAATTGCTTTATAACACTCAGGGGAGACAGTATTAGCCATAACTCCTTCATGAGTTCTCACAAAATAGTGAATTCTCTAACCTCAAAAATGTTTCTTGTAGAACCCACAAAACAACTTTTGTACTTCATATGTGCAGCTATGCAATGTTTTTCTTTTCAATGTGTTCTTGGGGTTCTGAAATCGGTGACTGTAGATTTTTCTGTTCCCTAACTTTACACACTCAAACAATCCTGCAGGGCAGGAAATCATTACAAAATGTTCAGCAGATCTCTTTATGGAGAAGCACAAACTGGTTTCTATATCTTGCTAATGACCAAATAACATACCTCTTTGTGTATTATGGAAAAGGTCAGGACCTCAGATGTCTCATGCCTGTTACAAGGAGACTGTTTATGCATTGCCTCCAAAAGGCAGAATATAGAATCAAGTCTGATTATTTGTTACATTTACTTAATGTGTTTCTCCCTTTTCCTGCAGACAGAGCTCATCCTACCATTAAGGCAGTGGGCCGGTCTGTGTAAGGAGAGCG
Source organism: Taudactylus pleione (assembly GCA_031769625.1). Taxonomy (NCBI): domain Eukaryota; kingdom Metazoa; phylum Chordata; class Amphibia; order Anura; family Myobatrachidae; genus Taudactylus; species Taudactylus pleione. The sequence continues at coordinate 6,153,110 of JAUIMM010000043.1, read as the reverse complement.
AGTACAACTGTTACATTTGATGTAGTAATGTTGATACTGTAATACTTGATGGTACCTTTTTATATGTTGAGTATAGTTTGCACTAGATAAAATATGTATAGTGTATCTATAGCAAACTGAATTTATATTTCAACTGAAAGATGCCACCAACTGTAATGTGATTTTTTTTTTTTTTTTCTGGAACAATGACAATCGTACATATATTCATCTGACACCTAAAAGGTTGTTACCGGTTATCTCAATATATTGTTTTTCTGTAGACTGTGTTCTATTTGTAGGCTGTGTATTCATGCAGTTTATGCATACAGAGCTCCATATGGGAAAGGAGTAATGGGACACATCCTTAGCCTGAACGCAGTGGAAGCACAGCATTTATATTTTGCCTAGATTCCTTGACGGGAGACCATATGTGAATGTCTTTTTGTTTATTTGGTTTTTTTTTTAAAAACAATGTTTTTCTAATCTAATAAAGGATGCGACTGGATACGGTTTTATGTCCTTTTTTTTAAAGCTTTAAAATACAGCTTACTCGTCTTTTGAAATTCACAAGCCTGAATTGATCATTTAGTATAACTTCAGTATTCACAGTTTGGAATGAGCTTAAAGTAATCACGCTATATTTATTTCCATGTGTCTGGCTTGCTACAAGAAGGTTCCTTTTTCCTCCATCTTGTGTCTTTGGGGTATATTTACTGAAGCTTCTAAATATAAAAGTGGTGTTGTCCAAAACTAACCATCAGATACTAGCTATCATTTATCTATTGCATCCTAGAAAATGATATACACAATCTGATTGGTTGCTATATGGGCAACACCTCATCTGTTTTAGAAGCTTTACTAAATAACCCCTAGGTCTCTGGACCAGAGCACAACCATTGGTGTCACTGCTTTCCTTTTTTGTGTGTGTGTGTGTTTTGTTTGTTTTTTTGTTTTTGCTTTTCTCTTTTGGTTGTGTGTTATTGTGTTAATGATGTTTTGATTTTTAAAGTGAAATACACAAAATTATGTTCTTTTAACTACAGTAGTTATCTATTGGTTTGAATGATCATTCAGTGATGTTAATTAAAAAAAAAAAAAAAAGACCTAAATAATGACACTGATGAATGTCTGCCCACTCCACAAGCCACAGCCATAGATCCATCACAGAGCATCAGTTTAAATTATAGATGTGACATCACCTGGTTAGAATCTACTTTTTTTTTTTTTTTTTTAAACATATGTATATTCTACAGATCACTTATCCTAGAGGTGTGCAGCCTGTGGATCATAGCACAAGTTTGGTGCTAGAACCTGTTTTTTGAAGTCCTCAACTTTGAGATATTCTTTCCGTTCAATTAGGAATTGCCCCCAAACCAAGGAACACTGATGCTTGTGGTGGGGTCTCGGCAAGAAAACGTTAAGCACCACACACACACACACAATTGTATCCTAGCCCATGCTAGTTGACTGGTTGGAATGTAAATCTGGCAATGTGTGAAAGCAAACAACATTCGGCTGATTTCTCCCAAAGGCTGGAAAACAAACTGACATTCAGACAAGTTGGTGAAATATGTTTGAGTTGATCAACTTGTTTGAATGATAGTTTTCAGACATTTTACGGCATTTGGAAGTCATTTGCTCCCATACATTGCCAGATTTTTATTTCAGCTGGTTGGAATGATGATCTTTAGATGCGTGGCCAACTTTAGATTGCAGATGAAACCACATTTTCTCCATGGATTTATCACACACAAGCACGCACGAAAAAAGTAACATAATTTTTTTGCACTCTATTACCACTTAATGCTGTTGCATATTTTTTTTTTTTTTTTTTTCACTTTTGTGCGCTGTGATATTTCATGCATCATTTTAAGGTATATCAAAATTTAAATAGAAAAATATAAAATCAAACTATTTTCAAGCCAATTCCACCAACTGGATTTTCTATATTTGGTGTTACATTTCTCCATACTTAACTTTTTTTGTTCATTAATTTAAGCATTTGCTACCATACAATGGTAATATTGATAATTTAAAGTTTTTATATGGATCTACTTGGCCATATTTATTTTGTTAACTTTATTAATGATTTTAAGATAAATACTTATTGTTTTCACTGTGACATGGTTGAACATGTAAAGTTTTCCCCCACTAAAAAACATTACGGAACCTTTTTTTTTTTTTTTCCCTGAAAGGGATATTTTAAAAAAGATCCTTATAAATCCATATAGACAGTGTGCATTTACATGCTGTATATATAGATCTATATCTCATGTGTTTCAAACCTTAATCAGATTTTCAATAAACTTTTGCAAGTATTTGTTCAAGTAGCTTGCTAGACAGTAGACCTGCTGATGATTCTTTGCATGTGACTTTTTTGGCCAGAGTTGGGGGGGGGGGGGAGAATGTTTTAAACCTCCTAAAAAGTAAAGGTGGAGAAGTTCCCCATAGCAACCAATTCACTTCTACCGATCATTTTCTAGAATGTATTTGATAAATGCTAGCTAGAGGCTGATCAGTTGCTATGGGAAACTTGTTCACTTCTCCACTCTTTAAAAAGCTTGATATATCTACCCCTTGGTCTTAACTTAAATCTATAACCGGTACACTCTTTGTCTTTGTATGATGGTTCTTTAGCTTCTTTTCATCCAGGTGAGTCTGACGCCATCACCTACATGTGGTGGTTTCCTTGAGGTCTCCTGACACATTCTTCTAAGCACCCCAATATCTTGGCGAATGGCATTCTCTCTGTGACATTTAACACAAAACCGTAAATTACATAGTTGATCTAGAACAAGGATAGATTTGAAATGGTGTAAATAAAACTAAGAATAACTTTAAAAAATAAAAAAGTGTTCATACCAGGGGTGACACTTTTTTTTTTTTTTTTTTGCCGAGCAGAAAAATGACAATAAAAAAAATAGAACCAAAAAGGAACTGAACAATTTTAATGTGGTTAATTATGTGGTGCATCAAATTATGCAGAATTTCCAAGTTAAAGTGGTGTCATATTTTACTAATGAAGATAACTTTTTTTTTTTTTTTAGACCACCTTTGTTGACTCTGCAGCTTATATATTGGGCAACTGGTTGGTAAATGCTAATGATAATATGTAAATGCTGTCAAAAGAGAACCCTAGCGGCCAGTGTTTGGGCTCAGCTTTACTCTAGATAACTAAATAAATTTAAAGCCGAGAATACATTATGCAATTATCGGCGGATCAGGCCCTTAATTGTATAGTGTATGGCCGCGATGGATCAGTGATGATTGGATAGTCGGGCATGAAAAATATTCCAACATGCCTCCAACTGATCCAATCATTGGTCAGCTGCAACTTGCAGTGTAATCACGGTCACAGCTGGCTGACCAACATTTCCCCTGTCCCTTCACAGCGGAGATACACAGATATCATTGTGGCCAAACTCTGAAATATCTTGCAGTGTATGGCTGTCAGTCTGACAGACATTTTATCTGACACTGACACAACCAAATAAACTGTTTGTTAGTGGCTTTGACCTTTTTTTGCCTTGTTTTTGGTGTAGGAATCAATTACACATTTTTAGGAAGTAGTAGTGTCCCAGATGTAGCTATGACTCCTCTGAAACTAGGGATGCTGAAAAATGTTGAACATGTTCATAAGGCCCCAAACATGTACACTGTACAATACTCAGTACACCCCTGTTAAAGTATTGGTTCGAAAATTGAAGCTCATGTTTCAGGTGTGCTATTCACATTACAATTAATGTTTTTTGTCTTTAAAAAATAATTGTGTGTGTATATAATATATATATATTTTTTTAACACTTTATTTTTAAGTCCATATGTTATCACTACCTTTCCTTGTGAAGTTCACCATATGCAATAATAATAATAATAAAAAAAAAACTTTGACAAAATATTTTCAATCTAACACAAATGTAAGGGTCCTCCTTATATAGGAACCATTACCAAAAAACGCTGTGGCTGCGAACCACCGGTGGTCTCCAGCGCCGGTGTGAGGACCCGGCCATGGTCGCTGACTCGGTTGTCAGCGCCACAGCCACCGTCGTAGGGGGTGGTGAGCAGCAGCGCAGAGCGTCCTATAGGACACTATGCGCTGTCAATGTAAAAGCTGCTTGGTGTAGCCCGGGAGTAGTAAATTCCCGGGTAGCACCATTCAGACAGAAGCAGGGTCGATTGCAAGGGCACGTTCCCGGGTAGGTACCTTTCAGACAGACTCGGCTACCTGGGAATTTGGCTGAGGCAGGCCAAATTCCCGGGATTCTCGAGATGTCTGAAAGGGGTATTACAGTACCTCCGGACTTGCAAATTTTGTGGCAATCTTTCGACAGCATTTATTAGCATTTACCAACCAGTTGCTCGATATAAGATGCAATTTGACAGTGTGCAGAGTCAACATAGGTTGTCTGGAAAAAAAAAAAAAAAAATCTAGTTAATATACTTACATGCTGTATTTATATAGAGATTTTAATAGAAAAATAGTATAACTGAACAATATAACAGTGGTATAGCATTGTATTCTATTGTAATACAAACAGCCCATTTAATTTGTCACATAAAACTAGTTCCATACACTATTTATTATGGAATTGGGACACACATTACAATCTACTCAGTGGTTATTAGATCTTAAGTAAATACATTTGATCTCATAGACCAGAAAACGTTTGCAATGAATGTGCAATGTAGGACAGTAGGATTGTTAATTTGCTTATATAATTACAATACAGATATTGTAATCAGCCTCCATCTATTGCCATCCATTTATTATTGAGTAACTGAACCTACATATTGTATAACTTATTTTTTTAATTGACATTACATGTATACTTACTGTCTTTCTCGAAGTGAGCATAGCACTTGGGCGATGATATTGTGCTGTCCACTGTCTGTTCTCTCCTTAACTACTTTCACTAGTTCAGACATTGGAAGCTGGAGTTTCTCCACGTCCACCCATAATGTGTTTACCCGCTAGGAACAGGAAGAAAGCATGTAATGCGCACATAGTATAACTCTGATTTATAACAGTACTATGGAAAGAGCAAGGCCATACCCTCAATCAGATCAAAATGTCTGTGTCCTCGGCACTAATAACTACATAACAATAAAGAACGTGGACTCCCCTGAAGCTGATATCACGATTTATTGTAGATGGCTGGAAGATTTCTAATGCAGTGGGGTGTGATTGGATAGATGACTGGATGTAAGATGTTAATGTGATTGGTAGTGGTTTATTTCTACAGTGGCTTGCAAAAGTATTATACCCGCTAAAAAGTCAACAGGTTTATTTTGTATTACGAATGACATTTACGCAGATTGCCCTTAAAGTACATGTTCAAAGTCATACAGTGCTCACTGGGGTATCCAAACACTTGGATATTCATTTGTAGCATTCTTCCATCTTGTGTATATCTATAACTTTATCTTTAATTTTCTTACAATGCTCTTTGGTCATAACATGAAAGCTGGAAAATGAAGACGAATGTTATTTGATTATTAGGTCTTTTATCCATAACAGTCGAATATTTTTAATGAGTCACAGGTAGAGGCTAAGTGAAAGCCAATTGTTAGGGCAATATCTTACATCTGTGTGCAACACAGGGTTTGAATACTTATGGAAGCAGCATCTTTAATTTTTTTTATATCTGTACAGAAACAATGGTTAGCAATAAATATTGTGTGCGCACAGGAGGTGTGGCCTTGCGGGCCAAACCCCCCCCCCCCTTCCCCCATTTTTTTATTCACTGTGGTGGGTTCCGGAGGTGCGGACTGCCCCCGGGTACCACTCTGTTTGCAGTGCTGGCTCCCTCACTGTGTCAGGACCCGAGTGTGGCATATAATGCTGCAGTGCAAAACCCGGGCTTCTGTTACTGAGGAGGAGGAGTCCGCACTTTGTTGTTGTGACACCCGGATGTGGTCCGCAACCCCCTTGTGACGCCAGTGGTGTGTCATTGTTATGTTATCCAATGCCTACTCCATGTGAAAAGTCTAGAACCAGGTTAGCGACCGCTTCTGCCAATAACAACCGCCTGTTGTTCCCTTAGACTGGGATACGTTCACTGATACTTACGCTGCTGCCTGGACTTATAGCTCAAGGTAGTAGCAATTCACATGGAGGAGCAAAAGGATACAATGGTGAGAGCAACAGTTAGAAAGGAGACTAAATCGTGGATAGTAGATATGAGAATAGATCCAGAATAGGTAGTGGTACACTATCGATGTGGCAAGAAGCTGGTTCAACATGCTGTTGGTAGTAATTGTGGTATGGTTAAATGAATAGAAAAGGCGGTTTGAGGTCCAGACTGAAGAGTCAAATTATTGATTTGGCAGTGAGAGCCGTTGTTGTGGCTTGGAACCTGTGCTGAGGAGAGGAAGATATTTAAGTTGGATTTGAGAGCCGATGGTGCTGCTTGGAGCCGATGCTGAAGTGTTAGACAATTGATTTGGCTTTGAGAGCCGATGTTGTGGCTTAGAATCTGTACTGAAGAGTTTGACAATGGATTTGGTTTGGAGAGCCGATGTGGCTTGAGCTCTGAACTAGATACAATGTCATGATAAATAGTACACAGATTTGAGTGCGAGTTTATGTACAAGTTAGTGTACAAATTAGCGTCCAAAGTCCTGACAGACAGTACGTAAGTTTGAGTACAGGTTTGTGTACAAATTAGTGTCCCAAAGCCCTGACTGACAATACATAGGTTTGAAAAAAGTTTGTATACAGGTTTGTGTACAAATTAGCATCCACAGTCCTGACGGAAAATGCATAGGTTTGAGTACAGGTTGGTACAAATTAGCATCCAAAGTCCTAATTGACAATACATAAATTTGAGTACATGTTTGTGTACAAATTAGCATCCACTGACCTGCCGAGAATGCTGCTTTGGCTTGTAGTGCCGTCACTGCCAGTACAGCTAGGAAGCCGCAGATGGAATAACGAAGCCAGAGCACAGCACGGTAGTTGATGGTGCAGCTAGGGAGCCGTAGTGGAGGCCACAAGAGCCGAAGACAGCTGGGAGACAAAACCAAGGAGACTGAGATCCTTCCAGCAGAGCCGACAGGATACTGCTCGTGCTGCTGAGCCTAGAGAACCCACAGGAACGCTATAGTCAGCGAGGCGGCAAAAGTCCAGTGTGAACAAATAGGAGGACGGACCAATCAAGCTGCACTGAGGATGATGCATCACTTCCTGAGGCGTGCCGATCTCCTACCAACAGAAGAAACTGGAGTAACCCCGTCCTGACTGGGTAATCTGCTTGAAGGAGACAAGTCGTGACCGCGACTTGTAACTGTCATTTGTAATACAAACATATCTGTTGACTTTTTAGGGGTTGGAATACTGCATGGAAGATCAATGTCTGCTTGCCTGATTTCCCTTTGCAGCATAACTGCCAGTCTGTAAGGAATCTGTTTCATTTGTGGGCACAGGAACTTGAACCACCGGCTGTATAGATGAGACCGATATGAGTGACGACTGTGTAAGTGGTGCTTAACTGTAAACAAGACTGAAGTTCTTTATTAGCATGACTGGGCTGGAACCTGAAGATAACTGGACTGGAACTGGGAGATGACTCGACTGGAAATGATATACTAGATGCTGGGCTGGGACCAGCTAACGCACACTGGATACCGGACCGGGACTGGTAGGCTCAATGGATGCCATGCTGGGACTGGCTAAGGCACACTGGACTGGACTGGGAACGGTAGACACAAGGGATGCCGGGCTTGGACCGGCTAACACAGACTGAACTGGACTGGGACTAGTAGACTCAATGGATGCTGGGCTGGGACCGGCTAATACACACTGGACCAGACTGAGACCGGTAGAAACAATTGATGCTGGGACTGGCTAATGCACACTGGATCGGACTGGGAACAGTAGGCTCAATAGATGTCAGGCTGGGACTGGCTAACATACACTACAGCATGTGCCCTCTACAGGTGGAGGGGAGAACTGGAGTCTGTGTGCAGCGTAGGGGACACTGCTGAAGCCAGGTGTAATAGCATAGAAGCACGCTGTAGATGGATCTTGGAATTGCACTCTTAGCAGGCGATGATAGTTTGCAGGAATATGAAATGGAAACTGCACACAGGACCCAAAGTCTGCAGGTGGATTGGTGCAGAGATTTCCGGACTGATGAAAGGAAAACACAGACAAAGTAACTAGCTTTCTCCAAATAGTATGCAGATGAGGCACAATGGTATATGAGAGCTCAACATCAAAACAAGAATCATAGGGGGCGATTCAATTGTTTTTTTGGGCGTGATAATTAATGCGCGCACAGTTTGCTATTCAATTGTTCTGAGCGCTCATTAATTATAGCCCTCTTTGCCGCCTAAAAGACTAGGTTTAGCCGTCTAAAACAGCTAAACCAGTCTTAGTTCCTGGTTAGGGCGCGCTATCTGTGGTTAGTGCGCCCTAACCAGGGTGTTTCAGACACATTTCTGCTCGCGCACTCCTGCGTGCGTGCAGAAATGCCGGTGCCGGTGGCTATCGTGCCCTGACAGAGCAACAATTTGAATTGCTCTGTCAGGTGTCGTAAAAAAAAAAAAAAAAGCCGCCAGCAGAACAACTGAATTCTCCTCACAGGGTGAACGTAGATTATACTGCAGCAGTATCAGGCAAAGATGGAGCTGGAATGATAAGCAAAGTATTGCTGGAAGCTGTAGTGCTGTCAAATAGATTAACATTGGAAGCAGGATTAACCAGGTTGGGACTGTTATTGCTGGAAGTAGTAATGCTGCAAACCGTGCCAGATTAATGTCCACATGGGCCTGGAGCTGAAATTTATGAAGGGCCTATTGGTGTGACTAGTGATGGAGGGGGTCAGTGCTTGTGGGCAGTACCAGTGGCGTAACTATAAATTTTGCTCCCCCAAGCCAAAAAAGAATCAGGTGCCCCCACCCCAGATCAAACACACCCAAAGACGACGTTTAAGATGTGTGGTTACATGATACAGCAACGTGCCTTACACATTATGACACACTAAGTAATGCCACTTATAACAGTGTGCCACACCGGAACGCCCCTTACAACACATGCCACACAGCAATGCCCCTTACACATGCCACACAATAATGCCATGTATAACACATAATGACATACAGTAAAACCCTTATAACAAATTTATGCCATGCTGTAATGCCCCTATTTCACATTATGCCACATTGTAATGCCACATACAACACATTATGCCACACAGTAATGCCACATACAACACATTATGCCACACAGTAATGCCCCTAATAGCACATTGTGCACACAGTAATGCCAAATACACATTATGCCAAACAGTAATGCCCATTACATCCCACCCTGACAGATCTACTTCACCAACCCTCCTCTCTGCTCCTGCCAGTCTGTCACCTCAGCTCAAGACAGGTTGCAGTTTTTATGAAGATGGGCGGTAGAACTGCGCCCTCGTTGACCAGGGGTCGGTGTGTCGTGGTTTCGGGGTGCTGCACCTTTGTGTGGGAGTACCTTTCCCGCACTGAAAACGTATGGGGGGTGTGTGTGTGTGTGTGTGTGTGTATAAGGTGCACTCTTATGGGGGTAGGGGGGTAAGGTGTGAGAGTATCAATGCTTCTGAGGTTCTTATGTAGGGCACTTCCGGGGGTGGGGGTATGATCAGGTGACTCATGGGGCCAATGGTGTGTTTGAGAGGTAATGTGATGCAGGTGTGTGCAGAGACTTGCTGAATGATGATGCGGTGCAGGTGTGTGCAGGAACTAGCTGGAGTGATAAGTGTGATCAGATTAGGCCAATAGTGTGTTTGAAAGGTAATGCGGTGCAGGTGTGTGCAGGGACTTGCTGGAGTGATAAGTGTAATCATAATGGGCCAATGATGTGTGTGAAAGGTAATGCGGTGCAGGTGTGTAGGGACTTGTTGAATGGTAATGCGGTGCAGGTGTGTGCAGGGTCACTGAACCGCACAGGAAGGAGTCCCCTGAAAGGGTCCACCTGCCCGGGATCTTAACAGAGCAGCATTGTGACTACTCAATAATACCCCTTTTACACCAGAGCAAAAACCTGGGTTTTTGCTGGGTCTACCCGGGTCGCAGCTCAGTGTAAAAGGGTCCCTGAAAAATAACCTGGGTCAAGTGACCTGCAATCCAACCCAGGTAGCTACCCAAGATGGACCCAGGTAATGGTGCAGTGTAAACGGTGCAACCCGGGTTATCTGACCTGGGTCATGCCTAAAATGAGCGGATTGGTGGTTGTGGAGCAGTCACCTCCCACTTTTTATGACCTCACAGGTTTAGCAGGGCAGACCTGAGTTCAGTGTGAACAGGGCTGACCTGGGAGTAACCCAGATCAAAGGTGCAGTGTAAATGGGTCTGACCAGGGTTGGAACCATGTCCAAAAACCCAGGTCGGACCTGGGTTTTTGGTGGAAAAGAGGTATAAAAGATTTTGCCCCAAATTACTGTGTCTTGCTGGCCTCATTTTGATCCTATTCCATTCCCCTTTTCACATTACTCCAAACTACACTCCATACCCAATCACACCCTCCTCACTCCCAAAACACCACCACCACCACCAGAAGAAACATTCTAATTAATACCACTCATAAACACACACAAATCATCACCATCACCACTACTAGCAGGAAGAGCGCACCTTACCCCCCCTGCACAGTTTTTTTATGTCAGTGTAGAACCAGATTATTGGGAACATAGTTTATAACCTGTAAACCGTGTGTATCAAGTTAGTGCCCCTTATATAGTGCCCCCTGTAGTTGTGCCCCAAAATTCAATGCCCCCTATACTAGTGCCCCTTATGCAATGGTCCCTGTAGTAGTGCCCATTATGCAGGGCCCCCTTTAGTTGTGCCCATTAAAGTAGTGTCCCCTGTAGTTGTGCCCCATATGCAATGCCCCCTATACTAGTGCCTCTTATGCAATGCCCCCTGTAGTAGTGCCCATTATGCAGGGCCCCCTGTAATTGTGCCCATATGCAGTGCCCCTTGTAGTTGTGCCCCTTCCAGTAGTTGCCCCCAGTAGTGAGCCCCCAGTAGTTGCCCCCTGTAGTTAGCCCCCAGTAGTTGTCCCCTGTAGTTGCCCCCAGTAGTTAGTGCTCTGTAGTTGCTCCCCCCCCCCGCGCGCACACAAACACATGCAAAAAAAACAAACAAAAAACACTTACCTTTATCCCCGCTCCAGTGCTGCCGCCGTCCATACCCTGGTGTCCGCTCCTCGGCACTATGGGAGTGACATCATGACGTCACTCCCATAGTGCCCTGCGGGACCCGGAAGACGGAGGGAGCTCTATCCTCCGGCTGCCGCAGAGGGTTTGGATAGGAGCCGGGTGCCCGCTGGTAACACACTCAGCAGGCACCCGGCAGATGGAGGGTGCAGGGGGTGCGACCGCACCCCCTGTCCCCTCCGTAGTTACGGGAGTTCCGCCACTGAGTGGCGTAACTACTGCCCCCGTCGCCCCCCAAGCTACCCAGCGCCTCCAAGCCACCGCGGGGGTTGCAGGGGCAGTAGTTACGCCACTGGGCAGTACCATAACAAGGTGGCACTGTACCCTGTGCTGGCCCACCCCCTACACCCATGATGTCATGGTGGGGTTACTTTGACGCTGAGGCAGCTCTGTAGTAACGCTAGTGGCTGCAGGGTATCATTCCAAGCACCCTGCAAGCCACATGCACGTGTCATAACATTAAGATGCCAGCACCTGCTGCATTTATTCTGTGGTTCTGAGGTATCTGCACTTTTCAATGGAGCATGCAGGTTCTACTGTCTGAAAACTCAATGGCTAAGTATTGCTGACTGTATAACACTACCTCACCCATCACAGAGCTTAGCAGTGACCAACATATATTGCAGAGAGCATGGCAGTGACTGACACATCTACAGGGACCATGGCAGTGACCACCGTATAATATAGAGAGCATCAGAGTGACTGCCATATACTACAGAGAACATCACAGTGATTGCCATGTAATACGGAGACCATCACAGCGATCACCAGATAATGCAGAGAACGTTGCAGTATGTGTGGTGCATAGCTTCTCACCCTACAAAAGTTTGTTGTAAATTCAAAATTGTCTAGCTTTTGAATACATTTGTCCATCCTTGTAGTAAATATAACTTAAGCCATGTTGCCTTAAGCTGGGTACACACCTGTCAATGTATAGTTAATTTGATCGATGAACGATATATCGCAAGTGCATCAGCAGGTGTGTACACCTGATATGCCTGTGAACAATGTCAATACCAAGGTCGGCCCTGCAGCACAGTCAATGCCGCTATATCTAGCAGTTATATTGGTATATCTGGCTGTACGTATAGGCGACCCACTGACTGCCCATACACTGGCTGCAGGGACGGCCGACACTGACATCACAACTGGATGGGCAAATTTAAATGCGTGTCCCGTTCTGATTTCAGCCCAGACATATCGAGCGGCCAATTGGTAAGTGTGTACAGCATACAAATTGGCCACTCGGATGGTGGATTTGTCTACTGACCGATTTGTCATTTCAGTATGTACCCAGCATAAGATGTAAAGCCCATTACCAATACCAGCTATTTGGGAACCATGGTGTCCCATGCAGCTCTGCTAGTTGCAAGGTCAGGGGTACTGTTGATCCATAAAAACAAAACAAAAATATATATAAATAAATATAGCACACAAGAGGTTCTCAAACTCGGTTCTCAGGACCCCACATAGTTCCCGTTTTCCAGGTCACCTAGCAGGTGCACAGGTGTATTAATTACTTACTGACACATTTTAAAAGTTCCACAGGTGCAACTAATTATTTCACTTGTGATTCTGGGAGGAGACTTGGAAAACATGCACTGTTTGGGGTCCTGAGGACACGGTTTGAGAACCTGTGTAGTGTGTGTGTGTATGTATATGTATATAACACGCAATTGGCCGATTGTAGCGTTCTGTGCATGAGTATGCATCTCAGTGCGTGTGAGTGAACATTCCACTGCGATCAAGACTGCAATCGCAGTGACTGCACAGACCTATCGCAGAGTGATTGACAGGAAGTACCGTTTGGAGGTAGTAGTCGGCAAAACACTGGTGTGGCAGTGCATTTGAATGCCATTACAGGGGCGTGCATAAATGAGCCATTACGATGCCATACTCAACGTGGGCTTTCACTGTGTGTGACGTGGTTAGCAATTTCTGAGTAAGGTCTGACCTTGTGCAAGTGTGCGTGAGGCTGTGCCTGTACTCGATGTTACCGATGGTTTCGCAGACTTGCGAAGTATTACGGATGTGCATAAGGTAAAGTGGGTGGGCATCCTTATGTTAGGCTGCGACAGCATTGCGATTGCAATCATTAGCATATCTTCGCAGTGAGACTGTGTGTGCGTAATCGCTATTGCGATCGCAATAGCGATCCTTACTGAATCAGGCCCATAGTATATAAAAAAAAGTATAAATATATATAGTTTTTTGGTTTGCACATTTTCCATCAACATTTTCTATATCACTGCAGAATTCTAGCAAATACACATGTGTCCTGCTTTACCAGAATATGATCCATTATGAAATATGGAAATTATCTATAGATCATGGTATGCCATCTACAGTATAGGTACATGATACAGTGAATGAAAAAATGCTTTTGATACATATATATTAGAACAATATCCAATACAGATCATTATCCATAGATTGTATACTTTAAGAACATGGGGGGGTGATTCAGTTGCAGATGAAAGAGCTATCACAGTTGCTCACCCCCCGTGATCTAGACACACTGATGATTGGTTTATTAGATCTCGTGATTCCATTGGTTAAGAGACTTGTCTATCACTGAGAGGACAAGAGGATTGGTTTAGCTCTTACTGAAAGAGGGAGCCGGAGGAGGGTAAACCTGATGGCAATTAGGTGACCAAGCCCAGGGCCGGATTAAGGTCTGTGGGGGCCCCTATTAAATGTGACGAACTGGGGGTATGCACAAGGGGGACCCCAGTAGTGTCAGTGCCCACTGTGGTAGTGCCCCGTATGCAGTGCACCCAGTAGTAGTGCCCCCAGGAGTGTTGCCCCTTATGCAGTGTCCCCAATAGTAATGCCCTCAGTAGTAATGCCCCCTGTGGTAGTGGCACCAGTAGTAATGCCCCCTGTAGTAGTACCCTCTGTATGCCCCTGTATTAGTGCCCCTAATAGTAATGCTCCCTCTGTACTAGTGCCCCAGTAGTAATGCCCTACCTTCAAGTAGTCCCCAATAGTAATGCCTCCAGAAATGGTGCCCCCAATAGTAATGCCCCCTGCAATGCCCCTTCCTGAGTAATGCCCCTTGTAGCAATGCCGAGTAATGCCCCCCCAGTAATGCCCCCTGTAGTAATGCCCCCCCCCGAGCAATGCCCTCAGTGGAAAAGCCACTTTCGCTAAAAAGAAAAAAAAGTCATACTTACCTTAAGGCCGGCTCCCGCTGCCTTCTGGTCCGCCCGGCTGCTCCTCTGCACTATGGGAGACGCATGACGTCTCTCCCATAGTGCACTGCATGAGCCGAGAGCCGGAGCTCACGAGTGAGCTCTAGCCTCCGGTTCTGGCTGCCGCTACCGGGAGGGAGCCGGGCGCCCGCTGGATACAGTCTCATCGGGCGCCTGGCTAATGGTGCCTCCCTGCGGTGAAGGGGGTTAGGTGTTCGGAGGAGGCGGAACTGGTTCCGTCTCCTCCGGTTCACTTTAACCCCGATGGCTGGGTGTGGGGGCCCTTCAGGTGTGGGGGTCCAGGGACGATCGCCCCTGTCGCCCCCCCCTTTAATCCGGCCCTGACCAAGCCACTGAGGCGAAACACGCTTCCACCCAAAGGGTTGCCTGTCCTTAGCAGCCCAGCTGATACACCACCCGCAGGCACACTCCTGACTTCTTATGACCAGAGGTATCTTTACTGACTTTTTCTCTATAGCGCCCTCTCATCCCAGCCTAACCAATGCTGTCACAAAAAGAAATGTACAGAGGGGCGCTATACCAATACAAAAAGGAGTAAGTATTTAATTAGAAGACCCTAAATGATTGCTGCTACCAATAGAGGAGCTGACCCTCTTAACATATAGATACTGTATATAGAACACAGTTATGGAGCACAAAATCACATAAAGGCTTAATTGAATAAGTAATAAATATCAAACTTAAATAAGTAAGTAATCAAGGTAATTTAATGGTACATCACTGGATCAGCAAGAGAAAAGAAAATAAAGTGTAGAGCTAAAAAAGACCAATTAATTAGAAGCAATAAAAATAATACCCAGACAAAACAGAAAATAAACAAAAAATGGCAGTTTGTATCAGTTTTATGCAACACTGTTGCCAGTTAGTGTTGTAGGGGAATTAGCCCTCCAGTTACTGCTTAATACTCCCAATCATCTAGGGAACTGATTGAATTTTCACTGTGTATAGTAATATTCAGTCACAGAGGGATATTCGTATATAAAACAGGTATCTGTAGTGAGCACATGCTGTAGAACTCTCTGGTTAAATAACAGTTCAAATTGTGCAGAAAAAATCCTCAGAAATAAACACCACTAGTTAGGTTTTTCTTCTCAATATAGGAAACACCAGCATATAGAAAGGTAACTGGCAACAGTGTTGCATAAAACTGATACAAACTGGCAATAGTGCCCTGAATAGTGCTAATCCGAGTATTAGGGATATACAGGTTCATTTTAACCACGCAATTGTTATCAAGTGGTTTGCATTTATTTTAATTTATTATATTTATCATATTTATGTTCATTTCAACTGTTTGTATGTAATTTATTGCCATTTTTTGTTTATTTTCTGTTTTGTCTGGGCATTATTTTTTGTCGCTTCTAATTAATTGGTCGTTTTTAGCTTTACACTCTGGGCCTGATTCAGAGATGGATGCTCTGAATCAGGGTGTTTTTTATTTTGTGCGGCCTCCTAGCTGCTCGCATAGCTGTGGGTGACCACCCACAGCTATTGCGAACGGCCAGGATGATGGTTGCGATGGTCAAGACCATCGCGACCATCGGGGCTTGCGACGAGACACTTGTGGTAGGGTCTCGTGGCCGCAAGCCCCAGAGAGCTTCTGGCTCTAATAGGGCTGAAGCCACCCCCCCGCCCCGCCTACAAAATGGGGCGAGCTATCGATCAACATCGACAGCCGCCCCTTTTGTAGTGAGCCACGGAGCGAGAGAATTTTTCTCTCGCTCCAGGGCTTGCGCACGTGCAGTGTGGCCGCAGCGCGTGTGCAGAACACACCATCGACCCGCTCATGAGCACTCAAGCGATTGTGAGTGGGTCTGAATCAGGCCCTCTATTCTTTTATTTTCTCTTGCTTATCCAGTCATGTACCATTAAATTATCTTTATTACTTATTCAATTAAGCCTTTGTTTGATTTTGTGCTCTATAACTGTGTTCTATGACCAACGCTGTCCCCTGCAATGCCTACCAGGTAACAGAGGAGAGACGTGTATGTGAGTAGGGACAGCAGAAGCGCTTATCTGTTGTTTCCCCGTGGTCAGTGTTCACTACTCTTTCATGCCTTGTTCTATGCACTCAGACAATGGAAAGTAGAAGTGGTGTGCCACAGCTCCCTCCCTG
Source organism: Taudactylus pleione (assembly GCA_031769625.1). NCBI lineage: Eukaryota > Metazoa > Chordata > Amphibia > Anura > Myobatrachidae > Taudactylus > Taudactylus pleione. Next base: position 6,136,599 of record JAUIMM010000043.1, on the reverse strand, counting down.
GGCTTTTCTAAATTCCTTGATTTTTACACAGAGTTCTGTTGATACTCAATTTGATTATTTGTGTATACAACCATATAAAGCACACAGACTTTACATCTCTTAGGAAATATATTAAGTCCTATGTGACCTATTGTGAACATTTGCTACGATAATGTTGATGCGAGACCCGTGGGCTTTTTTTAAAATATAAACTAAGGGGCATATTCAATTAGGTGGGTGCGAAAAGCCAGCTTCTGCGGAAAAGTATCGGCGGTGACGTCATTTCGCGGGGCGAAAACTTATCCCCGTTTTCAATACCAATTACTTTTCGCCGGTGCGGAAAGTCAATGCATTGGAATAGGCAAAAAAATTTCGCCTATGAATAGGTGTCGCAAAAAAGTGCAGAGTTGGGATTTTGGGGTGCAAACGTACCATACGGAAACTACCCAGTACCCTTGGGACAGTCCTCCAAAGGTAAACTGTCTAAAAAAAAAAGTTTAAAAAATAATTAAGAACACCCCAAAAAAGCACTTTCATTTTTGGGACAAAAATTACCAAAGTTGGGGGGACAAACTTAAACACTAGCGAAATAGACTCCAGAGGGGTCCCCAAGTATGCCCCAGGTGTTTTTAAGTTTGCAGGTGCTTGCGGCACGTTGATTTTTACGTTTTTTTATACTTCACTTTAGGAACTTTAAAATATGCTAGCACCCATTTTCGTGTACCCCAAATTTGCTGGGACTACTTATTTTCAGCAAAAAATACTGCTAAATGCTATTCTTCATCACTTCTGCAAAGACGCTAATTAGCAGCTATTGACAGCATTTAAGTACCCCAAATACCTTCAGCAGGCCTATTTGGGGGTATCTATAGTGATCCCCAATGTCAGTGCATCTTTTGGGGGGTGTCAGGCTGATTTCCCCAAATCTGGCAGAACTTTTCGCCAGGTCCGAATTTGCTGGTGTCCCGTTTTCGCCGATTTCTAAATGAATACAGGGATAAGTGGGGATGAGCGCGATACTTTTTCGCTTGGAAAACCAGCGATGTCGGAAAAAAAAGTCCAGCATGCGAAAAGTACGGGACTTTTCGCACCTAATTGAATATGCCCCTAAGTTTTAAATGACATGTTGCTTTTGTGAATATAACTGATTCTATTCAATTTATTCTGGTTGTTATCTTTATTAGTTGGGGTGATGATTAACAGGGCTTTGCATTTGCATTGGAATGCTGTTGGCAGTGACAGGAGAAAAGTTTTTTTCCTGTTTGCACTGCAGTGACTGGAGCCTGTGGGCCTATTTTAATGGGAGGGCCTGGAGCTGCAGCTCCACCCACCCCATTGTTAAACCGGCACTGGCTGCAAAGCAGGTCAGAACTGGAAACAGGATTAACCAGGCTGCGAGTCTTCTGCAAATTTAATAGGCAGCAGGTTTATGCCAGGTACAGACTAGGCAATATGTCGTCCACATCGGGCAGTGTGTACCCGCTATGTTACTAACGATGTGCGCTCTCACGCGTCGTCAACACGCATGGAAGTCTGACTGGTGATATCGTCAGCGGGGGCCATGCTATCGAATACAGCAAGGCCCCCGCTGTTGCAGCAGCATTGCTCCCGGCATCGGCAAGTTATTACACACTTGTCAATGCTGACATCCCACCGGGTCCCATCGCTAATGAGGTTGGCCCACACTATACATCGTCTAGTGTGTACCGCCCTTCAGTGATTAGCTAGCTCCTCAGGTAGCACAATTTGTAGACTCACTAAAGCTCTATAATGCAGACACCAAAACAGATCTGTGGAATGTAATCCTAGCTAGTAGGAACACAGGTGTAACTAGGAAGATTGCAGCTTGGAGTAATGAAGGTAACAGTAGAGCTGACACCTAGGAATAAAATGACAAAGGACCAGGGAGTCAGGAATGTGACTTGTTGATCTGGCAATGTGCAGGTGACCTGGAAGGATTTAAATAGGCTGTCCTGGGAGTGGATAGGGGGCAAAGATCATGTGGAGAGCTGCATGAACTAGATTGGTGTAGGAATGATCACATGACCAGAGTCAAGATGGCTGCACTCATACTGTTGGGCCTAGTCATACAGTCTAATTAAAACCAGAGGCAATGCAGGGAATTACATACACAGGGATATCCAGGAGACATGGCATGCACAGAGGACACGCCAGGATGCCACATGAGCAAGGTAATTTAATCCAGAGGAGCGGAACATGACAGTCATATCACACTGCACCAGGTATGGCCAGAGACATAACGTGGGATGTCATCTATGTGCTTGTCAGCAAAATGACCAATGCCGTTGGTGTTCTGTTGAGCCGAGTTGGTGAGTGTGCCATTCAGTAACTCACAGACCTAGCGGTGTCCTCTCCTTCACTTCGCACCCTAATTAGTCATCTCCACTATTGGGAGCAGTGCAGTGAGTTGTACGTTCACTTTTTTCACATTTGCAGAGATACAAATGTTCGCCTTGGACAAAAAAATTGCATTATATTGTATGTATGTATATTTACTAAATATCGTTTTTTCAAAGCCTCTGATGCTCCACATTTTACAACAGAAATCACTGTCCCAATTTCTCCCCATTAAAAGTATATAAATCACCAGATTTACTAAGCAAATCTGCTGCGAAGAACACCTAATACATAGGTTGCATCTGCGAGGTATTTTGTGTAAAGCGTTGCACAATTCACTAGGATCTGTGCAGCCTCTCTCTATTAGTTTAATTAAAAAATTAATTATGGCTGGGGATTGCTGGCAGTTGAAAATTCATGGGGACAAAGAGAATGACTATTTCTAATTAGAGCTTTCCAATTGGTTGCGGCCGGTATTAAACTCTCATTCTCACTGGGCTCTTGTTGGCTATAGTAGTGCATCATCTATTTGTTTTGGGTTTTCTTTTGTACAAGATTTTGGGATGCCTACATGGAATGAAGAGGACACTTTACCTTTTGATATAAGTAATGACAAACTGGTGAATGAGGGTGTGTGACTGTGAGGAAGTGGGAGTACTGACTTTTGTTTTCAAATTTTTTTTTTTACAGGTTCGCTGAGGGTTCCAGTTATTAACATTGCAAATTAAAGGGCAAGCTGGGACCTGTAGTGCACCAGTAAAGTGCAATATTAATATTTATCTTTATACACTATTTATTAACCCTACACCCACCACCCAAGGTGTGTGGTGAATAACCCTAGTGCAATAAGCTGGTCCTATAGGGGAGCCCAAATAATTTTTTATGCGGGTTCTAAATTAATCCATGAGGACTCCAGCCTCATGCTGACTAGCCTAGGGACTGGCTGGCACTATAGAGGGGTCTCCCATATAGCATGTCTCCCTGCTATAGTGCTACCAGCCCTGACTGGTAAAGCCTAATGCTGGTTAAATAACTTACCAGAAGTTATACTTACATTTTGTAATGGCCTTTGCTCTTTCAAGTTAATTTGCGGGGGTACTTGTTTCAGTATGACTTTGGGGAAGGCAACCAGAGGAGAGTCACTGGATTTGTGCTCTATATTACAGGTAAGTGTGCCTTCATCGGTCACTGCCGCCATACTTGCTCTCCTTTTTGCTATTTCCACAGGTCTGTATTGCTCATGAAGGGTTTTAGAGTTTGATATAGAAGGGAGAGACAATCTGATTGCCCCAGTATTCCTTGGTGGAGGAGATTGTGCTTTAACACTTTCATCTTTTCTTTTAATTTGTTGCTGTGACAGTTCTGAAGTAGAAGCTGTACTGCTTTGGTTATTTGTATCTGAGATGTCCACCTCACATTCATCAGTAACCTGACTTAGGATTGGCCGGAGATCAACTACTATTCTCTGAACAGTAGGACGCTCCAGGATATGTTGTTCCGGTGCAGGTTTGATGTCCTCTCTACGGGGATATCTGAAATGATTTCTCTGAAAAGATAAGACACTGGTATAGCATGTGTCATTATACTTTCAATTACTTTAAAGCTTCTAAAGCTGGGTACAAACTATACGATGAATCATATGATATATTGTACATATAATATAGTGTGTACACCCGATCCGTCACTCACAGTAATCATTCAGTGCATCATCCTGTCTGCTGTTCTGCACATCAGATGTGACAATGCAAAGAACAACGCAATGCTATTCCGTGTAACGATACATTGCACCGTTGTATGCTGGATCATGCAGTGTGTGCGGTCAGGCCCGCCAAGAGCGTGGCGGGCCCTGGTAACAGGGGGCGTGGTCTAATCGCGGGAGGCGTGGCCACGCCCCCTTGCCGAGAAAAAAAAAAAAAGATGTGCAGTGCCGCAAAGCGGTGCTGCGCGCTGGGGAGGGGTGGCGCTCTGAGCCCCCTCAGCCCGGCGCAAAGCCAGGGGGGGTGCGATCAGTGTGATCGCTCCCCCGCACAGGCATAGGAGACTGCTGTGGCTGCTGCTCAGCAGCCACGAGCAGTCTCCAACTGCAGCTCAGCACACGCTGTGTGCTGGGCTGCTGTGAGGGGGGGGGGGGGGAGTGGCGCCGGACCCGGGCTCTCACCGGGCCCCTCAGGAAGCCCGGGCCCGGGCAATCTGTACCCGCTCCCCCCCCCCTCTCGGCGCCCCTGTGTACAGTGTGCACTATGTATCATTACATCGCAATGTTCTGACGCTGGGTCACACCATCATATGTTGAGTACCCAGTATTAGTCTTGCGGAAGGTTGTAACCAATAAATAAAGATTGTTAATAACAGAACAATCATACTTCTAGCATAAACAAGATATTAAAGATTAGATGTGCAGGGCATTTCATGATGTCAAAATTTACCAAAGTGTCCTGCTTGTGTATAAAGAGGCTACACATTCCTGTTTTTCCAATTACCCCAGTACAAATGCTCTGTGCAACAGTTTGAGGATGTCGCCAGGGCCGGCCCTAGCCCAAAATTTTAGGTAAGCAAGTACATTTTTTGGCGCCCCCCTATGCAGTGCCCCTTTTACAGTGGTCCCGGTAGTGGTCCCCCCTGTGCAGTGCCCCTTGTGCCCCAGTAGTACTCCCCCCCCCATGCAGTGCCCCAAGTAGTGGTACCCCCTATGCAGTGCCCTTTATATAGTGCCCCCCCCTTGTAGTGACCCTAGTAGTAGTCCCCCCTCTTGTGCCCCAGTAGTAATCCCCCCCCTTGTAGTGCTCCCTGTAGTGTTTCCCCCCCTCTGTAGTGCCCCCAGTAGTATTCCCTCCCTGTAGTGCCCCCAGTAGTATTCCCCCCCTGTAGTTGCCCCAGTAGTAATCCCACCCTGTAGTGCCCCCAGTAGTATTCCCCCCCTTGTAGTGCCCCCAGTAGTAGCCACCCCTGTAGTGCTCCCAGTAGTAGCCCCCCTTGTGGTGCCCCCAGTAGTAATCCCTCCTTGCAGTGCCCCCAGCAGTAATCCACCTCCCCGCCCAACCACCCAGTAGAGACGTAATAAAATAAAATAAAAAAAAACACTTACCTGAAACCCGCTCCTGGTCCCGCCGCCGATATCAGCTCCTCCGTCCGCCGCTTTGCATTATGGGAGTGACGTCACGTCATGACGTCACTCCCATTACCCACTGCGGGAGCCGGAAGATGTCCGGCTCTGGCAGTGGGAGCAGCAGCCGATGAGTCTGTCAGACTCTCATCAGCTGCTAAAGCAAACACAGCTGCCAGCGCCGGCGGCTGTGTGTTTGTGCCGTGTAGCGCTGACTGAACTCCGTCCGGTTAGCGCTACACACGCGGTGCAGCTGTGTCACAGAGACACAGTCTGCACCGCGGCCCCTTCACTATGTGGCGCCGTACGCAGCTGCGTGCCATGCGTAACGGGAGAACCGGCCCTGGATGTCGCTGAACATGCACAAAAGAGAAAGTGGAAAAGATTACACTTTCTAGTCCCTCCTGATCCTACTAAACCTTAAGACAACACCCCTTCATTAATTATCTTTACCTTTTTTTCTTGATATGATGCTGCTTGGTTTAGCCTATTAGGGGTATTCAATATGGGTGCGATAACATCGTTTTTGCGTTAATATCGCACTTTTTAACGTTTTTGCGTTAATATCGCAGATTTTAGTTTTACACCGTATTCAATTTCAAAGACTTATCGCAGTTTTGAAAAGTCTTTGATAAAAAACGGTGATAACTTTTCACCATTGAATAGGTGTCGAAAAAAAGTGCAGAATTGGGGTTTAGGGGTGCAGGCTTAAAAAAATTGACATTTAAAAAAGAACTGTGTCAAAAAAAGTAAAAAAAAAAAAATAGGGACACCCCAAAAAATGTATTTCAAAATTGGGGTGCAAAAAAAAAAAAGGGAAAAAATTGTTAAACAATAGGGAAATAGGTTCAGGGCTATTCTGCATGTATGCGGCAGATGTTTTCTAGAATAGAATTATAGCGGCATGTGCACAAATGCAGAATTTTTAAAAACTTACTTTAGGGACATCAAAATATGCTAGTACCCATTTTCATGTACCCCAAATTTGATGGGACCACTTAAAAAACTGAAAAAAATAACCTAAGTGCTCTTCTGCATCACTTCTTCAATGTCGGGAAAAAAACACCTGCTGCGGCTATTTAAAGCGCCGACTTTCAATTAAGGGCTAAAACAGGGGTACCCATAGTGTTCCCCCATGTTTTTACAACTTTAGGGGGGTCTTACAATTATGTTAAGGAAAAATTCGTAACATTACGCAAATCCAACTTCGGAGTTTCCCGTTTTCGTTAAATTGATATTGAATACGGGGATAAGCGGGAGCGCGCACCATACCTTTACGCAGAAAAAAACTCCGATATGAAACGTTAACTTCGCCATGGAAGTTAACCTTTCATATTGAATACCCCTCTAAGTCTTCAAATTATTTGAAGAATGATGGGAAACTGCGATTCAACATTACATGAGTCACATTTGTGCTTTTGTATGTTTTTATCACATTATTTAAAATGCACTTAACTGTATAAAGTGTATGAAAGGTAAAAAAAAAAAGTCCCATTGAAAGGGAATGAGTATGAAGTCCCGACGCCGGCAGCCTGAAAGGAGAAGATCCCGACAGGGCAAGTAAGTACCCTATCCCTGTATGCAGAAAATTGGTTTACTTTAGCTCCAAATACGTGCACTCAATTTTAAAGTAGAAAAATGCCCCTTACCCCTCCTATGTCCATAGAGCAATACAGTGGGGAAGGAGATAAGTGGGGAACGATATCATAGTACAAAGATATAAAGTCAAAATACAAAATAAGCCAAGACAAAATACAGCACATTCAAGAAGTGTAGATGCAAGAATAGCAAGAAAATTAACATAATACTGTAGAGAGAATCTGAGAATGTAATATTTAAATTACATTAAAAAAAAACAAGTGTCAAACAGAACACACAAAAAGCATGTTAAAAGAGCCCAAAGGTCCTTGCTTGTGAAGACTTCGAATAAAATGGGCAGGGGCAATGCTGAGACATGGTGGGTTGGCAAAATAGTGTGATAATATAGCAGAAGCAGGATTGGCTAGCAAGAGTCATATTAGGCAGAAGACTGCTACAAGATGAACAGGAATTGCAAATGAGCATTCAAAACTCTGGAGGCCGGTGGAGTGTATGATTGGGTGTGGAAGTAAATTCCATAGGTTGTGAGCAGCACGGGAAAAATCTAGGAGGTGGATGTGGTTCCCAGTGGGGGGTTGAGGCACTGGTCATTTGTAAAGTGGAGCTGGTGGTCATGGGTGTGAATTGTGAAAAGGGATGGAGGTGGCAGATGGTTTTGTAGTTGAAGGTTAATAGTCTCAATTGGATTCTGTAGGGGATGGTGAGCCAATACAGAGATTGACTAAGCAGGGAGCTTGTGTCACGGGCTGCTCTGGAGGACCGCCGGGGATCCGGGACTAACCTGTCTGGGCGCTCTGGCACGGTCCATCTGGCATGTTAGAGCTGCTGTGGGTGGGAGTTTGTAGAAACACTGGCGGGTGCTGGGCGTCGTCATCTTGGATTTGGTCACACATCAGGAAGGAGCCAATCCAGTCTGGATGATTGGTCTCTGACAGCCAATCCAGCTCCAGCCTTGAGTACTTAAGGGCTTCCTGGGAGTTCTCAGGTTGCCAGTGCAACGTCTTGCACAGCTAGTCTGTGTGCTAGTTCTCTGTGCTCCTTGTTTCGTTTACCTCCAGTGTCCCAGTTGCAGTACTCAGTTGGTGAATTTGTTTGCTGCCAGCTCCAGTTCATAGTGCTACTGCCAGTGCTCTGCTCTTCTCAGTTCCGGTAATCTGCCGCTACCTGCACTACATTACAAAGTTACCAAGTTGCCATAACTCAGCGTTTCCGTAGCTGCGCTCTGCATACCCGGTGGGGTTTAGTTCCCTTTTGCCTGTGATCTCTGCACTCCGTATCATCCAGCAAAAACAGAGACATTCATGAACAAGTACCCCCTGCGTCCACCCTCGTTCCAATATCAGAAAACTGCTCACGAGGACTTACCTGCACCTAGTCCGGGTCCACTTCCCACTTCGAATTTGACAGGTGGAAGTGGAGCAGTGGATGAGGAAAATCAGTCTAGTATTGACATTGAGGATGGACTGAAGTATAGAGAGATGGGCAAGAGGGAAGTGAGACAGGAGAAGGCTGCAGTCGTTAAAGCAGAGGTTCAGAGACCCTAGAAGGAGGCAAGCTTATGTATAGCTTTAGGTAGCAAAGAGACATCCATGAGGAGATAACAAAGTGCAGTGGTTCTAAACCTTTTTAAATGCTCGTACGCATTTCATTTTCATCACTTTTTTTCTTGTACCCCATGTCAATTATTATTAAGATGTATAATAATTTTGTTGCAGAAAATAGGTCCATAGGTCATAAGCCTTTTGAGAGATTACACCTAGGGGCAAATTTACTAAAGTGAGAGTTTTTACAAGCGAGTTTTAAAAGTAATGTTGCCCATAGCAATCAATCAGATTCTAGCTATTATCTTCTAGAAGGTGCTAGTTAAATGTTAAGTAGAATCTGATTGATTTCTATGGGCAACATCACTTCTAAAATTCACTTCTAAAATCTCTCACTTTAGTATATTTACCCCATACTGTCCTAAAATCCAATATTAGAAAAATGAAAAACAGCCATTCAAACCTCAATTAACAAAAAGTAAGTAAATCTACTAATGAAAATCAATGTGGTGTCTCATGCCCCTAGCTTAAACTCATACCCCCATGGGGTGTACCCCAGTAACTTGCGGTGAGGTCAGTGGCTGGGGAAGCACACATGGAGATGGGTCTGAGCATACTTGCCGAAATTCCGGGAGCAGCAGGAGGGGACCTGCTGTTCTACTCTTCGGGGGGCGTGGACAGATAATAGACAGCATTAGACCCCGCCCCCTTTACAGAAAACCCTGCAACCAGAAAATTCCATGTAAAATCTCCCCATTCTGCCCACTTCACTAGGAAGTGGGCGGGCAGTGGGAGATATGCCTACTCTTCCAGGGGTGCGGGGGTTACCCAAAAAATCGAGAGCCTCCCATGATTCTCAGGAAAGTAGGCATGTATGGTTTGAGTGCTGGGAGACTGTCTCACCCTCTACTCACTGTAACTCTCCCATCACTATACTATGCTTCACTATCCATTAATTCTGCTACCTGCATCACTGTGTCTTCTCTTGCTGCTGATAACAGATCTGATCTCTAGACACTGTAGGGCACTTCCTGGTCACATGACACATCCAAAGTGTTCATCAGTACTCATCAGAGGCATGCTTCTATTAGCTCTCTTTTTGTGCAGCTTACTGCCCATATGTGGTTCTACCAACAGCTCTGCAAGCAGTGTATGCATACAGAATGAAGGCTGAGCTGTTGCTGCCTCATCTCACATCTCCCTGCAGTCCCACATAGCTAAACAAAGCTGATGAGTGTTAACTATAAAAATGATTACAATAAACAAAATAGAGGATTCAAAGTTATAAATATCTTCTTTGCATTATTCTAATAATTTTTATATCAAATCTCAGGCGTATGAGAGGGGAGGCTCTGCCTCCCTTGCCTACCCTGACTACACGTCCCTGGTGTACCCCTGGTTTAGAACCAGGGGCAAAGTGATAGCTGTATCATCTCTGCAAGCAGGCTGCTGTTCCCGGTTCCTACCCTGTTGTTTTTCGGCTGTCAGAGTGACACTGATGCATAGTTGCCTACTCTCCCGGGAGTCGTGGGCGGCTCCCGCTTTTTCGGGTAACTCCCCCGCACCCCGAAAGAGTAGGCAAATCTCCCGCATCCCAGCCACTTTCTAGTGAAGTGGGCAGGATGGGGAGATTTTCCGAGACGTTTGCATCTCCATATGGAAGGGGCGTGGCTAAATGACACAAATTGCACCATCTAGCCCCTCCCCCTCTCCGCGAACCCGTGAATCATGTGGGGTTTCCTGTAAATGGGGTGGGGCCTAATGCCGGCTCTTGTCTGGGCCCACCCCCTGAAAATGAAAGAAGCAGGTCCTCTCCGGCTGCTCCTGGAATAATGCCCTGCAAAGTCAGTAAGTATTCTCTGATGTCTGGAGTTTGGGCACTTGCACAGAGCAGTCACTGTTCCCAGTTGCTTGAACGCAGGGACTGGAAGCTCAGATGGCTGTGCAGTGGATTGCGCTCAGACTGGCATTAAAGGGCTGGCTATTTAAAGATACTTAAGAGAGCCTCATCTTACAGTTATTGTTAAGTGATTAGTATTCTCACAGATGTTTGCTCCCACCTCCTCTGCCTGTCAGTAGTGCTTATATTTGGAAACCTGTTACCAGACCTTGGATTCAATCTGCCCTGCCTCTGTCTTTGCCCCTTCTTTGTATTGAAACTGACCTGCCTCTGTCTTTGCTCATTGATACTTAGATACCCATTACCAGACTTTACCCTATGTTGGAGGCCTTGGGCACTTAGGACTGGTGGCCCCTAAAGACCAACATTTGGGATGAGGGGATCAGGTCATAGTGTGTACGCCTTCAGCGAGCACATGAACAGGGGGCATGGCTGCACATCACGTGCATATCACTTCCCCAGCTGCTGGGCTGAACCCAGTCTCATGCACACAGCAGGTGGGAGTGTTCCCTCCCTAGCTGTTCTCCAGCCCATATGTGGGACAGTGCCCAAAAAACAGGACTGTCCCACCAATCGTGATGGTTGGGGGGATATGCATAAATACATAGTCACACACATATACACGTACATATATACAGTCACACACATATACATATGCATGCAGTCACTTATATACTGACACACACACAGTCACACTCATAGGGGGGAATACAATTAATGACAAATCTATGCGCCCGGACGAATCTGCGCTTTATGGCATTGGGATTTTTCACAAAAGTGTTCACTACCCCATAGGGTAATGAGCACTTTTGTGCGAAATGGTATTTTGGCAGGCCGGGCGAAGGGTGCGAGACAGGCTGCCGTTGCAGGTGTTTAAACGTTACAGCAATTTGCACCCTTTGCCAACATTTGAATTCCCCCCATAGTCACACACATATACACCTACATATGTACAGTTACACACAACCACAAACATACAGCCACACTTATACACATACATACAGTCACACACCTAGATATTGTCACACACGCATACATATTTATAGTATATCACTTTCATCATAACTAGGTACACTGTCAGCAGATGCTCCTGCCTCCTTCCCTTCAATTCTCTCTCCCATGCTGCTACTAGCACTGCCTGCACAGTGCCGTGTAGCCTCACCCTCCTGCTCAGACGCCACACACTCTCCTTTTCAGTTTCTGCAGCTTGTCGTGCTCTTTTGCACTGCAGCTGTAGTTGATGCATGGATGGGTCTCTGAGAAACTTGTCCCCCTCATTAACCCAGCTCTGACCTTGTGCTGGCAAGTGAGTCCCCCTCCTCTATAGCACCATCTTCCCAGTGATATTCAGGAAGATAGCACATGCGCACAGTAGCTAAAAGTGCCGGAGACTTTGCTTTCACAGTGTGGCGCCATCTTCTCAAAGATGTCACTGGGAAGATGGCGGCACTGAGGAAGAAGGACCCTCTGGCCGACACAAGGTAAGTATACTATGGGTGCAGGGTATGTTGTGCGGTTGCCCATCTGGACCCAGTGGCCCACGTGCACCGCTCACCAGTGTAATATACATAGGCATTTGTGTGTACTTGTTTCTTACTATTAAGCCTTTCTGCCATTGGAATTTAATATCTGTAATTACAGAGTGTAAACTCAGGTATCCATGTGACAAGCTGGACAAACAAAAATGGAGACACTTCAAAGGAGGAGAGATATATGTGTGTAGGCATAGAGGTGGCACTGGAGACCAAGGGGAAGCTGTACTAAGCCTTCGAGAGTGATAAAGTACCAACCAATCAGCTCATGTCAGTGTTTGAAAAATGACAGGAGCTGATTGGTAGGTACTTTGTCTATTTCCACTTTATGGAGTCCCGCAGCCAGCCACCGCAGTTTAGTCCAGCTGATCGGGAAGCGTTTGCTCACTGCGCATAGACAGCCCGGCAGAATGAGTGTCAGGACAAGCCATTTGTGTGTGGTGGCAGGGGTTGGTCGATGAAAACGGGGGAGTGGATGGTGCAAATGCAGGCATGCCTGAGCGTCCCAATGCCATTTCAGAGGCGTGCATAAGACGGAGCGTCATAGTACACGTCACATGGCTGATTTTTACACTGAAGCACTCGCAGTGCCTGCAGTAGGGTATGGTCAACCACAAGCGCTACGTTCGCTTCCGATGGTACTCAATGTTACCGATGGCTACATACAGGGCCTAAACTAGGATTTTTGGCACCCAGGGCAAGACATTAATTTGGCACCCCCCCCGGTAATTCCCCCATAGTAATGCCCCCTGCAGCAGTGCCCCTATAGTAATGCCCCCTTCAGCAGTGCACCTATAGTAATGCCCCCTGAGGTAATGCCCCTGTAGTAGTGCCCATATAGTAATGCTCCTGTAGTAGTGACCCTGTAGTAATGCCCCTGTAGTAGTGCCCCCATAGTAATGCCCCCTAAGTAATGCCCATGGGGTCCCGGCTGCTGCAGTTTAGAGAAAGAGGCCAGGAAATCTCTGTCAGCCGACGGTGACCCTGGCTTCTTCCCTCCCCCGCAATGGTGGCTCCATCGCCGCCCCCTTCCCGTAGCAGACTGTCAATCACTGACTCAATCACAATCACTGCCAGTCTGCTGCCAGTCTACAAGTGAGTTAGCAGGACCCATTCTGCACACTTGCAGAATGCGTCCTAGCGTGCCTGCTGAATCAGGCTCTCAGCATGGAAATGTACAGACAAATGAATAAGAAGACTAAACTGTAATGAATGATTACCTTTAGTGTACAGTATTTCACTAATGATAACACAGCAGTAAAACATTTCACTGCCCATTTTAAATGTAATTGTGTGTGGTTATCTATCTATCTATCTATCTATCTATCTATCTATCTATCTATCTATCTATCTATCTATCTATCTATCTATCTATCTATCTATTGAAACTTGCCCTCTACAAATCCTGCTTACCCCTGGGACCTTAAAAATTATCTTTAAACATGAAAGATTATGCGGCCAACAAAAGTGCCTGATCCAGCACAAAAGAATCACTGCGCATATCATAGAAGTATGGATTATGCATCTGTATTGTGCCCTGTAGATTTATCCTCATCCCAACTTTGTACCACAGTGAGTGAAATCTGGGGGCTGAGAAGGATAATAAAGAAAGTTCCAAGATAATTGCTGACTTTGCAAGATGGCACAATGACCTGATGAAAATACCTAGTCAGCATTAGCAGATAATTAAATAGTAGGAACAAGGGAGTGATTGTTAGCGTAATGGCGCCGGCTCAGCTCAAAACAAAAACATGCCCTGAATAACAAACTTGACATGAAATTAACCAGGCAGTTATATGGTTCGAAACATAATGAGAATAAATGGCTATATATACTTCAGAATAATGTGCAAATTTGCTACTAATTAAATCGTACTCAAATATCATAATAGGACTTTAAGATGTTCCCAATAACAGTTTTACTACACAAGAGGTTCCCAAACATGGTCCTCAAGGCACCCTGACAATTCAGGTTTTAGAGATATCCATGGTTGAGCACAGGTGTTTAAATCAAATTGTGGCCAAACATGGATATCTTTAAAATCTGGACTATTAGGGTGCCTTGAGGACGAGTTGGAACCTCTACACTACACTAAATCAAAACCATTGGTAAGCTGTATATTCAAGTATTGCTCCACTGATATGAAGGTACAGGATGAATAGCACTATAAGGGTCTGATTCAAAGGAGCACGTATTGTTGTTGCCGCACGCAAGTAGACAATGTTTCCAGTCTGCACATGCGTCCGAGTTGCACTGCAAATAGACATTCACGATGGTTACCGCCTGGAGATGCAGATTGAAGTTGCAAGCAGAGAGATGCAATTGTTGTAGGTGTGTCAGGAAGGTAATATGGAGGTGACTAGCCAGATGTGGGTGTGTCGCGGTCAGCGACTGTGTCTAAAAACATAGTTGCACTGACCACAGTGGCCATGTTCAGATGGAGAAATTGCACCTGCCATAGGGTAGTTGTGATCTCCGGTGGTGCGTCCAATGGTGCGTCTTAATGCGCACAGTGGTGATGGGTGTCTCAGTACGAAAACCATTTGCTGCAGGATTTGCATAAAGAAGCAGTTGTGCTGCGTCAAAAGAGGCAGTTGTGGCTGCAGTAGCGTGCACCTCTGTATCAGGCCCTAAGTCTCTGATACCATCACACAGATTTGGAATGATTTATCAGTGCTGATGCTGTCAACAGGATCATGTCGATGGGAGAATGCCGACTCAGTAGTAATGTTATCTAAAGCATTTTAACCGTGTTGGCATTGTAATTTTAAACAAGATGCTTAACATTTAAAATGCTTTAAATAACATTATTATTGGTATTCTCCAGCTGACATGACACTGTTGACAGCATCAGTGCCGACAATTTAACTACATCCCAATTACATTACATGGTTGCCAGTTGAGCCTTTTATTAAATATTGATACATCTCCCCTCAGGTCTTTCTGAAAGAATCTGGCAGTGATGCTTTTCATATAATAAGTAACCCAAACACTAATAATAGCGGCAGTGTATGAGGCAGGATAAAGTGGGGATGTGGGTGTATTACAGGGGCACTACCTCAGGAGGCATTACTATAGGTGCACTGCTGAAGGGGACATTATTATAGGGGCACTGCTGCTACCTCCTGAGGTAGTGCCCCTGTAGTAGTGCACCTGTTGCTCATAGCAGCCAATCAGCTTCTGTCATTTTTTAGATTAAGCTAGATAAATGACAGATGCTGATTTGTTGCTATGGGCAACTTCTTCACTTTATCTCTCTTCTATTCATCATGTTAATTATTTTGGTCCGAAGATCAGCTGTCCCTGCAAATCCTTTCACCGCTACTCTTCAGTGCAACTGCAAATACGTGAACTTGGGTTCACGCATGCCTGACTTTCGGCAAAAAGAGCTGAGCCGTGGTGGAGGGATCTGAATGGATCCATCTTCGTAACCGGGACTCCTTTCAATAGGGAAGGAACGGGGTCCAGGAATCAGAAGGTTCCCACAGTAAAGCTCCAAAAATGTTGTATTCCTGGAGCTTGATGAATTTAGGTTCCCCTACTAGTGTATGGGGAATGCGGGCCAGATCGGAACTGAAGGATAAGCAGGAAATATCTGTGATAATAATGAATGAATGACAATGGGTCGTATTCAATCAGCGGTGAAAGCGGCAGTTTTTTCGCCACTGGCGAAAACTGCAGGGTTTTTTTGACAAAAAACGGCGATATTTTCACCAAAAACAGGCGAAAATGCAATTGGCAAAAAAAAACTGGAGATAAGTTTTCTACATCCCAGGCGAAAAAAAAAGCAAAATTCCTATTTTTGTCTAAATATGTGGGGATTTCTTTCAGAACCCTTTGGACAACCACAATAATAAATTGTCCCGAAAAATAAATAATTTTTGTCACCCGGGGCAAGACAGTAATTTGGCGCCCCCCTGGTAATTCCCCCATAGTAATGCCCCGTGCAGCAGTGCCCCTATAGTAATGTCCCCTTCAGCAGTGCACCTATAGTAATGCCTCCTGAGGTAGTGCCCCTGTAATAGTGTCCCCATAGTAAACCCCCTGTAGTAGTACCCATATGGTTATGCCCCTATAGTAGTGCCCAAATAGTAATGCCCCTGTAGTAGTGCCCATATGGTAATGCCCCCATAGTAATACCCCTGTAGTGCCGCTACACAAAAAAAACCCAAAACAATACTTACTTTAAACCCCGCTCCTATGTCCACCCCTGTCCGGTCCGCCCGGCTGCTCCTCGGAACTATAGTGCCCGTGGGGAGAGTCGGAAGCTGGAGTTCAGAAGGGACTCCAGCCTCCAGCTACCGCGGCGCTGCAGGGAAGGAGCCAGGTGCCTGCTGGTAATAAAATCTCAACCAGTGTCCGGCTTGGAGCCCCCCCCACGGTAGCGGTCTGGAGGACACTGGTGGAGGATGCAGCGGCGCACCCAGTGCACGTGCACCTCCAGCCCCCCCTAGTTGTGGCCCTGGTTGCATACACTTCCCGGAGATGACGTGCGCGTGGGCATCTTAAGACAGGCTGGTGGGCGTTTTAATACACATCGCAATCGCACGCCAAGACATAGTGGGAGTGCTATTGCCTTGGCAAGCGATCTCCAGATTTACATACTTTGGCAGCTGACGGCTCCTTCCGCATGCATCTAGCGAGCGGGTCTGAATCAAGCCCCTAGTACCAACCATAGAAAAGTTTCTCTTTGATATTAACCAAAATGGTGGTCTTAATTAGGTTAGTCCTTATTTAACCCCATCACCAGTGTTTAGTGTCTCCCCATCCCTCTCCCTGGGTTGGTTATGAGACAGGAGTAGTTGATATAGGAAGGAGATCAAGTTCTTGAACAGCACTATTAACAAGCTGATTCTACCACAGAAGTTTGCAGGAGCTGTGCAGGTCAGCGCATCTTTGTAGTAGAGGCCATATATGAAAGACACATTCTAATTTGTTGTCATATCAGATTAGATGCATGCTGCATGTAAGCAATTGCTACTGGCAAATTTTGACCCGGGTTGACCCTTTCACATAGAAAAAAACACCTGGGGGGCGTGGCCTGGCCATTAAAGAGAGCAGGCGTGCTCTACTCCAGCTCCCGCAGCCAGGCTGTATTTAGGATAAATAGCGGGGGTCCTCCCTATCTTCCTGGTCCCCGAGTGGCTGACCCGCTCTCATTGCCCTCTGGCACTATCCGTGGCTCCCTCTCTGGCTTGAGGCCTGCAATTCGGAGAAGCCGCGGCCTTGAGTGGATCTCTCCGGCCACCGCACGTCAGCTACACTCCGCAGTCGGCGGCTCCGCCACCTTCTCCCTCAGCGCGGCCTCCGGGACACTGCTGCCAGCTAACTCAGCCCTCTGGTCTCACTACCGGACCAGGGAGATGTTCTTCTGAGGCCTGAATGATCGGGAGCTTCAGACCCGCAGGGTGACTCAGCACCCGCCCATCCGCCATCTTGCCTCCTGCAGGGGTTCCAGCGGGGAACTGGAAGAGGTTCTGAGCCCACACCATCCCCCTGATTAAGGTACTTTGTTAAACTGCCATGTACCAGGTGCCCACTCCCTTTGCTGGGATCATCCCTGTAACTCCCCCCCCCCCCTGCTGTTATGTCCTCACTGGGGGTGAGATGTTGGTTGGGCCTGCTGACAGTTTGTGAAGGAGAAGGAGACAGTGCCCCTGCAGATCCCTGACTATAGATACATTGCCTAACACTGTCTTAACTTATATCATATACTGTAGCTGTTACTATCCAGTGGATTTATGAGGCACAGTAACCATATATAACACCAGAGGACACCCTTTACCCGGGCTACACCTTCATCCAAGATTTCCCTATTCCATACAACCATCTCTGTGAAAATGTAATCGCTCTGGATAAGTGAATCCTGCTCTGGATCTGAATGTACAGCTACTCTATATAAAGATGCCATATTGTTGATTTTAGATGTTTCACACTGTTTCACACTGCTTCATGACCCAATCCTAAATCTGAAGATTTTTCATTATGCCTAAGCCTCGTAGGTCTGCTCCCCCTGCTGATATCACCTCCTATATAAATAAAATGCAAGCTCCATCTTATAAAGCTGTGGCTCCCTCTATATCTGCTCATATTTCAGAACCAGAAGATGAGTCTGACTCTCCGTCAGGCTCTATGACGGATAGCATTGCCTCCATTCTTTGTGAGATTAAATCACTTAAAAATGCAACCCATTCTGAGATTCAAAAGATGGTCTCTGGTCTCAAAGCCGAGGTTTTCAGAGCTTGGTACTTGCACGGATGAGATGGAACATAAAATGGACGAGGTGATCCAATTCCAACAGGAGATGGAACATTCCTTGTCCACTATGCAGGTTGACATTCATTTACTTCAAGATCAGCAGGAGGATATTGAGAATAGAGCCTGAAGAAATCATTTGCGGATCAAGAATATCCCTGAATCCATTGAACCGGCTCAATTGGCAGACTTTCTCATTCGCTTCTTCCAACACCTGCTACCCACCACTCGAGTTGATCAGTTTCTTATGGACAGGGCTCATCGCACATTGCGGGCAAAGCCGGCACAATCGGCTCCTTCACGAGATGTGGTGTTACGGTGCTCCTACTTCAAGACAAAGGAGAGGTTGCTGGCCGCAGCTCGAGAGGAACAACTGTGTCTTCGACTCGCATCACCTAATGGTCTTCCAAGATCTATCCCCTATGACCCTAAAAAGACGCTTTGATTTCTGGGACTATACCCAGGTTCTTCGGGACAATCATATTTAGTATAGATGTGGTTTTCCTTTCTCTGATTGTTTTGTCAGATGGGAGACAATTGTTCCCTAAATCCAAAGAAGATGCTCTTCAACTGCTGACTAAGATCAACCTATCCCTTCCTGGTGCTACGACTGCTTCGACATCTCAAGTAAGTCCGGCTAACAAGCTAACAAGCAGTCCTCCGGCTCTCCCATGCTTCCAAGGGCTCCAAAGCGAGTTTGGTCAACGGTGCCTTCGACAGCTACATCTCCCCCACAATCCACTTTGAGCTTGGTTCTCCATTCATCCTAGTTGGAGCTACACCACATCAATATGACCTTCTCTAAGCTCAGTATGTTGGGGTTTACGAGTCTTAATCTTTCTTTTTATGTACTATTTTTTTTTTCTTGTTCTCCTTGTTTTCCTTTGCTTTTTCTTTTCCTAATTTTTATTTTGTTTTTCTCTTGTTTTTTTCGCGGGGGCCATTTCTCATTATATTTGACAGATTTTTATTTTTATTATAAATGTCAATTCGTATTGCAACCCATAATGTTAAGGGTTTAAATAGCCCACAAAAGCGGACCAAGTTATTTTTTGATTTAAAGTGACTGTCTGGTGATTTGATTTGTCTCCAGGAAACGCATTTCCATGGTTCTTCTCACCCTGAACTCCGCTCCTCAAGGTATCCTGCTGTATTTCATGCCTGTGATCATTCACAAAAAAAAAAAGGGAGTGATGGTGCTAGTTGCTAGTCATTTACAATTGGTACCGGAAACGGTATACAGAGATAAGAGGGGTAGGTTTATTATTCTAATAGGTATGTTAAATAATACCCTGGTTACATTGGTGAATGTTTATGCCCCGAATGTAAATCAATCTTCTTTTTTTGCTGCTCTAGATTAAAAAATTTCTCATTATCGTAAGGGGGAGGTCATTTTAGCAGGGGATTTTAATACAGTTCTCCATCAAAAATATGACAGATCCCACCCATTGCCTTCACTGATCTATATTAGAGAATGTAATTCTAAAGCCCTACTATCTCTACTTAAAAACCATTTACTGTTTGACACCTGGCGGGTGCAAGACCCTTTTGCTAAAGATTATACGCCCCAGTTTCCTATACTTTGTCTTGTCTTTCCTCTATTTCGCTTCCTCTATCCTGGTGCCTAAATGATTCTCTTTTACAAAACAAAGATATTTTAGTACAGATTTCCCAATTACTTAAAGATTATTTTTCCGTAAATCAGACCCCTGATATCAAATATATGACTTTGTGGGAAGCCCACAAAGCAGTTCTTCATTTTTCATTTTATTCAAATGGCTTCTAGAATTAAACGACAACGTACCCAAGCCATCTTAGATTTAACCACACAGCTCCACCAACTAGAATTAAAACATAAATCTACTCTTATTCAATCTAGATCAGCTCATTTCAATTTGAGGAGAACTTAATGTGTTATGGTCTCATAAAACAGAACTCTTTCTCCGTCATTTAAATCAGAGGTATTATGAAAAGGGGGATAAAGCCGACAAGCTACTGGCTCGGAAATTACGAGCTAAAGTTTCATCTAAAAATATTTTGTCGATTAAAACTAGAGTAGTTGATTTAACACATGACCCCGGAAGGAGAAGGAATTTGAAACCTTTTATTAAAATTTGTATAACTCTAACCACAACTCTGTTCCATCTCCCTCTTTAGATAAAGACATTGATTCTTTCTTGGTAAAGTGTCATCTCCCTAAATTAAGCAGCTCTAAGGTTGCTCAATTAAGCGCAGATATTTCTTTAGAAGAATTGGAGGAGACGTTAAAATCTAAAAAAAATCTGGTAAAGCCCCTGGTCCAGACGGCTTCTCCCTACTGTATTATAAGAAATTTAAATCTAATTTATTTCCCTATTTGTGTAGACTTTTCAATGGATTTCTTAAGGGGGAGACTATCTTCTCGTACATAATACATAATATTC
Organism: Taudactylus pleione; assembly: GCA_031769625.1. Lineage (NCBI taxonomy): Eukaryota > Metazoa > Chordata > Amphibia > Anura > Myobatrachidae > Taudactylus > Taudactylus pleione. The sequence continues at coordinate 6,115,909 of JAUIMM010000043.1, read as the reverse complement.
CGAATTTGATGAATACCATAATTTCCATATCCCCATACTAATGTCAGTGATATCTCCTGTGCTAAGTGTGTTCATGAATACTAAAATAACGTTAATTAAGGAAAATGTCCTTAAAAACTTTATTTTAGTGTTGATGAATAGGCCCCAGAATATGCAAACTTGCATGTTTTTCAGACTCAAAAAACTCTCAAGATTTAAACTCTCATCCAGGTGTTTCCTGTATTGAAAATACAACTTGATCAATGTATTAGTGTGAGAGTTTTACTGCTAAACACTCACATTTTCTAAACTCTCACCCTGTTACATTTGGCCCCTGCTGATGTTTCTGATTTTACTCTGTCATCAGCATGTGCATATCAGCGGGTGAATTGCATTACAGTCTAATACAGCAGTGGTTCCCAAACTCGGTCCTCAATGCACCATAACAGTCCAGGTTTTAAGGATATCTATGCATAATCACAGATGGTATAATCAAACTGACTAAGTTGGGCTGCCCCCGGAAATCAGGAATGTGGGAAAACATGTAATTGTTAGTGCATCCATAATTATTCCTTACCTCCCAACTGTCCGAATCTGTGTTGCCTTTCAGGTGGACACCAGCTACATAGGAGAGAGAAGAATGGAGGTTTAAAGCACCATATTCTCCTAACATGTATACTTGTGACTTCAAGAAAGCAGATTTATATTTTAGGATTATTTATTATACTGTTAGACCCCTTGTAAATTGTAATGTACCCTGTCAATTAAGCACAACTGTGAAAAAGAAAAACATTATATAAACAGATTTTTTGTTTAGTTTAGCTTTTATGAACTTAAGCTGGGTACACACACTATACAATGTGTGTACCCAGCGACACAACAAGGCGATGTAACGATACATTGCACCAGCCATACACACTGCACGATCAGGTATACCACCACGCGATGTATCGTTCCAGCAATTCTTTGCATCGTTCCATCTCAGTTTACAGCACAAAGCAGCTGACCGGGGGTCACAGAGCAGGATTCCGGAAATCAACTGATCGGAATCACAGGAGAGCTCACTGGATTACCGGTTCCCTGGGCGCAGGTGCTTTCTTTTTTTTCTTTTAAATATTTTTTTTTTACTGTAATCAGTTTGTGGTCTATGCTGATTACAAGGCTGACATGGTGGGAAAGCCCTAATAATGTAATCTCCTGGTGGTGTTATTATCACAAGGCCTCCCCCGTTATTTTTTACAATTCAACTTTAGTAAATGTGAGCAGATCACATTTCCCATTATAATTATACGAAATGCAATCTGCTTACTAAAAACAATGTGACAATTAGGGCTTGTAGGAGAATTTTGCGAATTCTCCTACAATTGCCCTTTAGTACATAACTAAAGCAATGTGAAAAGGGTGTGAAATGGGTGTGAAACCACCCGTTTTCACAATATTTCAGAAAAAATAATATTAATAAAAATGCCCGTAAATGTTTTTTCAAATTTCTGCAGTTTTTGGAATGTTTCGTATAGTACAGAAAGCTTGTAGATATGAGAGCTTTACCCTTGCACATGAAACTGCAGGGTATAGTCACACCCCCATGATGCCATAATCACCGCCTGAACGAACAGCCCCATTTAGCAGCAGGGCGCACCATAGATCGGGTATAACAGTGGCCATGCCTCCCCACACTCATACCTGCCCAAAACATCATTAGCCCTGCATGGGATACATTCCTTGCAGTTGTTAATAAATATTTGCTACTGTAGAGGGTGGGGAAAGCCACCTTATTATAACCTCACCCCCTGCTGCACAATGCTGCAAATTGGGGCTATGATGCTGCAAGCCGTTTCTCGATGAGAAGCGCTTCATCATGGCCCCCAATTCCTTTCATGTCACTAGGATGTGTGCGGGAAGGTGACCTGCTCTCCTTGGACTCTCTCTCTCCGGTGACTCCCTGAAATTTTGTGAGCCTCCAAAGTGTTTTGGAGGAGTAGGCAAGCATTTCTTTTGTACCCCAACAAACAGAGCAAAACATTTGTATGTTTACATTTTTACCAAGGTATTAGACCTTGCAATGTGTGTGAAACATCCTCAAAAATGCTCATGTGAATAAGCCGATTGCACTGCACAACAATGAAAATGTTTCCGATGTGAAAATAGTTACTTCTAATTGATTCCAGCATGCAAAGAATGAATATGACATTAAAAACTCTCAGTTAGCTCTGAGTTCCGAGATATAGCCCATTTATGACGATGTAGGGGTATTCCTAGTGATGTGGGCAGAATGGAGAGAATCTTACCAGCAATCTGCATTCTGCGTAGAGGGGGCGGGGCCTAATGACCCAATTAAATGAATCAGTTATTTGTCCCCTCCCCTATTCAAATATATGCGATTCATGGGATTACCTACACAAGATAACTGGTGCACTGAGTGACAAGCATAGTGAGCGATTCCACCAAGACATTTCAGCAATGGAACAAAGATATCAGGGTAGGTGAATCACTACTGTTGGACAGTGACAAGATGCCCCAGAAGAGGAGTACAAGTGACAAGCAAAGAGAAAGCACCCCCATGAATAGGCCACTATATTAGATAGTACTTTCGTATGCTGTATGTTTGTTTCGTTTTGTGTTCTTATTTGTGATTGATTGAATTAAAACAACTGTTATATATTTTCTATCAAGAAAATATCAGATTATTTTAAAATAGCTTTCACTATGACTATATTACTAATGTACATACAGTATAGTGCAAGAAGTGTAGCTCCGAAAATAGAGCTAGTAAAACATTCTGAAATCATTTTAGTTTTTCTTGATCTCAAATTAGTAATGTATGACTTTTTTTTAGAAAGGAAACAAATTAAAAGTATTAATTTGTTGTACAGTGATTGGCAGACTGAGCTTCAGGAGTGGTAACTAACCTGGAAGTGGTTTTGTACCAATTCTATTAGACAGAGAGATTATTCGATGTGCAAATTGCAGTTGCTTCAGCTGTCTGTGATCCTCATTGCAGTTTTTCATTTTCTTTTCCTGGAGTAGTCATACTGCTATGTACAGGACAGGTTTTTAATTAATGTAGGTAGGTAAAGTGCATCTATTTAGTATAATTACAATTAGGTCACACAGAGATCAGATTACTCACATTATACAAGTACACTATACAGTACAAGTACCACCTATTTCTATCTTTTCTCAGAAGCGGAAAATTATTATTATTACTATTATAATTATTATTAACATTGACTTATATAGGGCCAGCATATTCCGTTTAGCTTTACAATTGGGAGCAAACATTTAAAAAGACAAGACTGGGTAATAACAGACAGACGGAGAGGTAAGAGGGCCCTGCTCTCAATCTTACAATCTACGTGAAATATTTAGGTGATACACAAAGGATAAGTGCTACATAGTGCTTATTGGTCCAGCCAGATTACAGAGAATCTTGGTGGTCTGTATAATCCAGTCACACATGAATGTCGGCCTGGGGTCAGCGGGATGTGGTAGCATAGAAAGAGAACATATGTAAAGTTCTTTGTGGACTGTGTAGAGGGGAGGTACTTAGTAAAGTAGCTTACGGTGGTTAAGTGAGAGGCTCTGGAATTTGATAAGCTTTGCGATTTCATGTAACGCTTGAAGGTTTGGAGGCTAGAAGAAAGCCTTGTTGTGCAAGGGAGGGCATTCCACAGAGTGGGTGCAGCCTGGAAAAGTCCTGTACCTGTTTATGGGAGCAGGTAATGAGTGTGGATGAAAGACACCTTTTTATAGATTCTACTATTACAGTCATAAAATATTATGCATAAAGTGGAAAAAAAATGCATTTGTTATGAATTAATTTTAACATTCAATGCAATGAGCACTGCCCCATTATAATATGGAGTTAAGGCCCCCATACACCAGCAATTGATTGCAGCAATTGTGCAATTTGCAATCGATTGTGTATAAAAATCTTTCCCTTTTTCAATCGAGTGCAGATTGCAGAATTGCCACAATCGCTTGAAAAAGGGAAAGATATTTATACACAATCGACTGCAAATTGCACAATTGCTGCAATCAGTTGCTGATGTATGGGGGCCTTAATATAGGTGTCAATAATAGGTGACATGTGTGGGCAGTCCAACTTAATTAGATTCACTTTTTTCTAGTGGATCAGTGTGTGAAGAACAGGAAGCCTCCATGAAAGTAGCATGATTTTTTTTTTTTTTTTTTTGCCCATGAAATGACATAGTAGCCATAATTGGTAAAAGCTTCCAGAATTGATTTTACAATCCTGTCCTATTGGTGACAATAGCCAGATTTATGCGGTGATTAGGAGATGGAGAATAACCATGTCATAAAAGATTACTTCATATTTATCCAAACCAGTTTTTTGTTTACTTTCCTGTAGATTACAAGCAGTACCCACTATAATGACAGGTTTAGGTACATTTTTCTTTAGCTTTTTAATCTTGCATAAAGAAGTTTAATGAATTGCTACAAATGTATTAGCACTTTTATTTCCATTTAATTTACATTCTCTTATCCTTAAGGCAGGGGTGGAGCTAGGCTTCCTGTCACTCGGGGCAAAGACTCAGTTTGGAGATCCCCAGCAGCAGATAGTAGTCATCCTTTACCTATATGACCTCCATATAAAGCAGAGAGCATTATTGACCAGTATATAATACAGAGAACATCACGGTGAGCACCATATAATACAAAGAGCATTAGTGATCGCCGTATAATGCAGAGAGCATCAGTACCTCCTATATAATACAGAGCTCCTCAGTGACCGCCATATAATATAGAGAACATCACAATTTCCACCCGTTATACAGGGAGCATGAATAACCACCATAAAATACAGAGAGTCTCAGTAACCACCATATAATACTGCCAAAGTGACTGCCAAACAACACAGAGAGTATTTTTGATTACCTTACAATATAATTCCCTCATGAATAATTAACCCTTCCTCAAAATCATTAACTACTTCAGCTTCATAGTAACAACCCCATTTAATATAATTAACCCCTTTACAATAATTACCTTCATAATTATTATTATCAATTAGTCCAAACATCATAAAATAATTAGATTAATATAGCAATGCACTCTGGTCTAGCTTGGTTGATTAATGATGTCAAATATAAATTGTTTATATTGGAACATAATGCAATACTACAGCAAAATCCACTGTGTACAAAATGTCAAAGGAACACACCCCCTGAGGAAGTCCCATGATTGTGACAAAACGCATTGGAACACACTCATATACCAGGTATTTTTTTACATATGTTATAATAACCTGTAGTTACTTATTCGATTTATATCGACTTACCTGTAACATTGTATCCTTGCAGGCACACATTAGTGGTTATTTGAGTACTTGACTATAAGTTTGTATAACACAGTGAGACAATGGCAGGAGGGATTTGCAGCTCAATTCTACAGTTAAGTCATACAGTGGAAATGTACCTACCCCACATACCCTTTATGGACCAAACTACACTGCGAATATACAACCTTCACCTCGTAAGAATCTACTCAAGAGCCTCATACTGAAAATAATTTTGATCTAGAATAGATACAGTAGAAATTTTTTGTAGAGTGATATTTCACAAAAATTATGATGATTTAAGGATATGCAATGGGTTTTGACTGACATTTTCTACACATATTGTTTTTTGCAGTAATATTGTATTGTGTTCCAACATAAATAATTTATATTTGACACATCATTAATAAACCAAGCTATCCCAGAGCACATAGTTATATTAATGTGTTTACATAACTGCGTGAGACTGACAAGCTCATGTTGTCTGTGCTGCTTTGGGTTTGCAAACATTTTATCTATTGAGTGCTGTAATTTTCTATGATTTTTTCAATCATAAAATAATGACATTTATGTACATTAAACCCCTATTTACCTCCATCAGGGGAGATATATCAATCATTGGAGAAAGATAAAGTGCAGAAGTAGCCCAAAGCAATCAATCAGCTTCTAACTGTTATTTATCTAGCACAGTCTTTGAAATTATAGTTAGAAGCTGATTGGTTGCTTTAAGCAACTACTCTCTCTCTCCAAGGTTTGATACATCCTGCCCTAAGTCTCATAAAAAACCTTCATCATAATTAACCCCATTGTTACCCCGTCCTACTTCTCTTATTTAGTTTTACTATACCCTACCCAGTGGCATGAGGTCATTCCAGATGCCCGGAGGCAAGTTATAATTTGGTGCCCCCCCCACCCCGTCACTGCCGCTGACACTGTAATGTAGCAATTTGCATGCAGACAGGCTATAGATAGACAAATGCAGCAGCTGATGGTCTGATATGGAGCTCTCCACTAGTGCATGGTAGCTTCTCAGGTGCCAGGAAGGGGTGCCATGTATTGGGCGGCCATGACGGTACATAGTTACATCCCTAAGTGGGATGAGTATGTTGTGGACAATGGAGGAGGTGCCCCTTCAGAGCTGGAGCCCGGCGGTGCCCGCATTGCACACCCTGCACCCATATTATGTAAAACTTACCTCTCCGAGGTCCCGCATCGGGTCTCCCAGCACTGCTCAAACGCAGAAAAATGGCCACCATGGCCATTTTTCCGGCATTTTTGCACAAACGCTGTGAGGAAATCACCGGGAAAATGGCAAACGCGCCATTTGCCCGGCAATCTGTGCATGCGCAATAGACTACAGGCACACTCTAGTGCCCAGAATCTATTGATTCTGCGGTGGCCGGCCAGCCACGTCAGTCGGCTGCCGCCCGCTGGAGAGGAGGGGGCCTGTGACGGGGGACGCACACGGGCCCCCTCCTCTCTAAAGACGCCTCTGACCCTACCTTAACCCTAACTTACCTGCTGGAGGTCTCATCTGCTCAAACCACAGTGTTCAGGGAAGCAGGAAGCAGCAGTAGCCTGTTAGGAAGGTCCAACTGAGGCTGCTGTCAGTGAGGAAGAAGAAGTGTCATGCAGATGTAGAGATGGTACCAGGCATTAGATCCCAGTGTTGACAAAGGATCCACTGCAGCTTTTCAAATTTGGTGCTAACCATGAGCTGCTCGCATGAGCAGCCGTGACTAACCAATAGCTGCTTGCAGCATCATTGATCCACCCACTTACTACAGTTTTTATTAGCTGGCGTGAGTGGCACAAAGTCAGTACAAAAGCAGAGGGGGAGCATAGAATAGCTTCTGAAGAGGCAAGGAAGACTCACAGAAGGACCCGGGAGGAAGAAAATCAAAGGCACCGGAAGACATAAGATCAGAAGAGGTAGCAGAAGGAAGACAGGAGATGCTGGCTCAAGCCAGAATATTCCAGAACACCTAGGCCTTGGTGGTAAAAGAGCTTGTACGTGCTGTGCAGGTGAAGTCCAGCGAGAGTCAAGCTAACACCAAGAGGCAAGAGAACATCCAGCACTTGGCAAACTGAGGCGCAGTGCTGACCCCTGCAGGGTAGGGCCAGCACAGAGGGTACAACTGCCCACTAAGGTTGGAGCTGGTAAGGTCCCAGTGGGACATCCTTTCATCATACTACCACCGTAGACTACCAGTGTGTCTTGCATTAGGCTCATGGCCATGCAGTCAGAAGGTAGATCCATGGGCATAAGCAAGCATCAGGCCCATGAGCATTATTAGGATTGGGTGCTAAGCTCGTGGGTCTAGAATTAACTTTGGGCACTAGACCGATGCTGGTGTGGCTACATAAGTGTGTGGACAGGTTTGCTGGCCCTCACATTAAATGCACCAGTTTTCCCACCATAAGCAGCCCATTATTCCACCACTCTGGATCATCTGTGCATGGCACAACAGATGGATTGTCCTTCCCCATGTGTGAGTGTGTGTGGCACTCCTAAGTGACCCTGGTCTATGTGGCACACCCTTATGCAAATGCCATCCAGCAATAGGTTTTCCTTATCAGACTCCAATGAAAGATAGGCTAGTGGTGTAATTACCTATCTGTGATTATATGCTGTTTGCATGTTAGGGGCTATAAGGCCTGATTCTGAGTTGTATGCTTATCCAATGTTTTCGCAGTTGAGCAATTATCGGCTGTCTGCGCATGCATCTGAGTTGCACTGTGCATGTGTCTAAATTGCAGTGTGCATGCCTCAAGGTACAATACAATAGTCGCTCAAAGTGAGTATTTATTTGCAGTGTGATTGACAGTCAGGGACTGTTTGGAGGTAGTAATGGGGAGTGTCGGCTAAAAACTCAGGCATGTCGCAACTATTTTGGTAGTGTATCACATCCTGCATCTGCGTTTCCAAACACCGTAAACATGGCCCCAGCATCTCAGTTCCCATGGTCATTCTGCGAGATAGAGTAACTCAGAACTGCTAACACTGAATGATCTGCAATCGATGCTGCAACCTTAGAAGCAGATGCTTGGATTTACAAAGACACCAGTATCGTCTCAATACATAGCCCGGCTGCTGCAATATTTGCATATTGTCGCACAGCAGCTGAGCATTGTACAGTGAGACAACAATCAAAGGGAACAAGAATACCCTGGTAAGTAGTGCTCTTGTTTGTTTGCTTGCAGAAGCCAGTCTGCCTGATGATGCTAGGACAGTCCATGTGTGATGTGTGCGTGTCCTTGTGTGTGTTCTCCTTATAGGTGAAGTCTGTCCAATGCAAGTGAGTGCTAGGACATATTAGGGTACTCCCAGGAGGTGGTCGTGTTACTAGGTGGGCACTACTGGCATGGTGACTCCTAAGTGTGCGAGTATGCATGGTTGAAAACCAGGGTCTGAGACCATTGTTCCAGTTATGACTTACCTGGTCCAGCAACTGAAGTGTTCTTTCCCTTGCTGTTTATGGTCATCTGCCTTGTCCTTTTCTAAACATTTTGCAACTGCCTGGTTCTAATCAAAGTCTTTTTCCAGAGAGGCGTTGTACAACCTGTGGTCCAGAACTGTTTGAACATCTCAACATCCTGGAGATGAGAGCATGTGGAGTGAGGTAAGTGCTCAACCACACCGCACCACCGCACACATCTCTTACAGAGAAACAGACAGGGTAGACAGGGGCCATACTGCCTATTGCTTTAGCACACAGCCTCTGGGAGGGGATATATGCTCACCCCCCCCCCCTCCCTGCTAATCCTGTTCCCCAGGATTGCAACTACGGAAGCTGCAACTGTGGCTACCCAGCTGGCACCCCCTCCCTCCGTCACCCAGAGCTCTGCCCAGCCTGCCCCCATAGCTATGTTCCGGCTCTTTAAATTTTAAATGGCACCAAAGCACTAACAAAATACTAGTTAGTGGGACATCACCTATCTTAGTGCATAGCCTCCTGGGGCTAAATTTGCTAAGCTGCGGGTTTGGTCACTTGTCAACTTCCTCGGTAACCAGGTTGGATCAGCGGGGTGGCATGTCGTAGAAAATTGTGTAATCGAGGCCCTATCCCCCGCTACACAATTTCATGATTATCGGCATTGTGAAGGAAGTGCGGGGCCACAATGATGTGATTCAGTGTGAATCGCTTCATCGGCCACCTGGACTGCCCTCTTTCGTCGGGTTAACTGGCAGCTTGCAGGTGGATGGGGGCTGGCTGTGGAGACTTACTTACACTTCAAGTCGGCCAGCACCCGATTTTCAGTAGACTCCCGGCCTTTCTGAGAAAAGAGGTTAAGTATGGATTTGGTGTGGATAAAAAAATGCCAGAACTCGTCGTGGTATCACAGCTGTTTTTTAATGTCTACTTAATAGCATTTACTAAAGGCCAGTTTTCATGTCTAATCATAATCCATTACCGATTCCGGTCGGATTAAAAATAACAAACCTCGTGTGTCGTGTTCTATATGGTAGTAGTTTCTTTCATAACCATTGTGGATTATAAACTATTCTATTCATATTTAATTAATGGTACTTTTTTATTTGTTCAATAAACAGAATAGAAACAGACCACTGTGCATTTGAAGCTATTCTATTCATAGTAATTTAATGGTACTGTTGTATTTGTTGTTAAAATGTACAATTCTAGAAACATACAGCTGACTACTTCCTCTTCCACATTGTGGAGTTTAAGTGGAGTAGAAAGTTATAGAAAAGTAGTAGGAGAAATATGTAAAGTAATTGTCTATTCTGGTGATTTTTTTATTAAAGATGTATAGTTTCTGTTTAAGCTGTGTTTTCCACATACGCGGGGCCCTTCTCACGGTATTATTTGCGAAAATACCTTGATAAGGCTGTGGAGGGGATTCTCAGGGACAGCGCTTTATCGCAAGCTCTGTCCCTGCAAAGGTTTGTAGTAAATCCCTGTGATATTGCCTAATATCACACTACAATCTGCATTACAAATGCGGTTTGTAGTAAATAGAGCCCTAGGAGAGAGAGGAGGGTAGCGAAATGTAACATCTAGATTTACTAAAGCTTCTAAAACAGACAAGTGTTGATGTTGCCCATAGAAACCAATCAGATTATAGCTATTTCTCGATTGAATGCTAGAAAATGATACACAGAATCTGATTGGTTGCTAACTTGCTATAGCCAACATCTCCACTTGTCTATTTTAGAAGCTTTAGTAAATATACTCATAAGGAGTAGTGCAGCTTTGAGACACACCAAATTAAGGTGTAACTATTTACATTTATGGCTCTAATGCATTTAAAGGTTTGCTTTGCTTCATCTGATTGAGTATAATGTATTTGTTTGACAGCTTTGTAAGCAGTAAACACCAGTTCCCAATTTTTCTTTTAAGTAATATATCACAATTCCATTGAAAGAATGCCTAAGGAGGAGATCGTGGGAGGATGAGCAACTTTAATTAACCAGAAAGCATTTTCTATAGAAAGGAGAGAAAAAACGACTTGAATAGCACAACATATGTCATTACTTTTTTTGTTGCAGGGTGGGTGGGTACATGCTGAGGTAGTTCCTAATTAGGTGCACACTTCCCATTATACCATACCTCCCAACTTTGAAGTCTAACCATTTGGGACATTTTGCGCGCCGAAGGCGTGCGCGCCCGAGAAGTAGACAGGGCTTCATGTGAAGGGGCGAGCCATGATGAAACGGGGGCAGAGCCTCGCAGCACCCCCGCTGGCGTCACTATGGGGGTGTGCCCAGCACTCTCCGAAATGCTGGGCAGCCCCCAAGATCTCCCTACATTAGTGAATAGATACCGTGCATCTATTCTACCTCTGCATCTACAGTGCATCTATTCTACCTCTTCTTGCTCGCTGCTCTGCCATGCAGAGCAGCGATATGTGCTTCCCCCAACTTCCCTCCCACTGCGGGACACTGTGGCTCGCGGTTGGGACAGTGGGACAGTCTCAAAAAAACGGATCTGTGGGACAGTTGGGAGGTGTGATTATACCAAAGTTGGATTAAGGGCCACATAGCCATGGGGCTGAAAATGTTTAAGGGCCTTTACTGAGAAGGGGAGGAGCTGTAACCAGTGCTGTGTGGGTGTGGCCAGAGCCACATTGGTGTGTACACCCCATACACTATCAGCCCCACTGTCTCCCCACATACAAAAATATAGAAAAATACATAATTTTGTGAGAAAACTAGAAAAACTATTTTAATACTTATAATTTATGGCTGACTGTTTGACCAGTTAGGCAGCTGTTCATCGTCATGCTTATGATGGGTCTATTTTTATGTGGAGGCCTGGAGCTGTAGCTCCATCCTCCCCATTGTTAATCTGGCCGTGCATTATACGCAAATTGCGCTTTCCCTGGGATAAGGAGGGGAATAATGCTCCAAACCAGTGGCGGATTTTGCCAAGGGGCTGCAAGGCTGCAGCCCCCTCTGTAAAATCAGCCATCTCAGTGTAGTCCAGCGGTTTTCAACCACTGTGCCGCCGGCGGCTGTTTATTGTGCCACCGCCGCCGGAGCCCGCTGTCAGAGGCTCTCATAGCCGTCGATCAGATTACTTCAGTGCAGTCAGTGCGGCCCAGGCAGCGCTGCCACTGAGCACTTCTGGGAAGCTTAGGAGCGGCTGCGTGACATCACAGGTCACGCGACCCCGCTCAGCCAGCCAGTCATCCCGCCCGCTCCACCAGCCTGCCCGCTCCACCCGCCGGCCCGCAGTCTACTGTGCTGACAGCTCTGCACTGTCAGCCGATGAGGCACAGGTAGGTGCCAAAAAAAATTTATATTTATTCTTGTGTGAGCCAATGTGACTTGCTATTTTTTTTTATTTTTTTTGGGGGGGGGCAATGTGGGTTTTTTTCTGTAGGGGTCAGCCAGTGTTTTTTTGTGTGTGGGGAGCAATGTGGTTTATAATTATTCTGTGTAGCCATCCGCTGCGATATTACCGGCATTATCAAGTAGGGATGGACATTGGTTTGCAACCATAGATGTTCCCGGCTCGATGGAAATGGTTTTGGGTTGCGATGGTTGAAAAACGTTGCATGCTTCTTTCCAATGGTCATTCCACGGTGCATGCTTTCAATTAAGCTGCGGACAACTTTGCGCGTGCACAAATTCCTGGTGTCCCAGTGTCAACTCCACATGTGCACCAAATAACCATCGATGATTACCTTGCCATGGATATATAACATCATCGCCACTTTCCATCCCTAATATTAGGAAGTTGGTTTGATATTGCTGTGTTTGGGGACCAAAATGAATACCATGCCTAATAATCCCCTATTTAATATCAGGCATATTGGAGACAAGCTCTATTGAAGTCAGAAGTGTTCTAGTGATCTGGCCAAATGTTGATATTTTCCAATTTGGTCACACAAATATGAAGCAAGTTGCACAGTAACCCTGTTGCTTAGTCCTTGTTTGGCTAGTTTCAGAGCTTGAAGTTTTTATTTTTTATTTGGATCAATAAATAGATCACCATGGTCAATTAACTGGCCAGACAGATGTGATTCTCCTCTTTGGAGTAGGGATGACCATAAACCATGGATGGTTAGTTACCACTGATGGTCTGATAGGGATGGTAAATAGTTTTCCCATCGATGGATGCTCATTGATGGTGAACTTCGGGCAAGGAGGTTCAATGTTGGCTGCGGACTGTATATGTGCAGCAACAGACTGCACACACATAAGGAGGCCATCACTGGTTCAACCATTGATGTTTTTCTCCCAATAGTTAAAAACCATTGATGGTAAACCTGTCGATGGCCATCCCTACTTTGAAATAAAGGATCTCCTGACTTCAGGAGACTGAGATGGAAGCTCTACTAAAGACTCTCCTATCTTGGCTCCCGTATTAGAAAGTCTTGGTGGTACCAAGGCAAAGCCTCCCGGTCACACCAAACCCTCACCATTACTTCTTTATTCAAAGAACCCTGATTATCACAAACTGAAAAAAATCTTAAGTACGTGCAAGCTGAGCACTCACTGGCTGCTCTATTGTACACATGATATGAAAGCGAGAATAATTATTTTGCTATTTGATACCTGCCTATTCTTACAGAGGTTGAGGCAGTAAATGGCAATAGAGCCATTAGTAATTTGATAGTTACACTAAACAATTGTTGGTTATGTCATTTGGGTCTGTAGTTGACTCACTTATGAAACAAGTACAAATTGGGGATATTAAATAAAGAAATATTTATCAAGTTTGTCACCTGGGCTGGTCTATATTACTGAAACTCACAAGTAATTGAATCAGCTTGATGGAGAATACTGGAGTCTGAAGTGTAATATTGCAGCTTTAATTTAAAAAGCAATCCCAGCAACTAATTATGGATAGTATTCCTTTATCAAGAATTACTTGAGAAGTTTATGAAATATATATTTTTTGTAGTTTGCACTCTTTTCAACAAGTTTACACTGTATACAGTGGTTATCACAAAAAAAGAATTGCCAAATTGTTTTGTCACTTATCCTTATGATTGTAAATGATCTAATGTTTGCACTATCTGCCTGCTTAGTTGGCATACAGGATTAAATGAATGATGATTAGCATATAGTAAATATTATAAACAAAAAAACTATATACAGTACTGTGCAAAAGGTTTAGGCAGGTGAGGAAAAAATGCTGCAAAGTAAGAATGCTTTAAAATATAGAAGTGTTAGTTTATTTTTATCAATTTAGAAAATGCAAATTGAATGAACAGGAGATAATCTAAATCAAATCAATATTTGGTGTGACAATAATGAGTGTCTGCAGGCAACAGTGAAACATGATGGAGGTTCCTTGCAAGTTGATATATATATATACATATATATATATAATATATATATATATATATATATATATATATATATATATCTCATGTCTCCCTAATCCTATCTGTGTATGATATAGCATGACCATAATCCATTACTGCCCCTAATGTTTATTTCCTTTAAACTCCCCCCCACATGCTGGACAAGCCTGCTCTCTAGCATACTTCAAAGAGGGTTGCCATAGAATGCAAGTGATCCAGGCACCATGTCTACGCTACACCTCTGCATGTACAGTACAATACAATTAGTTTTTATTTGTATCTTATAGTAGCTTAATATGGTCAAGTAAGTGCCAGTGGAGGTGTGAAGATGTTTTAATATTATCTAGGCGGTAGTATATTTATGAAATGGGGAGGAGTGTATTTTTTTTTTGGGTGGTGGTCTGTGTTTTAATACTGTCTGTGGTGGGGTTGGTGTATTAATGTTACGTGTGTGTGTGTGTGTGTGTGGTGTAATAATAATAATGTGTGTGTATGAGGGGTGTATTCATATTTTCGGTGTTATATGGTGGTCACTGTAATGCGACTCTCTCTTCATTATATGGTGGGCACTGTGATGCACTCTGCATTCAATTTTGGGTACAAATGGTCTCTGTATTATATGGCAGTCACTAATAGGCTCTGCATCATATCCCTGGCACTGCAACACTCTCTGCAATATATGGAGGGCATTGTAATGCGCTCTGCATTATATAGTGGGCACTGCTCTGCATTGCAGGGTGGTCACTGATAGTCTCTGCATTATATGGCTGACACTGCAATGCTATGTGCATTATATGGGGGACATCGCGATGCACTCTGCATTATATGGTGGGCACTGAAGGTCTCTGCATTATATGTCAGTCACTGCAATACTTTCTGTATTATATGGTGGTGATTGTGATGTTCTTTATATTATATTGCGGTCACTGCAAGTCTCTGTATTATATGACTGTGACTGTGATGTTCTCTGCATTATGACAATCACTATAATATTCTCTTTAGTATATGGTGGTCACTGATGCTCTCTGCAGTATATGACGGTTACCGTGATGCTCTCTGTACAGTATGCCGTTCATTGTAATGCTCTGTGATGGGTGAGGTAGTGTAGTACGGGCAGCAATACTGACCCATTGATTCTTGAGACAGTTGAGCCTGCATGCTCCATTGAAAAGTGTACATATCCCAGAACCACAGAAGGAAAAATGCAGCAGGCGTTGGCACCTTAACGTAACGGGACTGCAAATGTGCTTTTTTTCCTCAGCCTACTTACATTTCATTCTTATACAATATTGATAGCTGTTTTCAAGCTGGCCCATGGTGACTGCTGTCTACAAGGGGGATGGGTGTGTATGTGTGTGGTGCCAAGTTTTTGCCCTGGGTGACAGAAAGCCTATCTTCACCCCGGAATAAGCCAATCATACAGACATGTACAGTTTTTGTTAACATCTAACACCAGAAAGAATACATTTGATCTAATTGCCTTTGACCATGGAATTATTGTTGATGCCAGATGGGATGGTTTGAGACTCTGAGATAATGTCTTGTTCATGTGAGAGGTCAGAGGAGAATGGCCAAACTGGTTCAAGATGACAGAAAGGTGACAGTAGTTGAAATAATCATGTGTTACAGTATAATTACCTCGGGCTCCCAGAAGAGTGGATGGTCTTCCTAGTACAATGGGCAGGATGGGGAGATTACAGAAATCACTGCCCATGGGGAGGGGTTGGGACCAATATCATGTAAATCTATGATAATCGTGTAATTTTGACCTTGTCCCTTTTCATAGATGTGAAATTCAAAACTTTATGACTTGAGGGGGCTGGGCCTAATAATGTGAATAGTCCTACCCTGCCCCCATCACCTGCCGCCTGCATCTCCTCTCCGGGCTTCTCCTGGGGAGGAAATTCTTAAGATCAGCGAGTATGTACAACAGTGGAATAGAGACGAGCATATCTATGAATACACAGCACACTGAAGTGAATAGGCTAGAGTGGCTGAAAATCACATTGGGATCCACTCCAGTCAGCTAGGAACAGCAAACTTGGGGTATAGAGTACCTGGGCATTTGCCGCTCTGTGGGCTTGGGAGTGGAGTCATAACTACATCTCTCAAAATGACATGTCCACACACTCCAGGTGTGCTTTACCACCAGAGAGTGGCATGCGCCTTCTACTTACAGCCCCCAACAGAGCATAGCCAATCTGCTTATGGCCCTACAGACAAACACCCCCAAAGCCCTAGTCTACCTATTTTTAGGAGTTCTAAATGCATAGGAAATACCGTATATACGCGAGTATAAGCCGAGTTTTTCAGCACATTTTTTGTGCTGAAAAAGCACCCCCTCGGCTTATACTCGAGTCATGCCCGCATGGTACGCAGCTGAGTAGCGTACCATGCGGGCCGCGGTGCAGACTGTGTCTCTGTGACACAGCTGCACTGCGTGTGTAGTGCTGACCGGATGGAGTTCGGTCAGCACTACACACTGCCAAACACACAGCCACCGGCAATGGCAGCTGTGTGTTTGTTGTAATCAGCAGCCGATGAGAGTCTGTGAGACTCTCATCGGCTGCTGCTGTTCCCACTGTGGGAGCCATCTTCCGGCTCCCACAGTGAGTAATGGGAGAGACGTCGTCATGATGACGTCTCTCCCATAATGCAAAGCGTCCGGAGGAGCCAGTAGCAGCGTCGGGACCAGGAGCGGGGTTTCAGGTAAGTGTTTTTTTTTAATTACATCTCTCTCTACTGGGGGGGCTACTACTGGGGGCAGTACCAGGGGGGGGATTAATACTGGGGGCACTACCAAGGGGGGATTAATACTGGGGGCACTACCAGGGGGGGATTAATACTGGGGGCACTACCAGGGGGGGGGCATTGCTACTGGGGGCACTACCAGGGGGGGGACATTGCTACTGGGGACACTACCAGGGGGGGGATTACTACTGGGGGCACTACCAGGGGGGGATTACTACTGGGGGCACTACCAGGGGGGGTATTACTACTGGGGGCACTACCAGGGGGGTATTACTACTGGGGGCACTACCAGGGGTGTATTACTACTGGGGGAACTACCAGAGGGGGAATATTACCAGTAGCTGCTGCATTTCCCACCCTAGGCTTATACTCGAGTCAATAAGTTTTTTTGTGGTAAAATTAGGTACCTCGGGTTATATTTGGGTCGACTTATACTCGAGTTTATACGGTAGTCTCTTTTTTTTTCTGAAGTAGTCCGATTCCAAATGGATCAAAAAACAAAACCATAAGAGAATAATACTAGTTGCTACTTGTGGAGCTGTGTGAAGAAATAAGTAACTTAATTTACTTTAAGAGGTAAATACGTTTCACACAATCAGAGGAGACTTTCCAACAAAGGCCATCATGAAATGTTCTGGACTCTGGTATTTAAGGGTGTGTGGTCAATGAAGGAGGCATGGTCAATTGATGAGGCCATTGCCATGCCCTGATGTGCATATAGTGCATCTATGAAGATGCTATACTGAAGCAAGGTGGTACATAGCCACACAGTAGTGAGGGCATGGTTATGCCTCCTTGACTGAAACAGTCTCCACCTGTGAAGCCTTGGCATTTCATTTCTACGGGGAAACACACCAAAAGAGGTATAGCTGCAATACTCCAAGAAGTGGTAGCCAAGAAATACCCTGAGATGTTTAACACATTAGGCACAAAAGATGAAGGTACAGCTGTGTACACATAGTGTGGGATTTTGGTAGCGTTCCACAAGTTACACAAATGCGTTGGCATTGGTTGAGCAATGCGTAGTGTTCCAAAAGGTACACGGAAGTGTTGGCACTGTTTGTACAGCATGTAACATGCAATAAGATACATGGAAGTGTTGGTAGTATATGAACAGTGCATAGCGTGGAATAATGTATATACAGCTGTTGGCCCTGTTTGGACAGTGTGTAACATGTAACAAGATACACGTATGTGCTGGCACTGGGGGAACAGTGGGTAGCATGCAATGAGATACACTGAATATATTGCAATAAACTTGGAGCTCAAACTGCCAGCAAGTATATCAGAGTACACATTCCCACACAGATGATAAATACCTTTGCGCGGAGTCAAATACTCCCACCGGACTTCATCAGGAATCCTCGCAAGAGAATATGGACACAGATACGGTCCAGTGTAGTTGGTATGAGGCCCCGAACCACCGCAGATGGAAATGCGGGTATGGATGTGCTGCTGTCGAGATAACCAAACACTGGAGTTTAAACAGCACTGGAAGAAAACTATACTGGAGAGTATAGTTCTGGAACGGGAGGACCTATGTAGAACACAATTCTTATAGTAGCTGTCTGATGGGTTATTATTACTTGCATGAGTCATTAGTGCTGGAGGTTATTGGTAACACATGAGAGAGGTGTTATGTCATCTGTAGTCTGAGGCTGAACCTAGCTGAGTTCTCTTAAGGATTTTAATTGGGTAGGCCAGTGACCTTCTAAGTACTAAGTGTTGGAGGCAGGTCAATGGTATCAATGAATGATGGTGCTCCAATGTTTCCACCCTCTAGCCAGTCAGATGCAAACCCCTCTGATTGGTTGTCCATGCACTGAAACATTAATTTATTCTTGGCTCGACCAAGGACCAAATAACAGTGTCCTCTTATGGTTTTTTATTGTCATTTAGACTAGTACAGGAAAGAATATTACTTATGGACTTAGCAGAATAATAAAGAAGTAAGCAAGGGCTTTGGGTACATTTTTATATTCATTTATAAGCTGCAACTTAATATTGTCTGCATAGTGCTGCCCAGGGGTGCCAAGTGGAGGGGGTGTGCAGGTGCTAATTACCCGGGCCTGGGCTTGATGGAGGGGCCTAGTGGGGGCCCGGGTCCGATGCCCCCCCTCCCTCTCCCTTACCTGTCACTCTTCAACCCAGCATGATTAGCAGCAGCAGTCTTTTCTGGCAGTGTAGGGGGGAAGGTGATCACACTAATCATGCTCCCCTTGTTTTTGCCCCTAGCTGAGGGGCACATGGCACCCTCCCCGCCATTTTTTCAACTTTTTATTAGGAGGCGTGGCCACACCCACTGCCATTATACCACGTCCCCAAATATAACTGTGGCCCAGCAATCCTCACTACGGCCCTGGTGCTGCCAGCATATTGTGGCCGAGCTCTTGCTTGTCGATATAATGAATGATGATAAGCTGGGAAGGAGAGTTATTTCTGCAGCATGAGATTAGGGTTTTGAAGCTTTATTGTTACTTAATTGTGAATGATTATTTTGTTAGCAATTCAAATGGTCAAAAACATGGGTGTAACAGTGTATGTGACATATACTTGTCTTAATTCAGGTGTACATTCTACTATTTCCAACCTGCATTTATCTCGAAATAGTGGCAGCTTAGTATACTGTATGCACGTAATTGCGGCTTATTTAGTGAACACATTTTCTGCCTGTGATCTGTGGTAAAACTGTACATAAGCCTCTATGTGTTCTTTGGGAACTGAAATGGCTGGAATTCCAGGCAGATTACAGTTTATGCCAAAAAAGGCCACACAAAACAATGGATATGGATCTAGTGATCGCTACAAACAGTGACCTGTGGGCCTGATTCAGAGCCACTCGTAAGCGGCTGCTCGTTCGCTCTGAGCGATGTTCGCACAACTGCGCATGCGTATGGGTCGTAATACGCATGCGCCAACCAGTCAGTGCGATCGGAAATCGAGCGCTCGCCAAATAGCAAGTGCCTGCTAATTTGAGTGACAGGATGAGGCGTTTGTGGGTGGTAACAGGGGAAGGTGCTTGAAAACGGGGAGTGGTGATCCGAACGCAGGCGTGCCAAACGGTCAAAACGGGTGTTTTAAGGGTGTGCATAATTAACAAAGCAGCGTCATCGATCACGTCACTTGGTTGTCTCTTAGCCTGAACTGTTCGCATGATTGCGGTAGGAAAATCCAACCACAAGCACTGCGAGCAGTTCAGATGCCTTTCGATGTACTCGATTAATCAAATAAATAGCGGAGATGACGTAGGATGCGAGCGGCCAGGGGGCGTCTTTACAAAATAGCGAGCGCATGTTTCGTTCGTTCGCTCAGACATAGAGGCGTCAACAGACCGCAAAGAGCGAGCGCTCAATTTAAATAGCCGGCCCCTTTTTCTGACCGAGCGAGCGCAAATAGCGTCCGGCTCTGAATGAGGCCCTGTATGCACAGATTCCAATTTATGAGCTAGAAGCTCTATAATTACATTTTCACCCTCATTACAACATTCTCGCCTTGCAATCATAATAAGCAAACTGCGCAATTACTCCAACAGCTGTGCTCATACTTTCTGTTAAAAATGTACAAGTTCTGTTAACAAAACATAAAAAAAACAACCTGTATTTTGTTTACTACTATTATACATTTCTAATTCCCATTAACTTCCATTTTGTTTTGCAAAGTTTACCACATAACGTCTACTCATACAGAGATTTCCCAATACCCTTTACAGTCTGCACTGCCACACACAGCTGTGAGCATTCACACAATTTAAGAAACTTCTCGCTAGTCTTCACACTAATGTCCCCCTGACTCACCGTTCTCAGCACTCCACCCTACACCTCAACTGCAGCAAGCGATCTCTGGGCTGCCAGCGTCTGTCTGTCACAGTAATGTACAGGTACCAAGCAACTCAAACAGTGCAGAATAAATAGAGCATTGAGGTGTATACAACCTTTTGTGGAAGTATAATAGCAGCTTTCTTTCTTGTCTTTTATATAGGCACTGCGGAAAAAATTCATACAAAAAAATAAGTTATTTATAAATATTGTATAGTTGTCAACTGTCACTGATTTCCTCTTTTTCTAGGATTTCTCCCATGTTGTTTATGTCGATTACATTAAGGGTTATTTACAAACCACAAAAGTGTAAACCTGCAGTGAATTCTACTCTGTTATGTCATGAGCAAATGCACCTGGCTTTCATGGAGAACTGAGGGCCTCATTCAGAGGCGGTCGGAGGATGCAAGCAGTCGCTCAGAAACTGGGCGGCCGCTTGCATCCTGACTGCCCGCCTCTGTTTCGGTCGTTAGGCTGTGGGTTTACACCCACAGCTCTAACGACCGCTAGGGTGATGGTCGCGATGGTCAGAGACCATCGCGACCATCGGGGCTTACAACGAGACCCTAGAGTAGGGTCTCACTTGTCGTAAGCCCCGGAGAGCTTCTGGCTCTGTCAGAGCCGGAAGCTCTCCACTGACATCACTAGTGATGTCAGTGGGGCCTCCCCCAAACGGTAGGCGTTCCCATGGGAACGCCTCCGTTTGGGCTGCCACCCCCCGGCCCGCCTTCCAAACGGGGCGAGCTGTCAATCAACATCGACAGCTCGCCCCCTTTGGAAAGAGACCCGCTACGACCAGTGCTGTCGGTCGTAGCGGGTCTCATGCATGCGCACGAAGGAGCCGGCTCCCTCGTGCGCATGCGCACTTGACAAACATCGAGGCGACCGTGCGGTCGTAGACCGTACAGCCGCCTCTGAATGAAGGCCTGAATACTTTGCACGATTCAATTGTTTTTCGGCAGGTATTTGTTTTGAGTGCCCAATGGGAGCTCTGTTCAGGTGCATTTCTGCGATAAGCCAGTAGTTACGTGCCCCAAACAGCAGTTTGGCCGCCCTAACCAGGACTTTAGACGGGTTTAGCTGTTTTACACAGCTAAACCTGTTCTACTTGGGTGCGACGACCGCGATAATTAATGGGTGCCCAGAACAATTGAATTGCAACACTGGGCACCCATTAATTATCGCTGCCCACAAAACAATTGAATCGCCCCCTGATATGTTTTTTTTTGCTGAGGTGCAAAAATTTACATCGTACCAGGAGAGCTGTCTGGTAGATCAGGGTTTCCATTCTGAGTTGGAATGAGTGCACCTACCATTGCATAATTATACAATAATGTGACTTTTATTTTGTGGTAGAATATTATTTCAATTAAGTGAGACTGCGTAGACAGCGCAATTAAAAGGGTGTTCCGTGCTTTGCAGGAGGGAGCAGCCTTTTTCTATCCACAAAACAAATTAATTTTCATATCTAAGGTGCCAAAAGATCTAGCGCCATCCTATACCTTTTATTAGGATTCACTTTATACCTGCCCATTGTACTTCTGCAAGAAAGGACCTTAAACCAAGGTAGTACATTACTTCAATCACAAAGTACTGAATGTAGTAAAGATAGTCCTAATGATCCCTCGCTCTCAAGAGTAATTCAAGTCATACATGTAGCCAGAGCTATTTTTCTGGAAAAATAGATTCAGGAACTGCGGGTAGAACTACTGGGGGTGGAGCTATATACAGTCAGGTCCATAAATATTGGGACATTGACAGAATTTTCATATTTTGTCCTCTATTCACCACCACAATAGCTTTGAAATGAAACAAACAAGATGTGATTTAACTGCAGACTTTCAGATTTAATTTGAGAGTAATTACATCCAAATCAGTTGAACGGTGTAGGAATTACAACGGTTTCTATATGTGCCTCCCACTTTTTAAGGGCCAAAAGTAATGGGACAAACTAAACAATCCTAAATCTAACTTTCACTTTTTAATACTTTGTTGCAAATCCTATGCAGGCAATTACACCCTGAAGTCTGGAACACATAGACATCACCAGACGCTGGGTTTCATCCCTGGTGATGCTCTGCCAGGCCTCTACTGCAAATGTCTTCAGTTCCTGCTTGTTCTTGGGGCATTTTCCCTTCAGTTTTGTCTTCATCAAGTGAAATGCATGCTCAATCGGATTCAGGTCAGGGGATTGACTTGGCCATTGCATAACATTCCACTTTTTAGCCTTAAAAAACTCTTTGGTTGCTTTTGCAGTATGCTTCGGTTCATTGTCCATCTGCACTGTGAAGCGCTGTCCAATGAGTTCTGAAGCATTTGACTGAATATGAGCATATAATATTGCCCGAAACACTTCAGAATTCATTCTGCTGCTTTTGTCAGCAGTCACATCATCAATAAATACAAGGGAACCAGTTTCATTGGCAGCCATACATGCCCACGCCATGACACTACCACCACCATGCTTCACTGATGAGGTGGTATGTTTTGGATCATGAGCAGTTCCTTTCCTTCTCTTCTCTTCCAATTACTCTGGTATAAGTTGATCTTTGTCTCATCTGTCAATAGGATGTTGTTCCAGAACTGTAATGGCTTTTTTAGATGTTGTTTGGCAAACTCTAATCTGGTCTTCCTGTTTTTGTGGCTCACCAATGGTTTGCATCTTGTGGTGAACCCTCTATATTCACTCTCGTGAAGTCTTCTCTTGATTGTTGACTTTGACACATATACATCTACCTCCTGGAGAGTGTTCTTGATTTGGCCAACTGTTGTGAAGGGGTTTTTCTTCACCAGTGAAATAATAATTTTGTCATCCACCACAGTTGTTTTCCGTGGTCTTCCGGGTATTTTGGTGTTGCTGAGCTCTCTGGTGCATTCTTTCTTTTTAAGAATGTTCCAAACAGTTGATTTGGCCACACCTAATGTTTTTGCTATCTCTCTGATGGGTTTGTTTTGATTTTTCAGCCTAATGATGGCTTGCTTCACTGATAGTGACAGCTCTTTGGATCTCATATTGAGAGTTGACAGCAACTGATTCCAAATGCAAATGTCACACCTAGAATCAACTCCAGACCTTTTACCTGCTTAATTGATAATTAAATAACGAGGGAATAGCCCACACCTGTCCATGAAATAGCTTTTGAGTTGATAGTCCCATTACTTTTGGCCCCTTAAAAAGTGGAAGGCACATATTGAAACTGTTGTAATTCCTACACCGTTCACCCGATTTGGATGTAATTACCCTCAAATTAAATCTGAAAGTCTGCAGTTAAAGCACATCTTGTTTGTTTCATTTCAAAGCCATTGTGGTGGTGAATAGAGGACAAAATATGAAAATTCTGTCAATGTCCCAATATTTATGGACCTGACTGTATATATATATATTGAGGAGAGAGGGGTTGTCTCTCACCTGAATTACCCACATTATGGTGGAATCAACTCCCTCCAAAGGGAGGCGGGAGTGAAACCTGTGCATTCTGCATTAGCAGTGAAGGTGTAGAATTCCAGGTTTCACATTTACACAGACCCGGCTAGAATAATCACTGGAGCACAGGAAGGGTTTAAAACTCCCACACACCAGATGTTCCTTGCTCCTGATGTTGGATAAGCTGGCCAGTTGATAGGCTAGGGGTAGTGGTTAGCATTAGGGTGCCATGACCTGGAGGGTCCACAGACATTAGCACAAAGAGTGCTGGCCAGGCAGTGACACTGTTAGGATATGGGTTAGCAAATCATCTTGGTGGCAATTCCCAGTCATAGTTGTTACTGGGATACTGCATCATGTCTTGTCCTTGTTCTGGCTTTTTGCAGGAAGCTGGAAATCCTGTCTTGTCTGTGTTTTAAATCGTAGCCTGTCATTCATGTCTGTCTGTGTGTTTTGTATCATGTGCTCACTAATTACTAGCTGTCTGTGTTCAGAGCTCAGCTGTACACATGCCTTTGATTAAGTGCTCTCTCCAGGAATTGGTTCTGATTGGACCCTGTTTCCTTTAAGTTTCAGCCAGCCTTGCACTCCATGCTGGTTATACCATCTGACAACCAGTGTATGCATGTCTCTCTGAAGTCTGATCTTTTGCCGGTCTCCCCAAGTTCCACAGTTCCAGTGTCCTGCACCTATCTGTCTGTTTGGTATTAGCCTGTGAAATTTACCCTGCTGCTGCCTGGTGCACTTTCATTCCAGAGTCCAGCCAAGCCATTTCAGTCTGCTTCCTGCCTGTGTTCCTGTCATGCCAGAGTTCACCTGTCTGCCATATTGCTCCAGACACATCATAGCCTGCATCTCATCTCATAGCAGCACCATGGCCCACAAGGCCACATAATAGCCTGCATCTCATCTTGGTTTCCCAGCCATAGCAAGTAGCCTCCATGCTACCACCATTCTCCATACGGCTTCCCAGCTGCACCAAGTAGCTCCCGTGCTACCACCATTCTCCATACAGCTTCCCAGCTGCACCAAGTAGCTCCCGTGCTACCACCATTCTCCATACGGCTTCCCAGCTGCACCAAGTAGCTCCCGTGCTACCACCATTCTCCATAACGGCTTCCCAGCCACACCATGTAGCTCCTGTGCTACCACCATTCTCCATACGGCTTCCCAACTGCACCAAGTAGCTCCCTTGCTACCACCATTCTCCATACGGCTTCCCAGCCGCACCAAGTAGCTCCCGTGCTACCACCATTCTCCATACGGCTTCCCAGCAGCACCAAGTAGCTCCCGTGCTACCACCATTCTCCATACGGCTTCCCAGCCGCACCAAGTAGCTCCCGTGCTACCACCATTCTCCATACGGCTTCCCAGCAGCACCATGTAGCTCCTGTGCTACCACCATTCTTCATATGGCTTCCCAGCCGCACCAAGTAGCTCCTGTGCTACCACCATTCTTCATACGGCTTCCCAGCCGCACCAAGTAGCCCCTGTGTTTCCACCATTCTCCATATGGCTTCCCAGCCGCACCAAGTAGCTCCAGTGCTACCACCATTCTCCATACGGCTTCCCAGCCGCACCAAGTAGCTCCCGTGCTACCACCATTCTCCATATGGCTTCCCAGCCGCACCAAGTACCTCCCTTGCTACCACCATTCTCCATACGGCTTCCCAGCCGCACAAAGTAGCTCCCGTGCTACCACCATTCTCCATACGGCTTCCCAGCAGCACCAAGTAGCTCCAGTGCTACCACCATTCTCCATACGGCTTCCCAGCTGCACCAAGTAGCTCCCGTGCTACCACCATTCTCCATACGGCTTCCCAGCTGCACCAACTAGCTCCCTTGCTACCACCGTTCTCCATTCGGCTTCCCAGCCACACCAAGTAGCTCCCGTGCTACCACCATTCTCCATACGGCTTCCCAGCTGCACCATGTAGCTCCCGTGCTACCACCATTCTCCATACGGCTTCCCAGCCGCACCAAGTAGCTCCCGTGCTACCACCATTCTTCATACGGTTACCCATCTGCACCATTGTCCCTGGACATTCCTGATACCCATTATCTATAGCTGCTGATGTATCCTGTCCATTACACCTGTTTCAATACCATTACCTGCAGCCTTATTCCAGTTAGCCAGTTGTGGAAGGACTGCCACATCACTGTCCTGTTTTGTCCTAGTCAGCAGTCCTGCGGTCTCTCGCCGGTTGTGTAAGCCTCCACTACTGGAGGTGTAAATCCAGACGGCCACCTAAGTATCAGTGTGTAAATAAATCATTAAGGGAACAGCGGGTGGCTGTTATTGGTAGAAGATCCTCTCCCTAGCTCTAGAGGTCTTACACAACCGTGCGAGAACCGTAACAGACATACTGAGAGCCGTGGAGCTGGTGGCATGATTACCACACCAGGGTATGGGGACCAGCTGCACACTGCGTCTCTTACAGGTACTCAGGATAACAACTTATAACCTTGTACTACCTAGAATCTGCAGAACACCTATTTATGGTTCAGGAGCAAGCACAGCAGGCAGATTTCCACTCCTGTCACTCACTATAATTGTTTTATTCTCTGTATGCATACAGAAAATATAACAATATTTTCTAAGGAGAAAAATGCAGCGTTCAGTCTCTGCCATACAATGCATTCAAGTTCTCGGTTGTGGTAGTCCTCAATTCTTTGCCATCTTGCAACTTTTCCAAATAATCCATACTAACAAATTTATAAAGATACATTTTTGTTTTTTACTGATGTGTTTTTATGTTAAAGTATACTAACATGTATTTGAAAGCTAAAATAATGATAATGTTTAGTGTCTCATAATCATTAGTTTGGCACTTAAATGCAATGTAGTTATATATGGTGGATAATACATTTTTACTGGCATCTTATTGTTTTTTACTGACAAATGAACATTTTGCAGCATTTTTACTGACTGTCAGTAAATTTAGTGATAGCTGGTCACAATGTCAGTAATACATCTGGGGAAGCTAGGTTCGGCCTAAACTCCAAACACTGCTCATACACTTGGTTTTCATAGGTGCAGTTACTTAAAATATGTCATGTTTGCTGTCTACAAGATTATAAGGACTATACTGTAGTACCATGACCACAAAAAAAGCAAAACAGTTGCTTTAGTACATTAGGATGTCTGCCAAAGAGGGCTGTTGTTTGCTACAAGCAA
The DNA here is from genome assembly GCA_031769625.1 of Taudactylus pleione. Taxonomy (NCBI): domain Eukaryota; kingdom Metazoa; phylum Chordata; class Amphibia; order Anura; family Myobatrachidae; genus Taudactylus; species Taudactylus pleione. Next base: position 6,088,682 of record JAUIMM010000043.1, on the reverse strand, counting down.
AGGTCAAAAATACTATCATTACAGGCATGCCAACATTTTTTACATAAAATCAGGACAAATAACCCCACCCCGGATGTGTCCTATCTAGGGGTGTGCACCGGCCACTTTTCGTGTTTTGGTTTTGGATCTGGATCTTTCTTCGTGTTTTGGATCTGGATTGGTTTTGCCAAAACCACCCTTCCGTGTTTTGGGTTCTGGGTTTTGTGTTTTGGATCTGTATTTTTTTTTTAAAAAGCATAAAAACAGCTAAAATCACAGAATTTGTGGGTTTTTCTGCTCCTATGCTATTATTAACCTCAATAACCTTAATTTCCACTCATTTCCAGTCTATTCTGAACACCTCACAATATTGTTTTTATGGCCAAAAGGTTGCACCGAGGTAGCTGGATGACTATGCTAAGCGACACGAGTGGGCGGCACAAACACGTGGCCCATCTAGGAGTGACACTGCAGTGGAAGACAGGATGGCAGTTTGAAAAACTAGGCCCCAAACAGTACATAATGCAAAGAAAAAAAAGAGGTGCAAGATGGATTTGTCCTTGCGCCCTCCCACACACCCTTATGGTTGTATAAATAGGACATGCACACTTTAACAAACCAATCATTTCAGCGCCAGGGTCTGCCACACGACTGTGGCTGAAATGATTGGTTCGTTTGGGCCCCCACAAAACAAGCTGGCAATTAATGTGTCCCTACACAAACTGGCTCTACGGAGGCAAGATGTCGTCCTCATCCTTCTTATCCACCGATTCCTTGGATAAAACAGGAAAAAGGGATTTAGATATCCCTGGACTGCTTACCGTCTTAGCCAAAGTTTCTGAACTTGATAGTAACTTTTTATGAACGCGCTGCAGGTGCCGTATAAGGGAGTATGTTCCTAGGTGGTTAACGTCCCTACCCCTACTTATTTTACCTTTACATATGGTACAAATGGCAAGACAGTTGTTCTCCGGATTTGGATAGAAATATTGCCAGACCAAAGAGGTGGAATGTTTGTTCTTCTGCCCAGGCATTACCGTGATGGGCTTTTTCATCCCACGGACAACAACTGTCTCCCCCGGAGCCTGATTTAAATAACCACATCACCATCAGAATCCTCCTCGTGCCAGCTACACCAGTATCCTCATCCTGTTGTACTTCAACAGTGACATCTTCAATTTGCATATCAGCAAGTGGACTGTGGGTGCACCTTTCAGCACTTGCAGGGGGTGTGCAAATGGTGGGAAGAGCCACCTCTTCCCGTCCAGTGCTGGGAAGGTCAGGCATCGCAACGCCACCACATTTGGACTCTCCTTGGGGATTTGTGATATCTTCTTAGAACGCACAGTTCTTCGCTGTGCTTTTGCCAGCTTAACTCATTTGATTTTTTTAGCGGGAGGAGGGCTTCCATCGTCATGTGAAGCTGAACCACTAGTCATGAACATAGGGAAAAACCTTAGCCGTTCCTTGCCACTCAGTGTCGTAAATGGCATCTTGGCAAGTTTACGTTTCTCTTCAGATGATTTAAATGTTTTTTTCAAGGTCATTTTCCTGAAATTTGTCATTTGGGATTGTATGTGCCCTCTACTATGACATTGGGCATCGGCCTTGGCAGACGACGTTGATGGCATGTTATCGTCTATGTCATGACTAGTGGCAGCAGCTTCAGCACTAGGAGGAAGTGGTTCTTGATCTTTCCCTATTTTATTTTTATCGTAGAAAGTTTGGTCCTCCATTTATGTTATGTTGATATATACGTGCGGCTAAGGCGCACACAAACACAGAAAATAATTTTTTATTTTTGTTGGAGACTAGTGCACTTTGTGGGTTACACCACCCTTTAAGAAATGAGCCAGCCGGCCCTTTACTTATGGGACACAGGCACATGCTTGGCGCTGCTCCTTTGTTGATGCACGTGCAGCTACAGCCCACACAATTCACAAACACAGAAAATATTTTTTTATTTTGTTTGGAGTGTACTTTGGGGGTTACAGCACCCTTTAACGGTCAAGCCAGCCCGCCCTTTACTTATGACACAGGCGCACGCTTTTTCACTACTTTGTTGATGCACGTGCGGCTACTGCGCACACAATTCACAAACACAGAAAATATTTTTTTATTTTGTTTGGAGTGTACTTTGGGGGTTACAGCACCCTTTAATGGTCAAGCCAGCCGGCCCTTTACTTATGACACAGGCGCACGCTTGGCACTACTTTGTTGATGCACGTGCGGCTACTGCGCACACAATTCACAAACACAGAAAATATTTTTTTATTTTGTTTGGAGTGCCCTTTGGGGGTTACAGCACCATTTAACAGTCAAGCCAGCCGGCCCTTTACTTATGACACAGGCGCACGCTTGGCACTACTTTGTTGATGCACGTGCGGCTACTGCGCACACAATTCACAAACACAGAAAATATTTTTTTATTTTGTTTGGAGTGTACTTTGGGGGTTACAGCACCCTTTAACGGTCAAGCCAGCCCGCCCTTTACTTATGACACAGGCGCACGCTTTTTCACTACTTTGTTGATGCACGTGCGGCTACTGCGCACACAATTCACAAACACAGAAAATATTTTTTTATTTTGTTTGGAGTGTACTTTGGGGGTTACAGCACCCTTTAATGGTCAAGCCAGCCGGCCCTTTACTTATGACACAGGCGCACGCTTGGCACTACTTTGTTGATGCACGTGCGGCTACTGCGCACACAATTCACAAACACAGAAAATATTTTTTAATTTTGTTTGGAGTGCCCTTTGGGGGTTACAGCACCATTTAACGGTCAAGCCAGCCGGCCCTTTACTTATGACACAGGCGCACGCTTGGCACTACTTTGTTGATGCACGTGCGTCTACTGCGCACACAATTCACAAACACAGAAAATATTTTTTTATTTTGTTTGGAGTGTACTTTGGGGGTTACAGCACCCTTTAACGGTCAAGCCAGTCGGCCCTTTACTTATGACACAGGCGCACGCTTGGCACTACTTTGTTGATGCACGTGCGGCTACTGCGCACACAATTCACAAATACAGAATTTTTTTTTTTTGCACATGGGGGGAGCACCCCTGATGGACAGAGCACCCCCTGGACAACACTACAGCACCCCTTTAGGACTGGGACACTGCACAGGACTTTGGAGTGGACACAGCCCCTATGGACAACTGACTGCACAACACAGTCCAGCCAGCCCCTATGGACTTTGGAGGAGTGGACACAGCCCCTATGGACAACAGCAGCACAGCACAACACAGCCAGCCCCTATGGACTTTGGAGGAGTGGACACAGCCCCTATGGACAACAGCAGCACAACACAGCCAGCCTCTATGGACTTTGGAGGAGTGGACACAGCCCCTATGGACAACAGCAGCACAGCACAACACAGCCAGCCCCTATGGACTTTGGAGGAGTGGACACAGCCCCTATGGACAACAGCAGCACAGCACAACAAAGCCAGCCTCTATGGACTTTGGAGGAGTGGACACAGCCCCTATGGACAACAGCAGCACAGCACAACACAGCCAGCCCCTATGGACTTTGGAGGAGTGGACACAGCCCCTATGGACAACAGCAGCACAGCACAACACAGCCAGCCTCTATGGACTTTGGAGGAGTGGACACAGCCCCTATGGACAACAGCAGCACAGCACAACACAGCCAGCCCCTATGGACTTTGGAGGAGTGGACAAGAGCAGCACAGCGCAGCACAGCACAGCACAGCACAACACTACACTGCACTACACTACACTACACAGCCCAGCCAGCCCTAACTCCCACCCTCAGTCTTCACTGTCCACAGCCGAGTGAGAAAATGGCGCCGACGTGGGTACCTTATATAGGATCCAAAACCCGCGAGACCCGGAAGGCGGGATGATGACGTTTTGCCTCGATTTCAGATCCGAGTCAGGCGGGAAAAGTCGAGCCTGACTCGGATCGGCCTCGGATCGGGGGGGCTCGGGGGGGTTCGGATTTCAGAAATCCGAACCAGCTCACCCCTAGTCCTATCCAATCAATGTAGATTGTCTAAATTCCTGCAAAGCCAAGCCGCTGTCTCAATATTACGTCCTTTGGGAGATAAGTAGATTCAGAATTACTGTGTGTTGTTTGGCTATTTGCTACTGATTTGTTTTACTTTTTTATTTGAAATAATTTTTTTACACATACAATATGGGGAGATCATAACAATAGATATTAAATGGGAAGAGGAAAGTACATCTGTAAGTATTGCAACTCAGTGGATAGGTTTGGGAGTATTCTTATGCTGGGTACACACTAAACAGATATATCTGCAGATCGAGTGATCTATCTGTAGATGATGGTTGTTCATACACACTGAACGGCCATCATCTTCAAGGCAGCTGTGGGTCGGGGGCGCGCCTGCCTGCCCTCCTCCCCTTGGCTGCTGCATGTGTACGGGCGGTCCTTGCAGACTGCCCATACACACTTGCCGATGGACAGATATGTCTGCAGATATATCTGTCCATCAGCTGTGCAGCACAGCCAATGCGATATGTCTGTGAATGACGTCGTTCACAGACATATCGCTGGTGCACACTGGCCGACGGGCAGCAGATATATTCGCCAATCAATTAATCGGCCAATATATTGGCCAATGTGTACCCAGCTTAAGTCTAATACAGTGGTTCTCAAACTCTGTTCTCGACCCCACCTAGATCCCCCACTGGAGCTAATTATTTCACTTGTGATTCTGTGAGGAGACCTGGAAAACATGCAGTTTGGGGTCCTGAGGACCGAGTTTGAGAACCTGTAATCTAGTAGAATAACATTCAGCTCTACAGAGCAGCTAGGGTATAGCTCACCTTGGATTTTATAGGTAAAGCAAATATCAATGGGCAAAATTTAGTAGGTGGCGAGTTCTAGACCCTGGCGGTTTGGTGGCGGTTTTGCTATATGCAGATTTACTAAGGCCTAAACCACCGTCAAAATATATTTCATTACATTCCATTTAGAAACCGCTGCAAAACCGCCACTAAACCCCCGGGTTTAGAACAGAATAGAACCCGCCGTCAAATCGCCACCAAACCGCCAGGGTTTAGAACCCGCCGCTTAGTAAATTTTGCCCAGTGAATCTGAAGGATGAGCTACCAGATCCAAAACGCAATTGTGAAAATCAACCTGCACTTCCTATCTTATTACGTCCTGGATGAATTTAAACATTGTCCTCCAAAAAAATCTTTTAAATAGTTACATGAACGAAAACAATGGAGGAGATATGTTGCAGGTTAATTATATTTAGGGCATTTGTTTTAGTGTTTGACATTTTCTGATAAGTAGTATTGAAATCTTACAGATGAAAACCTCTATTACACATCACAATTTATTAGACAGTTGGAACGCATTTCAAAACTTGAACACATCAGACATGTGAAGAGAACAGCCGTTTGACATACTTTATAAGACTTAAGCTGGCCACTCCACACACATAGCGATCTGCAGGGCCGGATTAAGGCTTGTGGGGGCCCCAGGGCAACTAAGTTGCGGGGGCCCCCTTCAAGCTACACAGAGCCGAGCCCAGCACAGCTGTGCCCCCAGTAGCAGTCCCCCCTCAACAGTAGTCCCCCTAGGAGTACCCCTAGTAGTGATCCCCCCTCTATGCTGTGTCCCCCAGTAGTGGTCTCAGCAGTATGCAGTGCCCCCTGTAGTATTCCCAGCAGAGCCCCTAATAGTACCCCCCCTCTATGCAGTGTCCCCCAGTAGTGGTCCCAGCAGTGTGCAGTGCCCCCAGTAGTATCCCCAGCAGTGCCCCTAGTAGTACCCCCCTCTCTGCAGTGTCCTCCAGTAGTGGTCCCAGCAGTGTGCAGTGCCACCAGTAGTATCCCCAGCAGTGCCCCTAGTAGTACCCCCAGCAGTGCCCTTAGTAGTAGTCCGTTCCCTTCTCAGCAGTGCCCTTAGGAGTAGTCCGTTCCCTCCCCAGCAGTGCCCTTAGGAGTAGTCCGTTCCCTCCCCAGCAGTGCCCTTAGGAGTAGTCCCCCCCTCCAGCAGTGACCTTAGGAGTAGTTGTTGACCCCCAGCAGTGCCCTTAGTAGTAGTCCGTTCCCTTCCCAGCAGTGCCCTTAGTAGTAGTCCGTTCCCCCCCCCAGCAGTGCCCTTAGGAGTAGTCGTCCCTCCCCGCAGCAGTGCCCTTAGGAGTAGTCGTCCCCCCCCGGCCGGCCAGACACACACACACAGGGAAAAAAAAAATCTACACTTACCTTAATCCCCGCTCTGGCATCTGCTCCTCCGTCCGGCGTCCTCCCGGGCCGGCCCGCTCTGCATGATGGGAGAGACCTCGACGTCTCTCCCATCAGCCACTGCGGGAGCTGGAAGGCGGAGGCTCAGGCAGTGGGCCGCAGCGCAGCAGCCGATGAGAGTCTGTGTGACTCTCATCGGCTGCTAAAACAAACACACAGCTGCCGGCGCTGGCGGCTGTGTGTTTGTGCTGTGTAGTGCAGACGGTACTTATGTGCCGTCCACACTACCGCCCTGCCCCAAGCTGATGCAGCAGCACTGAATGAATGCATGCAGTAGTGTGGGAGCCCTCTGTGTGTGGGGGCCCACGGACAACCGCCCCTGTCGCCCCCCCCCCCTTAATCCGGCCCTGGCGATCTGCACACGATCAGCTGATGTGTATGATTTGTGTACGATTTCCCTTGAAACTCTCCCCGGCAGCTCTGCACACGATCTCCACACAATTTGGTGTCCAATCTTCATACGATCTCTCCTGCAGTCAGACTTTCACAGTGCATCACCTCCTAGATTGTCAGATATGCCCTACTGCACAGCAGATCTGACAATGCGATGTGCGACCAGCGGGGACGCGCATCGTGATCGTGAGTGGGGACTCACGATTTGCTCAGGATTTGGCCATATTTTACACGATCTGTCGTTCCAATGTGTTGGAATCGGCCAGATCGGGTAAAATATCGCTATGTGTGTGGCCAGCTTTATATAGCTTTCAGTATATGTTGTCTTTTAAGTGTGTTATGCAAACAAACAAAAACCAGTTTGCTGCAACCTACAGTGCATTGCTGCCAACCAATTATGGCATTTATTGATTTAAATACAGAAGTATATTGCCGGTTGGGGGGTGGGTGTTATTATAATGTGTCAATCATACAATACAATGGGGGGTGGGTGTTATTATAATGTGTCAATCATACAATATATAAAACTATGCAAATTAAAATAAAACTTCTGTAAATGCACAAACACTAATAGAAAACCAAAATCCATACTAAATATATAGGGAAAGACACATCAATTCCACCTATAAGAAAAAGCCACACATCGATTCCACCTATAAGAAAAAGCCACACATCGATTCCACCTATAAGAAAAAGCCACGCATCGATTCCACCTATAAGAAAAAGCCACGCATCGATTCCACATATAAGAAAAAGCCAGATCCACAAATAAAAAATTGAAAAAGCCAGATCCAAATAAAAAAAAATTGAAAAGCCAGATCCTCTTTTCAGGAGGGTGTCCTATGTCACAGCTGTCAGCGGGAAGACGGACAAGGAGAGATTACAGCCTCCCTAGATGAAGCAGGGATGGGATAAAAACCGCAACGATCTAGACCATATAGAGAGGCTGTAATCTCTCCCTCCCCAATGACAGCTGTCACAGACACCTTCTGCTTTCACCCAACCACTAAACAGTTCCTGTGTCAGATTACCCAGGTTACCCTTTTCCACTGAGCCTTACCTGGGTTTTACACGCATTAAGGCGTCCATAAATTTATTGCAATTAAAAACAATATAACAATTTACAACTAACTTACACTAAAATAAATACACGGACACAGACTGCTTTGGTTAAATGGTCATAACTTGCTTTTATTGAAGGTATGACCCTGAGCTTTTAATTTATTTTTGGGAGGCAAAGAAGGATGCTACAAACACTCAGTTCCGGCCATATGTTACATAACCAATATTAGGGAGCGACTGAAATGCCTCCACTGAGGTCATTGTAAGCTAAGCGTTACTTAGTCAATATTAGGGAGCGACTGAAATGCCCCCCCCCCCCCCTGTGGTCATTGTAAGCTGAGCTGTGAAGACTCACAACCCCTATAATAGTGCGTAGTATGAGCGTGTCCTCAGAGACGGACGCCCAAAGTCCTCCCGCAGAGGTAGGCCATACTATGACCCTTCAAAGGAAATGTGCTCCACAGCTTTTTCTTACACTTTTCGTGGCCGCTGGTTTGTAGCACCTTCCCGCCAATGCCAGGTTCAAAGAACCGCAGCCTGCCACCCACACCAAAACACTAGCCCACATCCAAAAGAAAAAACACCACACAAAAACATACCTACCATAACTCTGACAAATGCACCCCATTAGAGTGGAAACCTTGAGCCTGTTCCAGCTGCAAACTTGTGTGACACACCAACAAAACACCAGACCCGGAGGCAAAATGAGAAACAGCCCTAGTAATCTTCCAGTGAGCCGTATCCAAGGAAAAAAGGTCTCTAGAAACCATTCATACATGGTGAGGGACAATATCCAACCACACCAAGCACACCTCAGGCCACAATGACCGTAGGGCGGCCAAGTCAGCCTTCATCCACAAGTTCAGCTCCGACTGTCCAATAACATTGCCTCCAAGGTAGGGGTGAGCGGGTTCGGATTTCTGAAATCTGAACCCCCCCGAGCCCCCCCAATCCGAGGCCGATTCGAGTCAGGCTCGACTTTTCCCACCTGACTCGGATCTGAAATCGAGGCAAAACGTCATCATCCCACCTTCCGGGTCTCGCGGTTTTTGGATCCTATATAAGGTACCCACGTCAGCGCCATTTTCTCACTCGGCTGTGGACAGTGAAGAGGGAGGGTGGGAGTTAGGGCTGGCTGGGCTGTGTAGTGTAGTGTAGTGTAGTGTTGTGCTGTGCTGCTGTTGTCCTCCAAAGTCCATAGGGGCTGGCTGTGTTGTGCTGTGATGCTGTTGTCCATAGGGGCTGTGTCCACTCCTCCAAAGTCCATAGGGGCTGGCTGTGTTGTGCTGTGCTGCTGTTGTCCATAGGGGCTGTGTCCACTCCTCCAAAGTCCATAGGGGCTGGCTGTGTTGTGCTGTGCTGCTGTTGTCCATAGGGGCTGTGTCCACTCCTCCAAAGTCCATAGGGGCTGGCTGTGTTGTGCTGTGCTGCTGTTGTCCATAGGGGCTGTGTCCACTCCTCCAAACTCCATAGGGGCTGGCTGGACTGTGTTGTGCAGTCAGTTGTCCATAGGGGCTGTGTCCACTCCAAAGTCCTGTGCAGTGTCCCAGTCCTAAAGGGGTGCTGTAGTGTTGTCCAGGGGGTGCTCTGTCCATCAGGGGTGCTCCCCCCATGTGCAAAAAAAAATAAAATATTCTGTGTTTGTGAATTGTGTGCGCAGTAGCCGCACGTGCATCAACAAAGTAGTTCCAAGCGTGCGCCTGTGTCATAAGTAAAGGGCCGGCTGGCTTGACCGTTAAAGGGTGCTGTAACCCCCAAAGTACACTCCAAACAAAATAAAAAAATATTTTCTGTGTTTGTGAATTGTGTGCGCAGTAGCCGCACGTGCATCAACAAAGTAGTGCCAAGCGTGCGCCTGTGTCCTAAGTAAAGGGCCGGCTGGCTTGACCGTTAAAGGGTGCTGTAACCCCCAAAGTACACTCCAAACAAAATAAAAAAATATTTTCTGTGTTTGTGAATTGTGTGTGCAGTAGCCGCACGTGCATCAACAAAGTAGTGCCAAGCGTGCGCCTGTGTCATAATTAAAGGACCGGCTTGCTTGACCATTAAAGGGTGCTGTAACCCCCAAAGTACACTCCAAACAAAATTAAAAAATATTTTCTGTGTTTGTGAATTGTGTGCGCAGTAGCCGCACGTGCATCAACAAAGTGGTGCCAAGCGTGCGCCTGTGTCCCATAAGTAAAAGGCCGGCTGGCTTGTCCGTTAAAGGGTGCTGTAACCCCCAAAGTACACTCCAAACAAAATAAAAAAATATTTTCTGTGTTTGTGAATTGTGTGGGCTGTAGCTGCACGTGCATCAACAAAGGAGCAGCGCCAAGCGTGCGCCTGTGTCCCATAAGTAAAGGGCCGGCTGGCTCAAGGGTGGTGTAACCCACAAAGTGCACTAGTCTCCAACAAAAATAAAAAATTATTTTCTGTGTTTGTGTGCGCCTTAGCCGCACGTATATATCAATATAACATAAATGGAGGACCAAACTTTCTCCGATAAAAATAAAATAGGGAAAGATCAAGAACCACTTCCTCCTAGTGCTGAAGCTGCTGCCACTAGTCATGACATAGACGATAACATGCCATCAACGTCGTCTGCCAAGGCCGATGCCCAATGTCATAGTAGAGGGCACATACAATCCCAAATGACAAATTTCAGGAAAATGACCTTGAAAAAAACATTTAAATTATCTGAAGAGAAACGTAAACTTGCCAAGATGCCATTTACGACACGGAGTGGCAAGGAACGGCTAAGGTCTTTCCCTATGTTCATGACTAGTGGTTCAGCTTCACCTGACGATGGAAGCCCGCCTCCCGCTAAAAAAATCAAACGAGTTAAGCTGGCAAAAGCACAGCGAAGAACCGTGCGTCCTAAGAAGATATCACAAATCCCCAAGGAGAGTCCAAGTGTGGTGGCGGTTGCGATGCCTGATCTTCCCAGCACTGGACGGGAAGAGGTGGCTCTTTCCACCATTTGCACGCCCCCTGCAAGTGCTGAAAGGAGCACTCACAATCCACTTGCTGATATGCAAATTGAAGATGTCACTGTTGAAGTACAACAGGATGAGGATACTGGTGTAGCTGGCACTGAGGAGGAAGTTGGCGAGGAGGATTCTGATGGTGATGTGGTTTGTTTAAATCAGGTTCCGTGGGAGTCAGTTGTTGTCCGTGGGATGAAAAAGCCCATCACGGTCATGCCTGGGCAGAAGGCCAAACATTCCACCTCTTTGGTCTGGCAATATTTCTATCCAAATCCGGACAACAACTGTCTTGCCATTTGTACCATATGTAAAGGTGAAATAAGTAGGGGTAGGGACGTTAACCACCTAGGAACATCCTCCCTTATACGGCACCTGCAGCGCGTTCATAAAAAGTTACTGTCAAGTTCAGAAACTTTGGCTAAGACCGTAAGCAGTCCAGGGACATCTAAATCCCTTTTTTCCTGTTTTATCCAAGGAATCGGTGGATGAGAACGACATATTGCCTCCGTAGAGCCAGTTTGTGTAGGGACACATTAATTGCCAGCTTGTTTTGTGGGGGCCCAAATGAACCAATCATTTCAGCCACAGTCGTGTGGCAGACCCTGGCGCTGAAATGATTGGTTTGTTAAAGTGTGCATGTACTATTTATACAACCATAAGGGTGGGTGGGAAAGCCCAAGGACAAATCCATCTTGCACCTCTTTTTTTTCTTTGCATTATGTACTGTTTGGGGCCTAGTTTTTCAAACTGCCATCCTGTCTACCACTGCAGTGTCACTCCTAGATGGGCCACGTGTTTGTGCCGCCCACTTGTGTCGCTTAGCATAGTCATCCAGCTACCTCGGTGCAACCTTTTGGCCATAAAAACAATATTGTGAGGTGTGAGGTGTTCAGAATAGACCGGAAATGAGTGGAAATGAAGGTTATTGAGGTTAATAATAGCATAGGAGCAGAAAAACCCACAAATTCTGTGATTTTAGCTGTTTTTATGCTTTTTTAAAAAAAAATACAGATCCAAAACACAAAACCCAGAACCCAAAACACGGAAGGGTGGTTTTGGCAAAACCAATCCAGATCCAAACACGAAGAAAGATCCAGATCCAAAACCAAAACACAAAACACGAAAAGTGGCCGGTACACACCCCTATTCCAAGGTGAATCGTTAACTATGACGGGCACCCGATGGGCTTCCATGATAAAACAGAAGGTACAAAAAAAAAGCCGACCAATGCATAACTCGGACCCTAAGACCACTGGACCTGACGGCCACCTGAGAGGGCCGCCCTTCTTGCCATCCCATGCTCCTCAGCCCAATAAATAACTGAATGGCCTACAAGCCACACTTGCTCATAAGACACAGGCAATGCTGTAAAAGAACAAACAGAACTAAAATGCTGCAGTAATATAACATATATAAGAAAAAAGGATAGAGTGGTAACCTAGAAGGAGAATGTTAGTAGCAATACCCAAGCAAAGGAGAAAATCTAAAAAACCTCCCTTGAGCCGTGCATAATAAGCCAATTGAATTGCTGCCCTTTTGGAGGAAAAATTTAAAAATCCCTTCACACCCTCAATTTTTTGAATGCTAGCCATTCAAAAACTGGCGGGTAAACAACGTTTCTGGGTAGGAAAACCACAACTTAAAGCTTATCACATCTAACATATGATTTAAATATGGATGACCTCCAGCTACCAATATCTTGAATGGCAGATCGAGGCAACCCGCTGGCTGCTGCGCAAGCAGCTGCACCAATATGGAAAAAGTACCACATTGTGTAACATTCACACCCAACTGTCCCAAACAGCGCTTATACACAGCAACAAACTAGAACTTAATCAAAGGGGAGGAGTCAGCATACAATAACCATTGCGAGCCGGCTGACGGGCGCAGACCCGCATATAAACCAGCCATGCGCAAATCTTAGTAATAGGATGAGGCCTGAGTGTAGCCCAAAGCCCGCGCCCCAACTAATCAGTTTCAAACCGTGGGATATTGCACAGGACAGCCCCGATCTGAAGTACCACATGCTTAAATAACAGCCCAGACAGCAAATTACTTACTAGATGCAAAAAGCTCCTAATCTGCAATTTGCCAAAGATACCAGCGCAAATGCTAAATAGAACAAAATAGATTCAAAGTCAGAAAAGTACTCAACGAAATTACCCCTACCAGACACTGCAGCAGTGCCGCATCAATTGGGCGGCGAGAATCACCCACCATGGGGCTTTCCATTAGCCCAACCCTTAAGGGCCTTAGACAGCACAACAGCTGTGGGGTTGTGACCGCCATGAAAGCGAGAGAAAAAGCAATACCCACTAGGGTGGGAGCAATGGCCATCTCAGAGCGGCCCCTCTGATAATCACACCACACAAACCCAACCAAGTGCTGATCTTAATACTTACCAGCAGAAGGATACCTACCAGATAAGTATACCACGCCATGCTGCCACGCAAAGTAGACGGAGCCAGGGAAATCCGAGCCAGGCCGGCTAACCCGGTTAGACAAACAACCAAGCAGAAGACGGACAAGTCTTCCCAATCGGATTGGCCTCAGGGGCCAACATCTGAAAAACCAATCAAAGTGAAAATGGGGCAGGAAATCCCTATCCCATTCTCAATGACCGGCTTGTGTCGTGCCCTAAAACAGTAATCCCTTGGGAACGCCTCCGTCTGGCAGACACGCCCCCGGCACGCCCTCCAAAGGGGGCGTGCTGTCAATCAACATCGACAGCACGCCCCCTTTGATCAGACACAACGAGCGAAGGAAAGTCTGGCGCAGTGCACACCATCGACCCACTTGCGAGCGGACAGCCGCTAGTGAGTGGGTCTGAATGAGGCCCATCACTCACTGACACGTTTAAAAAATTTACACAGGTGGAGCTAATTATTACAATTGCAATTCTGTGAGGAGACCTGGAAAACATGCACAGCCCGGGATCCCGCCGGCCAAGCCCGAGAACTTGTGCCCTATATCAATACGAGCACCACATAGATTAACTGGTAGTGAACCTGGCAAAACAAGTGAGGGATTGCCTCTTTCACAGAGCCCCCATGAGGACATGACAAATGCTGAATCAAATGATATCTAGTCTGGACTTGCTTCAGCATCACACAGAGAGGCGAAATGCACAGGTCCGGCAAAAGGGGGGGAACGGTAAAAGGCCCGGACATACAGTCCAAAGCTACTTCAGCAAACACTTTTTGTCGTGCCACATGGGGAAGCTCTCTGGCCGAACACAAATTACAGGGGAGGGATGACTACACGCAATGCGCTAGCTAAAGGCAACCGTAAACCCGCACTAAAAACCCTCCAGCAAAGGAGGAGAGGATAAAAGGAAAAACACAGGGATGCAAAAGTTAAAAAGAAAAGTGACATGAAACACACAAACAAGGTGCAGGGAAAATAAATGTCACCAGTTACTGTCCAGATGGGCACCGAGGGACAAACACTGTCCAGAAAGGAAGTTGCTAGGCATACACCAGCCTTATAAAGTCCATATATACCACTCCCTGAAAACTCACACATGGTCAGAACCAACCAACCAAATAAAAACCCCTCAACTACTCTACCTAGCAACAGTTGACCAAAATTCTACACAATTACAAAAAACTAAGGACTCTTATATAGTCTTAATCTTATTCAGTTTGCATCTCATGAAAACTCTGCTAGAGACCCGGGAAGAAATATCAGGTCAGACGACCTGGGATTTTTTCCTAGGAGCCTTTTCCACTGAGCCGCAACCCGGGTTGACACTGCAATAATACAGGTTTTTGCGCCGGTGGAAAAGGGCTATCAGCTATAACTACAAATTCAGAAAGAGAGATAAAACAGAGACAGATGAAAATAAAATGGGTGTAACATGTGATTACCTTATTAGTGGTACTGGCTACTGAAGCCCAAAAACAAGCTACCTTTAAAAAAAAAATAAGGCCAAAAACAAGCAACCATCAATAAAATACAAGCAACTTGAACAAAAAAGTGGACTTGGCAACTATGACTATGGGGGTCATTCAGACCCGGTCGCGAGCGCTGAGCGCTCGCAACCGGGTCGATGTTTCTTCACTGGACATGCGCACGTCGGAGCCGACTCCGACGTGCGCATGCGCGAGGCACGGCTAGCGACAGGCGCTCCGTCGCTAGGGGTCTCGCACCAAAGGGGGCGAGCTGTCGATGGTGAGTGACAGCTCACCCCGTTTGGGAGGCAGGCAGGGGGCGTGGCCGGCCAAATGGATGCGTTCCCGAAGGAATGCTTGCCGTTTGTGGGCGGCCGCACAGACATCAGCAGTGATGTCAGTGGGGAGCTTTCTGCTCTATCAGAGTAGGAAACTCCCTGGGGCTTGCGAGTGCCGAGACCCAACCTTAGGGTCTCGTTGCAAGCCCTGATGGTCGCGATAGTCTTGACCATCGCGACCATCACCCTGGTCGGTCCCTAGAGCTGTGGGTGGTAACCCACAGCTTAGCGATCGACCAAGAGGCGGCACTACAAGATGCAAGCGGCCACCCTCGTTCAGAGCGACCACTTGCTTCTAATGACCGTCTCTGAATGAGGTCCTATGTCCCAGCAAATCTTACTAGTCAAGCAGGCTCAACTGACTCTGTGAACAAGCCAATCACCGCGAAACACACATTAGACCACAACACTCCTGCTGTGTGCACACTGGGGGCTCCCCTGGGTCTCTAGCTGCAGCAGACTTCCACCCAGGTACCTACTTTCCTTTCTTCATTGCACTTTCATTGGCTACCAAGTACTCACTCAGATAGGGAATCCATCCTGACCCCTCTATGTATATATATATTCACCTTATTGTATTTTTTTACAATTATAGAGGTGATATTATATAAATTTCTCTTGGGCGAGACCAGTGCACCAACTTAGCCCTACTTCAGGCTCCTTAGCTGCCATAGAAGTTCCCAGGTCCTGGTATTTCCCACTGGCAGGGCCAGCTCCAGGTGCTGCCGTGCCATGTGCAAGTTCCGGACTGCGGTGCATGGTAATGCCCGAAAGCGTGCATGGCCTAATTACCATAGGTCACACCCCCTTAGTGACATATTTGGGAGTGTGCAGCATCCATTCAGCTTCTCCGGGGTCTGACACCACCACGCAGCTGCGACGGAGGGGTGCCCAACCTCCTGCGAGACACTTCAGCCTGCGGGTGGAACAGTGGAGCAGTGCCCGACAAAACGTAACTGTCCTTCTATGGGGTGGTACCCCTGTTCGAGCCGGCCCTGCCCATTGGGCCACATGCTCCTTAAAAGGCCCATCAGATCCTCCACATTACTCCCCCTCCCAGATCTGTATGTCCATTCCCGAATCCCAGGTTACAGACTACAGGGGCAATGTTAGCGGCGACCTGTACTAATATAACACATATATTGGGTGTCCCTTCGTAATCCTGCCTATCAGTGGGGGTTAGCATGGAAAATCTCACCAGTTGGGCCGGCATTTCGGACCCCGAGACTCAATATGATGACCAGTGCTGATGTGGTGTGACCCCGAGTCCGGCATTCTCTGTACAACACAAACACAGCTGCACCTCTGACGTCAGTGGCTGGCTGCTCAGGGTCCTGGGAGGAGCCTGTCAGAACCCTGAGCAGCCAGCCAGATGCCTGCAAGAAACACATTGAAAATAGTCCCAGGTATACATATATGCACTCAAAACGTGATCGTTCCACGTAAATTTAAAATGATTTTTTATATAATTGACAAAAACAGAATATATTAGTACAGTATACTATTTCACCCTATGCAATGGTATATGTCATTCTTACCAACATTCAGCTCCTTCTGGGAGAAATCTGAACGTCTGTTTCTGGGCTTCTACTGCGGGGGGCGTGGCGATTATGTAGTATTGGGGGTGTGACCACGTGATTGCGTCATTGTGGCACCGATGACTCCGTTCGGTGCGAATTGCGTCAAGGCCTCACCTGCTGCGGTGGTGTATGTATTGGGATGCAGTGGGTTGCAGGGGGATGATGGCGGGTGAGAGATTTGGGCCGGGAGCACCACAACATTTTTGTGAGACTCCCAGACATCCCAGGAGAGTAGGCATGTATGGCAGTGGTTCCCAAACTGTGCGCCGTGGCACCCTGGGGTGTCTTGGGACACTTGCAGGGGTGCCTCAGTTTGGTGGTCCAGCACCAAATCAAATTATTTAAGCTCAATGTAATGTAAATTTGTGGACAAAAAGAAGCTCAAACCTGCCCACCTCCACATAACTGAACCTTAAGCTGGGTACACGGTATACAATCGGGAAGCCTTAATACCGGCAGCCGGCTTCCCGACTGCCATATCCCGGCGAGGGTGAAATGCCGGGGGTCTAGATGTAGACGCCTGACATTTCCCCGATGCTGGGAGACCAGCGCCCGGCATCCCGATCGAAGGGATGCCAGGCGCCACGAGCGGACAGCCGTGGGGGGGGAGGGTTAGGTTTAGGGCACCCATGGGGGACTTAGGGTTAGGCACCCCCCCAGGAGGGTTAGGGTTAGGCTAGGGGGAGGGAGGGTTAGGTTTAGGCACCCCCGGGGGGGACTTAGGGTTAGGCACCCCCCCTCGGGGTTTAGGCAGCAGGAAAGAGGGGGGTTAGGGTTAGGCACTTGGGGGGAGATTAGGGTTAGGCACCCCTAAGGAGGGTTAGAGTTAGGGGGTTAGGTTAGTCAGTACTTACCTATCGACGATCGGGATTTCCAGCGCTGTCGGGCTTCATTTCATACTGATTCCGCAACCACACGTAAAGATTTTCTGTCCAACCTTCCAACTAGTTGATTGGTTGGAATGAAAATCAGGTAAGGTATGAAAGCAAATGACAATCAGCAATTTGCTCCCAAATGCCGGAAATGGACAC
Organism: Taudactylus pleione; assembly: GCA_031769625.1. Classification (NCBI taxonomy): domain Eukaryota; kingdom Metazoa; phylum Chordata; class Amphibia; order Anura; family Myobatrachidae; genus Taudactylus; species Taudactylus pleione. The sequence continues at coordinate 6,071,185 of JAUIMM010000043.1, read as the reverse complement.
AAACTGTTGTTTGAACAAATTGTTTAGATCAAACATTTAACAAACTTGTCTGACGACCATTTTCATCTGTTTTCTGGCATTTAGGAGCAAATTGCTGATAATCATTTATTCCCATACGTTACCAGATTTTCATTCCAACCAATCAACTAGTTAGATGGTTGGACAGAAAATCTTTACGTGTGTATGCAGCTTTAGTATGACAGGTTAGCACAGTTTATTTCACTGTACTACTTTTAGATTTTTTTTCTGAATTTCTGAATAACAAACTTTTGGCTTAAGGGGCTTATCCATTACACGACTTTTTGAACGATGCGACCAAAACCAGGAGATTTTGCCGATCGAACATGCTGGTCAATTTCTGCATATTGCTGAACGACTTTAGAAAAGTCGTTCAGCGGATATGCAGTGAATGACCAAGGCCACTCCCTGGATACTCCCAGCAGCCGCAGTCATCTCCTGTGCAAGAAGGAAGCAAGCAGAAAGCTGATGCCAGGGGACTACGCTGTACTGGGATGTGGCAGGGGTACTGGGGGCTACGGAGGGGTACCCACTGACCCACCAATGTCATTATATGACCTGGGGGGAGGGGCGATTGGCGGTGGTCAGCGGCCATACGGGGGGGGCACACACACACCCACTGACCACCAATGTATCTTTGTTCACTGTGGAGGGGGGAGGGGGTAAGCAGCAGTCAGCAGGGGTGGGCTGGGGGGTACACACTGACCGCCAATGCTGATTTTTATGTTGCACTGGGTAGGGGGTTAGGGGTGGGTGCGGATGGGAGCACTGCAAAGGTGCACTACTGAGAGCACTACAAAGGTGCACTACTGGGAGCACTGTATAGGGGCACTACTGGGAGCACTGTACAGGGGCACTACTGGGAGCACTGTATAGGGGCACTACTGGGAGCACTGTATAGGGGCACTACTGGGAGCACTGTATAAGGGGCACTACTGGGAGCACTGTATACGGGGCACTACTGGGAGCACTGTATAGGGGCACTACTGGGAGCACTGTATAAGGGGCACTACTGGGTCCACTGCATAAGGGGCACTACTGTGAGCACTGCATAAGGGGCACTACTGGGTCCACTGCATAAGGGGCACTACTGTGAGCACTGCATAAGGGGCACTACTGGGAGCACTGTATAAGGGGCACTACTGGGAGCACTGTATAAGGGGCACTACTGGGAGCACTATTAGTTTTAATTAATTGTTTAAAAAATTTTTTTTTTTTTTTATTTCCAGATGTCCAGTCTAAAAAACAGACCATTTTGGATGGGATTCATTGAAATGTACCAGGCCGATGAGTGTCTGTGGAAGGTTGCCAGTAAGGACTACGCAAACAGAGACGTAAAGAATCAGGCACTGAATAAGCTGGTGATCTACAGTCGACGCCTTGAACATGATGCTGACGTTGATTGGGTAAAGACAAAGATTTAGAGCTTGTGAACAGTATTCTTAAAGCAGCACAAGTACAAGGAAGCACAACGTTCGGGAGCAGGTGCTGATGAGTTCCAGAAGCCCAAGCTGTGGCACTATGACCTGCTCACATTAGTTCTTGAACAAGAGCCAAAGACACAGTCGCGGTGCTCGCTGGTGCCAAGGGTCGAGGGGGAGGAGGAGGATGACCTAGAAGAGGAGGTGGAGGCTCAGGGTCAGGCAAGCTATTAAAAATTTCATTAATTTACTTTTGAGTAGTTGAAGTCAAATGTTTTAAATTAACAAAAATGTAAACTGATTGAGCGACTGACTTTTTACGTTTCCCAGGGGTATCTGATTTTCCATATCAATTTATGGTAAGTATAAATGTTTTATTAAAAATGTATTAATTTATTTTTTTTCTTTTAATTCCAAGGTCGACGTTCTCGACGTGAATCCCAAACCTCCATCCAGTGAGCCCACAGAGGTCGTGGGGTTAGAAACGGAGAGGCCGGCTGCGTCAACATCAGCTGGTGATCCTCCAGCAAGGAAGAGATGCAGACCAGCTTTCAGGACTCCTGCCTCTGGACCAACAAGGACTGACCAATTTATAAGGGGAGGAGGTTTTACAGGTTCCCCCAAGTGCAAATCGAAATGGATAAGATGACTCCAACTCAGCTTATCCATTTTAACAGAGTAATATATCAAGGTATTTATTAATTAGGCACAATGCTGCTTTTGGGCAAATGACCCAGGGGCAATAGAGGGTAGAGCAGGATGGGTGCACGGGGGGGAAGGTGGGTAGACCCTTTTAGGGGGCTCCTTTTCCGTGCAGTTCTGGACCAGCACGTAGTCCCTGCTGGACCTTTGGTCGACAGTCTTATCGCCCGGCACAGTTTCGGTGGAAGTCTGATAGGGATGGATGAAGTGGCGGCGTCCCGCAAATTGTACAACTTACCTACCGGTAGGTGCCTGTGTAGCCGTTGCGATGTGGGGGTGGTGATCGGCAGTCTTTGATGGTATGTAGCGGCAGGTCAGATGGCCGTTCTTGTTGTGCTGCGGCTCCTGGTGTGGCTGTGCCCCGTGTGGGTGGCACTGATGATCTTATTTGTGCTGGCAGGGTGGGTCACAGCCTCCCCGCCCCCGCCCCACACTGGGCGCCAACAGCCGCAGGAACCACGAGGAGCCGGCGCTCATTGAAAACACACGGCATCCGACATCCGAGCATGCTCACCCGGCCGTCCCGCTGCACCAAGCGGCACTCGCACAGGTACCGGCGCGCATCCCACAACACGGAGACGCCAGCCAGCCTGCCGCAGTCCGCTTATCCAGCCAGGCTCCATCCACCACGCTGACCCACCCTGCCAGCACAAACAAGATCATCAGTGCCACCCACACGGGGCACAGCCGCACCAGGAGCCGCAGCACAACAAGAACGGCCATCTGACCTGCCGCTACATACCATCAAAGACTGCCGATCACCACCCCCACATCGCAACGCCTACACAGGCACCTACCGGTAGGTAAGTTGTACAATTTGCGGGACGCCGCCACTTCATCCATCCCTATCAGACTTCCACCGAAACTGTGCCGGGCGAGAAGACTGTCGACCAAAGGTCCAGCAGGGACTACGTGCTGGTCCAGAACTGCACGGAAAAGGAGCCCCCTAAAAGGGTCTACCCACCTTCCCCCCCGTGCACCCATCCTGCTCTACCCTCTATTGCCCCTGGGTCATTTGCCCAAAAGCAGCATTGTGCCTACTTAATAAATACCTTGACCCAACACCACCGTCTACGTCTCTCAGTCATACAGTTAACTCTTACCCAAGCACTTTACACACTGCCCCACCACATAGAGAGCGCGCCTCACCCAGCTTTTACCAGTCTCTATACTAGGTAGGAACAGGTACTCCTACCACAGGCGCAGCACTCTTCCACTTCCTACCCCCATACCTCCAGATACACGCACATCCCCTTCCCCATCTCTCTTCCCCCCCCCCACAACCCCTCCCACCCCTCTTTGCTTTCCCTCTCCCCCCTGCCCCATTCCACCCCCACAGTCACATTAGTGAGCGCGGTTCACTACCCTTTATCCAGAGTAATATATCACTCTATTATCCTTGCTCATCAAGAGAAACTGAATGAGCATTCGGATGTAGGGTCATATATTGGGTCTCAGCCCCCCCTCCATCGGCCTATGGCAATCTCCCCGTCCCACCTTATAGATTGGCAGATCCCCCTCAGCCGATTCCTCCTCTGTTACCTCCCCACCCGTATTCTGTGTCGCATAGTCCAGCGCCACCATCTCCCTATCCTGGCACATCGAGGAGGGCTGTGCACTCACCATGGATGAGCGCACAAGCTGCACTTCAGGCAGACAAAGATTTTTACAATTTGTTAATTTTGTATTCTTCGGTTTTATTTGTGTTTTTTTAAATTGGTCAGTCCTTTTGTCTTTGGTTTTTGATCAAGAATGACTGTGAGTTTGGTTATAGTACCATAACTAGGGCGAATGGACTTCATTGGACTTGTTTCCTGAACGTTGTGACATCTATGTACTTCTTGTGCTCAAAGAACACTGTTTGGTAGCTTTATATTCTCCCTTTACCTTCTTGACCTTGGCATCACGTTCAATGGTGTCGACTGTATTTTACTACGTTTTTCAGTGCCAAATTCTTTTTGTTTCCGTAGTCCTTGGCACTCATTGGTCTGGTACAAGTGATGAATCCCATCTAGAAGTTTAAAAAAAAATTTATATAAAATAGTTTACTTTATCTTAACAATCCGTGTTGTGTTTTTATCTTTTTAATATTTGTAAATGTTTATTTTAAAATATATGGGGTAGGGCTACTGAGGTTGTTGTTTATAGCCAATTGATAAAGTTTTGGCTGTCTGTATCACAACAGGAGAAGACCCACGTTGTTATTAACATAGGCGCCCAAATGACGACACCTATCTTAATCACAATGTCAGAACTACGATGGACAACACATCCTACAAGTTAAAGTCCCGTTGAGGGGAGTGGTTGAGTTTTAGGAATTGTTTAGGGGTTATGGTTAAGTTTTTTTGTGAGGGTGAGGGATTAGGTTAGGGATACAAATCACAATTTGAGATGGGTAGGTTCTTGGTGTTGGAAACTTTGGTTAGTGTTTAATAAAGATTTTACATTTGTCACCCCTATGAGAGGGTTTATTGTTCTCATGAGAGCACCACCCATCCCTTTAAAAAGAAAACATCAAGGATACACCTTCTTTGATGAATATTCACTCCATTCATTAAACATGTCCACTCCCTTGTCTCTTCAGCGATAATCCTTGGTCCTTAGACTTTAAAGAAATCTTTCACAAGGTCTATCATGTTTGTGAAAGATTTTTTTGCATGAAATACTTTTTTTTGGTAGGAAAAGTCTATGATCTTTGGTCTTTCACAAAAAAAATCTTCTAATGGATAGGCCCCAGGGGTGCCGTGAAAACAATGCTGTTAGTCTAGGGCGCCTTGGTTCCAAAAAGTTTGGGAACTACTGATGTATGGTATATGTACATACATTTTTAAAATATAATGGGATATATATGGGATAATGCATTTTTTACTGCAAATGATAAGGATATTATAAGGATATTATAATTCACTTAGGGGTCCTGACTTACATAAGATGTGATGTCTTATGTGTTTTATAGTTTGTCTAACCTGAAATTAAGGTAAAAAATACTGCCATCTAGTGTCTTTTAGGCGAGTTGCAGGCAATCATCCTGATCATCCCTTTTCTTAAACATCCTTTTAGTACAACCCATTATACTATAAACTTTCCCTAATTATACCAATTACCCACATAGGCAAATGCGGGGGGGTTCCGGTTGCCTGGAAATCCCCCTCCCCAGTCCACAACATGACCACAATAGAAATAGTAATATAATAGAATGTTACTAGTGCTGTATGTTCTTTTCAGTATCATAAATGAAATAATTAGCACCACATGTGGATATTTTAACATGTGTCAGTCATCATCAATAGGGTTAATTATTAATACTGTATAATAATACACTATCCAGTGCATTTGGGGAACAATATGTACATATATGTGTCCAGGGCAGTGCTAGGTTCTTCTGCTGATCCCCCCAGACTCTGGGACTTGCTCCCATACTCTGGTATGGTGCCCACATCTGAAATAGAAACACTTAACTCAAGCAGGATGGTCCTACTACTGCATCTAATGACTGTGATCACTGGTCCTGTGTATGCTGGAATTATGACACACAATACACTTTTTATTGTGCTTATTAAAGCTGGTGAAGTGCTAATCATGTCCTCTTCATAGACTGGCCACACTCACTCTAAAATCAAGTATTTGGAAACCCCCCTCTAGAAATCCTGCATTTGCCACTGACCCACTCCATCCCTTCTTACCATCCCATTCAACCCCCCCCCCCTCCAGCTTCCACCATTGAATCTCTCAATGTGATGGTAATTAACCATTGCATCAAAAGAACTTGATGGTTAAAAACTATTTATATAAATAGTCAAGGGGTGTTATTGGGGGTGAGACTGTCACTCAGAGCCGGAGCAGCAACAAACAAGCAGCTGAGCAAGGCAGGCAGAGCTGAGGATGAGGAGGAGTGAGAAACACTGCCACTGCTGCGCTGCTGCTGCTGTGTTGGGAGTCTGGGACCTGCTCACTGCCTGTGTGTGTCTGTGAGTGACTGCTGCGCTGCAGGGCCAGGGCTGCACACTGATTGGCTCTCACTGTATCAGAGAGCCAATCAGAGCTAGCAGAGACGGAAGAGAGGGAGGGAGGGACTAAGGGTCATGTCTGAGGCAGTGAGAGACAGCCTCCAATGATCCCAGCAGCATTTAAGATTTTCAAATGCAGAGACACAGCACACAGCAGCCAGGAGAGGCATAGCTTTTCTTATTTAAAGAAAAGAAGCCACCATGATTACCATTTGATGGCAACAAACATCGACCATCGATGTCCATACATATAATGAGGCTGCTGCTGATATTCATCCACTTCATACAAAGAGCTTCTTAAGAAACAATACACAATACAAAAACATTCTAGTGACTTCCTTAAATTAGGGCATAGTTGCCTACCTTTAAATTCCCCTCCCCGGGAGATGTCCGGGGAGGAGAAGCAAATGAGTTGTGACAGGGTGGGGCCTGACGGTTTGCTCCATTAAGCCCCGCCCTCTTCATGGTAAAAAAATGTGATGGTTAAAAACTATTTATATAAATAGTCAAGGGGTGTGATTGGGTGTGAGGCTCAGATTGGCGCACATTTACATAGGAGGCAGCGCTAAATTATACAATTCATGAAGTATCGCGTCATTAAGCCCCCCCCATACACGGAGACCCGCGATCGTTGCGGAAATTCTCCCCATTCTGCCCACTTCACTAGGAAGTGGACAGAATGCAGGGGATGTGCCTACCCATCCGGGAGTACGGGGGGCTACTCGAAAAATTGGGAGCCTCCCGCGAAAACCGGGAGGGTAGGTATGTATGATTTAGGGAGAGTATTCAAAGCCCTCATATTGGGATTGCCCTGCTAAAATTGGGACAGTTGTAAAATATGAACCGTCATCATGGCAAGTATGTAACACTATACACTATCTGTTGGGTAGCATCCAGAGCTAAGCTTAGATAGTATTATATTTAGTGGGCCGCAAATATGGTTTCTAAATGAATAGAAAGGCGATCGATTTATTAAACAATAAAGTCAAATTCAGCTTTATTTCTATAAATGGCTTCCTTGCATGATATCTTAAGAAAAAAAAATATTTTTGGAGCCCACAGAGTACAACCAGTTAAACACCAATTCCCTACAATATGGATAAAGAAACTTTATATTCTCAATATGAAAATATCCTGTTTGGTAATACGTATCAGCATTTTTAGGTATTAAAAAAATGTCTGTCAGTGGCTCACTCATTCTATGAGTCACCCTATTTTACTGGTGGTCTATCCTGCAGCTATATGGTAGGAAGGCTGCTGTATATCTGTCATATCAACAAAAATATGGAACGCTTCACGAATTTGCGTGTCATCCTTGCGCAGGGGCCATGCTAATCTTCTCTGTATCGTTCCAATTTTAGTATATGTGCTGCCGAAGCGAGCACAAAGTAAATGCCAACTCCATTGGTATATTAAGTCCCAAAATCAATCAATTTCACCATTAAAGCGACTTTACATATTCATCCCACTTTGCCAAGTGACTAAAAAATCACTCCCAATAACTTATGTTTTAACAACATTTTACGTTTTATTGCTATTTGGTGTCGCTACTAAATATTAGCTATGAGCATTTACTCCAGTGCATTTTGGGTAAGCTATCATGCAAAACTAAGTCCATAGCCCCGCCCGTCTTCCCATACTGCCCCGCACGCTAACTTTCACGGTCACCGCAATGGCTGAGGCCGCAGGAAGCGGAAGAGAGACCGGAAGTAGCTTCTAAGAAGAAGGAAAAAAAAAAAAAAAACACTCACAACTGCCCGACCCCGTAGGCTCCAAGGGGTCCCCTCCCCACAGACATAGGGGCAGCGCCGGGGACCCCTCGAACAAGGTGGCCGCACGGCTGTAGCAGGTAGTTATACAGTTGGCCATAATACTCGGTGCTGCCCTCCGGTGTATGAGCAGTGAGACTCTGCCCGGGTCAGTGTGTGGGGCACATCACGTCTGCTGGGGGCTATATATAAATGGTGTGTGCCGGGGGTATGGCTGCTGCTCCCTGCTGGGTGACATGCTTGTACAGGTTATATGTGATACATGGAAGCTACCTACAGCTGAGAGTAAAGGGTCCAGCTGCCAGCACCTGTGATGTAGATAGGCTAGGAATAAATACTGGTAAATTAAATTTAAAATTTTCTTTTATTACTCATATCCTATAAGGGCCATCAAGATGTCTGAGAATCAGGGGAACATCCCCCTCAATAACACCAATGGAAACCGGGTGCGAACTCCAAACTTGAACCAAAACCCCCTGATTAATGTGAGGGATCGCCTGTTTCATGCCCTGTTCTTTAAGATGGCAGTCACCTATGCGCGGCTCTTCCCACCGTCTTTCCGTAGGATTTTTGAGTTCTTCGTCCTACTTAAGGTAATTTTTATTCATATCAGCAACTTTGGATAATCACAGTATGCAGTAGCTCTGGCTGAGATCTCTAGTAAGGTTTTCTATTCATGTGTTATGTCAGAAAACTGCAAACACCCTGTAAATAAATCTGTTTCTTCTAAGACATAGGCACGGCTTATATTCACTGTTTATTGAGGGGGTGAATGACCCCCTGGTACTAATGCAGGTGAATGTAAACTAGATAACTTTCATAATTGAATTTGTGTTATTTTGAAACTGGTGCAGAGTTGTCAACCCTGAAACTCACATTGATACAGGTAATAGAACATGCCGCTCCTTTCCTGTGCCAGTGTGATTTCCAGGGTTGACAACACTGATGTAACCAACACTGGCAAACATATTTGTTTACATTGGTCAGCATAATTTAATATCGAGCAGTGTGTGCAGATGTAACCGCACCAAAAATAAATGCTGATACCCTTATCTGTTATCTATGAATACTGGTGCACATATAACATTATTGCTCATAGCAACTGATTATAGTTATTTTTCTAGATTATAGTTATTATTCTAGAGTAGTCTATAAAATAGTTAAAGTAGTCTATGAGTATAGTTATTTTTCTAGAGTAGTCTACAAAATTAAAGCGAACTTGTGATAAGTTGTTATAGACAATACCACTCGTTTATTGCACTAGTTTCCATAAGTACCATTGTCTCTGCGTAGTCTGTGGTGCTAAACAGTAGCTGGTTACTGATCTCTGCATTTTATATGGATTGCCTTAATGACCAGATTAAATTACATTTTTAAAATATATCCGTTTCATCCCAAATAATTTCTTAGTACACCATGGTGAATTTTCTTTTCGGGGCAGACGGTGGTTCCTTTTACTAGCATGAATTTAAATATATTTTATGGGCATTATGTAGGCACAATTGTGTAAATTGTTCTTTTAACACAATGCAGTCCCAGAAAGTGAACCCCAAATTTACTCTGCTTGTTTCGTTGAACATCAGGGTGCCAAATGTGTGTGTGTGTGTGTGTGTGTGTGTATATATATGACTGCCAGTGACAGCTGGTTCTAGTCCGTTGGAAAATCAATCACCAAGGGGTATATTTACCAATGTGCGCCTTTTACTGCAACAGGAATCAATGCTAAACAAGCTTGATATAGAACTGATACCTGTTGCTGTTTTAAAACTATTGGTCAAAACTGCTGATGATCGGCATCTATAACAAATTGCCCCTAGTAAATATACCTCCCTGTGGTTTAATATCTTTACAGCCAGAAGAGTACCCTTTTGAGACCAAGCAAATTGTCATGTTTTAGTTACACAGGACAATATTTCATGCTCCACTTTTTGTTTTAAAGCACTGTAAAGTTTTTAAAAAGAAAAAAAAAAAAAACCTTCATATATCCCACTAAATTTATTCTGCAACTTTCAATATTCATAGGCCAAATATTCATGCATTTACTGCTGTAGTGTAATGTGGGCCATAATAAAATATACATGTATGTAAATTTGTATTTGTGGATGGTTGGTGTTTTTCCCAATGGTGGTTTTTTTTTTTTTTTTTAAACTACTATTACTGGTTGCTAATGCTAAATGGGATAGTGCGAAGGTACTACTTTCTGGTGATTGTTGGAGTAAAATCCTGTAGAAGGTATTTTTGAGCTTTTGTGGCATATCTTGCTTGTCTTTGTTCTACACATGCTCTGGAACCAAGCAAGCGCATTACAGTGTGGTGGACTTGCATGCAGACAGAATGCATCTCCTCTTGCAACTGAAGGAATGGATCAGGATAGTTACAGGGCATTTTCTTGTTGATGGTGTTTTGACAGAATTGCAGACTATAAACAGTTGTGTATAAGCATAATTATGCCTGTGTTAAATAGAATCTTTTGTATCACTGATAATGATGGCTATGAAACCAGTATGCAAATAATGGCTGTACAGATGAAATTCGCTTTTAGTTTGGTGCACGCAATGCGAGAGCTATTATGGCCGACTTGCATACAACTCTACTGCAGCCCTTAAATGTTTTCTTTCTATATTGTCACATTCCATTCAGTAACACCGGTCTTGTTCTTCACCCCCTTTACAGGCTCTTTTGGTGCTCTTCATCCTTGCTTACATCCACATTGCATTTTCTCGGTCTCCCATCAACTGCCTGGAGCATGTGCGTGATAAGTGGCCTAGAGATGGGATCTTGCGGGTGGAAATCCAGCTGAACTCAAGCCGTGCACCTATTTTTCTACAATTCTATGACAGCGACACCTTCCCTGGTCTGGTGAAGGAGCCGCTAGGAGAGGAAGATGGAGAAGAGGAGGAGGAGGAAATGAGTGTGGATATGTACCAGAATAGCTCTATTAAGGTATGGGATCCCTGGTTGTGCTACACCCAGAACGTGAGGTTTTTGGTTAATTAGATGAGCAGAGGAGCCATCCTAATTCTGGGATATTGCAGTCCGTTTATGAAAGAATGACTCAAAAACAATGGTTTTAGGTACAAAGAATTAAAATAAAAAACGACTACTTATCTTCTATGTCTGAATCTCATGATAGATTCAATGTTTTGAGGCTGCTCTCCTCTCTCCTTAATCCTAACATTCTGGTTAGTTAGCTAAGCTGCTAATAACATAACAAATATGTATTACAGTGGTTTCAGAAACTTGTCAGAACTAAAAGTATGAGACTAGGCTGCTGACAAATATTTGTCATACACATATTGGATGGCACTGGAGTGTGCGAGTCTTTCACCACACACTATGGCATGTCACATGTTTTATTATGCTACATTACAAGAGCACATCTACTGTAACATATCTTTAGATGTAACTTCCTTTTATCTCATCACGCAACTGATCAGAGAATTTTCAAGTATTTAATTCACTGTTAGGTTACCTTATGGCTGGAAATCAATTCTTAAACTCCTCACTTTTCTGTGCTAAGAAGGGCTTGTCGTTCACACTTATGCATTGCAACATGAGGTAAAACACATGAAAAGTAACGCGCTTTAGATGTGTTTTTAATGCCTTTTCCATGTACTTTTCATTCATTATACTTGTATATATAGTATTGGCAGTGTGCATTATTGAATGTGATATTGGTTGCTCAGATTTCTGAAATGTTTATCACTACATCAATAATTTAGGATGCAATGGGATCAACACCATTGGTTTCTTATTCTTAATGTGTTTTTACACTCATTCATTGTGTGATGATGACATAAAGTGGATTGTTGAAACTAGCTTGGTTTTCCCAGCTTCAAAAATGCTTATACCTTGTCTTTAGTGCAGCTTGAGAAGTGCAGTTCTTCTAAATATCATATTTATACTTAAATTCTGTTTATGTCGGTCTACTCTAGTATAATGAGAGATGTTAGGACAATACACACAGGGATGAGATGAAGCCTATAGATTCCCTTGAGGATGTTTTCAATTGTAGCAGTTGCCTTTCCCATGAAACCAAGTCATACTTATCAGTACTTATCTGGGCTTCCATTCTGAGTAAAGGCTTATGTCCCCATGCTATTGGTGGAGTCTGGCATGGGCACACCACTAATGGATGTGCTAGGAATGTGGTCTGGGTTTATGCTGAAAACAATACCCGGGCTCGGGGTGCTAAAGGAAACCAGGGTAGGTCAAAAGTACAGTTTGGTGGGAAGTGACTGGTAGAAACGAGACAATGCTGGGTCAGGGCTGGTGACAGGCAGGCAGAAATGAGATAAACTGATTTAGGGTTGCCGTCAGTCAAACAAACCCAGGAATATGACCATGTCAACATGAGAGCAATAAACAATTATGAAATATGCAGGTTCAGTCACCATGTAAACGGTAATCTATAACCAGTACAGACGAAGTGGTAAGGACCAGTCAGCTTCACTCTGATAAGCTGGCCTGACATGTTATCAGTCCATGGAACATGGGTAGAGTATGGGCAGTCCAGGCAAGAATGCTGTTGTCTATCTCTAGGGCAACTGGCCCGGCATTCGGAAAAGCCATGATATAACGCCACCCAATTTAAAAAACAAAAATTGCTTTGGTTGTAATTATATGAGACAAATAAAACAAGTCAATTTGACTTACTTTTGCTTTCACGGTCCTCCACTGCTGTTTGTCCCACAATGCCTGTAAAGGGCTGTATAGTAGACACTTCTACCAGTGAAACTTGAATAAGAATTTCAGGATTTTATAAAAATTGCTAATTTTAGTAATATAGTCATTTATATCTGTTACTAATTCAATAAATGTTTTAATGTGATGCAGTTTAATTTTAATATCTATACTCAAATAATATAAGATTTTCTAATATACCTTAGGTTTAAAAAACTAAATTGTAGATGGTATTTCTGGTTGGGAGGTTTTATTTTACCAGAAAAAACTCCTGTTTTTTTTTAAAATATAAATGTCCTCTGATAGTATTGCACAATAGCCTTGACTGCTCCTTCATCTTACTATACTTTCTGGTTAATTGAAATTCAGTTGTTGAAGATCACATTGCTACAATTTAATTCTGTTCTTTACATTTCTCGCTTTACTTGCAGTTTGAGCTTGACATTGAACCTAAGGTATTTTTAAAGCCATCACTTGAAAGTATGACACGAGCCTCTGACAATCAGAGCCAGGCACTATCGTTCAGTGATGCTGCCACTAAAGGTGAGTGTGGATTTGTTTAGATTTTTTTTTGTGAAAGCAAATATAAACTTTATATAGTCATTTATGGCAGTTATTGGAAAACATGTACTGTACATTTTATTTTTTCTCTTGATTATTCTGAAGAACTTTTGTAACGCACACTCTGATTCAAAGGTTAAAACAGTGTAGCTACACATGGGCTAAGAGATCATGTTGCTGGGTTGGACTGAATATAGGGCCTGATTTAGAGCCGGACGCTCTGACCAGAGTGCTCGCTCTGAATCGGAGCCCTCCTCCCTAAAAATGGAGCGGCCTCCTGGCTGCTCGTATAGCTGTGGGTGACCACCCACAGCCATAGCGAGCTACCATGATGATGGTCACGATGGTCTTTGACCATCGCGACCATCGGGCTTGCGATGAGACCCTGCGGTAGGGTCTCGCTGCCGCAAGCCCAGGAGTGATTTTGGCTCTATCAGAGCCAAAATCACTCCCACTGACGACATTACTGATGTCAGTGGGGCCGGACTCAGACGGTAGGCGTTCCCATGGGAACGCCTCCGTCTGGCAGCCACGCCCCCGGCACGCCCACCAAAGGGGGCGTGCTGTCAGTCACCATCGACAGAACGCCCCCTTTGGTGCGAGACCCCGAGCGACGTATTCCTCATCGCTCGCCGGGTCTCGTGCATGCGCACGACGGAGCTCCCTCCGTCATGCGCATTCGGCAAACATCGACCCGCTTGCGAGCGTATAGAAATGCATTTCTCTTACATAATTTTGGGCAACACTGGACCATGGGCATATTACGTTTCCATTCTTCCCATCTTGCAGTGTTTTATTTATTTTTGTTATTTGTTTTATTTTTGGTAGTAGACATATATGTATATTTTTCTTTTAATTTACCCACACCTGTTCTTTTGAATTGACCGTTGCATTGGTCATTTGGAGCAGATGGACTTGCTAATCTGGCCAGAGCTTGCTAAATAGGTACAGGTACATCCTCTCACTGCATTACCATCGTTTTACTTCTAACAAAGGTAGTTTCCGGGGGCTCCTGCTCCCACTGCACAGAAGTGCCAGATTCTACCATTGGGAGCGTCAATGCTAGTGACTTATCTCTTACTTGGACGATCTCTTGATCAGGACAAAGTCCCTGACTGAACTTCAGATGAATTAACAGGAAACAGCACAGATATTGGAGTCTAGGGGGGTATATTTACTAAAGTGTGGGTTTTTAGAAGTGGAGATGTTGCATATAGCAACCAATCAGATTCTACCTATTATCTTCTAGAAGGTGCTAGATAATGTTAAGTAGAATCTGATTGGTTGCTATGGGCAACATCTCCACTTCTAAAAACCCTTTGGTAAATATGCCTCTAGGAGTCCATATCTGTTCCATAAACTTTGGTTGGGCTTTCTGGGTTTGTTGGTCCCCCTACATCAGAGTATTTTCTTCCAGGAGTCTAGGTATATTCTTTACAAAAATTTATAAATTTGTCTACTGGCTTGCAGACTGAATCAGTTTGGTTCTGCATAAAGGTCGTTGGGAAAATCATCTCAACATTCGAAGTTGGTCCAGATTGAACTCTTGGAATATGCTAATTGTTCCTGTCATCTGTGCTCAAAAACAGATCTCTGTCACAAAAAATTACTCCTCAACAGGAGGGATACCCCTTTGCCATATGTATCAGGACAGTTGACAACTGATACCAGTCTGTGGGGATGTGGGGCTGTCTTTTTTCATTCCTGGTTTCATGTTTTGTGATCTCCAGAAGAAGCAAATCTTAAAATAAAAGTGAAGGGCGATGTTGAAGACTGTAAATCCAAAACAATGGGCCTGATTCAGAGCCGCTCGCTAGCGGCAGTACGCTCGTTCCGAGCGATGTTCGCACATCTGCGCATGCGTACGGTTTTTAGTACGCATGCGCGAACCAGTCAGTGCGGCCGAAAATCGTTTGTACGCTATATAGCGAGTGCCTGCTATTTTGAGTGACAGAATGAGGCGTATGTGGGTGGTAACAGGGGAAGGTGCTTGAAAATGGGGAGTGGAGATCCGTTCGCAGGCGTGCTTAAAGGTCAAAACGGGCGTTTTATGGGTGTGCATAATTAATATAGCAGCGTCAATGACCACGTCACTTGGTTTTTTTTAACTCAGAACTGCTCGCAAAATAGCGGTTGAAAACACCAACCACAAGAATAGCGAGCAGTTCATACGCTGTACGATGTACTCGATTAATCTAATAAATAGCGGACATGACGTATGGTGCGTGCGGCCAGGTTGCGTTTTTATCAAACGAGCGTATGTTTTGCTCGCTCGTTCAGACTTAGAGGTGTGAACAGACTGCAATTTGCGAACGGATCATTTGCATAGCCACCCCTTGATTTTGAACGAACGAACGCAAATAGCAAACGGCTCTGAATGAGGGCCAATGTTAAATGGTTAAAGCCCATAGAAATTCAGTCATATAGCACCACATCCGTCATTAGGGAAGCACAATTAGCTCCCTTGCAAAGGAGGTGGCCTGGGGGATCATGCAATATCTGTAGCATGTCTGCCAGAGTTGGAAACTGGAAGCCTGATTTATATGATCAGGCTCATCCTACTTCCTGTAGAGTAGTCCTTCAATCCGGGCATCTTCCAAGAATCAGGAATCCTTTAGGGTTCAGTGTTCTCCCCAGAATTTTTTTCCAGCTGGGTGGCATCAAGAAGTAGCTGGGTGGGGGCCTTCGCAATAGTAAAATGTTTTAAATCCTGACCTTATAATGATTTAAACTTGAAATAACATTTTATATATTAATTCTCTTCTTCTTAGAGGCACAGATACTGTACTACTTGCAGGCTACACAGAATATGTTTTTTTATAAAGCTCTACAGATACTGGCCCACTTGCAGGCTCTCTTTAATTAGTTCAGGTGACTGTTCCCACCTGAACTTTTATCTTTGCCCTCCAGCCTGACAAAGCCCCTGCACTGTGATGGACAACTACCCCCCGCCCCAATGGCACAACCCCTGCTCGGCACTCTCCCCTGACCCAATGCCGTGTTTCCTGCCCGGCATCCTCCACCTGCCCCAACGCCACGTCCCCTGCCAGGCACCTCCCCCCGCCCCAAAGCGCCGTGTCCCGTCACCTGGAACCTGCACTAACGTCCTTATTGACGGCGGACATCAAGCTTCCAATTTTAAGAACATGACGTCGGAGCAGCTTGGCGTCGCATCCGGCGTCCGTGGCAACAAGGACACATTGAGGGTGACCGGGAATGCGGTGCATTGGGGCGGGGGGAAGTGGCGGGCGGTAGGCTGTTTCTGCCGGGTGTTGCGCCTGCAGAAAACAGCCTGGTGAGAACACTGGGGATTTCTGACAGACATCATAATGGTGCCATGAGATTTTATCTGATTTCTCTTTCGTTGGTGGCAATGCTGCTGCACTTTCCCAAAAATGGTAAAACAGAAGGGATCCTGGTGCTGTTGGTGGTACAGAGACATATATGCATAATGCTGCTTATCCCATTGTGGTAACTGTCTCTAAGGAATGGTTTGGTAATTCAGAGATTGTTTTACCATGAGAGAATGGGTTCTCCCAACAGGGTGGTTGGAACGAAGCTTAGAGACAGAAAATAATTATACAGTCTGGAAGACTTGTGTTTCTTAATTGGTATTAGAATAGAAAGTTACCAGCTACTTCTTCCCAATTGGCCCAGGATTTACAGCAATGCTTGGATAATGGATTGCAATGGAGTTTCCTAAAGGTTCAGATTTAGGGGCTGGTTCTGAGTTGGGAGGAAAGCAAAAAAGCAAGAAACTTTGCACCTTAGCAAAACCATGTTACCCTGCAGGTGGAATATATTTAAAATGTGCTGAGAGATTTAGATTTGGTAGGGATGTGTCCAAACCTCAGATCTAAATTTGGATTGTAACAACAAATCTATCAGTCATGTGCGGGTTACATGCAAAAGCAGTCAGTATGTACTCTACATGTAAAAAAAAAATAAATGTATTTATACCTCTTGCATTGCAACATAGTTTATTCCCGATGCATAGTTACATTCTTTTTTTTTTTTTTTTTTTTATTTGCTCCCAAAAGATAATCAGCCCCTAAGGCCGGTATCCAATTAGCTCAGAAAATTTTCGGACCTAGAAAACAGTTTTCTTTTATTTATTTTTTTGTGGTATCCAATTAAACCCCATTTTTTTTCTGTCCGAAAATTTTCTGTATTTCTCACGAAAACACATAGGATCTGCAAAAGGTCACGTACCTATGTATTTTCACTGCAGCGATCGGGAGAAAAACAGCTTCTAATAGGCAAAACAAAATCCATGATAAGTGCCGGCATCGGGGCAAATTAGATGGAATGGTATTCAAATACGGCTTAGCCGGTAGCCAGACTGCAGGAGATCCTGAGGCGACTAGGTATGTAATCTAACCCTACCCTGTGCTCCAACGGAACACATACGAATTACCAACGGACACTAGTCCGGCGGTTCAAATCCCGACAGCGGCAGGCCGACACGGCTGAAAATCCCAATCGTCCCCAGGTGAGTATCAACTAACCTAACCCTCCTTAGGGGTGCCTAACCCTAACCTTCCCCCACCACAGTGCCTAACCCTAATCCCCCCCCTCCCCCCTTCCCTGCCGCCTAAACCTAAGTCCCCCGGGGGGGGTGCCTAACCTTAAGTACCTCCTGGGGGTGCCTAACCCTCCCTCCCCCTAGCTTAACCCTAACCTTCCGGGGGGATGCCTAACCCCCGTGGCTGTCCGCAGCAGCGCCTGGCATCACTTCGATCGAGATGCCGGTCTCCCGGCGGTCGGTAAAATGACAGGCGTCATTTAACCCTCGCCGGGTAAAGCAGTCGGGAAGCCGGCTGTCGGGCTTACGTCCGCCAGCTTCCCGGTTGCATGTCGCTCCAACCTCCCCGGGCCCTAACCCACACTTATTGGTGCCTAAACCTAACCTTCCCAGAGGATGCCTAATCCCAAGTCCACCTCGGTGGTGCCTAACCCCCCCTCCCCGCATACTAACACTCCCGGGGGGCTGCCTAAGTCCCCCCCCCCCCCCCCCCCCCAGGGTTGCCTAATCCTAACCACCCCCATCCCTGGCTTACCTTCATACTTACCCGCTGTCTGGACGTTCGGGATTCTGGTTGTCGGGATGCCGACGCTGGTATTCTGATATCGGCGACGGCATTATGCCTGCACGGCGGGATTGCGGCGTCGGTATTTCGACTTCCCGGCAACCCGTCCGCCGGCATAATAACTGCATCTCAATTGGATAGCCCCGCCGCGATCAATTAGCAGCGCTACTTTAGCGCTGCTTTTTGGATACCCCCCTTAGTCTTCCAGAAGTGGCTAGTCCTCTTACCAGTTGGTGAATATGGAGTTAAAGCTATGTGGCGTATTATGAATCGTGGGAAGCAATGTGTGGCTTAGTATTTTATGTAATATTTAAATCTTTAAAACCCCCACAAGCTCCTTTAATGCTCCTCAGCCTTCACCACATGCCATCATACCACACCACATGCCATCCCTCTACAGACACACCACATGGCACTTCAGTGCCTCATCAGACATGCCACATGCCCCTTCAAACACCCCATGTGTTCCTTCAGACCCTCCATCTGCCTCTTTAGACACTCAGCCTGCTCCACCAGTGCCCCTTCAGACACCACACAGACAAAGCAGCTTTACAAACCTGTGTGTAGCAAGGTAGGGGGAGGAACTCCAGCAGAGAGGAACATATGGTAGCAGCTGTGTAATCAGGGTGCACTAGTGCTGATAGTGGGATTCTGTGTGGAGCATAGTAATGCAGAGGGCTGTATGCCTCACCCCCTGACCCACCACTGCTGTAGATCTGGCTCCGGCTCAGCGTGATCCCATACTTTGGGGAACTGCTCTCAGTCATGGCACTCCCAGGACACTAGATTTTATGAAGACTAATAATGTTTTTGTCCGGTATGATGTCCACAGAAGAATTTGGCTTGCCCCAAAATAAACAATAGATTTAGCTTCTGCTCTGTCTGGATCATCATACATTTGTTAAAAATGAAGTAGTCATTTAAAACAAGATCTTTTTTGCAACACAAACCAATTGTAGGGACCTCTTTGGGAAGGGCCACCATGTCAAGATATCCCCAGTAAAATGTTAGAAACTATTTGTTTTTTTACGTATCTATAGAAGAGGGAGAAGCACCGTAATATGCAAAGATAGGGCTGCACAGAGAAATCTATCTGTAATGGCATATTAACAGGAATTTTAATGAAGCCTTTCAAACTATACTAAACCTGACCGCAAAGCAGGATGGAGTGCAGCATGATGCCCATCACTGGGAAATTAGATTGGTTTTATTCAAATTGTGAAAGTCCTAATGGAGACTCTATATCCCATGGTCCAGTGTATAAATCCCATTCTTTTTTTTCTGGTACTTATGACAGCTGTGTTTTTTGTTTGCTCATATATAAGGGGTAATGTATCAAACGTTCGAGAGAGTGGAGAAGTGGCCCCTAGCAATCGGCAACCAATCCACTTCCAGATATCATTTACTAGCACAGTCTATAAAATGACAGAAGCTGATTGGTTGATATGGGCAATTTCTGCACTTTATCTCTCTAAGGTTTGATACATCTGCCCATAATGACATCTACAGTTTATAAAGTGCCATACTATCCATGTTAATTAAATGGTAATATAATCGTGTAAACTCTTACATTTATAAAACGAAAAAACAAAACTAGTTTGATGGAAACCGACCAGTACAGTTGTGTATTTATACATCTTTGCTGCAGTCACCCTAAAAAGTCCACTCTGCGCACCAGTAACCGTGAGACTAGCACTGGGTGAGTCTTTTTTTTTTTTTTTTTGCAGAAAATGCTTGTAAGTCACAATGCAATGTGACTAGGATGCACCAGCAGACTGCGCTGATTAATTTGATATGCGACACTTGTATATCTGTAGGCGACTGAGTCTATGAATCTGTATAGAAAGTGCTACAATGTAGCAGCCGCAGCTTTTTTCATTCCAAGTTCTGATGTGCTTCATGTACAGACTCAGGTGCACATAGGTATACAGGAGTCAAATTAGTCAGCACATAGGACTAGGATGCAACAGCATAATCTGATCGCTTTGCGTCTTCTACACGTTTTTGGAGTAAAAAGACGCCCGTCGCTAGCAGAATCTCATGGGACCTGGTGGCTCACTCACGACCGGCAAGACTCACTGCGTGGAGTATTAAGGCTAGATGTATGAGGGCACATCTGTATAATACATTGGCATTTTTTTCATATGTTTGTTCTGCACCTAATATGTGTTTCATAAGTTATTTTTATAAAGTGGAAAAAAGATATAGGAAAGAGGATTCGGGGAAGGAAAGCAGGAAATGCCACAGTGACAAACCCATCAAGTGGATCTCATGCCTGACCAGTGTTATGAAATGTAATCACAGCTCTAAGATTTGGGGGTATTTAGGGAGAGTGTTATGTAAAAGGAAAGTCATATATTTAATTGAGGAAGCAAACCAAATTCTGTTAATATGCGCGCTGTGCGTTGGAATAATGGGAAACTTCCAGCTTCTGGCTATAAGCAATTTGGCAGCATTGCAGATATGCATTATTCATTTGTCAATGGTTTTGCTCACCATGTGGAAGGCGCCATGAAGCAAAAGCTTCAGAGGGTCTCTAGTACATTAAAGGTAGTAACCTGCTCGAGAGGTGTCAAAATATTTCCCAAACCATTAAACTGTGCGCCATTCCCACCAAATATGAAAAAACATCCCCACAATTCCTCCAGCATTGGTCGAAATAAAATGGGTAAAGCAGTGAATCTTAGCAGGGGGCTATCTACCACCTTGTATAAACCTTAAAGTACGGGCCTTCAACCTTAAGACAGTGTGGGCCGCATTAAAAAAATTCAACGAAGTCCGAGGACCATTAAGCTGTACTGCGGTATTTAGACTGCCCCATCCACAAACAATTATGTACTTGTAATGATGTAACTCTTATACAACAGAACTACCTCGGTGCTAAGCTACAATTATACCCAAAGATACATATTCAGAAAGAGGGTGACAGCACTTGGTGACAGGGAGAGGGTGATAGCAGTGGGTGACAGAGAGGGTGACAGGGTGAGAATGACAGCAATGGGTAACAGGGAGAGGGTAACAGCTGGGTGGCAGGGAGAGGGTGAAAACAGTGGGTGAAGGGGAGAATGACAGCAATGGGTGTCAGGGAGAGGGTGACGACAGGGAAAGGTTGAAAGCAGTGGGTGACAGGGAGAGGGTGACAGTGGATGACTAATATACAGTATTTAAATGTTTTACCTGGGCACAGAACTTCAGTGCAGCATGTGGATGGAGGCTCCTCGTTGAATGTAACGCCGGGGACGGTCACAAGATCGAGACTTCAGATCCCCGGTGCCCAAGCACAGCCTTTCAGGGAGGGAAGGAAGCCAGGGAACATAAAGTGGAGAGGGGAAGAGGTGAGGAAGAGCGCAGCCCCTCCTCCCCCTCCAGCCCGGGCACTGTGTCCAGTAAGGCTGTGTCACACTGGGGGAGGATTTGAGGAGAGGGGAGGAGAAAAGAGAGCGGTTCCTCCTCCAGCCGTGCCTGGACTGTCAATCACCGACAGTGTTCAGGCCGCGGCTGCAACACGTGCAGTGGCATACAGTATAATAAGTTAGTGTGACTTATTGTAATGCCAGCTGCTGTGGAGGACCACGAGTGCCCAGATCGGTGGGCCACGGGAACAGCTCCGCAGGCCATGGGTTGAAGACCCCTGCCTTAAAGGTATGTTGCTGAATACCTACGCAGATAGAGGCCTTTGCAACGCTGATTTTAATGCAGGACCATCCCTCATTGTTTGTCACCCCCAGGTCTCTCTCCCACGCCTTCTCAAAAGACTTCTTTGGATGAGCTTCAGGGGTCAGAATGGAGTGCACATAGAATAAATGGGTGTAGTATAACTGGTCGATAATTAAAAGGTCGACATAGTCATTAGGTCAACTGCTAATGTGTCAACATAGTTAAATGGTCGACACGTTCAAACAGTCAACATTTTACATGACAACACAAAAATTTCACCATATTTTTTTTTATTTAAGATAACCCTAAGCATTAAAAGTCATCAAAAACCCATATCTTGACATTTTAGTTTCAATATGTTAAATGACTATCTTTTGAATGTGTCGTTCTTTTAACATTGTCGACCTAAATATGTCTACATATTAGTGGTCAACTTAATGACCAGATCAACATTTAGAATGTGTTGAATTTCTGGTATCGACCTTTTCATTGTCGACCTTGTTATTGTGGACCAGTCAACTGGATACCGAATCAAAACAGGACCGGATAGACTAATAGAACTCTTAAGCACGATTGTGAATAAAAAAAAAATTGCTTTTCTGCAAATAGTGATAATGACGGGAAGAGGGAATTTAAATTTTTCATTCATAGCTGAAAAACTAATTGGAACCTTTCCCGAAATTTGTATAAATCTTTTAAGATTTCATTAATAATGCCAAACTGGAGATCTCACGGAGGGATACGTAGAAAACAAAAAAAAACGTTAAACGTAAATTGGATTGAAGAAAGGTCGTATTCCGAAGCTAATCTGTAGATTATAGGCAACTAAGGGAGGTCGCTAATGCCCATGTTCAGAGTTCAAACATTTGTAATATCCACCAAATTGGGCAGCATAGTAATAATTCTACTGAAGTGGGAACCTATACCGCAGTTACCACAGTCCTAAACTGTTTGTTTGGGAATGTCATCTGAGACAATGACCAAGCATGTCAAAGTTGTCATGGGAATACAGACCAGGAGCATCTGGAACAAATGCAAAAGACCGGAAAGAACATTAATTTAATGGCACCAATCCTGCCTATACAAGAAACATACAATGATTTCCAGGTGAATAAGGAAAACATAATTTTAATAAATTGCACCGTTCCTTAAATTTTATATTTTTTTTTAATGCCGTTTCAGTGCACTGATTTTGATTGTAACTGTTTTTGTTGCTATCAGTGTGGCCACAGGAGGAGTACATAGTGGAGTATTCGCTTGAATATGGATTTCTCCGGCTGTCTCAAAGCACGCGGCAGAGACTCAACATTCCCGTTATGGTGGTGACCCTTGGTGAGTGATGGAGCTGTGTGTGACTGCTTGAGACGGTGTTTTTGCAAAGTAGAGTTTGCTAGTTACAGTTGAGAGGTGAAAGCATGCTTTTTATTCTGCGAGACAGTTGTGCACTCTTCATTTTAATTTAAGAGATTATATAACATTTTAATGTATGAAATAGCTTAACCCCTTAGCTGCTGAGGTTTTTCTCACCGTTGTGTTGAGGCCACTTTTTGATGTTTGTTTGTCACATTCCAACGCTATCACTGATTTTTTATTTTTTTATTTAGTTTTTTGCAGTACCCACACACCTTTTTTTTCTTTCAAAAGAGTTTGTATTTTCAGAAAATACTCTAACACAACAAATAAACTTTTACCAAAAAGGACAGAATTTTGTTAGATATAATGACCACATATACTATACTGATTACAAGACATTAGACACTAGGAGGACAACCCTTTTTCAAATGTGGGCGCCCATGTGGTTGCAGGTGCAAACATGGGCGTTATAAGGCATGTAGTGCATGGGAACATTGTCTGGTGATCGCAAGTGACACTTCCTGATCCTGCCCCGCAGTTGCCTGCAGTCCCCACTGGGGAAGAGAGAATGTTTGTTTTTTCCCCCAAAGTACACCCGTCACTGTGAATGACGAATGGGACTCCGTCCTCCATGGCCTTAAGAAACATGTGTAGGACAAGACACACTCGTCCTCTGCAGCGAATGGGTTAAATACATTATTTTGCTACAACAGAATACACTGACTTAATAATTTAGGGAACACTAACTAAGCAGCATCAGTAAATATGGTGAAACCATTGTCTCTTTACATGTTTCTCCGTATTTTAGAGCTTTCACTATTCTCACACTTCATCATAATTCAGTTACACTGCACAGTTTAAGCTGTTAAATATATGGTGGCATTTTAGCCTAGAGAGATAGTGATGGAAAGATAGTGATGGAAAGAAAAATGAGGGGTCTGTTGCAGGTGTGCTGCTGTGACCTGAAAATATTTTACATCTATTGCATTATAAATACTCCTTTTAATAAATCAAATGTTTTATGTGATAATCTTCTCACTACTGTAACTTGTGTTATATGGGGATGGGTACGGGATGCACTCCTGTAACTTATGTGTTATATGGGGATGGGTACGGGATGCACTCCTGTAACTTATGTGTTATATGGGGATGGGTACGGGATGCACTCCTGTAACTTATGTGTTATATGGGGATGGGTACGGGATGCACTCCTGTAACTTATGTGTTATATGGGGATGGGTACGGGATGCACTCCTGTAACTTATGTGTTATATGGGGATGGGTACGGGATGCACTCCTGTAACTTATGTGTTATATGGGGATGGGTACGGGATGCACTCCTGTAACTTATGTGTTATATGGGGATGGGTACGGGATGCACTCCTGTAACTTATGTGTTATATGGGGATGGGTACGGGATGCACTCCTGTAACTTATGTGTTATATGGGGATGGGTACGGGATGCACTCCTGTAACTTATGTGTTATATGGGGATGGGTACGGGATGCACTCCTGTAACTTATGTGTTATATGGGGATGGGTACGGGATGCACTCCTGTAACTTATGTGTTATATGGGGATGGGTACGGGATGCACTCCTGTAACTTATGTTTTATATGGGGATGGGTACGGGATGGCATCGGTTAAAATCCTGACGCCGGCATCCTGACAGTGTTAGGATACCAACACCTGTCTGCAGGTGTCCTAAGCCTTACCCTAAACCTCCCTCCCCAGGGCCTGAACCTAACCCCCCCAAGCGCCTAAACCTAACTTCCCCCTCCCTGCACCCTAAAACGAACCCTCTCTTCCCCGTCCTCCTTCCCCCCCCCTCCAATGCCTAATATTAACCCTCTCCCTAGTGCCTAACCCTCCCACCGACCCCACTACTTACCTTCGGGATGCCGGCGCCAGCATCCCCTGTGCCGGGATACTGAGCGTATCACTTTATATGTGACCATATTATAGGACAAAGCTGTTGGCACAGTGCTTTCATACAGATTAGATAATGTTCTGCTGTAAGGGGTGCATTAACCCTTTATACATAGATTAATATCACAGACCATAATACAGAATAAGAATAGACACTTAACTATTGCTTTACAAACCTGAATACCTAATAAACATCTGTGCAAAATGACTGCACCCACTTCTATAATTATATTTATATTCTTATTCATGTTTTATTGTTATTAAATATATCTATTTATCATTTTGTGTTCTTTTTCAAATAAGTGCTCCACATATCTGGTAAAATGAAACGGATTAGATTTCTGGTATATTTGAACAAATATGTAATGTAACTGGGCAGCAATATGTGCAAGTAGCAAGTGTATAAAATGTAATGCTCATAATTGGTTTCTTCTCATTGGTTTCAGACCCAACCCGGGACTTGTGCTTCGGAGACAGGTTTAGTCGTTTTCTACTGGACGAGTTTCTGGGATATGATGATATTCTCATGTCAAGTGTAAAGGCCCTGGCTGAAAACGAGGAGAACAAGGGTTTGTAGTACTAAGGTGTGAGCCACTTCTATTCTCACATGTTGTTGTCTGCACTGTATAAATGTTTCTCTGTATCTTGTTCTCAGGGTTCCTGAGGAACGTGGTATCAGGGGAGCATTACAGATTTGTCAGTATGTGGATGGCTCGCACCTCATACCTTGCAGCTTTTGTTATCATGGTTATATTTGTAAGTTATTTTACTATTATACTTAAACATTTGTTAAACATTTCCAAAATCCTATTTGTTAGATCATATCCGCATATTCTTTTTTTTTTTTTATAAATAAAATGTAATACGGAGTATGAGACTGATAAACTTCACTTGATGGTCAGCACACCTTTAGGGTACTGACATTTAGGGGGCAATTCAATTAGCTGCAAGGGGGTTGAGTTACCATTGTAAGGGCATGGAAATGCCGCCAACAACATCGCAACTTCCCCCCCGTCTCGGCCCGATCCGAACCCCAGACAAGTGGATTTTTGTACGTAGCCCACCACCAAAAATCTGCAAGTGCGGAAGGACTGTATGTGCGGCATATAGCCGAATTTACCTGCGCAGTGAGGGGTCTCTCACCTAATTGAATTGACCCACAGATTACAATTGCCCTTACTACTCAATGTCTATTCTGAAATATGATATTCTTATGTGTCAGCTCATTTGTTTTCCATTGTGTGATTTATGTTGTTGTCCTTGTTCTACTTCCTGCAGACTCTATCAGTCTCCATGCTCCTGCGGTATTCTCACCATCAAATATTTGTCTTTATTGGTAAGTGACCTACTTGTACCTGAAAAGGCATCATTATTTTCATTTGTTTTTGGTGCGATCTTATTCCAGGACATTCCCTTCTACTATGTTTTGCTTTTCTTCCCTTAACATTTATTAACACCCTCTCTTCCCATTTATCCCATTCTCCCCCCTCCGTCTCGACACAGTGGACTTGCTTCAGATGTTAGAGATGAATATGAGTATTGCATTCCCAGCTGCCCCTCTGCTCACTGTGATACTGGCGCTTGTAGGTAAGAAGGCTGCAACGCTTCTGATGTACGTCCTCCATTTACCTGTGTATCTGTAGTCATTCACTCTTTCTCCCTGAGCAGGAATGGAAGCCATCATGTCTGAGTTCTTCAATGACACTACCACCGCCTTCTACATCATCCTCATAGTGTGGCTTGCCGATCAGTATGATGCCATTTGCTGCCACACTAACACCAGCAAGAGGCACTGGCTCAGGTCAGCTGGCAACTCAACCTCTTTCTTGGGGTGCTGCTTCTCTTTATATTCATTATCTAAGCACACAGTTTACATTCATTCTTATTCATTATGTTATTAGTGGGAACATTCCTGTGCAAGGCAGTAATGGGACAACAAAACCTGCCAGGGTCACAAAGGACTAAACAAATGTGTACACTGAATTACAAATAGTTTGTATTATGATGGTTTTTGCATTTGTTTATTGATAAAGCAACTTTAATACATATTTCGTGTTGCTTTTTTAATTCAACGTTTAATTTTTTCCTGGCTGCCTACTTCCGCACTAAACCCTGGATTGCCCTGTTAAATTCTTGTGTCACAGTAGAATGTTTAGGCGAAACCAGATTCATTATAGGGTTGGGGATGAATATTTACATTAGATAAGCACTCATCTATTTTAATGTTTTAATGTCACCTGATTACTCTCCCCAGGTTCTTCTACTTGTATCATTTTGCATTTTATGCCTACCACTATCGCTTCAATGGACAATACAGTAGCCTGGCCTTGGTCACATCCTGGCTCTTCATTCAGGTAACACAGAAAGCTCCCATCTCCCTACTACAGCCACTGGCTTTACATAAAGCAGGTTATGTGCTGACTGCATGTTACATGAGATGTCACAGAAATACAATTCTAGTTAGTGTTGACTTTTATAAGAAAAATGTGTTCTATATGGCAGTAGAATTTTTTATTTTTTTTCATTTTTTGAAAATAAAATCACATCCACTTATGGTGGTGTTTGACACTAGATTAATGTGACGTACACTGTTGCTAGAGTGATAAGGTTAAAGCAAGTACTCTAGGTGACACTCCTAACAGGTAGGATTATTTTTGCAACAAATGTATATTACATGTGCAGAGTGTTCTGAACCAGGGATAGGCAACGTGTGGCACTCCAGCTGCTGTACATGTACACATCCCAGCATGCTCTACCAGGTATGTGTACATCCCAGCATGTACACATACCAGCAGGAAATGCTGGTATGTGTAAGTCTACAGCCCCCGCCCCCCCCATATTGTCCGGATCGTCCCGGTTTTTATCCCTTCCCCAAGGAGGCTGTAATCTTTCCCTCCCCGGTGACAGCTGTCACAGACAGCCTCCCGAATGACTGCCTCCCGGGGAAGGACCCACTCCTCTGGTTGCCGGAGATAGTTTCCGGTGCTTGGTAATGACTTCATCGCCAAGTGTCGGAACTGCACCCGGGTGCATTGTGAACAGCGTCGACCCGGGATATTCCCGAGTCGGTGCCGCAGTGGAAATGGGGTAAATCCCAGGTCTGATACGGCTTGGAACAGTGTTCCAAATCCCGCGTCAGACACAGGATTTTTGATGGAAAAGGGATATAAGATATAGGGGGCCATATTTTATGTTGTCTCTCAGGGGTGAAATATGATCTGTGAATCAACTTAATAAACATTTCCGAGTGACTGATACAATGGGACATTTTAAAACAAGTACGGAAAATAACATCCCAGTCGCCCTCATCAAGTGTCCTGGAAAGGTCCTCCTCCCCATTTTTTTTGACACGCTAATTTACTTGACTTACCATCTGTTATTTGGGACTGGTACAACCACGTGATGCCCCCTTTATGGTTAGAAGACTGAAAGTGCCTTAAAACTTATTTGGGCAGAGTCAAATGTTTTGCTGAGGGAGGGAGGAGACTTTAAATCCAGTGATGCAACTGTAAATATTTGTGAAAGTCCTGCTTTGGAACATTAAATTTACACTGAAGAACAGAGAATGGTACAACCCCATTATCAGACAGAATATCCCTTGGGGAACTTATCCCACTCCTCAACCAAGAATGCAATTGTAAATTAGCAATTAAATTGGCTATGCAAGTATTTTACTACTACTTTTAACTTTTCACTGCCAGTGATATAATCTCCTATACCACATTTCGGATTACCTTAAGTGTAGAGTATATGTCAGCTGTCATCTGCTCCAGGGCTGGACTTTGGCTACAGCTTAAGGTGCCCACACACTCTCAGATATTTTGCACGATTAAATGCTGACCTTTTGACTGTTGACCATTTATTCTAAATGCATATCTATAGAATGATGTCAACCTTTTTACTGTCGAAATACAAAATGTGTCTACCTTCTGGATGTCGACCTTTTTATTTTCGACAAATCAACCAGTATTCCACACACTTGAATTTTAGAAACATCTAGGGAACACCATTTTATATATACACGGTCAGCCATAACATTAAAACCGCTTGCCTAATATTGTGTAGGTCCACTTGTGCCACCAAAACAGTTCTGACCCATCGAGGCATGGACTCCACAAGACATTTGAAGGTGTCCTGTGGTATCTGGCACCAAGACCTTTACAGCAGATCCTTTAAGTTCTGTAAGTTGTGAGGTGGGGTCTCCATGCTTCGACTTATTTTTCCAACACACACCATTGGATTGAGATCTAGGGAATTTGGAGGCCAAGTCAACAACTTGAACTCTGTCATGTTCTTCAAACCATTCCTGAACAATTTTTGTATTGTGGTAGGATGCATTATCCTGCTGAATGAGGCCACTGCCATCAGGGAATAATGTTGCCATGTAGGTGGTACATGTCAAGGTAACATCCACATGAATGCCATGTCCCAAGGTTTCCCAGCAAAACATTGCCCAGAGCATCACACTGCCTTTGCCTGCTTGCCTTCTTCCTATAATGCGTCCTGGTGCCATCACTTCCCTAGGTAAACAAACGTGCACACATCCAGCCGTCCATATGATGTAAAAGAAAACGTGATTCGTGAGACCAGGACACGTTCTTCCATGGTCCAGTTCCGACGCTCATGTTCCCTTAGTAGCCAATTTAGGCAGTGGACAGGGGTCAGCATGGGCACTTTGACCGGTCTGCGGCTATGCAGTCCCATACGTAGCAACCTGCGATGCACTGTGTGTTCTGACACCTTTCTATCATAGCCAATACCATCTAATTGGATTGGACCAGACAGGCTAGCCTTCGCTCCCAATGCACATAAATAAGTTTTGGGCGCCCATGTCTCTTCAGGACGAGCGCTCTCTTCTTGCGAGCGCCTCTGAATGAGGGCCTAAGTGTTCACTTGCTGCCTAATGTATCCCACCCCTTCATAAGTGTCATTGTAACAAGATAATCAGTGTTGTTCACTTCACCTGTCAGTGGTTTTAAGGTTATGGCAAAAGGGTGTATATTTCTATCAAATAATATATATACTTTTATGCAAACCTAATTAAAAAATAAACTAGTCTCCATTAACACCGCTGGACTAATATAAGTACCCAAACAGTCTCTCCATATTGTATTGCATGAATTGACCTACATCTCTCTGCATTTGTATCATAATAGTATTATGTATGTAGGGGAATGTGATCTAACTGTCCATGTGATATCGGGTCCCCCATATTATAAAAGTTAACCTAACCACCTTGGGGAGATTTTGTTTCTGGTTTTTGAGCAAACCTAATTTGGAGCTCACAAGATATTCCCTATAGCTCCTACATTAATAATTAGAAATATTTTGATATGGTATGAACAGTAACTATAAATTAAAAAGTTAATCGCAGACACTTAAGCAACGATCTTATTTTAAACCAATTAATTTCCTTACCTTTCCACCAAATATAACTTGGGTTATAAGAAGTAAAAATATAACAAAGGTAAAATACAACAAAAAAAAAAAATATATACTACAGTGGTGAATAAATTGTGATGACGACGACAATCAATAGGGAGGAGGAGATATCTAACTCCAGTAACTAATACTGGTTTAAATAACAGAACTTATTATTAATATTATTATTATTCTTTGTGCAGGACAATCTCCATCTCTTCTAAAAGGAATTACAGATAACTTTTTGTAAAATGTAAATCATCTTTTTCTTCCAAGGATCAGAGATTTTTTTTGAATAGAAATGATGTTAGTGATTGGAGGAGAAAGTGAGCTTTGGCCACAATTACACACAAACATGTCGGACTTACTTTTATGCTTTTATCTCCCCTTAGCACTCTATGATCTATTTCTTCCATCACTATGAACTTCCTGCCATCCTCCAGCAGATCCGAATCCAGGAAATGCTTCTACAGAACCAGCAGGCGGGTCAGAATCAGACTAGTCTTCAGGACAACTTGAACAACAACACAGCAACTGAGCCATCCATTGTAACTCCACCATCTGCCCCTGGACTTGCTCTCCAGCCAACAACCACCAGCTTGGGGGCTGCCGGTGTGCCTTTAACGGACGCCAACTCGGGCATGGGCAGAGCTCCAACACAACCTGTAGAAAATGGTATGCCAGATGTGTTTCCCCCACCTGAAGAACCAGCTCAAGAAGGTGCTGGGAGTCCGCCTCCAGGACCTGGTACAGCAGCAGTGACGCAGACTGGAGATCCTCCTCTTATTCTGCCTGCTGCTACACCTGATAACAGCCCCAAAAAAGTGACTGAGGGCCAAGTGGAAGATGTGTCACTCTCCACAGACTGTAACCCCCTAAGATTTCTAGTTACCAGCCATGATATAGAGCAAAGCAATCTCTCAACATCAGTCTCAACAGAGCTGCTGGCAGAAGCTAATGCTCCTCAGCCAAGTGCATTTACAGAGCAACTGATTGGTGACTAGTGAGTTTCCATTCCAAATATTCTGCTCGTTGCTCTTCACATCTGGGAGAAGTGCACTTGTCCTATCCAGGAGTTGTACAGACAATTTTTCCTTCCACTGTTGGTGCAAGGGGCCTGCAGCACACTCATACAAGTGCATGCGTGTGTACACGCACACAGACTGACTGATCTGCTTACGTTTTTATGTTTTTCTCATCCATGTAAATTAAATTCCACAAAACGACTCGGAATCTAAATTAAAATGAATAACAGGACAGAAATCTTTCCTAAACTTTTTATTTTTTGAACAAGGAATTTTGGGGCGTGTAAGATAAGTACATGTATTTTATGTACAGATTTATGGATATGCGCTCTCATGTCTCTACCAGTTAATGCTAAATTCATGTTATGATAGACCTGACGGCCAATATTTCACCCATTGGAACTCCTATTGCAATGGTTTCAGATGGAGACCCTAAATAAATAATCTGACGAGTGAAACATCAAAATATTTGGAATTGGAGGCCAATATTTTTATACTTGCAGCATACATGTTTAGTTCTTACAGTGCTATCCCAGCTTATGGAACGTAAGTGCGTAAACTAGAACAGATGTAAGTCTGGTTACAACTGGAGGTCCCATACAGTCTGCTTGAATATTGATTGTGCAGAAGATATGTATAATGTATGTATGTATATGTACTGTTCTATCTGTGACTGCAGAAGGAGGCTGTGGAAACTGTTTGCTCTTATATTGCACATTGAATGTGTGCAAATGGAGTATGCAGTTACAACATTTATGTTTGTGTATGATTACATATGCAGACCGTTATTGAAGTTTGAAAAATGAGCTCTATGATACAAGCGATGGGCCTACTTTATGCTACAATTATATCCGACAAAACGGTAATAAACAATCAGATTAGCAGTTTGTGTAAATTCTGCACACACAGATGTGGATCCTGACACTTGGTTACATTTATTTTACTTTCTATACCATTCATGCTGAAAATAAAGTGGTTGAGTGGCGAACACTAACATAACACTACAGAATCCACCTCTTACCTTTCTTGCCAACTGTCATCCTAACCACTATAGGCACAGTGTGCAGAGGCAGTAAGAGATTACCCTCCACGTTTTAAGAGCTTCTGAGACTATCGATTTCTTTGAAACCGGATGCAGAACAAGTTCTGATAGTAAATATATAGAATTGGTACCGTTCTTTGATCTGTACCTACTTAAGTGGATGCATAGTGCAACCTGCGGTGTCTTTCCCCAGTAGGAATGACACCGCACCATTTCTGCATAGTAGGCTGAGGTTTCTCATTTGCACTTTCCAGTCTTACTATCTCCTGCTATGCTGCTATGATTTCTTGGCCTGGTGCAATATTGTTTTTAAGCCAAAAACATAAATACCTAACTTACATTCTGTCTTTATAGACAGACATCTGTTGGTCCTCATTCTGCTACAGGCAATGGCAGCGATTGCTCTTGTCTTTCTCCTAGGCCAGTCATTTAACATAAGCTATAGGAGCAGCAGTACATTGCGGCCAGGGATGTATAAATATTGTGTGTGTTCATTTCTTTCTCTCTTTGTTTTTTTTTTTCCTAGTGTCCCTTTTAAAAGGAAAATTTAAATTGGAATTTAAATTCATTGTCCAACATTGCAAAATCTATGTAAACAATTCACTGCTCTAGTTGAAGAAGTGCTTGTTTTTATAGAGAGATTCTGTCCATTACAGTCAGTGTGGAGGCAGCCATTTTCTGTCCTGAACCAATACTCACTCAAATGGGAAATTAGTGCCAGAACCATTGGCTCATAGGTCTCCTCAACTATATCATTGGTTCCTTGCGATTAGATAAGATGCATTCTCTGAAATATCGTTTGAGCACAATACGGAATATATGCCTTCACTTAGTGTGCGTGACAGGTGCTCTTTAATTAGAGTGTACTAGGAACATGCGTAGGTTACACTACATTTGTGCTACTTACAGCTTTCAAAATAATTCTTTTAATTGTACACTGAGTTAAAATGAAAAGTGCAAAGGTATATACATTTGTAACCGGATTTTGTATTACATACTATTTGAAAACCTAACTTGTCAATATATGGACTGATTCTTTGAGAAATTATTTTGTATTCTGTTTTTTTTTTGTTTTTTTTTAAACTTGTGTCTGTGGGCCTAGGCAAAATATGGTTCTTCATCTGTTAATTATGTCTCCCATTTGGTTTGCTATGTGGTGTTGATTAACAGCAAGAAACCGGATATTGCCTAACCTATTTGGCACAAAGCTTCAATGTTTGTAGAGAAGCTGCTGGGAAAGACTTGTCTTGGAAATAAGCAAGTTGAACTAACCATCACTTGTAGATAAGCTATATGGATGCTACAACTCACCTATGCACAGCCTGATATGGGCTTATTATTTTAGTTAGAATAAATTAAGTAAATATTGGGGTGAGTCAAATGTGTGCCCAACACCCTGTATTCTATTTAATTGTACCTACATGAAATTGATAAATTGTGTTTGTATATACAATAATAAATATTATATCTAAAGCACATAGTGTGCAAAATTGTCAGGAAAATAATGTTCAATGCACAATACCTAATTCTGAAGGCACTTAGGTCTGTTAGATTGCACAATGGAGCCACACGGTGACCTTGCCACACCTTACGTTGTGAAGTACTTCTTGTACTGGGCCTTATTAACAAGCCACGGTGTTCAAAATTACAAAAGAAAAGTAGGGCCAGGCAGTGGCAGTAGGCTGTAGAAAATAATGATGTGCAGCATGTAATGTTCCTAGTAAACATTGCATCAAGTACGTAGTCTGGCAGGAGCTTGCCCTATTGGGAAACGTGCTTAGCTGTACTGTCTTTGCAGAGTTCATTTCAAATGTAACTTGTGGGGGTTGTTTTTGTGCTATATAGCAGATTGTCTAAGCCAATATTTTTAATAAATGCTCTGAGCAAACTGAGGAATTAAAAAGAAACCTTTCTACTGTGTTCATTAGAAAGACAAACCGGGAAACCTTTTATTTATTTATGAAAAATGACTTGTAATAAGGGTGACAATTGCTAGCCTGCTGTTGTCAAACTGCACTCCCACCCACTTAACCTTAGCTGTAGCTGACTAGTAAAGTCCCTGGAGCTGCTGAAGCATTTCCTTCTGTCCTGACCTCTGATTACGATGGACAAGCAAAGATGAAAAGTTGCAGGTGATCTGAGAGCACAAGGAGGGCGCCAACAGTACCATAATGAAAATATTAATAGTGTGGATATTCCTTGAGGCTTATACCTGCTTCACAACTGCGGCACAAAGTTTTGGAGAACGTAAACATGTTATACAGGCAATGTGTGACGTACAATTACAGTGGCTGCTTATTATTATTATTATTACCAGTTATTTATATAGCTCACACATATTCTGCAGCGCTTTACAGAGAGAATATACGGCCATTCACATCAGTCCTTGCCCCAGTGTAGCTTACAATCTATATTCCCTACCACATGCGCATACACACTAGGGTTAATTTTGTTGGAAGCCAATTAACCTACCAGTATAGTTTTGTAGTGTGGGAGGAAACCCACGCAAGCACAGGGAGAATATACAAACTCCACACAGTTGTGTTCGATTCCCACTATGGTCCTATGACCTCAGTGCTGTGAGGCAGTGATGCTAACCATGACACCGTCTGTGCTGCTCCACATTAGAAAATATTGAATCAAAAGATTGTCAGTGTGCAGCGCTGTCTTCTATGATTTTCTTACAAGGATATATAATGTTCCTCCTTTTAGAAACACTTTTGCATGTTCTTAATTCCAATGGCTAACAATTCCTTTTTATAATTTTTTTTTTCTTACAATCTATATAACAACTATTTGTGACTGAGGAAAAAACTGAACAAAACTTATATGTCCTGAAAATAATGTATTTCTCCAGAGAGAGAATAAAATGGAATAGTCAGTATCAAAACACCTTCAATATGTTGTTGTTTTTCTTATTTCATAAAGTAGGCGCATAACCGCAGTAAAAAAAATAAAAGCTTAGCTTCCTTTATGTCATAAAAAGGTGCATAACCACTCCAAAGGAATCCATAGTCTTAAAAACAATAATACATGAAGCTGTCCATCACAGTAAACGGAAGCAAGTTAGCTTACCGGACCTTGGAAGTATCTAGTGAATGCTGTGAAAGTGTTATAAGCCCAGGACCTCCGTTCCCTTAGCCGCTACACCTCTGCTGTCCGGTTAGGTGTACTTAGGACTACTTGAGCACACAGAAAGAGGATCACCTTCACCTGCTGCCATCGATGCGTTTCAACCTCTATGGGTCTTTGTCAATGCACAACCCACTCAGCGCCCATTGCAATGTTTCACCAGGCAGCCACCTGTACCATGTTTCCCATGATTTCTTTGGGAATACATTGCAGGCTCCAAGAAATCGCTTGAAATATGGTGACATGCTTAGTCGGTAGCAAAGACTCTGGCACTGTGCCAGTCTGTCACCTTCTGTACATGCACCATTTCTTCTGTCCATTTGCAATATTGTCATGTGGAATATATTTATGTGCAAAAAAAGAATTAAATTCAAGAGTGAAAATCAGTTTAGAAATATTTTTTGTTGGAAACAACTTATCCATCATTTTTTACCTCTTTAAGATCCTATGACAAAAGTGATCTTAAAACTGTCCTTGGCTAACATTAACATATTTTCCTACAATGAGGCCGATTCAATTCAGTGCGCTGTTGATAGCGCGAGGAGGGAGCTCCTGGAGCTATTCAATTATGGGTTGTTAGGGTGACTAAATGATTTCTTCTTGCACCCTCCTGAGGGTGTGACGAAAAACCCGTCTAAAGTTCTGGCTGCGAGGCTGTTTTCCATCTTATCGTGGTGCTGACGGCCTTGTGGCTGTCACTTTAGTTGGAGAATGCCGGTTCTCGCGACTAATCACACAGGTTAAGTCATGAGAACCGGCATTCTCTGACTTAAGTGATTGTAGACAGACTGAACAGTGAGGTGAATTGAATAGATCCGGGACCAACTTCCTGATGCTATTCACCTCGCTCCGAATTGAATCGCCCCCACACATGTAAGTGCTAAAAGGGTTGGCCCACCTGGTTATGTTAAACCTGATTATTATATTTTACTGTTTGGTAAGAGACCTTAATGGGAGCTGTTTATACTGGACCTTACAAGGCCACTAAGGCGGGGCATCCACTGTACAATTTTCTGTCAGATATCTGTCCAATCTGGCTGGTTGGAATGAAAACCTGGTAATGTATGGGAGCAAATGACAATCATCCATTTGCTCACAAACACTGGAAAATGGGCAAACATGGTTGTTCAGACAAATTGGTTAAAACACACAAATTTAACCAATGTGAACACATTTTTTGTCCTTTTTATCAGTGTTTTAAAACCATATGATCATTTGCTCCCATACATTACCAGGTTTTCATTCCAACCAGCCAGATTGGACAGATATCTGACAGAAAATTGTATAGTGGATGGTCAGCTTAACTCCTACTCATATCCAATTCAATCATAAGCCGGGCCTTTACGACCCAGACTACTGTGTGCCCTTTCAAACTTTTTCCAAGCTGATTGCAGATAAATACATGAGAGAGCACAGGTACAAATTGAAGGAGGTTGGTGTGGAGCAGTGATTCCCAACCTTGGTCCTCAAGGCACACTAACAGTCCTGGTCTTAGTGATATCCATACAAAAGCACAGGTGGTTAAATCAAAATAAGGTACTAATTAAGTCACCTGTGCTCAAATATGGCTATTTTTAAAACCTGGACTGTTAGTGTGCCTTGAGGACCATGGTTGGGAAACCCTGGTGTAGAGGGAGTGACCAGCCCATCGGATGAGTGTGCTTAGTGCTTTGGAAGTGTTTGTCTGCCCTAAAATCTCCCATCACCCGATTCCACAAATCATTGTTGTTTGGCTGCAGCACTGTATTTGTGTTGCCCTGCATCATTTGGGTGATAGGAATTCATAGGTAATGCTCCTCTATACAGATTATTCCCAAATTTTACTTGTTATGGGTGGCTAAATAAAACTGGTGTTAGTGCACCTCTATGAGCACCCGGTGATACAGTGGGCAGGTTTAATGCCAGGAGGTGGTCAAACAGTGTCTAGATATTATTGTGTGATTTTTGACATTGGGGAAAAAAATGTTGCTTAATTTTCAGTTTTTAACAACACATTTTTGAGAAATTGTCTATAAAGTAGTAATTAGAAGTCCTAAATGTAACTGCGTTTTTATGAGATTAGTCAAATCTCCTTACTCTGGAAATTAATACTGTGCTTCGGAAAAAAATGAATGCATCATTTGAGAAGTGAATTTATTTGATCATTCTATGGTAATTCTGTGAATACAGCGGGAGAATTGGCAATTAGTCAAATCAGGCCAGGGGCCAAATATCCAAAGTATTCAAGGACCCTAAAAATTATAGTGACTGTTTCCTGCTCTAGGTTTATGACACCAATAATTCAGTACTG
Organism: Taudactylus pleione; assembly: GCA_031769625.1. Lineage (NCBI taxonomy): Eukaryota > Metazoa > Chordata > Amphibia > Anura > Myobatrachidae > Taudactylus > Taudactylus pleione. The sequence continues at coordinate 6,033,085 of JAUIMM010000043.1, read as the reverse complement.
GATCAGATACTGTACATACACAATGAATGATTCTGAATACATTAAAAAATTAAAATACAATTTTTGTGAATAGTACTGTGGTAATTTACATATTAAACTGTTATAAAGTAATATTCTAGTATACAGAAAATGGAGTCTTTGCCATATTCAGTAGAGATGAGTGGTTTGGTTCTACTCTGTTATGTACAGATCTGAAAAACGGCAGGTTGTTGGCTATCAGGATCTCGCGTGTTTTTGGATAGCCAATACTGTAAGATAAATACGAACTTGCGTTAATTTGGCGAATAAAACCGAACCGCTAATCTCTAATATTCAGTCACATACTTCTGATTACTGCTATACAATGATGAGCCAAAACTAGTGGGGTACCATAGGAGATTATATTTAGCTACAGCAGGAAGGTCGGTGGACTGGATTGCAATGTTTGATTCATGGGCTTATGTTGTGAGAGACATTTTCACAGATCTCCCGCTATAAACTTTCATCTGCTTCTCCACAATAATCAGAGATCAAGTAATCTTATAACAGTACAACAGGTGAACTAATTTTAAGAAAAATGACGCAAACATTTGATAAACTATACAGTAAACACAGCCACATTAAAAAATATATTTCCTCTCAGGGATATGAATGAATAAGTTCAGCTTAAATATAACATTTGTTTGATGTCTGTCAATGTGGTACTACCTGTTCGCAAAAGGCTGGTATTTCATTTTGAGGATTGCGTTACATGAATTATACAAAGAACACTCATCAGTGGTCACACCAGAGCACATACACTAAAGCTGGGTAAACACTAGGTCAACGGGTCGGCCGTTTGGCTTACCTGCCGACCTATCTGACGATTGGTAAGTGCATACACACTTACCAATGGTTTGCCTAATGTGCCGGGCATGATGTCACAACTGGGCGGACATTTAAATTTGCCTGCCCAGTTGAGCTGTCACTCATCAGTGGATCCTTGCAGCATATGTATGGTCCATTGGCGGGTCGCCTGTACACCCCAGCATCTGCTGTGCTGCAGGGCCAATCCGATATGTCTGTGAACGTCAGTCACAGACATATCGGGTGTACACACCTGCCAATGTATTATAGATAGATATCGGCCGTTCAGAGGAACGGCCGATACCTATCAGTGTGTACCCAGCTTAAAAAAGCATTGCGCGCAGCATTTTCTATACATTAGCCCTCCTATGTGACATGTGCACTCCCCATCCCATTCAGTGTGTAGTCACAGTCACTAAAGCACTATGAACACTAGCACACTTAGGACCTGATTCAGACCCTCTTGCTAGGATGCGTTCGCTCGTAGCTGGCTGATTTTCGCAATCTGCACATGCGTATGCATCGCTATGCGCCTGCGTGAACCAGTGTGAGAGATCGGTAAGCGTTCGCTCGCTATGTATAGACAGCAGAGTGAGTGACAGGAGAAGCCATTTGTGGGTGGTAACGGGCTGGCCACTAGAAACGGGGGAGTGGAGGTGTGAACGCAGGCGTGCCTGAGCATCTCAACGCTGTTTCAGAGGCGTGCATAATTAACAGGCAGCGTCATAGTACACGTCACCTGGTTGTATTTCACACTGAAGTGATCGCATTGCTTGCGGCAGGGTATAGTCAACCTTAAGCGCTGCGATCGCATCCGATGGTAACCGATGTACCGATGGTTGCATACACTTCCTGGAGATGACGTCCGCAAGTGGGCGTCTTAGGACAGGCTGGTGGGCGTCTGCATAAACAAAGTGATCGCATGCCAAGACATAGTGGGCATGCTTATATCTTGCCGTGCGATCGCCTGCCTTGCCGTCCCTTGGCTGAATTTGCATACGCTGGGTGCGAGCGGGTCTGATTGAGCTCCCTAGTACAAAGTGCCTGTGGCACATTAGTCCTTCAGTAATGAGCTGCCCGCAACTCTTCACTGGAGAAACATTGCAAACTCTTTGAAAGAGCTTTTGTCTAGAAGGTGTGTGTTCACAATCTGTTTATCATCTGTTCCCTTCAGTCTTTGCCTGTGTGTGATTGCATGGGGGCTGTAGGATCACCATCAGCTGACTTTTTCTCACCAGAGCAGCCCTCAGCTGTTCCTTCATACCCTCTATTTTCACCTCCAGCTCTTTCAGCTCTTGCTCTTTTGGGCTGCAGGGTTGCCCATTTTCACATGAACCATCCTTGGTGTTCACAGTCTCTAGATTAAAGTGCACTCTTTTCTCCTGACGGATGGGAGTGCGACGTAGATTGTTCCAGATAGACTGGGGCTCTGCAAGAGTATCTCTCTGGAGGTTGCACCTGCAGAGAAAAGGTTGCTTGTGGAATAAATGTATACTATTAAGACAAAACATGCTAGAAGAATAAAAATATAAGATAGCAAACTAACAGTACTTCTTCAGAAGTGTTAGCAAATTCCAGAACCAGTCACTTAACCTCCCTAAGCTATTCAACCCAATTACAACCACTCTACTTAGGGTATCTGGATAGAAGATCTACAATGTAAAGGTCGACAGGTACAAAAGGACGACAGGGTTAGAAGGTCAGTAATTTATTTTTTAATGGTTAGGGCTACATTACAAAAAAGTGTGGTCCAATTTTGTGTTAACTATTTGAAACTGTCAACCTATTACATGTCGATCAATTGACTGTCGACCTTTACATTGTCAATCTTTTATACCACACCCTCTACTTAGTTTAAAATTTGCCCAAGCTGTGGGACTGTAAGCTCATTGTCTGGGATAAGAGTACCATGGCGCACAAGAGGGCTTTTGAGGCACTGAGCAGAACCCTCAAAGACATCAGGTACAACAATGGAGTGATGGGGTGTGTCACTGTGCTGCTAGCTGGAGACTTCAGGCAGACTCTGCCAGTGGTACTGAGGGGAACTCAAGTTGACATCTCCTTTTAAGGCAAAATAATAATATATAATGTAAAAAAAAGTGCAGTAGTGCAAAAGTGCTATTTCATTAGTGCAGAAGGGCTATTTGATGTGAATTATAGTGTTCCTTACTTTTTTTGGCCTGCTTCTCGGAGGTTGGCTGCAATATACCTGTAGTATTCTTCTACAGTATGGATGGATGAGTTAGGACACATGCTATATGTTACGGCTATATTAACACTCCCGGTTTATATTTGTTGAATTATTGCACTGTATTCATATGTAAAGGTTGGAAGTATATGTCAGTTGGTACGTTCGAGATTTGCATCTCTGACACTAGGACATCAGGTCCATGTGTACTGTTTCTGTAACGCTATTAACTGTGGATAATCTCATTTGAGTAGTTCTCTCATTGAATGTCCTATGCATTAAGTATGACACTCAACAGCAGAAACGAAATGTGAGTAACGTTCCTGTTATACTTTTGTTTCTAAGGGCAAACTGCTCTCCGGTAATCTCTCACTCCTCATAGATAGCGTTTGAGCACAGGTGAGGAGCAGTAGAATGAGGAGTGGCAGCTCTATGCACTGACCTTCCTTATTATTTACACCCATCACTTTATATAATATGATGACATGATGGGTACAATTTGATGCATTCTTTATGTTGCTATTTGAAGACTTTATGGAAAGACCTAATATTTCGCCATAAAAGGAGGAGATGGATTTATCTCCACTCTCATGATTGGACTGATTGCAGTTTTTGTGATCATTGTTTGAATCCAGAGATTACATCTCTTTAACAATATGTTATTGAATCTATTTTGTTGTGTTTTGTATGTCTTATTAATACTGTGAATATGTGTGTTTGTTTGGGTGATATGTGGATATACATACTAATCTTTTAGATTAAATAATAAAAGTTATATTTTAGATATTCTTGTTTCTTGATCCTAGAGAGTGCTCACCAAACAGAGTTCCTTTTTTCTCCTCCCAATTTTTCTTGAAATTCTCTGAACTTCTCAAAATAGGTGACTGAGGGCCTGATTCAGCAGTGATTGCAAATGCAACTACGTACGCAGATCAAGCGATTATTAGCCATTGTGCATGCGTAGAAGCTGCACTGCGCGTGTGCGCTGCGATCGCATCTGCGATTACACATGCACAGAGGAATCTATAGCAGAGTGAGTGTCAGGCTGTGAGCTTTGTGAATGGTGACGGGGGAGTGGTCGGAAAAGACGAAGGCGTGTCTGTCCGTTTGAACGCTGTTTGATGGGCGTGCATAAATTATCCACTGTGATTGCATATAGAGCTTGAGAGCCCACTGGCTGCAATGAGATATGCAGTTTCTGTGGCTGGTAAGACTTGGAGTAAATGCTGCGTACCTGTGTGATATGCGTCGATGGTACCGATGTTTACACAGAAGAGCGAGAGTGGATGGATGTGAGAAAGCAGTAGTGGGTGTCTTTATGCCAGCTAAGCTTTGAAAAGCATTAGCATATTTTCGACACTGCATTCCATATAAATCACAGCTGCGAACGCAATTGCAATCCATACTTAATCAGGTCCTGAGAGCATCCCGAGTCCAAGGTAAAGATCACCTTCCATGCAGGCCTAGGCACAGTAGTGTAGACCATAGTAGACCTTACAGCCAACATATACCCTGATATTGCCGAAATCCCAAAAAAGTCCATGGACTGGCTGTGCGAGCATGTCATTCTGACCCCCAAAGAACGACACAGCTACCATCATTAATGACACTCTACTTCAGATGTTTGAAGAGGCAGACATAGAGTTCAGGTCAGTGGACTCAGCAGTGCAAATGGATGACGCTGTCCACTACCCCATAGAGTTCCTCAACGCCCTCAACCCTCCTGGCCTTCCAGGCCACAAGCTTCCCCTGAAAGTGTGTGTTTGGGGGGGTTCCAGTGATGTTGCTTCTGAACCCCAACGCGCTCAACAGTAAAGCAACATGCCAACAGTAAAGCATCCTGAGACCATTCATGTGTGAGGTTGCTACTCAGCCAAGGGAGTGGGCTCACACAGCCATACATAAAGAATGGTACCAAAACATCCTCCAAGAGCAACTTCTCCCATCCAAGAACAGTTTGGTGATGAACAATGCCTTTCCCAGCATGATGGAGCTCCTTGCCATAAGACAAAAGTGATAACTAAGTGGCTCGGGGAACAAACATCAAAATTTTGGGTCCATGGCCAGGAAACATCCCAGACCTTTATCCCAATGAGAACTTGCGGTCAATCCTCAAGAGGCGGGTGGACAAACAAAACCCCACAAATTCTGACAAACTCCAAGCATTGATTAGGCAAGAATGGGCGGCCATCAGTCAGTATGTGGCCCAGAATTTGATTGACAGCATGCCAGGGCGAATTGCAGAGGTCTTGAAAAAGAAGGATCAACACTGCAAATATTGACTCTTTGCATAAACTTAATGTAATTGTCAATAAAAGCCTTTGACACTTATGAAATGCTTGTAATGTTACTTCAGTATACCATAGTAACATCTGACAATAAGGTCTAAAAACACTGAAGCAGCAAACTTTGTGAAAACCAATACTTGTGTCATTCACAAAACTTTTGGCCACGACTGTAAAATGATTTATTTAAAAAAATGCTGAATAATAAAAGTAAGATGCAGACAAGAAAAAGACTGTTTCCTGCTGCCCTGTACACAATATGGGCCTGATTCTGAGGCAGATGCTGCATAGATTCGGACTGTAGGGTGCCATTCTAGGCACCCTTTAGAAATTTTGTAAAGTGTCAGCGCTCAGAGGGCTAACGGTCAATTCTTAGCAACCATCCAAGATTATAATTAATGATGCTGGTTGCTATTTCTTTGGGTGGGTTTTATAAAGTAGTCTCGAAGTTATGTACCCAATATATACTATGGGGTAATGTTAATGTTACACTAACAACGTTCAATGGGAAAAGTCAATCATCTAGTGGTAAGTCACAGGTCGGCAACATCTTGTTGCAGAGAAATTCATCTGTATGACACGTGTCGGTGGTAATGTTAGTCTAAAATGGTTGCAGATATAATCCTCCCCTCTCCAGCTGGTCACTGCGCCAGAAAAAGTTTCCACTCCGCCTCGGAATTTACACCAAAAAACAGAATAACATACAAACCAGGGTGTCAGGTATGATGGACACTATTGTGCAGAAACGGTGGGTAAGATATGCAGACTTACCCAGGGTCCGACGTGTTCTTGCTGGTCCACCTGACATCCTCCTCTGGCTTGAGTGATGCGTGTTTGAGGTGCGGGCGGGGTGTGGGGGGAGATGGGAGATAAACGGAGGACTCTCTAGTCCAGATCTAAAAGATAGCACTAAGTTTTGGATAAATGAAAGTTCCGTTTATTATCTGTCCACATGCCAGACTTGGCCTCTGTGGTAACAGATGATGTAAATTTGCTGGTATACAGCCAAATACATGTGCCACAAGTGGTGGCATAAACATACAGACAATGGTACAGATCAATGGGTTGTGTTAGCAAATATGACCCAACGCGTTTCATCCCATTTATGGGACTTTTTCAAGGGTAGGTGAATGGTGGACTGCAGTGTGGTAGCTTAAATACCTGATGTCCTGTACTTCATTGTGCCCCTCCCGTTTCTTCCGGTTTTCGCGCTTCGTTTGCGCGCTCTGCTGTAGCCGCTAGAGCTAGCTCCGATGTCCTGTGTATTTGAGCGACTGCGCATGCTCTATGGGCTTCACGCGGACCTTGTTCATTATTCTATTCTGCCCCTATTTTCTTCAATAGTGATGGCTTAAACCTGGTCTCCGGGTGAGGGGAGTGTGAGGGATTAGTCTCTCTTATGCGGGCGGCCATTTTTGGGTAGTTATTTGCAATGTAATCTCTACTGTTTAGCCTCTCTGTGTGTTAGAGAACGTTGTCAATCAGAAACCCTGCTGAATGTTATTCAGTGCTTAATGGTGATTGCTTGCTCTTATACAATACTTCTATAAGTCATGCATCTATGATTGGCATTTTATTTAAAAAATATACATATTGGTGTATTCGTTGGTGGTTCTGTTTTCTGAGATGGCTATGGATCATTGCTAATATGATCATATATTTTACTTGTATCCCCATATACATCATACCTGACACCCTTGTTTGTATGTTATTCTGTTTTTTGGTGTAAATTCCGAGGCGGAGTGGAAGCTTTTTCTGGCGCAGTGACCAGCTGGAGAGGGGAGGATTATATCTGCAACCATTTTAGACTAACATTACCACCGACACGTGTCATACAGATGAATTTCTCTGCCACAAGATGTTGCCGACCTGTGACTTACCACTAGATGATTGACTTTTCCCATTGAACGTTGTTAGTGTAACATTAACATTACCCCATAGTATATATTGGGTACATAACTTCGAGACTACTTTATAAAACCCACCCAAAGAAATAGCAACCAGCATCATTAATTATAATCTTGGATGGTTGCTAAGAATTGACAGTTAGCCCTCTGAGCGCTAACACTTTACTAAATTTCTGCTATTACGATAGGAGGTTGGGATACCCTCCGTGTGCCCAGCAGCTAGAGGCTATTTTTGTGCAACACAACCTTGAGCGCAAACCTCCCTTAAACTTTTGATTCTAGGCACCCTGCTTGCCAGATGAGGCTAGTAGAAAAAAGCTCAGAGGGCCAGACCAAATGATTCCGCGGGCCTTATACGGCTCCTGGGCCTGAGGTTCCTCTTCCCTGGTATACATAGACAGATTCTTGCATTAGCATGAGGAAGTATATAGGCTGCCATGGCCAAACAGAAGAAGTAGATTATGTTGGACTCACAGTCAGGCCCCATGGCTGTAGCGGTGTCTTGTGGTCTCTACAGAATATACACAGCACCCAATAGTCCCATGTGCAATTTTTTTTTTTACCCATACATCGAAAAGTGTGTGACCTGGTTGGGTAGGGGTTGGGACATGGTATAGTATGGTATAGAGAAAGTACAGCCCTACCGTTTGTCAGGTTTTGGGTGCTTCACGTCTTCAATTTCATTTGTCATGTTCAAAGCCCGATGGATTTTCTGTAAGTAACAAAATCAATTTTAAACATAAACAACGGAAAATATTGTGGCTTTGGCTGAAGGAAAAAAGATGAAGAATGGGTGAGAGCAGAAAGCACAGATAAAAAATACACACAGTATGGGTGAGATGTATTAAGTTTTGGGGAGAGATAAAGTGGAGAGAGATAAACTAGCAACCAATCAGCTCCTAACTGCCATGTTACAGGTTGTGTTTGAAAAATGACAGTTAGGAGCTGATTTGTTGGTACTTTATCTCTCTCCAAGGTTTAGTACATAGACCCTAAGGGAACAGCACAGCAAGGCAGTTTTAACAGACAACTATTAGTGACATATCATTATTATAAGGGTTACTATGAGTCCCTCCAATCCTTTGGTACTGAATTGTGAACACCCAATCTGCTGGCAATTAGTATCAATGGGTCGCAGTTTGTAAAACCCTAAATTGCAAGTTGCTTAGGGCAAACCGCCTGGTAAAACTGGATGTAAAAAGTACTGGATGTACACTATTCATTAAAATAAATGTAGAAATAAAAATAAAAAATCTTACCCATCTGTAACAGTACATACTCATCAATGGGTCTGGTTCTCTATGTGCGGGGCCCTGCACATTAAGATGCATGACCCAATGCTAGGACCCTCCTGTATGGATTCCCTGGCAAGTGCTGTATTTTTTATTTTTTTGCAAAAACTTGGGAATGGCCAGACCCACCGTGGTGTGTATATTTAGGCACACCCACAATGATGCAGCCACGCAGGTCCTTGACCAGATCCGGACTCCCAAATTTTAGCTGGTCTGTATTTAGTTATTAGAATTAAAATAGAATTGTCCCTGCGCTTATTTAATAATATTGTGAGATGGCAGAAATTAATAGTCAGGACTCAGTATTTACTGAAATACACATTATTTAATGAAAATCACACATGTATAAAAAAAATGTTGCATATTATTTCATTCTGACTAAAAACCAGTTGATAAAAATCAAAATTAATGAGTGTTTCAATAATAAAATTCTCAGATTTCCAAAAATCAATAAAATTGCATCCGCTATATAGAATATATAAAAAACACCAATTAATATAAACCCGGATTTATGGGTGTTTCAATAATCAATGTCCACGGACTTCCTGAGAACAGTAGTGCTTAATGGCTATAATGCAGGTATTTAATTTGTGTCCAAAGATTTTCCACTTTACAGTTTAATGACACCACTGTTTATCACAGATATAATGATATCTTTTCGCACTTATCTGCTAGATCAAATAGCGAATAGTTACCCAGTCACTTCAGCTCAAGACTTTTCACACACAGGGGGGTCCTTATAGATCCTGTGCTCAAGACCTCTATCCCCCTGGAGAGTCTCTCCGGATTACAGCTGTCTGTTATATGAATAGTCAGCGCTGACTCAAATCAGATTGTGCCTGCGGGCAACACTTGTAGCTGGCTGTCACTGCTGTTCAGTGGGGAAGAGCACACAGAGTCCGGAGCACAAGAGATTGGGTAACTATCTGCTATTTGATTCAGCAGACAAGTGCCAAAAGGTATCATTATATCTGTGATAAACAGCAGTGTAATTAAACTGTTCAAGCAGGACTATTATATTTGGCTAGAAGTGGAAAATCTATGGACACAAGTTAAATAACTGCATTATAGCCATTAAGCACTACTGTTCTCAGGAAGTCCATGGACACTGATTTTTGAAACATTTATCAATCCAGGTTTATATTAATTGGTGTTTATTATATACAGATACTCCTCAGTTAACAACCTACTCATTTAACAACTGCTGGGACTTACGATCAGCGCTCTGACTAGCTGGTTATGCGAAGTAAAACACAGTTACAGTATCAAGTTTGAGTTTCCTTTAGACCTTTTCTTTATTCAGAATAAATAAAAATGATTACCTGTATTAAGTATATATGGCTCCTCGTTTAGTGACCAATTTGTTTAACGACCTAGTCGTAGGAACGGAACTCGGTCATTAAGTGAGGAATGTCTGTATTATATATAAAGGATGCAATATTATTGATTTTTGGAAGTCCGTGAATATTTATTATTGAAACACTCATTCATTTTGATTTGTATCACCTGTTTTTTAGGAGGAATTAAATAATATGCAATTGAAGTGCAAATTTTTTTTTATACATGTGTGATTTGCATTAAATAATACGTGTTTTTGAGTAAGTACCGAGTCCTGAGTATTAATTTCTGCCATCTCACAATATTACTAAATAAGTGCAGGGACAATTCTATTTTCATTCTAGTTCTCTAAGGTGCATACACACGTAACGATTTTGTAACCAACGATTATCTGTCAGATTATCTGTCAGATTTTCCCTTGAAAAGTGAATGATTTTTGAAGTGTAATGAATGATTTTTACAATGATGAACGAAAAATGTTCCTTCCCTTAATGAAAATCGTTATGTTGGACAGTCTGAAATGAACTACAAACAAGAGCGCGCTTGAACGATTTTCATTCATCGTTATAACTCAGAAACTGAATGATTTTTTGAAAGATTAAATTATTTTTTTTCGTTCAAAAAATCGTTACGTGTGTACGCACCTTTAGTGTTTCAGCAATCACAAGCTTATATTAAGTCCCCTGCTGCTATTTTTTATTAATATACCTAATTAGGAAAAATCCTTAATTGTGTATACTCTAATTTTTCTAAATAGCGCTGAAGGCTTTGTCTTGTTTTTTGTATTTAGTTATGCTGAAACCATGCTCCAAGAAGAACATCATTAGTGTAAAATAAGTAGAAATGTAACTATTATAAATGTCAAAATATATTGTTTAAAACAAAAGTGTATTCCTTTGTGTACATCACACCAGTTTTCACATATTCAATGAGGTAGAATAATTGGATCATTTTTAAAATTTAAAAATCACTTTTTTTAATTTGAAAATTTGTCACATATCCTGATTTAAAGGTAATCAGGAATATACAGGCTGATACAAACATACTTGTCTACAAAGCGGTGATTATATGTTGCATTCAGGGGCGCCGATAGGGGGTGGGAGCGGGTACAGATTACCCGGGCCCGGGCTTCCTGGGGGGCCCGGCGGGGGCCCGGGTCCGACACCGCCCCCCCCTCCCTCACAGCAGCCCAGCACACAACGTGTGCTGAGCTGCAGTTGGAGACTGTTCGTGGCTGCTGAGCAGCAGCCACAGCAGTCTCCTATGCCTGTGCGGGGGAGGGATCACACTGATCGCGCCCCCCTGGCTTTGCGCCGGGCTGAGGGGGCTCAGAGCGCCCCCTATTACCACGCCCCCTATTACCGGGGCCCGCCTTCGCTCTTGGCGGCCCTGGTTGCATTATATACAGTACTACATATGTAAATACTATGCCCACACCCCAATTGTTTTTCTATGGGGTTTGTGTGTTATGCATCAAGTCATTAGAATACATATACTGTATAATACCTGCAGGCATTTTTTCTGCAACATTTTTATCAATGAATGTTACGTGTAATATTACATGTGAAGATGGGTTCGGTATATTATGTTGATATTGAATATGTCGAAATGTCCATAATATCGCCATTGACCATGTCAAAATCAGCATGTCGACACTGATGAAATGCTGACATGATGAGAATGTGAGTCTAACCCTAATGGTAAGCATAACCCTAACTCTAATGCAATATTGATATTTTATATGTCGACATTCTCCCCATGTCAGCATTCATTCAGGTGTCGACTTTTATGATGCTGACATTTTAACCATGTTAACATCATAACTGTCAACATTCAAGTGTTGACATTATGAATGTCAACACTGTTAATGTCAAGTTCATGACTGCAACGTGTAAATACAAGAAAAATAATGAAACATTTTTAATTGTTAGCAGGACTATTATTCTGGGGGTGGAGCTATAGAAAAACAAATTTCTATATAGGCTTGTCGACAATCTGGCTGCCTCTTCAGGGAGGAGGCAGTCAACTTGGCACAGCGGGGTAGACGTGATGCTGATATTACCGGCATTGTGTAGCTGGGGCGCAAATCGCATCATCGGCTCCCCCCAGACTGGCCACTGGTGTAAGGAGGGAGCAGACACCGGCGGGGGGTTTGGGCGGGTGGTGCCGACCGGTAGACTTTCCCACTCTTCCGGGGGGCCAGGAGCGACACCCGATTTTCAGGAGGCTCCTGGGAATTTTGGGAGAGTAGGCGAGTATGTTTATATATATATATATTATATATATATATTAATATATATTATATATACACATATATATCGTATTTAGAAAAGAAGGCACCCAAAAGGGACTTTAAGATAAAATTTCAGGAACTGAGTTCCTGCTGAAAAATAGCACTGATTGTTAGTCTTACCATGAAAGGGTCTAAACAATGATGTGTCTTATTCACGGGTGGTTTGTGTTTGTGGCTCAGGGTGCTGTTTTTCCTTTTACAAGACAAAAAGTGGTCTCCAGGCCCCCACTAAACAGGGAACACAGCGATAAAACTGCCCTCCCATATATCTCATTTACAGTAGATATCCACAAAATGACGATTTGTTTTTGGATATGGGCGTGAAAGTAAGCGTAACCTGAATTTAGGAATGCCCTCAATCTGCCCTGTTCAAAGCATTTAGTTTATTTGTCCAAAAACAAGCAATATTTTGAATTCAACAAATCCTTTCTCAAACAATATTTTTCTATGCATTTAATTCTGGAGTGCTTTTTTTCTGTAGATGTCTATTATTTTTTTTTCTGATTACTTGACTCACTCTTAAGATGTATATAAAAGGTAGGTGGCGCTGTGTGTCTGGAAATATATTTTCCCAGCATTACAGGCCTCACATAGGGAGGGCGTCAGTTTTGTGTCTGTGCACTTGTTGTGTAAAGGCCCCCGTACATCAGCAATTGATTGCAGCAATTGTGCAATCTGCAATCGATTGTGTATCAAAAATCTTTCCCTTTTTCAATCGATTGCAGATTAAAGAATTGCCACAATCGATTGAAAAAGGGAAAGATTTTTATACACAATCGATTGCAAAGTGCATGATTGCTGCAATCAGTTGCTGATGTATGGGGGCCTTTAGGTAGCCATGTAGTGAGCATATCCTTGTAAGAAAGGACAGATGAGTGATAGTAATGGTTTCTTAACAAAATTCCATAAAAAACTACAAATTAGCAGCAAATTAAAAGATACTTCAACATTTTTTCTCTGACTAAAAAAACACATTTTTATTTTATTTAAAAGTCAAACTGAATAAAAAAAAAAGTTATAGTTTGGGCTGTTTAATATTATTATTGTCATTGATGATGATTATTATTATTGTAATTTGATTATAATCCCATACATGTTTGTTTATATCCAGAGTATCAAGTCCATCTCTGTCTATATCTGCAGCTAGCCTTTATTTATTTATACTAATGTGCAGGACCGGTGACAAGGTGTACAATGGGACACTATACTCTATATTCTGAGTGGCCCATATCATTTAGGGACCTGCTAATACTGTTCAGGAGAGGGGCCAGCTGGGCCGAGGGCATCCCAGATGGTCCAATATTTGACCAGACCAGGTTATAACACTGCCTGTATTGCTATACTAGTAAGAATGATGAAGACATTAAGGGAGCCTTGTTAACGAGGCTACCAGCTGCCTATGTAGTCAACATCCTGCTCCAGACAACCTGTTTTTTTTCTTTGTGGTGCATCACATTATGTCACGACTTTGCGCCACTGACGGGAAGAAGAATCTTTAAAAGAATCAGGTGGCCAGAAGACAAAGGTGGCAAGAGGGGGTTGGAGCAAACTAGGGGGTATGGGGCCACAAAGAACCAGAGTAATAAAGCTGGAGAGACACAGGGGAGTGGTACTTGAGAGAACATTGATCGCTGGCTCTGGTGATAGACAGGGGAGATAAGGCACTGGAAACAGGGTGTAGTATGAAGCTAGAGAGACTTGTCGAATGGCACTAGAGACACAAAGGAGATGGGGAATGGGTCTGGAGAGAGACAGGGGTGATCGGGCTGGAGAGAAAGACAAAGGGGATGGGGCTGGAAAGACACAGGGATGGTGCTGGAAAGACACAGGGGTGGTGGTGCAGGAGAGAAACAGGGGGGATTGTTCTGGAGAGACAAAGGAGGATGAGGTTGGCGAGACATGGGGATTGAGGCTATAGAGACATGGGGATAGCACTGGAGAGACATGGGGAGGGTGGTGCTGAAGACAATATAGAGGAATGGTGCTGGAGAGACAAAGAGGAGAGTGGTGCTGGAGAGATACAGGGAATGGATTTGGAGAGACATAGGGGATGGCACTGAAGAAAACATAGATGCATGGTGCTGGAGAGTTATGGGAGATGAGGCTGGAGAGAACATGGAGGATGATGCTGAAGAGACACAAGGAGGATGTGTTGGAGAGAACATGGAGGGATTGGATAGACATAGGGAAGATGCTGGAGAGACATTGGGAATGGCACTGGAGAGACATAAGGGGTACCAAGGGACACAGGTGGGATTGTGCTATAGGAGTTATGGAACTAGAGAAACATAGAGGGGATGATGCTGGAGAGACAGGGAGGAAAAGGCTGGAGAAACCTGGAATGAAGTTGGAGAGACATAGGGAGGGTGGTGCTGGAGTCAAACAGTGGGGATGGTACTGGAGAGACAGCTGGGATAAGGCTGAAGAGAACATGTAGGGAAGGTTATAGAGAGACATGGAAGATGGAGCTGGAGATAACATGGAAGGATGGTCCTGGAGAGACACAGGGGGAGGGGCTAGAGAGACAAAGGGAGGATGGTGCTGGAGAGAACATGGGGAGATGTGGCTGGAGAGATCATGGATGGGATTGGACAGAACAGGGGTGGGGTGAGGATGATTAGCCACAGGGGGTGTGAGGCTGGAGATACACAGGAGAATTGCATTGTAGAGACACGCGATTGCAAAAAAAAGACAGGGTGTGCTGGAGATTGTTATAGGGGATGGTGCTGGAGAGACAGGAGGTTGGTATTGTAGAAACAGATTGGGGATAGTAGAAGAGAGAACATAGAGAGATGGGGCTGGAGAGAACAGATGAATGTGGTTTGTAGAGAATATGGAGGGATTGTGCTCAAGAGACACAGATAAGAAGAAGAAGAAGAAGAAGGAAGAAGAAGAAGAAGAAGAAGACCAAATTAGTAAAATATAGTTTAATACAAAATTGTTTAATTAGGGATGTTCACAGTTGCACTGACCCAAAATGTCTGTTACTATGTGTCGAGCCCCATGCAATTGAAGGATTTGACCTGCCATAAATTGTGATGGCAGATACAAAACTACCAGAGTGACAGATCCAAGGCTACCACAGCAATTCAATAGTGCTCCTCTGTGGACACATCTGCTCTGAAAAGCAGCTGGGGACTGCTACTTTTGCTGCTACTGTAATTAGTAGCGCAAAAGTTTACACAGTGGGAGTTTGACCTGGCATTATTACTGCACATGCGTGAACTGAGGTCATGCATGTGTATGGACAGAGGCTGAGAGATCCAAATGGATACCTTATCGCAACCTGAACCTCTTTACCTTAGCAAAGATCCGGGCTCCGGGAAGTAATGCCATCTGAAGTCAGATAACGCATTCACTACGACATATTTCACTTTCAGAACTTGAGGAATTTAGGTTCCCATACTATTATTTGGGGTGGCGAGGTACAAAGTGTCTGTGCTGTGGGAGGAGATATTGAATGGGTAGTTATTAAAGACATGTGGAATATACTGTTTCCATATGTATATTGGACTATTCAGCTTGATGAATAGGTCCCTAAGTAGTATCTTGGTGAATCTTGGATGTATGATGATGACATTAGCTATATTCCTACGCAAACAGGCAACTTCCGTAACACAAATGTATCAGACCCCGAGATTTCTGTTGCCGGGCCAGCTGGAATAAGCATCGTACTTACCTAGTTGTTTTTTTACTTCCCTCAAGGAGAGTTCCAGAAGGAGATATAGGGGCATATTAAATTTGAGGCGAAAAGTCAGAGGTCGGACTTTTCACCATCATCGCCGTTTTTGCAGGGCATAAAGTATCGGGTGTGTGCCCGCTTATCCCCGTATTCAGTTAGGAATTGGCGAAAACAGGATCCTGCGGAAAGGTAAGTATCGAAAAGTCCTGTCACTTTTGGGGAAATCAGCATGTCACCCCCCCAAAA
Source organism: Taudactylus pleione (assembly GCA_031769625.1). Lineage (NCBI taxonomy): Eukaryota > Metazoa > Chordata > Amphibia > Anura > Myobatrachidae > Taudactylus > Taudactylus pleione. The sequence continues at coordinate 6,017,029 of JAUIMM010000043.1, read as the reverse complement.
GATGGTCTGACATGAGGGATCACTATGGGTACCACCGATTTGGCCTGCTGAAGGTAATTGGGGTTTTTAAACAGCCACAAGTGTGTCCTCTGGCTATGGCATTATCCCCCTGCTAGTAAAAACCCAATGCTGGTTCTAAAAATACGGGTGACCCCTATCAATATTTTCCCCGTAGTTTTAGACCAGGGCCAGCTCCAAGAGCCCGGTGCTGGTTCACTAATTACAAGGGACCCCTACACATTTAGGGCCTGATTCAGACCCACTCGGGAGCGGCTGTCCGCTCGCAAGTGGGTCGATGTTCTGGACTGAGCATGCGCACGACGGAGGGAGCTCCGTCGTGCGCATGCGCCAGACGCGACGAGCGAAGGAAAGTCCTTCGCTCGTTGTGTCTGATCAAAGGGGGCGTGTTGATTGACAGCACGCCCCCTTTGGTAGGCGTGACGGGGCGTGCCTCCCTGACGGGGGCGTTCCCACGGGAACGCCTCCCGTCAGAAGCCGGCCCACTGACATCACTAGTGACGTCAGTGGGAGTGATTTTGGCTCTGATAGAGCCAAAATCACTCCGGAGCTTGCGGCCATCAAACTGCACGCTCGTATAGCCTGTGGGTGGTGACCCACAGCTATACGAGCGTCCTGGAGGACGCTCCATTTTCATGGAGGCCGGCCCTCATTCAGAGCGTGCGCTCTGCTCAGAGCGTACGGCTCTGAATGAGGGCCTTAGTTCCCTGTAATTTTTGAACCATGGCCGGCTCAAAGAGCCTGAAGCTGGTTATGCTGGGGGGGGGACCCTACGCATTTTTTTCTATCTGATTCTGTCAAACATAATTCTTAGTAATTTCAGTGTTTGATTTGAAAAACTCTCACAAATTCCAGCGATGCCAGTCATGTTTAAACTCTGCAAAAATACAATTCTTAGTAAATTTACCCTTATGACTCTAGTACAGCATACTTACAATTATGCAAAATAATGTCACTTGACTTGCTGCCCATTTGGACAACAAAAAAGTTGTGCAGACAAAAATGTACAGTTAAAAAGAATAGGACAAAAACAAACTGTAAAAACCTAATAGATACACAGGTATGATCAGATTTGGATCATCATTTCTAATTGCAGTAACATTATACTGACACATTTACATGATGGGTGCAAATAAATGTGTCCCAAAGAGAAGAAAATTAGTTGTGTTTCAACTTCAAATTTTCCAAATGTTAGTGACATAAAAAAGCGGACATAATGCCTGATTCATTATCGATCGCAACTGCGATTATGCACACAGACCGCCAATTGTTGCGTAATGCGCATGCATCGCAATGCACAAGAGCAAAGGCTCCACTGCGATCACACTGCAGTAACTACGCAGACCCATCGCAGAGGGATTGACAGGAAGGGACCGTTTGGGGGTGGGAATGGGAGGGGGGTATGGCAAAACGCAGGCGTGTCAGTGCGTTTGAACACCGTTACAGGAGTATGCACTTCGATGGCATGCGCAGCTTGAGCTTTCACTGCGTTCGATGAGGTTAGTAAATTCTGAGTAAGGTCACCCCTGTTGTAATTGTGCGTCAGGCTCCGATGGTCCTCGATGTTACCGATGGTTTTGCAGACTTGCAATGTATTACGGATGTGAGTAGGGGGAAGTGGGTGTCCTTATGTTATGCTGCAACGGCATTGCGATTGCAAACATTAGCATATTTTTGCAGTGGGTCTGCGTGTGTAATCGCAGCTGCGATCGCAATAGCGATCTGTAATGAATCCGGCCCATGGTTTGAAGTAGAGATGAGCGGTTCGGATTCTGTGGAATCCGAACCGCTCCGAACATTGGGGATCCGAGTCCACCCGAACCCTGTTCGGGTGTTCACCGCCTGACTCGGATCCCCGTCTGGGGCCGAACGGCGGTCGCCTCATGTCGGATTCTCACTAGAGAATCCGACATCAGGGCTCCTATTGTGTAGGGCAGAGCGCTGTGATAGCGGTCTGCCCTACACAGACACAAACACACAGCCGCCAGCGGCAGCTGTGTGTTTGTTACAGCAGCCAATGAGAGTCACACAGACTCTCATTGGCTGCTGCACGGAGGGAGCCGGCTGGAGCTCACACATGAGCTCCGTCTTCCGGCTCCCTCCTCAGCATGTGACAGCAGAGCGGACGGCGCGGGAGCGGGGATACAGGTAAGTTTTTTTTTTTACTTGTGTAAGAGCCGGGGGCGCTACTGGAGGGGGTCTGCTACTGGGGGTGCTGGGGGGCCATACTACTGGGGGGGCTATACTACTGGGGGGGCTATACTACTGGGGGGGGTCTGCTACTGGGGGGGCATACTACTGAGGGGCCTGCTACTGGGGGGGCCATACTACTGAGGGACCTGCTCCTGGGGGGGCCATACTACTGGGGGGTCTGCTACTGGGGGTGCGGGGGGCCATACTACTGGGGGGGCCTACTACTGGGGGGGCTATACTACTGGGGGGCTGCTACTGGGGGGGTCTGCTACTGGGGGGGCCATACTACTGGGGGGGCCTGCTACTGGGGGGGCCATACTACTGGGGGGGCATACTACTGGGGGGGGCATACTACTGGGGGGGCTGCTACTGGGGCAGCCTACTACTGGGGGGGGGCTGCTACTGGGGCAGCCTACTAATGGGGGGGCCTACTACTGGGGGGGAATACTACTGGGGGGGCATACTAGAGGGGGGCTACTACTGGGGCAGCCTACTACTGGGGGGGCCTGCTACTGGGGCAGCCTACTGCTGGGGGGGCCATACTACTGGGGGGGCCATACTACAGGGGGGGCATGCTAATGGGGGGCATGCTAATGGGGGGCATACTACTGGGGGGGCCTGCTAATGGGGGGCATACTACTGGGGGGCATTCTACTGGGGGCACTGCATAGGGGACCCTACTACTAAGGGGACTGCATAGGGGGCACCACTGCTGGGGGCATTGTGTAAGGGACACCACTACTGTGGGCATTGTGTAAAAGGGTCACTACTGTGGGCATTGTGTAAAAGGGTCACTACTGTGTGTCGTAACATAAATAAGAGACACTACTTTATGTTGTAATGTGAATCAGACCCTATGTGCGGTGTAATGTGAATAAGATTGTGCACTGTGACTCCTTGGGCCGTAGCCCACTATGTAAACAAGTACTGTGACTCTGCTGGCCGTACCCCATTGGGTGGGTGCACAACTTTTCATTTCTGCCACTGCTGTGTGGCAATGTGTCATAGATGTGCTTTATACTGTGGTGTCTGTGTCGTTGTGCCGCTGCTTTGTCGCTTAGTAACCAGTCAGCTCACTGCAACCTTTGGCCAATAATGTTGAAAACAATATTATAAGCTGTGATATGGTCTAAATTGACTGGAAATTAATGTTATTGAGGTTAATAATACTCTAGGAAGAAAAAAAAGACCAATTTATGTGATTTTAGCTTTTTTTTTCAATTTTTGTAAAAAAATCCAAATCCAAATCCAAAGCCAGTCACCGCAGTTTGGCAAATCCAAATCCAAAGCCGGACGACGAATTAGAACCAAATCCAAATCCGGCAAAAATGGTCCGGCGCACATCCCTAGTTTGAAGTATGCTTTATGCTGCGTGAGTAAATTAAAAAATTATAGAATAGTTCTTAAAATAGCGATCATCTCTGTACTTCTTAGTTTTGTTTCAAAATACATTTAAATTATATATTATTCTTACAGATATCCTTTTGAAGAGTACATTTCATGAACAGAATATATGATAGTAAGGAAGTGTTAGGTCCGTGTGTGTATACTGCTATATTGCAATCTTTGGCCCTCATTCAGAGCCGTACGCTCTGAGCAGAGCGCACGCTCTGCATGAGGGCCGGGCTCCATTTTCATGGAGCGTCCTCCTGGACGCTCGTATAGCTGTGGGTCACCACCCACAGGCTATACGAGCGTGCATTTTGATGGCCGCGATGGTCGTGACCATCGCGACCATCGAAATTGCGAGCTGGAGCCTGCGGTTGAGGTTTTCAACCGCAAGCTCCGGAGTGATTTTGGCTCTATCAGAGCCAAAATCACTCCCACTGACATCACTAGTGATGTCAGTGGGCCGGCTTCTGACGGGAGGCGTTCCCGTGGGAACGCCCCCGTCAGGGAGGCACGCCCCCGGCACGCCCACCAAAGGGGGCGTGCTGTCAATCAACATTGACAGCACGCCCCCTTTGATCGGACACAACGAGCGAAGGAAAGTCCTTCGCTCGTCGTGTCTGGCGCATGCGCACGACGGAGCTCCCTCCGTCGTGCGCATGCTCAGTGCAGACCATCGACCCACTTGCGAGCGGACAGCCGCTCGCGAGTGGGTCTGAATCAGGCCCTTTGTTTTTACTAGAGATGAGTGGTTCGGTTTTACTAAAAACCTGTACTTTGGGGTTCTGAGACATACCGAGTCTCAGCTCGGATTACTTTGGGGTTCTGAGACATACTGAGTCAGCTTAGAATACTTTGGGGTTCTGAGACATACAGAGTCTCAGCTCAGATTACTTTGGGGTTCTGAGACATACAGAGTCTCAGCTCGGATTACTTTGGGGTTCTGAGACATACCGAGTCTCAGCTCGGATTACTTTGGGGTTCTGAGACATACCGAGTCTCAGCTCGGATTACTTTGGGGTTATGAGACATTCCGAGTCTCAGGTCGGATTACTTTGGGGTTCTGAGACATACCGAGTCTCAGCTCAGATTACTTTGGGGTTCTGAGACATACAGAGTCTCAGCTCAGATTACTTTGGGGTTCTGAGACATACCGAGTCTCAGCTCGGATTACTTTGGGGTTCTGAGACATACCTGGTCTCAGCTCGGATTACTTTGGGGTTCTGAGATATTCCGAGTCTCAGCTCGGATTACTTTGGGGTTCTGAGACACTCCGAGTCTCAGTTCGGATTACTTTGGGGTTCTGAGACACACCGAGTCTCAGCTCAGATTACTTTGGGGTTCTGAGTCATACCGAGTCTCAGCTCGGATTACTTTGGGGTTCTGAGTCCTGACTCGGGTCTTCTCACAAGTTTGGAACTCAATCTAAAAAACAGATTTTGCATATTTTGAATTGCATTCATGTTGTTCCCTCCTGATTTCAGGTGCTGTGAGGTGGTCAAAATTGATTGGAACTAAATGTTATTGATGTTAATAATAATTAATACTATAGGAACACAAACAGGTCCAAAATACATGATTTTAGCTGTTTTTATAATTTAAAAAAACAAAAAACAAAACCGAACCAAAGCATTTGAGGGTGGTTTTGCCAAAACCAAAACATGATGATGATTTAGAACCAAAAGGCCTGCACACATTTTTACAGCTTTTTAATGCAGATATTTATCTCCACACATAATTTTTATATAATAATATATAATAAATGCAAAAGTAATGTTTTATTAAATGCCTCTCCTTAGAAATAAAAACTTACCTGACTAGTATGTAACCAGTATTTGAATCTACGGCGTCTCCTGATGCGAGGCAAAACTAAATAGTAGACAACTCTTTCAACCAATGAGGTGAGAATCGAGCCACAGAAACCAATACAGAGGAGGACAAACAGCCCTGAAAAATGGTAAATTCCCATCTGCAGTGTCTGTAGGACATAAACAGAAGAATATCATAAGCATTATTCACACTATATCACACTCATAGACAAATAAGCTCTCTTATTTGTTATTCTGTATTTTTCTCAAACTCGGTCCTCAGGACCCCAAACAGTGCATGTTTTCCAGGTCCCCTCTAAGAATCAAAAGTGATATATTTATCTCCACCTGTGGATCTTTTAAAATGTGTCAGTGAGTAATGACTGCACCTGTGCACCTGCTGGGTGACCTAGAAAATGTGACTTGTGTGGGGTCCAGAGGACCGAGTTTGAGAACCACTGACTTAGGCTGGCCACACACTAGACCAACTTTCATCCAACCATCCAACTAATTGATTGGTTGGAATGAAAATCTGGTAAGGTATGGGAGTAAATGATGATCAGCAATTTGCTCCTAAATGCCCTAAAACAGATGAAAATAGTCGTTCAGACACGTTTGTTAAATGTTTGATCTAAACAATTTGCAAATTGCTGATTGTCATTTGCTTTCAAACCTTACCAGATTTTCATTCCAACCAATAAACTAGTTGGCTGGTTGGACAGATAATCTTTAGATGTGTGGCCAGCTTCAGAATAAAAACAGTAACATCACTTTTAATTAAAACAACTAAGGGCCTGATCGGAGATGTATGCTAAAGCTGCCGCTACTGCATCTGTGTATGCAGCTGCTATGCGAAATATGCAAATGACGCTGCTGCCAGGATATGTATTGAAACACCCACCTACGGCTTTGCAAGTCCATCTGCGTACAAAGATGCAGCACCAGTCGCAGATCCTTCGATTATCACAGTTCTGAGTAACCCTATGGCTACTCAGAATGGCTGCGGGAACTGAGACGATGGAGCCACTCTCAGTGTGTACTAGATTGCAGACGCAGACTGTGACACGTCCCCGACACACCTACGTTCTTTGCTGCCACTCCCCCAAATGCTCCCTGCATGTCAATCACACTGCAATTAAAAGTTACTGCGAGCTAATATGGTCATGTACCTTGATGCATGTGTAGTGCGCAGTTTACCGATAATCGCTCAACTGCAGATATATTGACATTGTGTACAAAGGGCCTGATTCAGAGCCGCTCGTAAGCGGCCGCTCGTTCGCTCTGAGCGATGTTCGCACAACTGCGCATGCGTATGGGTCGTAATGCGCATGCGCAAACCAGTCATTGCGGTCGGAAATCGTGCGCTCGCAAAACAGCGAGGGGCTGCTAATTTGATTGACAGAATGTACCATTTGTGGGTGGTAACAGGGGAAGGTGCTTGAAAACGTAGTGGAGATCCGAACGCAGGCGTGCCTAACGGTCAAAAGGGCGTTTAACAGGAGTGCATAATTAGTAAAGGAGCATCATCGGCCACGTCACTTGGTTGTCTTTTAGCCTGAACTGCTCGCAGTGATAGCGGTAAGAAAAACCTACCACAAGCACTGCGAGCAGTTCAGATGCCTTTCAATGTACCCGATTAATCTAATAAATACCGGAGATGACGTGTGATGCGAACGGCAAAGGGGCATCGTTACAAAATAGCGAGCGCATTTTTCGTTCGCTCGCTCAGACATAGAGGCGTCAACAAAACGCAAAGAGCGAGCGCTCAATTTAAATAACCGGCCCCTTTTTTGGAACGACCGTCCGCAAATAGGGTCCGGCTCTGAATCAGGCCCAAAGTGCACAATTTCCAAGTGCCCATCTTCATTTCATAAGCTGCTAAAGTGAAATGACAAAGTCATATTCCATCCTTTCCTTTATGCCCTCCCCATGTTGCATTTCATTCCACACAAAGGGGCATATTCAACTGGGTGCGAGAAAAGCAAAAAACCTGCACCTGCAAGGTTTTTCCTGCAGGTGCTGGTTTTTGCTATTCAATTAGGTGCATTTTTTTTCCTATTTTGCACACCGGGAGGTTATTATACTCGCACCTCCAGTGCAAATGTGATTTTATTCTAAAATCACTATTTTTAGGAAAAATCAGTGGGACGATCTGGGACCCTGGCGTCACCCCTCCTAATGACTAATTAAGCTTTTGGAATCTTTAAATTAGCTTAATCAGTCAGAAATTACTCACCTTCCGAAGTGCTGTCTTCTGCATCCATCATTGGGACCCGGACTCTAGCAGCAGCGGTGAGTATGTCAGTGTGTGTGAGTGTGTATGAGTGAGTATGAGTGAGTGTGTGTGTGCGAAAGTGTGTGTGTGTCTCCCTTTGTCAGTGTGGGCACTGGGAGAACTACATCTCCCAGCAACCCTTGCCCCTCCCACCAGCCCAGGAGCCTCCCAGCAGCCCCCGGGACTCCCAACAGCCCCCTCTCCAGTGAGAAGATAGAGGGGAGGCCACCGGGAACCGCGGACACCACCGAAGACCCCCAGGCAGGTAAGTGCAGAATTTTTTAAATGTTTTTTTTACACGGTGCAGAGTTTTCAGAGCTGAAAACTCCGCGACCACTTTTTAAAATTGGATACCGCGGGTATCGGGAGCACGCATACCCGCGGTATTCCATAATTGGGCGCAAGGTTTTTTACTTCGCTAAACCTCGCGCCCATTTGAATATGCCCCAAGGTTTCCATGGAATGGGGATGACTACATTTAGCTGTGGATTTAACGTTAACATTTATGAATAAAACGTTAACTCCTTAATTTGTACCTCAACGACTAGACCTATTTTCATGCTTTATGTGATGTGTATGTTATTGTTTTACGGCTGTCAAAGCAGCACTGACCTGTCAAGACATGGACTCCACAAGACCTCAGAAGTTGTCCTGTGGCATCTGGCACCAAGACAATAGCAGGAGCCTTTAAGTCCTGTAAGTTGCAAGGTGGGTTTCCATGGCTGTGACTTGCTTTTCCAGCACATCCCACAGATGCTCAATTGTATTGAGATCTGTGGAATTTGGAGCCTTGAACTCTTTGCCATGTTCCTCATACCATTCTTCAACATTTTTTGCAGTGTAGCATTGCATATTATACTGCTGAAAGAGCACACTGCCATCAGGGAATACCATTGCCTTGGTCATAGGTGGTACGTGTCAAAGTAATATTAATGGCAGGACCCAAGTAGAACATTTCCTAGAGCATCACACTACATCTGCTGGCTTGCCTTCTTTCCATAGTGCATCCTGGTGCCATCTCTTCCCCAGGTAAACGATACACATGAACCCATCCGTCCACATGATGTAAAAGAAAACTTGATTTGTCAAACCAACCCAGGTCACCCTTCTTCCATTGATCCATGGTCCAGTTTTGATGCTTACATGCCGATTGTAGGCACTTTGGTTGGTGTATAGGAGTCAGCATGGGCACTCTGACCAGTCTGTGGTCAGAGTGCATACATACTGAAAATCTTATTGGAAAACAGCGCTACAATGGATGTGGGGGTTGCTAACAGATTGTTTGACTGAGCTGCAGGGTCTAATTAGGGTAACCCGTCCCTAGGTAATCGAGCTATACATAAGAAGGAAGATCCGTGCTCAACAGATAAATCAGTACTTTTAGTAGTGATGCAATAGCTACCAAAAAAGTGTGTGTGAGACCAATTCCTATTGTTTATTTTAATAGTACTCCTGATTGATGTATGTTGTTATATATATAATATATATACACATTTCTCTCCAATAGTGCATGCAATTTTTTCTATTTTATTCTATTTTTCCATTTTTTCCATTCGTTTATATATCCGTATAGTTTTATATGAGTGTGTGGGAATACAGATAATTCGCATGCTGTAAAATATTGTGACGTACCACTGATTACCTCTGAGTAACAACATACATCGATCAGGAATACTATTACTCCTAAATATGACCTAGTGTGTTAAAATAAACAAGTACAATAGGAATTGGTCTCACACACACTTTATTGGTAGCTATTGCATCACTACTAAAAGTACTGATTTATCTGTTGAGCGCGGATCTTCCTTCTTATGTATACTGTAGAGTGCATAAATACACTGGGCCAAAAAAATATGTGAATTGTGGTGCACAGTTGTTTGGGGCTGGTGGTGGTTTATCCACACAACATGGTACAGCTTGACCTTCTTAGATTTACTGAACTAGGTAGAAAAAAATAAGCAGTATAAAAACAGGATATAACAGGTGTAACAGTAGTAATGATGCAGCTTTAGGGTACCACTGGGTGATGTAGTGCGCTGGATGTCTTAGTGTTAAATGCACCAGAGGATGGCAGTACTATGCCCCTTAACTATAACAGTGGTAGTATAGTATACTTGTGGTGAGATAGTAGGCCCTGCACAGCTATTAGTGTGGGACAGTCTCAGAGTCTAATCCATTTGGCAAGAACAGCAGGGAAAAAGACGCGCCAATAGCAATGTTGATAGCCTTCTGCAATCTAGAAATGTTCACATAACACATAGTCGTAACTATAGATAGGACAACTGCAAACATTCCACCAGCTTCTCCTGCTCTGCTTCCAAATAATTGACTGATGTTTGGTCTCTTACTAGTCAACACCTTCAATGGTGTCTTGTCTTTTACTGACACTTTAGGTGATCGATTTTTCACGCTCTTTTGAAGAAGCACAGAGAAACGGGCAACATTGAGGACCGTAGACACAGTGGTTGGCCAAGGAAAACTGATCAGATGAAAGACACTTCCCTCTGAAATCGGAAGATGTCCTGTAGTGCCATCAGCTCAGAACTGGTGAGGACCAAGGTACACTCATCTACTGTTCGGAGAAGTCTGGCTAGAAGTGGTCTTAATGGAAGAATTCCGGCCAAAAAGCCATACCTTCGACGTGGAAACAAGGCCAAGCGACTCAACTATGCACGAAAACATAGGACTGATGAGTCAAAATTTTAATATTTGGCTGTAACAGACGGCAGTTTGTTCGCCAAAGGGCTGGAGAGCGGTACAATAAGAAATGTCTGCAGGCAACAGTGAAGCATGGTGGAGGTTCCTTGCAAGCCTACATCCACAGAAGATCTGTGGTTAGTTCTCCAAGATGTTTGGCACAACTTCCCTGCCGAGTTCCTTCAAAAACTGTGTGCAAGTGTACCTAGAAGAATTGATGCTATTTTGAAAGCAAAGGGTGGTCACACCAAATATTGATATGATTTAGATTTATCTTCTGTTCATTCACTTTGCATTTTGTTAATTGATAAAAAAATCTATTAACACTTATTTTGCAGCATTTTTCCATACCTGTCTAATACTTTTGCACGGTACTGTATATGGGGGCCAGGAGGCCAGTGTCCAGACCTGCGGTCAGGCAGGGAAGGAGGACCACAAATCTCTAAGGCTGTTTGTGTGAAGCTGTAGCAGCCAAGCTGCAGGCTGGGTTCATACTTGAAGGAGGCAGGGGGGACCACTAAAGACTGTATGAGGCCAAGAGGCTCTGTCTATACCTGTGAGAGACATGACTGAGAATTTTGAGAGAATGTGTTACATTTGTGGACTAGCTGCCCATAATAGTCAGGGTTCAAGAAGTGAGGTAGTGCCCTGAATGTGGGGCTAGCAGGGGCATAGCTATAATGGATGCAGGGTGTGTGGGGCACACGGGCCCCTGGATCCAGGGGGGCCCACACCACACAGCCTGCACCCATAAAAAACGTACCTCTCTGGAGTCCCACGTCAGCTCTGTGCCTGAAAAATCAGCTGGAAAATGGCCACCGTGGCCATTTTCCCGCCGTCTGCACATGCGCAGTACAGGGAAAATGGCCGCCACGACCATTTTCCCGGTGACCTGTGTATGCACTATAGATTCTGGGCACTCTCTAGTGCCCAGAGTCTATAAGTGTGGAGCTGGCCTTGCACCGCTCAGTGCGCAGACGGATGGAGAGGAGGGGGCCCATGTCGGAGACTGCACATGGGCCCCCTCCTCCCTAGAAACGCCCTTGGGGGTTAAGTTTATTATTTTATCCTGAAATACTGACAGTACCATTTACTTTCATTTAAACCTGAAAAGCCACGTGTGGGTCTGTATTATGCACCTACTCACTGCACCACTGACCACTCTACTGAGCTAATTACCCCAAGTTATTGCAATTCAATGTCAAAATATCTTTAGAACTACAATGGAATCATGTTATGTGGTCAGAGAAGACAAAAATTTAACTTTTTGGCCATGCACACCATCACCATGTTGGGAGATAAAAAGGGACAGCATACAAAGAAAAGCACTAGTTGATACCCACTATCAAATATGGTGGTGAATCAGTGATGCTTTGGGACTGTTTACAGCTAGTGGAACAGAGGTTCTTGTGAAACTCAATGGCATAATGATTTCCACTCTACTGTATACAATGAGATTTTAGGATAAAATCTGCCACCCTCTGTCAGAAAGGCTGAAACTGGCAGGTTGGTGGACCTTTCAGCAAGATAATGACCCCAAACACACATCAAAATCTACACTGAAATAGAAATACATAATCAAAGATTCACAATGGTCCTCTCACTCTTCAGATTTTAACCCATTGAAAACCTGTGGTGAGTATTGAAGAGGGCAGTCCACCAGCAGCCTCTGAAGAATATAAAGTAAAGGGGCCTATCCATTAGATGACTTTTTAAACGATCTGACCAAAACCAGGAGGTTTTGGATGCATCGTTCAGAAAATCGTCCAATGGATAGCTGGCAAGGACCAGCGATGCGCGTGCACGCTGGGTTCTTGCCGACCCCGACTACCTACCGAACATGCTGGTCAACCTGATGACGCTTGTCAGGTTCCACATGTTCGCAGATAAGGAGGTCGGTCTCCTGCACTGATTGACGTCAGTGAACGCCATTCAGTGCAGGCACCGCACCCGGTGACCTGAAGGACTGAACGCTGGACGTTTGGTTTTTCAGGTCACGTAATGGATAGGCCCCTTAACTGGAAAAGTCCCACATGAAGGAGTGGTTCTAGATCCTGCAACAAGTGCTTCAGCCCGTTAAGAATTACAGAAAGCGTCTCTGTGCTATTATTTGCACCAGGGGAGGCATCACTATATAATATGGGTGCAAATATTTTTGGAACCTATGTTTTTTCAAACAACTGTGCTACAAAAGAAAAGCTTTTTTTGGTTCCAAAACACAGTGGGAAAATAAAAACTATGCAGCTTACTACTTATACCTGAAATATCACTTATTGCATATGTGGTTTATTTTATATATTGCTTTTAGCTTATTTCCATGAAGGAACATTTGTAGAGTTGATTATATGTACAATACAATATATACATATACACTATATATATGGGACTTACTAAAACTGAATTCATATCAGTTTCTGTTCATTCACAGCTTGTGGATTTGAAACTTGTTTGATTACATTTTAAATAATTTTTTCAACCAATTTTATTTTTTACACAATCTTTATGAATATAGCTGGGGCCCTTCTCGTAAATAAAACTTATATAACAAATAAAGTAAATCAATATAGAGTTATACAGTATAAGGCCTTCTATAACCACTCCGGTTTCGTAGGTCTACCATTGAAGAAATAAGAAATAATATTGCATTACCTAGAGTGAAAAAGCTTAGATTGATGGCTAATGAACCTGTGTATGGGTGTAAAAGGTATTACCTACAAATCCCGGCAGCGGCTGCCCGGCAAGGGTGAAAATCCAGATCATCAAAAGGTAAGTATCGCTAATCTAATTCTACCCCCTAACCCTCCCTTAGGAGTGCCTAACCCTAACCTCCCTCCCAAGTGCCTAACCCTAAACCCCCCCTAAGTGCCTAAAACTAAACCCCCCTTCCCCGCAGCCTAAACCTACATCTCCCGGGGGGTGCCTAACCCTAACCCTCCCTACCCCTAGCCTAAACCTAACCCTCTCGGGGGGGGTTGCCTGACCCTAAGTCCCCCCGTGTGCCCTAAAACCTAACCCTCCCCCCGTTTGGTATGCCCGGCGTCCGTCTTCCGGCGTATGGATAATGACAGGCGTCGAGTTTTTGACGCCTGTCATTAGTACCACGCCGGGATTAGAGAGTCGGGAAGCCGGCGGTCTGTATTTAGACCGTCGGCTTGCTGACTACATCCCCTGTGTACAGTCCCCAAAGCAAGCTATGGGGACTGCAGAAAACATCTGAAATTGGAGGGATCACAGGCCATATCTGTATTATGTAGGACAAAGCAAGGATAACCCCTTTCTTGAGCAGAACAAGCTCATCACTGTTTAATAAATAGACCCCTACCCAAATTGCTAGACAATACTGTAGTTATTTTGTTTTATTTCTACTACATGTTTTATCTCTGAGTAGCAGGTACATGCAGCCAGGGTAGGCAGAGCCTCCCCTGTCATACTCCCTCCCCTATCATACTCCTATCATGCTCCAGAGTTGTTATATAAGAACTGTGTTTTTATACACGTTTGCCCCCCCAGCCATTGACCTCACCGCACATCACTGGGACTAGTGTACTGAAAGATTACTAATAATTTATGTAGTGGATCAGCTTTATTTGAAAAGACTTTTGTGGTCTGATTACTAAGCCTTGGATGGAGAAAAAGTGAACGGAGATAAAGTACCAGCCAATCAGCACCTAACTGCCATGTTACAGGCTGTGTTGAAAAATTACAGTTAGGAGCTGGTTGGTTGGTACTTTATCTCCATCCAAAGCTTAGTAAATAAATAGACCCCTTTATAACTAAACATATAGCACTGATTAAATTAAAGGTATCCTAATTGTATGTCTAGTAAGCTGGGTGATCTTTAACTAAGAATAACTTACATTAAGCTCACACTAAACTTGGATAGAATTGTATATAGTGTTACCTCGGTCACAGCAAACACCCGTTTCCCACAGGGCACCATTTTGTACCACTTGTCGTGCAGAGTGTCCATGAACCCAGATGATTTGTAGCGGCTGATAAACTCGGATATATTCGAGGTTAGGGCAGAGTTTTGGGGAAGACCAATCCCGTAACCTGTGTAGAAATGAAAAGACATGCTCAGAGTCATCTTTTCTCTTTGTGTATAACATAATTTATTTTCTGCCATCTAAAACTTCCACCTTGTGTTACCTTCAATGGCAAAGGGTTTTCCCACAGTCAGCAATTTACAGTCTGAGTCTATGGATACCTCATAATCCAACAAAGCTTTGTCCATGATGAAAGCATTTAGAGTTGGAGGGTCCGTTCTAAAAAAATAAAAGATAGTTCTAAAACAATAAAAGATACAATTGATTTTTGTTTTTATTCATCTTTAAAAGGAGTCATGAACCATGAAACGAAGGGAGTATTAATATGATTTATGTTCTGTTAATGCAGCAAAATCTATATTACTGTATAATATTAGTATGTTTGCTTCACAGTTACTTCATGTTGTATGCTGTGATATGATAGGAGAATCAGGCATTAGTTTTCTGTATGCATAACCATCTCATGCTTGACCACATCTTTAAATTCCTCTCCAGTCCTGGAGGGCGCAGCCCTGTCCGATGGGCGGGGAGTGGCTCCACAATCGCATCATTGTGGCTCCACCCTCAGCTGTTCAAAGAAGCCATCCACATCATTTAATAGCTGAGGGCGGGGCTAGTTGATGCATTTCAATGCGAATCGTATCATCCAATCTCTGGTCTGCCCACTTCAGTGGGAGACTTTAGGCCTGATTCAGACCCGGTCCAAGCGCTGAGCGCTGAGCGCTCGCAACCGGGTCGTGCGCATGTGCGAGACCCGGCTACCGACGGGCAATCTGTCGCTCCGGGTCTCACACCAAAGGGGGCGAGCTTTCGATGTTGAGTGACAGCTCGCCCCCTTTGGTGGGCGGGCCGGGGGGGTGGCTGCCCAAACGAAGGCGTTCCCATGAGAACGCCTGCCATTTAGGGGCGGCCCCACTGACATCACGAGTGATGTCTGTGGAGAGATTCCAGGCTCTGTTAGAGCCGAAATCTCTCTGGGGCTTGCGGCCACGAGACCCTACCACAAGGGTCTCGTCGCAAGCCCGATGGTCGCGATGGTCTTGACCATCGCGACCATCATCATGGCCACTCGCAATAGCTGTGTGTGGTCATTCACAGCTATGCGAGCGGCCAAGAGGCCAATCCAAAAAAAAATAAGCCCGGCCCTGATTCAGAGCGAGCGCTCTGTCAGCGCGAGCGGCTCTGAATCAGGCCCACTGTTGGAAGACTGGGAGAGTCCAACTAAATTCCAGAGTCTATGGCCATTGCGGGAGATTTGGCAAATATGAACCATCTACGTAGTGCCTCATCTCCTGTAAGCTGTATGTAATCCTGTATGCGTGGCCATCAGAACAGTGCTACTTCTCATGTTGCACATGCTTGCTGCAATTCTAAGCACCATTATAGCTCAATATGATTGCATGCGTTAAATTTGCCGTTATGCATGTAAAATTGCGATTAAGATAACAAAGGACAGCTCTTCCGACAAAGACCAGTTTTTTTGCGATGAGAGGACTTCCGGGTTTATGACCCACAGGAATATTGTGAAAGGAAGCCCATAGGCTTCTATTAGGCAAGGCCATCTATAGATGGCGTTCCCTATCAGATACAAGTGAAACTTTCTGGAGCTTTCAACATATGGGAAATGCGGTTAAACCACTGAAAACGGCAGTTTTCAGAGTTTTGACAGCATTTTAGCATTGGTACATCCCGCCTAATGTCTAAAAATGATCACACTGTAATATTAACAAACAGTACAATTATTTATGTTCTATTTGCTGGCTGTATATCTTAGTATTTGCTGTTTTACTGTAAATATAGGCCTGATTCAGAGTTGTACGCTATACCAATATTTGCGCATTTGAGCGATTTTTTGCTTTTGAGCATGCGCAATATGCCAAGGCAAGTCTCACTGTGCACACGCGAGCTGTAGTGCGAGACAGCATTTGCAAGGTCTCCATGATCCCACAATGTCCTGAGTAGACCACTGCGATAGATGGTCGTTCCTGGGTGGAGTCAGAGAGGTGAACGAAAAGAAGCTGATCCGTGGGCGTGTTATGGGAGTTTCAAGGGTGTGTCTCAGATCGCAGCTGCATTTTCAATCGCAGATCTACAGTTCCAGAGGACATTTTTAAAGAGATAGTGACCTGGAGTCTGTGCAGCATAGAACTTACTGAAGCAGTTGATGTACATATATGGTGGTGGATCTGCACACAAGATAGATGAAGGAAGTGGGTGCAGCCGCATTTGGACAGTCCGTCGCAAAGTATTTCAGACGAGCAGTCATGTTTCTGTACATAAATTGCGATCACAATCGCAGCTGCGAATGCAATAGCATACAAATCTGGATCAGACCCTATGTACTGTACCACTTGTCTTGAAATCTATGCAGTTCTCCAAATCTGTGTTTGGTATGTATATAAATTAGGGGTGAGCGGGTTCGGATTTCTGAAATCCGAACCCCCCCGAGCCCCCCCGATCCGAGTCCGATCCGAGTCAGGCTCGACTTTTCCCGCCTGACTCGGATCTGACATCGAGGCAAAACGTCTTCATCCCGCCTTCCGAGTCTCGCGGGTTTTGGATCCTATATAAGGTACCCGCGTCGGCGCCATTTTCTCACTCGGCTGTGGACAGTGAAGAGGGAGGGTGGGAGTTAGTGCTGTGTAGTGTAGTGTAGTGTAGTGTAGTGTTGCTGTTGTCCACTACTTCAAAGTCCATAGGGGCTGGCTGTGTTGTGCTGTGCTGCTGTTGTTAATAGGGGCTGTGTCCACTACTTCAAAGTCCATAGGGGCTGGCTGGACTGTGTTGTGCAGTCAGTTCTCCATAGGGGCTGTGTCCACTCCAAAGTCCTGTGCAGTGTCCCAGTCCTAAAGGGGTGCTGTAGTGTTGTCCAGGGGGTGCTCTGTCCATCAGGGGTGCTCCCCCCAAGTGCTAAAAAAATAATATATTTTCTGTGTTTGTGAATTGTGTGCGCAGTAGCCGCACGTGCATCAACAAAGTAGTGCCAAGCGTGCGCCTGTGTCATAAGTAAAGGGCCGGCTGGCTTGACCGTTAAAGGGTGCTGTAACCCCCGAAAGTACACTCCAGTCCAAACCAAAAAAAAATTATTTTCTGTGTTTGTGAATTGTGTGCGCAGTAGCCGCACGTGCATCAACAAAGTAGTGCCAAGCGTGCGCCTGTGTCATAAGTAAAGGGCCGGCTGGATTGACCGTTAAGGGTGCTGTAACCCCCGAAAGTACACTCCAGTCCAAACCAAAAAAAAAATTATTTTCTGTGTTTGTGAATTGTGTGCGCAGTAGCCGCACGTGCATCAACAAAGTAGTGCCAAGCGTGCGCCTGTGTCATAAGTAAAGGGCCGGCTGGCTTGATCGTTAAGGGTGCTGTAACCCCCGAAAGTACACTCCAGTCCAAACCAAAAAAAAAATTATTTTCTGTGTTTGTGAATTGTGTGCGCAGTAGCCGCACGTGCATCAACAAAGTAGTGCCAAACGTGCGCCTGTGTCATAAGTAAAGGGCCGGCTGGCTTGACCGTTAAGGGTGCTGTAACCCCCGAAAGTACACTCCAGTCCAAACCAAAAAAAAAATTATTTTCTGTGTTTGTGAATTGTGTGCGCAGTAGCCGCACGTGCATCAACAAAGTAGTGCCAAACGTGCGCCTGTGTCATAAGTAAAGGGCCGGCTGGCTTGACCGTTAAGGGTGCTGTAACCCCCGAAAGTACACTCCAGTCCAAACCCCCAAAAAAATTATTTTCTGTGTTTGTGAATTGTGTGCGCAGTAGCCGCACGTGCATCAACAAAGTAGTGCCAAGCGTGCGCCTGTGTCATAAGTAAAGGGCCGGCTGGCTTGACCGTTAAGGGTGCTGTAACCCCCGAAAGTACACTCCAGTCCAAACCAAAAAAAAAATTATTTTCTGTGTTTGTGAATTGTGTGCGCAGTAGCCGCACGTGCATCAACAAAGTAGTGCCAAGCGTGCGCCTGTGTCATAAGTAAAGGGCCGGCTGGCTTGACCGTTAAGGGTGCTGTAACCCCCGAAAGTACACTCCAGTCCAAACCTAAAAAAAAATTATTTTCTGTGTTTGTGAATTGTGTGCGCAGTAGCCGCACGTGCATCAACAAAGTAGTGCCAAGCGTGCGCCTGTGTCATAAGTAAAGGGCCAGCTGGCTTGACCGTTAAAGGGTGCTGTAACCCCCGAAAGTACACTCCAGTCCAAACCAAAAAAAAATTATTTTCTGTGTTTGTGAATTGTGTGCGCAGTAGCCGCACGTGCATCAACAAAGTAGTGCCAAGCGTGCGCCTGTGTCATAAGTAAAGGGCCGGCTGGCTTGACCGTTAAGGGTGCTGTAACCCCTGAAAGTACACTCCAGTCCAAACCTAAAAAAAAATTATTTTCTGTGTTTGTGAATTGTGTGCGCAGTAGCCGCACGTGCATCAACAAAGTAGTGCCAAGCGTGCGCCTGTGTCATAAGTAAAGGGCCGGCTGGCTTGACCGTTAAAGGGTGCTGTAACCCCTGAAAGTACACTCCAGTCCAAACCAAAAAAAAATTATTTTCTGTGTTTGTGAATTGTGTGCGCAGTAGCCGCACGTGCATCAACAAAGTAGTGCCAAGCGTGCGCCTGTGTCATAAGTAAAGGGCCGGCTGGCTTGACCGTTAAGGGTGCTGTAACCCCCGAAAGTACACTCCAGTCCAAACCAAAAAAAAAATTATTTTCTGTGTTTGTGAATTGTGTGCGCAGTAGCCGCACGTGCATCAACAAAGTAGTGCCAAGCGTGCGCCTGTGTCATAAGTAAAGGGCCGGCTGGCTTGACCGTTAAGGGTGCTGTAACCCCCGAAAGTACACTCCAGTCCAAACCTAAAAAAAAATTATTTTCTGTGTTTGTGAATTGTGTGCGCAGTAGCCGCACGTGCATCAACAAAGTAGTGCCAAGCGTGCGCCTGTGTCATAAGTAAAGGGCCGGCTGGCTTGACCGTTAAAGGGTGCTGTAACCCCCGAAAGTACACTCCAGTCCAAACCAAAAAAAAATTATTTTCTGTGTTTGTGAATTGTGTGCGCAGTAGCCGCACGTGCATCAACAAAGTAGTGCCAAGCGTGCGCCTGTGTCATAAGTAAAGGGCCGGCTGGCTTGACCGTTAAAGGGTGCTGTAACCCCCCAAAGTACACTCCAGTCCAAACCAAAAAAAAATTATTTTCTGTGTTTGTGAATTGTGTGCGCAGTAGCCGCACGTGCATCAACAAAGTAGTGCCAAGCGTGCGCCTGTGTCATAAGTAAAGGGCCGGCTGGCTTGACCGTTAAAGGGTGCTGTAACCCCCAAAGTACACTCCAGTCCAAACCAAAAAAAAATTATTTTCTGTGTTTGTGAATTGTGTGCGCAGTAGCCGCACGTGCATCAACAAAGTAGTGCCAAGAGTGCGCCTGTGTCATAAGTAAAGGGCCGGCTGGCTTGACCGTTAAAGGGTGCTGTAACCCACAAAGTACACTCCAGTCCAAACCAAAAAAAAAATTATTTTCTGTGTTTAGCCGCACGTATATATCAAATCGATATAACATAAATGGAGGACCAAACTTTCTCCGATAAAAATAAAATAGAGAAAGATCAAGAACCACTTCCTCCTAGTGCTGAAGCTGCTGCCACTAGTCATGACATAGACGATAACATGCCATCAACGTCGTCTGCCAAGGCCGATGCCCAATGTCATAGTAGAGGGCACATACAATCCCAAATGGCAAAGTTCAGGAAAATGACCTTGAAAAAGACATTTAAATCAGCTGAAGAGAAACGTAAACTTGCCAATATGCCATTTACGACACGGAGTGGCAAGGAACGGCTAAGGTCGATCCCTAGTATGTTCATGACTAGTGGTTCAGCTTCACATGACGATGGAAGCACTCCTCCCACTAAAAAAATCAAAAGAGTTAAGCTGGCAAAAGCACAGCGAAGAACTGTGCTTTCTAAGAAGATATCACAAATCCCCAAGGAGAGTCCAAGTGTGGTGGTGGTTGCGATGCCTGACCTTCCCAGCACTGGACGGGAAGAGGTGGCTCTTTCCACCATTGCACGCCCCCTGCAAGTGCTGAAAGGAGCACCCACAGTCCACTTGCTGATATGCAAATTGAAGATGTCACTGTTGAAGTACAACAGGATGAGGATACTGGTGTAGCTGGCGCTGAGGAGGAAGTTGGCGAGGAGGATTCTGATGGTGATGTGGTTTGTTTAAATCAGGCTCCGGGGGAGACAGTTGTTGTCCGTGGGATGAAAAAGCCCATCACGGTCATGCCTGGGCAGAAGACCAAACATTCCACCTCTTTGGTCTGGCAATATTTCTATCCAAATCCGGACAACAACTGTCTTGCCATATGTACCATATGTAAAGGTGAAATAAGTAGGGGTAGGGACGTCAACCACCTAGGAACATCCTCCCTTATACGGCACCTGCAGCGCGTTCATAAAAAGTTACTGTCAAGTTCAGAAACTTTGGCTCAGACCGTAAGCAGTCCAGGGACACCTAAATCCCGTTGTCCTGTTGTATCCAAGCGCCTGCAAACCACACCGTCAACTCCCTCCTCGTCAATTTCCTCCTTAGTCAGGATCGGAAGTAGTCCTGCAGGCCATATCACTGGCATGACTGACTCTCCTATCCGGGATTCCTCCGGAGGATCCTGCATTGCTACGCCTACTGCTGCCGCTGCTGCTGTTGCTGCTGCTGCTGGGAGTCGTTCATCATCCCAGAGAGGAAGTAGGAACACCACTACTTTTACTAAACAATTGACCCTCCAACAGTCCTTAGCGAGGAGGATGAAGTACGACAGCAGTCATCCTGAAGCAAAACGTATAACTGAGGCCTTGACTGCTATGTTGGTGTTAGACGTGCGTCCGGTATCCGCCATTAGTGCAGTGGGATTTAGACAATTGATGGAGGTAGTGTGTCCCCGGTTCCAAATCCCGTCTAGATTCCACTTCACTAGGCAGGCGATACCGAGACTGTACAGAAACGTCAGAAAAAGTGTCCTCAGTGTCCTGAAAAATGCCGTTGTACACAATGTCCACTTAACCACGGACATGTGGACAAGTGGAACAGGGCAGACTAAGGACTATATGACTGTGACAGCCCACTGGGTAGATGTATCACCTTACGCAGCAACAGCAGCAGCGTCACCAGTAGCAGCATCTCAGAAACGCCAGCTCGTTACAAGGCAGGCTACGCTGTGTATCACCGGTTTCAGTAAGAGGCACACCGCCGACAACCTCTTAGAGAAACTGAGGGAAATCATCGCCCAGTGGCTTACCCCACTTAGACTCTCCTGGGGATTTGTGATATCTGACAACGCCACCAATATTGTGCGGGCATTACATCTGGGCAAATTCCAGCACGTCCCATGTTTTGCTCACACAATAAACTTGGTGGTGCAGAATTTTCTGAAAAGCGACAGGGGCGTGCAGGAGACGCTTTGGGTGGCCCGAAAAATTTCTGGCCACTTTCGCCATTCAGCGACTGCGTGCCGAAGACTGGAGCGCCAGCAAACACTCTTGAACCTGCCCCGCCATCACCTGAAGCAAGAGGTTGTGACGCGGTGGAACTCAACCCTCTATATGCTTCAGAGGATGGAGGAGCAGCAAAAGGCCATACAAGCCTATACATCCACCTATGACATAGGCAAAGGAGGGGGTATGCACCTGACTCAAGCGCAGTGGAGAATGATTTCCGTGTTGTGCAAGGTTCTTCAGCCCTTCGAACTTGCCACACGTGAAGTCAGTTCAGACACTGCCAGCTTGAGTCAGGTCATTCCCCTCATCAGGCTTTTGCAGAAGCAGCTGGAGAAAGTGAAGGAGGAGCTAAGACGGAGCGATTCCGCTCGGCATGTGGGACTTGTGGATGAAGCCCTTCATTCGCTTTGCCAGGATTCCAGGGTGGTCAATCTGTTGAAATCAGACCACTACATTTTGGCCACCGTGCTCGATCCTAGGTTTAAAGCCTATGTGGTGTCTCTCTTTCCGGCCGACACAAGCCTGCAGAGGTGCAAAGACCTGCTGGTGAACACACTGTCAGCTGAAGCGGAACGTGACACGTCAACGGCTCCTTCTTCATTTTCTCCCGCAACTGGGGCTGCCAGGAAAAAACTTAGGTATCCTAAGCAACCCGCTGGCGGTGATGCAGGGCAGGCAGGACCAAGTTTGGACATCTGGTCCGGACTGAAGGACCTGGCAACAATTTCTGACATGTCTACTGTCACTGCATATGATACTGTCACCATTGACAGAATGGTGGAGGATTACATCGGTGACAGCATCCAAGTAGGCATGTCAGACAGTCCATACCTGTACTGGCAGGAAAAAGAGGCAATTTGGAGGCCCCTGTACAAACTGGCTCTATTTTACCTGAGTTGCCCCCCCTCCAGTGTGTACTCCGAAAGAGTGTTTAGTGCAGCCGGGAACCTTGTCAGCGAAAGGCGTAGGAGGTTGCTTCCACAGAATGTGGAGAAGATGATGTTCATCAAAATGAATTATCAGCTCTTCCAGGGAGACCAGCCTCCAGAACGTACAGAGGGACCTGTGGTGGTGGATTCAAGTGGGGACGAGTTAATACTTTGTGAGGATGAGGATGTACACACTGAAGAGGGTGAGGAATCGGTGGATGAGGAGGATGAGGATGACATCTTGCCTCCGTAGAGCCAGTTTGTGCAGGGACACATTAATTGCCAGCTTGTTTTGTGGGGGCCCAAACGAACCAATCATTTCAGCCACAGTTGTGTGGCAGACCCTGGCGCTGAAATGATTGATTTGTTAAAGTGTGCATGTCCTGTTTATACAACATAAGGGTGGGTGGGAGGGCCCAAGGACAATTCCATCTTGCACCTCTTTTTTTCTTTGCATTATGTACAGTTTGGGGCCTAGTTTTTCTAACTGCCATCCTGTCTGCCACTGCAGTGTCACTCCTAGATGGGTCACGTGTTTGTGCCGCCCACTCGTGTCGCTTAGCATAGTCATCCAGCTACCTCGGTGCAACCTTTTGGACATAAAAACACTATTGTGAGGTGTGAGGTGTTCAGAATAGACTGGAAATGAGTGGAAATTAAGGTTATTGAGGTTAATAATAGCATAGGAGCAGAAAAACCTACAAATTCTGTGATTTTAGCTGTTTTTATGCTTTTTTTCAAAAAAATACAGATCCAAAACACAAAACCCAGAACCCAAAACACGGAAGGGTGGTTTTGGCAAAACCAATCCAGATCCAAAACACGAAGAAAGATCCAGATCCAAAACCAAAACACAAAACACGAAAAGTGGCCGGTGCACACCCCTAATATAAATGTACATAGGGCCTGATTCAGAGATAGGAATAGAGTGAGATATCTCTCTCAACTGTGAACCTGAACAAACCATACTGCAATGCAAGGGGTGTAACTGTAAATACATATTTTTTTTTACATGTGAGGTAAATACTGGCTGCTTTTGCATGTAGCCCACAAATACTGCACAACTTTATTATTACTATACAATTTAGATGTCAGTTTGGAAACAGTCCTCCCAAATCTAAATCTCTCTGCACATTTTAAATCTGCCCCACCTGCAGTGCAGCATGGTTTCACCAAGATGATCAGTTGAGAGAGAGATCTCTCTCTATTCCCAAGTCTGAATCAGGTCCAAAGTACCACTTCCCTTGTTGTGTATTTTGGGTGTAATTAGTATCTGTTCCTATTCTCTATGCATGGATGTATGCACAGTATTGTTTCTCTTGTTCAGCGTGCTGGTACAATTCCTGTATTTCAGTTTTTGTAACAATTAGTAGTATTTTCCATTTTGCTTGTTCTGTACATAACTCATATTAAAAAATACAATTTTAAACTGCTCAGGAAGTGGTATTAAAAATGTTAACTATGGTGAGGCAAGGTGGTAATTAGAGAGTTTATTACTGAGAAACCCTGTATTATAAAAACCTGGATACCCCAAACATAATTTTAAATGATCTGACAGTTGTGCCCACCCTGTCACTGAAATGCCTCCTCACTTTAACATGTGGACTCCATCTGATGTGGATGGAACGCTGAACCTTCGCATGTAGTTGTGGATTTCAGGGAAACTTTTTTTAATATACTGCTCTGCACTGCTCTCCCAAACTGTGCCAAAGCGGAAGCCCTGAGAAGGATGATGGAGCTGTAAGGACAGACAAATAATTATTATATACTATATAAATATATATACACATCAGGTGATTAAAAACAGCAGAATGATTGTTACCCATACACCCAGTTTATTATGTTAATCCATACCCCCAGTTTATGTTAAAATTATTTGGAAAGCTTTGTTACACCTTTTCAGCATACTTATGGTTATAATAATAATATATTAAAGAGTATATTACTGCACTAAATAATAAATAAAAACAGAACTTGTGTTTACTCTTTACTAAATCAGTCTAATTCGTAAGTTAAAGCTGACTTAGGGCCTGATTCAGTACGGATCGCAACTGCGAATACGCACGCAGTCTCACTGCAATAGTATGCTAATCCACTGCGATCGCTATGCCGTAGCAGCACAACATAAGGACGCCCACCCTACCTTACACACATCCGTAACACTTAGCAAGATTGCGAAACCATTGGTAGCATCAAGTACCATTGCAGCCTAACACACACTTGCACTAGCTCTGACCTTACTCAGTAATTGCTAACCTTGTCACATGCAGTGACTACACAAGCTGCGTATGGCATCACAGTGGATAATTTATACACGCCCCTGCAACGGCTTTCAAACGCACTGGCATGCCTGTGTTTCGCTGACCACCCCTGGTCACCACCTACAAATGCGGGGATGTAGTCAGGATCCCTACGCTAATAGCCCAACAGGGGACTAAAGATAGGCGTCGAAATCCAGACACTCGGCGTACCAAACAAAGGTAAGCCAGGTGTCTTAGGTTCTAGCCACAGGGGTGGGGGGGGGGGACAGTTAGCTTTAAGAACCCCTGGGTGAAATTAGGGTTATGCACCCCCCTGGGAGGGTTAGGGTTAGGCTAGGTAGGTTAGGGAAGGAGGCATTAGGGTTAGGTACCCCCAGTGGGAAGGTTAGGGTTAGGCACCCCCCTGGGAGGGTTAGGTTTTAGGGTGCGGGAAGGGGTGGTTAGGTTTAGGCACCAGTGAGGGGAGGTTAGGGTTAGGCACTAAGGGGGGAGGTTAGGGTTTGGCATCACTAAGGGAGAGTTAGGGTAGGGAGAGGGGAGGGTTAGGGTACTTACCACCCCCCATCGGGATTTCGAAACGTCGGTCTTCCGCTGTCGGTATTTTATCTTGCAGCTATTCAGCCACCGGCATTATATACCGATTTCGGTATGCGTAGTCACTGTGATCGCAGTCCTGATTGCAGTGGAGTGTTCGCACACACGCACTGTGATATATACGCCTGCGCAGGCTGCAACAATCAGCCAATTGCATGCGTAATGGCAGTTGCCATCCTTACTAAATCAGGCCTTTAGTTAGTAATTATGTTTATTGTCTTTCTTGGATCACTCTGCAATACACTAGTTCAACAACAGAGCTTATGTGATTTGCTAACAACTGGCTAGTTATTGTAGGTATGTAAAAGGCCCAACTATGAACTTTAAAAACTGATTTTATTGTCTAATCAGTTGGGGAATATAAATAAAATAAGTGAAGGTACTGTTATGAGCATACCCACCTTTGGATCATGGATTCCTGACAATGCCTCAAAAGTCTTCTCTCCCACCATAACTGCTGCCAGGTTTGCAGTGTAGCTGGAGAGTACAAGTAGGCAGAAAATAGCCCAGAGGTTCATGAGAACTCTGCCTGTGCAACATTTGGGAGTTTTACTTGATACTGTCCTTCCAAAGAGAATGGCATAGCATAGGTTGAGGGCAGAAGAGTATGAGAAAATCTTCAATCGGTTGCGTCCATGTGGGGTCATCCCAAAAGGACTTTTCCATTCATAGAATGTGAGAAATAGTGCAGTGATGTGCAAGGCCACAAATATACCCACCCACATAGACCAGTGTAGTGGCCACATAAAGGCCCCAATTGGGGAGGCAGTGTCTCGCATGCGCACCAAGATGCCAAGACTGGTGGAATAGAATGGGCTAGTGAAGTCTACAACAGTGCTTCGTGCTGAATTTATGCTAAAGGAGGTAACAGCCATGTGAGCTGCTCCGCTCAACAGGTCTCCAACTAGTCCTGTCCAACGATCACCTTTCCGTGCACCATATTTCCCATCTCCAACAATATACAGCTCAAACTCAAATCCGAGATCCTCGGACAGCTTTTCTAACAAGTCAATGCAGTAACCATAGCAGCAAGTTTTGTATTCTAGTGGCACAGATCCGTTTGGTGAATTAAGCTCTTCAAATAGAATATCTAACAAGGCAGAGTTATTTGTCCGTGGATCCAGACACATCTGACCAGCTGGGCAACTGCCATCAGCATCCACGTTTCGCGTGAAAACAAAGGGATGTTCAACCAGAGTTACCACTCTGAGCTTTGTACGTGGTGTCACCACTGATACTTGTTCTCTTTGCTGTATGCGGCTCTGCCACAAACCCTCCTCTACTTCCATTTTTCCTTCATGCCAGCTCCCGACAGTTACCCAAGTGGGATCTCCTAGAGAGTCACGCACCAGGCTCCATATCTTGTATTGGTGATCAGTGTGGACCACATTATTGTTCATAACGTACACTTGGCCTGTTTGGCCAGAGAATGATGTATTGGCTAAGTACCTATAATGAATAGAGATATTAATTAATGCTTAATATTTCTGTAGCAGCCTAGAATATTGGTTCTCACTGATGAGGCTTGCCCTGGTTTTAGGTAAGACATGGAAAACTAGGAAAGATATCATTGAAAGGGCACATGAGTAAAAAAAAGACAAAATTGAAAGTGACAAAACTATACTTTTATGTATTCAATGACCATATTTTATTTTAAATAAGTCTATGGGCCTGATCATTTTATTGGGAATGCTAAGGAAAAGCTTTTAGATTTGTGCGCACAATTATTTGACATATAGGTGAATCTAAATTCTGTATCTTAAAGAATAATATTTGTAGTGCCTCTGCGGGCACAGTGCTACCCCATCCTCCAGTACAGATAACATCTTACCTGTACAGGTACATGCCAGAAGATTCATTTTGTAATGTCTGTTTGTCATTGCAATTCACCATGGTCTGAATAAGTGCAAGATCCGGTCTTATCTGCACCGCCCTAGTTATTGCCCTGGTCACCAGTCCAACTGCATCTCTTATAAACTTTTCCAAACTCGGCCGGCTGACCTCTCCATAAGCCAGCAGTCCAGGGGGCATACCACCTGTCTGCATCACTTTCACGTTTAGGGGTTGTCCAACCATCCAGTGAAACTCATGTGGTTCCAACTCAAAGTCTCTAGTTGCTTGGAACACTAAGGAAGATTGCTGAGCATCACATCCATAAAGAAGCAAGGGAATCTGAGAGTCCCTTATGGCCACAAAATGATGATGCAAGTAGGTTCCTACGGCAGAATCACTAAGTGAATGAATGCTGAGGATGTCTCGCATCACAATGCTAGTGTTTGCAGTCAAATAGTCAAGTATGCTGGTGCTTTCCCATGGATGGCAGGTGATGACCATCAGTTCCTCCCAGCTACTATTTTGTAAGACACTGCTCAAAATTTCCATGAGGGAATCCACAGAACTTCGAGTATCCATTTGCAGGTGGAAGGAATTCTGAAAAGTATCAAGTACAAGATTCTGGTTAGTTGCAGCATATATCTCATATTAAAAAAAAATCTACAAAATGAAAAACAAAACTCCCAAAGCATAGATTAGTTACTTCAAACTTTGCAGTCTGAGTCTCTGCTTTTCTTAGTATAAAAGTTGGATTCTCCAACACCTTGGCCAAGGGAATGTGGAAAATGACATCATTACAGCAATCGATAACATTTTCATTAATTATCATATATGGGCTGAAAGTTTAGTAGATTGAAACATTAGAAATGTACATATTCAAATAATTTTGATGGGTACTACCAATTACTGACCTACAGTAACTCCAAATGGAATAAAATAGACTCTGTGGGTCCTCTTTATAAACCAACTGAGGTGCAGTGCAAAATCCCCTTTGATAGTGTCATCCACCTCAATTTTCATATGTGCTCTGCCAAACCATTGCCCAGTAGAGATGGGCGGAGTGGCGGCTTTCCTTACAAAGTACAGACAGGTGCACTAGTATCTACTATCTAATCCACAAAAGGACTTGATATTTACTTCAGCTAGGGTAATGTGCCTTCTATTCCTGTCATCCGTTCAGTCTCTGTCCAAACCCTTGGACAGGTTACTCATTATTTGCATTAGGTTTATTTTTAGACAACATAAAATAACTTAAGGTATTTCAGATGCAGTAGATACTTCAAATGGCATATTGGTGAGTTATATTTTTTTATACCTCATCTAATTTTGCATTGCTGTCAGTGGTTTTAGAAGCACGTCGTCAGCTGCTCATACTGCTTGCCCCTTGGCTATAATTCTGGGTCTAGGTGGTGACATAATAGTCAGAAGACTGAAAGATAGCAACTGAAATTCTTCCTTTTATAAGCAAAAAAACCCAGAAGTCCTTCCATAGCAAAGGACAGCTCTTACCGGGAGAGCTGTCCTTGGTGTTGTTATTCATGCATACTGGCGTTATTTCCACCAGTATGCATGCGATGAGGGGGGCGGGATGCATCACATCCACATTGCGATGCTTGATGCATCCAGCCCATTATGCTGTACAAATAATTTTTAATAATTGACATTGGTCATTGTCCCATAGGAGCTTATAGTCTAAAATCCCTATAACATGTACCAATGGGTCAATTTTTGTCAGCAACTAATTAAAAAAAGTATGTTTTGGAGTGTGTGAGGAAATCAGTGACCAGGGACAATTCCATCTATTTTGCATGGGGATATGATACAAGCCCCCATGTTTGCATGGGGTTTTCAATGTGCAACAACAAACTTAATGGTGTATTATGCATATATGCTATTGTAGGAACTTGCAGAGAATTGGGGTCCCTTGACGATGGGCTGCAAACTTAAATGCTTTTATCTGCAAGATACACAGAAAAAGTATTTGTTTTATCAGGCAGAAAGTTGATTTTGTTGACACTGGATACAACGCAGCTTTGTTTTTCTTTGTGCTTTGCATAAAATTGTATAAAGAGCACATATAGTATAGTATATGTATACACACGTACACACAGACATGGCTGAAAGCAAAGAAGCACAGAATAAAATGTGATGTAGTAAAACATTCAGGAGGGCATGCACAAACCAATAAATGAAAGGAATCTGAGGATATAAATGGGCTGACAAATCAAACGGCTGCAACTTTTCGCCACAATTTATCAAGGTTTTTTGCCGAAACGGTAAGTTTCACTGGCAAAGGGGAAGCCTGTTTAGCAAGCATCACTGATGTATACGTATGCCACAATACTTGTTTCGTTATTACCATTTCAGGATGGCTATATATATTTTTTTTTCTAAAGAAGAATACTTTAATGTTTTTATATTTTTAAAAATGTTTTTGTTTTTTCATAGTAGTGGTAATACAAGCACAAATCTGGGCTTTTAACTCCGCTGCATATTCTTACGCATGTGCATTTCTGCAGGGATTGACCTGGCTACTCTAAGTTAACTACTCTAGGCCAGTACGGATAGAGGAGATTTGGGCTGAGGTGTCAATAACAGAACAAGAATTATGTACCGCCACATTGTTTGATAAATAGACTTTCTCATACAGACACGCGTATGATATCCGTTGTCAGGGAAAACCATGGTAACCTTTTAGGATTTTTGTCATCCGGGGCAAGGCCATAATTTGGCGCCCCCCCCAAAAAAAATACAGCATAGATAACGAAAAGGGTGTGTGGTTTTGTGACACAGTAATGCCCCTTATAACACATTATGCCACACATTAATGACCCTTATAACACATTATGCCACAGTAATGTCCCTTACAACACATTATGCCACACAGTAATGTCCCTTATAACACATTATGCCACATTAATGCCCCTTATACATTATGCCACAGTAAGGCCCCCTTTACATTATGCCACAGTAAGGCTTCTTACACATTATGCCACAGTAAGGCCTCTTTTACATTAAGCCACAGTAAGGCCCCATCTCCCTTCTCTTACCTGCCAGGGCTGTGCGGTGGGTGAGCTTGGGGTGGTGCGGGATGGGGCTGCCACATGTTGGGAAACTGTCCATACTGCCATCATTGTAATGTGGTGCCGCTCGTGAACCAATTGGAGCTCATGGACCGGCAGCCTCTGCTGATTGGCTGCCGGTCCGCGAGCACTGATTGGCTTGTGACCGGCACCACATCAGACTGACGGTGTCTCATTGCCTCTCAAGGCTGGGATGCGGCTCCAAACCCACAAGAGCAGCAACCTAGCCTCCCAGCAGCCTCTCCCCGGCACCCCCTCAAGTCCGGCTCTGGGGTCACGTGCCCCCTTTGCCCCTCCCTAGTTGCGGCCCTGCCTTTTAATGTATTGAGCGTAGCAAAAATTTAGACTCATCGCTGTGGAAAACACCTTTTACAGTCAACAATATGGCTTTTTGCCCTTGATAAATATGCCCAAATGCCCATTGAGTGTATATCCGACTGCTCAGCATGTTGCAAGAACGCAAACATTTATATGTAATTCTTTAGAGGACAAATACATAAACTACAATTCTAATTTTCAACCATTCACTTCTGTTTCCACATATCATTTAACAAATGGATAGGATCATTTATATAGGCATGGTCATGCATGCTTAGAATAAAGCTATATAACCTACAGTGGACACATGACACACAAAGTTATTGTATGTACGTGATTTACATTACTAAAATGTGCTGCTAAAATGATTTGTTTGTAGTACTCTCTGGGCTATTCACAATTATGTAGAATAACATCTATGTACTGACTACTAGACAGATCTTCACCTGTGACCGTTTACTGCAAGGCAGCCGTAAAGGTTATTACTGTTGGTGCACTATGATTGGCTGGAGGATGGTACAATGACTGTCCAATAAACATGAGTGGAAACGGACTAGAAATACATGATACTGAAGAAGGGATCTGAGAGCTGAACAGGTGATTTGAGCAATTTATGTGGAGGTGGCTGTGACATGCAAGCAAATCTTAATTGATGGTTTTAATTGACTATTTGGTACATGGTATGATTGAGTGTAAATGATTACACTAAAATTATTAGGGGACCTTTCATTATATAGTATATGTACATTAAGCATTCATTTTCATTACAGGGCTCAGGCATGTTATTTTACACCTATGATAGCACTTTTAGAAAAATTAGGTTTGATAAGTTACCTTAGTGTTCAATGGTATGATCTGATCTTGCTCCAGAATACTGATGAATGGGATTTCCAAAAAACTTGACAAGAATTCCAATTGTAGTAGCTCCTCCTGTGACTGAGGGAATGCCAGCACTGCAGCCACCCCCTGGGCTACTAACACTTGGCACAACCACCGTGCCAGTGAGGCAGGGTCCCTCTCCCTTGGGGCTCCAGAGACCACCTCCAAACTCAGGTTGTAGGGAAGCAAACTGCTGCGACTGATGCGGGATAGAACATTCTGGATTCTTGTCTGAGTATGTCCAGCCAAGGGTAAGAGGGCACCAAGACGAACTGTGTGCCCAATTCGGGCAAGAATACGACATGGCTGTGGGTGTCCACAGCAAGGCACCAAGCTGCAGAATACACCAAGGTAAAAACAAAACCATTGCAGAATATCCATGAGGTAAAGCCTAAGGGGGAGGGGGCAAGGAAAGGTAGAAGAGGGAATGTCAGAGGAGAGAGATTTAGAAGGTGAGTAGGATAAGACAGTGTGAGAATGGCAGATAGCCAAATAGGCAAATGGTGTAAAGAGGCAGAGGAAAGTGATGATGGAGGGTAAAGTGCATGAGAGAGAGGTCAATGCTAATGGATAAGTATAGAGTGGACAATCATATACACAGGATATATGAGAGAAGAAGAAAGAGGTGGGCAGGGTGTCTACATGAAGAGATAGGAAGCGTATGACGGGAATGTAGGAAAAGCAATGTGTCCAGGATGAATCAGGCTGGATGCTGAGTTGAGATCAGCTCTGCCACTGTTTGCTGGAGTCTGGTGATACTGACAGAACAGAGCGAGAGAGGGGAGGGAGAGAGACCAGGAGGGAGAAAGGAACCAGAGGGAAGGAGGTCAAAAAAAATATTGATGAACAGGAGAATGAAAGCAAATAGGGGAGCGCATATTAAGACATGCTGAGAGGTGATTCTTGAAAGGAAAAAACTGTTAGGAAATAAAAAAAATTAAACTGCCAGTCAAAGCCAGTCAGTCAGGGAAAAAACAGAAAAATAGATAAGGTTAACTTTAAGGAATAGAAAAGTAAGAGGCATATGTTTGAGGGTGCTGCAGATAAAGTTCCGTCACTTTTGAATTAACATTGTTGCTATCTGATCATAGAGTCACTCTGGATCAATCGACAGAGAAATGGCTCCCCTGACAGTTCCACATCTTTGAGACTGTCTGGAGCAGTGACAAGGGAGGGTGAAGATACAGGAACAATAAAAGTGATTACAAATGACCATGAAGTGCAGACTTAGATGATTTACCATAGGGAAAATACAGCCCAATAATATCATACAGATTGGATAACAAGAGGATTCTAGAAATAGAGGAATCTCTTTAGATTAGGTAGTAAACATAAAATAAATAGAAAACGAGGAAAATAAATAATATATATAAACAAGGACACCAACTGACATAGGCTATAAACAGAGGAAATAATGAAACCATTGTGAGATTCATACAGAATAAACACTGCAGTAATGTCCTGGTCGCTCAGGTGCCAAAATCTATTTTTTGTGATATTTCTTTAACTCTAAATAGACCCATTATGGTTGGGGGAGTTGCAGGACATCCTGGTCTGAGCAGAGCAGGGGCTTTGGGGTCATCAAATATTTGCCTGTCGCTCTGTAGTGGGCTGCGTCTGGATGTGTCCATAGGAAGGCACTTGTTTTATAGGAAAGCTGCCAGTATGAGATGAGGCAGTTGAGACAGTGCCAGAATATAGGGAGAGGGAGAGATTGAGGATGAATAGACAAAGTCCCAGGCTACAGAGAGCTGTAAGGTATGGTGCTGGAGGGGACGTGAGATATAACAGAGAACAAATGAGTTAAATCAAATGAGCACAGAAGATAATGGAAAAGAGAAGATCACAGCCCGCATACATCAGTGTGTGCAACAGGAGGGTGCACTTAAGGTGGAGACCACAGATTGGTGCAGCAGTCACTACGCTCACCCAAGCGTGATGTTTGGTTAGTTTATAAAGAGGATGAGGAATGTATACAGGGAACTTATGAGTCAAAGCTGTATGAGTGAGATGTAATAGTGCACAGAAGGTGACGACAGAGAAAATGATTTTTTGAAGGATAGATGAGGGGATTCCTCGTACATAGTGTACACAGCAATGTCTGACCTAGAGACCATTTTAGAAGCATCAGTAAGAGAGATACAAACCTCTCAATTACTGTGATTAACAATCAAGAAACAGATGGTTACTGGGAGAGCTTCTGTCAGGTGAGAGAATGAGGGAGATCTGTTTGGTTTTAGTGACATGTACATGTGGCTCCATCTATCGGAATGTGTACTGACTGACTAATAAGAGCTTCTGTTATGTAGGATAGTGACTGTATTTCAGTGCGTGGAGGAAGAAATTCTCCTGCTTGTGTGACTGTCACAGGTTGAGGAAGTCCCTCTGCTGCGTATGTGACCAACACCCTAATGAAACATCTATTCATTTCTGTCATAGCAAGTTGTGTATTCCAGGGCTACACATCATGCTGACATACAGTATGTTAAAGCAATCATGGGTAGAATTCTAGATTTATTAAAATAGATTTCAAAACAGATTTTA
Organism: Taudactylus pleione; assembly: GCA_031769625.1. Classification (NCBI taxonomy): domain Eukaryota; kingdom Metazoa; phylum Chordata; class Amphibia; order Anura; family Myobatrachidae; genus Taudactylus; species Taudactylus pleione. The sequence goes on along the minus strand of JAUIMM010000043.1, from coordinate 5,982,697 downwards.
ATATAAATATTGTTACATATTCAAAAAATACATTTCCCTACAAATATAAATTGTTTTACCTGGGAACAAAATTGACACCATCCAGATTATGAGGCATATTTATTAAGTTGAAATAGGAAATTCCCTGAAAACACTGGTCTGCGTAAAATATAAGGATCCCCAGGAAGGGTACAGACTATACTATGTGTGACCCAGTAATGGTGCGATGTGATGTAACGATATATTGCGCGAGCTGTACACACTGCACAATGTGTTGTTAGATTAGATGAACGACTGTTGTTAACGACGGTTCAGGGGTACACACTATATGATGTGTTTGATATATCATTCTGATCTGCGTCGGGACAATATATTGTACAATGGGCTTGATTCAGGTGCAGATGGCCGCATCATCCAGCAAATATTAAAATATTGCAGGAGGCATGTGAGAGGTGGGGGCCCCGGGGTGAATGCCTGCTGCCATGCAGGTGTGGTGTGATACGTACCTCCTGACTCCAAGACTCTCACCTTCAGGCCATCGATTATGCCTCTGTCGATGGTCCTGGAACACCGGTCAAACGCGAAGAGTAACGTGGGAGTCCCACTCACAGGCTCTGCAAGAAAAACATGCGCTGAGTCCGGATGACATCCACTGGGATCAGTGGATGGTCATCATTGGCACTTTAGGCCTCAGACTGGTTACACCTGCGTGCCAAGCACAAGGGTGCAACCCAAAAGAAAATGCCCGAAAGGGGAAGGAGGCAAGGGAGGATGGCAAACGACACAAACAGCACACAAAACACAGATTACTCTCACCGAATAAACTCTTGTCCCCTTGATGGACGGGTGGTCCTGATCTCAGCACCTGCAAACGAGCACAACAACAACCCGACACCACGGCTGCGATATCCTGCCCTCTCTTTCCGACCAGCGTGTGCCACCCACAGTAACCTAACTACCCATTAACACCTGAGATCCTAACTCTAGCTGACCCGGTGAACAACAATGGACAAGTGTGGTGCACTCCCTTATCCTGCTATACCTTGATTCTCCAACAATGCATATCCCCAACAATACAGCAATGGTTGTAGACAACACACGAAATACAGTCACAGAACCCAATGCAAAAACATTTGCCTTACCACAGCCTACCTTTAATGGGGGCCTGACAGCGGGGGATACAGTGACTTACCAACAGCCTATCCTTAATGGGGGCCTGACTGCGGGAGATACAGCTACTTACCAACAGCCTACCTTTAATGGGGCCTAACTGCAGGGAAATGCCACAGTGTAGCACAGTCTACCTTTAATGGGGGCCTGACTACCTGACCTAGTTTCAGCGATGCCTTTAGGGCCTTTTGCCTACTACCGACTTTACAGTGCTCACGGCCTAGTGCCGACTTTACCAATGTCCACGGCATAGCACCGACTTTATAGTGCCCACTGCCTAGTGCTGACTTTACCAATGTCCACGCCTAGCGCCGAATTTACCAATGCCCACGGCCTAGCGCTGACTTTACCAATGTCCACAGGGCCTAACGCAGACTTCACCAATGTCCACAGCCTAGTGCTGACCTTATCTGTGTCCAAGGCATAGCACCAACTTTACAGTGCCCACGGCCTAGTGCCGACTTTACCAATGTCCACGCCTAGCGCCAACTTTACCAATGCCCACGGCCTAGCGCTGACTTTACCAATGTCCATGGTCCTAGGGCAGACTTCACCAATGTCCACGGCCTAGTGCTGACCTTACCAATGTCCACAGCCTAGCGCCGACTTTACAGTGCTCATGGCCTAGCAACAACTTTACCAATGCCTACAGCTTAGCGCCGACTTTACAGTGCCCACGGACTAGCGCTGACTTTGTGGGCCATACCTGGGCCTAGTGCCTGAACCCTGGTGGTCTAGGGGGCATGCATGGGACTTACCAGTCCTGGGATCTTCGGCTGAGCCAAGCCTGTCTCTTCATCCGGCAGGCAGCGACCTGTCCAAGCTCTTTTGCAACGGCCGCTGCCCTCCGGGGCTTCCGGTGTCTTCTTTACTCTTTGTTCTTCGTTCTTCAGAAGCTCTTCACTCCTCCTTCCCAGCTGCCGGACTACTCCTGCTCCCTCGTGCCGGCTAATATAAACCGGTGCCAGGGGGTGGAGTGATGACGCAGGACCTGTGATTGGTTTGCCGCGGCCATCCCCTGCTGGCTGCCGGTCCGCAAGCCCTGATTGGCTTACAGCTGGCTCCAGGTTTGAACTGGTGTGTGCTGATTAGCGGAGTCTGAACCCTTACAGATTCAGACCCACTGCCATTACACACGTGGAGCAGCGGTGGTAGTCCACCATACCTCCATGCCCACTGTTGCCTTCCACCATCATAGCGGGTGTGGGCAGGATCACAACCGATCCCGACCCACCGCCCTGCCTACTGCTGCAACCGGACCCAGCAGACGGGCTGGGATTCCTCCGGTTCCCATCCTACCATGATGACCGGACTCCCTCCGACCCAAGGCACCCCACTCCCCAGGTGTGGAAGGTGAGGGTGCTTAGTAGCAGGGCCAGTGACCACACTAGGACACTGCCCTTGCTACAGGCATCCATAAGAAGCAGACGCCTCCTGACAGCAATAGCGATCCGAGTGCAGAGTGACATAGCACCAGCCAGTCTGAGTAAGCTTCAGCTTACTCAGGCTGGCAGCCTGTGAGGCAAGGAAATCTGCATCCACAGATGCAGACCCTTGCCTCAGTACTCCCGGAAAAAATGGGAGACACGCCTCTGTTTCTGGGAACGCTGGCCTGACACCACCCCCAAATGCAGCAACATGTCCATCATGATGTGGCTTAGGGGGATTTGAGAGCGAGATCACAGGACCCTTTATGCACATGCACAGAACAGGTCCTGTGCATGTGCAGTTTTCAAACTGTTTTAAGTCGCACACTAGCGTCCGGACCTGAATCAGGCCCTATATATTGTATTGTGTGTACTCAGTTTAAGATGGAGGGACTGTGGAAGATATCCCTCCATATATTTTTATGCGCATGCGCATTAGCTGTGGTGGACCCGAACCAGGATGCAGATAGATAGTGTAAGTTATCATCAGCTCTTTGCTGGGACAGGCTTTTATCGGAGCCCACCTCCCGGCAGTGGCGTAACTAGGGTATTTGGAGCCCAGGGCAAATTTGAAAAGGGTGCCCCCCCCTCGGTATGTGCGTGCACCGAAGGCGCGCATGAAAAAAAAAATGGTCGTGGTCACTTAAAAATGGGGCGTGTCAACATGACACACCCATTTATTTTCACGCTGACCATTCCTATCCATATGCACCTTAACCCCAGTAGTGCCCCTTATACAGTACCCCCAGTATGCAGTTGTGGTCCCTCTTATTCAGGCCCATAGTGGTGCCCCTTATACAGTATCCCCAGTAGTGGTCCCCCTTATACAGCCCCCAATTAGTTCCCCTTATTCAGTGCTCCCAGTAGTGGTCCCCCCAAATGCAGTGCCTCATGTAGTGTTCCCCCTTATGCAGTGCCCCCAGTAGCAGTCCCAACAATGCAGTGCGTCCAATAGTGGTATCCCCTTATGCAGAGCCCTTTATATAGTGCCCCCAGTAGTAGTCTCCCCCATGCAGTGCCCTTTATATAATGCCCCCAGCAGTAGTCCCCCCCATGCAGTTTTCCCAGTAGTAGTCCCCCTTATGCAGGCACCCAGTAGTGATCCCCCCTATCTAGTGCCCCCTGTAGTGGTTTCCCCAATGCAGTGCCCCTAGCAGCATGCCCCTTACATAGTGCCCCCAGCAGTAGTCTCCCCCCCATGCAGTGCCCCCAGTAGTGGTCCCCCTGATGCAGGCCCCCAGTAGTGATCCCCCCAGTCCAGTGCCCCCTGTAGTGGTCCTTCCTATTATTGCCCCCAGTAGTGCTCCCCCCAGTGCAGTGCCCCTAGTAGTAGGCCCCTTTTATAATGCCCCCAGTAGTAGTCCCCCCCAAGTAGTAGTCCCCAATAGAGGTTCCCCCTCCCGATTAAGTGCCCCCAATAGTAGCCCCCCCAGTAGAGGTCCTCCCAGTAATGGTGCCCCCAGTAGTAGCCACCCCCAGTAGAGGTCCCCCCAGTAGTAGCCACCCCCCTCCCCAGTAGTGCAGACAGGTTTTACAAAAAAATATATACAAATATATCCACGCTGCTGCTCCGGACCGCGACACCGCTCCCGCCGCCGCCCGCCAGTCCTCCCGGGCTGGCGCGCTCAGCATTATGGGAGAGGCGTCATGATGTCATGACGTCTGTCCCATTACCCACTGCAGGAGCCGGATGGAAGCCCGGCTCTTGCATTGGGTGCTGCAGCAGTCACTCTCATTGGCTGCTGTTTAACACACGCATCGCAGCCAGCGCTGGCGGCGATGCGTGTGTTATGCACAGCCTGAGCCCGCCTCCTGGCGCTATTGGGCAAGCGCTCAGGGGGAGGGAACGGGCTCAGCTGTGCAGCACAGGACCGGCGCAGGAAGCCTAGCGCCGGTCCTGTGTAAATATGTAGCACTGACCGCACTGAGGGCCTGATTCAGAGCCGAATGCTCTGACCAGAGCGCTCGCTCTGAATCAGGGCCCTCCTCCATGAAAATAGAGCGTCCTCCTGGACGCTCGCATAGCTGTGGGTGACCACCCACAGCTTACGCGAGCGTCCATGATGATGGTCGCGATGATCAAGACCATCGCGACCATCAGGCTTGCGACGGAGACCCTGCGGTAGGGTCTCGCTGCCGCAAGCCCTGGAGTGATTTTGGCTCTATCAGAGCCCAAATCACTCCCACTGACATCACTAGTAATGTCAGTGGGGCCGGCTTCAGATGGTAGGCGTTCCCATGGGAATGCCTCCGTCTGGCAGCCATGCCCCCGGCACTCCCACCAAAGGGGGCGTGCTGTCAATCAACATCGACAGCACGCCCCCTTTGGTGCGAGACCCGGAGCGACGGAGAGCCCGTCGCTATCCGGGTCTCGCGCATGCGCACGACGGAGCTCCCTCCGTCGTGCGCATGCGCAGTGGGGCAACATCGATCCACTTGTGAGCGTCCTGCGCTCGCGAGCGGGTCTGAATGACCCCCTGACTGCGGTAGGTGCTTCACTGGCTAACTAGGGTGGGCTGGTACCGTGGCCGGCGGCGCCGCTCCGCGCCACCGGTCCCACGGTGCCCAGGGCACGCACCCTGCTCGCCCTGCCCTAGTTACGCCACTGCCTCCCGGAAAGAGCACAATGCTAAATTCCAGCAAAAATATTGTTGTTTGCTTTGCGAATTTAGATGAAACCTATTTATCACATCCACATTAAAAATGTGATTTGCTATAAATAGGGCCTTATGTCTATAGAATCTATAACAGAAACTAAAAAAAATCTGCAAGAAAATAGATACCGAAAAATTTAAATTTGTGATGACTGGCAACAGGGTCTGGCGGCACCATTAGGCAGCTGCCTAGTGGCGCCGGCCACTGGAGGGCGCCACTCGCTGTCCTTATATTTGGGCCACCGAGACAGTTCCCACTGGACGGCACTGCGCCCGACTTCCCACAGTGGCTTAACACAGCGCCCCTGCCCCGGCCGATCCTTAACTGCCGCAAATTGGAGCAGCTCCGTTCTGACCTGCTCATTGTAAGGTGTGTAGGGGTGGGCAAAATACTGTGACCTGCGAGTCAGCCCTCTGCAAGGCTATATTAACAAATGGGGCGGGCCGTGGGTGGAGCTGTGGCTCACACGCAGGGCTGTGAGTAATAGGGCAGGATGATAGTAGAGGGCACAGGGCAGGGTGATAGTAGAGGGCACAGGGCAGGACGATGGTAATGGTGGAAGACAGTGCAGGATGATGATGGTGGAGGATCTGCTGTTCAGGAAGCAGGGATAGGGAGGCATGTGACTCCCGGGCAAGACCTCTTTAGAATGCGATTAGGACGGCTTATTGGGAGGGGGGGAGTAGCCTGACTACACTAGTAGTAGGTAAGGCAGATTCCAGGTCAGAGAGAAAAGTGCCTTTGATGTCCCTCCTTACCTAAAAGACAAACAAAATAAGACAAAAATCCCTCCCCACATATAATTCTAGGAAATATGTCCTTAAATACTGTATATCCCCTTAGCTGCTGAAGGACCCCCTCCACTAGAAGATCATCTCTATCTTCCTCTGTGTGTAACCTCATTGAATGTCACTCTGCAGTGCATGCCAAATACAGCTGTCATGGGGCAGTGATGTTCCATAGGCCCTTCGCAGTCTCACCGCTCACCCACCCCTACTTAAGGCAACAGTTGATCTCTTAAGGCAGTGTTCTTTATTTCCTTGACACTTTTGCAGTAAATAGTATAAATCAGTAAAGAGCCTACTAAGGCTGTGTTAGTTAATAAACATATCCATAATTAACAAAAAATATGCACTTATTGGTGTTACCACCTGTCCTCTGAACGGTTCTGAAAACAAAAGATCTTTCTGAGTCTGGAGACTTGGCCAACCTTCATAGGGAGAAATCACAGCCCTTCCTGCTCTGCTCATCCTCTGTCTGCCCCAAAGCCTGCCTCCTCTAACTCTTACACCGTCCAGTAACTCACAGGGTAGTGGCTGGATACCCTTCAAGAAAGTATCATCGCACAATGGTGAAGTACGTTTAAAATCCAATTCTTTACTGAAAACTATTAAGAACTCCTCACATATAAAATTATGATATATGGAAATATCACAAACATCGCATAAAGAAATAGGACCTCCGGTCATCACATCAGCCGGCACCCATGGCATCCTCTCCAATCCACCAGCGCTTCCTGGACTGATGATGTCACAGCGTCTCAGTCATTAGCCAAGCCCAAACATGTTTCAACCCGAAGGACACCCACTGAGGATTTTCAATTTTACATGTGAGTGGTTCTTAATTGTTTTCAGTAAAGAATTGGGTTTTAAACGAACTTCACCATTGTGCGCCTCCTATTCCTTTTATCCATATATATATATAGAGAGAGAGAGATCGATCTAGAAGTGTGCTGTCCTTGATCGAGGCAGAACACTGAGCATCACTCCAGGGTTTTAAACGTATATTGATTTTTAATTCAGTTCAACGTTTCAAAGCCAGTTCAACGTTTGAACTGAATCAAAAATCAATTTACATTTAAAACCCTGGGGAGACGCTCAGTGTACTGCCTCGATCAGGGACGGCACACTTCTAGATCTCTATACTACTATATGTGAGAGCACCCAGGTACTTTATTCATGAGAGGAGCAGTGAGTGCCGAACCAAGGACAGCATATATATATACAGTATATATATATATATATATATATACAGTCAGGTCCATAAATATTGGGACATTGACATAATTTTCATATTTTGGCCTCTATTCACCACCACAATGGTTTTTAAATGAAATAAACAAGATGTGCTTTAACTGCAGACTTTCAGATTTAATTTGAGGGTAATTACATCCAAATCGGGTGAACGGTGTAGGAATTACAACAGTTTCAATATGTGCCTCCCACTTTTTAAGGGGCCAAAAGTAATGGGACTATCAACTCAAAAGCTATTTCATGGACAGGTGTGGGCTATTCCCTCGTTATTTCATTATCAATTAAGCAGGTAAAAGGTCTGGAGTTGATTCTAGGTGTGACATTTGCATTTGGAACCAGTTGCTGTCAACTCTCAATATGAATCCAAAGAGCTGTCACCATCAGTGAAGCAAGCCATTATTAGGCTGAAAAAATCAAAACAAACCCATCAGAGAGATAGCAAATACATTAGGTGTGGCCAAATGAACTGTTTGGAACATTCTTAAAAAGAAAGAACGCACCGGAGAGCTCAGCAACACCAAAAGACCCGGAAGACAACGGAAAACAACTGTGGTGGATGACAGAAGAATTATTTCCCTGGTGAAGAAAAACCCCTTCACAACAGTTGGCCAAATCAAGAACACTCTCCAGGAGGTAGATGTATATGTGTCAAAGTCAACAATCAAGAGAAGACTTCACAAGAGTGAATATAGAGGGTTCACCACAAGATGTAAACCATTGGTGAGCCTCAAAAACAGGAAGACCAGATTAGAGTTTGCCAAACAACATCTAAAAAAGCCATTACAGTTCTGGAACAACATCCTATGGACAGATGACACAAAGATCAACTTGTACCAGAGTGATGGGAAGAGAAGAGAAGGAAAGGAACTGCTCATGATTCAAAACATACCATCTCATCAGTGAAGCATGGTGGTAGTAGTGTCGTGGCGTGGGCATGTATGGCTGCCAATGGAACTGGTTCCCTTGTATTTATTGATGATGTGACTGCTGACAAAAGCAGCAGAATTAATTCTGAAGTGTTTCGGGCAATATTATATGCTCATATTCAGTCAAATGCTTCAGAACTCATTGGACGGCGCTTCACAGTGCAGATGGACAATGACCCAAAGCATACTGCAAAAGCAACCTAAGAGTTTTTTAAGGCTAAAAAGTGGAATGTTATGCAATGGCCAAGTCAATCCCCTGACCTGAATCTGATTGAGCATGCATTTCACTTGATGAAGACAAAAACAAAGGGAAAAAGCCCCAATAACAAGCAGGAACTGAAGACATTTGCAGTAGAGGCCTGGCAGAGCATCACCTGGGATTAAATCCAGCGTCTGGTGATGTCTATGCTTTCCAGACTTCAGGCTGTAATTGCCTGCAAAGGATTTGCAACAAAGTATTAAAAAGTGAAAGTTAGATTTAGGATTGTTTAGTTTGTCCCATTACTTTTGGCCCCTTAAAAAGTGGGAGGCACATATAGAAACCGCTGTAATTCCTACACCGTTCACCTGATTTGGATGTAATTACCCTCAAATTAAATCTGAAAGTCTGCAGTTAAATCACATCTTGTTTGTTTCATTTCAAATCCATTGTGGTGGTGAATAGAGGCCAAAATATGAAAATTCTGTCAATGTCCCAATATTTATGGACCTGACTGTATATATATACACACATATAGGAACTTTGCTATGTTTTGATGACCAGAGCAGGACTCATTCCCCAGGAAAAGTGGCAGATAGGGTTAGGAATCCTGCTGCTTACTATAACACAGCTGCACTGCCTGGATGTGACTGATTTGGTCTGTGTGAAGGTATAAAGAATTGTGGGATCCAGTGGCTGGGGCTTCCGATACTGACTATCAGCCAGATGATAGAGAAGTGGGCCATACCTAGTGTCAGGAAACCATCTCAGATGCACAAATGTTCTGTGATAACAATTGTGAAGAGTAAAGAGCCACCTGACTATGAAAACCGGAATCAAGTGTCATTCCTTTGTAAGCAGATTTCTACAAAGTGGTGTCATTTGTGGGATACTTCTGCCAGTTGCATCCCGTGTGGCAGAGACCAGGGGCTGCCTTGCTGGGTCAGTGAGTGAGGCTAACCGGCCTGTAAAAATCAGTTTATTTATCCTATAATACCAGTGTCGTTTCAGCAAATTGACATGGACCTAGTGTGCCCCTTAGAGAAGTCAGCCCGAGTAATTGTAATCCTTGACTATGTGACCTGATATCCTGAGGCAATACCGCTTCGGAATATTAAGTCAAGAACAATAGCAAAAGAGCTATTACTATTGTACATTCATCTAGGAATCCTGAAAGAAATGGATCAGGGCTTAATGAAGGAGTTGTGTAAATTGCTAGGGGTACAGAGGCTACAGACCTCGGTCTATCATCCGCAAACCAATCGATTGGTTGAGCAGTTCAGTAGGACTGTTAAGCAAATGATTAGATGAGCCATGGCTCAAGAAAAAAAAATTATTGAGATACCTCGTTGTTCTTCTTCATGTTTGCAGTATGGGAGGTGCCCCAGGTGGCAGCAGGGTTCAGTTCCCTTGAACTTCTATTTGGGAGACAACCCAGAGAAGTTTTGGAAATTCTTAAAGAAGGGTGGTAACAGCAGGGACCCAGTGAACCAAATGTGGTACAGTTTGTGGTCCAATTGTATGAACTATTACAAAGGATAGGTCCATTGGTTAAGCAGCACCTAAAGGAAGCATATGTGCGGGAAAAGAGTGTTACGGTACCCGAGCCGCCACATGCATCCTTAATTCAGGTGATAAGTTGCTTGTTCAGGTACCCTCAAAAGGGGGCAAATTGTGTGCAGATGGGCAAGGACCATATGAGGTAATACAGGCCATAGAGCAAGTATATCACGTCAACCTGTTAAAGCTGTGGGTGGAGGAAACTCCAACGCTAATGTTGGGAACGGTGAAAACCAAGGATTGCTCAATTCCCATAGAGTCTTCCCTACACTGACTTAAAGACAGCAAGCTCGGAATAAGGATGTCTTTTCGGCTATTCCAGGGCGTACCAAGATAATTGAGCATTATATTGTTACTCCACCAGGAGTTATAGTTAAGTAACAGTCATATAGAATACCTGAGGTAAGAAGGGCCGCAGTGAAGCGAGAGGTGGAGGACATGTGTCAACTCGGAGTAGTCGAAGAATCCAGTAGCGAATTTATTAAGTCCTCGTACCGAAATCCTCGGGTGTCATTCGCTTCTGCAATGACTTTAGAAAATTGAATAAGGTGTCCAAGTTTGACGCCTATCCAATGCTATGTGTGGATGAGCTGGTGGAGAATCTAGCCAGTAGTTAGTATTTGACTACGCTGTATTTAACAAAAGGGTACTTGTAGATACCACTCACTGCCTCAGCCAAACCAAAAACAGCTTGCATTTGGTCTGCATGGGGCACCAGCCACATATGTCACCACTTACCTCGATGACATAGTCATCCATAGTCAAGAATAGGAATCCCATCTTTCCAAGGTGGAGTCTTTTCTGAAGTCTTTGAGATACCATGGGCTTACGGCAAACCTGGCCAAATGTGTGATAGTCATATACCTAGGCTATGTGGTTGGCCATGGAAACGTAAAACCCCAGGTGGATTAGGTAGGAACTGTGAGGGAATGCCCTAAGCCAGAAAGTAAGTCTCAGCTACTGACTTTTTGCGTTTAGTCAGTAACTACTGGTGATTTATTCAGATTGTTGCGACTCAGGCCTCTCCATTGACAGACTTCCTGAAAAAGAACAAACCGGACAGGTTAGAGTGATCTGAGTCCTCGGAGGCCGCATGGGGGGATTTCAATGAAGCCTTATGTATGGCACCGATGCTGCAGGAACCTAATTTTGTGGAAAGATTTGATTTGAAAACAGATGCCTCTGGAACGGCTTTGGGGGCAGCGTTATCACAGCGGGTAAAGGACGAGGAGAGACCGATTCTTTTCCTCAGCTGTAAACTCCTCCAGAGCGAATATGCATATAAATAAGGAGGTAAATGCCAGGGTCATGTGTTGGTTCCTGGTTCTTTGTAGTGGAACATAGACCAGGGGTGCTGCATAATAATGCCAATGCCCTTTCACGTAATTTTCACTTCCCAAGGGAGCCGATTCACCAAAGTTGGCGAAGCTAAGAGAAAAGGTGTGTTGAGAAATTAGACACTTTTTCCAAGTATGGCAAAGGAAGGGTATATGAAAAAAAGGGCACTTTGCCACCTTCTGATTTCCAAAACAAAACTCATTGCCCAGGAAGAGGGGCAGATAGGGTTAAGAATCCTGCTGCTTACACAGACCTGCACTACCTGGGTGTGACTGATTTGGTGTATGCGAAGGTAAAAGGGATTATGGGATCCAGTGAGTGGGGTTTCAGCACCATAACAGGGCTGACCAGCACCCTGTGCCGGCCACACCTGCTGAGCACACTGTGCCGGTAAGATGCTCCTTGGGGCTGTATATGCTGCAGTCTGCATGCCTGGAGCATTCACAGGATGCTCTGGGCGAGACTGCAGCAGTGATTCTGGCTGAAGGGTTTCGTTCCAGGCAAGCTGCTAGCCAGATGCAGGTGCCATGGGGAAGCAATGGTTAGCACACCCCTAGTTTCGGCCCTGCCTGACTTGAGCCAACAAAGTAAACTTTGATGGGAGAAGTAAAAAAATGCCTATACCCAACAATCTGAAGGAGGATATTCTGACAAGATGCCACATGAAGTTCAGAATAGGAACATCTGAAATGTTGATGATAAAAGAAACATTAAATGGCCTGCTACAGATATAAAAGGTACAGCCAAGAAAGTATGTTGTCATATGAACAGGACACTAGGACAGCAGACTTCAAACTGCTTGGCTTCAATCTACTCAACTGCAGATTTCAAGCAGCAATAATTTAAAAGGCAAAACCAGACTCAAGCCACTTCATTAAACTATCCCCTTCAAGCTAAGTGGAACACACTTGGAGAAGTCTATAGGGATGGAAAGGAAGGATTAACTTATCTGAACATTTAACAGAAGAATATTGGCTTCCATTACATCCACATTTGACTAAATTTAGCCCATGTTCTCATGCTCAATTCAGATGTCCCCTCTTCCAAAGATACAACTCACGACAAGAGGGTTTGTATAGTGTATGGGTAAAATTAAGTTTCACATTTTTTACATTTTTAAGTTTTCAAATGTGTGTCTGGGGTGCCCGGGAAATGTAACAGAAATTAGGGGGAAATGGTTATAGTGCTATTAGGCTGCTGTCAATTGCATCCTCTTCTGAACAGAATAAATGTACTACAAAGTTATATTTGTCAAGTGCTATGCTACATGCAAATGCCCTTATGTAGAACATTCCTCAGATGTTTCTGTATTATATTCAATGTACTCCATACTATACGCTTGCAAAAGGGATGTAGTTAATAGACTGGCGGACGCAATGCTGCCTGTCTAAATCCCGACTGGACCTGCCTGACAAGGAACTTAAGATAGGCGTCGAAATGCCAACGCCTATCTTAATCCCGACGCTGGAAGACCGACCCCGCCATCCCGATCGTCCGCTGACAGGTAAGTATAACACTTAGCCTGGGGATGGGGGGTTAGGTTTAGGGGCCCCCGAGGGGACTCAGGGTTAGGCAACCCCCCTGGGAAGGTTAGGGTTAGGCTATGGGAAGGGGGCGGTTAGGCACTAGATGGGGAGGTTAGGGTTAGGCACCCCTCCGGGAGGGTTAGGTTTAGGGTGCAATGAGGGGGGTTAGGTTTAGGCACCCCTGGGGGGGAAGCTTAGGGTTAGGCACTAGGAGGGGAGGTTAGGGTCAGGCACCCCTAAAGGAGGGTTAGGGGGAGAGGGGAGGGTTAGGGTACTTACTAATGCCCATCGGGATCTCGATGTGTCGGACTGTCACTGCTGAGCCGCAGGTATTTCAATCCCATTCCCTTACAAATGCTGCTTGTGTATTGGTGATGTAAAAGTATATATGAGACTTGTTCTATTATTGTTCTTTTGTGGGGGAATTTCAAAATCCAATAACAATATTGGTCAGAAACTGTGTTTCAACATATTCCCAATGTCTATCCTGACCTGGGAGAAAATAGGGCTAGTATTGGTCTGTATATTGGGGATGTTAGTTTGAAGATTGGAAGCCATAGTGGTGTTACCTTGAAACAGAATGAACCATGAGCTATGGCCCTCATTCAGAGCTGCTCGTTAGCGGCAGTACGCTCGTTCCCCAAACGAGCGAGAAAATGTAAATTCCAGCGCTCGCTCGAAAGTTCGCTCGTAGCTATTCTTCCGCACCAAAGTCTCCCAACCCCTCCTCTAGCTAACGAGCGAGCAAAATTGCGACCGTCCATCTCCCAATTTGGTTGCAGGGAACGCTCGCACAAGTACAAACCGGAAGTGGGCCTGTCAGATTTCGATTACCTGCTCGTTCATTCTGCATACATACTTTAATCGTATCATGCCAATCAATCTATTAATTAGCTTAATTGCTCTTCACATGTTTTCTATCCGTTTTTTTTCTTTTTTCAAACAACTTTATTGTCCGTGTGTGGCATCTTACCCGCAGAATATGTACGGTTTCCCCAATGGTTTTCTTTTTCATAAAAACATGTTGTAACCAATTATCCTTTTGTTTTCGTGTGTTTAGGATATTCCTAATTTCTGTTCCAAATTTCTTTATTTAAATTAGCTTACGCATGTCACTGCATGAAGCCTATCATAATTCACATTAGATTTTGTAGCCTGAAGGACACATGACTCATACAAGAACCAATACAATGGTTCCTGTTAATTTCCAAAGTACATTAGCCAATCAAAAGTTTTCTCTGTCCTTTATTAAAACTGTTTTTTGCCAAAAAAATCATTGCCATCATGAGAGCCTCCGCATTCACAAGACGGGAGCTGTTGGTCCTCACAGAGGTCATGGACCGGAGGATCACCAGCCAGCCTCCCCCATCACCAACCGGGCCAAGTGATCGGCCTATGCGGAGGTTCGCCACCACCTGCGCTCCTTCGGCTCACGCCGTAATATAGGCCAATTAGAGCGCAGGTTGTCGGATCTGCGGTGCCACACCCCCCGCTTGCTGGCATGTTTTCGGCAGCGGATCGCTGCAAGTAAGTTTTTTGTTTTGTTTTGTGGAATGTTTTTTTGCCCTATCTGCGTGTGCTTGTTTACAGTATAGCCCTGTTTGTTTTTTGCGGCCCTATCTGCGTGTGCATGTTTGTTTTCAGTATAGCCCTGTTTTAGCTTTTTTGACATGTCTGTGTGTGCATGTTTGTTTTCAGTATAGCCCTGTTTTAGCTTTTTTGACATGTCTGTGTGTGCATGTTTGTTTTCAGTATAGCCCTGTTTTAGCTTTTGGACATGTCTGTGTGTGCATGTTTGTTTTCAGTATAGCCCTGTATTAGCTTTTTGGACATGTCTGTGTGTGCATGTTTGTTTTCAGTATAGCTCTGTTTTAGCTTTTTTGACATGTCTGTGTGTGCATGTTTGCCTGTTTTATAATGTTTTTTTTTTGGGGTGTGGGAAATTTGGCTTCCACACCCCCCCTTCCCTAAAAAAATGTAAAATTGTGTCATTAATCATTTAGGGGCTGAACGCAAAATACTGGCTCGCCGCAGAGTCCGACGCCGGGCTCGGCCCCTGCCACCGACTACCAGCCCGAGCACATCTCCCCAACCTTCCACCAATTCCCCCTCCACCCCTGCCCGGCCAATAGGTGAGGCCCCTCCCTCTCCCAATCTGCCCCACCCCCAAAATTCATCCTCCCCTCCAACCCCCCCTCTCTTTTATTCACCCTCCTCTCCACCACCCCCTCGATTTTCTGGTCCCTCCCCAATTTCAGACCTCTCCCCTCCCTCAACCCACCAGCACTGGCCCACCTCCGAGGAGGAGGAGGATGGACTTCAACCCAGACCATCCAGCCCAATGACCGGTATGTTGACCTTTCTTTTGTTGTAATAAATTGTTTTGAATTGTATATACAATGTCTGGGTTATTTTCCACTGATACATCTCACCCATGTGCAAACACTCATTCTTTGTGTTTTGTGCTTTACCCTAGCAAGGCTACTGTGTCCTTTTTGTTTCTCATTTTTGTGTGTTCATTTCGAAATTATTATTGATACCATCTTAGCATTTGCCTTGTTATTTGTTTGGTTTGCCAAACTGGATCTTGTTTGCAACTCGATTTATTTGTTTATTTTAGGGATGTGCAGGCTCGGTTTTACTCGGATTTACTCGGTTCTTATCGCCACTTTACCGCAAATTCGGATTTATTATATTGGCTATCCAAAACACATGATAGGCGATAGCCAATAAAATGCCGTTTAAAGATCCGAGTAAATCCGAGTAAAACCGAACCCGCTCACCCCTAGTTTATTTAGTTGTTTACACTTATAATGTAAGGTGTCATTTCCTTAAGGATCCCTTTTTTTTATACCAACAGCGGACCAGAGGCGGATGCATGCTATGCAGGAGGGCTTGGCCGCCTTGCGAGGCCACGTAATTGCAATGCTCGTGGTCCTCGACCACATGTCTGTGCTCCTTCGGAGCTGATTTGTTTTTTTGGGATTTTTTTAATTGTGTTTTCTGTGCAAAATAAAAATGCGTTGGATGTTAACGAGTCTCATTTCTTGTCTGTAAAAATGTCATTGTTTAACCTTCCATAAGTCCACTATTTGTTCATGTTATTTAAAGTAAGGTAAATTAGATTGTACAAAGCGCTAGAAAGTATGTAAGCTGCCATATTAAACACCTCGCCATACCAATAGGTTTGTGGCTACACCAACAGTTTGTGGTTTTGCGTGTGGTGGGTAATGTAAATAGAAACTGAAACCTGCTTAGGCCTCTTTTTTATGAAACTACTGATTCACCCTAAGACCTTTGTTGTTTTTTTAACGCCACAAAGCATGTTCAAAGACTTGACAATTTCACACATTACAGGATACAGCATTCTGAAAGGTGGCACTTTGGGAGACAGGTTACACGTGCTTGTAATGTGTAAATAAACAATCTTTTGAACGGAAAACAAAACTTTAATACACAGCAAACACAAACAGAAAGTGAATTGTGACAAGCAATTCACACAGTGAAAACACACGTCAAAAATCAACCTACACCAAACTCCAAAAAAACAAACAACACTCAAGAACTGTTGAAATAAGTAGCAGGCCAACAGGAATCCACAAATGAGGTGATGCAAAAATATGTCAACAAGTTAGTTCCAATGTGGCCACATGTAGACAATTTAGTGGATCAGGTAGTAGGCATCGTTTTTACATGGTTTGAAAAGGAAGACAAGAACAAAAAAGGAAAACCAAGATTAAAAAGGCACATTCCAATCGTACATGTAGACATTGGGTCAATTAAGTAAAGGTTTGACAATAATTACCTGAAAAAGCGGGCCACCACATCATCGCGTATGGCCCCCCCACATACTGACCTCCGACCAACCTCGGGGGGGCCATCCTCAGGTAAGGCATCCTCTGGCTGCATTGGGACACCACTCCTTATGGCGATGTTGTGAAAGATCCCACACAGGACCACAATTTTCGAAACCATATCCGGCAAATACATGAGTTCGCCACCAGAGCAGTGGAGGCATCTGAATCGGCCTTTTAAAAGGCCGATACAGCACTCCACCACCTGCCTGGTGGCTGTAAGTGCGGAATTATACTCACTTTGTGGCCCTGGTGTGGGAGCCAAATAAGGAGTGAGCAGCCAGGGCGTGCAAGGGTAGCCACTGTCTCCTGTGAACATAAAAAAAAAACAGTCAGGATCACTGTGTCTCAAGCTTGGCAATGGTTACAACTAAAGGTCTCCACTTACCCAGAAGCCACGCATCACCAGCTTGGAGGTTGTTTAATTTATGCCAAATCCCTGATTGCCGGATGACGAATGAGTCATGTGCACTCCCAGGTAATTTTGCATTCAGGGACAGGATCTGGAGGGAGGCATCACATACCACCATTACATTAAGGGAGTGATAGTGCTTTCGGTTGCGAAAAATGGCCTCCAGCCATGCTGGAGGCTGCAGTGGTATGTGAGTACCATCCACAACCCCTATGATGTGTGGGAAGCCAGCTATTTGGTAAATATTGGCCTTCGCCACACTAAGGGAACCTATATCCAATGGCATGTTAATAAAATGATGGAGGTGCTTGAAAAGGGCCTCCATCACTGCCCTCAGGATCCTTGAAAATGAGGATTGGGAGATTCCAGCCACTATTCCCACCGTGGTTTGAAAGGATCCTGAGGCACAGAAATGTAACACCGTCATTAATTGCGTAAGTGTTGGTATTGCTGTAGGACTGTCAATTTGCCGCTCAAGATCACTCTATTAATGAGAGAGTGTCTATGATGATTTTTGGAGGAAGACGGTATCGTCGTAAAACCTCATCATCGGGCATTCCAAAAAGGGTGGCACGTGTTCGAAATATCTTGGGCCTTGCACACCTATGATGCCTATGCCTGGGACGAGATTGAGGTTGGTCGGGTTCTGGAAGCATGGCCAAAACAACACGACCAACATCAACCTGAAATGGGAAGCCAGGTAGTTATTTTGGGATAAAAAGGTAAATTCAAAAATATACTTATCTTAGGTTTAAATTCCAAAGATGCTTACATGCCGCGGTATGGTCATGAGTGCAACAACCTACATTTCCAAATTTGAAATTCCGGTTAGTATTTTTGGTGGACATATTTGATTCTTTAACAAAAAACAAAATGCTTAAAAAGATAGGGGGGAGCACACATTATTTCGAACATCAAACCTACTTTGAGAGGCCAAAAAATAATGTGCAAATTTCTTCCGAAAAAATAAAAAAATGCGCTAAATAGTTCGCATTTGGCGAAGGAGAATAAGGAAACATTATTGCGCTAAATAGTTTGCATTTGGCGAAGGAGAATAAGGAAACATTAGTGCGCTAAATAGTTCGCATTTGGCGAAGGAGAATAAGGAAACATTAGTGCGCTAAATAGTTCGCATTTGGCGAAGGAGAATAAGGAAACATTAGTGCGCTAAATAGTTCACATTTGTCCCATCAAAAATCACGAAACCAAAAATACAAATATCGGACACTAGATTTAGTGCCAAATAAAAAATGCCAAATAAAAAAAAAAACATGAATGTGCCAAATATATGCGAAGACCCACACATCAAATTTGAAAAATAATGTAAAAAACAAACTTACCAAAAGTCGAACAATAAGTCACAGTCCAAAAACTTCTCTGGGGCAAAGCCAAAATAACTGTAAAAAAAAAAAAAAATTAAAATGCAGAAATTCGGATTGTAGAAACCTTAATTTTTAAAGTACATGAAAAAAATACTTACTCTCCAAAAAACAAAGAAAGAAAATATCCTCACTTCAAAAAAACTAACGCAAAATATCCAAATCCAACCGAAAAACCAACTACAACTCCCAAAAAACGCCTCTCAACCACGAATCCCGCCAACAATCCACGACTACACACGATACCTCCAACAATCAACACCCGCCACCTCGACTCGAGTCGCCCATATCCATAAATAGTTTTTTTTTTCCCGCTCAAATTAAGGAGGGATCATAGGAGCGCACAATCAATGATGCGAACACAAAAAAAGGACGCATGTATAAATACGTCACGGAAAAGCCAAAACGGTCTGGTGTAGTTCAAGTGCTTTTGAAAAAAATGTCTACAGACCAGCAAAATGAGAGCCAAGAGGCGCCCGGTAAGTACTTCTCTCTTTCTGTTTAAAGGATTTGTTAGTCCCCAAATGTATAGACAGTTGGACATGTAAATGTTATTTTTTTTTAAATTGAAAGGTGTGGAGGATGCCATGGAAGAGGCTGCTGGGTCGAGTATGGCAACCAAAGAAAGCAAAAAAAAAAGGCAGCCACAATTCACAAGAAAGGAGATGGAGGTTTTGGTTCAAAGGTGTGTTGACACCCTGCCCCTGGCAGATCGGAATATGGGTTCAAGCCAGAAGTGGAAAATGTGGGAGGAGATAGCCAGTGCTGTCAATAGGGTTGGTGAGTTTGAACGTCTAGCCCGGGATGTCAAACGGCGGTACGTAAAAACTACATTTTTAAGAAAAGTGGTTACAGGGCCAAATACTGCAGGAATAATGCTTTTGTTTTGTTCCACAGATGGACCGATTACAAATATCGTCTAAAACAAAAACTGGCAGAGAGGGCTAGGCATGCAAGGGGGACAGGTGGGGGTCCCACCCCTGTGTCATTGGAGCTGAATGACTTGGAAGAGCTGGCACAGGAGTGTGTGCAGTATGAGGAGGTGTTTGGCGTGTCCAACATGGATACGGACATGCCAGACTTTGCGGCTCCTCATGTTGTCCCAGGTAAATGTTGTTATGTTACCAACTCTGAAATGTGTTTGTGACAATATGTAGATTGTAATGTTCCTCTTTTCTCTTTTTTCTAACAGAGACACAGGTGGATGAGTCTGCTCCAGAGGGGAGCCGTGGCTGCAGAATTTCTGCTGGCTCTGCAGGGGAGGAAGCAGTAGATCCGGCTAGGGACCCTGCAGAAGCCAGTCCAGGGCAATCCCCCTCGCAGGCAGTGGCCCTCCTCACGGATCTCAATTTTAAATCGGATCACCACACGGAGATTCTGCTGAGGATGGACGCCAGTCTGCTACGGGTGGCGGAGGCCATGGAGCAAAGTGCTGCGGCCAAAGTGACCATTGGTCAGGCCCTGGCGGAAAATACCAGGGCCAACATCCGAATTGCCAATGCCCTGGAGCAGCTCGTTCGCCAGCACATGGTGGAGCCGGCCTCCCTTCCTGCCGGAATATCAGGATCCTCCACCTCTGGCACAACAACAGCCATCCCTCCAAATGTGCCTAGCCCTCTGCCTAGTCCAGAGGCCACAACATCTGCCTCTGGAGAGGCCAGCCAAAGGACATCCCGGACCCGGTCAGGCTCCCACCCTACCCCAGCCAAACGGGGCAAAAAGCGATGACAGCACTGGCGAATTTTCCCACAATCCTTCTGTGCTTGACCCATATTCCTTAAGGGCCAAAACTTCCCTCTCCTTTCTTGTGAATTGTTTTTAATGTGTGTTCTTTTAATTTGGCCAAATGTCATTCTTCTTTTGTATTTAATTATGTCATTTTTTCTGACGTTATCCAGACCTGCAAAGTGGCCAATGGCCTGTAAAAACAAAAAATTTTAGTTTAAAAAATAAAACAATCAAATTATTTTGCATTGTATTGTGACATTATTCCAAAAATGTATTTTCGTTAATCCCGGCACCCCAAATATTTTAATTTTAAAACATTCCGGAAAAAAAAGGGTTAAAAACCATTTGGGAGTTTAAAGGCACACTTTTCCATTTAAAAATGTTGTTGAAATTTCTGAAAACTTTAAAAATTTAGCAAAAACACAAACATGATGACAATATTGTTGCAATAACAGAAACCCCTAAACCAAAATAATGTAATTTTTGGGAACACAAAAATGGTACGCTAATTGATTGTGTAATACTGAAATTAGCAGCTGAGTATTTCACCTGCGTACGGTTTTGGGCTTCCACCCAAAAAATAGTGGCTAAACACATTACAAGCAAGTTTGGTAATCAAAGTTGATTGCTTGTCTG
Source organism: Taudactylus pleione (assembly GCA_031769625.1). Classification (NCBI taxonomy): domain Eukaryota; kingdom Metazoa; phylum Chordata; class Amphibia; order Anura; family Myobatrachidae; genus Taudactylus; species Taudactylus pleione. The sequence goes on along the minus strand of JAUIMM010000043.1, from coordinate 5,961,875 downwards.
TTTAAATTTAAAACATCGATGAAACATCGAGGCGGCTCGGGGAGGGGGATGAGACCATCGCCACTGTGGTAGAGTATACCAGACCCCAAGCTGTGCGAGCAGTTTGAAGGGAAAGTGGATCAGACAGTGACGTATAACTCGTTCCGATCACATTTGACGTTTGCATGAGATAATTTAAGGACGCCCACAAAATGCCTCGACACGCCTGCGTTTTCCGATCTCCACCCCCCGTCACCGCCCAAAAATGGCCTATTCTGTCAATCACATTTGACAGGTCACTTCCTGTTTGCTATTTGACGAACGACTTAAAAAAAGATCGCAAACAGCCGTACGCACATGCGCCGTGTAACACCAGCGCATGCGTGGTTGCACAACATCGGAACGCTACGAGCGTACTGCCGCTAACGAGCGGCTCTGAATCAGGCCCTATGTCTGCAGATTATATGCAGTTCCTCCAACAAGTAGGAGAGGATTGATGGTAACATTTTTGTAGGTTGTTTGGGCCTAGGGGCCTGATTTAGACCCGATGATTTACACACAACTATAATATTTAATGATCGGCGCATGTGTAGGATCTGTACTGTGCTCGTGCAGATCACTGACTGCAACAGTGGTCGCAGTCTTACCTAAGTGGCATAGTTTAGGGGCAGTGATGGCCAGCATTCTTGAAAATGGGGGGTGTTGGCTCGATTTTTAAAGCGTGCAGTTGCCAGGGTCCTGAGAGAGCCGATGTTTTTGCAAATGATCCGATGCTGTGTCCTTGGACACAGCAGCCAATCACAGAAGCTTTGTTAGTTTTCTAATGATACAGTAAATAGACACCAACGTATAATTCTATGCATAGCACTGATTCACTTTGTCAATATCTTGTGTTGGGATATGTAATGTTACCCAAGTCACCTTTTTATTATTCATGGCGGCAAAACCATCTCATTTGCATTCATAGCTCCTATGCAAATTATTTGGCTGACTAACTCCATGCAGCAGCACACAATAATTCAAGCAGCATGAAAACAGCTTGACCAGTATTTCTGATTCACGTAATATTATATAGCTCTATGGCGTATATTTCATAGCAGTGTTTTTAAATTCTACATAAGTGTTCATGATAATGTCATTCCATCAATGAACTTCAGGACATGTGGTGTATTTATAAATAATACTATTACTATACAGAATAGTTTAATAGGGTTTATCATACATATTATCGAGAAATTGAAAATCAGTAATTCCTTCAAGGACAACTAAACCTAAAAACATCCATAGAAATAGCCTAAAAGCATGGTTTTACTCTGGGTATCTACAGCAGAGATAGTGTAATGGTATTTTTCCTCTTCCCTAGATCACAAACTGAACACATTCCATACATCATTCTAAAATAATTCTTCATTCCATTACCAGATGCAAGACAGAGCTCTATATAATAATAATCACCACATTAATTACTAGAAAGCTAACATTCCTCATTACTGCATCTCACATATATTTGGAATGTTATTAGGGACAATTTATTAAGTCAGAGGATCCCAAAGCGGTTCTCAAGACACTCCAACAGTTCAGGTTTTAGAGATATGCATGGTTGAGCACAGGTGGTTAATTAAGTCACCTGTGGTCAAGCATGGGTAACCTTAAAACCTGGACTGTTAGGGTGCCTTGAGGGCTGAGTTTGGGAACCTATGTATTAAGGGTCAGTATAAAGTAAAGTAAACTTCTGGGTTTTAACTTGGCCGTGGAGACAGTGCCACTGAGGCTCATGGCGGGCCGGGTGGGGGTTTCTTGTGGCGTGGTCTCAGGAAGAGTTGTGGCTATGCCCCCTTGTCTCTTAGATATGTTAAATGTGTATGTTGTGCACAGCTGTTCCTATAGTGGAACGTGGACCAAAACCATCTTCACATAATTTTCAAAATCCTGACATCCCCATCTCTTCATATCCTACAGTATTCTCTTCATTTCTACTTTATAAACAGACAGAAATGGCAATATCAAGCTTGGTACAGACTCTACAGCTCTGAATGACTCTTGCTAGTCGCCTACTCAGAACTCTGGCTAAAGTGACTTTCGTGTACAACTTTCTCATCCCCTCTGTCAATGATTGGGTCAGCATAACTCACTGGGCATAGTCAAGTCTATATCCATGGGCTTGAACTTTGACTTACTTCAAAATTAGAGATATGCATCAGGCCATTTTTGCTGGTTTTGGATCTGTATCTCCTTCATGTTTAGGATCTGGATTAGGTTTTGCAAAATTGCCCTTGCGTGTTTTGGTTTTGGATCTGTATTTTTTCCTATAAAATCATAAAAACAGCTGAAATAATATAATTTGGGCTTGTTTTTGTTCCTACAGTATTATTAACCTCAATAACATTTATTTCCAGTCAGTTTTGACCACCTCACAGCTCACAATATTGATTTCATCCAGTTTAGGCAAAAAGGTTGCACCAAGCTAGCTGGCTGACTAAGCTAAGTGACAGCAATGGGTGTCACAAACATGTGGCAGTTCAGTTTCCAACATGGCACATCTAGGAAACAGAGCGGCACTGCAGTGGCAGACAGTATGGGAGTTTAATAAACTATTCAACCTCTTAGAGAAACCAAGAATTTTTTCATTAATAAAGAACTAGATCAGAGACCCGAAGGAGATGGAGGATGTTTATGAAGTAGTTAAAGGCAGAGAAAGGAAGGAAGGATTGATTAGTACAGCCTGCAGCGTCACGGTACTTATATGGATGCAATGGTATACGGCCTGCAGCATAACAGTACTTACAGTATATGGATACACTGAAGTATGGTCTGCAGCGTCACAGTACTTATATGGATACACTGGGGTACAGCCTGCAGTGTCACAGTACTTATATGGATATATTGGAGTATGGTCTGCAGCATCACAGTACTTTTATGGATACACTGAGGTACGGTCTGCGGCGTCACAGTACTTATATGGATACACTGAGGTACGGTCTGCAGCATCAAAGTACTTATATGGATACACTGGGGTACAGCCTGCAGTGTCACAGTACTTATATAGATATACTGGAGTACGACCTGCAGCGTCACAGAACTTATGTGGATACACTGGGGTACGGCCTGCAACATCACAGTGCTTATATGGTTACACTGGGGTATGGAAGCATACACTGGGGTACGGCCTGTAGCATCACAGTGCTTACATGGATACACTGAGGTACAGCACAAAAAAAAATCTACTTTTTATCTTATTATTTTTTTTACATTTTTAAAAAGATATTTCTTGAATTTTTTTTTACAGCCACTGGATGGACAGCACAGCACACCCCTGGATAGACAGCACACTGGATGGAAAGCACACCCCTGGATGGACAGCACACCCCCTGGATGGACAGCACAGCATACCATTGGATGGACAACACACTGAATGGACAGCAAACTGGATGGACAGCACTCCCCTGGAAGGTCGTATGGACAGCACACCCCTGGATGACAGCACACCCCTGCATGGACAGCACACCCCTTTGGAACCACTCATCTCTATTCAAAATAACTCATGACACCTGCATAGGCTCCCCAGGACTATGGCTTCTTCCCGGGTATTGGGGAGAGTATTTAAACATTCTGATACATCCACAAGCTCCCAATCCTGTCCCAGGGGTGGTAGTTTCAGCTCTAGTAAACTTTGGGTCCAATTCACAAAATGGTGCTTTCACACAAATATATATGTTGCCATAATTTATAGTTTGACTGGGTGAGGTAATCATGCAATTATTAGCATGATTATTAATGACATTTGCATCAATTGACAATAGCAATTCAGATACATTAAGCATGTAACCATGTGTTTGGTAGCAGTACCCAGTTAAAGGTTTCACTCCTAGTATGTAGCCACTCAAGCTTGGGGCATAACTAAGATGTACAGTATTTGTATTAAACCTACAGGTTCACTCCCTAATTTGGCTATCATCCTGTAAAAATACACCGTAAAATGGAAAACCACTGAGATCAAAGGAATGAAAACTATGGTAAGTGTAATACAAAGATAACGAGTCTCTCTATAATATGAGTGATAAAGGTAAACAGCGAATTTTTGTATACTGCACATGTGCAGATGTGAATTTACACTTTTTTGCATATGCCCGTCCTATTCCAACTCATAAAGAGCTTGGGTGGTTCTGTCTTTTCATGAAATTGGCATTTCAGGGTGGCAAATGTGAAGCCTGTTCCTGATGGATCTTTTGAATGCTCTTAAATTAGACATCAAAGGTCTTGACAGTTCTTCTGTAGCTCTCCTTACTAGGCCAACAAGTAGAAGAAGAAGCAAATGCAGGCACCTGGAACAACTGGAATAAAGCAGGATGCCCTGAAGACAGCTGAAAGTATTCAGGATTACCCCCGATCACCTGGAGGGTTGGATTTCTATGGACTGGATCTGCACTCCCTTTTGTTATCTGGTCTAGATAAGGAATCCCTCTGGACTGGATCTGATCTGGATCTGGACTCCCTCTGGACCTATGGCAGCTTGCTCTCTGACTCTGACAACTCATCTGATTGGCAGTTTCTCACTCTGACACTGACAGTTTCCTCTGATCATACTGATCTGTGCAGTGCTTCTGTTCATGGGGCTTTGCTGCCGATTTTGCACTTCTATTTGCAGTCGGCTTTGAACTGAAAGATCAAAACCGACGTCATTTAGAGTGACAAACTTCAACTAAGATCAAAGTCTGGTTTCGATTAAAGCTGAAACCTGACAGATGATAAATACTGTTTTTTTAGACATCGATATGACGTCAGAGTCCGTTGCCCGATATTAAAATCTATCACAAATCGACCTTTAGTAAATTTACCCCTCTCTCTACACAGAACTCCTAGCTCAGACAGGCTTACTGACTTCAGCTGTGCTGTGTTGGTTCCAAGTGCTTTCACTGCTTCCCAAAACAGGTGAGCGCTGGCTTCAGGATTACATACACAATCTACAGAAATAGTGTAATAAAAACACATTTTAATATATTTGTTATGTTGTGTAGAAATAGGTAATGTAGTGTGGAATTGTAGAAGCCATTTTGGAATAAGAATCCATTTTGTATGCCATGTATGCATGGAGGGTGTGTGCACAGGACAGGATGGAGTTAGTTCATTGTACAGACCCTGTCATATGTGCACAGAAAAGCATATGTACATATATGGAAAGGTATGCGATTCCAATGTTTAAACAGCACTATAGTCTCACTGCAGATAATTGACAACAGATGTGATACTTGGAACCTATAAATAAGTCTGTGTGTTAAATAAAGCGAAGCAGAGAGATGGAGATGCTTGTGGTACATACAGTTGTGTCCCGTGTCTCCTTCTTTCACATGATCATATGTAGCCTTTAGCAACAAGAGTCAGAGGGTGATCAATAAGGGACTCATTCAGTAATCATAGCTAGTGTCCTGATTTGACAACATGGAGATTCCCACTGAGATGCCCAGCAGTATTGCCCACTGGATAGATGTGAAATCATGCTCTGGGGACAGAGTTGCCAGGACAATTTCCCAGGTGAGTAAACACAAATGTTTTGCTCTCCTGGTAGCTGTGTCCCCATTGCAGTTGATGATCTGTCCTGCTGGGATCAATCCTTGGGTAATTATTGGTCACCCTAAAGGTGTTGTTATTTAAACATGTTATAATCTGTTGTTATATGTTCAGTGAATGATAGGTAAATGTTTAAAGTCTTGTTTGTCTTTTTGTTATGTAACAAACCAGTCCTAATTGTGTTTTTAGAGTAACTTTGGTAAAACTCACTGATCTAACTTTAGAAGAGAGCCCCACACAGGGATTTGTTTATGAAATAGAATGCCATGAAATTGCATTAGATTTAGAAAAGTACATCAGATGGATGCTAGGATTGGATACATTTACAGAAATGTGTTTTCATGTATTAGTGTCTGAAAGAACAGAAAGTGAGACCTTGTCAGACAGTGTTTTCAGAAATAGGAGGAAAGTTACATCCAGTCAATAGTGTTAATAACTGAGGCAGGAAAAGTCAGTGCGTGGATGTGCCTATAGATAAACATTTGATGATATTATTCTTGTGCACGAGAATAGTAACCTCTAATAAGAGGGGGGACCAATAGGTCTGATTTTAGTCATAAGGGACTTTGACTAAGCTAGACAAGGAAATGTTCTAGCGAAGCTTTATGGGAAACATAAAGCAGGATATTTGATGAATGTTTAAGAAGGCTGACATCCCAGAGACTGACTGGTTTAAACATCACAAAATGAGATATGAGAAGCAGAGGTTAATAAATATAACCTAGATGACACACTGAAAGTTCTGATTGATAAATGTAATAAATTTTAATAAGAATATAGAAATGACCCCCAGATGTCCACTTCTTAATTATCACTGCAGAGGAATGTTGTGTTTTATATAACTAGTGTTTTGTTTGTTTTGTTTTTCTTTTCTTCTCAAAACGTATATTTCATTTGTATTGTGAAGGCATGCTGTGATAGAGTTGTTTTGCTGATGACAATGGAATGAAGGATGTCACAGAAAATGGCTGCCGTGCTGAAATTGAATGTTTGCTTGTGAATGAAATGGGCCCATGTGTAAGTGATAAAAGAGAGTCGAGTGAACTTGAGAAAATAGAGTTGTGTGGAACAATTGTGTTGATCAGATGTGACGTGTGTGAATAATTGTGCGTAGTGAAGGTGTACTGGGGAATTGTGGAGAAGTTGTACAGGAATTGAAAGGGTTAATGTGTTAGTGCGAGTGAGTTGCCATTTTTTCATGGGGACGCCCATAAATAAAAAATGTGCATTGCAAGATTGGAAAAAGGATTGATTTTGAATGCATTAGTAAAAAAATGCTTTGTTTGTTATTTTCTATATTTTTTCTGTAACTTGTGAGATCAAGAGAATGCAGAGACACATTGTAATTCTAAAAAAAACAGTCATTATTTTTGATTGCTGTAGAAGGGATTAATAGTAAAAGTGATGTAAAATTTCCCTAACAAAATGTTTTATCAGTTCAGTTCATGATTTCTTTAAACTGTTGAATGATGCATGATTACAAATTAAGATGTTAATTGTTTTAGACAAACAAGCAGAACATAATTTTACAAATCTAAGAATATAGGTAGAATAGTCGCTGTTGTTTAGATATGACTGGAATGAGCTAATTAGAAGCCATAGGAATGCATATTGCCAACGCAGTTGCGCAGTAACAAGTCAGCTTTAAAAAAAAAGAGAAAAAATAAAAATCGAAAAGTAGAAGCAGATGCTATAGGCTTTGCTGTGTAAAGGAATGAGGTAACCCGCTATAGAATAGAAATTATCCTCAGTTGTAGAATATCATAAGAAACTGTTAAAAAAAAAAAAAGACACAGTTCAGGGGATTGATGGATTTATAGGTACTATCACCCTTGGACATGTCAGGATGTTCAAACTAATTTTGATTACAGGAATGCAACTAGAATTACACTGACACTACTTAAAACATGCCCGACGTTTTTTGCATGCTTCTGATTGATTTGGTTAAGATAATAAAGAATGCTATGAATAAGTACTGTAAGATAAACAGAAACAATTTTTTTGGTTCAAAGCTCCAACCCAACCTAACCAAAAGGGTGTCTGGACCCCAAGGATGGGGGAAGGAAACAAGTCATACAAAAAGTGCCTGTACTAAAGATATTTAAACAATTGAAAGGATTTTTAGGTCTTATTGTATATTGTATTGTACTTAAAAGGTGATAGACAGCAGGAATTTAAAACTACTGTAACTTAGTTCTTGTGTTAGCTATGATATATTACAGCAGTTAGTTAAGATTGAATCCAGATGTCACTTCGTTTCTCTTGTATTCAAGAGGAGGGAGGAAATGTACTATGGGGGGATGATGCTGGCATATGAGAGAAGATCCAGCAGCACAGCATATGCAAATTGGAAGGGTCTGAGCCTGCACATCCCTAATACTATATGTAATTCAGCAAGCAACCACAGGGGACTAGTGAGACACAGGAAGATGATAATTATGATTACTTTTTATTATTTTTCATCTTTCTTTAATGATAATGATTGTTTTGAATTAATTAAATCTTTTTCGATAAGTCATGTTATTGTAAATCATAGATAGATTATACATAGTTTGTATTAGAATTTTTTGTTTGCTGCTTTTCAAATGCCGACAAACTAGATTTAAGTAATGTCAAAAGCACATATCAGAGAACATACCCCAGAAGAGGAACTGCTCCAGCAAACCAAGTTGGCCAAATAGGCTACAGTAATATACCTACCTGATATTGGCGACCAGAAATGCCAGAAACATTGAACCTGTTTTTAGTAAAAGTTGCAGTTACAGGTTCCTCAGAGAGAGAAGTATAAATTGGAAAGACTATGTGTGCGACTTCGGGTGATAGATGGATGGATGAGCACCACCTCTGTCTGCCACATGCACTGTTCTCAGTCTGAGCCCAAATACTTCATGGAAGCACTCATGAGTTTAGAGATGCTATGGTAAAAATAGCCAAGAAGCACTGGATAGCCCCAGGCTTCAGTTAGGCTGCATAAGCCTATCCCTAATTGTTGCACAGCCCAGGAAAAGTGATCACGGTAGTAGAAGAAGAAAGAAAGGAGTACCTCACAGATGTTATTCCTTCCAGAAACGAAAGATTGATTTTATATAGTAGTTGGTTAAGGGTTGGGTATGTTCTGTGCTCAGACCTGTTGTCAAATTGACTATGGTTTTGCAAGGTAGCAAACACAAAAACACATTACAAACAATAGGAACAATAGGAAAAAGGAAAATAAATGACAGAAGTAATTCGTACATGTGAAGTACTTGAGGTCATAGAGAGTGACAAAGGTACACATTTTATTGAAAACATTTTTAGAATGTATCTTAGAGAATCTGAGAATAAATAGGACCCAAAGCAATGATAGAGTGTAAAGACTGAATTATACAGTCAAATTGAACTATGAATAGGTTGTTAGAATGTTTATTTTTTAATATGATTGATAGTCAAGAACATTCCCAGTGTGAAACGTAGGATGATAGCTTATAGAATACTATTTAGTACAGCTGTTAGAACAAGATGTGATTTCCTACAAGTGTATGAGCATAGTAACTTGATTCAATATGTGATGCATATATAATAGAAACTAACCAAAGTCCACCACCAGGTGTTCTCTTATGTTCTAGATCCCAATTCAATTGCAGCACCTACAAACTGCAACCAGGTCATTGGGTCATGATAAAGAAGCATCTAAGGAAAAGTCTTAGGACCCAGATACAAGGTCCTTATCAAGTTCTCATATCTACCCTGATGGCAGTAAAGGCGGCAGAAAAGAAAATTTGGATTCGCCTCACACTGCAAGATCATTATATAAGGGGAGTTGGAGTAATTTGAAGTTATGAATTGATATATGTTGCTTGACCCTAATCCAGACAAAGGCTTATGAGGAAGTACTGTATACTATGCTTCGTTCTTGTTATAGTTTTGTTTCTAGTTTTATCAATATCCAGACCTAGTGTAAAGAATGGTCACATTATAGAAGTTTTAGCCAGACTATGTAATACTGTTATAGATGAAATATTTGATGTGTTTGAAATAATTACTAATGAATTGAAATTCCAGGTGAAGGTTTTGGGACAGTTTAGGCTGATCCTTCAGTATCTCACAGCTACACAGGGAAGTATGTGTAAAATAGTGAGACCTGTTTGCTGTAATTATATAGCTGATAATTTATCTGACCCAATATATGTATACTTAGAGAAAGTTAAGAAATTGAATGACCAGGTTAGGAAGATACATAATGATCCAGAGTATAATATTGATAGTAATGGATAGTTTACACAGTTGAATATGTCAAGTTGGTTCAAGGGAACAGAAGAATAGTTTTCAGATATTTTCATGTTAATAGCTAAAGGATTGACATTACTAGTAATCATTTACCTGATTGTCAGGATAGATATATGGCTAATAAGGAAAATACTTACACTTGATTACTGTTCTAGGCTTAAAGTGTCTAAAGAAATATCAAAGACAACTATGATCCTGCTACATGGACATACCCAGAACTTTTGTGCAATTTGAAAGACAAGAGAACAATTGCTTTGCAGAGACTTATGTGAACGATGTATGGAAATAATTGAAGGCTTTTACAAGAATACGGATGAATAGAAGATACAGGACTATAGGAACTGAGGGTCTCATCGCCTATGTGGTCTTGAATGGGCACTGCCCCATGCAGCTACCTCGTTAGGAGAGATAACTTGTTGTGTCAAGTAGGGACCAGCTATGTAGGGGGTGGGCCATGGCTAGGTAAGCTAGAAAGAGTATGTAAAATTTGAATCGAGAGGAGGGAATATGTGGAATTGTAGAAGCCATTTTGGAATAAGAATCCATTTTGTATGCCATGTATGCATGGAGGGTGGGTGCACAGGACAGGATGGAGTTAATTCATTGTACAGACCCTGTCATATGTGCACAGAAAAGCATATGTACATATATGGTAAGGTATGCGATTCCAATGTTTAAACAGCACTATAGTCTCACTGCAGATAATTGACAACAGATGTGATACTTGGAACCTATAAATAAGTCTGTGTGTTAAATAAAGCGAAGCAGAGAGATGGAGATGCTTGTGGTACATACAGTTGTGTCCCGTGTCTCCTTCTTTCACATGATCATATGTAGCCTTTAGCAACAAGAGTCAGAGGGTGATCAATAAGGGACTCATTCAGTAATCATAGCTAGTGTCCTGATTTGACAGTAGTTAGATACACAAGGGAGAATACATTTTTATTCATAAATACCATATTTGAATAAATAAAAGAAAACACCTCCACATATATTGTTTATACTTTTACAAGTCAAAAAGGAATGGTCTTTCCTGCAGCATTTCTGGACAGAATTTCAGTATGGGAATAACAAGCATTATAAATAGCCTGAAGTTATGTATTTTAATGAACTCCACTAATATAGCCAAAGACAAAAACTAAAGTTGACATCTTGGAAAATGGTGCACAGTACTAGTAAAATATTATTAATATTGAAATGTAATTTTTATTCAATGATTAATATAAAGCTGCAAGGAAAGTCTTGTGCCAGAGAAATTTTAACATAAAATATTAGCTGGTGAAAAGTAAGAAAATGGTGTATTAGAAATTAGAATCAAGGTCAGAATGTCTCTCTGCCTATATAGACATTGCAATTTATTAGATAATTATTATACTTCTATTTACGTAATACATTTGTTTATCTGCCTGTATCTGTTAATCTGATAAGTGTAGTGCAGTGGTTCCCAAACACAGTAATGTCTGCACCTTACAGACTATGCTCAAGTTCAAACCAAACCAAATACCTCCTAAATGCTTATAAGTCCTGATTTTCTTCCTACAGCAGAAGTTCTCAACGCCATTCCTCAAGTAACACCAACAGGTCAAGTTTTGTGGATTTCTGTAATCATACAAAGGTGAGGTAATCTATGTTGCTGGGTCAGAAATTATCCCACCTCTTCTACAAACAGAAAAAACATGACATGTTGGGAAATTTCTACAGATGAGTTTGAGAACCACTGATCTATAGTGTTTTCCAGGATATAGACTCTGTGGGGTATATTTACTAAAGTGCGGGTTTATAGAAGTGGAGATGTTGCCCATAGCAACCAATCAGATTCTACTTATCATCTAGCACCTTCTAGAAGATAATAGCTAGAATCTGATTGGTTGCTATGGGCACTTCTAAAAACCCACATTTTAATATTATTAATATACTGCTGTAACTGTCTTTTGTAAGCTATCACCTTCTCGTCTATGAGCCCTTGCAAAACAATTGTGTCTCTCTATATTTATACATCTGGTGTATATAATGTGTTGTTTCAATCAGACACACTGACTATTGATTGATAACCAAATCAGTTTTAAATGCAGATAGTGCCTGGCTGTACCATATACTCTATAAAGGCTGCCATTTTGTTGATCCATGGTCACCAGACAGTATCATGTAATATTGGCCTCTGCACAGTTAAAGTCAATCTCTTATATTATTTACAGCCAGGGACACATGTAACTTAAGCTGCATACACACTTAAAGATATGCTCCATAAGCGATATTGTTAATTGTTTTCCTTGCACTGCCGGGCTCAATGTCGGGAACGACGCTGAGCATACACACTGAACGATATTGTTAACGATTTCGTTTAGTGACCCTACCCTCCCTCATCCCTGAACATTTAGGAAACATTTCCTGTGATTGGTTGCACTCTTACCATACGATGTGCTGAGCAGTACACTTGAACTCGCACCACACTGTCATTGGGAATTTGTGATCTATGGGCTTTAATACGAGCATATATTGATAGTGTAAGTGGTGAGGTAAAGCTTCCAATTTGTGGTTGTAAACATTGTAGCCATAAAATGAGCCATAGAGGAACATTTTTTGGAACCGATAAGGAGGTGTGGTTTATGGATGAGCAGGAGTGAGCAGGATATCATCTGTACATAACAATATTTTATAATAGTTTTAATGTCTATGCTCAATATGGGAATTTGATCTAATATTGGCATTGAGGGATCGGATAATGAGAACACCCTTGTCTAATGCCATTTTGGAGATGAAAGGAAACCATTAGTAGTTATTGCTGTATAGGGAGAGTGTGTAAAATTACTATTGTTAATTACGTTTATTGTTTCCTTGTGGTAATTAATACCCCTTTTACACCAGACCTAAAACCCGGGTTATTGCAGGGTTAACCCGGTTAGCTACTTGGTGTAAAAGGGCACAGAGTTGGATTTCCAGGTCGAGTGACCTGGCAATCCAACCCAGGTAACTTGCAGGGTTTAACACGGGAATGACTGGTGAAACCCTGCCGTGTAAACGGCGCAATCCGGGTTACGATGACCTGGAGCGCGCTGCATTCCGGCTGATTGGCCGGCTTCAGTGGCGCTTGGAGATGACGTCATCTCCTAGCATTCACTTCCATGCACTACAGACCCGGCCCAGGTGTGAACGGCGCCGACTCAGGAATATCAGTCGGGCAGCGCCGGCTAATTTCCGGGTCAGACCCGGTATTTAGGTATAAAAGCAGTATTACACTTATTTTTGTGAGGGAATGGGATTGAAATCTTGACTGTGGAAGCCCAATAAGAAGAGATCCCGACGCTGGCTGGTAAGTATCCCTAACCCTAACTCTCCCTTGGTGGTGCTTAACCCTAAAACTCCTGGGGTGGTGCCTAACACCCCTTCCCGAACCTTAATCCTAACCCTCCTGGGGGAAGTACCTAACCCTAACCCCCCTATCCCTACCCTAACCCTAACCCTTCCCAGGGGGGGTGCCTAACCCTAAATCCCCCCGCGGGTGCCTAAATCTAACCACCCCCTGTGTCTAACTCCGTGACACCCGGACTTATTTAATTCAGGATGGCGTCTGTCAGGATTCCGGCATCGGGATTAAGATTGGCATTTCGTCCGACAGTCTAACCACTACATCCCTTTGTGAGATGTATCGAACTTGGTATAGGTCAGTGTAGTTGTGAAAAGATAGTAGTAGTGAGTTTAGGTGATTTATTAGCACTTTACAAAATTGCTAAGGATCTTTATAGAACAGCTGGTGCATACCCTGGGCTGGCAACTGGAAACCCCACTCCCCTGGCCCTGAGAACAATATTCTTCTTGAGGCTTACAGAATGTGGTTGTGGATCCATTCCACCCCTCTCTCCCTTGCTGTTTGTCTCTGACCCACTCTCCTCTTCTGTGTCCTTGGTGCATATTCTTAACAGTATGTACAGTCTATTTTAACATCATTTAACACAAAAAAATGTTCTGTGTAATCAGCCTGTGGTCTATCAGACACACAGGCTGATCACAGAAGCCTACTCCGCACTCAACTTTCTCTGTCAGGGAGGCATCTCCAGATAGTGTTATTTTCACTGACTGCCTCTCAGAATGTTATCACAATTTCATTTAGTAAATCTGTATGATGGGAAATGCAATCTGCTTACTACAAATATATGAATTTAGGGCTAGGAGTAGTTTTTACTAAAACTGCTCCAAAAGCCCTTTAATACATTTAAGTGATATTAGAATAATGGGAAAAGGGTGTTAAAACATCCATCTTCACATTATTTTAGTTAAAAATATTGATAAGTATGCCCGTAAAATTGTACACTTACAGTATGTAATATGTAATGTCAACAATAACAAAGGAAAGATCAGATAAGCAAGCAGTGTAGTCAATAGCCAGTTCTGGTAAGTGCTACTAATATGGTGAATTGATGCAGGGCCGCAACTAGGGGGGGGCTGGAGGTGCACGTGCACCGGGTGAGCCGCTGTACCCAGTGCCAGTGACCTCCAGCCCGGCGCTGCAGAGAGGCTCCAAGCCGGGCGCCCGCTGGTAATATTTATTACCAGCGGGCGCCCTGCTCCTTCTCTGCAGTGACGCGGTGTAGCCGGAGCCGGAGGCTGAAGTTCTCTCCCGAACTCCAGCTTTCGGCTCTCCCCACGGGCACTATGGGAGAGACATCATGACGTCTCCCCCATAGTTCCGAGGAGCAGCCAGCGGACCAGATGCGCCGCTGGATGCAGGAGCGGGGTTCAAGGTAAGTATTTTTTTTTTTTAATAAGCTGCACTACAGGGACATTATTATGGGGACAGGGGCATTACTATGGGGGCATGGGCAATAATGGGCATTACTAATGGGGCATGAGCACTACAGGGGCATTAGTATTAAGACATGGGCACTACAGAGACATTACCACAGGGGCATTACTGTGGGGGCATGAGCACTACAGGGACATTACTGTAAGGGCACTACAGGGATATTACTATGAGGGCATGGGCACTACAGGGGCATTACTGTGGGGGCATGGGCACTACAAGGACATTACTGTAAGGGTACTACAGGGATATTACTATGGGGGCATGGGCACTACAGGGGCATTACTATGAGAGCATGGACAATACAGGGGCATTACTATGAAAGCATGGGCACTACAGGGGCATTACCACAAGGGCATTAATATGGGAGCATGGGCACTACAGGGGCATTACTATGGGGGTATTAACATATGGGCATTACAATATGGGCACTACTACAGGGGTATTGCTATGGGGGCATTATCATATGGGCACTACTACAGGGACATTACTATATGGGCACTACTACAGGGACATTACCTCAGGGGGCATTACTATAGGGGCACTGCTGCAGAGGGAATTACCAGGGGGGGCGCCAAATTACTGTCTTGCCCCTGGTGACAAAAATCCTAGTTTCGGCCCTGATTGATGTATAATTTAGCTCAGGAAAGACATCAAGAGCTAACATTCAAATATCTGAAAATAATTTATAGAGTTCAGGATTGCAGTATTTATAACAAGGATATCTATTTTGAAATTGGAGGGGGGTGGAAGATTGGAAGGTAACATAAGAAAATACTTTTTTTTTTTTACAAAAATTCACCCAGCAGTCTTTCAGAATGTCAACAAGGTTTCACTGTGGACACTCATCATGTCAACACTGCCATGGGCATAGAGTGCCAACCTGGGCCCGGGGAAGGGGGTGTGGCCTAATCACAGGAGGCGTGCTGCTGTGTGCTGGGGAGGGGGGCTGTGAGCCCCACAGCCTGGCGCAAATCCTGTGGTGGGCCCGATCAGTGTGAACGCTCTCCTTACAGGCAGAGGAGACTGCTGCTGCAGCAGTGAGCAGTCTCCCACTGCAGTCCAGCACACAGGAGCGTGTTCTGGGCTGCTGACAGGTAAGAGAGAGGGGAGCGGCGTCCAGGGCCGGTTCTACCATTATGCATGGTACGCAGCTGAGTAGGGCACCACATAGTGGAAGGCGCCTCAGCTGCTTACCATGCGGGCCGCGGGCAGATTGTGTCTCTGTGACATAAGCTGCACCGCGTGTGTAGCGCTGACCAGACGGCGTTCGGTCAGCACTACACAGTGCCAAACACACAGTCGCCGGCAGCTGTGTGTTTGCTGTAATTAGCAGCCAATGAGAGTCTGTCAGACTCTCATCGGCTGCTGCGCCCACTGCCGGAGCCATCTTCCGGCTCCCGCAGTGGGTAATGGGAGAGATGTCATGACGTCTCTCCCATAATGCAAAGCGGCCTGGGAGGACGGACGGAGGAGCTGATAGTGGCGTTGGGAGCAGGAGCAGGGTTTCAGGTAAGTGGGTTTTTTTTATTTTTATTACGTGTGCCTCTACTGGGGGGGGACTACTACTGGGGGAACTACAAGGGGGGGCTACTACTGGGGGGCTACCACTGGGGGCACTACAAGGGGGGGCTACTACTGGAGGAGCTACAAGGGGGCACTACAAGGGGGGCTACTACTGGGGGCACTACATGGGGGTGGAACCTCCACTGGGGGCACAATAATGGGGGACTACTACAAGGGGGGACTACTACCAGGGGCACTACAAGAGGGGGGACTACAAGGGGGGACCACAACTGGGGGCACTATATAAAGGGCAATACTGGGGGAAATGCATAGGGGGGAACTACAACTGGGGCGACTGTTTAAAGGGAACTGCATAAGGGGTACCACTATTGGGGGCACTGCATGGGGTGGACTACTACTGGGGGCACTATATAAGGGGCACCGCATAGGGGGTACCACTACTGGGGGCACTGCATAGGGGGGTACTACTGGGGAACTATATAAGGGGCTTACTACTGGGGGCACAAGGCGCACTGTACAGGGGGGACCACTACCGGGGGCACTGCATAAGGGGGCACCAAAAAATATACTCGCTTACCAAAAAATTTGGGATAGGGCCGGCCCTGGCGGCGTTGGACCCATGCCCCTGCCGGGCCCCTCCAACAAGCCAGCTCCTCTCCCTCTTGGCTCCCCTGAACACTGCCATAATGTTGACATGTTCAACATGTCAACATTATGCATGTTGACAGTGGGAATGCCGACAATACTATCTAACCTTAACATAACATTAACCCCTATATATTTATAATGTAGTAGACATGCACAATGTTGACATTTTGAACATGTCGACATGTTGTCAGTGTTGACAAGTTGACATTCAGATCCATTTAACATTACAATGTAGACATTCTGAATGTCGACAACCTGACTGCATACCGTTGTTGTGGGCACTCATACAGTAAAATAATTATACAATTTAAAATTTAAGATAGAACATTATAAGAAAAATGGCTGTCAGAAATAGTGTCAGAGACAGGAATAATAATAGGCCCTGTCCTCACTAACCTGTGCTAAATTCCTGATGGAGCGGTCTGTATTTCATTGTAGTAATTGGAGCCTGATTGAGGCAGTGCTCATATGTGCTTTATATGCTGGTGTCTGACATTCACAGGTTGCTGGTTAATATGTTCATACCATATTTGCCAACTCTCCCTGATTGTTAGGGCCCTGAAATAGTAGCAATCTCCCTGTCTCCCTGAAGAGCCTAGCAATCTCCCTGATTGCACCCTACCACCATTATGTAGCTGTTATATAAACCCCCCCCCCCAGAGATATATACATTCAAATGTGATCATTAGTATAATTTTCCTGCATTGGGTATAAGGCACAATGGCCTATATGGCTACAAGCATTTTCTGAAAAGTATTGTATTTTCATCACAAGTAGTTTTTGCTAACTGCTTTGGGGCTCATTTACATTTGTATGTAAGTACATTTTATGACACACCTTCATATGTATCTGTACAGGTCCACTTTACCACCGCGCTCATAGGTGCTGCTTTCACAATCTCCCTGAAAAGCTTTTTCAAAAGTAGGCAAGTATGGTTCACACGAGTCTGTTGTTGTAGCCCTGCTCTTGATTGACCCATCTAGTTTTTATCTATTCTGCCTGACCTCAGATTGAGTACGATTACTTTGTCAGTCTGCAGATATCCCGACTACTCTCTATTGCCACCAACCCTGAACCTTGCTAGTTTACCATTTTGCTCCTTAGCTACCTATCCTGACCATTTGCTTGTTTCACCTTGTAGTTAGCTTCCATGTTTGTGAGCTTCTTTCCTGACTATCAATTGTGCTGTTATTTTATTCCACTGTATACATATTAGTATATTCCATTCTGCTATATGTAGAGTTGTGGAATTGCTGTCTTTTTTCATACATACTATGTATATATCTTTGTTGACTACACTAGTTTGCTCCAAGTAGAACAAGGGGGGGGGGTGGTCAACCCCCTATTGTTCCTCAGCACACTGAATTATACTTGCAACAATATATGAAGACTATATGGTAATAGAAATCAGAGATATTAGTTGCCTGCATTTGCAAATACATGGGAAGCTGCTAGGCCACGTCACGGCTTCTCTGTCACTAGCAGTCCCTAAAACTAAGGGGTTCACATCCGGGGCGCAGGGCACCCCAAAAAACGTTCAGTGTATTCTATTCTGCTTTAGGAAGAGTTGTGGAATTGCTGTCTTTCCTCATACATACTATGTATATATCTTTGTTGACTACACTAGTTTGTTGTAAACTTAAACTACCCACATTAAGCACTAGGCTGTTACACTTGTAGCTCACCCCCTACACTTATACCCTCTGCACTGTACCCCTCACCTTAGGGTCTATGGGCCTCATTCAGACACGGTTGCGAGCGCTGAGCGCTCACAACTGGGTCGATTTTTGCCCACTGGGCATGCGCACGTCTGAGCCGGCTCCGACGTGCGCATGCACGAGACCCAGCTAGCGACGGCCGCTCCGTCTCTCCGGGTTTCTCTCCAAAGGGAGTGAGGGGGCGAGCTATCGATGTTGATTGACAGCTCACCCTGTTTGCAAAGCGGGCCGGGGGGGTGGCGTTCAGCAATGATGTCAGTGGGGAGCTTCCTGCTCGATCACGGCAGGAAGCTCCCTGGGGCTTGCGAGTGCCGAGACCCAACCTTAGGGTCTCGTCGCAAGCCCCGATGGTCGCGATGGTCCTGACTTTCGTGACCATCACCCTGGTCGGTCGCTAAGCTGTGGGTGGTAACCCACAGCTTAGCTAGCGACCAGGAGGCCGCACTTCAAGATGCAAGCGGCCGCCCTCAATCACAGCGACCGCTTGCATCTAACCACCGGGTCTGAATGAGACCCTATATCCATAACTTCAGTCTTGGGTGACTGCAGATAAAATGTAAGGTAGAGTGTCCTGTAACGCTGCTAAGCACAAAGCACAGTGCGTATTCATGATCAGGAAATTGGCCTTCATACTGCGCATGTGCAGGTAATGAGGGTTATTTAGCTGACGTTTGATTGTCATATATAATGATGTTTGTAGAGTGCAAAGGAGGCTTCTGAATAATGCAAGGCATGTATTATTTTCACATCTTTATTTCTCACCTCCCTACATGCAGCAGCAGCTGCTCTTATCTATCCTACACCTTTTTACACTCCACCTTTCCTTATTGGAGCGATGCCCTGGGGTGGCTCAGCTGGGCTGGTTTGGGGGTGTCCTGCGCTCTGAATTTCAACCCCAGTATGTTAGGGACCTACCCTCAGAGGTTACCTGGGCGCGGTGGGTAGGCCCATAACCAGGGCCATGATTATGCCAAAACCTCTTTTATTATTTGCAAAATGCTATTGCAAAATGTATTATATATAATGAGTAATGTTGGAGTTGTGCATCTGTAAATCTGTTTTGTATGTTTGCAACAATAGTCTCCACAGGTAGCACCTCCCATTACATATATTTTCAGGGTGTGCAGTCTAGGACCCCCGTTTTCCACATACTTGCCAACCCTCCCGCTTCTTGCAGGATGCTCCCGTTTTGTTAATAAGCCTCTCGCTCCCCTGCAACACTTATAAAATCTCCCGCATTCGCCACAGCCTCATTTGAAATCCGGATTGCGCATGCGCAAGTCCGGATGTGACAGAGGCCGGGATATGTCAAATAGGTTGGCCGCGGGGTTGTGGGTTGCATCGGTCGCCTCGCCCAAGAAGGAAGCAGAAGCCAGCTGAGCCTGAGTTGTCAGTGTGCAGGCAGAGACGAGAGGTGTTCTCTCCTGCTTCAGTGGCGGCTTCTTCTCCCCCCCCCCCGCCTAAGTAAGTAATTAATATTGTAGGTAGGAGTGTTTAGTGCTCGGGGTGGGGGGTGGGGTGTCCTGAGATGGAGCTGCGCTGTGAGCAGAGATAACCAGGAGGGGCAGAGATGGGGAGGAGAGCAGTAGTGTAGTAATAACAGGTGTCCTTATCGGGATTAAGAGGGTTGGAGGGGAGCACAGGGGGTAAGTGCCACGAGCCCCCCTCTGCGTGCCCTAGGAGCTAAACTGTGAAGGGAAGAGGAAGGGAGAAGTCCGTGGAGGGGTAAAGGACAGGGCTAAATTTTTTATTTAGCAGCGCCGCGCGCCGGTGGGGGGCGCGATCAGTGTGATCGCTCCCCCCTTCAGGCATCAGAGATTGCTGTGGCTGCTGCAATCTCCCAATGCAGCCCAGCACACACGCTGTGTGCTGGGCTGCTGCAGAGGGAGGGAGGGAGGAAGTGAGGCACCAGACCTGGGCCCCCGCCGGGCCCCTCTGGAAGCCCGGGCCCAGGTAAACTGTACCCGATCCCCCCTCTCGGCGCCCCTGTGTGTGTGACTGTGTGTAAGTGTATTTATGTGCATATGTGTGTGACTGTATATATCTATGTATATAAGTGTGTGACTGTATGTGTGTGACAGCGTATATGTGTGCTATTGTATGTATGTATATGACTGTGTGGGTGTAGGACTGAATGTATGTGTATATATGTGGGACTGCATGTTTGTGTATATATGTGGGATTGCATGTATGTGTATATGTGTGGACTGTATGTATGTATATGGCTGCATGTGTATACATGTGGGACTGTATGAATGTGTGTGTATGTGTGTATAAGTGTGAGACTATTTATGTGCATATGTGTATGACTGTATATATCTATGTGTATAAGCATGTGACTGTATGTGTGTGAAAGTGTATATGTGTGCTGTTGTATGTATGTATGTATGTATGTATATGACTGTGTGGGACTGTATGTATGTGTATTTATGTGGGACTGGATGTATGTGTATATATATGGGACTGCATGTATGTGTAGACTCTATGTATGTATATGCAGCATGTGTATACATGTGGGACTGTATGTATGTGTGGGCCTACATGTATGTGTATATGTGTGGACTGTATGTGTGTGACTGTGCTTCCTATTCCCCCTTCCCACCAAGCATTATTCTGCCCCTCCATACCCCTCTACCCTGTCCTTGCTGCTATGAAGTACTACAGTTTTCACCTGTCACTGCAGGATACACCCTTGAGTGAAAATGTATGCCCATAGGTGGAGCTAGATACTCTTTTTGGGTGGAGCATGACACGCCCCCTCAATGGTGCAGCACATTCTACTATCAAATATAATCTCCCTGAAACTAGTTTTTAAAAGTTGGCAAGTATGATGCAAGGAAGAAAGCCACCCCAGATTTAGCTGTAGCACAATGTGCAAAATATAGGCATTCAAAATGGTGATTGGCAGACATTGATTCTCATAAATCCTTTGGGAAATTGGGAAAATTCAACATGTTAAATATCACTGACCTACCGATTTGAGCCATTTTCAGGACGGAATCGGGGAATCGTGATTATGCAACATGTTGGATTTCTCCGATCCCTCGATCTCAGCAGAACTGGGAATTGCCCCAGTACAGCCTAGATGTGTGGACCCATTAAGTTACAGCCATCCAGGGCCTTAGAATGCCGGTCCAGGTCCCATTACTATCGGGCGTGGCATAAGAACGGGAGGTGTGGCCACCCCCCCTTAGAAAAAAGAAAAAAACCTTTTTGCAGTACTGCAAAGCATTTGAAGGAAAAACTCTGGTACTGTGGTGAAAATCACTGGGACAATGGCACTGACCACAGAAGGTTGGTGCGGGGGGGGATGCTGCATAGAGAAGAGTGGGTATTACTCCAGACGTGCATGAGGAAAATTAGCAATATAGTAACATTTCTACTTTATCAGCAAAAGACTTTCCTCATCCAGTGGCAAATTAATAAACTGCTTAATGTGTGCCAGTAATGCCCATAATACCCATTTTAGTACTCACCTAAAAGCAGTCTGTGACATTCCAGCTGCCAGAGCTACTGTGTTCTGGAATGAGCCAGACATATAGAAATGTAATACATAAATAAATATCTAGCCTAATATAGGGCCTGTTTCAGAGTTGTACACTAATGCTGCTGCTGTGTATGTGGCTGCGATGCGAAAATATGCAAATGTTGCAGCTGCCTGGGAGATGTATTGAGACGCTCACCTGCGGCTTTGCAAATCCAAGCATCTGCAAATGTAGCATCTGTGTACAAAGATGCAACATCGGTCGTAGATCATTTGATTGTTGCAGTCTTGTGTGAGTGTATAGTCCCACAGAAAGGCTGTGGGAAGTTCTAAGATGCGTACAGGCTTGCAGTCACAAGGTGCTGAAACACATCTGTGTATCTTGCCGCTACTCCCCGTTACCTCCCCCAAACGCTCCCTGACTGTCAATTGCACTGTGAATAAATTATTATATATTACATTTATTTATACGGTGCCACAAGTGGTCCACAAAACCATACATAGGGCAAACAATCAGACAGCACAAGGTAAAACAACAGTAGACAGTAAACTACAGTAAACAAATAAACTACAGTAAACAAATAAATATTAGCACTACAAATCTCAATACACAATACAGAAAACAAGAAACAGTACAGAAACAAGGGGTGGAAAGGGAAACTTTAGCATAGGCTGCGACCTGTACGCTTTGCGTGGTCACAGTTAACAGGTGTAGAGCCACTGAAAAGTTGCAAAAGCAACAAAGGAGTGGTGCAAAGGGACAGAGGCCCTGATTCAGAGCCGGACGCTCTGACAGAGTGCTCGCTCTGAATCAGGGCCGTCCCTCTGAATTTAAGAGCGGCCTCCTGGCCGCTCGCATAGCTGTGGGTGACCACCCACAGCTATAGCGAGCGGCCAAAATGATGGTCGCGATGGTCAAGACCATTGCGACGATCAGGCTTGCGATGAGACCCTTGTGGTAGGGTCTCATTGCCGCAAGCCCTGGAGTGCTTTTGGCTCTATCAGAGACAAAAGCACTCCCACTGACATCACTTGTGATGTCAGTGTGGCCGGCCCCAGACGGTAGGCGTTCCCATGGGAATGCCTCCGTCTGGGCAGCCACGCCCCCGGCATGCCTACCAAAGGGGGCGTGCTGTCACTCACCATTGACAGCACACCCCCTTTGGTGCTAGACTCATAATGTCGTGCGCATGCGCACTTGGCCAACATCGATCCGCTTGCGAGTGCTCAGCGCTCGTGAGTGGGTCTGAATTAGGCCCAGAGAGCCCAAGGTAGATTTTAGCTGCGGTGCAAGAGAAGTAGGCTGTGCGAACAGGAGGGGGAAGAGGAACTTACTCCTAGGAGCTTACAATGTAAGAGGAAGAAGGAGACAAATGGACGACAAGAGGAATGAGTTTGTGTTAGAGGAGTGAGCCAATGTAGTGGGATCTGAGGGTGGGAGGAAAGCATGGAAGAGATGGGGGATATGTTGAAGTACACTATGTATAAATGCAATCATGTGGTGGACGGGCACGCTTTTAAGAACACATGGGTTTTCAGGGCCCATTTGAAGTTATGCAGACTTGGGGAAAACTTGTTCCAGTGGTGGGGGGCAGCATGGGAGAAATCTTGTTTCCAGGAGTGAGATGTAGTAACCAGGGTGGAGAAAAAGCATTGGTCATTGTTCGACCGGAGTGGGCAGGAAGGAGTATGTATGGAGATGAGGTTGGAGATTTAGGGATCAGTGGAGTTGAAGACGGCCTTGTATGTGAGGGTAAGGAGTTTGAAGTGGGTTCGATAGGAGAAGAAAAGCCAGTGTAGTGCTTGCCAGAGGAGGAAGGCAGATGAGGAGCTGCAGGAGAGGAATATATGTCTAGCTGCAGCTTTGACAACAGAATAAAAAAGAGTGAAATGAGAGCTGGGGAGGCCAGTAAGGAGAAGGTTGCAGTAGGCAAGACGAGATCAGTGAGTGGGCAATGGTTTTGGTGGCATCCTGGGAGCGGAAAGGTCTGATGCGAGTGATGTTGCAGAGCTGGAACCGGATTGGACAACAGATTGTATGTGTGGGACGAAGGAAAGTTAGGAGTCAAGAGTGACACCCAGGCAGCAGAGTTGGGTAGCAGGGGAGATTGTGCTGTTGTCAACAGTGACAGAGACAATGGGAGGGGAGGAGATTCTAGATGGAGGGAAGATAAATGAGTTTGGGTTGAGTTTGAGAAAGCACAGTAAGGATATTGAATTAGAACCTCTATACACTCCTGCCTATACCTTCTAATATCCTGCCTATACCTTCTAATATCCTGCCTATAAACCTCTAACTATGACGTTATTTTGCGTATGCAGTCATATAGTAAATATAGACTCCAGACCTTGAACCTGTGGTTCCAAAGCACAAAGTGATATTTCAAGTAAAAGTACAGTCAGTTACATGCTATGATCTAAGTACAATTTAGCGCAAAGAATTATACAGACCCAAGTACAGTTATACATACGCAGCGCTCTGGACCAAATGTAGGCATCAGCAAGAAACCCCCGTCTATCAGCATTTAGTCCAGCCTCTAACAACTGGTTGTCTCTGGTTTCCTGCCTCATGCACATCCTAACAGTTGGTCATATAATGTACATTTTGGTGCTTTAAGTCTCTGCGGTCCATAAGTTGAGAATGCATGTTGCGATCTTCACACCGACGATACCGGAATGCTGTTGAAAGAGTGCAGATCAGTATAATATCAAACATGACTTATCATGTATTAAACCTTAGCTACCAAATAACCTTTATTTCACAGCAATTATAATAAATGAACAAACTTGAATCTTATACTTTAAAGCTTATGAAACCTTTTATGTGAATATGTACTGTGTAAGTATTTGGGGTTTGATATAAAGACGCTAGTTAACTTTGGGCAGATGCGTGCGCATGAAGCTAATAAACAGCATTTTCATACAGGATCTTATGCATTCGCTAATATGCGACTAGTTAACAGCGCAATTGTGCGTATTAATGTGTGTTTGAGAAATGGTGAAAGATGCAATCGCATGATGCTAATAGTAATATCGCCATATGTACTTAAGTGTGAGTTTACCTAAAATGGAGCTTGGGCGGCCATTCGCAAAATGGCGTCTTGCGATCTCACTTTATAAAATGGCGTTTGGTGGCCAGTCGCAAGATGGCGTCTTTATGATCTAATTTTAAGCTGATCTTGTCTCAGCCAATTATCCAGCTTCGACAGTCCACCCTTTGATAGCGAACAACATGCTATCACAATCTGATTTAAAAAATTAATTTAGGCTTACATTTATATGTTATTTAGCGTTATTATGGGATGGCACAAGGTGGTTCTTAATCCATCAATAATGTGTCTCTGAGTGGGGACATAAAACTACTATTATACGCACACCACGGATCTTGGAAGATCATGTGAAAGGTGTGGGGATACACCAGTCCTATAAAGGCAGTCTTGAAGGGGAATTTGAGACTTTACAATAGCTGAGGTGTTTTAAAAATAAAATTTCAATAATACATTCTATGCATGTCTAAATATAATACATTAAATGATGGTATTTCCTAGTTCAGGGTTGTAATGCAATTCTATATTTACCTCAGTATTCATATTGCCATTACTGACCACCATCATAATTTTGTTCTTTCGTTTTACTCTATTTTTACATTTTCCACACTTCAACACAATAGGAACACACCAGACACATAGGACAATTATTATGATGACAATCAGTATAAGGATCAAGAATTTGCCTATGCTGGCGATCACTTCCTGGACCCATTCCCCTAGGCCTGAGAACCATTTCACTGGGTTCAACCATGAAACCCATCCTTCTATCTTCTCCCCTACTTCAGCCACTGAAGCATTATGGTTCTTACGAAACTCCCATTGTAGCTGCAGAATTTCATCCATCTTCCGGTCTATCACCTCTTTGGGGTCGCTGGTATCATTGGTGACATAGGTGCAACACTTTACTCCAAATTGAGTGGCCAATGTTACGCAATACGTCCAGTAACAGCAGTTAAATAATTTAACACTAGTCTGTGTTGCACCAGTTCTTTCTTGTACGCTTGCAATTCTCTCCCTGTATACCTGAATGTGTCATCATACATCTCGGTTATATTATCTATCAATTTAGCAAGTTCCTGAATATATTTAAAATGTAATGTACCCCGAACGATCCTGGTGGGATCCAGTGCGACTAAAACTTGGAAGCCAGTTGTCTCACTAATTAACTGAGTGGCTTTATGCACGTCACCAGGTATCATATTTAGTTTGCCTCTGTGTTCATACTGCGTGTGAAGATATGGTGATGGTGTGTTTTTATGGATACCGAGCATTTCAACATGTGTGAGGGTCATAACTTCTGGGACTACTCTTCCCAGGTAACACAAACCTTCAGAACTCGTGGAGAGCCACTTATACGCCTTTCTTCCACATATAAAATACACATTATCGGGGAGAACATAAGGAATAGTATGCATCATTATCATTAAACACATTTCCCTTGCAAACAATCCTATCTCAGGGTCTTCCATCTGGTACATGCAAGTCTCTGGTTGTATTATTTTAGCACAATAACCATCTGGTACCTTACCAATAATTTATTTGGTGGAACTCAATGTGTACCATTACCTAAAATGTTTCCCACTAGATTTAATTGAATGTAACAGATCATGGTTTATGGGCTCATTATCAGCTCTCTGTGAGAAGGTCATCGTCTGATTATTCCCCGTCACTTCCCAACTCCCAGGTTTATTGGGGTTGGTTATGTTTAAACACAAAAGTGATCTATCTACTTGGAATTGATAGAGTTTGAAATGAGGTGGTTTGGATGAGAGGAATTTTCCATCCAATGTTTTCCCTTTTTGTAATTCTAAAATTTCCATGATATTCAGCGGAAATGGCACCAACCCTATGTTATGCTGTCCCTGTGGCACATGTGAACACACCCAGCAATCAGTTTGGTTTAACACTTTGCCTACCATGCTATGATAATCCTCTAAAGGATACCCACCCCAATACGGGTTATATTTATGCTGGCACCGTTGCATACAGTTCTCATCAACTAGGGACCCACAAAGCTCACAAATACAGGAATTATAGCTCTCTTAACATTAACAGTACTAAGATTGGTCAGACACTCCCCTGATTGGCATTGCATTCCTCCTGACTCCATTCCATCAGCACTGCCATCAGCTCCCATCTCCTCAATTGGTCCCCCATCACAGAAACTGGATATCCCCGAGCCAACCAAAATGGTGAAAACTCTGGAAAAGAATATGAAAATGAACACAGCAGGCCAGTCCATTGTCACAACAAAGACCTGCAAATTTCTTTTAGTTCAGGTATCTCACTACAACCTTTTTAATTCTCCCGGAACAAGCTCGCGATAGACAGGTCCACGTTATCAGCCTTGTCTCCGACTTGTTTCTCCACCGGTTGATTGACCTTTTTGCAATGAGTAGAATGGACCCAGGTATCTTTCTCAGCCACCTTCAAAGATGTAGTACTTGTCAGCAGCACCTTGTACGGACCTTCCCACCGATCAGTTAAACAACCTGAACGCAAGAAATTTCTGATCATAACATATTCTCCTGGTTCAACATCATGACAGTTAGTTTCAGGCATATCATTGGACAACAATTTCAGTTTCTGCTGCTGTTGTTTTAACTGCTTACTCATTGATATAAGATACCTTACAGTTACCTCGTTGTTACCCTTCAAGTCTTCATGTGGACTTATAACCAAATGAGGTTGTCTACCGAACAGTATTTCAAAGGGGGACAGATTTAGAGGGGGTCTAGGAGTGGTCCTTATACTATGTAGAACCAATGGTAACGCTTCTGGCCATCCTAGTCCAGTCTCTGCCATGATTTTACTTAACTTATTTTTAATAGTCCCGTTCATCCTCTCTACCTTGGCGCTGGCTTGCGGTTGGTATGGGGTGTGAAGTCGGCTATTAATACCCATCAGATTACACATATTTTGAAAAACATCACCTGTGAAATGAGTACCCCTGTCACTCACAATGATTTTAGGGATACCGTACCTGCATACAAATTCCTGAACTATTTGCTTGGCAGTAAACGCAGCAGTATTAGTGGCCGCTGGGTAGGCCTCAACTCAATTAGAAAATACGTCAGTGCACACCAATACATGCTTGAGATTCCTGCAGGGTGGTAATTGGATTAAATCAATTTGTATCACCTGGAAAGGTCCATCAGTCGGTGGAATGTGGGACGGTTCGGTAGGGATCGCTTTCCCTATGTTCTTCCTCAAGCAGGTCAGACAGGACATTGCTCTCTTTTCTGCTTGTGAAGAAAAACCTGGTGTACACCCGTGTGCTCTTACCAATTTGCACATACCTTGCTTTCCCAGATGAGTCAGACCATGGGCTGCCTCAGCCAGGCTGGGGTAATATGCTTTGGGGGCTACTGGCTTACCTTGTCCGTCCCTCCAGAGCACAGAGGACTCTTGCCCACATCCCTTGGATTTCCAGATGGACTTTTCCTGAGTTGAACACAAATTTTGCATCTCAATTAATTTCAGCATGTCAATTGTTTGGAAAGACATAATTTGTTCAGTTGGAGAAAACATTTTTAACCCTGCTGCCCATTTTGCAGCTTCATCAGCTCTGTTGTTGCCCTGTGACACCAGATCATCCTCACATGTATGGGCTTTACACTTAATTACTGCCACCGCTTTGGGCATTTGGATTGCTTCTAAAAGATGTTTTATGTGTCAGGAATGTGCAACTGGTGTGCCTGCTGCTGTCATAAAATTTCTCAGACACCATAGAGCCCCGAAATCGTGCACCACCCCGAACGTGTACCTCGAGTCAGTGTAAATGTTAGCAGACTTGCCTGCTGCCAGTTCACATGCTCTAGTTAGTGCTACTAACTCTGCCACCTGGGCTGAGTGAGGAGGACCAAGAGGTTCAGCTTCTATGATATCTGTGTCATTTACAACAGCATAACCTGTACATAACTCACCTGTGTCTGTTTGTCTATGACAACTCCCATCCATGTAAAAAGTCACATCTACATTCTCTAAAGGTGTGTCACGTATGTCAGGTCTAGCAGTAAAGGTCTGATTTAGATATTCCATACAATCATGTGCATCATTATGTTCGCTGAACTCACCTCCCGCCAGCAATTCGTCCCCTTCCACCCTTTGTACATCATGTTGTACATATGGTAAATACATTGCTGGATTCAGCGTACTACAACGTTTAACAGCGATGTTTGCGGGTGCAATTAGAGCTAGTTCCCATTTGGTAAACCTAGCCCGAGGAGACGTGTCTGGTTTGAGCAGAGTTCAGCAGAGCAGATACAGCGTGGGGAGTGTAGACAATCATATCATGACCCAATACTACGTCCTCACTTTTACTCACCAATAGAGCAGTAGCTGCTACACCTCTCAAACAGGTGGGGAGTGATCTTGCCACAGTGTCCAATTGGGCACTGTAGTATGCTACGGGCCTACTGGGATCACCATGTTTTTGTGTGAGGACACCTGCAGCAATACAAATCAAAAGGTTTTTCATATTCAGGTATTCCCAATGCAGGTGCTTTTGTCAGACTATCCTTAAGACTAAGGAAAGCCTGCTCTGATTCCTCTGTGTGTATGACACGATTTGGCTTTGAGGAAGAGACTAAGGACCTCATTCAGAGTCGGTCGAAGCGGCCACACGGTTGTATGGGAAAAGGGGCCAGATATGCAAATGATTCCTTCGCAAGTTGCGTCCCAAAGTTCTGATCGGTAGCTGGCCGACCAAGGGGAGGAAGCGGCCGGAATTCAAAAAAATACGCCCCCTTCTCGTACACATTGCACGTCATCTCCTGGCATATAAGGATTAATTGAGACCATTGGGAACCATCGGAACTGGTCGTAGAGCTTAAGGTTGACCATACCCTCTCTTAAGCTCTACGATCATGTCAGTGTAAAAACCTCCCATGTCACATGTGCCATGACGCTACTTTGTAAATTATGCACTCCCATAAACCGTATGCACTCCCATAAAATGC
Source organism: Taudactylus pleione (assembly GCA_031769625.1). Classification (NCBI taxonomy): domain Eukaryota; kingdom Metazoa; phylum Chordata; class Amphibia; order Anura; family Myobatrachidae; genus Taudactylus; species Taudactylus pleione. The sequence continues at coordinate 5,931,879 of JAUIMM010000043.1, read as the reverse complement.
CATTTACATAATTAGGCACGCCTGCATTCGGATCTCCACTCCCCCGTTTTCAAGCACCTTCCCCTGTTACCACCCACAAACGCCTCAATCTGTCACTCAAACTACCGACCTGGCTGTGTTCAAGGAGAGAGAAATTTCTGATCGTAGCGGCTAGTTTGTGCACGCGTATTGCGAACTTTATGCATGCGCAGTATAGCGAACATCGGTGGCGTACGACCGTGTGGCCGCTTCGATCGACTCTGAATGAGGTCCTAAGTCCTGTAAAGCAAGGCCAAAATAGAAAAACCTGGGATCCACATTCTACAGTATCCACACATTCCCAAGAAGGTATGAATTTGCTGTTGATTCTGCGGCAGTGTCATGTTCTGTATGGCCTGGATTCTATCATTTTGTGAGATGTCGTAACCCCTGGGTTAGGCAGTGTGCCAAATATTTTACTCTGGATTGGTACAGCTGTAGTTTATCCTTAGCCACCTTGTGTCCTGTATGCGAGAGATGAAGCAACAAAAGTTTAGTATCATTCAAACATGACATAAACGAATCAGAACATAGCAATAAATCGTCCACATATTGAATTAGAACAGATCCATTGGCAGGTTGAAAAGATTGTAAGCAGTCGTGCAAGGCCTGGGAGAAGATACTGGGGCTGTCTATGAAACCTTGGGGCAACCGTGTCCATGTATATTGTACACCTCTGTATGTGAATGCGAATAAATACTGACAGTCAGGGTGGAGAGGCACAGAGAAGAAAGCAGAACAGAGGTCAATGACAGTGAAATGGGTTGCATTTGGTGGGAACTGCATAAGAATGACAGCTGGATTTGGCACTACGGGGAATTGGCTCTCTACTACCTTATTAACACCTCTAAGGTCCTGTACCAGCCTATAACCCCTCCCACCACTCTTCTTCACCGGAAAGATGGGACTGTTGGCTACACTAGCTGTACGAACTAAAATTCCCTGTTGCAATAATCGATCAATTATTGGAAAAACCCCTAATTCTACCTCCTGTTTTAGTGGGTACTGGGGAATTTTTGGAGCTTGCCTACCACCTTTTAAATTTACCATTACGGGGCTTACGTTTGCCATTAATCCAGTGTCCTGTCCATCCTTAGTTCAAAGGGAATCTGGAATTTGGGACAACATTTGATCTACCTGAGATGGATTTTCATTTAAACTGGTAGAGTGATACATTATCCTTTGGGGAGTGTCCAACATATCCCGCACCTCGTGTGCAACTCTCTCTGGGATATGTAGAAATTCACCATCAGGGGTGCAATATATGACACATCCCATCTTACATAGCAAATCTCTACCCAGCAGGTTAGTAGGAGCCGCAGCAGCCAGAAGGAAAGAATGTCTGGTATGCAGCGTCCCGATAGTAACCCCTGTGGATTTTGTTAAAGGATAATGTTCCACTTTACCTCTTACACCCATTGTTGATACTGTCTCGTTGGTCACCTGTAAATTAACGGAAGATTTTATCACTGACCTGGTCGCCCCTGTGTCTACAAGAAAAGGATATTTAGTACCAGCTACATCAACCATCATGACCGGTTCTTCCCTAGTACTTCCCGATAACCTGACTATCTGTAGACTACAGGTATGACCTGACCCCTAGCGTTGGCTTCCATTCTCCAATAAAGCATTAACGGCTACTATTGGAGCTGGTGCCTGTTGGACATTTGCTGGTCTCTGTGCATATCCCTTATGGGAATATGCAGGTTTTCCCTGATTTGGGGGTCCTACCCATTTTGCTCTGCAGTTTCTACTTAAATGTCCTGGCTGGTTACAATTAAAACATGTTCGTGGATCGGATGAAGACACGGGTTGTTGTGGTGTTCGAGCAGGGGGAAAAGGTGATGGATATGGGTAGGGATATGGAGGATAAGGGTATTGTGGGGGGTATAAAGTTTGTGAGTAGTATGGGACCTGTGGTTGTGTAGGGTTAGTGGAATAGAGCTGTGTTTGCTGTTGCGTGGGATTAGTGAGGGCATATAACTGTTCAGGTGTAAGTGTGTGCGTAGATGCAAGTGTGTCTGTTGGCTGTGATGTTACCGTCATTCCCTCCAGAGCTTGGATACTGACAGCCATTAGTTTTTAGCTCTGGGTCTCTCTCTTCTTTGAGATGTTTTTATCATGTTCTATGGCAGATTCTATGAGTGTATCTATTGTGACGCCTCTCCAGCCAGGTTGTGAGGTTTGAACCCGGGTCTTTAAGTTCTCTTTAAGACCGTCCATGAGTACCGTGACTATCATTCCCCTGTGGTGAGTGCTATCTTTAATATCCTCTAATCCAGTGTACTGGGTGATAGCCTGCAGAGCCCGGTCATAATAATCTTCTGCAGATTCACTCTCCTTTTGCTTTATGGTGAAAATTTTGTTCCAGTTAACTACTACTGGAAAATATATACCCAATTGAGTTACAATGCGGGAAATGTTACCTTGGTTTACTTGGTCTGTTAAAGGAACGTCACCATCCAATACACATTCTGTGATAAATTTTGTCACATCGGTATTGCGTGGTAGACAGGCCCTTAACACCACACGCCAATCTTTATTAGTTGGTTCATGAGAATTACCCAAATTCCTCAAAAATCTTTGACATTTGGCTAGTTCCTTTTTGGGATCGGAGAAATCATTTATGATGGAATTTATTTCTGCTCTTGTCCAAGGACAATGCATTACCACTTCCCTCGTGGGCACTACACCATTCACATCTGCATTTCCATTCGGAACGGTTATTGTCCGAATGGGATGCAGACCGGCAGCGCTGCTACCTTTGACCTTGTTACCTGGCTGGGGGTTTAATCTGTTGCTGCTACGTATGGTATTAACAACTTCCTCCACAGTTGCAGAGGTTGTTAGCACTTCCCTTGCTATTACCGATGAAGATGGTGGCACCACTTGTGATTGTTGTGGTGCAGCATCTATCATCTGTACTGCATGGGAAATGGCAGACATTACAATAGGCTCGTCATCCACATCATGAACATTTTCTTTATAGTTGCTTAAGAGAGGGTACAAATTGCTTGTTACATTTTTATGGATATTTTTGATAACTGTACTTGCACCTCCATCCACATAAGGTGGTGGTGGTGCGCGTGAACTGCTGGCAATACTTTCCACAATGCTACCTTGCTGCACGTGCGCGCCATTTTGTGGCTCACCCGCATTGCAATTTAGCGTCGCGGATGTATTCTCTGGCAATGCGCTCGCAATGCTAGTTTGCGCCGCTTGCGCATTTTTAAGCCACGCATCCCCTTCATGCTGCCACAACTTTAAACATTCATAATATTTTACCTTTTTCTCTCAGGAGCGCATCAGACTGATGTGATCCCGGACATTATCTAATACATCTTTATCAAAACTACCAATTCTTGGAAATGGTCTAACACTCTTCATCGTCATTTTAAACCATACATCACAATACCTTATTGCATAAGTACCGTACTTAGTATGCATAATACGACGGGCCAATCCAAGCGGCGCTTCCATTAGCAGCACATCATTGTCTAACATCTCTATTGTTTGCATGGCTTCCATTCTGAGACAACTCCTACGTTTTTCAATAAAGATTTAAAATGGTGAAAGACAGTCAAGATACTTTCACTTACCTGTGGACGATTTAAACGGCAGCACCACACACCTGTGAAGATTTGAAGAAGACTACTCCACACACCCGGATAAGATTTAAGAAGGCAACTTCCACACCTATGGAAGTTTAAGTCGGCTACTTCCACGCGCCTCTCTACAACAAAGACAACATGTACACCTGCTACTGTGTATAGAACGTGTCGAAGCTGAATAATTGGCTGAGACAAGTTCAGTTTAAAATTTAATCGCAGCGACGCCATCTTGCAAATGGCCGCAAGACGCCATCTTGAAAATGAGATTGCAAGACGCCATTTTGCGAATGGCCGCCTAAGTGCCATTTTAGGTAAATTCACATTTTAGTACATGTGGCGATAATACTAATAGCACCATGCGATTGCATTTTTCATCATTTCCCATATGCACATTAATACATACAATAGCGCTGTTAACTAGTCGCATATTAGCGAATCCATAGGACTTTGTATGAAACCGCTGTTTTATTAGCTTTATGCGCACGCATCTGCCCCAAGTTAACTAGCGTCCTCATATCAAACCCTGGATACCCACACATTACATATTCACACATAAGGTTCAATAAGCTTTAAAGTGTATGATTTAAGTAGGTTCAGTTAGTTTAAATGCTGAGAAATAAAGATATTTGATAACTAAGGTATTACACATGCTAAACCAGTCGTGTTTGGAGTTGTACTGATGCGTACTCTTTTCACAGTGTTCCGGTGTTATCGGTGGGGAGATCGCATCATGCATTCCCGAGTTATGGATCGCAGAGCCTACAACCAACAAAATGTATATTTTAGAAACAACTGTTAGGATGCTGCCGGAGGCGTGAAGAGGAAGACCCCCAGTTGTTAGAGGCAGGGAGAGTCTGTTTGAACCAGCCTGTTAAATGTGCAGTAACAGATGCTTCACCCCTGAGAACCAATGATATCAACAACAGACTTCTCTTTTGTCCTGTTTATTCTGGGGGGGTATAAATATGAGTGCACGAACGCTGATTCTCCATCTTCATGCTGAATGCTGAATGATGAGGGGTCTCTTGCTGAAGCCTATCTCTGGGTCCGGAAACGCCTGCGTATGTATACTGTACTTGGGTCTGTATAATTTCCTTTTGCGCCTAAATTGTGTCTTGATCAATTGCGTGTAACTTTCTGAACTTTTACCTGAATATCACTTGTGCTTTGATACCACAGGTTCCACGTCTAAGTCTTTATTTATGGTGTGACTGCGTACACAAATTAGCGTCATCCTTAGAAGGTATAGGCAGGACATTAGAAGGTATAGGCAGGACATTAGAAGGTATAGGAAGGTGTGTATAGAGGTTCTGATCCAGTATCGTTAAACGGTAAGCTGCTTACCGAGCGGCTAGCACTTAGCCCTTAAAGGTCATATGGTACCTCTAAGTTTAGGGAACAAGTTACCCCTACCAACAAATACTCACTGTTACACACTTTTTTCCTGCGCAGAAAAATACACGTTAACCCTGATATTGATAACAATTGAAAAATGTAAACCTCAATGGCTTTGTTTAAACACGTGGCAGCACAACCAGAAGTACGTATACGCTATTGTGCTACCAGTCGCATACACAATAATGCGACTACCACACAACCGTATGACAACCTTTAGCTGCGTACACAAAAGTGCGTCTTGACTGTGTGCAAAACTGTGACTGAGCTGCGTGCTCAATACTGCGGCACCCTTTTAAACGTAAGGTTCTATCAACAAAGGAAAACAAACTTTTTCCTCTCTTGTCCCTGGATTCTAGTCAGCGTCCCTGGCTCACACGAAAACGGGTAGCGATTTCTCAGCACCGAGCGGTTGCTGCATGTGGCCACTCCACCCTTTGGTGAGGTATCAATAACTGTATGTGCCGTGTGAGTAGGTACGTGACTTCACTATGAGCCCCCAAGTAAGGATATTGAATTAGAACCTCTGTACACTCATGCCTATACCTTCTAATATCCTGCCTATACCTTCTAATATCCTGCCTATAAACCTCTAAGGATGACGCTACTTTGCGTACGCAGTCATATAGTAAATAAAGACTCCAGGCCTTGAACCTGTGGTTCCAAAGCACAAAGTGATATTTCAAGTAAAAGTACAGTCAGTTACACGCTATGATCTAAGTACAATTTAGCGCAAAGAATTATACAGACCCAAGTACAGTTATACAAACGCAGTGCTCTGGACCAGGTGTAGGCATCAGCAAGAAACCCCCGTCTATCAGCATTCAGCAAGAAGACCCAGACTGGGGTCACAACACACACGTTTATACTCTCACAGAAACAGACAACACAATAGAGAGGCTTGTCGCTGATGCCATTGGTTCCCAGGAGGATGCATCTGTTGCAGAGCATTTAACAGGTTGATTCAAATAGACACAGTCCAGCCTCTAACAACTGGTTGTATCTGGTTTCCTGCCTCATGCACATCCTAACAGTTGGTCATATAATGTACATTTTGGTGCTTTAAGTCTCTACGGTCCATAATTTGAGAATGCATGTTGCGATCTTCACACCGACGATACCGGAATGCTGTTGAAAGAGTGCAGATCAGTATAATATCAAACATAACTTACTTATCATGTATTAAACCTTAGCTACCAAATAACCTTTATTTCACAGCAATTATAATAAATGAACAAACTTGAATCTTATACTTTAAAGCTTATGAAACCTTTTATGTGAATATGTACTGTGTAAGTATTTGGGGTTTGATATAAAGACGCTGGTTAACTTGAGGCAGATGCGTGCTCATGAAGCTAATAAACAGCGTTTTCATACAGGATCTTATGCATTCGCTAATATGCGACTAGTTAACAGCGCAATTGTGCGTATTAATGTGTGTATGAGAAATGGTGAAAGATGCAATCGCATGATGCTAAAAGTAATATCGCCATATGTACTTAAGTGTGAGTTTACCTAAAATGGCGCTTGGGCGGCCATTCGCAAAATGGCGTCTTGCGATCTCATTTTCTAAAATGGCGTCTTGCGGCCAGTCGCAAGATGGCATCTTTACGATCTAATTTTAAGCTGATCTTGTCTCAGCCAATTATCCAGCTTCGACAACAGTGACCTCCAGGAGGAGATAGCAGAGAGGCAACTAGACACCCGAAAGATTAGAGAGGAGAAGAGGTCAGGAGAGGAGATGTAGAGTTGAGTGTTGTTGGCATATAGGCGATATCAAGGGAACTTATGAGTTCACCTAGGGAGGAGATGTACAGAAAGAAGAGCAGATGGCCAACGACAGATTACTGCAGAATGCCCATGGGAAGTATGGATGGATGGGAGGTGGAACCAGAGGCCAGAGGGGTGGCAGAAGAGAAGTGGAAGGAGAAGATTTCATGCCGAATGGCCCCAATTTTAGAAGTGAAAAAGGAAGCAAAGTCGGTGGCATTGAGGGAGGATGGCAGGGTAGGTGCAGGGAGTGAAGGAGTGTGTTGAAAGTGGCAAAGAATAAGAGCCGTATTCAGTTTGAGCGGACCCGCGATACTTTTCCGCCTCCCAGACTTTTCGCCTACATCGCGTGTTTTGTAGACGGAAAAGTATCGCGTGCGTATCCCCGTATTCAATTTGAAAGTACGCGAAAACGGGACCCGGCGAAACTTAAACCAGTGGAAAGTACTGTCATATTTGGGGAAATCAACCTGACACCCCCCAAAAGATGCTCTGACATGGGGGTTAGCTATGGTACCCCCCGATTTGGCTTGCAGAAGGTATTTGGTGTTTTTAAACTGGCTCAATAGCTGCTAAATAGCGTTTTTGTAAAAGTGTTGCAGAATAGTACTCTGAAGGTTTTTTTGTAGAAAATAAGTTATCCCAGCAAATTTGGGGTACTTGAAAATGGGGGCTAGCATATTTTAAAGTTGCTAAAGTTAAGTTTAAAAAATGTGAAAAATCCACCTTCCGCAAGCCCCTGCATTGGAAAAAACACTTGGGGCATACTTTGGGACCCCCCAGAGTCAAGTTCATTAGTTTTTAACTTTGTCCCCCAACTTTTTTTTTTGCCCCCAAATTCAAAGTGATTTTTTTGGGGTGTTCTTTTTAAACATTTTTTGACTGTCTGAAGGCTGTACGGGGATTCCTGCAACGTTGCACCCCAAAACCCCAATTCTGCACTTTTTTCCACCTGCTATTCATAAGCGAAACTTTTCCGCCTATTACATTGCATTGACTTTCCGCCTAGGTGGAAAGTCTTTCAAATTAAAAACGGCGATACTTTTCCGCCTGGCGAAATTACGCCATCGGTGAAACTTTTTCGCGGATTCCGGCTTTTCGCCTCAAATTGAATACGGGCCTAAGTGGGAATTAGAGGATTGACGTTAAGAAGGATTACTTTAGCGAGGGAAACAGCAGAACTGTAAAAAGAGAATAAATATTCCCTGAGAGTGATTCCTGTAATGTACCTCGACGCATGCATAGTGCGACTCTGACGCATGTGAAGACAGCCAATAATCGCTCATCTGAAAACTTCGGCATATCATACAACTCTTAATCAGGCCCAGAATTGCAATATCAATGTCCTAAGCAGAAACAGAAATCCACTGCTGTTTTGGCATGACCACAAATAGCAAAATACTGACACTGGACCTGATTCACTGCGGATCAATATTGCGATCACAGCTGCGATTAGGCACGCAGACCTGCTGCGCAAATATGCTAATGTTTGCAATCGCAAAGCCAGCATAGAAACACCCACTACCACTATCTCACATCCGTAAGACCTCGCAGACCCGCATAAACATCGGTACCATCAAATAACATCGGCCCCTTATGCGCAATTACAACAGATCTGACCTTACTCAGAAATTGCAGATGTCATCGCACACAGTGAGTACACAAGCTGCGTATGCTGACGCAGTGGCTAATTTATGCACACCCAGGAAACGGCGTTCAAATGGACAGGCACGCCTGCGTTTCTCTGACCACTCCCCTGTCAACACCCGTAAACACTGACGTTCAAACCCTTTATCTGCGATGGCTTTGGATCTGCATAGGTGAACGCAGTGCGATCCCAATGCTAACTCACGCACTGCGGTACATGCAGTACGCACCAATGGCCTATCTGCGTACGCTGTTGCAATTGTAATCTGTAATGAATCAGGCCCACTAGCAATCAGCGTATAATAAACCATGAGAAGGAAACACTCTCAGATGGTGATGTAAATCTGTAATTATCTAATCAGAACCAACTTGGTAGTGACACCAATTCATTGTCAACATCAGCATGTACTTGCACCTGCCCTCCGGAATCCGTGAATGATATGACTAATGACATATGTATATGCATCTATGTGTACGCAAATAAGTTCTTAAGCCGCATACACACTTTACAATATACTCCATGAGCGATATCGTTAAATGTTTCCTGTGCACTGCAATATAGTTAATGATATCGTTCAGTGATGGCATCCTCCCTCATCCCCGTACTTGCAGAACCTGATGATATCGTCAGGTTGCCCTGCAAGTACGGGTGATGAAAGAGATCGTTAACGATCCACAGGAGCGCGCATCGTTCACTATGTCTTGCATACACACCGGACAATATTAAACACGATGAACGATAACAATATTGTTATCGTTTATATCGTCCAACTTATCATCTAGTGTGTATGTGGCATTAAAGTGGCGCAAGTGGATATAGGCGTATGCCTTTTAGTGGGTGTGTGCAAATTTAAATAGTTTAAACTACGGGAGACCCATTTCATTATTAACTACTGTAAATTTTGTGGGATGATATGGAAAATGTACCCACTGGGCATGAGTGTTCTAGAAAGGAAAAGGTCATTGGAAAAATTCTTTAAATGTTTTTAGATCCAGGTAATTTTTTGGATGTTTAAATGTCAGAAATGTGTTTTTAGGTGACACATCCATTATAAAGTAAACTGAATTTAAGGAAGCAGCATAAAAATTCAAAGCTCTAATAGAAAAAGTATGTAAGGTGCCAAACCCAATTTCACAGCTCGACAATCTGAGCTTAACATGTTGGCTGTACATCCTATTAAATATTAATTACGAAAGTGTAACAGTATTACTGCAAAACCTTCACTGTCATTTTTCTTTTTTAATGTGATTGCTTCTGTTAGGTCTCCAGTAAATATCAGTGGTACTTAAATTAATATACATTTTTCAAGAAACAACAAAAGGTACTAATGTAAGGTCCTATTATAATAATGTTGTTTCTGTCTGTTTGTTCCAAGTTTCATGAAAACTGTGTAATTTTGTAGTGGATACTCATAGAAATAACCTGCACTTTGTTTCATCTGCTGAGCAATAACGAAAACAACATTTATTGACACAATATAATATATGATGACATAATCAATGCGAAAGATAGGTGTGGTACCATGCCTGCAGCTGGTAAGGGGTGGTGGGAGAGGTGCATTGGGCAGGCTTGCCGACTTTCTGGCTGCCCCTTTCGGGAGGGAGCAGTCAGATCGGCATGATGGGGGCGTGGCCAGCACAAGGAGGCGGGGGCAGCCAGAGAATGGATATTTGTGGACGGGGCCACGCGATCATGTCATTTTGGCCCCGCCCCTGCTACACAATGCCGATATTACAGGCATTGTGAAGCGGGGCGCGGCCAAAATGACTCAATTCGGCGTGAATCATATCACCGCCCCCCCCCGCTGCGGGTGCTTTAAAGGTAATTGTGGGGGGGATAGGAGGGGTGGGCGGCAGCCGGGAGGATTGCCTGCCTTCCCTGGAGGTCGGGAGCAGCACCCGATTTTCGGAAGGCTCCCTGTCACATTGGGAGAGTAGGCAAGTATGACATTGGGCCACTCCCAAAAGCAGGACCACTATGCAAAGCAATACAACTAGAACACCTCAAATAAATAGAATATCTGCAGAAGCAATTTCGTCGTGGGTGAAGCCACGGATAATGGCTAGTTATTATCTATCTAATAAAGGTGCATACACACTAGACGATATGCTCCCTGAGCGATATCGTCTAGTGTGTCCCCGGCAGGCTGTGCTCAATGTCGTTCATGACATTGAGCACAGCCGCTGAACGATATCATTAGCGATATCGTTCAGCGCCGGGCTCTCTCACCCATTCCCTGACATGCAGCAACCTGATGAGGTCGTCAGGTTGGCCTGCATGTCAGCCCGATGAACGAGGATGACGAACGACCCGCGGGAACGCGCGTCGTCGTCATCGTTCATCTTTTTTGTGTTAAAAATGGACGATAAAGTGGACGACTGAACGATAACGATATCGTTATCGTTCAGTCATCCACTTTAATCGCCCAGTGTGTACGCACCATAAGTGAGAAAGTGTATGTCTGTCTTTGTCCTTTATGCACGGCCAGAGTTTTGTACCTAGCTCCACCAAATTTGGCATGGTGGTGTAGTTTGTCCAGGATTACATTTTTAGATATGCTTGAAGTTCGTCAGAGCCATAGGGGTCTGTATGGTGCCCACCAAGTAGGCTATGGAATCTCTGTTTTGACATTATTGTTTAAGCAAGTTTGCTCAGGATGTCTTACAGTGCCTAAAGCTGGGTACACACTGACAGATATATCTGTCCAATCTGTCTGGTGGGGAGGAAAATCTGGTAATGTATGGGAGCAAATACCAATAGAAATTTGCTCCAAAACCCTGGAAGACAGACCAGATTTTCCTTTCCACCAGACTGATTGGACAGATATATCTGTCAGTGTGTACCCAGCTTTACACTGCACTGATATGATGGCGCAGGCTGATATGTACCGGTGGCGGGCAGGCAGAGCTCCAATTGAAGAGCAGTGAGCCAGAGAATCAATTGTCACGCTGCACCTGCACTGACAGCTACTAATTCCTTCAGGCACATTTTCATTGCCTTGGTCTTTGCATCATCCAACTGATTTTGTAAACTGCCAGGAACCACCAGGGAGGCCTCTGCACAAATTACTTTTGACAGTTGGTGCGCCAATCATGCTGCTTAGAAACCTGGATTCTCCAAAGCTTTGCAGTTGTACAAGACTTTGCATAAAGCTCTCAAATCCCATGTAATTAAAGCCACTATCATAACAGGATGTGGGACAGGAGAGGAAGTGTTCGTTCCTCACATCCTGCTCATATTAACAGACATGCCATTTGAATTCAAGAGATTGCAATTCCAATTCAACCCTCTTTTACAATGACCATCAATAAGGCCCAAGGTAATTTTTTGAAAGTAGCAGACCTGCAAACTCCTGCCATGGGCAGTTGTATGTGACACGATCAAGAGTGGGGGCTTCCAACAGCCTTTTTATTCTGGCTTCCAATGGAAAAACAAACAACGTAGGTTATACTTCAGTGTTGAGGTAACAGTGTCTAAATATTCAATCTATATAAATGGATATATAGGTATTTTTAGGGCTAAAACCATGTTAGCAAACAGTGGGGTCCTTTTCAGGATCAATGGAATGGGGTTATGGGTGAGGACAATGTAATAAATTAAGGCTGCAGATGTACTTCAAGATACACCGGGTATCCCAGCTAGTTACTAATACATTTGATTTGAAAGGAGCGTTAGATGTTCTTATAGTGGTCTACTCATGTGGAATGTCCAGGTGACTGCCGAATTAGGGATAGACTTCTGAGAGAGCACATAATAATCCTAGGAGTACTTATTTGTTGCAAAATGACTGGAGTCAAGCTATGTTATAAAGCCCTATCCACCTGAGTTAACAACTACTGGCTGAAATTAGATGACACAGTGATCTCCATCAGTGGAAGCTCCTATCTGTCATTTCAATGAGGGCCACTGGCAACTCCCTCTGCTTTGCCGCCACGCTGCCTGCTGCATCGTCAGTGAAGAACGGAAAAAAAAAAAAGGCTTGCGCAAGCTGCAGCCCCTAGAAGCACATTACGGCTGGCAGGGGAACTTACACATGCGCACCCACTTCTCCCCTGCGGCTTCTAGGAACTGCATCCACTGCAGCCCTAGAAGCACATTAGAGCAGGCAAAAAGGCTTCCTATTGGAAGAATTGTCTGCCATTCGCAGTCCAGCAGATAGGGTTTCTGTGACCGGATGGCTTCCAGCCCGGACTCCCGATCACAGGTTGGGGTTTCTATCCCCACTTGACCTTGAGGTATAAGGGATTCCCACTTACCGTCAGTGACCGCCTGTCACTGACTCCGCCCACTGTGCTGTGGGTATGTAGCAATGCTGACACCACCAAGTTCCTCCTATCGGCACTCAGAACCACTTTCGAATATCCATGCTCCTACCTCGGCACCTGGAACCGCTTCTGCTGCGTATGCGTTTGACTAGCTGTGGCCACACCCCCTGATTGTTGTCGGCTGATTCCTCCTGATCCCTCGCAATGGACCAGGTCTGCACGGTAGCTGGCAGAGGGCTTGAACTTGGAGACGTGGAGCTCTTACCCAGAACAGCCGGAGAACGGAATAGCGTTTGGCGCAATTCTGTAAGTCGCAGGATTAAGATGCAATTGAAGTCAGGCAAGATTGTGAAAAGGGGCATATGTGAACATATGCAGAAGGTCTGCGCCTGAAGCTCACTTACTGTATATGTCGAGACATTGTAATTTGTTTAAGTTTGTTTTGTCCTCAATTCATCAATTCATTTGTTAATCTAACAAATCCCCTTTATTGAGTCACAATGCTCATGGGTGTTTGCATATAATAAATGCGCTTATATGTAAAAACTTTTGAATGCTCTGTATAAATGCTTGGGGGGGGGAAACAATAAAAGGGGGGGGGAGGAAACAAATGTGCGTGCCCGGGGTTGCTGAAAAAAATATATATGGATATATACACTTGGTAATGTAACTAGGCACAAGCTAGCCTGGTGGTGCTGGATAAATATAACAAAAAAAAATAAAAAAAAAATATATATATATATACAGTCAGGTCCATAAATATTGGGACATTGACAGAATATTCATATTTTGGCCTCTATTCACCACCACAACGGCTTTGAAATGAAACAAACAAGATGTGATTTAACTGCAGACTTTCAGATTTAATTTGAGGGTAATTACATCCATATCAGGTGAACGGTGTAGGAATTACAACCGTTTCTATATGTGCCTCCCACTTTTTAAGGGGCCAAAAGTAATGGGACAAACTAAACAATCCTAAATCTAACTTTCACTTTTTAATACTTTGTTGCAAATCCTTTGCAGGCAATTACAGCCCGAAATCTGGAACGCATAGACATCAAAGGAACGCTGGGTTTCATCCCTGGTGATGCTCTGCCAGGCCTCTACTGCAAATGTCTTCAGTTCCTGCTTGTTCTTGGGGCATTTTCCCTTCAGTTTTGTCTTCATCAAGTGAAATGCATGCTCAATTGGATTCAGGTCAGGGGATTGACTTGGCCATTGCATAACATTCCACTTTTTAGCCTTAAAAAACTCTTTGGTTGCTTTTGCAGTATGCTTCGGATCATTGTCCATCTGCACTGTGAAGCGCCGTCCAATGAGTTCTGAAGCATTTTACTGAATATGAGCATATAATATTGCCCGAAACACTTCAGAATTCATTCTGCTGCTTTTGTCAGTAGTCACATCAGCAATAAATACAAGGGAACCAGTTCCATTGGCAGCCATACATGCCCACGCCATGACACTACCACCACCATGCTTCACTGATGAGGTGGTATGTTTTGGATCATGAGCAGTTCCTTTCCTTCTCTTCTCTTCCCATCACTCTGGTACAAGTTGATCTTTGTCTCATCTGTCCATAGGATGTTGTTCCAGAACTGTAATGGCTTCTTTAGATGTTGTTTGGCAAAATCTAATCTGGTCTTCCTGTTTTTGTGGCTCACCAATGGTTTACATCTTGTGGTGAACCCTCTATATTCACTCTTGTGAAGTCTTCTCTTGATTGTTGACTTTGACACATATACATCTACCTCCTGGAGAGTGTTCTTGATTTGGCCAACTGTTGTGAAGGGGTTTTTCTTCACCAGGGAAATAATTTTTTTGTCATCCACCACAGTTGTTTTCCGTGGTCTTCCGGGTCTTTTGGTGTTGCTGAGCTCTCTGGTGCGTTCTTTCTTTTTAAGAATGTTCCAAACAGTTGATTTGGCCACACCTAATGTTTTTGCTAACTCTCTGATGGGTTTGTTTAGATTTTTCAGCCTAATGATGGCTTGCTTCACTGATAGTGACAGCTCTTTGGATCTCATATTGAGAGTTGACAGCAACTGATTCCAAATGCAAATGTCACACCTAGAATCAACTCCAGACCTTTTACCTGCTTAATTGATAATGAAAAACGAGGGAATAGCCCACACCTGTCCATGAAATAGGTTTTGAGTTGATAGTCCCATTACTTTTGGCCCCTTAAAAAGTGGGAGGCACATATTGAAACTGTTGTAATTCCTACACCGTTCACCCGATTTGGATGTAATTACCCTCAAATTAAATCTGAAAGTCTGCAGTTAAAGCACATCTTGTTTGTTTAATTTCAAAATCATTGTGGTGGTGAATAGAGGCAAAAATCTGAAAATTCTGTCAATGTCCCAATATTTATGCACCTGACTGTATATATATATATATATATATATATATATATATAATTATCTATATATATATATGAGAGTACTTAGTAACTAGGGAGACCGGCTGGGTAGTGAGGCATCCCTCACTCCCAGAGTAAAGTCGTTGGGTTCAAGGAGTTAATCAGTCAAAAGTCTGCACTTCCTCATAAGTGCAAAGTCTTTGGGGAGGCCTCACCTGATGTAGTCTTCGGTCTTCTTTCTGGTGGTCTGGACCGTATTCCAGTGAGCGCACGCCTGCCGCTCACCAGCTTGGTCCCCGCAGTCTCCTTTGGATCTCTGCTCCACAGCCAGCACAGTGCTATCGGGAGACAGCAAAATCCAGAAGGGAGCGGGAACGGAGGTGTCTGCGCGCTAAGTCAGGCAAGATGTTTATTACTCAAAGTCTTAAAAAAGCCTCAACCTTCTGAATGAAGGGGTACATTAGCATACAGAAACTTATCAATCAGCAGTTATTCTCCTCAAAGAATTTACAGGGTTGTACAATTTTACCAGGCACGAAGCCTTCTTTAATGCCACTCCAATACACATTGCCACAGGAGGTAAGTGTGCCCTGGGTTCCTCTTAGCCAATCAGGCTATCTCTCAAAACATAAAAAAATAAGTCTTACATTTCACAGAAATTAAATCAGTTTCCTCGATACCACCCAAAACCATTTGGCTTTCCCAAGCACAAACTGAGTTAGCATATACTGTTTCTGAAAAGGTAAATATAATGCAAATTTCTATTGCATTCATCTTTTCACATGTCTATGACTAAACCAGTTTTGGCTTTCTGAGTCTTAACACCTTCTAAGTTCTTACAGAAAATAGAAGCTTCCTAAACACAAACAACTTTCTTTCCACAAACTTGCAGGGGTGTTGTACACAGACACACACTGGAGACCTCTGCATTGCATTTCAATGAAAGTGCTGTAAACAAAGGTTTGGTCACTACATCAGGATAATTAACATATCACTAGGAGGTGAGAATGTCTCAAAACCATTGGACTTAAATGTTACAGCCTTCTAAAACAAAACAACTTATTCATTCCTTATAAGTGCATAGGCTAAACATTTAAAAAGTAAATTTCCACAACTGAGCACAGCACATTGAATGACATGTTCAAACACATTACTTATACATTCACAGTACGTGGCGGACTGCGCCTAAAGGTCCTTTTAAAAATGGTGCTGCGGCTTGAGGGTTAATCTCTTCAGTGTCGTAGCAGCCATTTTAATCGCGTGTGGTCGGCCTAGGGGTCCCCTAGGTAAAACTTGTCACTGGTGTAGTGAGTTACTCAATGGCTCCAACCATTTCCAAATCTCTAGAAAACAAGTAGTGAAAACAAGGCAGTTACAGATATATTTATCAAAATAGTGCTTATTTTCTAAGATAATTAGTAAATTGACCCTTCATCTGCAGGGCCAACTCAGCCACACCCGCTCCACCCCCTCGCATGCAGAGGGAGCTAGGGCGCACGGTGCAGGCTCCCACCACAACAGCATGACAGAACACCTAGAGAAGAAGATCAGGAGCAAGGTAACAAAGACAGGAGGGGTAAGGAGTAAAAGGACAGGTGAGGATCGGGAAAAAGTTCTGGACAGCAGTCTCCCAACATGACGTGCACAGCAGTGCCGCAGGCGTAATGATGTAATTTCTATCAGCAGTCAATGTTATTATATTGATGCAAGAATAATACAGGTAATATTACTGTCGAAGCTGGATAATTGACTGAGACAGGATCGCAGCGACGCCATCTTGCGACTGGCCGCAAGACGCCATCTTGGAAATGAGATCACAAGATGCCATTTTGCGAATGGCTGCCCAAACGCCATTTTAGATAAACTCACAATTAAGTACATATGGCGATATTACTATTAGCACCATGCGATTGCATCTTTCACCATTTCTCATATACACATTAATATGCACAATTGCGCTGTTAACTAGTCACATATTAGCGAATGCATAAGACCCTGAATGAAAACGCTGTTTATTAGCTAAATGCACATGCATCTGTCCCAAGTTAACTAGCATCCTTATATCAAACCCCGCATACTCACACATGACATATTCACATACAAGGTTCCATAAGCTTTAAAGTATAAGATTTAAGTTTGTTCATTTAGTATAAATGCTGTGAAATAAAGATTATTTGGTAATTAAGGTTTTATACATGATAAGTAAGCCGTGTTTGGTATTGTACTGATGCGTACTCTTTCAACAGAATTTCGGTATTATCGGTGTGGAGATCGCATCATGCATTCTCAACTTATGGACCGCAGAGACTTCAAGCAACAAAATGTATATTATATGAACAACTGTTAGGATGCTGCATGAGGCGAGAAACCAGAGAACCCCAGTTGTTGGAGGCTGGGTTGTGTCTATTTCAGCCTGTTAAACGCTCTGTAACAGATGCATCCCCCTTGGGAACCAATGGCATCACCAACAAACTTCTCTATTGTTTTGTCTATTCCTGGGGGGTATAAATATGTGTGCTCCAACACTGGGTCTTAGTCTTCTTGCTGAATGCTGATTGACGAGGGATTCTTGCTGATGCCTACATCTGGTCCAGAAGCGCCGCGTATGTATACTGTACTTGGGTCTGTATAATTCCTTCGCGCCAAATTGTGTTTGGATCAATAGCGTGTAACTGACTGTACTTTTACTTGAATAATACTTTGTGCTTTGGAACCACATGTTCTAAGTCTGGAGTCTTTATTTACTGTATAAACTGTGTACGCAAATTAGCATCATCCTTAGAAGGTATAGGCAGGATATTAGAAGGTATAGGAAGGAGTGTATAGAGGTTCTAATTAAGTATTGTTAGTTGGGGCTCATAGTGAAGTCACTTACCTACTCACACGGTACATACGGTCATCGATATCTCAGCAAAGGGTAGAGTGGCCACATGCAGGGTTTACCTGCAACCGCTTTGTGCTGAAAGATCGCTATCCATTTCTGTGTAAGCCAAGGAAGCTGACTAGAATCCAGGGACAAGAGAGGAAAAAGTTTGTTTTCCTTTGTTGATAGAACCTTATGTTTAAAGGGGTGCCGCAGTATTGAACACGCGGCTGAGTCTGTTTTGCGCACATTAAAGACGCACTTTTGCGTACGCAGCTAAAATGTTGTCACACGGTTGTGTGGTAGTCGCATTATTGTGTATGCGACTGGTCGCACAATAGCATATACGTACTTCCGGTTGTGCTGCCACGTGTTTAAATAAAGCCGTTGAGGTTTACAATTTTCAATTGTTATCAATATCTGGGTTAACGTGTATTTTTCTGCACAGGAAAAAGTGTGTAACAGTGAGTATTTGTTGGTAGGGGTAACTTGTTCCCTACAGTTAGAGGTACGGTATGACCTTTAAGGGCTAAGTGCTAGTCGCTCGGTAAGCAGCTTACCGTTCTATACACAGTAGCAAGTGCACATGTTGTCTTTGTTGTAGAGAGGTGCGTGGAAGTAGCCAATTTAAACTTCCATAGGTGTGGAAGTTGCCTTACTAAATCTTATCCGGGTGCGGAAGTTGCCTTTTTCAAATCTTATCCAGGTGTGTGGGCGCTGCCGTTTAAATCGTCCACAGGTAAGTGAAAGTATCTTGAATGTCTTTCACCAGTTTAAATCTTTATTGAAATGCGTAGGATTTGTCTCAGAATGGGAGCTGCGCAAACAGTAGAGATGTTAGACAATGATGTGCTGCTAATGGAAGCGCCAATTGGATTGGCCCGTCGTATTATGCATACTAAGTACGGTACTTATGCGATAAGGTATTGTGATGTATGGTTTAAAATGACGATGAAGAGTGTTAGACCATTTCCCAGAATTGGTAGTTTTGATAAAAATGTATTAGATAATGTCCGGGATCACATCAGTCTGATGTGCTCCCGAGAAAAAAAGGTAAAATATTATGAATGTTTAAAATTGTGGCAGCATGAAGGGGATGCATGGCTTAAAAATGCGCAAGCTACGCAAACTAGCATTGTGAGCGCATTGCCAGAGAATACATCCGCCACACTAAATTGCAATGTGGGCGAGCCGCAAAATGGCACGCACGTGCAGCAAGGTAGCATTGTGGAGAGTATTGCCAGCAGTTCGCGCTCACCACCCCCACCTTATGTGGATGGAGGTGCAAGTACAGTTACCAAAAATACCCATAAAAATTTAACAAGTAATTTGTACCCTCTCTTAAGCAACAATAAAGAAAATGTTTATGATGTGGATGATGAGCCTATTGAAATGTCTGCCATTTCCCATGCTGTGCAAATGATAGATGCTGCATCACCACAATCACGAGTGGTGCCGCCATCTTCATCGGTAACAGCAAGGGAAGTGCTAACACACTCTGCACCCGTAGAGGAAGTTGTTAATACCATACGTAGCAGCAGCAGATTAAATCCCCAGCCAGGTAACCAGGTCAAAGGTAGCAGGGCTACCGGTCTGCATCCCATTCGGATGATAACTGTTCCAAATGGAAATGCAGATGCGAACGGTGTAGTGCCCACGAGGGAAGTGGTAATGCATTGTCCCTGGACAAGAGCAGAACTAAATTCCATCATAAATGATTTCCCCGATCCCAAAAAGGAACTAGCCAAATGTCAAAGATTTTTGAGAAATTTGGGTAGTTCTCATGAGCCAACTAATAAAGATTGGCGTGTGGTGTTAAGGGCCTGTCTACCACGCAATACCGACTTGACAAAATTTATCACGGATTGCGTATTGGATGGTGACATTCCCTTAACAGACCAAGTAAACCAAGGTAACATTTCCCGCATTGTAACTCAATTGGGTATATATTTTCCAGTAGTAGTTAACTGTAACAAAATTTTCACCATAAAGCAAAAGGAGAGTGAATCTGCAGAAGATTATTGTGACCGGGCTCTGCAGGCTATCACCCAGTACACTGGGTTAGAAGATATTAAAGATAGCACTCACCACAGAGAAATTATAGTCATGGTACTCATGGACGGTCTGAAAGAGAATTTAAAGACTCGGGTTCAGACCTCACAGCCTGGCTGGAGGGGACTCACAATAGATACCCTCATAGAATCTGCCATATAACATGATAAAAACATCTCAAAGAAGAGAGAAGCCCAGAGTGAAAAACTAATGGCTGTCATTATCCAAGCTCTGGGAGGAATGACGGTAACATCACAGCCAACAGATTCACTCACATCTGCACACACACTTACACCTGAACAGTTATATGCCCTCACTAACCCCACGCAACAACAAACACAGTTCTATTCCACTAACCCTATACAACCACAGGTTCCATACTACTCACAAACCTCATATCCCCCACAATACCCTTACCCTCCCTATCCTTACCCATATACATCACCTTTACCCTCTGCTCAAACCTCACAGCAACATGTGACTTCACCCGATCCTCTAACATGTTTTAATTGTAAACAAACAGGACACTTAAGTAGAAACTGTACAGTAAGAAGAGTAGTAACCCCAAATCAGGGAACACCTGGACATCCCCATAAGGGATATGCACAGAGACCAGCAAATGTCCAGCAGGCACCAGCTCCAATTGTGGCCATAAATGCTTTATTGGAGAATGGTAGCCAAAGCTAGGGGTCAGGTCATACCTGTAGTCTACAGATAGTCAGGTTAACGGGAAGTACTAGGGAAGAACCGGTCATGATGGTTGATGTAGCTGGTACTGAATATCCTTTTCTTGTAGACACAGGGGCGACCAGGTCAGTAATAAAATCTCCTGTTAATTTACAGGTGACCAACGAGACAGTACCAACAATGGGTGTAACAGGTAAAGTGGAACATTATCCTTTAACAAAGTCCACAGAGGTTACTATTGGGCCGTTGCATACCAGGCATTCTTTCCTTCTGGCTGCTGCGACTCCTACTAACCTGTTAGGTAGAGAATTGTTATGTAAGATGGGATGTGTTATATATTGCACCCCTGATGGTGTATTTTTAGATATCCCAGAGAGAGTTGCGCACGAGGTGCGGGATATGTTGGACACTCCCCAAAGGACAATGTATCACTCTACAAGTTTAAATGAAAATCCATCTCAGGTAGATGAAATGTTGTCCCAAATTCCAGATTCCCTTTGGACTAAGGATGGACAGGACACTGGATTAATGGCAAACGTAAGCCCTGTAATGGTAAATTTAAAAAGCGGTAGGCAAGCTCCAAAAATTCCTCAGTACCCACTAAAAGAGGAGGTAGAATTAGGGGTTTTTCCAATAATTGAGCGATTATTCTAACAGGGAATTTTAGTTCGTACAGCTAGTGTAGCCAACAGTCCCATATTTCCAGTGAAGAAGAGTGGTGGGAGGGGTTATAGGTTGGTACAAGACCTTAGAGGTGTTAATAAGGTAATAGAGAGCCAATTCCCTGTAGTGCCAAATCCAGCTGTCATCCTGATGCAGATCCCACCAAAGGCAACCCATTTCACTGTCATTGACCTCTGCTCTGCTTTCTTCTCTGTGCCTCTCCACCTTGACTGTCAGTATCTATTCGCATTTACATACAGAGGTGTACAATATACATGGACACGGTTACCCCAAGGTTGCATAGACAGCCCCAGTATCTTCTCTCAGGCATTGCACGACTGTTTACAATCTTTTCAACCTGTCAATGGATCTGTTCTAATTCAATATGTAGATGATTTATTGCTATGTTCTGACTTGTTTATGTCATGTTTGAATGATACTAAACTTTTGTTACTTCATCTCTCACATACAGGACACAAGGTGGCTAAGGACAAACTACAGCCGTGCCAATCCAGAGTAAAATATTTGGGACACTGCCTAACCCAGGGGTTATGACATCTTACAAATGATAGAATCCAGGCCATACAGAACATGACACTGCCGCAGAATCAACAGCAAATTCGTACCTTCTTGGGAATGTGTGGATACTGTAGAATGTGGATCCCAGGTTTTTCTATTTTGGCCTTGCCTTTACAGGAATTAGTCTCTTCCTCAAAGCCCGATTGTGTCATACACACAGAGGAATCAGAGCAGGCTTTCCTTAATCTTAAGGATAGTCTGACAAAAGCTCCTGCATTGGGAATACCTGATTATGAAAAACCTTTTGATATTTGTATTGTACGGAAGCCGATGGTTGTGCTGCAGGTGTCCTTACACAAAAACATAGTGATGCCAGTAGGCCCGTAGCATACTACAGTGCCCAATTGGACACTATGGCAAGATCACTCCCCACTTGTTTGAGAAGTGTAGCAGCTACCGCTCTATTGGTGAGTAAAAGTGAGGACGTAGTATTGGGTCATGATATGATTGTCTACACTCCCCATGCTGTGTCTGCTGTGTTGAACTCAGCTCAAACCAGATACATCTCTTCGGCTAGGTTTACAAAATGAGAACTAGCTCTAATTATACCCGCAAACATCACTGTTAAACGTTGCAGCACGCTGAATCCAGCAACGTATTTACCATATGTACAACATGATGAACAAAGGGTGGAAGGAGGCGAGTTGCTGGCGGGAGGTGAGTTCAGCGGACATAATGATATGCACGATTGTATGAAATATCTGAATCAGACCTTTACTGCTAGACCTGACATACATGACACACCTTTAGAGAATGTGGATGTGACTTTTTATACGGATGGGAGTTGTCATAGACAAACTGACACAGGTGAATTATGTACAGGTTATGCTGTTGTAAATGACACAGACATCATAGAAGCTAAATCTCTTGGTCCTCCTCACTCAGCCCAGGTGGCACTAACTAGAGCATGTGAACTGGCAGCAAGCAAATCTGCTAACATTTACACTGACTCGAGGTATGCGTTTGAGGTGGTGCATAATTTTGGGGCTCTATGGCGTCTGAGAAATTTCATGACAGCAGCAGGCACACCAGTTGCACATTCCCGACACATAAAACATCTTTTAGAAGTAATCCAACTGCCCAAAGCGGTGGCAATAATTAAATGTAAAGCCCATACATGTGAGGATGATCCGGTGTCACTGGGCAACAACAGAGCCGATGAAGCTGCAAAATGGGCAGCAGGGTTAAAAATGTTTTCCCCAACTGAAAAAATTATGTCTTTCCAAACAATTGATATGCTGAAATTAATTGAGATGCGAAATTTGTGTTCAATTCAGGAAAAATCCATTTGGAAGTCCAAGGGATGTGGGCTAGAGTCCTCCGGGCTCTGGAGGGATGGACAAGGTAAACCAGTAGCCCCCAAGGCATATTACCCCAGCCTGGCTGAGGCAGCACATGGTCTGACTCATCTGGGAAAGCAAGGTATGTGCAAGTTGGTGAGAGCATACTGGTGCGCACCAGGTTTTTCTTCACAAGCAGAAATGATAGCAATGTCCTGTCTGACCTGCTTGAGGAAGAA
Organism: Taudactylus pleione; assembly: GCA_031769625.1. Lineage (NCBI taxonomy): Eukaryota > Metazoa > Chordata > Amphibia > Anura > Myobatrachidae > Taudactylus > Taudactylus pleione. The sequence goes on along the minus strand of JAUIMM010000043.1, from coordinate 5,908,444 downwards.
CATAGGGAAAGCGATCCCTACCAAACCATCCCACATTCCACCGACTGATGGACCTTTCCAGGTGATACAAATTGATTTCATCCAATTACCACCCTGCAGGAACCTTAAGTATGTATTAGTGTGCATTGACGTATTTTCTAATTGGGTTGAGGCCTACCCAGCAGCCACTAATACCGCTGCGTTTACTGCCAAGAAAATAGTTCAGGAATTTGTATGCAGGTACGGTATCCCTAAAATCATCGAGAGTGACAGGGGCACTCATTTCACAGGTGATGTTTTTCAAAATATGTGTAAGCTGATGGGTATTAATAGCCGACTTCATACCGCCTACCGACCGCAAGCCAGTGCCAAGGTAGAGAGGATGAACGGGACTATTAAAAATAAGTTAAGTAAAATTATGGCAGAGACTGGACTAGGATGGCCAGAAGCGTTACCTTTGGTCCTACATAGCATAAGGACCACTCCTAGACCCCCTCTAAATCTGTCCCCATTTCAAATACTGTTCGGTAGACAACCTCATTTGATTATAAGTCCACAGGAAGACTTGAAGGGTAACAACGAGGTAACTGTAAAGTATCTTATATCAATGAGTAAGCAGTTAAAGCAACAGCAGCAGAAACTGAAATTGTTGTCCCATGATATGCCTGAAACTAACTGTCATGATGTTGAACCAGGAGAATATGTTATGATCAGAAATTTCTTGCGTTCAGGTTGTTTGATCGGTGGGAAGGTCCGTACCAGGTGCTGCTGACAAGTACTACATTTTGAAGGTGGCTGAGAGAGATATCTGGGTCCATTCCACTCACTGCAAAAAGGTCAATCAACCGGTGGAGAAACAAGTCGGAGACAAGGCTGATAGCGTGGACCTGTCGCTTGTGAGCTTGTTCTGGGAGGATTGAAAAGGTCGTAGTGAGATACCTGAACTAACAGAAATTTGCAGGTCTTGTTGTGACAATGGACAGGCCTGCTGTGTTCATTCTCATATTCTCTTTTAGAGTGTTCACCATCCTGGTCAGTTCGGGAATATCCAGTGTCTGTGATGGGAGACCGACTGAGGAAATGGGAGCTGATGGCAGTGCTGATGGAGTGGAGTCAGGAGGAATGCAATGCCAATCAGGGGAGTGTCTGACCAATCTTAGTACTGTTATTGTTAAGAGAGCTGTCATTCCGGATACTCGGGGTCGGTGTGGAGGTTTATCGTCTGAAGATTTCTGTATTTGTGAGCTTTGTGGGTCCCTAGTTGATGAGAACTGTATCCAACGGTGCCAACCTAAATATAACCCATACTGAGGTGGGTATCCTTCAGAGGATTATCATAGCATGGTAGGCAAAGTGTTAAATCAAACTGATTGCTGGGTGTGTTCACATGTGCCACAGGGACAGCATAACATAGGGTTGGTGCCAGTTCCGCTGAATATCACGGAAATTTTAGAATTACAAAAAGGGAAAACATTGGATGGAAAATTCCTCTCATCCAAACCACTTCATTTCAAACTCTATCAATTCCAAGTAGATAGATAACTTTTGTGTTTAAACATAACCAACCCCAATAAACCCGGGAGATGGGAAGTGATGGGGAATAATCAGACGATGACCTTCTAACAAAGAGCTGATAATGAGTCCATAAAACATGATCTGTTATGCTCAATTAAATCTAGTGGGAGACATTTTAGGTATCGGTATACATTGAGTTCCACCAAAGAAATTATTGGTAAGGTGCCAGATGGTTATTGTGCTAAAATAATACAGCCAGAGACTTGCATGAACCAGATGGAAGAAATGGGATTGTTTGCAAGGGAAATGTGCTTAATGATAATGATGTATACCATTCCTTATGTTCTCCCTGATAATGTATATTTAATATGTGGAAGAAAAGCGTATAAGTGGCTCTCCCCAAGTTCTGAAGGTTTGTGTTACCTGGGAAGAGTAGTCCCAGAAGTTATGACCCTCACAGATGTTGAAATGCTTGGTATACATAAAAACACACCATCACCATATCTTCACACACAATATGAACACAGAGGCAAAAGAAATATGATACCTGGTGACGTGCATAAAGCCACTCACTTAATTAGTGAGACAACTGGCTTTCAAGTTTTAGTCGCACTGGATCCCACCAGGATTGCTCGGGGTACATTAAATTTTTGATATATTCAGGAACTTGCTAAATTGATAGACAATATCACCAAGATGTACGATGACACATTCAGGTATACAGGGAGAGAATTGCAAGCATACAAGAAAGAACTGGTGCAACACAGGCTAGTGTTGAATTATTTAACTGCTGTTACTGGAGGGTATTGCGTAACATTAGCCACTCAATTTGGAGTAAAATGTTGCACCTATGTCACCAATGATACCAGCGACCCCAAGGAGGTGATAGACCGGAAGATGGATGAAATTCTGCAGCTAAAATGGGAGTTTCGTAAGAACCATAACGCTTCAGTGGCTGAAGTAGGGGAGAAGATAGAAGGATGGGTTTCATGGCTGAACCCCATGAAATGGTTCTCAGGTCTAGGGGAATGGGTCCAGGAAGTGATCGCCAGCATAGGCAAATTCTTGATCCTTATACTGTCATCATAATGATTGGCATATGTGTCCGGTGTGTTCCTATTGTGTTGAAGTGTGGAAAGTGTAAAAATAGAGTAAAACGAAAGAACAAAACTATGATGGTGGTCAGTAATGACAATATGAATACCGAGGTAAATCTAGAACTGCATTACAACCCTGAACTAGGAAATACCATCATTTAATGTATCATATTTAGACATGTATAGAATGTATTATTGAAATGTTATTTTTAAAACACCTCAGATAATGTAAAGTCTAAATTCCCCTTCGAGACTGCTTTTATAAGAATAGTGCATTCCCACACCTTTCACATGATGTTCCAAGATCCGCATTGTGCGTATAATAGTAGTTTTATGAGCTCACTTAGAGACACATTATTGATGGATTAAGAACCACCTTGTGCCATCCTATAATAACACTAAATAATATGTAAATGTAAGCCTAAATTTAATTTAAAAAGCAGATTGTTATAGCATGTTGTTCGCTATCAAAGGGTGGGCTGTCGAAGCTGGATAATTGGCTGAGACAGGATCAGTTTAAAATTGGATCGCAGCAACGCCATCTTGCGACTGGCCGCAAGACACCATCTTGGAAATGAGATCGCAAGACGCCATTTTGCGAATAGCCGCCCAAACGCCATTTTAGATAAACTCACAATTAAGTACATATGGCGATATTACTATTAGCACCATGCGATTGCATCTTTCACCATTTCTCATATACACATTAATATGCACAATTGCGCTGTTAACTAGTCGCATATTAGCGAATGCATAAGACCCTTAATGAAAACGTTGTTTATTAGCTAAATGCGCACGCATCTGTCCCAAGTTAACTAGCGTCCTTATATCAAACCCCGCATACTCACACATTACATATTCACATACAAGGTTCCATAAGCTTTAAAGTATAAGATTTAAGTTTGTTCATTTAGTATAAATGCTGTGAAATAAAGATTATTTGGTAATTAAGGTTTTATACATGATAAGAAAGCCATGTTTGGTATTGTACTGATGCGTACTCTTTCAACAGAATTCCGGTATTATCGGTGTGGAGATCGCATCATGCATTCTCAACTTATGGACCGCAGAGACTTCAAGCAACAAAATGTATATTATATGAACAACTGTTAGGATGTTGCATGAGGCAGGAAACCAGAGACCCCCAGTTGTTGGAGGCTGGGTTGTGTCTATTTAAATCAGCCTGTTAAACGCTCTGTAACAGATGCACCCCCCTTGGGAACCAATGGCATCAGCAACAAACGTCTCTATTGTTTTGTCTATTCCTGGGGGGTATAAATATGTGTGCTCAAACACTGGGTCTTAGTCTTCTTGCTGAATGCTGATTGACGAGGGTTTCTTGCTGATGCCTACATCTGGTCCAGAAGCGCCGCGTATGTATACTGTACTTGGGTCTGTATAATTCCTTTGCGCCAAATTGTGTTTGGATCAATAGCGTGTAACTGACTCTACTTTTACTTGAATAATACTTTGTGCTTTGGAACCACATGTTCTAAGTCTGGAGTCTTTATTTACTGTATAAACTGCGTACGCAAATTAGCATCATCCTTAGAAGGTATAGGCAGGATATTAGAAGGTATAGGAAGAAGTGTATAGAGGTTCTAATTAAGTATCATTATTACTCATAACGCCCAATCAATCTCCTAAAAAAGGCCTATAATTATCATATGTGCAAAGTAGGGGTGAGCGGGTTCGGATTTCTGAAATCCGAACCCCCCCGAGCCCCCCCGATCCGAGTCCGATCCGAATCAGGCTCGACTTTTCCCGCCTGACTCGGATCTGAAATCGAGGCAAAACGTCATCATCCCGCCTTCCGAGTCTCGCGGGTTTTGGATCCTATATAAGGTACCCACGTCGGCGCCATTTTCTCACTCGGCTGTGGACAGTGAAGAGGGAGGGTGGGAGTTAGGGCTGTGTAGTGTAGTGTAGTGTAGTGCTGCTGTTGTCCACTACTTCAAAGTCCATAGGGGCTGGCTGTGTTGTGCTGTGCTGCTGTTGTTAATAGGGGCTGTGTCCACTACTTCAAAGTCCATAGGGGCTGGCTGGACTGTGTTGTGCAGTCAGTTCTCCATAGGGGCTGTGTCCACTCCAAAGTCCTGTGCAGTGTCCCAGTCCTAAAGAGGTGCTGTAGTGTTGTCCAGGGGGTGCTCTGTCCATCAGGGGTGCTCCCCCCAAGTGCTAAAAAAATAATATATTTTCTGTGTTTGTGAATTGTGTGCGCAGTAGCCGCACGTGCATCAACAAAGTAGTGCCAAGCGTGCGCCTGTGTCATAAGTAAAGGGCCGGCTGGCTTGACCGTTAAGGGTGCTGTAACCCCCGAAAGTACACTCCAGTCCAAACCAAAAAAAAAATTATTTTCTGTGTTTGTGAATTGTGTGCGCAGTAGCCGCACGTGCATCAACAAAGTAGTGCCAAGCGTGCGCCTGTGTCATAAGTAAAGGGCCGGCTGGCTTGACCGTTAAGGGTGCTGTAACCCCCGAAAGTACACTCCAGTCCAAACCAAAAAAAAAATTATTTTCTGTGTTTGTGAATTGTGTGCGCAGTAGCCGCACGTGCATCAACAAAGTAGTGCCAAGCGTGCGCCTGTGTCATAAGTAAAGGGCCGGCTGGCTTGACCGTTAAGGGTGCTGTAACCCCCGAAAGTACACTCCAGTCCAAACCAAAAAAAAAATTATTTTCTGTGTTTGTGAATTGTGTGCGCAGTAGCCGCACGTGCATCAACAAAGTAGTGCCAAGCGTGCGCCTGTGTCATAAGTAAAGGGCCGGCTGGCTTGACCGTTAAGGATGCTGTAACCCCCGAAAGTACACTCCAGTCCAAACCAAAAAAAAAATTATTTTCTGTGTTTGTGAATTGTGTGCGCAGTAGCCGCACGTGCATCAACAAAGTAGTGCCAAGCGTGCGCCTGTGTCATAAGTAAAGGGCCGGCTGGCTTGACCGTTAAGGGTGCTGTAACCCCCGAAAGTACACTCCAGTCCAAACCAAAAAAAAAATTATTTTCTGTGTTTGTGAATTGTGTGCGCAGTAGCCGCACGTGCATCAACAAAGTAGTGCCAAGCGTGCGCCTGTGTCATAAGTAAAGGGCCGGCTGGCTTGACCGTTAAGGGTGCTGTAACCCCCGAAAGTACACTCCAGTCCAAACCAAAAAAAAAATTATTTTCTGTGTTTGTGAATTGTGTGCACTGTGGCTGCACGTGCATCAACAAAGGAGCAGCGCCAAGCGTGCGCCTGTGTCCCATAAGTAAAGAGCCGGCTGGCTCATTTCTTAAAGGGTGGTGTAACCCACAAAGTGCACTACTCTCCAGCAAAAATAAAATAATATTTTCTGTGTTTGTGTGCGCTTTAGCCGCACGTATATATATCAATATAACATAAATGGAGGACCAAACTTTCTCCGATAAAAATAAAATAGGGAAAGATCAAGAACCACTTCCTCCTAGTGCTGTTGCTGCTGCTGGGAGTTGTTCATCATCCCAGAGAGGAAGTAGGAACATCACTACTTTTACTAAACAATTGACCCTCCAACAGTCCCTAGCGATGAGGATGAAGTACGACAGCAGTCATCCTGAAGCAAAACGTATAACTGAGGCCTTGACTGCTATGTTGGTGTTAGACGTGCGTCCGGTATCCGACATTAGTGCAGTGGGATTTAGACAATTGATGGAGGTAGTGTGTCCTCGGTTCCAAATCCCGTCTAGATTCCACCTGCATCCTCAAAGCAGCAGCGACAAGCGTGCGTCTGTCTGTTAAAGGGTGGTGACACCCTCAAAGTGTGCTACACAAACAATTAAAATATTGTTCTTTTTTTTTCTGTCTTTGTGAATTGTGTGGGCTGTAGCCGCACCTGCATCCTTAAAGCAGCAGCGACAAGCGTGCGTCTGTCTGTTAAAGGGTGGTGACACCCTCAAAGTGTGCTACACAAACAATTAAAATATTGTTCTTTTTTTTTCTGTCTTTGTGAATTGTGTGGGCTGTAGCCGCACCTGCATCCTTAAAGCAGCAGCGACAAGCGTGCGTCTGTCTGTTAAAGGGTGGTGACACCCTCAAAGTGTGCTACACAAACAATTAAAATATTGTTCTTTTTTTTTTGGTCTTTGTGAAATGTGTGGGCTGTAGCCGCACCTGCATCCTTAAAGCAGCAGCGACAAGCGTGCGTCTGTCTGTTAAAGGGTGGTGACACCCTCAAAGTGTGCTACACAAACAATTAAAATATTGTTCTTTTTTTTTCTGTCTTTGTGAATTGTGTGGGCTGAAGCCGCACCTGCATCCTTAAAGCAGCAGCGACAAGCGTGCGTCTGTCTGTTAAAGGGTGGTGACACCCTCAAAGTGTGCTACACAAACAATTAAAATATTGTTCTTTTTTTTTTGGTCTTTGTGAAATGTGTGGGCTGTAGCCGCACCTGCATCCTTAAAGCAGCAGCGACAAGCGTGCGTCTGTCTGTTAAAGGGTGGTGTAACTCTCAAAGTGCTCCAAAAAATAAAAAACTATTTTTTTAATGTGTTTGTGACTTGTGTGCGATGTAGCCGCACCTGCATCCTTAAAGCAGCAGCGACAAGCGTGCGTCTGTCTGTTAAAGGGTGGTGACACCCTCAAAGTGTGCTACACAAACAATTAAAATATTCTTCTTTTTTCTGTCTATGTGAATTGTGTGGGCTGTAGCCGCACCTGCATCCTTAAAGCATCAGCGACAAGCGTGCGTCTGTCTGTTAAAGGGTGGTGACACCCTCAAAGTGTTCTACACAAACAATTAAAATATTGTTCTTTTTTTTTCGGTCTTTGTGAAATGTGTGGGCTGTAGCCGCACCTGCATCCTTAAAGCAGCAGCGACAAGCGTGCGTCTGTCTGTTAAAGGGTGGTGTAACTCTCAAAATGTTCCAAAAAATAAAAAACTATTTTTTAATGTGTTTGTGACTTGTGTGCGATGTAGCCACACTTGCATCCTCAAAGCAGCAGCGACAAGCGTGCGTCTGTCTGTTAAAGGGTGGTGACACCCTCAAAGTGTGCTACACAAACAATTAAAATATTGTTCTTTTTTTTTCTGTCTATGTGAATTGTGTGGGCTGTAGCCGCACCTGCATCCTTAAAGCAGCAGCGACAAGCGTGCGTCTGTCTGTTAAAGGGTGGTGACACCTCAAAGTGTTCTACACAAACAATTAAAATATTGTTCTTTTTTTTTTGGTCTTTGTGAAATGTGTGGGCTGTAGCCGCACCTGCATCCTTAAAGCAGCAGCGACAAGCGTGCGTCTGTCTGTTAAAGGGTGGTGACACCCTCAAAGTGTGCTACACAAACAATTAAAATATTGTTCTTTTTTTTTCTGTCTTTGTGAATTGTGTGGGCTGTAGCCGCACCTGCATCCTTAAAGCAGCAGCGACAAGCGTGCGTCTGTCTGTTAAAGGGTGGTGACACCCTCAAAGTGTGCTACACAAACAATTAAAATATTGTTCTTTTTTTTTTGGTCTTTGTGAAATGTGTGGGCTGTAGCCGCACCTGCATCCTTAAAGCAGCAGCGACAAGCGTGCGTCTGTCTGTTAAAGGGTGGTGTAACTCTCAAAGTGCTCCAAAAAATAAAAAACTATTTTTTTAATGTGTTTGTGACTTGTGTGCGATGTAGCCGCACCTGCATCCTTAAAGCAGCAGCGACAAGCGTGCGTCTGTCTGTTAAAGGGTGGTGACACCCTCAAAGTGTGCTACACAAACAATAAAAATATTCTTCTTTTTTCTGTCTATGTGAATTGTGTGGGCTGTAGCCGCACCTGCATCCTTAAAGCAGCAGCGACAAGCGTGCGTCTGTCTGTTAAAGGGTGGTGACACCCTCAAAGTGTTCTACACAAACAATTAAAATATTGTTCTTTTTTTTTCGGTCTTTGTGAAATGTGTGGGCTGTAGCCGCACCTGCATCCTTAAAGCAGCAGCGACAAGCGTGCATCTGTCTGTTAAAGGGTGGTGTAACTCTCAAAATGTTCCAAAAAATAAAAAACTATTTTTTAATGTGTTTGTGACTTGTGTGCGATGTAGCCACACTTGCATCCTCAAAGCAGCAGCGACAAGCGTGCGTCTGTCTGTTAAAGGGTGGTGACACCCTCAAAGTGTGCTACACAAACAATTAAAATATTGTTCTTTTTTTTTCTGTCTATGTGAATTGTGTGGGCTGTAGCCGCACCTGCATCCTTAAAGCAGCAGCGACAAGCGTGCGTCTGTCTGTTAAAGGGTGGTGACACCTCAAAGTGTTCTACACAAACAATTAAAATATTGTTCTTTTTTTTTTGGTCTTTGTGAAATGTGTGGGCTGTAGCCGCACCTGCATCCTTAAAGCAGCAGCGACAAACGTGCGTCTGTCTGTTAAAGGGTGGTGACACCTCAAAGTGTTCTACACAAACAATTAAAATATTATTCTTCTTTTTTCTGTCTTTGTGAATTGTGTGGGCTGTAGCCGCACTTGCATCCTCAAAGCAGCAGCGACAAGCGTGCGTCTGTCTGTTAAAGGGTGGTGTAACCCTCAAAGTGTGCTCCACAAACAATAAAAATATTCTTTTTTTTTTCTGTCTTTGTGAATTGTGTGGGCTGTAGCCGCACTTGAATCCTCAAAGCAGCAGCGACAAGCGTGCGTCTGTCTGTTAAAGGATTACATCGGTGACAGCATCCAAGTAGGCATGTCAGACAGTCCGTACCTGTACTGGCAGGAAAAAGAAGCAATTTGGAGGTCCCTGTACAAACTGGCTCTATTTTACCTGAGTTGCCCCCCCTCCAGTGTGTACTCCGAAAGAGTGTTTAGTGCAGCCGGGAACCTTGTCAGCGAAAGGCGTAGGAGGTTGCTTCCACAAAATGTGGAGAAGATGATGTTCATAAAATGAATTATCAACTCTTCCAGGGAGACCAGCCTCCAGAACGTACAGAGGGACCTGTGGTTCCAGCAGGGACGAATTAATACTCTGTGAGGATGAGGATGTACACACTGAAGAGGGTGAGGAATCGGTGGATGAGGAGGATGAGGATGACATCTTGCCTCCGTAGAGCCAGTTTGTGCAGGGACAGATAAATTGCCAGCTTGTTTTGTAGGGGCCCAAACGAACCAATCATTTCAGCCACAGTTGTGTGGCAGACCCTGGCGCTGAAATGATTGGTTTGTTAAAGTGTGCATGTCCTGTTTATACAACATAAGGGTGGGTGGGAGGGCCCAAGGACAATTCCATCTTGCACCTCTTTTTTTTCTTTGCATTATGTACAGTTTGGGGCCTAGTTTTTCAATGCCATCCTGTCTGCCACTGCAGTTTCATGCCTAGATGGGTCACGTGTTTGTGCCGCCCACTTGTGTCGCTTAGCATAGTCATCCAGCTACCTCGGTGCAACCTTTTGGACATAAAAACACTATTGTGAGGTGTGAGGTATTCAGAATAGACTGGAAATGAGTGGAAATTAAGGTTATTGAGGTTAATAATAGCATAGGAGCAGAAAAACCTACAAATTCTGTGATTTTAGCTGTTTTTATGCTTTTTTTCAAAAAAATACAGATCCAAAACACAAAACCCAGAACCCAAAACACGCAAGGGTGGTTTTGGCAAAACCAATCCAGATCCAAAACACGAAGAAAGATCCAGATCCAAAACCAAAACACAAAACACGAAAAGTGGCCGGTGCACACCCCTAGTGCAAAGTAATCCTGTGGCTAGAGATTTAAAATAGAAATTGTTTTATATTTTTTAATAAGTACTGATATACTGTAGCGCTTAACAATTGCGAACAAAACACTAATAAACACGACTGGGTAATAATAGGCAGAGAAAGAGGTAAGAAGGCCCAGCTTGCAAGCTTACAGTCTATAGATGATTTTATTTACTTTTTTTTTTACTTTTTGCGTTGTATTTATGGAATTGCTGATCATCCTTTAAAACGTCTGTTTTCCAAGGCTGTGGATTTAAAGATCTACAGTAAAAAGGTAGACAATGTCTAGATAGACACCAGATGTTAGACAGGCAATAGGTCTAAGCAGTCTTGAAGGGGAATTTAGACCTTACATTATCTGAGGTGTTTTAAAAATAACATTTCAATACTACATGCTATGCATGTCTAAATATGATACATTTTCATGTCAACCTTTTGACCCTGTCGACCATTTGTACCTGTCGACCTTATTACATGTCGACCTTTAGTGTGTCAACATTTTGTCCCTGTCGACCTACTGCCTGTCTAACATCTGGTGTCTATCAAGACATTGGCTACCTTTTTACTGTAGATCTTTAGACCAGATACCGTTTTCCCAGGCATAAATTATGGATGAGAAAGTGTTGGATAGAGTGGCATGGGAATGTGCAATTTAAAATTAGTCATTTAGAATAAATTCACAGCGATAACAATCTTTGTAGATGTAATGCACCAAGGATTGTGCTAGTACACCTAGACATCCATTACAGGAGCGGCAGTTTGCACTGGCTGATAGGAAGGACTGTGCTGAATGAAGACCTTCTGTGATCGAATGCAAAAGTGAGAATTCATTTTGCTGAATGAGAATGTTTGGATAAAATGAAGGGGTAGAAAGGAAGCTGTCCTTGTTGGAGTTCCTTGTATTGCAGAAGGGTGTATCCCATTTTTACTCCGCAAAACCACTTTGATGTTGCAACAGCTAGTGCAGATCGGGTCCTATACTTAAGTTTTGATGGGATTTCTTTTGCGCACTCCTCCTGCACTTCATTGTAAAAAAAAAGTGCCAAATGTAATTAAGTCAATTTCTTCTCACCTTTATAATTATTTCAAATCATAAATTAGATTAAGCAGTATTTTAGGAGAAAAACAGAAAAGTCTAATTTAATGAACGCGATTGTTATAAAATGGTAGAAGGCTAGGGTTTGATGATGCAGTGAAGAGTAGACGGTTACCTTGAAATGTGCTGGGAGAACCACATAAGCACATCCGTGCAAAACAAAAGTGGTTTACAGCGCACATCCAGTACACTTAATAAATACCTTGGTACGTGTCTTAATCTGTGAAATGCTGAGAGGTGAACAAAATGTTTGATGTACTGTAGCCTAGCCTGCTATTTTTCCATTTTTAAATATGTGCCACCAACTGAAATGAGTAATAGAACACCTTCAGATACTGTATAAAATGTCTTGTAATCCATATACGCAAACATACCAGGATAGATATTATAATCAGTCTGGGTCCTCCTGTTCACAACCAAAGTGCTAAAGGGCTCAATTTTATTTTATTCATATATTTTCCTCTACAGTGTCAGGTAACTTAGGGCCTGATTCAGTAAGGATCGCTATTGCGATCTCAATAGCGATTACGCACACAGTCTCACTGCATAGATATACTAATGATTGCAATCGCAATGCCATACGCAGCCTAACATAAGTACGTCCACTTTACCTTACACACATGCGTAACACTTAGCATGTCTGCGAAACCATCGGTAACATCGAGTACCATCGCAGCCTCACGCACACTTGTACAAGGTCTGACCTTACTCAGAAATTGCTAACCTCATCGCACGCAGTGCAAGCCCAAGCTGCGTATGGCATTGCAGTGGCTAATTTAAGGCTAAAAAGTGGAATGTTATGCAATGGCCAAGTCAATCCCCTGACCTGAATCCGATTGAGCATGCATTTCACTTGATGAAGACAAAACTGAAGGGAAAATGCCCCAAGAACAAGCAGGAACTGAAGACATTTGCAGGCCTGGCAGAGCATCACCAGGGATGAAACCCAGCTTCTGGTGATGTCTATGTGTTCCAGACTTCAGGCTGTAATTGCCTGCAAAGGATTTGCAACAAAGTATTAAAAAATGAAAGTTAGATTTAGGATTTTTTAGTTTGTCCCATTACTTTTAGCCCCTTAAAAAGTGGGTGGCACATATAGAAACCGTTGTAATTCCTACACCGTTCACCTGATTTGGATGTAATTACCCTCAAATGAAATCTGAAAGTCTGCAGTTAAAGCACATCTTGTTTGTTTCATTTCAAAGCCATTGTGGTGGTGAATAGAGGCCAAAATATGAAATTCTGTCAATGTCCCAATATTTATGCACCTGACTGTATAAATATATAAATATTTGGAAAGAAAGGGTGTGTGAACATGAAAAGTATTTTTCCCATGGTATATAATGAAAATAAATTTGATAAAAATAATAAACTATGTCTTAGAGGTTTAGTAGATATAAAGGTAATGCGAACTATGGGTTTGATTCATCACGGATCGCAACTGCAACAGCATAAGCAGCTGATGGTGCATACTGCGCATGCGTATGCACTGCAGTATGCATGCGTGAGTTAGCATTGCACTGCGATCACCTACGCAGATACAAAGCCATCGCAGACCGAGGGATGGGACGTCAGCGTTTGGGGGTGGTGACGGGGGAGTGTTTGGGAAACGCAGGCGTGTCTGTCCATTTGGACGCCGTTTCATGGGCGTGCATAATTTAGCCACTGCGACAGCATACGCAGCTTGTGTACCTACTGTGTACGACGAGGTTAGCAATTTCTGAGTAAGATTAGACCTGTTGTATTTGTGCGTGAGGGGCCAATGACACTCGATGTTCCTGATGTATACGCAGGACTGCAAGGTATTAAGGATGTGAGATATTGGTAGTGGGCTTCTCTATGCTGGCTGTGCGACGGCTTTGCGATTGCATTCATTAGCATATTTTCGTGTGTAATCGAAGCAACCATCACAATAGCGATCCATGATGAATCAGGCCCTATATTAGTTGTGAATCAAGAAGAAAAAAATGCTCAAAATGGGTAGCTAGTCAAGAACTGGGAAGCCAGGGAATGGATAGTAAACCTTTGATAAAGTTTACTTTTCTTTCATTAGCATTGGGGGTATTTGAACTAAAGTGAGAGTTTTTAGAAGTGGAGATGTTGCCCATAGCAACCAATCAGATTCTACTTAACATTTAACTAGCACTTTCTAGATAATTGCCAGAATCTAATTGGTTGCTATGGGCAACATCTCCACTTCTAAAAACTCTCGCTTTAGTAAATAAACCCCTTGGTATTTTTATTGTACATTTTTTTTTTTGGAAGGCTATTGGTGCATATATATATATATATATATATATATATATATATATATGTTAGTAATGCAGTAGAGTGCTTTTTCATATTCAGTACTGTTTGCTTAAAATGGGAAAAAGGAAAGAAAAAGGAGATAATAAGATAATGAATAGAAAAAGCAATTGTAAATGCACTTTTAGATATTTTGTAATACCTATTGTAAAAAAGGCCTTTATGGGGGCAGTGCCTTAACTCTGGTACGGTCACAACAAATGCAACAGGGGTCTGTTAGAGATGCCCACAGGGTGGTGCTAGACACCCCACAGGCTTATTTATTTTACAAAAAAAGTATTAAAATATGTTTTAGCTATTATTAACCTAATCAATTTCTAAAAAAAATTGTCAATTTATAATTAAGGCTGATTCAGAGATGGATGATATTGCACAGCTGCAAAGAAGCAGGAGGTGTAGTAGGAAATAGACATCTCCTTCATGCATCTACGATCTGAGTGCAGCGTCTGGTCGACGCTCTCCAAACGCCGCAGCATGTCAATCATTCTGCGGCTAATGGGGGTCTGTAAGCGAGCACACAGGACCCGCTCTGCGCAGACCCAGAAACGTCAGAGATAGATGCAAAACATCGGGTTTGCGTACTTATCTGAATCAGGTCCTATGTTAGGTTTAAGGTTAATGCTTGGGAGGGTGCAGGTTTGGTATTTGCATTAATGTTAGAGCTGTTGGGATAGAATAGAACTACATGGCTGAGGTGGATTTGTTTATTACTTGACCCAGGAGATGCTAATCAGTTTAGGTAAGCAAATCATTATATTACAGGAGACATAAAGTCTTTCCCAGCTCCATTACTAGTAAATGCTATATCAGACCACATACAGTAATGCAGCAACAGTGCTCCACAAATGCTATATTTCCTATGGGGTATATTTTGCTAATAAACGTTGGGATTGTCTGTGGAAATGTACTGAAATCTCTGCATTTGCATCCAGTATTTAATTTCTGTGAGCACTTTGCAAATTAGGTTGTAAAGCAACTAGAAAGGTTTATAATTTTTATGACAGTAAATGGCTGGGTCATTGCATTTGATTCTTCACATACACACAATGAATTGTGTTTATTGGTGTAAAATTAATATTCCAACTTATTTTATGTCATTAATTTTATATTCATCGCTCGATTGATTTAATTCCCTTTCCAGCCAACATTCAGTGCTATCAAATCTGAAAGTGGAAGTGTTTGAGTCGAGTTACATTGACCTCATGTCATGCAAAGTCTGTCACCTTGAGTATGAATTATTTCTCCCGTTTGAGAACTGACCAATACCATACCCAAAGCTTTAGTTCCTGTATGCAGGAGAGACAGTCACAAAGCACTCCACTTAATGTAAAACTCTTCTGAAAAATTAATTCCACATACTGCACAGTCACCACAGCAGTCATTCAGTATGTATATTTCAGAAGCACGCCGCATTAAAGGGTCACCATGCACATAACTCAGATAAATACTGTCTTTCTGTCTGCAGAGAGTTGTACATAATTAACAGAGTATATGACACTGTTGTTGAAGACACATATTTTGTACCAAGACTTTTCCATAGCTTCTCCCTCTACTAATGGGAACTCAAAAGGCCAAAATGTTGGTAAATGTTTGTTACCATGTTATTCAGGGGTCTATGTACTAAGCCTTGGAGATAAAGTGGACAGAGATAAAGTACCAACCAATCAGCTCTTAACTGTCACTTTACAGGCTGTGTTTGAAAAATGACAGTTAGGAGCTGATTGGTTGGTACTTTATCTCTCTCCAAGGCTTAGACCATAGACCCCTTAGTGCTGCAATGTTACCTGAGTCTCGGTGAAGGGTGGCCTGATGTTCCTTCCCAATAAGGCTGCAGCAAATCAGTAGGATTCAGTACAAGAGTTCTACCCTTACGAATGTTTTCAGTGTCTCCGGATGGATCGTACCTGACATGGACTGTCACGGGTCACAGAGGTGTCTTTCACCTGCCAGGCTTAAACTCAAGAGAGCACCTACCAGACTCATCCAGCACAAATCAGCAATTCAAGAATGTACCAGGAGCCAGTCTAAATGTTAACTTTATTTGGTATATAATAAAAGAATAACTAAATATTGTTGTTATGTAATTATTGTATTGGTAGTTGGTACTGGTAAATATAGATTACAAAAAAAGAACCAAAGTGTAATTTTTACGGGCGATGTAAAGGACATTAAACAGAAGTCTGATGGTGCGTACACACGTAGCGTTCTGTCAGCGATGCGACATCGCTGACAGATCGTTAAGCACCCTCCCTGGTATGCTGGATGATCAATTTAGACCATCCAGCACACCACCAACTTTACCGTCGACTATAGCGAGCAAGTTACGGCCAATGGACGATATCGCTATCGGCCAATAGACGATATTGCTATCGGCCAATGGACGATATCGCTATCGGCCAATGGACGATATCGCTATCGTCCATACGTGGCCGTGCATCGCTGGTCGAAGGTAAGTTGGTAGGGACCATTTAAAAGAAAGATTTGAAAGATAACGGTAACGAAATTGATATTGTTATTGTTCAAATCTTCCTTTTAAATCGTTACGTGTGTATGCACCATAAGTTTAACAGCATTTAACAATAACCCAATAACTTTGGATCAATCTTCAAGTAAACTGGGGTTATAGTCAGAAGTGAAAGTAAGGCAGTACGGGCCAGTACGGCGTAACCAGTGGCATCACTATGGGGGTGCGGGTCGTACCCAGGTGTCACCCATGGTAGGGGTGACACCAAAATGCTGGCTCCTCCTCAATGACAGGAGCCGGGTGCTGCAGTGTGACATTCTCCTGCAGCGTTCGGCTCCTGTCACAGAGAAGGAGCCAACAGTGCAGGCACTAGTCTCCGGGGGAGCCCAGTATCTCCGGGGATGTTGGGCACACCCTTGGGAGTGATGCGATCGGGATTTCCCATGAGGCCGTGCCCTTTATGTTAGGCCGTGCTCCCTTTTCAGAAGCATGCGGCTCTGCTGGGTGGGGAAAATATTTAGGGCCGTATTCAATTTGAGGCGTTAAGTCCGGATTCGCGGTAATTTACAGCCGATGATGTCATTATCGCCTGTTTTAGTTTTACCCCTAGGCGGAAAGTCAGTTCAATGTAATAGGCAGTAAAGTATCGACTATGAATGGCAGGCGGTAAAAAGTGCAGAATTGGGGTTTTGGGGTGAAACGTTTCAGGAACCCCCGTGCAGCCTTCAGACAGTCCCCCAAAGGTAATCTGTGTCAAAAAAAATTAAAATTAAGGACACCCCAAAAATTGAATTTGAAAAATGGGGCGAAAAAAAAAAGTTGGGGTGCAAACTTAAAAAATAGCAAACTTGACTCTGGAATGGTTCCCAAGTATGTCCCAAGTGTTTTTTTGATTGCAGTTTGCGGCAGGTGGGTTTTTCACAATTTTTTTAAGTCACTTTAGCAACTTTAAAATATGGTAAACCCCATTTTCAAGTACCCCAAATTTGATGGCCATAGTTGTTTTGCCCTAAAACAACTTCTAAATGCTCTTCTGCATCACCTTATTTAAAGCCGCATTTATGCACCTGCCTCGGCTATTAGAAACCCCGACTTCCTTCAGGAGTTAAAAATGGGGGTACCCTTTGTCCTCCCCTATGTCTACACTTCTTTAGGGGGGTCCCTAGAATATTTTGCAAAAATTCCCATTTTGTTTAACCTGTAAAAAAACAGGGTAAAAAAAAAAAAAAAAATGACATAAGGTCCCCCCCAAAAGCCAAACCAGCCCCAGGCTTGCCAGCCAGTGGTGGTTTCTAAAAATATGGGGAATGAAAAGTGTAGGGTTCCACCGTATTTTACCAACCAACTCAAGGCTGCAGGGACCAGGTCTGGTTTTAAATATAGGGGTAAAAAAAATGTGGGGATCCCACTACATTTAAGACCAGACCCAACCGACCGGGGTGTAATGCCACAGCCCGGAGACCCAATCACCGGGGCTTCAGGTCCAAAGAAGGGTCCCCCCCCTTCCGAGCACCACAGGCTTACGCTGAAGCCCCGGGCTCTTCCCATACCCCTTGGTTGGTGGGTATGGCGGTAATAGGGGGGCCAAATAATGTAAAACTATTGTGTTTTACAGTGGAACTACAAGTGCCAGCGTGCCTGCCATTTTGCACTTGTGGAACAACAAGTGCCAGCAGACATGCGGCACCTGTAATTTCACTGTAAAATAAATAGTTAAAAAAAGACAAAACACACACACCATGACAGTATAACTTTATTACACACACCTACCCATTCACACATACTTACCTATACCAGAAGTATCTGTCCCCTTCTCCAGTAGAATATCCTTAAAACATGGCTCTGCAAAGAAAAATTCATACTCGCCTATATCCTGGCGCTGGTCTCTGCAGTAATCCAGGAACTTGGCAAAACAAAAAAAACGAGTACACACGATCCACGCAACAGCTATCAGTATGTGTGTTGCCACACATACTCATAGCTCCCGAATGCCAGCTGACAGAACATACACGGAGCTGGCAGTCCCGAGAGCCAATCAGCGGCCGCGCTGACTGTAGAGCGGCCGCTGATTGGCTCCGGCTACTTACAGTTCCCACGTGGTGTGTCTACTTTCAAATTGAATACGAGGATACGCGGGCACGTGCGTGATACTTTAACGCCTACAAAACATGCGAAGGAAGCGTTAAGTCCAGGCCACGTTAAATTATCGCGGCTCGGCTCAAATTGAATACGGGCCTTAGTGTGCACCGGGTGTCACCAAACCCGGTGACTCCTCTGGGCATAACATTAGAAATTAGTAATTAGTAGCTGGTATACTGTAATGCCCGACCACCGCACAGCCGCGGCACCGCCATTAGCTGCTCACAGTGTCGCTGAGCAAGTCACAGTGTTTGGAGGCAGGAGAGCGCCTTCTATTTTTGTCTGACTGCAGCAAGGGCTACCGGGAGCATAACGCTGATGTCATGATGCTAAATCACTCTCCCTGCATTCACTACATGTCCCCATAGTGCCAAGATATGGGTGCGTGTCGTCATGACATGCCCCTGTAATTTGTGGACACGCCCATTTCTGAGTCTGCAGGCTTTTGATGTGTGCACAGCGTATCTATGAAAAGAAAATTCTCCTTGCACCATTGTTTATAAAGCATCTGTATCACTCACACACACTTTATCAATAAATCCATCTAGCAAAAGAAACATTTTGCAAAGCTCCAGCCATTTACAGTTCTTTAGGCACTTTAGATAAAGCAGGAAATACTTTGTTTCGTCTCCCGGCTATACAGTACCTGGCCAGTATGGTGATTGTCTCCTTTAAGTCACTAACAACTTCTCTATTAAACTGAACTGAAAGGCTTATTTGCACGAGTTTGAAATGGATCACTGTTAGTTACTTGTACTGGATGTCTTCAACAGAGAACCAATCTCCTTTGTAGTCTTATTCCAAGTCATTATCCCACTGCAGTCCCTGGATCTTGGACTTGGATGCTCTTTTGCTGTATTCCCGTCTGTGCCTGGACATTTGCTCTTAATCAAGATTCCTAGTAATATATGTCTCCCATTCCCACCCTGATGCAGAAGATGCTCCATAAGTGACAATGAGGACTATGTAGTGCACAGTAAGGGCTCAAAAGTCTTCAAAACATAAATAAACAAAAACTGTCTGCATAGTTAGCGTGTAAATACAGTGTATTTTATAGTGCTCTAAAAATAATTTGTTCTTATTATCTTTTTCTTTGTGCTACATGGTTTGCTGTGTTACACTACTCTATATTCAATAAACAGACCTGAACCAGGTAAATTCTCATATTCCTGCAGCTTATTTTAACCAGAGTGATTGTGTGATTTGAGATTGCAAAGCAAACTTGTAATGAATGGAGCCACCCACTCTACCCCATTCTGGGTTTTTTCTGCTCTTCGTCAACTAGTCAATATTGACTACTATTGCTAGTGTTACTTGACCAAGCCAGTAATTCACTGAATGTGAGTGTCAACTGTACAGCATTGTGGTGTCTCGAGTTCTAGAAGGGTAATTTCCATTGTTATACGTTCAGGATGTTGACATTCACAATATCAATAATGACAGAACGTCGACATTGCTATTATGTCAACAAGTTGAATATTGACAAACTTTTTTTTGCCAATTTTAGGGGTAGAGTATGATTAAAAGTCTATGGAAAAACCCATTGGGACATTTGACGTGCTGACCATGTCATCATTTTGAATATCGATATTCTGAATCTCAACTTTTTATACCACACTCTGTCCATCATCATCTGGCTCCTTCACTTGGAATCATTCATGCTTCTTGGGCCAGCTGGTTTTATGTATCTTGTATGAATTTTTGTATTGCTGTTGGTTGCTCTGGCAGATTCCTTCCTGGTCACTTACTATGGGTAAAGATTAATGGGTAGCTGGCAAGGCACTGGTTTAAGAGTCCTGGGGTCAATCTGGCCTGGTCAATGAATGGCTTAAAGCGTGAGTTTTAATTTGTTAGTCACAGCAATTATTTATTGAACCGTTGAGTCACTTCTTCCGTCATTGACTATAGCAGGGGTTCCCAACCACTGTCCACAAGGCACACTAACAGTCCAGGTTTTAAGGATAGCCATAGTTGAGCACAGGTGACTTAATTAGCACCTTAGGTATTTTGATTTAACCATGTGTGCTTAAGCATGGCTATCACTAAAACCAGGACTGTTAGTGTGCCTTGAGGACAGAGGTTGGGAATCACTGGACTATAGCACCACCTCAGAACCAACATTGGGAGCCAGATTTCAGGAATTCAGCCTTATAATGATAGAAGCCAGACCTTGGGCTTTGGAATGGAGCAAAATTAGCCCAATTTTACCTTGGTCAAATTAGTGACCCTCATTAGTATACACAGTCGGAAACTATAAATTATGCATACAAAGTACCATACTGTGCTGGATACATATCTAAATAATTTCCTAAATGACATGGATCTGGGGAAAATTGACCCAGTTACAAAAACACTATCTAGAGTAAGAAGCCATTGTCACATTTGTTATGCACAAGCACAACATAGCAGCTATTTGTAATTATCATCCTTTTTTGTCATGAACATTTGCTTTTATGATCATTACAATGTTTGTATTTGTGACACTTGATGCTTCAATAAAAAAAGAACAATAGAGGAATCTCTCAAGTACCAGAGAACTTAAAATAATATATGTAAAAAAATTTCAGAATATATGGAATATAAAATATAGAGATTGTTGACTTGCATTAAAAATCAATTCAGGGCATCAGCATACATTGTTGTATTGTTGTAAACAATAATGTCTCATGCTTAATATTACCACCCAGTTCTGTGACCACTAAGATTTGCTTCCAAACCAAACACTTGTGGAAGTTACAGTTCTATGCATTAAATTTAGCATTTTAAAGGAACCAAGCTAATCTGGCATATGGCTTAATTAAGAACACAAGTAAATAACATTTTTAAATAGAATTAAACATGACAAAGAAAGTCACAATATTTAGTGTGTATAAAAAACAATAACAAAAGGACATACAGTAATATTACTACAAAAGAGTTCCATAAGATAAACACATGTAAAAATAGAAACTGAAAATTCAAATACTTTTCTATGACTGTTTGGCCTATTCATCATACCTTAAAATTTTCTGGAAGTAATTAGGTTTAGAACTCGCATAGCGTTCTACCTAATTCATCATTCCTCCTCCCCATAACTGTCTATTCCAAAAAGCTGTCATTTTTGCGATGACAGCTTTTCGGGAAATAGATAGTTATCTCTATCTACACTAACTTACCGCAGTTGGAATCCATTCTGCGCATGTGCTGTTACATTCGTAAAGCCAGCGCTTGCGCAACACTGCCTACAGCGGCAGTAAGTTTGTGTCCCCCCCAACCCCGCTCACCTCCCCCCCATCCCCGCACTTACCTGCCCGCTGCAGCGCTTCCGGCTCCGGTGGCTGTGCTGTCACGTGTTCTCCCAGCAGCCCACAGTACAGTTTAAAAATAAATAAATAATAATTTGTTTTTCTAAACTTTATTGTGTTCTGCTGGGAGAGCACGTGTCTGCACAGCCCCAGGAGCCAGAGGACGGACCAGAGTGCCAAAGGAAGACGCCGGAGGACCTGCACACGCTGACACAGGTAAGTGTTACCTACTATACGCCACCTCATAGTGGCGGTTAGTAACTCCATCAAATTCTGAAAATACATAATTTTCGTGATTTAATGAATACCATCATTTCCAAATCCCCATACTAATGTAAAGGGATTGTGGAAATTAACGCAGGGGGACTTAGCAAGGAGATATCAGTGATATCTCCTGTGCTAAGTGTGTTCATGAATACTAAAATAACGTTAATTAAGGAAAATGGCCTTAAAAACTTTATTTTAGTGTTGATGAATAGGCCCCTCAATCACACTCAAGCAAAAAAAATGCACATGGGACTTGTAATGTTGACCTTGTGCACCGTGAATCTGATCCAGCTAGTTAAGCTACAGCAATTGTGGATTGTTCAGGTTCCAGTTTACGTGAAACTTGAGCTGTCTAAGGGCCTAATTCAGAGGCGCACGCTGTTTGCTTGCGCTCGCTCTGAATCAGGGCGTTCCTTTTTTTTTTTATGTCAGTAGAGCCGCCCACAAACAGCAGGCATTCCTAAGGGAATGCCTGCATTTGTGCAGCCACCCCCCCTCCCCGCCTACAAAACAGGGCGAGCTGTCAATCGACATAGACAGCCGCCCCGTCTTGTAGTGATCCCCGGAGTGACGGAGCTGCCGTTGCTCGCTGGGGCTCGCACATGCGTACGCCAGAGGCGGTGCATGCACAGGGGCCAAACATCGACCCGCTTGCGAGCGCTATGCGCTCGCGAGCGGGTCTGAATCAGGCCCTAAACTTCTGCAAGTTGTCTACTTCAAGACCTGAACAAACCACATGAGGTGTTTTGGTTTCTGGACTATGATAACCTCCTTAACTACTAGTAACTGGAATCCAAATCCTGAATTAATATTGCTGCACCACACTTGATGTAGCACCATGAAAGAATAAGCAGGCCACTACAAATGGATGTTGCTGGGGCTACATCTGTGTCAGCCCTGTCAGAAACAACCATGCTGTAGTCTCTTCAGATCATACCTACCTACTCTCCCTCCCGAAAATCAGGTGCCACTCCCGACCCCCGGAAAAGTAGATAAACCTCCCGGCTGGCAGATGACCCCTCGGACCCCATCTTCGCACTGGATCGCGTCATAATGACCCCGCCCCCTGCTTCACAATGCCGAAAATCTCAGCATTGTGGGACGGGGACAAAATGACGCAATTAGGTGACCACGTCTCCGCCCTGCCCCCATCAGCGGGTATGCCCCCTTTGCAGCACAATGCCCTGCTTGACCGACCTTGCTGCCCCCTCCCTCCTGTCGGCAAGTCTGCTTCAGATAGAGATAATTCAATGAGCTCTTAGTTAGCACAAAATCTGACCCTGCTACTGTATTTAAATATGGCTCTCCAAAGCTCCTTGTCAGTTCTGTGCTTACCCAAAGATCCATTCTGGCCAGGATCCAATTAAATTGCACCAACTGCAATGGCAACATAACTGACTAGAGTTAGTCCTGTCTCACTGGTAACACTGGAAGTGCTGGTATAGCTGTCCACAAGAAACAGCGAAAACAAGAGGCAGTAAAACTGAGGCCAGGAGCCTAGAATGATCCTGGAAGGAATGAAGTTTGTGTCCAGCTGCTATAGCATCAACCCCCTGGCTGGTTCAGCCTAGTGCTGGTTATTGAAAATAGGGGGAATGCCACACCATTTCCCCACCCTATTTTCCAATACCAGTGTAGGCTCAGACACCCAGGGGTGGTTAATGATTTGACCCCACCCCTTTTACATTTTTTTAACACCTTAGTAATATTTATAAAATGAAGCCTGCACAGATCATAGAGGTCTGTGTAGTGCTTTAAATCAGCAAATTGCTGTCCAAGCCCAAGGACACAGCATTAGATCATATGCGATCCCTTCGGCTGGCTGAGTGATCATGGGATCATGCAAGCCCGCCACCACAGATGAGTAAATCAGCTGATGGAGATCCTGACCTCTCCACTCCCCCTTTCCCCCCTAATGGGGGCAACACGCCTCCATTCGGGGAAATGGAGGCCGTCGCCGCCCTCTCAATTACTAACAGTTTGCATGTGTAACAAACATGATTAACAAAATAGTGTGAGAGCTTTGCCCACCAATCCATTTCTCTCACGCTTGCCACTGAGGAGTTGGAAGCTGAGGTCCGAGGTTGGGGAAGAAATCAGAGGTGAGGGGCCTGAATGTATGACTCCTCATCCACAGGGCTTGGACATTAGTGAGACCCTATCACTGATGCAGAGTCTAACCTGCTAGTAGGTATTCACCAGTGATCCCTACCAATCGGGATATGGGTTTTAGCTGCACCCAGCAGGCAGGTCGTGGTCCTTTGATATGGTATCCAAACCCTGTGGGAATAGAGAAACACACAGACGGTGGCCCGAGGAATATGCCTCGCTAGGAGACACATCTTCACTAGAAATTGGTACTTGAGGTACCCACAGGTAGAAGTGTGTAGACACACTATTGCGCTGTTGGATGACTGATTGGTATTGAGCACAGGCAGAGGTGGTATGACGCACTGTTGCTCCAGAAGGAGACGCTAATTTGTACAAAGGCTGAGGTGTTGTGACGCACTGTTGCGCTAAAGGCAGCACAGAGTTTACACACAGGCTTGAGATGTTGAAATGCACTGCTGTACTAAGGATAGCACGGAGTTGGCTCACTGGCAGAGATGGTAATTCTGAGTTGCACACAGGCTGAGATAAAATGAAACACTTCTGCACTGAAGATAGCACAGAGTAGCACTCCGGTAGAGATGGTTTAAATACTCTGGAGAAGACACAGAGGGAATCTTAGGGAAACCTGGAACAAGGACTCGACTAGCATGCACTAGGAATGACAAACGTTGTTCACTTCCTGGTGTTCTGGGGCTGGTTATAATATACCCAGGGGTAGCAGTTGATAGGAGGACAGCGTCAGCTGACCCAGACCACACTAACATTGGTTGGAGGCACTGTCACGTGAGAAGGACTGTCATGGCGGCGCCCATGACAGAAACCAGGATCCCCAAGACACAGGGCCGACCATGGAAGTTCGCGAACACCTAAGGCAGAATACTCAGCGCATCACCCACCTCCGCATCAGACCCACCTCCGCATCACCCACCTCCGCATCAGTCTGACCGCACGAGAAGTCAGGGGAAGCCGACGCGGAGGTAATCTCTGGTATTTGTATTGGTGTTGTATGTAAATAAATAATGCTGTGACCAATTTTGCCCAACACTCGTTTTAGTGCAAGGTAAATGGGGGTGGGGAGTGGTGCCGCATAGTCTGCGTCTCCCACTTACAACTTTGGCAGATGAAATACAATTTGATGAACATAAATAATTACATGTGTCCTTAAACTCATAAAGGCCTTAGGAAGCATTCCCCAACATTTGGTATTTTCTACCTAAATTCTCATGAAGAGAATAATTGTTTTTATTTGTAGCAAGGACCGGACTGGCCATCGGGCACTTCTGGCAAATGCCAGAAGAGCCGATGGCCAGATGGGCCGGTCTGGGCAAGCGCAGACTTACCCGACTGGGTTCACCTCTCGCCACAACTGAAATCATTGCTTGATGATGTCATGACGCAGCCGCGTCATTACGTGAGTGGCAGCCGGGTTTGAGGATGGCTGCTGCACACACACGGGGGCACCGCATTGGGGGGGACTACTACTGGGGTCACTATATAAAGGGCACTGCATAAGGGGGACCACTACTGGGGGCACTGTATAAGGGGAACTAATGGGGCTGCATAAGGGGGACCACTCCTGGGGGCATTGCATACTGGGGGTACAGAAGGAGGGCAAAAAGCGCCCTGCCCTCACAGCCTGCGGATGCAATCTTCACCCGCGGGTCGCAGTGTCTTGCGGGTGGGGAAATGTGCGGTGACCCAGTCATTGCCGGAGAATAGACGCTTGGCGCATGTGGAGCACTATATAAGGGGGCTGCCCGGCGCTGTCCGTAAGTGCCGGGCACACCCCCAAGAGTGATGAAAAGGGGACGCGTCTTATAGACATGCCCCCTTTTCAATGGCCACGCCCCTTTTCGGCTGGAGTGAACACTAGTTAAGGTGCATATGGAAAGGCATGTTCAGAGTGATGAGAAAGGGGTGTGTCATAGGGGGGTCTCCATTTTTACATTTGCCCTGGGCTCTAATTACCCTTGTTACGCCACTGCTTGTATATTGTTCTAATATTAATTATATTTGTATGAGCATAGACTAAGAAGTGGGAGGGGTCATGAATAGTAAGGGGAGGAGTCTTTGCCTGGAGCCAGATGCTGACGCGAGGTGGGCCTGTGTGCTCTTGAAATGCCAGGGCCTCTTTTTAGTTCAAGTCCGGCCCTGTTTGTAGCTATGATTTTAAAACACAATGTAAAAATTGTCTGAGGAGATTTATAGCCAGCGTAAATGGATATCTTTCAAGCATAACTATGTGGTGATTCAGCATAGGACGAAATTGCAAAGCCACACACAAGCAGCTTTGCAATTCTGTCCTTGCTAATATGTTAATGCAGCAAGAGACGGCACGCCTCCTGCATGCATTAATGATACGAGCTATGTCCTTGGACGCAGCATCAGATCATCTGCGTGATCCTCGACCAGCTGAGTGACAATGGGGTCACGCAGGCCGGCCATTGCAGATGAGGGAAAGAGGCCAGGAAATCTCCATCAGCTAATGGAGATCCTTGTGTCTTCCCTCCCATCTCAACGGTGGCCACACGTCAGGGGCGTTGCTGCCCAGACGGAGGCGTTCCCATGGGAACACCTACCGTCTGGGTCCGGCCCCACTGACATCACTAGTGATGTCAGTGGGAGTGCTTTTGGCTCTGATAGAGCCAAAAGCACTCCTGGGCTTGCGGCAGCGAGACCCTACCGCAGGGTCTCGTCGCAAGCCCGATGGTCGCGATAGTCTTGACCATCGCGACCATCTTTTTGGACGCTCGCATAAGCTGTGGCTGGTCACCCACAGCTATGCGAGCGGCCAGGAGGCCGCTCCAATTTTAGGTAGGAGGGCACTGATTCAGAGCGAGCGCTCTTGTCAGAGCGTCCGGCTTTGAATCAGGCCCTGTGTGTGAACACGTGCAGTACAGGTCTGGCGCCTGTGCGAAAGAGGATTTTTGTCCACTTGAGCCAGTAGCCCTGTAATTTCTCAGGCTGAAGCCACATAAAAAGGCTGCTCACTGTTATTATCTTTTATTTATTGAACACTAACATACTACTTAGCTCTGTACACTGAGGAGATCATCACAAATTACAAGCAATGACATTAAACATAATATTTAGTTGACTTTAGATGATGTAGAGGTCTGGGAAACATTAAGGAAGCGGATTAACAAGTGTTGAACCTGGACTGGTAAGTGTGTGTTTCTTATTGCAAGGCAGCAGCATTATCAGCAATCAGTCCTTCGTAAATGGCATTTCTCTGTAGCTACTGGTTGTGCATCATGGGTGAAATAAGCAGAGACAAATGGAAAGTGAAGCACCAGTGCTCTCCCTAGGCTGTTTTATGTGGGCGCATTGCCCGGCAGAAACAGCCTGCTGCCCAGCACTTTTCCCCGCCCACCCCCGCTGTGGAACGTTGGCCTCTGAAGTGACCGGAGGCTATAGAAGCTTACGATCACTTCAGAGGCCAGCGTTCCCAGTAATGCACTGCGCGGGTGATGTCATGACTTCACCCGCGACGTGAGGAGCCTGGATCTAGTTAGATCCAGTCAGCGCGAGGCAGCGAGAACGGGAGCGACCAGCAAGTAAAGGTAAGTGCTGAGCTGGGGCTGGGGCCAGGACCAATCTGGGGGCACTATTTAAGTCTGGGGCACTGCATAAGGGACACTATTAAACCTGGGGGCACTGTATAAGGGGCCAGCCTGGGGGCACTGCATAAGGGACACTATTTAAGCCTGGGGGCACTGTATAAGGGACCAGTCTGGAGGCACTACATAGGGGCACTACTTCAGCCAGGGGCCAATGCATAAGGGCAAAGTTAAACTACCGGGGGCAATGCATAAAGGGTAAAACTACATGGGGCACTGTATAATGGGCACTTTTGACTGAGAGCCAGTAGGGGAGCAGCCTGAGACCTGTCAGGCTGGAATGGTAAGGGTCCCCACCCGGCTAATTTTGGATGCCACCCGGCTGGAAAAAAATTCTGGGGAGAACGCTAAGCACCCTTTACTCCCCCTGGGGTTCTCTAATAGATTTTCTGCACCCTGGCGTTTATCCGGGATGAGACGTTTGTTGCACATTTTTGCCCAGTTTGCTCCCACCACATTTGCGGACTTTCAGGAACGGTATCTGTTCCCCTCAACTCTTCATTATACCTACTTACAAATCACTCATTTCGTACAGATCCAATGTCCTTCAAGGATGCTTTGTCGGCCTTCCCCGTTCAAGCATCAGTATCTGCACTCGGTGGGACGTAAGGGTGCTATATCAATGTTATACCACTCCGTTATAGCCCCTGAATACTCTTCGAAGGAAATCTTTGAACAAACTTGGGAAAATTATATTGCATTTCAACTGAGCGATGAAGAATGGTCTCACTTCCATCAACGTTTTACTAAAGCATGTCAGTATCGGGTAAACATCTTACAAAGTATATACGTGACCCCTGATAAGATACACCATCTGTACTCATATTCTTCTAACCAGTGTTGGCGAAACTGCGGTTTGGTGGGCACTTTCTTTCACATCTGATGGGAATGCCCTGTGATCCAGCAGGTTTGGTCACTAGCAGTTAACCTTATGTCAGCTGCACTGTTCCTGCAGGGACCACTGCTCCACTGGTCCCTGCAGCAGAAGCTAGTGCTTCTGCTGCAGGGACCCTTGAATTCAGTGTCTAAATCGGACAACAAATTGATTACACATATATGTAATGCTTCTAAACTCCTAATAGCCAAACAATGGAAATCCCCTCATCCTCCCACTTACTTTGCCCTTGTTAACAAGTTATGGTATATTTCTTCTAATATTTCCTCCCTTTTAAACAATACTCTGTCTACATATCATCAGATATGGTGCGCTTGGTTTGCTTTCTATAAATTAACTATGCCGGGTGTCCATCGTTGATACCTTTCTTCTGTTGGAGTTGGCAACTTTGTCTGGTAAACCTTCTAATCTTATTTGCCATGAGCATAATGCCGTTCTTCACTTGAATCCTTCTTTTCAAACCAAAGTTGTCTTGTTTCCAGATCAATCAGCAAATTCTCATCCCAGCTATTTTCCCAGATCAATCATCAGAAGTAGTCCACTTTCATAAGATCCTAGATATGTGACAGCCTTGCAAACTTATTTGGAGTAAACTATGTCCTTACATAAGACCCACTCTTTTAAGTCTTATACAATGTCCATAAGTGATGTTGGTCTACTTCAAAGTATTACTGTATATATTGCATGATGGACCACAGCTGCCATTCACCAAGCTTATATTTTTGCAGGTATCCCAGCTCATTCTACCAGGTAATTGAGCACTTCCTGAGCAGCGCGGCATTGATCCTCATTGAATATGAATACGGCCGCTGATTGGAGCAGCTGGACTGTTATGCCCGTGCATCCACTAGCCGATATAATGAATGATTGAACAATAACAATATAGTTATCGTTCATTATATCGCCCAGTGGATATGCCATCAACGACTGGCAAAGCGCACTCCCGCTGGTCATTGACGACGTCACTCATAGCCCAAACCTGCTGTCCAACTTGACAATATCATCAGGTTGTGCAGGTTCGGGGATGAGGGAGGGTGCCGGCACTAAATGATATTGTGAATTATATCGTGTAGTGTGTGTGCTCAATGTCATTAAGGACACTGAGCACACCACTGCTGGGGACACACTGCACAATATCGCTAATGGAGCGATATTGTGTAGTGGATATGCGGCTTTAGCCAATCATGGCTATTGTGCATGAACCCACGAGGGGGACCTGTCCGTTGGGTAGCACTATAATGTACATACATTATGGCTGTCTTTGGGGTTTGGGCCAATCTGTTTGCTTTTTAAGAAGACCAGATTCTACATGAGTAGATGACTGACCATGGAGTAGGTAAGTATGTAGTGTGAGTGCGGGTGAGTAAGTGAACTCCCCTGGAATGGCCAGGAGGTTCCCGAAAATCAAGTGGCACTCCCGATCTCCCACAAAAGAGGGCAAATCTCCTGGAATGGCCAGCACCAACCTTAGGGGTATATTTACTAAAGGGAGAGTTTTTAGAAGTGGAGATGTTTCCCATAGCAACCAATCAGATTCTAGCTATTATCTTCTAGAAGGTGCTAGACAAATGTTAAGTAGAATATGATTGGTTGCTATGGGCAACATCTCCACTTCTAATAACCCGCACTTTAGTAAATATACCCCTAAAGGTCCCCATACATGGTGCGATATGCACCTTGCGATGCGACAGGGGGATCTGACGGATGACATTTCGGGCGGTCCCCACACACGGTGCGATCGGGTGGCCGACCACCTGATATGCCAGCACCTCCCTCCCCCACCCGCATAGCGCTGCATGGGATTGTACATCCTATCCCCAGATCAAATGAACCTGCAGAAAGATCTGGAGGTGCGATGTACGGCCACAGGGGAGCGCGCTCTGTCCAATATCATGGCCATACATGGTACGATATAGCAGCGAAATTGTACCAATCCGTCGGATCAGCTGCTCTATCGCACCATGTATGGGGGCCTTTAGTCTGTATAGTTTTTCTGGTAGACAATTAAAGGCTTCTCTTTCTGCATTATTTATACTGTGGACATTTAGTAATGTCCCCTGAGTCAATCTAATTATTGTGCCAAAATGTATGATATTCCAAAAATTATTTACTTTTTAGTGCCTAAAATGTTCCTGTTAATTACATATTATTTGAGTAATCTCACTTATCAGAACCATGTCTAAAATTTCTGCTTTTTTTCTGCCAGTGTGATGCATGGTTTTCAAAACCACAACTTAATACATTGCACAATTTGTTTTCCTTACATGTCTAAAAATTGGAATGGAAATTTCATATCTGGTGGTTTGAAGTATTGCTTTGATGTGCATATTGGCATATAGAAAAATTGAATGGTTAGAACGCGCACATAAAACTGCCCAAACCCTCCTCTTTAGAGGCTTATTTACAAATCACATAATATAGTCTGTGGTCACGCGATGCTTCTTTATGTATCACTATTTCTCTGCCTAGCATATTTCTAGGTGTTCACCTACTTCTTTGCCTTTGGAAACATTCCAGAACCTGATATACAATACAGAAATCATTCCAGAGACTGACACAGATACAATATACAATACAGAGAGCATTTTAGCAACCAAATACACTACAGAGAGCAAATATATTTATGAGAGCAACTACATAGAACATCTTAGTGACCGCCATAAAATGCATCAATGATGGACTAAATTTAATTCACATAAATGCAGTTCAGCAATGAGGTGTGTGAGGGACTTCTGTAAGTATCCCTGACGTGGTGCACTCCAACTATGGAGTGCCGTAATTTATATACCTACACGGTACAACACTGCCTTTTACTGCCACCACCTGTGATAATTAAAGGAGCCACAGGACCCCTCTCTCTATAACACAATTGTGCAGGCCCTGTGACACAATTCCCACTCAGTTAATTGGTTGCACCTCTGCTACTAGCAATTATTAACAGTTTGTAGTCTCCTGAAAGTCTGGGTTGTGGAGCAAATATGAATTAGACTAATTAAGAATACTTTATTTACAAAAGGAGTAAAATGCTTAGTTATAAAAAAATGTTACATGTATAGCAATTGCAAGTAAAAAGGGAAACTTATAAATTTAACATGTAGTGAATCTGCCCAGGAGGAACGGAAGAAGATATCTTTATTATGACATAAATTATAATCTGTGACATGTACCAAGACTGGAGCGAAGTAATCCTATCCAAGATAATAAAAATAATTAGAGATGAGCGGGTTCGGTTTTACTCACATTTACTCGGATCTCAAAAACGGCATTATATCGGCTATCACGAGTTTTGGATAGCCAATAAAATAAATCCGAACTTGCAATAATTTTGGCGCAAAGAACCGAGTAAATCCGAGTAAAACCGAACCCGCATATCTCTAATATATATATATATATATATATATATATATATATATATACATGTATACATATATACATAGTTAGGCCGCACTCACATCTATACAGTCATTTCATCCACTGGGGTGTCTACCACAATACACTAGGGGTAGTAATACAAAGAAAATGGAAGAAGGAGGCACTCACCAGATTTAAAGCACATAAAAACAAGATGGTGTTGTTTATTGCTTACAGCATATTCAGCATCCAGACTCACAGGTATTTGCCAAACATTTTCGGCCCCATCTGGGCCATCATCAGGACGCACAGCATGTGTACAATTGGTCAGCTCACACCACACCAAACCCAGCAGCAAAATGAACCCATCCCCTTGTTCATATATATATATATATATATATATATATACACAACACAATATCCAATTAGCAACAATTAATAACTATCCCATGTGACCTCATCACAGGGGCAGTAACCCATTGTTTACCCAAATGCACCATCCTCACATATAAATATATAAAGTTTACCCACACCACTCACTCAAGATAATAACACACAACACGTTACAGTGTGCACCGCGGGCTTACCACAGGCTGTCCACAGGAGGTGGACACAATATTTGCGCCTAAGCTGGTGTTCAACTTCTGCGTTCCAAATAGCGGAAGTTACGGGAGTGACACAGGTAAGGGATGTTAAAGTGTGCTCAAGTTGCCAAGTGACATAGGTGTGCATATTAGAAAAACAGGCAAACCTAACCATGTTATATATTGGTAAGGGTAATACAGACCAAGGGAAAATGATCCTTACATATAGTGAAAAACCACTTACAAAAATACAAATCAACTAATATCTACAAATCACTAGTAAAATGATAGTCTACGAATAAAAGACAGACTAGCATAAATATGTACACAAGGGAATTCTTTTTCCGATATGTGTACACATCTAAAAACATGTAAACATACAGTAAATACCAAATACAACACAGATAAAAAAGAAAAAGAAAAAAAGCTAATATGAAAGTGTGTTGGAAACAAACTCCACTAGAACACACAAATAAAATTAACGCAAAAAAATATTTAGAGAGTTGTACTCGTTTAGACCATATGGGGAGACAGTTCCAAGGGAAAATATCCATCTGGACTCAAGTTTCTTCAAAATAAGAGCATGATCACCTCCACGGACAGATACAGGTACCCAATCAATAATTGTACACTTTAACATAGACACCTATTGACTGGTAGCCATCAGCTCTGGTTTTGCCTATCACAATGACCATAAATACTTTGTTTTGGTTTTTGACCACCAACCCATGGAATTCTTGCAAATGCCCTCAGCTATGTCATAGTGCCACGGCACCCAGTGGGGAAACATTGGGCTAAAGGATTAATTAATAAAAGTTTGAAAAGCTCTAGCTCTGATATTGGCATTGCCTGTCAACGAGTCTTGCTGGCGGTAGCCATTGCTGGGTGTCTCTGGCAATAATGTTCCCATGCAAAGCATTCGGCCCAGACTTTGTATAAAGTACCATTCAGTCACTAATACCCATAGTGAAAATTGAGGTTGGGGTGCTATTTATTTCCAAATGTCATTATTTGGTGTAATATATAAAACTGTGTAAACACACAGCTCTGGGATACCCAAAGTAGCAACCCCACCCTGGAAGTGGCATTCCCCCCTTGAACATTGTGACATTTAATGACACATGATGATTGGGGCCATTGTCAAATCATATTTTCAAAACTGCTGGATCTAACCCAATCAGATATTGATTGTCTAGGATGAGTTGAAACAATGGTTACTATATCAAATTGGTCACACTGACCAAATTGACCCACCTAAATCTTACCAGATGTGGTCATTTAATGGAACTTAATGGAACTAACGACACATTTCAAACCTAGTGACCCATTTGAATTTGAGGTTATATTTTTAAATGCTCAGTATATCCTGCATTTAAACATAATGATATAGACTTGTGCAGGAGTAGCATTGTACATAGAATGCTGCTATTATCTTCAGTAACAACAAACAAACATACCCAGTATGAATGTTCCCAACAGAAAGAAATGGGTTAATGTGTTTATAGGATGTACTTGCCCAAAATCCATCATTCACAGAAACAGTAGCCTCCCCGCCCCCAGCTTTCTTAAGAGACTGATTGAATTTCTGGGAGAGATTCTGCTGGCAGAGCCTCGGGAGAAGCTTTTAGTTTAATCACTTTGATTTCTCTCCTGTCAGAATTATTATATGATTAGGGGGCTAAGAGCCAGAACAACAATTCATGTAGATGTCTGCTCTACTTATCACACACAATAGAAGTGCGCCCCTTGGTTTATTATTCTTGCACACAATAGCTAGGGTATTCTATCAGTTTAACAGTGTCAGAGACCTAAATAAAAGGGAATTATATTGGGGTGAGGTTTCAATTTAATGTCTGTATATACTAATTCATGCTATCATTAATACCGCTCTATCTCACATCCATAAGGTATTACAAAATATTGTTGATTTTGAGGATATTTTGGCTTAAATAAAAAACATCTTCAAGTTCAATGTGTTGATGCTCTTTCTTTTCAAATGATCAGTTATTGCTCCAATGTATGGAACGTTATTGACAAGGCCGGCACAAGCTCTGGGGGAGGGCCCCACCGTCTCACCCTCGGGTGGCATATTATTCTCCTGTTACTAGGGGTGTGGCACTTGTATGTGACATCATAGCCATGTGACACATTTCCAGCTTATCACTTACATTGAGGAGTAGTCGTCGACAGGTAAGAAGGTGCTAGGCTCCACCATGTCAGCAGCTAGCTCTGTGTGTAGGGGCGCTGATGGGCATTAAAGACACTTGCATTTTGTCATTCATTCAGTATTTTAGGCACTGTAGGCATTATTGTAGTGCCGGCCCAATATATAGCTAAATGCCTGTATTAGCTCTTGACAATGTTTATTTTCCTACACGTACACTGGCATATACTCTGTGGACTCTATTTACCATAAATATTGCAATAGACAGAATATACCATTTGTTATTGCTGCTGCTAGCAGTGCTAGCTAGTAGGACACCACTGGTATTTACCAATATTAACCTGTCAGACAAGGTCCAGATGTGGCACCCCTTCTCGGTGTAGTCCTTTTCTGCCTAATGCCGCCGGTGAAGGGTTAATTAGAATGCACATGCATAGCAGCCCTCCATACTTGTGATAACTGTACCCGCCGGCTCTTTGCTGGGTCTCCATTTCTGGCAATGGGGATCGGTAATGCCATCTATGTATGGAGTTATGAATTTAACTAAAACAGCAAAGAGCTGAGGTTACCATAGTTTGATAAATAGTAAACGCATCACATTTTTTCATACCAGAGTGTGGGGAAGAGAGAATGATCAGAAAGTAGGGGACCGCCTGAGAAAACATTGATTTCTCAGCAGAAACCCCCTTAATAAATTGCACTAACCTAAAATATCCCCTTTTCTT
Organism: Taudactylus pleione; assembly: GCA_031769625.1. Taxonomy (NCBI): domain Eukaryota; kingdom Metazoa; phylum Chordata; class Amphibia; order Anura; family Myobatrachidae; genus Taudactylus; species Taudactylus pleione. The sequence continues at coordinate 5,873,186 of JAUIMM010000043.1, read as the reverse complement.
ATGGAAAACAGGAAACATAGGGGTATCACTGGATGATAAATAGAGCCATGTGTATGTAAGATGTGTTTTATAATATATTACATATATAAATCTATTAAATCACATGTATATGTCTGCAGAGCCGTAACTAGACTTTTTGGTGCCCTGGGCCAGATAGAATATTGGCGCCACCCCAACCCCACCTTTTTGAAATAGGGACTTAAGAAGTGCTCCCGAAAAATGGGATGTGGCCACATGGGTAAGGGCAGTGACAAATCTAATTTGTCCCGTATGATGATGAAGGGATACAAATCTGTTGTATCACTGTTATCCAGGTTTCACTGCAAAATACAGTGTGAATCCAATGACTGCACTGATGATACACAATAATTATGCAGTATAAATCACCAGCTCTAGATGTAGGAGAGCACTGGTGAAGTTGCACCTGCAGCAGGTTTTGTCCATCAGAATAGCTGTGCAAAAACCTGGAGCTGCTAAGGTGGATCACCAACTGAGGGTATAGAAGAGTGCTGCTTGTAGTGTATATACAGAAAATATCAGCGGCATAGAGATCCGTCTATGTACCCTGTGGTGGCAGCTGAACTCACTGGCAAAGGTACTCAAAGTGTGCTGGTAACACCTGGTCAGAAATCGGTGGCTGCCATCAGAAATTGTAGGGTAGATAGCTTCATGTGTAAGGTGTCTGACTGCCCAGCGAGAGGTGATAGGTTTGAGTCCAGTGTATAACAGAATTTTGAAATGTTTGTGTTAAATAAAAGATGATGTGACTGAAGGTACTTGAGGAGGTGGCCAGATGGACAGGGAGTTAGGGGCGGACACAAAATGCCAGGGAAACAGCACCCCCAAACCTGTGGTGATCCGGTGCCTTGGCACATGTAGCACCACTCGAGTTACGGCCCTGTATGTTTGTATAATGTTTGCTAAGACCACTACTCCCTATTTGATACATATTCATCATGTGAGTGTTGCAGGCAATTATAACTTGTTACCTATTTACTTGAGTAGAACTCCTATTGAAGGACACTTCTTAAAATATGACAATATTCAGTGAGCAACAATAACTTATATCTCTTTTTCAATACTCCTCGTATGTCTTGTACTGTAGTTTCCAGTCTGTCATAGTGCTTGTAGTAATTAGAACAGTAAACAACAGGAACATGTGGAGCTTGATCAGAGATCAATTACAAATGGGCAGATGGAGTCATACAGAGTGAGGGCAGAAGGCAGATCCAAATTGATAGATGGAAGCTTGCAGAACATGGGTAGAAGGCAGATCCAAATGGGCAGACTGGAGCTTTTGGAGCAAGTGCAGAAGTTGGATCCAAATGGGCAGATGGAAATTTGCAAAACGTGGGCAGCAGGAAGACCAAATGGGCAGATGGAAGTTGCAAAATAAGGACAAAAGGCAGAATCAAATTGGCAGATGGAAGTTTGCAAATCAAAGGCAGAAGACAAGTCCAAACAGACAGATAAAAGTTTGCACAGTGAAGTCAGAGTGAAGTGACGTCAGTACACAGGGTTGGGGTGCCTAATGTCAAAATGCTGACAGCGGCATCCTGATGCTCGGTATGCCGACAGGGGTTGGGTAAGTATACTAACCCTTCCCCTTTTCACCCCCTAACCCTCCTTTCTTGCAATTCTCTAATAATGGTGGTAAATAGCCCATGCACCTTATCAGCAGCCCATGGTCTTATGGTATTACGAGTCACCCACACTTCACCAACAAATTGCACACATACGTTAAACATTTACCACTAGATCCTCAGGCGCTATATATAAAATCATCCACTCAGGGTGAAATGTTCATTCCAAATCCAATAACAATACTCTGGAAAACTCAAACATACAAATCCCATAGTGTAATACTGTTTTGTTATCACATTCAGTGTGGGCAACACTTAATACCATAAGACCACGGGCTGCTGATAAGGCGCATGGGCTGTTTACCATCATTATTAGAGAATTGTATTGTTTACACCTGGGTTGTGGTATTTTCTGTGCTGTCATTATGTTTAGACTAATAGAAGAAAGGGTTAAAAAATTGGATACACTGTTTTCCTTAAGAAACCTATAATATAATGTACAAGATGAGGATTTAGATAGCATATTGCAGAAATTAGAACATTTACTCATCAAAGAAAATACATTTGGTGAGAGGTTGTTACATTGGAGAGGTATCTAGCAAATCACATCATCCCAAGGAGGTTGAAAATTAATAAGAAAGCTAGTTTCATGACAGCCACAGAACACTTATAATTGGGATAATATTATTAAGGATTGTTTGTTTAGACTAATGAAACGTATTATTGAAGAAAGAAGGAAAGATCTCCGGAAATTTGAGGAAGAAATAAATGAATATAAAAATATGGTCACCCCATTTATGGATTTACCCGATTTTAAAGAAAAAGAAAAACATTAGAGGGTAGAATAGAAATATCAGAAAGAGCTCTTGTATCTAGAAAACCGAATAAATATACAAGGGACACGAAAGAAGTAGAACCGGAGGTTTATAGATCAGAGGTTTGAAAAAAATGACCACAGAAACTAGTTAAAATATACAGTAGAAATGAGAGGTTCATACACAACAGAATAAATAAGAACATCCATAAAAGTGGAAATTACGATAATCATATTATGAATAATAGAAAATATGAAGGAAGACAGATCACAAAAACACGACAATTAAGTACTAAAGCTGGTTTTAGAGCCCCTTATAAAGCAAGATCTCCCAATATTCCTCAATGGAGGAACTCAAAATATAAGTATTATAAGGAACAATAAGATTGGGATCATGCTCCATACAACAAAGCTTGGAGAGGTCCCTCACTAAGGAACAATAAATTATTTGTCTTAGATTAGGAGGATTTCTTCTCACCTTTTTTCGAGAAAGGGAGGAGACCACCCAAATTGGCATAACACCCCGCCATAGGGGTTCGAGAGGGGGTAAAGAAAAAAAGAGGAAAAGAAAACATCTTAGAAAAAAAGAGACATATAAACTGTGATATTAATGAGGAGAATAAAGAAGGACCAGAGGAAGGGACGAACACACAGGAAAACATTTTTAATTAATTTTTAACCTCAGTACATATATTTTGTTGAAGGAAGAGAGGTTATTATTGGAAAAAGGGTTGAAATTTGCACCATCAATTAAGGTAAATCAATCGGATATATTTATTGATACTGAAAAATGTGTAGGAAAATTACCTTTAAATTTTTTTTAAGACACAACATGAAAGGATTGGTATGGAGGAGGCTAGAGCCATTACTCCGTTTAAACCTAAGTCTATTTATTTTCCATCCCACCTTAAAGGTTGCTTTATTGAAACGTTTAGCAGTCTGGTAAAGTGGTAAAGGAGGATTTTGAAAAATTAAAATCTAAAAAGTTTAAACATAATTTATCCTATAAAGAAAGGACTCTTTAAAGACTCTTGTGGCAAACAAAGAATTGGTCATAAAAACAGTTGATAAGGGGGTGGAATTGTCCTGCTTAATAGGAAGGATTATGAAACCAAAATCTATCGACAATTGGGAGATAAGAATACCTATAGGAAGTTACGTGGAGACCCGACAAAGAAAATGTCTCTACAATTAAGGGAACTTATAGATAAGTTCAACAACAAGGGTATCTTAGCAAAGGCAGAAATGAAATTTTTATTGGTAAAACATCCTGTAATTCCAACTATTTATGTTCTACCAAAAGTTCATAAAGGGAGAGAACATTCCCAGGAAGACCTAATATTTCAGGAGTAGAGTCATTGACCTCCAATGTGTCCCAGTTTATTGATTTGAATTTACAGCCTTTTGTCTCTCTGAATGCGTCCCAGTCAAAGGATACAGGGGACGTTTTTCAATTTTTTTAATACTATTACATGGGAAGAGAATTGCTTTCTGGTGACTGCAGATATAAAATCGCTTTACACGATTATTGATCACCATCAAGAGAGTTTTATCTAATTCCTCCCTAACTCTGGCCCTACAGGAGTTTCTTATTGAGGGTATTCATTTATTATTTTTAATAATTATTTTATTTTTAAGGAAGAATTTTATGTGCAGAAGAGTAGGACTGCCATGGGCATTAGGTTCGCCCCAAGTTGTGCAAACATTTTTATGGGTGCATGGTAAAGGGATTGCATATGGAGTGGGAACCCTTTGTGGGCGAACCCAGTGTCCTGGCATAGGTATATTGAAGATATTTTATTTATTTGGAAAGGAGACAGGATGGATCTAGATTATTTTTGTAACTATCTCAATGAGAACAACAGAAACATCAATTTAACTTTCGAAATCAATGAACAAAGTGTTAATTTTCTTGATTTAACTATATTTATTGATGCGGGACAAATAAAAACACAAAATTTGGTTGAATCCACAGACTCTAGATATTATATCAATAGAAACAGTTGTCACCATGGTAATTGGTTGTACACTATACCGATGGGCCAATTCAAACGACTAAAGAAAAACTGCACAGATCAGAGTACCTTTTTATCTCAGACTATAGAGATGAATGAGTGTTTTAAAGCCTGTGGTTGCAATGAAAAAGATGTAACAGCATCCCTCAAAACTGTGACCAAATTAGAAAGAGAGACCCTAATAAAAAAATGTAAAAAGAATAAAAAGGATGATGATAGATTTAAGTTGTCTTTCACCACTAATTATACATCCCAGCATCAGCAAGTAATAAGAATACTTAAAAATCATTGGTCCATACTGCAAAAGGATCCCATAATTGGAGAGGATCTTCTGAAAGATCCAACCTGTATTCTTACAAGGGCTCCGAATTTAAAAACTAAACTAGTTAGGAGTCTACATCTTGTATCCCCTAAACCTTTGAACATCACTTCTGAGGGATTTTACAGGACTGGGTCTTGCATTGGTTGCAAGAACAAACAAAAAAAAACACCTTTGGGAATAAAAAAACCTGAAATAACCATGAATGGCAGAAAGCATATAATAAAGGATTTTTTAACTTGTCACTCCTACAATGTCATTTATTGCATTGAGTGTACGTGTGAAAAATGTTATATAGGCCGGACAAGCAGACCTTTAAAAATCAGTATAGTGGAGCATTTGGGTAATGTACATAAAGAGATTAATACCCATGCCCTATCCTCTTATTTTAAACACACACACAATTGTGATACAAGTCCAAAAAAAAAAATGTTATGCCTTAAATAGATAAATGCTGATATTAGAGGGAGTGATATTGCACAGAAATGAGCTAGACATGAGATGCTAATTATGTATAATTTTAAGACCTTAATACCTATTGGCATAAAGATTTTGAAGTCAAATGGTTTTCTAAATGTTTTACTTTCTTATATATTAAAGTTTTGTTTTCCGTTTTTTTTCTGTTCTTGACTTTTTGTGGGATTTTAACTATGTAATGTATTAAATCTTTGTTTTATTTTTTGACTCCTTCAAAATGGGCACCGATTGGAAGCTTATGACAGCAATTACAAAGATGGTCGCCGCTATGCAGCAGACACTAACTGTCTGAATGAACAGAAAGAGCTGGTCCTCCTACCCTCCGATAACTAAGATCGCCAGACCGGAAACACATCACTGGAGGTGACTCTACTGATACAGAAGAGAGGCATGGACCGCAACTTACGGTTGTAGCGGAAGTGAGTCGGAGGTCTGAGAAAGAAATAAGGAAATTAATTACCCGGCTGTAACTGTGGAAGGGAATGGAATATTGGGAATGGACCATCCCTGTTTGGAACATAGGATTTAGCTTGGATAGCTGATCTATAACTGGAATTAGGCATCACATATGTTTAATAAAAGTAATTAGGAGGGGTTTGATCTGGTGAGAGTCCATTTTTTCTCCATGCATTATTTTGATTAATGGAATTTGTTTTAATGCTTTATATATATGGAATAAACAAAGTTACACTATTTGGAGTACCGTTATACCGCCGTTATTAGTTTTTATCTTCTGCTGACATCGATTGTGAAGTGACCTCAACATTTATTTTCATCCTGCAGGTAAATCCATACCAGGCATTGCTGCAACTCTATTTGATGTTTGCAGTAACCTATTGATTATTCGGTAAATCCATACCAGACATTGCTGCAACTCTATTTGATGTTTGCAATAACCTATTGGTAATCCATACCAGGCATTGCTGCAACTCTATTTGATGTTTGCAATAACCTATTGATTATTCGGTAAATCCATACCAGGCATTGCTGCCAAATATCTCAATCATGTTTTTTTTTTCTTCTTCTCTGTTTTGTTTCTTGAGTTTGTAGATGTATAGATCCAGTTGTTAGCTTTGTGGTATTTCCTGATTGTTTGTTTAATTTAATTTAGTGCTAGCCATCCAGGTGGGAGGGGTTTGGGGGTTGTTTGTAATGATTGGATTCACATGCTAGGTCTCATTACTTAAGTGCCTCTATAGGCTGTTGAGCCTGGCTGTTGTGCTAATATAGAAGTGCTAAATTAAAAGTGCAATTTAAACTTAATTTTGCTGTTATACCGCCGTTAAACCAGAGTCAAACAGAAGGATAACACGCCACCTCCACCAGAAAACTTAACAACATTTGGACAAAGTAACATCATGAAATGAGAGTTCAAAACCTACTTATTCAAAACAAGCACAGGATATCAGCATTACCAGGACATTATTCACTGGATTCTGCTTGCTCATTGTAAGAACTTAACACTATACTTGCTAAACTTTGTCCTAGTTCTCTGATTACACAAGACCTCAAAGTTCACTGTTTTCTGTAGCAATTTCAGTTTTCATCTTAGAAATAATGTCTTGTTACCTAAGTCCTATGCCCTGCCACATGTAATCTAGCTTCTAACACACTCTACTTTAACATTCATTTTCTCCACCGATTAAATCTCCACTTTTACTCCCCTCAATAATAAACTTTTATTATTGCGCAGACACCTTTTATCCACTGTATTCTCACTTGCTTTTCTGCAAATCTCCTGCACTATCACTCACATTCATACTTTATTCCTGCTTCCAGTTTTCCTCCCCCTAACCACCTCTGCCACACCATGACCATGTTTTCTTCCACTTCCACCCTCATTCAGTGTCTACCTAATCCTCTGCTCTGCCCCCTTCTTCCACCTTTATCCTTTACCCCTTACCTCCTTCACCTTCTCCTTCCCTCTCCCCTCCTCTGTCTGCCTTCCTCCCTCCCCTCTCCCACTACTACACTTGTATTCTTTTCTACCCCACCATGGTCCTACTATCCCACTGCTTATCCCTCCTCTAACCCTCCTCTCCATGCCACCTCATCCCACCTGCATCTACATCTCGTTAAACTCCCTCCCTACTCACCGCCTAAAGGTTCCCTCCCCAGCATTGGTGCTTGCACAATCTCTCCACTCTATTCACCTCGGTCCCCAAAATTAATCTTGCATACTCGTTACAGTAATCCTGAAAATCTCATTCACATCTCTCCCACAAACACTGTCCCTTTATGCTGTGCCCTCTGGAATGCCAGATCGGTCTGTAATAAACTGGTTCCCACCCATGACCTTTTCATCTCTAACAACTTGCATCTCCTAGCCATTACTGAAACCTGGATTTCTCCTTCTGACACCACTTCTGCTGCAGCTCTCTCCTCTGGGGGCCTCACCTTCTCTCACACCCCTCGGCCTGGGAGTCGCCATGGGGGTGGTGTTAGCGTCCTTCTATCCCCTGGTTACACCTACCAACTTACACCCCCTGAACCATCCCTTACATTCTCTACATTTGAGGTTCATGCTATACTTCTCTACCAGCCAGTACACCTGTGAGTAGCTGCCATTTACTGTCCCCCTGGCCCTCTCTCCAAATTCCTTGACAACTTTGCTTCCTTGCTTCCTCACTTTCTCTCCTCAGACCTTCCCTCCATTATCCTAGGTGACTTCAATATTCCAATTGATATCCCCACTGAATCCTCTGCTTCCAAACTCCTTACCCTCACATCCTCATTAGGTCTCTCCCAATGGACCTCCTCATCCTCCCATGTAAGTGGGCATTCACTTGATCTGGTCTTCACTCACTGTTGTGATATTTCTGATTATTCCAATTCCCCATTCCCCCACTCTGACTATCACCTTCTCTCTTTTAACTTATCCCTCTCTCCTTCCCCTCCTCTACCTCCTAAGGCCACTATCACTAGGCATAACATTGAGGCTATTGACACAGTCTCTTTTTCTTCCATACTTGACTCGCTTCTCTCTCCTTTGCCTCTCTCTTCTGCCCTGAACAAGCTGCTTCCCTATACAATGCCTCCCTTACTTCTGCTCTTGACTCTGTTGCTCTGGCAATCACTACTCACCCTCGCAGATCCACACTTCAACCCTGGCATTCCAAATGCACCAGATATCTGCAAAAGTGTGCACAAACCACTGAGTGACAGTGGAGAAGGTCACGCTCTGAGGCAGATTTTCTCCATTTCAAATTTATGCTCTCATCCTACAGTGTTGCCCTTTCCCTCTGTAAACAGTCATATTTGAAGCAGCTCATCTCCTCCCAGTCCTCAAATCCCCAGTGTCTCTTCACTACCCTGAACTCCCTCCTCTGCCCACCCCCTCCTCGCCTTCCCTCCTTGCTCTCTGCCCTTGACTTTGCTTCCTACTTCACATCTAAAATTGACTCCATACATCAGGATATCATATCCCACCAGTCCCCCAGCACTACACCTCCTCCTTTCCTGGATCATCCCTCCCCTTCCATTTTACCTACACTGACATCCTTCTCCCCTGTATCTGGAGAGGAATTCATGGACCTTATCCAGTCCTCCCGCCCTTCCACCTCCCCCCTTGACCCTATCCCTTCACATATCCTCCGCTACCTCTCTTCCTGCGCCTGTTCCCATCTGGTCCACCTCCTCAATCTCTCCCTCTCATCTGGCTCTGTCCCTTCTGCATTCAAACATGCCCTTTGTTTCCCCCATTCTTAAAAAACCTACACTTGATCCTAACACTCTCGCCAACTATCGACCCATCTCTCTCCTTCCAAACTCCTTGAGCGTATTGTTTACAACTGCCTTACCACCTTTCTTTCCTCCCACTCCCTCCTTGACCCTTTTCAGTCTGGCTTCCGTTCTCTCCACTCCACAGAAACTGCCCTCACTAAAGTCAGCAATGATCTCCTTGCTGCCAAATCCAAAGGCCACTACTCTCTGCTCATTCTCCTTGACCTTTCTGCTGCTTTTGACACTGTGGACCACCCTCTCCTGCTGCAAATCCTTCACTCCCTTGGTCTATGTGACACTTCCCTCTCCTGGCTATCCTCCTACCTCTCTGATCGATTCTTCTCTGTCTCCTCTCATGGTGGTCCAAGGTTCTGTTCTTGGACCACTCCTTTTCTTCCTCTATACGTCCTCTCTAGGTGAACTCATCAGCTCTTTTGATCTCCATTAGCATCTCTATGCTGATGACACTCAGATCCACCTTACCTCCCCTGACATCTCTCCCTCTCTCCTCACTCGTATCTCCAACTGTCTTTCTGCTATATCTTCCTGGATATCCCAGCAATTTCTTAAACTTAATATGTCTAAGACTGAGATGATCATCTTCCCACCCTCCCACATAACCTCACTTCCCACTATTTCTTTATCAATTGATGGCACAACTATCTCCTCTAGCCCCAAAGTGCGCTGTCTTGGAGTTATCCTGGACTCCTCCCTCTCCTTCAAACCACATATCCAGAACATCTCACAGTCCTGTCGTTTCCATCTTAAAAATATTTCCAGGATCAGACCCTTTCTCACCCAGGATGCTACTAAGACCCTAATACACTCACTTGTCATCTCCAGATTGGATTACTGTAACCTTCTCCTACCTGGCCTCCCCAACTCCCATCTCTCTCCTCTCCAGTCTGTCCTCAATTCTGCTGCTCGACTAATCTTTCTCTCCAAACGCTCTACATCTGCCTCCCCTCTCTTACAAGCCCTCCACTGGCTCCCCTTCCCCTTTAGAACCCAATTCAAGGTTCTCATACTCGCTTACAAAGCCCTCACACACTCCTCTCCCATTTAGGTGTTATGGCCACCAATGTATCAATGTATATTATCCATGTTCTTGTCCTTCATTGTATTATATTTTAACTTGTCACTCCTACAATGTCATTTATTTGCATTGAGTGTATGTGTGAAAAATGTTATAGAGGTCGGACAAGCAGATATTTTAAAAATCAGGATAGGGGAGCATTTGCGTAATGTACGTAAAGGGATTAATACCCATGCCCTATCCTCTCATTTTAAACACACACACAATTGTGATACAAGTCCAAATAAAAAAATGTATGCCTTAAAAAGATAAATGCTGATATTAGAGGGAGTGATATTGCCAGTGGCGGGCTGGGCCGGGGGGCAGAGTGCCATGTGCCCCCCGGGCCGCAGCGTCATGCGGGCCGCAGGCAGTCTGTGTCACTGTGACACAGACTGCACCGCGTGTGTAGCGCTGACCGGACGGAGTTCGGTCAGCGCTACACAGCACAAACACACAGCCGCCGGAGCTGGCAGCTGTGTGTTTGCTTTAGCAGCTGATGAGAGTCAGACAGACTCTCATCAGCTGCTGCTCCCACTGCCAGAGCCGGACATCTTCCGGCTCCCGCAGTGGGTAATGGGAGTGACGCGTCACTCCCATTACGCGTCACTCCCATAATGCAAAGCGGCGGACAGAGGAGCTGATCTCTGCGGCGGGACCAGGAGCAGGAGCGGGTGCCAGGTAAGTGTTTTTTTTTTTAATATTATGTGTGTCTACTGCAGGGGGTCTGGCACTATAAGGAGGAGACCACTACTGGGGGCACTACAAAGGGGGGACTACTGGGGGTGCTACAAGGGGGGGACTACTACTACTGGGGGCACTACAAGGGGGGACTACTACTACTGGGGGCACTACAAGGGGGGGACTACTACTACTGGGGGCACTACAAGGGGGGGACTACTACTACTGGGGGCACTACAAGGGGGGGACTACTACTGGGGGCACCACAAGGGGGGGGACTACTACTGGGGGCACTACAAGGGGGGTACTACTACTGGGAGGGATTACTACCTGGGGCACTACAAAGGGACTACTACTAGGGGCATTGCATAGGGGGGAGGGGACTACAACTAGCGGCACTACATAGGGGGGAGGGGACTACCACTGGGGGCACTGCATCGAGTGACCACTGCTGGGGGCTCTATATAAAGGGCAATAGTGGGGGTACTGCATAGGGGGAAGACTACAACTGGGGCCACTATTTAAGGGGCACTGCATAAGGGTTACCACTACTGGGGGCACTATATAAGGGGCTTACTACTGGGGGCACAAGGGACTGAATAGGGGGGATCACTACTGGGGGCACTACTTGAGGCCTGCATAAGGGTGTCCTCTCCTGAGGGGGGGGCGCCGTAGCATGCACGTTCTTTCGGGCACCCTGGCTACATGCTACTCCTCTGCCAGGGCGGCCTGCATGCATTTGCCCCCCAGGCTAAAAGTTGCCAGCCAGCCCCTGGATATTGCCTTAATACCTATTGGCCTAGACAAAGATTTTGAAGTCAAATGGTTTTATAAACTTTTTACTCTCTTATATATTAAAGTTTTATCTTCCGTTTTTTTTCTGTTTTTTTGAGTTTTTGTGGGATTTTAACTATGTAATGTATTAAATCTTTGTTTTATTTTTTGGGCACCGCATTGGAAGCTTATGACAACGATTCTAAAGATGGCCACTACTATGCAGCAGACACTAACTGCCTGAATGAACAGAAAGAGCTGGTCCTTCTACCCTCCGATAACTAAGATCGCCAGACCGGAAACACATCACCGGAGGTGATGCTACTGATACAGAAGAGAGGCATGGACCGCAACTTACGGTTGTAGCGGAAGTGAGTCGGAGGTCTGAGAAAGAAATAAGGAAATTAATTACCCGGCTGTAACTGTGGAAGGGAATGGAATATTGGGAATGGACCATCCCTGTTTGGAACATAGGATTTAGCTTGGATAGCTGATCTATGTCTGGAATTAGGCATTACATGTGTCCATTTTTTCTCCATGCACTATTTTGATTAATGGAATTTGTTTTAATGCTTTATATATATGGAATAAACAAAGTTACACTATTTGGAGTACCGTTATACCGCCGTTATTAGTTTTTATCTTCTGCTGACATCGATTGTGAAGTGACCTCAACATTTATTTTCATCCTGCAGGTAAATCCATACCAGGCATTGCTGCAATTCTATTTGATGTTTGCAATAACCTATTGATTATTCGGTAAATCCATACCAGACATTGCTGCAACTCTATTTGATGTTTGCAATAACCTATTGGTAATCCATACCAGGCATTGCTGCAACTCTATTTGATGTTTGCAATAACCTATTGACTATTCGGTAAATCCATACCAGGCATTGCTGCCAAATATCTCAATCATGTTTTTTTTTTCTTCTCTGTTTTGTTTCTTCAGTTGGTAGATGTATAGATCCAGTTGTTAGCTTTGTGGTATTTCCTGATTGTTTGTTTAATTTAATTTAGTGCTAGCCATCCAGGTGGGAGGGGTTTGGGGGTTGTTTGTAATGATTGGATTCACATGCTAGGTCTCATTACTTAAGTGCCTCTATAAGCTGTTGAGCCTGGCTGTTGTGCTAATATAGAAGTGCTAAATTAAAAGTGCAATTTAAACATAATTTTGCTGTTATACCGCCGTTAAACCAGAGTCAAACAGAAGGATAACACGCCACCTCCACCAGAAAACTTAACAACATTTGGACAAAGTAACATCATGAAATGAGAGTTCAAAACCTACTTATTCAAAACAAGCACAGGATATCAGCATTACCAGGACATTATTCACTGGATTCTGCTTGCTCATTGTAAGAACTTAACACTATACTTGCTAAACTTTGTCCTAGTTCTCTGATTACACAAGACCTCAAAGTTCACTGTTTTCTGTAGCAATTTCAGTTTTCATCTTAGAAATAATGTCTTGTTACCTAAGTCCTATGCCCTGCCACATGTAATCTAGCTTCTAACACACTCTACTTTAACATTCATTTTCTCCACCTATTAAATCTCCACTTTTACTCCCCTCAATAATAAACTATTGTTATTGCACAGACACCTTTTATCCACTGTATTCTCACTTGCTTTTCTGCAAATCTCCTGCACTATCACTCACATTCATACTTTATTCCTGCTTCCAGTTTTCCTCCCCCTAACCACCTCTGCCACACCATGACCATGTTTTCTTCCACTTCCACCCTCATTCAGTGTCTACCTAATCCTCTGCTCTGCCCCTTCTTCCACCTTTATCCTTTACCCCTTACCTCCTTCACCTTCTTCTTCCCTCTCCCCTCCTTTGTCTGCCTTCCTCCCTCCCCTCTCCCACTACTACACTTGTATTCTTTTCTACCCCACCATGGTCCTACTATCCCACTGCTTATTCCTCCTCTAACCCTCCTCTCCATGCCACCTCATCCCACCTCCATCTACATCTCGTTAAACTCCCTCCCTACTCACCGCCTAAAGGTTCCCTCCCCAGCATTGGTGCTTGCACAATCTCTCCACTCTATTCACCTTGGTCCCCAAAATGAATCTTGCATACTCGTTACAGTAATCCTGAAAATCTCATTCACATCTCTCCCACAAACACTGTCCCTTTATGCTGTGCCCTCTGGAATGCCAGATCGGTCTGTAATAAACTGGTTCCCACCCATGACCTTTTCATCTCTAACAACTTGCATCTCCTAGCCATTACTGAAACCTGGATTTCACATTCTGACACCACTTCTGCTGCAGCTCTCTCCTCTGGGGGCCTCACCTTCTCTCACACCCCTCGGCCTGGGAGTCGCCATGGGGGTGGTGTTAGCGTCCTTCTATCCCCTGGTTACACCTACCAACTTACACCCCTGAACCATCCCTTACATTCTCTACATTTGAGGTTCATGCTATACGTCTCTACCAGCCAGTACACCTGCGAGTAGCTGCCATTTACTGTCCCTCTGGCCCTCTCTCCAAATTCCTTGACAACTTTGCTTCCTTGCTTCCTCACTTTCTCTCCTCAGACCTTCCCTCCATTATCCTAGGTGACTTCAATATTCCAATTGATATCCCCACTGAATCCTCTGCTTCCAAACTCCTTACCCTCACATCCTCATTAGGTCTCTCCCAATGGACCTCCTCATCCTCCCATGTAAGTGGGCATTTACTTGATCTGGTCTTCACTCACTGTTGTGATATTTCTGATTATTCCAATTCCCCATTCCCCCACTCTGACTATCAACTTCTCTCTTTTAACTTATCCCTCTCTCCTTCCCCTCCTCTACCTCCTAAGGCCACTATCACTAGGCATAACATTGAGGCTATCGATACAGTCTCTTTTTCTTCTCTACTTGACTCGCTTCTCTCTCCTTTGCCTCTCTCTTCTGCCCTGAACAAGCTGCTTCCCTATACAATGCCTCCCTTACTTCTGCTCTTGACTCTGTTGCTCTGGCAATCACTACTCACCCTCGCAGATCCACACTTCAACCCTGGCATTCCAAATGCACCAGATATCTGCAAAAGTGTGCACAAACCGCTGAGCGACAGGGCAGAAGGTCACGCTCTGAGGCAGATTTTTTCCATTTCAAATTTATGCTCTCATCCTACAGTGTTGCCCTTTCCCTCTGTAAACAGTCATATTTGAAGCAGCTCATCTCCTCCCAGTCCTCAAATCCCCAGTGTCTCTTCACTACCCTGAACTCCCTCCTCTGCCCACCCCCTCCTCGCCTTCCCTCCTTGCTCTCTGCCCTTGACTTTGCTTCCTACTTCACATCTAAAATTGACTCCATACATCAGGATATCATATCCCACCAGTCCCCCAGCACTACACCTCCTCCTTTCCTGGATCATCCCTCCCCTTCCACTTTACCTACACTGACATCCTTCTCCCCTGTATCTGGAGAGGAAGTCATGGACCTTATCCAGTCCTCCCGCCCTTCCACCTCCCCCCTTGACCCTATCCCTTCACATATCCTCCGCTACCTCTCTCCCTGCGCCTGTTCCCATCTTGCCCACCTCCTCAATCTCTCCCTCTCATCTGGCTCTGTCCCTTCTGCATTCAAACATGCCCTTGTCTCCCCCATTCTTAAAAAACCTACACTTGATCCTAACACTCTCGCCAACTATCGACCCATCTCTCTCCTTCCTTTTGCATCCAAACTCCTTGAGCGTATTGTTTACAACTGCCTTACCACCTTTCTTTCCTCCCACTCCCTCCTTGACCCTTTTCAGTCTGGCTTCCGTTCTCTCCACTCCACAGAAACTGCCCTCACTAAAGTCAGCAATGATCTCCTTGCTGCCAAATCCAAAGGCCACTACTCTCTGCTCATTCTCCTTGACCTTTCTGCTGCTTTTGACACTGTGGACCACCCTCTCCTGCTGCAAATCCTTCACTCCCTTGGTCTATGTGACACTTCCCTCTCCTGGCTATCCTCCTACCTCTCTGATCGATTCTTCTCTGTCTCCTCTCATGGTGGTCCAAGGTTCTGTTCTTGGACCACTCTTTTTCTTCCTCTATACGTCCTCTCTAGGTGAACTCATCAGCTCTTTTGATCTCCATTAGCATCTCTATGCTGATGACACTCAGATCCACCTTACCTCCCCTGACATCTCTCCCTCTCTCCTCACTCATATCTCCAACTGTCTTTCTGCTATATCCTCCTGGATATCCCAGCGATTTCTTAAACTTAATATGTCTAAGACTGAGATGATCATCTTCCCACCCTCCCACATAACCTCACTTCCCACTATTTCTTTATCAATTGATGGCACAACTATCTCCTCTAGCCCCAAAGTGCGCTGTCTTGGAGTTATCCTGGACTCCTCCCTCTCCTTCAAACCACATATCCAGAACCTCTCACAGTCCTGTCGTTTCCATCTTAAAAATATTTCCAGGATCAGACCCTTTCTCACCCAGGATGCTACTAAGAAACTAATACACTCACTTGTCATCTCCAGATTGGATTACTGTAACCTTCTCCAATCTGGCCTCCCCAACTCCCATCTCTCTCCTCTCCAGTCTGTCCTCAATTCTGCTGCTCAACTAATCTTTCTCTCCAAACACTCTACATCTGCCTCCCCTCTCTTACAAGCCCTCCACTGGCTCCCCTTCCCCTTTAGAACCCAATTCAAGGTTCTCATACTCGCTTACAAAGCCCTCACACACTCCTCTCCCATTTACATATCTGACCTCATCTCCCTTCACTCTCCTGTCCGCCCTCTTCGTTCAACAAATACATGCCGCCTCTCATGCCAACTGATTACTTCCTCCCACTTCCGCCTCCAAGACTTTACCCGTGCTGCTCCCCACCTTTTTCACCTCTCTCCCTCTCCCTATCAGACTCTCCACCTCTCTACAATCCTTCAAACGGGCTCTCAAGACACACTACTTCATCAATGCTTTCCAGGTCTCATCCTAACTTGCTACTACATGCTCCCTCCTCCTTGTCCTCCCCATCTGTATCATGCCTGTCTGTCTGCCCCTCCCCTTGAGAATATAGGCTCTTGCGAGCAGGGTCCTCTACCCTCTTGTGCTTCTCCTTACTTTATGTTTATCTACTTCTTACCACTAGGACACCTAACACTTGGTGCTTATGCTCTGTTGCTTAATTAGGTGTTATGGCCACCAATGTATCAATGTATATTATCCATGTTCTTGTCCTTCATTGTATTATATTGTAACTTGTCACTCCTACAATGTCATTTATTTGCATTGAGTGTATGTGTGAAAAATGTTATAGAGGTCGGACAAGCAGATATTTTAAAAATCAGGATAGGGGAGCGTCATGCGGGCCGCGGGCAGTCTGTGTCACTGTGACACAGACTGCACCGCGTGTGTAGCGCTGACCGGACGGAGTTCGGTCAGCGCTACACAGCACAAACACACAGCCGCCGGAGCTGGCAGCTGTGTGTTTGCTTTAGCAGCTGATGAGAGTCAGACAGACTCTCATCGGCTGCTGCTTCCACTGCCAGAGCCTGACATCTTCCGGCTCCCGCAGTGGGTAATGGGAGTGATGCGTCACTCCCATTACGCGTCACTCCCATAATGCAAAGCGGCGGACAGAGGAGCTGATCTCTGCGGCGGGACCAGGAGCAGGAGCGGGTGCCAGGTAAGTGTTTTTTTTTTTTATATTATGTGTGTCTACTGCGGGGGGGTCTGGCACTATAAGGAGGAGACCACTACTGGGGGCACTGCATCGAGGGACCACTGCTGGGGGCTCTATATAAAGGGTGTCAAAGCTTAATAATTGAGTGAGACAAGTTCAGTTTAAAATTTAATCGCAGCAACGCCATTTTGGAAATGAGATCACAAGACACCATTTTGTGTGGTCAGCATTAATTCAAGTTATAACCCATTAACTAAGAACAGATGGCAATGTTTTTGTTAACACCAAGGGCAACGGGAAAAACCAGCTTTCTAAGTAGATAAGGAGAGACAATGGGTATTTTTACATACAAATTGGGAATCCCGGGATGCAGATAAAGTATAGTTGTGGCAATTGTAATATAATATCTACACAATTGGATTTGCCTGAATACTAGACAAGATGTCTCCTAATCCCATAGTTTGAGGTGATAATTATACATTTGCACTTCACACAAGTGTCTGTGAGAACAAAAGAGGTTTTGTTTTCCTTTGAACACAGCAGGTGGGGGCCTGCTGACAGAGGGCATGTGGAATTACAACCCTCAGCTATCCACACTGCTGGATGTTCACTTCGTGTATGAGAGATTATGCACTTAAATCTCACCCATTAATAACTAGTGTCCTTATATCAAACCCCGAATACCCACACACTACATATTCGCACATAAGGTTCCATAAGCATCAAAATGTATGATTCAAGTTAGTTTAAATGCTAAGAAATAGAGGTTTTTGATATCTAAGGTATTATATATGATAAGCAAGGTATGTTTGATCTCGTTCTGATGCCTACGCTTTTTACAGAATCCCGGTGTTATCGGTGGAGAGATCGCATCATGCAAACTCAAGTTATGGATCGCAGAACTTATAAGCAACAAAATGTTTTAGTTGATGGAATGTTACAGGAGGCGTTACCAGAAAGACCCCGGCTGTTAGAGGCAGGAAAAGTCTATTTGAAACAACCTGTTAAATGTGTCGTTACATATGCTCCTCCTCTGGGAACCAATGAGATCAGCAGGAAGTTTCCCCTTTGTCCTGTTTCAGTCTGGGGGGGAATAAATACATGTGTCCAAACACTGGTTTGGGAGTTCATGCTGAATTTTGGGTGAGCTGAGGATATCTAGTGAGAAGTCTATCTCTGGATCCAGAGGCGCAGCGTATGTATAACCGTACTTGGTCTGTATTATTTCCTTTTACGCCTAAATTATGTATGTATAGATTGCGTGTAACTGACTGTACTTTTACCTGAATAATACTTGTACGTTGGAACCACAAGATTCCACTCCTGTCTTTATTTGCGGTCATACTGCGTACGCAATTAGCGTTGTCTTAGAGGTTTTTAGGAAGGGTTTTGTCTTAGAGGTTTTTAGGCAGGGTTTTGTCTTAGAGGTTCTAGGCAGGTGAATCTTAGAGGTTTATAGGAAGGAATATATTAAAAGGTTTATTTACGATTTAACAGGGGCAATAGTGGGGGTACTGCATAGGGGGAAGACTACAACTGGGGCCACTATTTAAGGGGCACTGCATAAGGGTTACCACTACCACTACTGGGGGCACTATATAAGGGGCTTACTACTGGGGCACAAGGGACTGCATAGGGGGGATCACTACTGGGGGCACATCTTGAGGCCTGCATAAGGGTGTCCTCTCCTGAGGGGGGGGGGGCGCTGCAGCACGCACATTCTTTCGGGCACCCTGGCTACATGCTACTCCTCTGCCAGGGCCGCCTGCATGCATTTGCCCCCCAGGCTAAAAGTTGCCAGCCAGCCCCTGGATATTGCCTTAATACCTATTGGCCTAGATAAAGATTTTGAAGTCAAATGGTTTTATAAACTTTTTACTCTCTTATATATTAAAGTTTTATCTTCCGTTTTTTTTCAGTTTTTTTGAGTTTTTGTGGGATTTTAACTATGTAATGTATTAAATCTTTGTTTTATTTTTTTGGGCACCGCATTGGAAGCTTATGACAACGATTTTAAAGATGGCCACTACTATGCAGCAGACACTAACTGCCTGAATGAACAGAAAGAGCTGGTCCTTCTACCCTCCGATAACTAAGATCGCCAGACCGGAAACACATCTCCGGAGGTGATGCTACTGATACAGAAGAGAGGCATGGACCGCAACTTATGGTTGTAGCGGAAGTGAGTCGGAGGTCTGAGAAAGAAATTAAGAAATTAATTACCCGGCTGTAACTGTGGAAGGGAATGGAATATTGGGAATGGACCATCCCTGCTTGGAACATAGGATTTAGCTTGGATAGCTGATCTATGTCTGGAATTAGGCATTACATGTGTCCATTTTTTCTCCATGCACTATTTTGATTAATGGAATTTGTTTTAATGCTTTATATATATGGAATAAACAAAGTTACCCTATTTGGAGTTGTTTCCATTTTACATGGTGCCTAACCCCAGGGGCGTATCTACCCATTGGCCAGGATGGCACTCGCCAGGGGCGCCGACCAAAGGGGTGGCGCAGCCCGGCAGTGCCACCAGTAGCCAAGGGGTGGACAAGTCCCCCGGCCCCACAAGTGTAGGGCAGACCGCAGTGAGAGCGGTCTGCCCTACACAGTTTACAAACACACATCCGCCAGCGGCGGCTGTGTGTTTGTAATAGCAGCCAGCTAATGGGAGTCAGACAGACTCTGCGTCGTCACTAATGAGCTCCATGTGCCGGCTCCCCCCGCAGCATGTGATGGGAGAGACGTCATACATCATGACGTCTCTCCCATCCAGCAGGAGAGCGGCCGGGACTCAGAGCGGACAACGGCGGTCGCGTCAGGAGCGGGGATCAGGTAAGTAGAATTTTTTTTTTGTTCTTTGTGTGTGGAAGCCTGGCACTACAGGGGGAGGGGAGCAGTCACTGAAATAGGGGGTGGCCGCTACTGGGGCACTTAATGGGGGGGGGCCCGCTACTGGGGGGCACTGTATAGGAGTGGCTACTACTGGGGGCAATTTATGGGAGTGGCCACTACTGGGAGCACTGTATAGGGGTGGCCACTACTGTGGGCAATTTAGGGGGCGGGTGGCCACTACTGGGGCACTGTATAGGGGTGGCCAATACTGGGGGCAATTTAGGGGGGTGGCCACTACTGGGGGCACTGTATAGGGGGAACTACTACTGGGGTCTACTACTGGGGGGCACTGTATGGGGGGACTACTACTGGGGGCACTGTATAGGGGGGCTACTACTGGGGGCACTGTATAGGGGGGGGCTACTACTGGGGGAAATGCAGCATAGGGGGGATTACTATTGGGGGCACTGCATAGGTGGGAGGGGGCAGTCCATTACATTGCCAGGGGTGCTTTGATCACTAGATACACCCCTGCCTAACCCTAACCTCCCCTTCCCCAAAGCCTAACCCTAACCCCCCCTGACACCGGAAATTTTGATGGCCGGCATCTGTTCCACTGGCATACTGACTACATCCCAGTACACATTAAAAACATAAGGCTGGAAAGCTACACACGTCTGCACTGACTGCTAGGTGAAGTCTCACTGTAAGAGATTAGGGGCCGTGACTCATGCACTGGTGTGTTCATTAGTAACACTTGTGCAGATTGTTTAACCACATGCTGGGATTGAGGAATCACCATCAACGTGCGTACAATCCTGTGGAACATCTAGGAGCCAATCTACTAAAGAGAGAGGCACAAGTCCTAAACAATCGCTAATAATGCACAACATATTTCACTGACTGTGAAAGTGAGTGCCATCATGGTTGTGAGTTCATAAAGCTTGGATCTTGTTAGAGGCTTTGCCAAAGCATCTGCATTTATTTTGTGAATCTCATAGATACAAAAACATGACATTTTGGATGTGGTATATTAGGTTGACTATGAGAATATAGACACTCTTAATGTAGATAATATAATATCAACAAGAACTGAATGACGACAATCAATATGTAGACAGCCAAAATTCCTACAGGGATATTATGCTGCTATGGACATAAAGTAGACTGTTAATATTTAGAAATGTACAAAATGTTGACACAGCTAAATGTCGATAGTAACATGTAGAGAAGTACAAAATATGAACATTCAAACCTACAGTATACATGGTCAGAATGTCTACATGGTCAAAATATCAACATATATGCAGGTACCAGTTTATATTATGACTATCGCAATTTTGACCATGTCGACATTTTGAATACATGGTTAAAATGTTGACATGTACATTACGGTCAGTTACCTAGATTTTAAATGTCAACATTTTGACATTATCAAAATGTTGATATATAAAACACTAGTAAAGGGACCCGGCATATGCTAGTCACCTTAATCTGCCCCCCATTCCACAGCTAGGGTTGCAGCTAGGTTACACCAAGTACTTTGGTTATTTATATGACTGGGACAGTAGGTAGTGGGATAGTAGGGACATGCAAAACCACCACATTTAGATTGAATGGCCAAAACGTACCTCACTTGTTCCTAACAAGAACAATGTTGTAACCAGATCAGTTGACCCTGATGAGTGCACCTTCCTCCTTTGCACATTATACTTGGACTTGGTAAAGTCATGAATAAAATGCAAACTGGATTCACATAACTGAGAAACAAAGGGGCTGATTCAGAGATGGACGCTAAAGGCACAGCCACTTTGTCTCGGTATGCAGCAACTGTGCAAAATTATGCAAATGCAGCAGGAGGCATCTTTAGTAAAAAAAAAAAAAAACCCCATTGCCGTCTTCTCTGATCTGTTGCTTTGTCCGAAGACGCAGCATTAGATCAACTGTGCAACCATCGGACATCTGAGTGACCCTCAGGTTACACAGGATGTCCAGTTAAAACATGATGCCGGGGCCAGGGAAGCTGCGTCCAAGGATGCAATCACTGGCTTCAGCACACTCAGAAAATGGGGCTGACATGCCCCCGTTTTCTGGAACGATGTCCGCCAGCAGCATGTCATTCATACTGCAGCTTTTACGTTATTATTGCATTTACGTACATTTCAGAATTCCCTGGATCAGTGATGCCAAGTTTAAAATAAGGTATTTTTGCAGATCAGAATATCCTTAAGAGATGAGCAATTTGAGGGAGAGTTAAGTATAGCTGAGAAAGCTGCATGGCAGAGTTACAACAGTGAGCCCGATTCAGCAAAGATCGGATGGAATTACGATCCGATTCAGCAAAGATGGAATTGCGATCCTTGCAATAATGCAAATGCAGCAAGAGGTGTATGACACCCCCTGCTGCATTTGCGAACCAAGTACTGCTGTGGTTGATGGACGCAATAGTGGATAGCGCCGGGTGGCCAGACAGCTGAGTAAGCCTTACTCAGGCTGGCCGGCTTGCGAGCGCAGCAGACTGAGTACGTCCATGAAATCTCTGGGCTGGCCACTCCTGGAAACAGGATGGACACGCCCCGTTTCTGGGAACGTCAGCCGACCCCTCCCCCGCAGCTCCCCTAATATGCCTCTGTCTTTCAAACAGGCAGAGACATTCAAGGGTTTGTGTGCGTCTTAGCAGGACCCATTCTGCACACTCCGATGCGTTCACTGCTGAATCAGGCCCAGTGTCTGCACAAACATTTTGGGGAATCACAAGACCGGAGGCTATTCTGAAATAGTTCATACAGTGTATGTCTTACAAAGTAATGGGGTGCAATATATCATTAAATGTTAATTTCTTGGACTCGCACTGACTTTTTCCTGGAAAACCAGGATGTGGTGAGCAATGAACATGGTGAGTGTTTTCCTCAGGACATTTTTGACATGGAAAATCGCTACCCAGCCAAGTGGAGCCCCAATTTGGTGACTGACTAAGAAAATAAAACAAAGCTTTCTAAATTACAAGTTTGTTTTTTTGATCAGATTTTAATATGTAAATATACAATAAGAGGTTATAAAACAGAGATGGCATGTCACTTAAAAACTTTACCTGAAATGTACAAGCCTATTTGAATTCAGAACAAAAAAATACTATAAGAACTATGGCCCTCATTCAGAGCCGGACGCAAGTGGGCATTCACATGTTCGGCGTACGTGCCGAAAAATGTAAATTCAAGCGCTCGCTCGTAATTTCGTACGCAGCTAATCTTCCGCCCCATAGTCTCCCAACCCCTCCTCTAGCTAACGAGCGAGCCAAATTGCGACCGTACATCTCCAATTTTGCATGCAGGGAACGCTCGCACAAGTCCAAACCGGAAGTGGGCCTTTCAGATTTCGATTACCTGCTCGTTCTTTCTGCATACCTACTTCAATCGTATCATGCCAATCAATATATCAATTAGCTTAATTGCTCTTCACATGTTTGCAATTAGTTTTTTTTTCATTTTCAATAAACTTTACTCTTGTCCGTGTTTGTTTTTTCACGCAGAATACGTACGGTTTAAACAATGGTTTCCTTTATCCAAAATACATGTTTTTGTCAATTTTCCTATTGTTTTCCGTGTTTTGTCTGACGCATATTTTACTTGTTTCATTTTTTTATTTAAATTAGCTAACGCATGTCACTGCATTAAGCCAATCATAACTCACATTAGATTTTTTAGCCTGTCGAACACATGACTCATACACTAACCAATAGAATGGTTCCTGTTAATTTTCCAAATACATTAGCCAATCAAAATTATTATCTGGTCTTTATTAAAACTGTTTTTAAAAAAATCCACCATTGCCATCATGAGAGCCTCTGCGTTCACCAGGCGGGAGCTTCTTGTACTTACGGAGGTTATGGACCGGCGGATAACCAGCCAGCCTCCCCCCATCAGCAATAGAGAGAAGTGTTCTGCCTATGCGGAGGTTCGCCGCCGCCTGCACTCCTTCGGCTCACGACGACAGATCGGCCAGCTGGAGCACAGGTGGTCGGATCTGCAACGGTGCACGCCACGCTTGCTGGCATGTTTTAGACAGCGTATAGCTGAAAGTAAGTCTATTTTTTTTTGCTTTCCTTTTTTTTTTTGCAGCCCTATCTGCGTGTGCATGTTTTCATTCTTGGCCTGTTTGTTTATTTACTACATATCTGCGTGTGCATGTTTTCATTCTTGCCCTGTTTGTTTTTTTAGTCCATATCTGCGTGTGCATGTTTTCATTCTTGCCCTGTTTGTTTTTTTAGTCCATATCTGCGTGTGCATGTTTTCATTCTTGGCCTGTTTGTTTATTTATACATATCTGCGTGTGCATGTTTTCATTCTTGCCCTGTTTGTTTTTTTAGTCCATATCTGCGTGTGCATGTTTTCATTCTTGGCCTGTTTGTTTATTTATACATATCTGCATGTGCATGTTTTCATCCTTGCCCTGTTTGTTTTTTTAGTCCATATCTGCGTGTGCATGTTTTCCGTTTTTTGTTTTTTTTTGAATAATATTTTTGGATGTTTTCAAGGTAAAAAATTAAAGAAAACTTAAATTGTTATCCATCATTTAGGGGCAGAGCGCAGACTACACCATCATCGGCAGCAACGACTTTGGCCTCGTCCCCTATCCCCAACTCCCAGCCAATCCTCCTCTCCCCAACCTACCCCTAATTCACCCTCCAACCCAGCCTGGCCAGACCCGGACGCCCCTCCCTCTAGGATACTTCCCATCCCTCAAAATTCCCCCTCCCCTCAACCCCCCTCTCTCTTTTCATCACGCTCCCCTCCAACCACCCCTCTCTTTTACACCCCCTCACCACCTTCAGAAGTAACCCCTCCTACAACAGACCTGCATTGGCCTACCTCCGAGGAGGACGATGGTGGGGCTACAGGTCCAGGCGTCATTGTCAACGGTATGTTTCCCTTTTAACCTTTTTTTTTTTATGGTTTTTTGGTGGATGTTATCCTTTTCCTGTGCATTTTTCAAATTTTAGTTATTTATAATGTTTGTTATATATATATCTTGGTTTAAAAATGTCTATGATGTTTTCCCCTTACACATATCACACATGTCCAAACACTCATACTTGTATCTCTTGTTTACGGTACCAACAAATGTAGTTTTTGTGCGTACTTCTCCATTTTTACATTTTTGAGTAATTTTTGGGAATTTACTTGGGCCAAGAATTTAGGATTTGAATTGTAATGTTTGTCAAAATTGTCACTTTTTGTAAAGTTGAATTTCCTTTTGAAGTTGTTTGTCAAACAAAATTAAGGTTTCATTTTATTAAGCACCTCAAATTTTTAACCCACAGAGGACCAGAGGCGGCTGACCGAGGCAGCAGCTTGTGTGCAGAGGCTGAGGGGCCATGTTATAGGCATGCTGGTAGTCCTCGATCACATGGCGGGGATCCTGCGCCACTAATTTTTTGCTTTGCCCAAAACTTGGACATGTTTGAAAAAAATAAAAAACAAGTTTGGTTTAAAGTCTCATTCCTTCTCTGTAAATATTATATTGTTTAACCTTACATAAGTCGACTATTGCAGCAAGTTTTTTAAAGTAATGTAACTTAGATTGTAGAAAGCTGAATTATGTAAGCTGGCACATTCAACACCTAACAATACCAATAGGTTTGTAGAATTAGCAGCATTTGTTTTTTTTTTTATTTTGGGGGGTAAGGTAAATATTAAATGTAACCTGCTTAGGCCGAGATTAGAAAACATACTGATTCACCATAATACCTTGGGGTGTTTGTTTTGAGCCACTAAGCATGGTAAAATACTGGAGAATTTTAATCATTACAGGATTAGCCCTTAAGAAAGTTTTCCTTTTTTGAACCAGGTTACACTTGCATGTAATTTAGAAAGGAAATGTTTTTTTAAACGTAACAAAAAATATTTTAATCACAAATAAGAAACACAAAGTGATTTTTGACAATCAATACACACAGTGAAAACACTCTCAAAAAATCAGTCTACAACCAAAAAAAACATAAAAAAAACAATCAAGAACTGTTTGACGAAGTAGCATGCCAACATGATTGCACAAATGAGTTGACGACAAATTTGGTCCAGAAGTTAAATCCAATGTGTCCACATGAAGTCAATTATTAAGAACAGGTAGTAGTAATCGTTTTTCCGAAAAATATTATGGAATAAAACACAAAAAGATAAAAAAAATGTAAAATTTTTAATTACATTATTACATGTCTACATTGTGTCATCTAACTTCATTTGGGACAATAATTACCTAAAAAATCTGGCCACCACATCATCGCGTATGGCCCCCCCCACATACTGACCTCCGACCAACCTCGGGGGGGCCATCCTCAAGCAAGGCATCCTCTGGCAGCATTGGGACACCACTCCTTATGGCGATGTTGTGAAATATCCCACACAGGACCACAATTTTCGAAACCATATCCGGCAAATACATGAGCTCGCCACCAGAGCGGTGGAGGCATCTGAATCGACCTTTTAAAAGGCCGATACAGCGCTCCACCACTTGCCTGGTGGCTGTAAGTGCAGAATTATACTCACTTTGTGGGCCTGGTGTGGGAGTCAAATAAGGAGTGAGCAGCCAGGGCGTGCAAGGGTAGCCACTGTTTCCTGTGAAAAAGAAGTTACAAAATCAGGATCACTGTGTATCAAGCTTTGCATTGGTATCTAAAAAAGGTCTCCACTTACCCAGAAGCCACGCATCACCAGCTTGTAGGTTGTTTAATTTATGCCAAATCCCTGATTGCCGGATGACGAATGAGTCATGTGCACTCCCGGGTAATTTTGCATTCAGGAACAGGATCTGGAGGGAGGCATCACATACCACCATTACATTCAGTTAGTGATAGTGTTTTCAGTTCCGAAAAATGGCCTCCAGCCGTGCTGGAGGCTGAAGTGGTATGTGAGTACCATCCACAACCCCTATGATGTGTGGGAAGCCAGCTATTTGGTAAAAATTGGCCTTCGCCACACTAAGGGAAGCCATATCCAAAGGCATTTTAATAAAATGATGGAGGTGCTAGAAAAGGGCCTCCAACACTGCCCTCAGGATCCTTGAAAAGGTGGATTGGGAGATTCCCGCAACTATTCCCACCGTGGTTTGAAAGGATCCTGAGGCACAGAAATGTAACACCGCCATTAATTGCATAAGTGGTGGTATTGCTGTAGGACTGTCAATTTGCCGCTCAAGATCACTCTCTATTAATGAGAGAGTGTCTATGATGATTTGGGGCGGAAGACGGTAGCGCCTTAACACCTCATCATCGGGCATTCCAAAAAGGGTGACACATGTTCTATATATCTGGGGCCTTGCCTGGGACGAGATTGAGGTTGGTCGGCTTCCGGCAGCATGGCCAAAATAATACGACCAACATCAACCTGAAATGGTAAGTAATGTAGTTAAGGTATGTTGCCCAAAAAATTGCCAAAAAAATACTTATCTTTTCATTAAAAGATGCTTACATGCCAGGGTATTGTCATGATTTCAAAAACCTACATTTCAAAATAAAAAAAAAGTTTAGAATTTGGGGTGGTCATTTTGTAATCTTCTGATTTTCGAAAATGGGCCAAAATATAGGGGGGGAGCACACATTTTGAACAATAGAAAACCTACATTGAGAGGACTTCCACAATTTGCCCCAAAAAAAGCCCCCCAAAATTTGAATGCTAAATGGTTCGCATTTTGACAAGGGGAAAGAAGCCAACAAAAGTGCGCTAAATGGTTCGCATTTTGACAAGGGGGAAGAAGCCAACAAAAGTGCGCTAAATGGTTCGCATTTTTACAAGGGGAATGAAGCCTACAAAAGTACGCTAAATGGTTCGCATTTTGACAAGGGGGAAGAAGCCAACAAAAGTGCGCTAAATGGTTCGCATTTTTACAAGGGGGAAGAAGCCAACATAAGTGCGCTAAATGGTTCGCATTTTTACAAGGGGAATGAAGCCTACAAAAGTACGCTAAATGGTTCGCATTTTGACAAGGAGGAAGAAGCCAACAAAAGTGCGCTAAATGGTTCGCATTTTTAACATCCCCAAAAACCCCCCAAAAAACCTTACTGAGTCCAAAATATGCGAAGAACAATACATGAACATTTTAAAATCAAGTTAAAATCAAAACTTACCAATACACGATAAATAAGTCACAGAACAAAAACGTCGTTGGGGCCCAGCCAAAAAAAACCTACAACAAAAAAACACATATTATTTTTTGAACCAAAAAATCTATTTTGTAGATCCATAATTTACACAAGGATGACCGGAAAAAACTTACACAAAAAATAAACCACAAATAAAATAACCACACCAAAAAATGCGAACGGAAAGTTGGTAAAAAAAAACGCCTCGAACACACTCCAAAAATCCTCCTCCAAACACTACTCCCTCCAACAATACACTTCCGAACCACGCAACCTCCAACAAACAAAACCGCCACCTCGACTCGAGTCGCCAAAAGCCATAAATAGTGTTTCGTTTCCCGCTCAAATTAAGGACGGATCATAGGAACGCACAATCAATGATGCGGTCGAATAATAAGGGCACATGTATAAATACGTCACGGAAAAACACAAACGGTCTGGTGTAGTTCAAGTTTTAACCAGCAAAATGGCTACAGACCAGCCAAACAATGGCCAAGAGGCGGCCGGTAAGTATTTCTCTAATTTCTATTCAAGGATTATTTAGAACCAGAATAGAGTGAAAGATTGACATCTAAATTGCCAAACATTTTATGTAAATAGGTGTTGAGGATGACATGGAAGAGGCTGCTGGGCCCAGTATTCCGGCCAAAGCTGGCAAAAAGAAAAGGCAGCCACAATTCACAAGAAAGGAGATGGAGGTTTTGATTCAGAAGTGTGTGGACTTCCTGCCACAGGCAGACAGGAATATGGGTGTAAGCCAGAAGTGGAGAATGTGGGAGGAGATAGCCAGTGCTGTCAATAGGGTGGGTGATTTTGTCCGTCTAGCCCGGGATGTCAAACGCAGGTAAGTTAAACCAAATAAAATCAAAAAAAGTGGATACAGGGCCAAATAATGCAGGAATAATGCCAACTTTTTCACCCACAGATGGCAAGACTTCAAATATCGGCTGAAGCAAAAACTGGCTGACAGGGCTAGGCATGCAAGGGGGACAGGTGGGGGTCCCACCCCTGTGTCATTGGAGCTGACTGATTTGGAAGAGCTGGCACAGGGGTGTGTGCAGGCTGTGGAGGTGTTTGGCGTGTCCAACATGGATACGGACATGCCAGACTTTGCGGCTCCTCATGTTGTCCCAGGTAAATGTTGTGATGTAACCAACTCTGAAATGTTTTTGAGACAATATGTAGATTCTAATGTGACTCTTTTCTCTTTTTTCTCACAGAGACACAGGTGGATGAGTCTGCTCCAGAGGGGAGCCTTGGCCGCAGAATTTCTGCTGGCTCTGCAGGGGAGGAACCAGTACATCCGGCTGAGGACCCTGCAGAAGCCAGTCCAGGGCAATGCCCCTCGCAGGCAGTGTCCCTCCTCACAGAACTCAATTTTAAATCGGATTACCATACGGAGATTCTGCAGAGGATGGACGCCAGTCTGCTACGGGTGGCTGAGGCCCTGGAGCAAAATGCTGCGGCCAACGTGACCATTGGTCAGGCCTTGGCTGAAAATGCCAGGGCCAACATCAGAATAGCCAATGCCCTGGAGCAGCTCGTTCACCAGCACATGGTGGAGCCGACCTCCCTTCCTGCCGGAACTTCAGGATCCTCCACCTCTGGCCCAACAACAGCCATTCCTCCAAATGTGCCTAGCCCTGTGCCTAGTCCAGAGGCCACAACATCTGCCTCTGGACAGGCCAGCCAGAGGACATCCCGGACCCGGTCTGGCGCCCACCCTACCCCAGCCAAACGGGGAAAAAAACGAGGACAGCACTGGCTACTTTTCCCACACTCCTTCTGTGCTTGCCCCATATTCCTTTAGGGCCAAAACTTCCCTCTCCTTTCTTGTGAATTGTTTTTAATGTGTTTTTTTAAGTTTGCCAACACTGGTAATATTTTTAACCTAATTCTTTCCGTTATTATTGGCTAACACTGCCCAAAAACTGTATTTGCCAAATGCACCTGAAATCTTTAAAAATGTGTGTATGAAATAAAAAATTTGACAAATGTTCTCCATTGTATTGTGACATTATTTGAAAAATGGTTTAGAGTTAATCCTGGCCCACAAGCCAAAAACGAAATGCAAAAAAAAGGAACACTTTGAAAATAAACAAAGGATGCAAATTCGCCAGCCAAAAGCAAAATGTTGAAATACACACAAACATGATGACATTATTGTTACAATAGCACAAACCCCCCCTCCAAAAAAAGAACATTCCTAAAAATGTACGCTAATTGATTGTGTAATCCTGAAATTAGCAGCTGAGATTTTCACCTGCGTACGGTTTTGTGCTAACCAAAAAAACTCTTTTCAAAACACATTACAAGCTGGTTTGCAATTCAAAGTTGATTGTTTTTCTGACAAGCCGTGATAAATCGATGAAACATCGAGGAGGCCCGGACCGGAGGACAAGCCCATTGCCATTGTGGTCGAGTAATCCACACCCCAAGCTGTGCGAGCAATTTGAACGGAAAGAGGATCAGCCAGTGACGTATGACTTGGTATGAACACATTTGACGTTCGCATGAGCTAATTTATGTACGCCCCAAAAACGCCTCGCCACGCCTGCGTTTTTCCATCTCCACCCCCGTCAACGCCCAAAAACGGCCTGTTCTGTCAATCACATTTCACATGTCACTTCCTGTTCGCAATTTGACGAACAAGACAAAAAACGCTCGCAATCTGCCTTACGCATATGCGCAGTGTAACACCGGCGCATGCGTGGTTTCACAACATCGGAACGCAATGAGCGTACTGATGCTAACAAACGGCACTGAATGAGGGCCTATATTTCCATCCATGGGATACAATTTATTTGTTCCCCAGTGTGCTTGAAGTAAGTCTAAGAGATCCATTGGTTTATTGCCTCTTAACCTTGGACAACCTTCGTAACTTAACTTAACTTAAACTAATAAATAACGGCACAGACACCAAAACAGCTTGGCTAAAAGGTCACAGATTTTTATTAATAATTAGCTAATTAATTAATTAACCTAACGAGGGTGGCAAAGAGACACTGGAAGCTCAGTTCTAGTTTTCGTATATCAAATGACTCTAAAACGTCCCCCCTCAAGACGCACTTACGATGTGAGGGTCTTGCTACCCCCCTGGGCCAATCCGAAACGCTTCCGTACAAAAGCGCCTGGGTCCCCTCGCACGGAGAAGGACAAGTTTGTCACACACATCGAGGGCAAGCACCCCCACAATGCTTTCTTGCGCCACATAAAGCCACTGAGCTGCAGCGTACTCCCGCCAAAGCCAGACTATGAAGGAAGACTGGCCCGCCACCAACAGCAACTAATCCAAAAAGAACAGCAACTATTTAATAAAAAGCCCTAAATCTAGCGCGTTAAGATGGACTCCATCAGGCCAAAAAAACCTAGCCAAATCCTCACTCAGAAAGCCATGACCCACCAAAAGCCACCAAATGAGAGCACATGCCGCTCTACTGCAACATTCACCTTCTTTCTCGCCCTGTCCAAAGCAGCATGCTTCTGAGCACCTCACCAAGTCAAACAGGGTACAATCTCTGACCAAACAATCCTCACATTTGGCCAATGCAATCGGATTTCATCCAAAACTCCTCGCAGTCGAACGACCAACTCAACACCTATCAAATGACCAACAACCCTGCCACCAACATGCAACACCAACCACCCTGGCAAACCCCAAGAATCCGCAGATGAAGCAAGCAAATCCAAAACAGCATCCACATACAAACCTCGCACACCAATCCAATGCACCTGCCGCCCTCCAAGCAATAAACTAGACCGCCTAGCCAGGCCATGTCATTCTGCCCCAAAAATATAGGAATGGCCTACCAACCAAACCTGACCATTGTCCAATGCCATCGCTGTAAATACAGAACAAACCCTAACCATGAGAAATTTAAGAAAAAAAACACACCACCACCTACACAACTTAGGGAAGAAACATGGCAACTAACTAGCAGGGGTGCATAAAAGGAGAAACAAAGAACCTGAGTGAAGAAGAAAAACTAAAAAACCCAACACATGAATCAAATTAGGCCAGATCATAGCTCCCGGCGGGAAAAATTTAAAAAATCCCTTCACACCCCCAATTGTTGAACACTAGCCGTTCAACGATTGGCATGAAAACAATGTTTTCGGGTTGTGCAAGGAGCGCATTATAACTTATTGCAGCGCACATAGGTCTTATAAGCCGCTGACTTCCACCTACCTACACTCTGAATGGAAGCGGGAGAAGCCCCTGCAAGAGCAGCGCAAGTAGCCGCACCTAGGCAAAACTAATGGGTACCATATGCTGAGGCATCTAACCACAATTCCACTAAAGCACGCCTAAAAATAGCAGCAAATTGGAACTTGGTAAGAGGCGTGAGATCAGCATGTAACAACCATTGCACCCCTTCAGATGGGCACAAACCTATGTAGACGGACGCCGGGCAAACCGGGCAATCCAAAAGATCATCCTGCCGAGGCAGGGTCATCCATCTACCCCTCCCCGTCTGATCTGTCTTAGAGAATCTCAGTTTGCAAAGAACAGAAGAATGCCTAAAAACAATGTCAGGTAACAAAAGGCTGGAGGAAATAGACGTCTTACTGGCAGCCACCAATTCCCCTACCCTGAACGCACCAAAAAATGCAGCTGCAAATGCCAAACGGAAAAGGGCAGCCACAAATGCATCAGAAGCCGCCTTTCCACAGGCCTACAGGAGTCGGCACGAGCAGGGAACTCCTTCGCCCAACCTTTTAGGGCTTTTGCCAGGAGAAATGACTTGGTAGGGTCGTAAAGACCTTTAATTTTACAAAAGAATGAGATCCCCGCTAGTGCCGCCCCCATGGAGGACCTGGGCGGACCCTGCTGGTAACGAACCCAAACAAAGGGTAAAATCAAATCATGAGCAGACTTACCCTCCGGGAATAGCTGAGTGCAATAAGCCTGCCAGTCATGCCAAGCTGACGAGTATGTTCTCAGGGTCGCTGGGGCAAGAGACTGCCACACCAGGCCATCTAAGTTGGCCTGATAATCTGCCATACAAACGGTGGGCAAATCAACCCAACAGCAGAAGCTGATGGGGCGGGCGAGCGAAAACGCGCAAATTGGAAATAGGACAAACCATCAGCAATCTCATTAGCTACTCCAGGGACATGCCATGCTCTAAACCCAATATTTGCCTCTAAGCTTAGCAAAAGTAAATCACACAAAAGCCGCAATGCCAAGGGGGAAGACGCTCTTTGGTTATTAATAGCGTGAACGACACCCAGATTGTCGCACCAGAAATGAATATGCTGATTTCGCAAACGCAAAGACCAGAGCTCAACAGCAACCACGATTGGAAAAAGCTCCAAAAGTAACAAATTGCTGGTAAGACCCTTGTCATGCTACTCTGCTGGCCACGGGGCAGCGCAACATTCTCTGTCAAAATACGGCCCAAAATCACACCAGCAAGCCGCATCAGTGAATAACTGAAGCATCTTATTAGCTACAAGGGGCGAAAGCCAAATGCGTTCGCCATTAAAGTGAATCAAAAATCTGGTCCAAACTCGTAGGTCATCCTTTTTCTCTTCAGAAAGGCAGATATAGTGATGAGGCTGGCACGTCCCAGCCGTGGCCCTTTCAAACTTCCTACAGAAAACCCTACCCATCGGTATAATAGGCAGGCAAAATTAAAGGAGCCAAACAATGACTGCACTGCACGTAATCTAACCTTATTGGACGCCAAACAATTCGCAATTAGATCCAACAGTTTCACCACTTTGTCCTGGGGCAAATGACAACAACCGGCCATCGTGTTAATCTCAATCCCCAAATAAGACAAACAGGAAGTGGGACCCTCAGTTTTAGCCAACGCTACAGGAACCCCTAAAACCCTGAACAGAGCCTGTGCAGAAAAGAGGAGGCCCGCACAGACGTCACTCCCTCCTGGACCTATAAAGAGAAAATCATCCAGATAATGCGCCACACTATCCTGGCCAGTGCCAGACTGGATATACCAGTGTAAAAAGGAACTGAATTTCTCGAAATAGGCACAGGAAACTGCACAACCCATGGGCAAACACTTATCAACAAAATACCCAGAGTCCAAACGAAAACCCATGTAACGCATGGCCTCCGGGTGAAGAGGCAGCAAACGAAAAGCCGACTCAATATCTAGCTTCGCCAGCAATGCACCGTAACCAAAAAAGTGCACCAAGCTTAATCCCGGATCAAACGACTGATAAACAACCCTACAAGCCGACGCCGGGATGGCATCATTCACTGAAACCCCTGGTGGATAGGACAAATGCTGTATCAAATGAAACTTACCCAGCATCTTCTTGGGGACAATGTCCACTGGGGATATGCATAGCTCCTGCAAAGGAGGATGAGGGAAAGGCCCCTCCATCCTCCCCAGCATGACCTCAGCCTCGACTTTCGCCAGCAAAACTTCTGGGAGCTCCCTAGCGGAACGCAAATTGTGGGGCGCGCAAACTGGCAATGGACCAGAAATTGGCAGCCTAAAGCCAACCTAAAAACCCTACTACAAAAATTCTGAATCATCCCTCAAAGGGTACCAACTTTACCAATTGGAAAGCGATTCCAAACAAAAAAGAGAACTAGCACTCTTAAGGCCCTCGGAACGGTCGGGTGCTGCACCCCCCGATCCAAGTCGACAATCCTTGGCTGGGTGGTCGCCACCGCAGAGATGGCGGGAGTGACGAAAACGACAGTTGGCACCACGAGTGCACCGGGAGTCGTAAAAAGCAAAACATTTGCCCCTCATCACACCAGCCTTGCTGGGCTTCACAGAGACCCGAGTCTTGTGGGGCGGCACCGCATCCAACGGAGGCCGATGGTGTTGCAAAACCTCCAACCAAACTTCAACATCTTTGGCCCCAAAAGGCATGACAAGCCTGCCATCATGCTTCCTCCTAAATTGGACATCGTACTCGCGCCATGCCAAACCCCTGGAGCAGACAAACATGTCATGCACCAAAAATATGTACTTAATAATGTTAATATGTTCATCAGCCCGAGTATGGAAATAACATGCTGCAAAGATAAGCATGCCCTTCAGCCAGGAATTATAATTACAAAAGGCCTTCCCACCTATGGCCCCTGGCTTCTTCGCCTGAACTAACCCCTTTTTCGTATCGTCCGTGAGCGTGGGAAAATCCACAAATTTACCTCTTCGGATTCTCTCCTGAACACTTTTACGCAAGCCGCGAAGGACCAAGGTGTTCATGCAGTGAACGGTGCCAGAGCCCGTCTCAGGCTCCTCGGGCCTGCCCACATTAGCCTTCCTGCTACTACCTCCTGCCTTCCTTGAAAGATGCCACACAACCATCCTAGCAATCTTACGTGGACACGCAGGAGAATCAGAAGAATGCAAAGAAGAGCTGGAAACAGAGCATGAAGTGTTAGACGAGCCATACTCACCACCCCCAGAGGTACCTGGAACCACATCCTTGACTTCTTCACATGGAGAAGCCACCGGCTGAGAAACCAGGGCCGCCTCGATGCGCATTGAAACAGCAGCCGCACGAGCCACCGAGTTGTCACTGGTGAGTCCACCTGCAGCCTGGAGATCTGAAACTACAAGAGAAGTTTGAGTAACCGGCATGGGGGTACGGAATCGGGAGCAGGAGAGGTGTGGGGGGGTGGGGGTCAGGGGTGGAGGGCTAGGTGCGAGAGGGGTGACAGAGCACTGGGAGGGGCAGAAGGCAAAGTGTCCATAGCAAGAGGAGACACCAGGCTATAAATTGGTGGGCGCTGGGTGAAAGGAATGGGTGTGGGGGGGGAACTGCCAGGGGAAAAAATAAGGAAGGTAAGGAGAGGGCAGAAATTAGGGGGAGGAGTAAGGAGAAAAGGACTGAGGGAAAGGAGGGTAACCAGGGGCTACAGAGGGTAAAAAGGAGCCACAGAGGCAGATGGTACACTGGGGGGGCAACTCCGGGGCTCCAAGCAGCCTGACCCCAGGAAGGGCCAGTCACTGAGGCAACCAGAGCAGAGGACAAAAAGGGGGAGGTGTATTCATGGGGGGAAACCATGACAACTGCGGGGCAACAAGGGGGATGGGATTACCAGGGGCACCAGACATGTTAAACTGCCGCCAAGGGGCAGCAGAGGGAACTCCTGGAAAAGGCAGCTGGGGCTGGCTGGTGTGCCTGGATGGAGCTGTGTTTTGAGCGCACCATCCAAAATGGCTGCCATGGGTGTAATGGCTGCCAGGCCCGCTGCAAGAGCAGGGCTCTGGGACCACTAATGGCTGCTCCGCCTAACACAGTTGACGGAGACCCTGCCGCAACGCTAACCACTGGGGGGGCGTCACAGCAGAGTGGCCAGCGGGTGCAGCGGAGGCAAGGGGGCTGCAAGGGGATCCCCCAAAAGGGAAGGCCCCC
Source organism: Taudactylus pleione (assembly GCA_031769625.1). Lineage (NCBI taxonomy): Eukaryota > Metazoa > Chordata > Amphibia > Anura > Myobatrachidae > Taudactylus > Taudactylus pleione. Next base: position 5,836,771 of record JAUIMM010000043.1, on the reverse strand, counting down.
ATCATCAGGGGAAGGCTGGGAGGGCATGAGGTAAGGGGGACGTGCAGCAGAAGTTCGCAGCCGGCGAGTAAAGTCAGCCAGCCGACGGGGGGGGGGGTGTAATGGCTCAGCACAGAGTATAAAGCACAGACAAAAAGGGGAAATTAATATGGAGCACAACAAACATCAGCAAAGCTTTCAATCAAAGGTAGAGATACTCAGCCTGCACTTTTAGAGATCCTGCAAAAAGAGGCTGAACGTATGCACAATCCTCCTATAAATACTAAAAACTCCAGCCACACCTACCAAAATTCCTACTGGCCCAAACAACCACCTGACCAACTGGCACCAGCTACACTACCCGGCAACAAGGCTGTCACTAGCACTCAGCAAAAAAACAGTCATATTATTTATTCTCAAGCTTAGACAGCTTCGCCTACTATTCTTTCCCAAATGGTGTTTAATATTGTAACATATTATTATGTGTTAATGAAATTACTCAGCTAAGTATTTACTAGCTTTTAAGGTAAGAATTTATTGCTTATATAAATTAATTCTATATTTATGTATTCGCAACCACTCTATTTTTACACTAACAGTAATTATGGAATATATCAGTAGATTCAGTAGATCATTTATGTTAAGATTAGACATTTACTTATTTCTACTATTAATCATATTAGCCAGAGTTACTTGATTCATAGTAACATTTTTGTACCAGGATAGTGATACAGCATCTATAGTCAGGATGTACTTATTAAATCGGCGACCGCGATGCCGCCAGTCACAGTACCGACAGGGGTATCCCAACAAGGGACTTAAGATAAGTGTGGAAACACAGATGCCTACCTTAATCACACCTTAATCACAACACCTGCCTGAACGAGGTAAGTCCGAGGTGCCCTTAGCTGCGGGGGCGGGAGGGTTAGGTTTAGGGAGCGTACCGGGGTTAGGGTTAGGTTTTGGTGGGGAGGTTAGGGTTAGGCACCCCTAGGGGGGAGGGTTAGGGTTAGGCACCACTGGGGGGATTAGGGTTATACACTAAGGGGGAGGGTTAGGTTTAGGCATGAAGTGGGGAGACTTAGGTTTAGGCACTAACGGGGAGGGTTAGGGTGCGGGTTGGGGAGGGTTAGGGTTAGGCTACAAAAAGGGAGGGTTAGGGAGGGGGAGGGTAAGTATACTTACCTGACCCCTGTCGGGATACCAACCATCGGGATGTCATTGTCGGTATTCTGACAGGAGGTATCCCGACAGACGGCATTACATACAGATTCCCTATAGTCTTATGATATTATGGAAACCTACATTACAAGTTACTATATGTAAGGAGTTACTGATGACTTTCGCATACAGGAATATAAAAGTTCCAGGCCATTTAAAAGGACTGTGGTCTCATACAGCTTTCCTGTTTGCACACACAAGATTAAATAATCCAGTTCTGCAGCCTATTTGTTCAGTCAGCAGATGACAGTGCACCTAAATTTACACACTGCACAACAGATTTTCAGACATGACGCCATTAAATTTGACATGTACAATCTCAAGCATGTTGCCGACTATGGAACTACAGTACATACAGTCTGTGTTGATATGGGGGTTATTTACTGAGATCTCTGTGTGGCCAGCATAAGGTAAGGGCATATGGGTGTAGTAGGTAACATGGCCGGCGGTTCAAATCCCGACAGCGGCAGCCTGACAAGGGTGAAGATCCCGATCATCCCTAAGGTAAGTATTGCTAACCTAATTCCCCACCCAACCCTAATCCTACCTTAGGGGTGTCTAACCCTAACCTCCCCCCCAAGTGCCTAACTATGGATACTGACTTAAAACCTCTATACTCTCCTGCCTGTACCTTCTAAAAACCTGCCTATACCTTCTTAAATTTACGCTATTTGTGTATGCAGTCATATAGTAAAATAAAGACCTTAGACCTTGAACATGTGTTTCCAAAGCACAAATTATTATTTCAAGCAAAGTACAGTTAGTTACACGCTGTGAACTAATTACAATTTCGTGCAAAGAAATTATACAGACCCAAGATACAGTTATACATACGCACGCGCTCTGGGACCAGATTCCGGCATCAGCAAGAAACCTCCATCAACAGCATCAGAGAAGCATGAAGACTTAAGACTGGGGTCAGAACACACATATGTATACCCCCACAGGAACAGACTAAACATTAGAGAGGTTCGTTGCGATCCCATTGGTCTCCCATCACGTTGCTTCTGTTACAGGGCATTTAACAGGTTGATTCAAATGCACACAGACCAGCCTCCGACAGCTGGTTATCTCCATTTTCCCACCTCATGCAAATCTAGGCTGTTGGCTTTACAAAGTACATTTTGGTGCTTTAACTTTCTACGGTCCATAAGTTGAGAATGCATGTTGCGATCTTCACACCGATGATACCGGGAAGCTGTTGAGAAAGTGCAGATCAGTATAACACCAAACACGGCTTATTTATCATGTATTAAACCTTAGATACTAAATAACCTTTATTTCACAGCATTTGTAATAAATGAATAAAACTTGAATCTTATACTTTAAACTATGGAACCTTTTACGTGAATGTGCAGTGTGTGAGTGCTAGGGGTTTGGGAAAAGACGCTGGTTAACTTGGGGCAGATGCGTACGCACAAAGCTAATAAACAGCGTTCGCATGCGGGGTATTATGCATTCGCTAATGTGTGACATGTTAACAGCGCAACTGTGTGTATTAAAATTTGTATGTGGTATGATAAAATATGCAATCGCCTGATGCTAATAATAGCATCGCCATATGTACTTAAGTGTGGGTTTATTTAAATGGCACTGGGCGGCCATTCGCAAAATGGTGTCTTGCAGATCTCATTTTCAAGATGGTGTCTTGTGACCAGTCGCAAAATGGTGTCGTTTCAATCTAATTTTAAGCTGATCTTGTTTCAGTCAATTATCCAGCTTCGACAGTCCACCCTTTGATAGCGAACAACAAGCTATCACACTCTGATTTTAAAATTGACTTTAGGCTTACATTTATATATATTATTTAATGTTATTATGGGATGGCACAAGGTGGTTCTTAATCCATCAATAATGTGTCTCCAGGAGGGGACATAAAACTACCATTATATGCACGCCGCGGATCTTGGAAGATCATGGGAATGAAGTGGGGATGCAGTAATCCTATAAAGGCAGTCTTGAGGGGGAATAGGGACTTACATTATTTGAGGTGTTTTTAACATAACATTTTGATAATAAATTTTGTGCATGTCTAAATATAATACATTATATGATGGTATTACCTAGTTCAGGGTTGTAATGCAGTTCTATATTTACCTCAGTATTCATATTGTCATTACAGACCACCATCATAATTTCGTTCCTTCGTTTTACCTTATCTTTACATTTTCCACACTTCACCACAGTAGGAACACAGTGGACACATATGCCAATTACTATGATGACAACCAGTATGAGGATCAGGAGTTTACCTATGCTTGCGATCATTTCCTGGACCCATTCCCCTAGGCCTGAGAACAACTTTGCTGGGTTCAACCATGAAACCCATTCCTCTACCTTCTCCTCTACTTCAGCCACTGAAGCATTGTGGTTCTTTCCGAAATTCCCATTTTAGCTGCAGGATTTCATCCATCTTACGGTCTATCACCTCCTTGGGGTCGCTGGTATCATTGGTGACATAGGTGCAACACTTCACTCCAAATTGGGTGGCCAAAGTTAAGCAGTACCCCCCAGTGACAGCTGTTAAATAATTCAACACTAGCCTGTGTTGCACCAGTTCTTTCTTGTACGCTTGCAAGTCCCTACCTGTATACCTGAAGGTGTCATCATACATCTCGGTGATATTATCTATCAATTTAGCAAGGTCCTGAATATATCTAAAATTTAATGTATAGCGAGCGATCCTGGTGGGATCCAGTGCTACTACAACTTGAAAGCCAGTTGTCTCACTAATTAACTGAGTGGCTTTATGCACGTCACCAGGTATCATATTTATTTTGCCTCTGTTCATACTGCGTCTGAAGATATGGTGATGGTGTGTTTTTATGAATACCAAGCATTTCAACATGTGTGAGGGTCATAACCTCTGGGACTACTCTTCCCAGGTAACACAAACCTTCGGAACTCGGGGAGAGCCACTTATATGCTTTTCTTCCACATATAAAATATACATTATCAGGGAGAACATAAGGAATAGTATGCATCATTATCATTAAACACATTTCCCTTGCAAACAATCCTATCTCAGGCTCTTCCATCTGGTACATGCAAGTTTCTGGTTGTATTATCTTAGCACAATATCCATCTGGTACCTTACCAATAATTTATTTAGTGGAACTCAATGTATACCGATACCTAAAATGTCTCCCATAGATCTAATTGAGCGTAACAGATCATGATTCATAGACTCATTATCAGCTCTCAGTGAGAAGGTCATCGTCTGATTATTCCCCATCACTTCCCAACTGCCTGGTTTATTGGGGTTGGTTATGTTTAAGCACAAAAGTGATCTATCTACTTGAAATTGATACAGTTTGAAATGAGGTGGTTTGGATGAGAGGAATTTTCCATCCAATGTTTTCCCTTTTTGCAATTCTAAAATTTCTGTAATATTCAGCGGAAATGGCACCAACCCTACATTATGCTGACCCTGTGGCATGTGCGAGCACACCCAACAATCAGTCTGGTTTAATACTTTGCCTACCATGCTATGATAATCCTCTAAAGGATACCCACCCCAGTATGGGTTATATTTAGGCTGGCACCGTTGGATACAGTTCTCATCAACTAGGGACCCACAAAGCTCACAAATACAGGAATCTTGAGATGATAAACCTCAACACCGTCCCCGAGTATCTGGAATAGCAGCTCTCTTAACAATTACAGTACTAAGATTGGTCAGACACTCCCTTGATTGGCATAGCACTCATCCTTCTGACTCCACTCCATCGGCACTGCCATCAGCTACCATCTCCTCTATCGGTCCCCCGTCACAGAAACCGGACATTCCCAAACCAACCAGAATGATGAAAACTCGGGAAGATTATATGAAAATGAACACAGCAGGCCAGTCCATTGCCACAACAAAGACCTACAAATTTCTTTCAGTTCAGGTATCTCACTACAACCTTTCAGTCCTCCCGGAACAAGCTCGCGATCGACAGGTCCATATTATCAGCCTTGGCTCTGCCTTGTTTCTCCACTGGTTGGTTGACCTTTATGCAGTGAGTGGAATGGACCCAGGTATCTCTCTCAGCCACCTTCAAGGATGTGGTACTTGTCAGTAACACCTGGTACGGGCCTTCCCACCGTTCAGTCAAACAACCTGAACGCAATAAATTTCTGATCATAACATATTCTCCAGGTTCAACATCATGACAGTTAGTTTCAGGCATATCATTGGACAACAATTTCAGTTTCTGCTGTTACTGTTTTAACTGTTTACTCATTGATATAAGATACCTTACAATTACCTCGTTGTTACCCTTTAAGTCTTCCTGTGGACTTATAATCAAATGAGGTTGTCTACCAAACAGTGTTTCAAAGGGGGACAGATTTAGAGGGGTATAGGAGTGGTCCTTATACTATGTAGGACCAACGGTAATGCTTCTGGCCATCCTAGTCCAGTCTCTGCCATGATTTTACTTAATTTATTTTTAATAGTCCCGTTCATCCTCTCTACCTTGGCGTTGGCCTATGGTCGGTAGGGGGTGTGAAGTTGACTATTAATACCCATCAGTTTACACATATTTTGAAAAACATCACCTGTGAAATGAGTACCCCTGTCACTCTCAATAATTTTAGGGATACCGTATTTGCATACAAACTCCTGTACTATTTTCTTGGCAGTAAATGCAGCAGTATTAGTGGCCACTGGGTAGGCCTCAACCCAGTTGGAAAACACATCAGTGCACACTAATACATAACTTGAGATTCCTGCAGGGTGGTAATTGGATGAAATCAATTTGTATCACCTGGAAAGGTCCATCAGTCGGTGGAATGTGGGATGGTTCGGTAGGGATCGCTTTCCCTATGTTCTTCCTCAAGCAGGTCAGACAGGACATTGCTCTCTTTTCTGCTTGTGAAGAAAAACCCAGTGCGCACCAGTATGCTCTCACCAATTTGCACATACCTTGCTTTCCCAGATGAGTCAGACCGTGTGATGCCTCAGCCAGGCTGGGGTAATATGCCTTGGGGGCTACTGGCTTACCTTGTCCATCCCTCCAGAGCCTGGTGGACTCTTGCCCACATCCCTTGGACTTCCAAACTGACTTTTCCTGGATTGAACACAAATTTTGCATCTCAATTAATTTTAACATTGTTTGAAAAGACATAATTTGTTCTGTTGTTATGTTCATTTTTAACCCTGCTGCCAATTTCGCAGCTTCATCTGCTCTGTTGTTGCCCAGTGACACCGGATCATCCTCACATGTATGGGCTTTACACTTAATTACTGCCACCATTTTGGGCAGTTGGATTGTTTTTAGTAATAGTTTTATATGTTTGGAATGTGCAACTGGTGTGCCTGCTGCTGTCATAACATTTCTCAGACGCCATAGAGCTCCGAAATCGTGCACCACTCCAAACGCATACCTAGAGTCAGTGTAAATGTTAGCAGATTTGCCTGCTGCCAGTTCACACGCTCTTCTTAGTGCTACTAACTCTGCCACCTGGGCTGAGTGAGGAGGACCAAGGGGTTCAGCTTCTATGATGTCTGTGTCATTTACAACAGCATAACCTGTACATAATTCACCTGTGTCTGTTTGTCTATGACAACTCCCGTCCGTGTAAAATGTCACATCCACATTCTCTAAAGGTGTGTCACGTATGTCAGGTCTAGCAGTAAAGGTCTGATTCAGATATTCCATAGAATCGTGTGTATCATTATGTCCGCTGTACTCACTTCCCGCCAGCAACTCGTCTCCTTCCACCCTTTGTGCATTATGTTGTACATATGGTAAATACGTTACTGGATTCAGCATATTGCATCGTTTAACAGTGATGTTTGCAGGTGCAATTAGAGCTAGCTCCCATTTGGTAAACCTAGCTGAAGAGACATGTCTGGTTTGGGCATAGTTCAGCAGAGCTGATACAGCATGGGGAGTATAGACAATCATATCATGGCCCAATACTACGTCCTTGCTTTTACTCACCAATAGAGCCATTGCTGCCACACTTCTTAAACACGTTGGGAGTGATCTTGCCACAGTGTCCAGTTGGGCACTGTAGTATGCTACGGGCCTACTGGCATCACCATGTTTTTGTGTGAGGACACCTGCAGCACAACCATCGGCTTCCGTACAATACAAATCAAAAGGTTTTTCATAATCAGGTATTCCCAATGCAGGTGCTTTTGTCAGACTATCCTTAAGATTAAGGAAAGCCTGCTCTGATTCCTCTGTGTGTATGACACGATTGGGCTTTGAAGAAGTGACTAATTCCTGTAAGGCCAAAATAGAAAAACCTGGGATCCACATTCTACAGTATCCACACATTCCCAAGAAGGTACGAATTTGCTGTTGGTTCTGCGGCAGTGTCATGTTTTGTATGGCCTGGATTCTGTCATTTGTGAGATTTCATAACCCCTGAGTTAGGCAGTGTCCCAAATATTTTACTCTGGATTGGCACGGCTGTAGTTTGTCCTTCGCAACCTTGTGTCCTGTGTGCGAGAGGTGAAGCAACAAAAGTTTAGTATCATTTAAACATGACATAAACGAATCAGAACATAGCAATAAGTCGTCCACATATTGAAGTAGAACAGACCCATTGGCAGGTTGAAAAGATTGTAAACAATTGTGCAGGGCCTGGGAGAAGATACTTCGGCTGTCTATGAGACCTTGGGGCAATCATGTCCATGTGTATTGTACACCCCTGTATGTGAAAGTGAATAGGTACTGACAGTCAGGATGAAGAGGCACTGAGAAGAAAGCAGAACAGAGGTCAATGACAGTGAAATGGGTTACATTTGGTGGGATCTGCATAAGAATGACAGCTGGATTTGGCACTACAGGAAATTAGCTCTCTACTACCTTGTTAACACCCCTAAGGTCTTGTACCAGCCTATAACCATTCTTCTTCACCGGAAAGATGGGACTGTTGGCTACACTAGCTGTACGAACTAAAATTCCCTGTTGTAATAATCGCTCAATTATTGGATAAACTCCTTATTCTACCTCCTGTTTTAGTGGGTACTGGGGAATTTTTGGAGTTTGCCTACCGCCTTTTAAATTTACCATTATGGGGCTTACGTTTGCCATTAATCCAGTGTTCTGTCCATCCTTGGTCCAATGTGAATCTGGAATTTGGGATAGCATGTGATCTACCGGAGATGGATTTTCATTTAAACTGGTAGTGATACATTATCCTTTGGGGAGTGTCCAACATATCCCTCACCTCATGCGCAACTCTCTCTGGGTTATCTAAAAATACACCATCAGGGGTACAATATATGACACATCCCTTCTTAAATAACAAATCCCTTCCCTGTAGGTTAGTAGGAGCTGCTGTTGCCAGGAGGAAAGAATGCCTTGTATGCAATAGTAACCTCTGTGGATTTTGTTAAAGGATAATGTTGCACTTTACCTGTAATGCCCATTGTTGGTACTGTCTCGTTGGTTACCTGTAAATTAATGGGAGATTTTTTCACTGACCTGGTCACCCCTGTGTCTACAAGAAAATGGTATTTAGTACCAGCTACATCAACCATCATGACTGGCTCTTCCCTAGTACCCCCTGTTAACCTGACTATCTGTAGACCACAGGTATGACCTGACTCCTAGCGCTGGCTCCCACTCTCCAATAAAGCATTAACGGCCACAATTGGAGCTGGTGCCTGTTGGATGTTTGCTTGTCTCTGTGCATATCCTTTATGGGGATATCCAGATACTCCCTGGTTAGGGGGTCCTACTCTCTTTGCCATGTAGCTCTTACTTATGTGTCCTGGCTGGTTGCAATTTTAACACTTTCGTGGGAAGGATTGTTGTGTGGGTTGAGCAGGGGAGAAAGGTAGTGGGTATGGGTAAGGATATTGAGGAAAAGGATATTGTGGGAGGTATGGAGTTTGTGGGTAGTGTGGGACTTGTGGCTGTGTGTGATAAGTGGGGTAGGGCTGTGTCTGCAGTGGTGTGGGATTGGTGAGGATGTGTAACTGTTCAGCTGCAGGTGTGTGTGTGGGTGCAGGTGTGTCTGCTGGCTGTGTTGTTACCGTCATTCTTTCTAGAGCTTGAATACTGACAGCCATTAGTTTCTCGCTCTGGATCTCTCTCTTCTTTGAGATGTTTTTATCATGTTCTATGGCGGATTCTATGAGGGTATCTATTGTGATCCCCCTCCAGCCAGGCTGTGAGGTCTGAACCCAGGTTTTTAGGTTCTCTTTAAGGCCATCCATGAGTATGGTGACAATCATCCCCCTGTGGTGAGTGCTATATTTAATATCTTCTAACCCAGTGTACTGGGTGATAGCCTGCAGAGCCCGGTCACAATAATCTTCTGCAGATTCACTCTCTTTTTGATTTACAGTGAAGATTTTGTTCCAGTTAACTACTACTGGAAAATATATACCCAATTGAGTTACAATGCGGGAAATGTTACCTTGGTTTACTTGGTCTGTTAAGGGAACGTCACCATCCAATACACAATCCGTGATAAATTTTGTCACGTCGATATTGCGTGGTAGACAGGCTCTTAACACCACTCGACAATCTTTATTGGTTTGCTTGTGAGAACTACCCAAATTTCTCAAAAATCTTTGACATTTTGCGAATTCCTTTTTGGAACCGGGGAAATCATTCATGATGGAATTTAGCTCTGCTCTTGTCCAAGGACAATGCATTACCACATCCCTTGTGGGCACTACTCCATTCGCATCCGCATTCCCATTCGTAACAGTGATTGTCCGGATGGGATGCAGACCGGCCGCACTGCTACCTTTGACCTTATTACCTGGCTGGGGGTTTAGTCTGTTGCTGCAACGTATAGTATTAACAACTTCCTTTATGGGTGCAGAGGATGTTAACACTTCCCGTGCTGTTGCTGATGGAGATGGCGGCACCACCTGTGCTTGTCGTGGTGCAACATCTAACATGTGTACAGCATGGGAAATGGCAGACATGACAATAAGCTCATTATCCACATCATAAACATTTTCTTTATGTTTACTTAAGAGAGGGTACAAATTACTTGTTACATTTTTATGAGTTTTTCCAATAACTGTACCTGCACCCCCATCCACATAAGGTGGTGGTGGTGCACGTGAACTACTGGCAATACCTTCTGCAATGCTACCTTGCCGCACATGTGCACCGTTTTGCGGCTTGCACGCATTGCAATTCAGCGCCGCGGGTGTATTTTCTGGCAATGCGTTTGCAACGCTAGTTTGCGTAGCTTGCACATTTTTAAGCCATGCATCCCCTTCATGCTGCCACAATTTTAAACATTCATTATGTTTTACTTTTTTCACTTGAGATCACATCAGACTGATGTGGTCCCGGACATTACTCAATACATCTTTATCCAAACTACCAATTCTGGGAAACGGCCTAACACTCTTCATCGTTATTTTAAACCATACGTCACAATACCTTATTGCATAAGCAACGTACTTAGTATGCATAATACGACGGGCCGATACAAGCGGCGCTTCCATTAGCAGCACATCATTGTCTAACATCTCTACAGTTTGCGTGGCTCCCATCTTGGTACAACTCCTACGTTTTTCAATAAAAATTTAAACTGGTGAAAAGACAGTCAAGATACTTTCACTTACCTGCGGACGACTTTGAAAAAGGGTGTATCCGCGAACCCTATGGAGGACTTCTAGACACCTCCACTCACCTACGGAAGTAAAGGCCGCTTCCACTCAGCAATCCCTTTTTGACTACGTTTCACCTGCTAGGGGGCAGCAAAGTACCCTTTGTTTTCCAGTTGATTTCATCCACCCTCTCACCAGCTCACAATCATAGTCTAACCAAAACTATGCAGTCCAATTATAGTGTTCAAATAAGCCTAACAGATCACACACATTGATTACTGAACACTATAATCACGCTGGGAGTCGAACCCTAACAAAAATAACAACCCATACACCTGCTTTGTGTAAAGTAAATGGTAAGCTGCTACCGAGTCACTAGGCTGTTTGTTACGCCTAGCACTTAAGGGTCCTACGATACCCTTAACATTTACACCCTAAACAAGTACTCACAGTTACACACTTTTTTCCTGCGCAGAAAAATACACGTTAACCAGTTAACACGTTTAAACACGTGGCAGCACAACTGGAAGTACGTATACGCTATTGTGCGACTAGTCGCATACACAATAATGCGACTACTACACAATCGTAAGACTTAACTTTTTAGCTGCGTACGCAAAAGTGCATCTTTACTGTGCATGCAAAATGCGACTCAGCCGCGTACACAATACTGCAGCACCCCTTTTTAGCGTGAAATTCTATCAACAAAGGAAAACAAACTTTTTCCTTTCCTGTCCCTGGATTCTAGTCAGTGTACTCTGACTCACACGATAACGGGCAGCGATCTCTCAGCAAAGAGTGGTTGCAGGTAAACTGCGTGTGGCCACTATCCACTCTTTGGTGAGATATCGATAACCGTAAGTTTATCGTGTGAATAGGTAAGTGACCTCACTCTACGAGCCCCCAACTAAGGATACTGACTTAAAACCTCTATACGCTCCTGCCTGTACCTTCTAAAAACCTGCTTATACCTTCTTAAATTGACGCTATTTGCGTACGCAGTCATACAGTAAAATAAAGACCTTAGACCTTGAACATGTGTTTCCAAAGCACAAAGTATTATTTCAAGCAAAGTACAGTTAGTTACACGCTGTGATCTAAGGGCCTGATTCAGAGCCGCTCGTAAGCGGCCGCTCGTTTGCTCCGAGCGATGTTCGCACAACTGCGCATGCGTATGGGTTGTAATACGCATGCGCGAACCATTCATTGCGGTTGGAAATTGTGTGCTCGCAAAATAGCGAGTGCCTGCTATTTTGAGTGACAGAATGAGGCGTTTGTGGGTGGTAACAGGGGAAGGTGCTTGAAAACGGGGAGTGGTGATCCGAACGCAGGCGTGCCAAAAGGACAAAACGGGCGTTTTAAGGGTGTGCATAATTAACAAAGCAGCGTCATCGACCACGTCACTTGGTTGTTTCTTAGCCTGAACTGTTCGCATGATTGCGGTAGGAAAATCCAACCACAAGCACTGCGAGCAGTTCAGATGCCTTTCGATGTACTCGATTAATCAAATAAATAGCGGAGATGACGTATGATGCGAGCGGCCATGGGGCGTCTTTACAAAATAGTGTGCGCATATTTCGAACGCTCGCTCAGACATAGAGGCATCAACAGGCCGCAAAGAGCGAACAGTCGATTTAAATAGCCAGCCCCTTTTTCTGGACGAGTGAGCGCAAATAGCGTCCGGCTCTGAATCAGGCCCTAAGTACAATTTAGTGCAAAGAAATTATACAGACCCAAGATACAGTTATACATACGCACGCGCTCTGGGACCAGATTCCGGCATCAGCAAGAAACCTACATCAACAGCATCAGCATGAAGACTGAAGACTGGGGTCAGAACACACATATTTATGCCCCCACAGGAATAGGCTAAACAATAGAGAGGTTCATTGCGATCCCATTGGTCTCCCATCACGTTGCTTCTGTTACAGGGCACTTAACAGGTTGATTCAAATGCACACAGACCAGCCTCCGACAGCTGGTTATCTCCATTTTCCCACCTCATGAAAATCTAGGCTGTTGGCTTTACAAAGTACATTTTGGTGCTTTAACTTTCTACGGTCCATAAGTTGAAAATGCATGTTGCGATCTTCACACCGATGATACCGGGAAGCTGTTGAGAAAGTGCAGATCAGTATAACACCAAACACGGCTTATTTATCATGTATTAAACCTTAGATACTAAATAACCTTTATTTCACAGCATTTGTAATAAATGAATAAAACTTGAATCTTATACTTTAAACTATGGAACCTTTTACGTGAATGTGCAGTGTGTGAGTGTTAGGGGTTTGGGAAAAGACGCTGGTTAACTTGGGGCAGATGCATACGCACGAAGCTAATAAACAGCGTTCGCATGTGGGATATTATGCATTCGCTAATGTGCGACATGTTAACAGCGCAACTGTGTATATTAATATGTGTATGTGGTATGATAAAATATGCGATCGCCTGATGCTAATAATAGCATCGCCATATGTACTTAAGTGTGGGTTTATCTAAAATGGCGCTGGGCGGCCATTCACAAAATGGCGTCTTGCAGCTCTCATTTTCAAGATGGTGTCTTAATTTTAAGCTGATCTTGTCTCAGCCAATTATCCAGCTTCGACATACCCCTAATCCCCTCTAAGTGATTAAACCTAACCCCCCCTTCCCCGCAGCCTAATCCTAAATCCCCCGGAAGGATGTGCCTAACCCTTACCTCCCACGGCGGTGTCTAACCCTAACCCCCCCTTCCCCTAGCCTAATCCTAACCCTCCCGGGGGGTGCCTGACCCTAAGTCCCCGCGGGAGCCCTAAACCTAACCCTCCCCACCGCGGCTGTACGCGCCCGGTCTTCCGGCGTATGGTTAATGACCGGCGTCGAGTTTTCGATGTCTGTCATTAGTACCACGCCGGGATTAGAAAGTCTGGAAGCCGGCGGTTGGCATTTAGACCGTCGGCTTCCAAACTACATCCCGGGCATACAGTACATTGCATTGAGAATTGTTTATGTTTACTTATATATTACAATCACAGTTATAGCAAGAGCATATACTAAAGTACCAGCGAGTGCCCTAAAGAACCACCTTTGCCAAAGCTTTTATGTAGATGTTAATTTGGGGCTATTTAACAAGGTCTGAAAAACTTAACTTTTCTGAACTAGGAGTTTGCCATTGCAGCCTATGGCCTGCAATTTGACTGTAAGGAAATTTCCACTGTGCATGTGTAAGAGTATTTTTTATCACTCAATAGGACAACTGCTTTACAGAAGAGCTGCCCCAGTGTTAGGAGATTGTTAAATGATGCTGATAATTCCCATGTGAAAAGTGTGAATTATGCTTCATAATCCTGTAAAGGAGCAGGAACTCGGAGTCCCCAACTTGCAGCTCTTGATCATTGCAGCCCAACTAAATCAATGTATTGTATGGAGACGTAGCCCCTGAGTTGGGAAAACAAATTTGACTTAACTAGTGCCTCAGGGCAGCATTGTGTGCAGCAACAGCATCGCGCCCAGCACTTAAGTTGAAAAATGCAGTTTTGAGCGACTTAGCCCTGGGCATTTGTCATGGTAAACTGCATATGCCTGTTACGGCCCCGTCCTTAAACATATATTATTGTTCTGTACGGCCGTTTAATTTATTATTATCCCTCATCTGGCAAAATCTGTTTTTTCCGCCAGGATTGCACCACAGCTCATTTCTTCCCTGGATAAAATGTGTCCCTTTCTTCCTCACAGAAATAGTCTCTCTCTAAGATGGACCTTTTTTTTACAGATCTCAGGAAGTGACATCATCTCTCATGGGGTGATTCAGAGGTGGATACAGGAAGTCATTGGGAGGGGGATGTACTTATGAGACCGATGGCTGCGATGCCGCCGGTCTCAACATCGACAAGGAAATCCCGACAAGGGACTTAAAATAGGCATCGAAATACAGACCCCATATCTGAATCCCGATGCTGGAACGCCAGCCTGAATGAGGTAAGTCCAGGGTGCCCTTTGCGTTAGCAGCGGGGGGAGGGTTAGGTTTAGGGAGCATAGCGGGGTTAGGGTTAGATTTTGAGGGGGAGGTTAGGCACCCCTAGGGGGAAGGTTAGGGATATGCACTCCTGGGGGGAGGTTAGGGTTAGGTACCCCCACGGGAGTGTTAGGGCACGGTAAGGGGGTGTTAGGTTTAGGCTACCCCCGGGAGGAGGATAGGGTTACGCACCACTAAGGGAGGGTTATGGGGGAGAGGGGTAGGGATAGGGTACTTACCTGCCTTGTTGGGATCTTCTTCCATCGGGCATCCCGATGGTTACAGCACAGAAACACAGATCAAATTTGCATGCAGACCCATGCAATTTTGTTGGGCATTTCTTGGTGGTAACTAGGGGGGATGGCTACCATATGCAGGCGCATTGCTTCTAAATGTGCAATTGCAGCAATGTTCAGTTGGACATTCTGCATCTGCCATAGGGCAGGTGCAATGTCCGGTGGTGTGGCGAATTGTATGTTTTTGTACACCCAATCGGCGGTTTTGCACTTTCGTCTCAATAGGATGCCCATTGGTCGCGACATTAGTTTAAAGATGAAGTAGTGGCTGCGACAAAAAACACAGCCGCTACTGCAACAGCGCCCGACTCTGAAATCACCCCCTCGATGTTAAAATCCCTGTGTTGGCTCTGCTCTCTTGCAAAAGGGACACCCTCTCTACTCTATCAAAATCCAGCATATTAAAGATCCCCACATTGCCGTTTCTGATAATTATTGGGTCAGAATCTGCGAATCGAGGACTTCCGGCATGTTGGATTTTAACGAAACCTCCGACCAAGGCATCAGGAGAACGGCAAAAAGGCCCGATACACTCCTGTTGTGTGAGCTCCATGAGTCTATGCTAGAGAGACTTACAGTCTGGAAGACACTCTGGGTTGGATGCACTATCCTCAAAAATATGGTCAAACATCAGAAAATGCAGTTTTCAGTGGTTTGGCTAACATTCCCCATATGCATCAAGCTGTGGAAAGCTAAACTTGTTCCCGATAGGCGATAACAGCTTAAATGTATTTTCCATCCTAGGCCAGCCTAAGCATACTCAGAAACTAATTTATCACATGTTAAATGCAACAAAATGTCAGATCTCATTATGCTTGAAGAATTTGTCCCTGTCCTTCCTGTCTTCAATTACTGAAGCCATTAGGCTAGTACACAAAACAGAGCATATCTTGAGCATTATATGTAACAAGGCAGCTGAATTTTTGCCCATTTCATCATCCTGGCTGGCCCGTCATGATGCACCTGCTCCCTTGACTTTAAGGCTTTGAGACAACAGATTGATTTATTCCTGGGTTTGAGTGACACTCGTGGACCCTCTATGTTTGGAATCAATATTTGTGTAATGTCACTATTATATTTCCGACTGCTCATTTAGTGCCACAAATTTTGATCATGTACAAAGATTTTTAAAAGTGGGTTTCCAAACAGTATATTTTTATTATTAAAAAAGCATATATATGTATGTGTGTATGTATATATAAATATATATATTTGTGTGTGCATGTATATACTGTATATATATATTAGGGGTGAGCGGGTTCGGATTTCTGAAATCCGAACCCCCCCGAGCCCCCCCGATCCGAGGCAGATCCGAGTCAGGCTCGACTTTTCCCGCCTGACTCGGATCTGAAATCGAGGCAAAACGTCATCATCCCGCCTTCCGAGTCTCGCGGGTTTTGGATCCTATATAAGGTACCCGCGTCGGCGCCATTTTCTCACTCGGCTGTGGACAGTGAAGAGGGAGGGTGGGAGTTAGGGCTGGCTGGGCTGTGTAGTATAGTGTAGTGTAGTGCTGCTGTTGTCCACTACTTCAAAGTCCATAGGGGCTGGCTGTGTTGTGCTGTGCTGCTGTTGTTAATAGGGGCTGTGTCCACTACTTCAAAGTCCATAGGGGCTGGCTGGACTGTGTTGTGCAGTCAGTTCTCCATAGGGGCTGTGTCCACTCCAAAGTCCAGTGCAGTGTCCCAGTCCTAAAGGGGTGCTGTAGTGTTGTCCAGGGGGTGCTCTGTCCATCAGGGGTGCTCCCCCCAAGTGCTAAAAAAATTATATATTTTCTGTGTTTGTGAATTGTGTGCGCAGTAGCCGCACGTGCATCAACAAAGTAGTGCCAAGCGTGCGCCTGTGTCATAAGTAAACGGCCGGCTGGCTTGACCGTTAAAGGGTGCTGTAACCCCCAAAGTACACTCCAGTCCAAACCAAAAAAAAAATTATTTTCTGTGTTTGTGAATTGTGTGCGCAGTAGCCGCACGTGCATCAACAAAGTAGTGCCAAGCGTGCGCCTGTGTCATAAGTAAAGGGCCGGCTGGCTTGACCATTAAAGGGTGCTGTAACCCCCAAAGTACACTCCAGTCCAAACCAAAAAAAAATTATTTTCTGTGTTTGTGAATTGTGTGTGCAGTAGCCGCACGTGCATCAACAAAGTAGTGCCAAGCGTGCGCCTGTGTCATAAGTAAAGGGCCGGCTGGCTTGACCGTTAAAGGGTGCTGTAACCCCCAAAGTACACTCCAGTCCAAACCAAAAAAATAATTATTTTCTGTGTTTGTGAATTGTGTGCGCAGTAGCCGCACGTGCATCAACAAAGTAGTGCCAAGCGTGCGCCTGTGTCATAAGTAAAGAGCCGGCTGGCTTGACCGTTAAAGGGTGCTGTAACCCCCAAAGTACACTCCAGTCCAAACCAAAAAAAAAATTATTTTCTGTGTTTGTGAATTGTGTGCGCAGTAGCCGCACGTGCATCAACAAAGTAGTGCCAAGCGTGCGCCTGTGTCATAAGTAAAGGGCCGGCTGGCTTGACCGTTAAAGGGTGCTGTAACCCCAAAGTACACTCCAGTCCAAACCAAAAAAAAATTATTTTCTGTGTTTGTGAATTGTGTGCGCAGTAGCCGCACGTGCATCAACAAAGTAGTGCCAAGCGTGCGCCTGTGTCATAAGTAAAGGGCCGGCTGGCTTGACCATTAAAGGGTGCTGTAACCCCCAAAGTACACTCCAGTCCAAACCAAAAAAATATATATTTTCTGTGTTTGTGAATTGTGTGCGCAGTAGCCGCACGTGCATCAACAAAGTAGTGCCAAGCGTGCGCCTGTGTCATAAGTAAAGGGCCGGCTGGCTTGACCGTTAAAGGGTGCTGTAACCCCCAAAGTACACTCCAGTCCAAACCAAAAAAAAATTATTTTCTGTGTTTGTGAATTGTGTGTGCAGTAGCCGCACGTGCATCAACAAAGTAGTGCCAAGCGTGCGCCTGTGTCATAAGTAAAGGGCCGGCTGGCTTGACCGTTAAAGGGTGCTGTAACCCCCAAAGTACACTCCAGTCCAAACCAAAAAAAAAAATATTTTCTGTGTTTGTGAATTGTGTGCGCAGTAGCAGCACGTGCATCAACAAAGTAGTGCCAAGCGTGCGCCTGTGTCATAAGTAAAGGGCCGGCTGGCTTGACCGTTAAAGGGTGCTGTAACCCCCAAAGTACACTCCAGTCCAAACCAAAAAAATATATATTTTCTGTGTTTGTGAATTGTGTGCGCAGTAGCCGCACGTGCATCAACAAAGTAGTGCCAAGCGTGCGCCTGTGTCATAAGTAAAGGGCCGGCTGGCTTGACCATTAAAGGGTGCTGTAACCCCCAAAGTACACTCCAGTCCAAACCAAAAAAATATATATTTTCTGTGTTTGTGAATTGTGTGCGCAGTAGCCGCACGTGCATCAACAAAGTAGTGCCAAGCGTGCGCCTGTGTCATAAGTAAAGGGCCGGCTGGCTTGACCGTTAAAGGGTGCTGTAACCCCCAAAGTACACTCCAGTCCAAACCAAAAAAAAAAATATTTTCTGTGTTTGTGAATTGTGTGCGCAGTAGCAGCACGTGCATCAACAAAGTAGTGCCAAGCGTGCGCCTGTGTTATA
Source organism: Taudactylus pleione (assembly GCA_031769625.1). Classification (NCBI taxonomy): domain Eukaryota; kingdom Metazoa; phylum Chordata; class Amphibia; order Anura; family Myobatrachidae; genus Taudactylus; species Taudactylus pleione. The sequence goes on along the minus strand of JAUIMM010000043.1, from coordinate 5,818,143 downwards.
AGTAAAGGGCCAGCTGGCTTGACCGTTAAAGGGTGCTGTAACCCCCAAAGTACACTCCAGTCCAAACCAAAAAAATATATATTTTCTGTGTTTGTAAATTGTGTGCGCAGTAGCCGCACGTGCATCAACAAAGTAGTGCCAAGCGTGCGCCTGTGTCATAAGTAAAGGGCCGGCTGGCTTGACCGTTAAAGGGTGCTGTAACCCCCAAAGTACACTCCAGTCCAAACCAAAAAATTATATATTTTCTGTGTTTGTGAATTGTGTGCGCAGTAGCCGCACGTGCATCAACTAAGTAGTGCCAAGTGTGCGCCTGTGTCCCATAAGTAAAGAGCCGGCTGGCTCATTTCTTAAAGGCTGGTGTAACCCACAAAGTGCACTACTCTCCAGCAAAAATAAAAAAATATTTTCTGTGTTTAGCCGCACGTATATATCAAATCGATATAACATAAATGGAGGACCAAACTTTCTCAGATAAAAATAAAATAGAGAAAGATCAAGAACCACTTCCTCCTAGTGCTGAAGCTGCTGCCACTAGTCATGACATAGACGATAACATGCCATCAACGTCGTCTGCCAAGGCCGATGCCCAATGTCATAATAGAGGGCACATACAATCCCAAATGACAAAGTTCAGGAAAATGACCTTGAAAAAAAAATTTAAATCAGCTGAAGAGAAACGTAAACTTGCCAATATGCCCTTTACGACACGGAGTGGCAAGGAACGGCTAAGGTCGATCCCTAGTATGTTCATGACTAGTGGTTCAGCTTCACATGACGATGGAAGCCCTCCTCCCACTAAAAAAATCAAAAGAGTTAAGCTGGCAAAAGCACAGCGAAGAACTGTGCTTTCTAAGAAGATATCACAAATCCCCAAGGAGAGTCCAAGTGTGGTGGTGGTTGCGATGCCTGACCTTCCCAGCACTGGACGGGAAGAGGTGGCTCTTTCCACCATTTGCACGCCCCCTGCAAGTGCTGAAAGGAGCACCCACAGTCCACTTGCTGATATGCAAATTGAAGATGTCACTGTTGAAGTACAACAGGATGAGGATACTGGTGTAGCTGGAGCTGAGGAGGAAGTTGGCGAGGAGGATTCTGATGGTGATGTGGTTTGTTTAAATCAGGCTCCGGGGGAGACAGTTGTTGTCCATGGGATGAAAAAGCCCATCACCGTCATGCCTGGGCAGAAGACCAAACATTCCACCTCTTTGGTCTGGCAATATTTCTATCAAAATCCAGACAACAACTGTCTTGCCATATGTACCTTATGTAAAGGTGGAATATGTAGGGGTAGGGACGTTAACCACCTAGGAACATCCTCCCTTATATGGCACCTGCAGCGCGTTCATAATAAGTTACTGTCAAGTTCAGAAACTTTGGCTAAGACCGTAAGCAGTCCAGGGACACCTAAATCCCGTTGTCCTATTGTATCCAAGCGCCTGCAAACCACACCGTCAACTCCCTCCTCGTCAATTTCCTCCTTAGTCAGGATCGGAAGTAGTCCTGCAGGCCATGTCACTGGCATGACTGACTCTACTATCCAGGATTCCTCCGGAGGATCCTGCATTGCTACGCCTCCTGCTGCCGCTGCTGCTGTTGCTGCTGCTGGGAGTCGTTCATCATCCCAGAGAGGAAGTAGGAACACCACTACTTTTACTAAACAATTGACCCTCCAACAGTCCTTAGCGAGGAGGATGAAGTACGACAGCAGTCATCCTGAAGCAAAACGTATAACTGAGGCCTTGACTGATATGTTGGTGTTAGACGTGCGTCCGGTATCCGCCATTAGTGCAGTGGGATTTAGACAATTGCTGGAGGTAGTGTGTCCCCGGTTCCAAATCCCGTCTATATTCCACTTCACTAGGCAGGCGATACCGAGACTGTACAGAAACGTCAGAAAAAGTGTCCTCAGTGTCCTGAAAAATGCCGTTGTACCCAATGTCCACTTAACCACGGACATGTGGACAAGTGGAACAGGGCAGACTAAGGACTATATGACTGTGACAGCCCACTGGGTAGATGTATCACCTTATGCAGCAACAGCAGCAGTGTCACCAGTCGCAGCATCTCAGAAACGCCAGCTCGTTCCAAGGCAGGCTACGCTGTGTATCACCGGTTTCAGTAAGAGGCACATCGCTGACAACCTCTTAGAGAAACTGAGGGAAATCATCGCCCAGTGGCTTACCCCACTTAGACTGTCCTGGGGATTTGTGATATCTGACAACGCCACCAATATTGTGCGGGCATTACATCTGGGCAAATTCCAGCACGTCCCATGTTTTGCTCACACAATAAACTTGGTGGTGCAGAATTTTCTGAAAAGCGACAGGGGCGTGCAGGAGACGCTTTGGGTGGCCCGAAAAATTTCAGGCCACTTTCGCCATTCAGCGACTGCGTGCTGAAGACTGGAGCACCAGCAAACACTCTTGATCCTGCCCCACCATCACCTGAAGCAAGAGGTTGTGACATGGTGGAACTCAACCCTCTATATGCTTCAGAGGATGGAGGAGCAGCAAAAGGCCATTCAAGCCTATACATCCACCTATGACATAGGCAAAGGAGGGGGTATGCACCTGACTCAAGCGCAGTGGAGAATGATTTCCGTGTTGTGCAAGGTTCTCCAGCCCTTCGAACTTGCCACACGTGAAGTCAGTTCAGACACTGCCAGCTTGAGTCAGGTCATTCCCCTCATCAGGCTTTTGCAGAAGCAGCTGGAGAAAGTGAAGGAGGAGCTAAGACGGAGCGATTCCGCTCGGCATGTGGGACTTGTGGATGAAGCCCTTCATTTGCTTTGCCAGGATTCCAGGGTGGTCAATCTGTTGAAATCAGACCACTACATTTTGGCCACCGTGCTCGATCCTAGGTTTATAGCCTATGTGGTGTCTCTCTTTCTGGCCGACACAAGCCTGCAGAGGTGCAAAGACCTGCTGGTGAACACACTGTCAGCTGAAGCGGAACGTGACACGTCAACAGCTCCTTCTTCATTTTCTCCCGCAACTGGGGCTGCCAGGAAAAAACTTAGGTATCCTAAGCAACCTGCTGGCGGTGATGCAGGGCAGGCAGGACCAAGTTTGGACATCTGGTCCGGACTGAAGGACCTGGCAACAATTTCTGACATGTCTACTGTTACTGCATATGATACTGTCACCATTGACAGAATGGTGGAGGATTACATCGGTGACAGCATCCAAGTAGGCATGTCAGACAGTCCATACCTGTACTGGCAGGAAAAAGAGGCAATTTGGAGGCCCCTGTACAAACTGGCTCTATTTTACCTGAGTTGCCCCCCCTCCAGTGTGTACTCCGAAAGAGTGTTTAGTGCAGCCGGGAACCTTGTCAGCGAAAGGCGTAGGAGGTTGCTTCCACAGAATGTGGAGAAGATGATGTTCATCAAAATGAATTATCAGCTCTTCCAGGGAGACCAGCCTCCAGAACATACAGAGGGACCTGTGGTGGTGGATTCAAGTGGGGATGAGTTAATACTCTGTGAGGATGAGGATGTACACACTGAAGAGGGTGAGGAATTGGTGGATGAGGAGGATGAGGATGACATCTTGCCTCCGTAGAGCCAGTTTGTGCAGGGACACATTAATTGCCAGCTTGTTTTGTGGGGGCCCAAACGAACCAATCATTTCAGCCACAGTTGTGTGGCAGACCCTGGCGCTGAAATGATTGGTTTGTTAAAGTGTGCATGTCCTGTTTATACAACATAAGGGTGGGTGGGAGGGCCCAAGGACAATTCCATCTTGCACCTCTTTTTTTTCTTTGCATTATGTACAGTTTGGGGCCTAGTTTTTCAAACTGCCATCCTGTCTGCCACTGCAGTATCACGCCTAGATGGGTCACGTGTTTGTGCCGCCCACTCGTGTCGCTTAGCATAGTCATCCAGCTACCTCGGTGCAACCTTTTGGACATAAAAACACTATTGTGAGGTGTGAGGTGTTCAGGATAGACTGGAAATGAGTGGAAATTAAGGTTATTGAGGTTCATAATAGCATAGGAGCAGAAAAACCTACAAATTCTGTGATTTTAGCTGTTTTTATGCTTTTTTTCAAAAAATTACAGATCCAAAACACAAAACCCAGAACCCAAAACACAGAAGGGTGGTTTTGGCAAAACCAATCCAGATCCAAAACACGAAGAAAGATCCAGATCCAAAACCAAAACACAAAACACGAAAAGTGGCCGGTGTACACCCCTAATATATATATACCCTGAGTGCCATCCTTGCACTATAAACTACATCTATCTGCTGAAGAGGCACCTGGGCATGATGTGGAGGCTGGGGTGAGTGTTGGATTATCTCTACTAACTATTATCATTATTACATTTTATTTATAGGGCGCCACAAGAGGTCCGCAGCGCCGTACATACAGTAAAGGGTATACAGAACATTACATACAGTAACCAAAATATAAACAGAACACAAGTAACAATTGGCAACACAATTCTCCATAAACAATACAGCTGGGAAGGTGAAGGCTGTCATAGAAGTGCTAGAGAAGAAGGCTGTGAGACAGTGGAGAGGAGGACCCTACTCCTAGGAGCTTACAATCTAGGGGAGAGGGGAGACAGACAGATGACATGAGGCATGAGTGTGTAGAGGGGGACCTGAGTGCAGGAAGTAAGCAAGGTAGAGATGGCTGAGGCGGGAGGGACAGAGACCTGGTAACATGGTTATGTGGTAGAAGGGTATGCTTTGGTGAACAGGTGGGTTTTCAGTGCACGTTTGAAGCTCTACAGGGTCAGGGAGAGCCTGATCGAGTGAGGAAGCTCATTCCAGTGGAGGGGGGCTGCACGGGCAAAATCTTGGACATGAGCATGAGATGAAGTAACCAGGGTGGAGGAGAGGTAACAGTCATTGGCAGACCGGAGTGAGCAAGAGTGTGTAAGGAGATGAGGTTGGAGATGTAGGGAGCAGCAGAGTTAGAGAGGGCCTTGTATGTGAAAGTGAGGAGTTTGAAAATAACTCTGTAGGGGAATGGGAGCCAGTGAAGGTTTTGGCAGAGGGGAGCAGCAGAAGTGGAACTATATATATATATATATATATATATATATATACATATATATATAATAAATACCTATATACACATAGGTACAGTATATACATAACCAGTCACAAAGACAGGAACATGCTCACGTTTAGCCCGCTTGCAATAAGGAGCTTAATTTGCATTTCAGCATACTTGTTGCGATTTATTAATTTTATTTGAAGCAGAGTTGTGAGAGCTCTATAAAGCGTAGAGCAATGCTCTTGTTCCATGTAAATTTACAATATTTGCACAATTAGTCACCAAGCTGTTTAGCTGGTGAGTTTGCAAGCCAGATGCCCTTAGCCATGTACTGTACCTTCTTTGCCTAATGGGACATTCAGCTCTGCCAAGGCTTCTGTACACCCTGTTATTGAATCTCTTTTTCTGTGACATCAGTGATTTTTCTGGCATGCCATATAAATGTAAAACGAATTGCTGACTTAAGCGACTTTACTTTTGCTTCCAATTTAAAAACACCATAAATATTAGTATTATCCTATTCTACTTTCTGAGTTTTCTTCAATTTTATTAATTGAGTTAACTGAACTCAGCCAATCTTTAATAATACTTTTTGTTACAAAAAAGGTCTTGGTAATATGAAATCAAACTCTTTCAAAAATATGTTAACCGTGAGTTTAAAGGGAAAATTTCATCCCACAAAATAATATTATTATAAAGAATATTCTCCGTAGTTTTGTAATCTCAGCGTGTTGTATTGTATTACAACAAATACAATACATGCTAGCACATTAATTGCTAAAAATGAGTATATGATACCATTGGTGTAGGAATACTCTTTACGTTCCTAATGTAAATGAAACAAAATGTACTTATACGAAAGTTTCCTGGACTGCATACCCTGAATATATATAATGGGAGGTGCTACCTGTTAAGACTAATTTGCTGGCACAGAAACAGACAGATCACAGGTGCACAACTCCAAACAAAATGTACTTGTCTAAGTTTGCTACGCCTGGAGGACCAGGGGCAGGTGTGAGAGGTGTAGTGACCTGATTTGTGGCATTACGGCCCAGCCCCCCTGCTAAAAAATACCACAGTTTCATGCATCAAGCAGGATGGTGGGAGGGCTGAAATTATTAATTGAGTCCCTACATCTTCATTCGACATGGTATTATTTGCCAGAACAGTAGATCATTGTTGGTATTTTCAGACTTTATTACGTTCAGGGGCGGATTGGGATGGGAAAACCAGCCCGGGAAATTTATGGAAGCAGCCCTAATGGGGGCGGAGTCTGTTGCCGGGGTGGAGTCTGTCGAGGGGGCGGGATCCCTCTTCACTGGGCCTAATCCTGAGTTGGATGCAAAAAATATGTTTTTAAGATGCTTTTCACTTTACTTTTTACATAGAACCCAATATGGAGGTTGCGTGTGTGTATGAAATAGATTCGGCTATTACTCTTTTCCCAAAATTCATATTATAGCCAAAAAAACATTTCCACACAAAAAATTACATTTTAAAAACATATTCATACAGTATATGCATACACACACAATCTAAATGCATTTTTATTTTATTAAACTATTGCTGTCCCCGATGCAGCCTTTTTTTTTGTTTTTTGCTACTCTCTCACTCTCTTTTCTGCCACGTTTATCATCCCCTCTTACCCATCCTTATTCCATCTCTCACTTCCCGCTCTGTCTTTTCCTCATAACTCTCTTCTCCCTCCACAATTTCTCTCTCTCTTGCTCTGATATTCTCCTTCCCTCATCTTTTATCCCTCTACTTTGTCTCTCTCTTCCCTCCTGTATTCCACTTACCTCCTCTTGCTCTCCTGCCCCTCTATGTCTGTGTCTGTTTTTGTTCTGGCATTCTTTCCTGCTAATTTTTTGTGATGGAGAACATCGATGGTGATTGTGTATTATTTAGCATGAGAGCCAGGGCGAGTGTGCGACAGTAAGATCGTGGGTGTTTGTGTGGTACGTAGCTTGAGTGATAGTGTGAGTGGTAGGAATACTGTAATTGATGAGTGTAGGGACATTGAGAGTCAGCGTGAGTGATACAGAGGTGAATGTGACAAAACAATGAGGGTCAGAGTAAGTGACAGTGAGTATGAGTGGCAGGAATATTGAGATTGAGAGACAGGCAGAATAAGGACACACAGTTTGAGGGCAGGGACACCGAGGGGGCGTTACAGGGAGGGTGAGGGCAGGGACACCGAGGGGGCATTACAGGAAGGGTGAGGGCAGGGACACTGAGGGGGCGTTACAGGGAGGGTGAGGGCAGGGACACCAAGGGGGCATTACAGGGAGGGTGAGGGCAGGGAGACAGAGGGGGAAGTTACAGGGAGGGTGAGGGCAGGGACACCGAGGGGGCATTACAGGGAGGCTGAGGGCAGGGACACCAAGGGGGCATTACAGGGAGGGTGATGGCAGGGACACTGAGGGGGCATTACAGGGAGGGTGAGGGCATGGAGTATATAAAGAGATTTTAACTTTAAAAAACATATTTTCCTGAAGTGTATAATAAGATAACTCATACTGGGCAGGATGTACTAAGCATCGCATCCGCAATGTCGTACATACCTCCCATTATTGGGTACATATTGTAACTGCGATTACATCGCTGACATAACGGGATGCTTGATGCTATTGAGAAAAGGTACAATTACATATTGTGGGTGCAAAGAAGATGTTCATACCCTCAAAGGGTTGTTCGGTTAGTGTCTTGGCTACACTCAGGCTTTTGTGGAATTATGGTGGGTTGTTTACCTATACTGATGAGATGGTATGATTGCTGGTTCCCTCATAATTGTTTACATATAATAGATTTGACCTTATTGTCTTTGTTCAGGCCTCTTGGGGCGAATGTTTTAAATCTGTACATCCAGCTTATTCCAATTTATGAATCTTATTTGTGAAGTTACCCCCTCTCCAGTTGGTTTTCACTTCTTGTATGCCTATGACCTGTAGTAATCTGGGATCGTTATTGTGAAAGTCTTTAATGTGTTTGGATAAATTGTGGTCTTCCAGACCCTTTCTTATATTGCGGATGTGTTCGTTGATATGGATTTTTAATTGTCTTGTCGTGCAGCCTAGAAACTGTTTGCGGCAGCCGCATTCAAGTAAGTATATAATTCCTTTGCTGTTGCAAGATAATCTGTTTTTGATTTTGTGAATGATGCCTGTCTGGTTTGATTTGAAGCTATCAATAGGTTTTGTGCTCTGTTTCCTTCCATTGGAGCACCCAGGACATGTGCCACAATAAAATAAGCCATTATTAGGTATACTAATGTTGATTGTGGTTTGTTTCGTGTGTTTGGGAGGAATATGGTTGTATATCAGCTTGTTATTGAGGTTTGGAGCTTTTATAAATACTATGTTTGGAAAAATGGGTAAAAGATCTGTCAGCACTTCGTGTCCTAATAGTATAGGCCAGTGTTTCTTTATTATTTTTTCTATGTCTCTATACTGTGTGGAAAAGTTCATGACAAAAAGGATTTTGTTCTCCTTATCTGTAACTCCTTTCTCTTTATGTTGTAGGAGGTCCTTTCTGCCAAATGATGCTACTTCTTTAAAGTCTCGTTCCACAGATGATGTATCGTATTTCTTTCTGAAAGTTTCTTGCCTTGTAATTCGTAATCTGTTTTATTGGAGTAGTTTCACTTTAATTGGATGAACTGACTATTGGGTATGGATTTGAGCCAGTTTGGGTGGTGCCAGCTGCTGTGTAGGCTGAAACTGTTCACGTCTACTTGTTTCCTAAAGGTTTTGGTTTGTAAGGTGTTGTTTTGTATGTGGATATTGAGGTCTAAAAACTCTACTTGTCTCTTACTATAGTTGGCCGTAAATTTAAGATGGATATCATTGTTGTTGATTTGTTCTAAAAATGTTTGCAGTTGTTGTTCGTCTCCAAGCCAGATGATCAATTTGTCGGCTATGTACCTTTTCCAGAGTATGAGATTCACCCCAAGCTCTGGGCGGCCCCAAATGTGGTGGTCCTCTCACCAACTCATAAATAAGTTGGCATAGCTTGGGGCGAATCTTGTAACCATCGCGGTCCCGGTGGTTTAGAGGTAAAAGACGTCCTCAAACCACACATTGGGCCCGATTCGGAGTCGCTCGCAAGCGCTGTGTGCTCGCAAGCAGCCTGATGGTTACCCACTGCGCACTAGCTGCGTCCGGCGTGCATGAGCCCCGCTGAGCGACTGAAGTTCAGTCGCTATGGGGCTCGCAACAAGATGGGGCAGCTGTGGATGTTGATTGACAGCTCGCCCTGTTTTGTGGGTGGGTAGGGTGGGTGGCCGGACAAACGCAGGCATTTCCATAGGAACGCATGGCGTTTGTAGGAGGGCTGACTGACATCACAACTGATGTCAGTAGTGGACTTCCTGTTCTAATAGAGCAGGAAGTCCACTCTGGCTTGCGGCAGCTAGACCCTACCTCAGGGTCTCGACACAAGCTCAATGGTCACAATAATTGCGACGGTCTCCAGCCTGCTCGCACAAGCTGTGGGTGGTTACCCACAGCTTTGCGAGCAGCCGGAGACAAAAAAAATGCCCAGATTTGGAGCAAGCGCCCGCCAGCAGTGAGTGGCTCTGAATCAGGGCCATAGTTGTATTCTAAGATAAACTTAATGCAGTCTAGTGTGAAGGTGAGTTGTGTTTCTGTCATGGCATCATCTTTCTCCAGGTGGTATTTTATGCTTGTGATTCCCTGTTTGTGGTCTATAAGTAAAGTGATGTTATGTCTGCTGTAATCAACCACATTTGTTCATCCCATGTGATGTCATATGGTTGCAATAATGAGCCTAAGTATTGTGATATGTTTGAAGCTAATGAACCTATATCCGAGACCATCGATTCAGTTAATTATTAATACTATATAACAGTGGTGTAACTAGGGGGGGTTGAGCAGGGCACGTGCCCTGGGTGCTGTGGCAGGGCCAGAAAAAGGGGGCATCACTGGTCAGGGCATCCTACCCACCCTCCCTCCAGCCACCATTCCATCCTGAATGACTTTAATGAGCAGGAAAGTGTGCCTGCTGGTGCTGACTGGGCTGCTTGTAAGGGGAGCTGTAGCAGAAGTGCGCAGCCCCTCCCAGCAAGTTTTCTTCCCATTCTCTATCCTGACCTGAGAGTTGCCATCTGCATCGGGGAAGAGTGATTCTTCCTTCCCGGCTGCTATCTCCACTCACCGCAGGGGTTTGGGGTGGGGCTATATATGTGTCAGTGTGTGTATATATGTGTCAGTGTGTGTATAATATACACACACTGACACATATATACACACAATGACACATATACACACATACACTGACACATATACACTGTATATGTGTCAGTGTATGTGTGTATATGTGTCATTGTGTGTATATATGTGTCAGTGTATGTGTATATATCTGTCAGTGTGTATATATGTGTCAGTGTATGTGTGTATATATCTGTCAGTGTATGTATGTGTCATTGTGTGTATATGTGTCAGTGTGTGTGTGAGTATATGTGTCAGTGTGTGTATATATGTGTCAGTGTGTGTATATATGTGTCAGTGTGTGTTTGTGTGTATGTGCCAGTGTGTGTATATATGTGTCAGTGTGTGTGTATATGTGCCAGTGTGTGTATATATGTATCAGTGTGTGTGTGTATATGTGCCAGTGTGTGTATATATCTGTCAGTGTGTGTATATGTGTCAGTGTATGTGTGTATATCTGTCAGTATGTGTGTGTGTATATATGTGTCAGTGTGTGTATCTGTGTCAGTGTGCGTGTTTCTGTGTCAGTGTGTATCTGTGAGAGTTTTGTATATATGTGTCAGTGTGTGTGTGTATATGTGCCAGTGTGTGTATATATGTGTCAGTGTATGTGTATGTGTCAGTGTGTGTATATATCTGTCAGTGTGTGTGTATATGTGTCATTGTGTCTATATATGTGTCAGTGTATTTATGTATATCTGTCAGTGTGTGTGTGTATATGTGTCATTGTGTGTATATATGTGTCAGTGTATGTGTATATGTGTCAGTGCATGTATCTGTGTCAGTGTGTGTGTATCTGTGTCAGTGTGTATCTGTGTGATTGTGTTTCTGAGTCAGTGTGTGTCTGTGTGCTGAGAGACAATACGGGGGTGAGACGATGGTGTTAATGAGAGACGATGCAAGGGGGGAGGTGATGGTGTGACTAAGAGACGACGTTGGGGGGAGATGATGGTGTGCTGAAAGATGACGCTGGGGGGAGATGATGGTGTGCTGATAGTTGACGCAGGGGGGAGGTGATGGTGCACTGAGAGACACAGGGGGAAGGAAGTTACACAGGGGGCACGAGTAATATTCCTACACAAACAGGCATCTTCCAGACAATGTGACTTACATGAATAGTGAATACCGACGCCATTGTCCCAGGCAGGATACATTTCTTCAGAGGTTCCACATTGTGAGAAACCACCATAGAGGTAAGGTACATATGGAATGGAAAGGAATGTTCCCAGAATGACAAGAAATGGGTGGCATGTCATGTTGACACGCCCCATTTGCAGTGGACATGCCCCTTCCGGTATGTGACCACGCCCATTTTTAGCGTGCTTCTAAGGCGTGCAAATATGTTTGCTATATAATGGTGGGGGTTGTCTTTCTTAAACTTGCCCTGGGCTCTGAAGACCCTAGTTACGCCTCTGTTCATAAGGCAGATATTTTCAACCTTTTCTAACTCATGGCCTCACTTACTAAGATGCTACTCTAAAGTTGTCAAGCACACATCACTTCAGTCACACCTGCAGCCTGAAGCATTGTTCAGAAGAGGGTAGTTATAGGCAAAGCAGAAGACGGGGCAAGTCTGGCGGTGACGTGCTCAAAGTGATGTCGCTGGAACCTCACCCACTGCAGTTCCCATACACCACTCATCAAGGATTAAGCAGCCTCCAGACAAAGCTGCTGAATTCAGGTAGTAGGCCGGATTTTAGCAGTAGGCTGTAGTGTGGCCGTCCATGTTCTACAGTATCTATATCTACACATTCAATATTATTTTCATATAACATTTAAGTTAACATAAGCTTACCTTACACTGTAAGATGTCTCAGCAGAAGATGCAGCTGGTCACTGACTGCTTTTTAGTAACTAATGTTACTATGATAAATATATATTTTTTCAAATATATTTATTGGTTTTTCAGATAATAGAAACATACGGTATGCAGTCGGGATGCCGACGGTCTAAATACTGACCGTCGGCATCCCGACAGTCTAATCCCGGCAAGGGTCTAATGAGAGACGTCGAAATCCCGACACCTGTCATTTAACCTACGCTGGGGTCCTGACGCCCGGCATCCTGATCGAAGGTAAGCCAGGCGCCATGTGCGGACAGCCGTGCGGGGGGAGAGGCTTAGGTTAGGGGCTCCCGGGGGGATTTAGGGTTAGGCACCCCCCCAGGAGGGTTAGGGTTAGGCTAAGGGAAGGGGGTTAGGATTAGGCACCCCCTGGGGGGAGGTTAGGCTTAGGCACCCCACGGGAGGGTTAGGTTTAGGCAGTGGGGAAGGGGGGGTTAGGTTTAGGCACTTAGAGGGGGGTTAGGTTAGGGGGGGTTAGTTTAGTTTATACTTACCTTTAGCACAGTCGGGATCTTCACTGGTGCCGGCCTTCCGGCGTCGGGATTTGATCCACCGGATGTAAATTATACCGATCCCGAAACATACATCATATGTGATTAAACATATCATTCACATACAATTGTTTTTACAATTCAACAAACAAAAAAGGAAACAATGCATAAAAAACAGTAATTAAAAGAGAATTAAAAAAATAAATAAAAAGAGGGGAAAAGTAGAAAACAAAGTAAGAGTACAGGATAGGGGCAGGGGTAAGGTAAGTATATAAATAATAATTGCATCCCAATATAAAGTAATATGTATTTTAGTCATTTGTTTCTCGTATATACTGTTTCTCCAAACAGCATATACACATTTGTCATAACACCAAAATAGGGCACATCAACTACACTAATTCCAAAAGGCATTTATAAAGGTACCACTCTGTGTTTTTGAATACGTTGAATATGTGAGATTGAGTTTCTACCGACAACGTTTCAATATATGGACCCCACTTACAGTAGAACTTTACTATTCCTCTTTCTAGGCTCGCAAAAGTAGAATAACGATCATGAAAAAGAACATTGAGAAGCATATTATGTACTGTCGTGAGAGAAGGAGAAGATTTGGAAATCCATTTTTTCAATATGGCTTTTTTAGCGATCGTTACTAATAATATGAGGAAAGGCCGCAGTCTTTTCTGGGGTCCCTTCAGTTCCCATGCAGTAAAAGCTGCACACAAAAAGGCACTCGGATCTAGTGTAAATGAAGCTGAGAATTTTGAATTAATACATTTTAATATTTTATTCCAAAAGCGTCTCTAACATGTCCACATTCCCAGAAATTATGATAAAATGTGGCTGAAATGTGGGTGCATTTGGGAAAGAAGCCTAACTCTTCATCCACAAAGTGCTTCCTCTGGGCCTGAGATATATAAGCATGATATAATGTTTTTACATGTACCTCCTTTAAAGAGGCAGATTGTTAAACACGTAAGATGGAGTCATAATGTAGAAATATATCAATGTCCAGAGTTATAGAAGGTATATTCAACGCCCATGACTTCAACAGGTGATGTCGAGAGTTAGCACAGGACATCTGTATCAAGTCTAGATATAAGTATCTAGTTCTATAAGTGTTTTGATACACCAAGTGTAATAAGGACATAATCGGATCGTGTAAATCTTGTCCAGACATAGCTTCTGGGAGAGAAATATATAGTGGTGTATTTGAAGATAAGCAAAAAAATGGTGAGAAGTCAATCCATACCTTTCTTGCATAGCCTGATATTATAAAAGAATACCACCGGGGTCAAATACATCCGCAATTTTTCTAATCCCTTTACATTTTAATCTGTGGTAAATAGCATTCTCTATACCAGGAAGGAACATGGGATTATCCCATAAGGGACTGAGAGGGGATCTGCGTGGGTTCCTCTTTAGGGTTTTATTTATTGCCCACCACGTATTATACGTATCACGAAAAATAATATTATTATAAATCTGGGGGGGGGAATGAGATTTAGGGGTATGAAGTAGAGCCCCTGGAGCGTAAGTTTTTAAGAGAGCACAGTCTAATATGTATGATGTTGAAATACTTCTTTCCCATAACTAATCTGCAATGTATCGAAAAAATATAGAGTGGGATAATTCTGAGAGATCTGGAACACCTAGGCCACCATTGCTACGTGTCCTTCGTAAATTGTAACGAGAGATTCTTGATTTACCATTTTTCCAGATAAATTTCTGAAAGAGCTGCGACAGTAATTTTACATCCACATTTACAATTTTTATGGGGAGCATCTGCATTATATAAGATAACTTGGGGAACACTATTGATTTTATAAGTGCAACTCTTTCCTATCAAGGAGAGTGGTAATAATAACCATTTATCTAAAATTGCAGAGATAGAAGCTATCACAGGTGTAAAGTTAATTTTATAAAGCAAAGATAACTGAGAGGGAATCTGTATTCCCAGATATTTGAAGTTGGCAGTCACCAGTTTAATAGCTCATTAATATTGTGTTTTATGTTGTGCCCACCGGTAAAAGTTCAGATTTATTAATGTTTATTTTGTATCCAGAAAATGCTCCGAATTCAGAGATAATATCAAAAGCTATGGGAAGGGAATGGGTCGGATATGATAAAAATAAAAGCATATCGTCCGCAAATAAAGCTACACGAAGATCCACTCCATTTATGATAATACCTTGGAAATCAGGGGATTGTCTGATTGCAATTGCTAAAGGTTCTAAAGATAAAGCAAACAGTAATGGGGAGAGTGGGCATCCCTGTCTGGTGCCTCTTTGTATATAAAAAGGATCAGAGAGAAGTCCGTTACATAATATTAGTGTAGCAGGATTTGTATATAATGTTTGCAGGAAGGATACAAATTTCTGATGAAAGCCACATTGAAGTAGAGTATCATATAAATGATCCCAGTGCACCATGTCAAATGCTTTTTCAGCATCCACTATTAGTATAGCTGTAGGAGTGGTGGACATGGCACACTGGGATTCACTTACTACTGATTAAACTCTACGAATATTTACCACAGAGGATCTATTCATTATGAATCCTGTCTGATCTTGATGAATAATTGATGGCAAAACGTGTTTCAACCTATCAGCTAATATATTGGTTAATAATTTATAATCTGTGTTAAGGAGTAATATGAGGCGATAAGACCCAGGAACCGACATATCTCTACTAGGGGTGAGCGGGTTTGGATTTCTGAAATCCGAACCCCCCCGAGCCCCCCCGATCCGAGGCCGATCCGAGTCAGGCTCGACTTTTCCCGCCTGACTCGGAACTGAAATCGATTACCCTGCAGGAAAGCAGCCTCAGAACTTAAGCACAAGGAAACATCATATGGGAATTTAACCCTGAGGATATTCCGGGGAAATATCCAAAAAGAAACCATTATATGCAGATTATAGCATCTATATCATGTGAGTAGGGTACGCATCATTTCACCCCTCATATTTTTTATGTGCTATGATATAAAGGATTTGTTTGGAATAACAACTGGGAAGGAAGAATAAAGAAACCTTTTTAGGAATTTAACCACACTTCCTAATGTGAGTGGGGTACGCATTGATTATATGTGACTATTTGACAAGAAGAACGTCATTTTGCCTATAGAAATTATTAGGAATACTACATCAGACTATTAAGACATTTTTCTATCATTTATTTGTTTGTTACATGTACCATATGGATAAAGTATGAAGATTTTGAGAACTCCAGATATAAAAGGATAACCATCAGGATTTCCAACTGACGATAAGGATTAAGTACTATCTCAATACCCCGTGTTTTGTACTATTTTATTTTTATCCAGCGCCACTGGATGACACAATAATTTTGTTTTGTTGGATTACATGTCACTGGCATGACTGACTCTCCTATCCGGGATTCCTCCGGAGGATCCTGCATTGCTACGCCTCCTGCTGCCGCTGCTGCTGTTGCTGCTGCTGGGAGTCGTTCATCATTCCAGAGAGGAAGTAGGAACACCACTACTTTCACTAAACAATTGACCCTCCAACAGTCCTTAGCAAGGAGGATGAAGTATGACAGCAGTCATCCTGAAGCAAAACGTATAACTGAGGCCTTGACTGCTATGTTGGTGTTAGACGTGCGTCCGGTATCCGCCATTAGTGCAGTGGGATTTAGACAATTGATGGAGGTAGTGTGTCCCCGGTTCCAAATCCCATCTAGATTCCACTTCACTAGGCAGGCGATACCGAGACTGTACAGAAACGTCAGAAAAAGTGTCCTCAGTGTCCTGAAAAATGCGGTTGTACCCAATGTCCACTTAACCACGGACATGTGGACAAGTGGAACAGGGCAAACTAAGGACTATATGACTGTGACAGCCCACTGGGTAGATGTATCACCTTACGCAGCAACAACAGCAGCGTCACCAGTAGCAGCATCTCAGTAATGCCAGCTCATTCCAAGGCAGGCTACACTGTGTATCACCGGTTTCAGTAAGAGGCACACCGCTGACAACCTCTTAGAGAAACTGAGGGAAATCATCACCCAGTGGTTTACCCCACTTAGACTCTCCTGGGGATTTGTGATATCTGACAACGCCACCAATATTGTGCGGGCATTACATCTAGGCAAATTCCAGCACGTCCCATGTTTTGCTCACACAATAAACTTGGTGGTGCAGAATTTTCTGAAAAGCGACAGGGGCGTGCAGGAGACGCTTTGGGTGGCCCGAAAAATTTCTGCCCACTTTCGCCATTCGGCGACTTCGTGCCGAAGACTGGAGCGCAAGCAAACAATGTTGAACCTGCCCCGCCATCACCAGAAGCAAGAGGTTGTGACGCATTCGAACTCAACCCTCTATATGCTTCAGGGGATGGAGGAGCAGCAAAAGGCCATTCAAGCCTATACATCCACCTATGACATAGGCAAAGGAGGGGGTATGCACCTGACTCAAGCGCAGTGGAGAATCATTTCCATGTTGTGCAAGGTTCTCCAGCCCTTCGAACTTGCCACATGTGAAGTCAGTTCAGACACTGCCAGCTTGAGTCAGGTCATTCCCCTCATCAGGCTTTTGCAGAAGCAGCTGGAGAAAGTGGAGGAGGAGCGATTCCGCTCGGCATGTGGGACTTGTGGATGAAGCCCTTCATTTGCTTTGCCAGGATTCCAGGGTGGTCAATCTGTTGAAATCAGACCACTACATTTTGGCCACCGTGCTCGATCCTAGGTTTAAAGCCTATGTGGTGTCTCTCTTTCCGGCCGACACAAGCCTGCAGAGGTGCAAAGACCTGCTGGTGAAAACACTGTCAGCTGAAGCGGAACGTGACACGTCAACAGCTCCTTCTTCATTTTCTCCCGCAACTGGGGCTGCCAGGAAAAAACGTAGGTATCCTAAGCAACCCGCTGGCGGTGATGCAGGGCAGGCAGGACCAAGTTTGGACATCTGGTCCGGACTGAAGGACCTGGCAACAATTTCTGACATGTCTACTGTCACTGCATATGATACTGTCACCATTGACAGAATGGTGGAGGGTTACATCGGTGACAGCATCCAAGTAGGCATGTCAGACAGTCCGTACCTGTACTGGCAGGAAAAAGAGGCAATTTGGAGACCCCTGTACAAACTTGCTCTATTTTACCTGAGTTGCCCCCCCTCCAGTGTGTACTCTGAAAGAGTGTTTAGTGCAGCCGGGAACTTTGTCAGCGAAAGGCGTAGGAGGTTGCTTCCACAAAATGTGGAGAAGATGATGTTCATAAAAATGAATTATCAACTCTTCCAGGGAGACCAGCCTCCAGAACGTACAGAGGGACCTGTGGTGGTGGATTCCAGCTGGAACAAGTTAATAGTCTGTGAGGATGAGGATGTACACAACACTGAAGAGGAATCGGTGGATGAGGAGGATGAGGACGACAACTTGCCTCCATAGAGCCATTTTGTGCAGGGACAGATTAATTGCCAGCTTGTTTTGTAGGGGCCCAAATGAATCAATCATTTCAGCCACAGTCTTGTGGCAGACCCTGGCGCTGAAATGATTGGTTTGTCAAAGTGTGAATGTCCTGTTTATACAACATAAGGGTGGGTGGGAGGGCCCAAGGACAATTCCATCTTGCACCTCTTTTTTTTTCTTTGCATTATGTACTGTTTGGGGCCTAGTTTTTCAAACTGCCATCCTGTCTGCCACTGCAGTGTCACTCATAGATGGGCCGCGTGTTTGTGCCGTCCACTCGTATCGCTTAGCATAGTCATCCAGCTACCTCGGTGCAAGATTTTGGCCATTAAAACACTATTGTGAGGTGTGAGGTGTTCAGAATAGACTGGAAATGAGTGGAAATTAAGGTTATTGAGGTTAATAATAGCATAGGAGCAGAAAAACCCACAAATTCTGTGATTTTAGCTGTTTTTATGCTTTTTAAAAAAAAATACAGATCCAAAACACAAAACCCAGAACCCAAAACACGGAAGGGTGGTTTCGGCAAAACCAATCCAGATCCAAAACACGAACAAAGATCCAGATCCAAAACCAAAACACAAAACACGAAAAGTGGCCGGTGCACACCCCTAATCTCTACCAGGTTTCGGTATAATGTTGAGAGTTGCAGAGTTAAAAGTTGCATAAAAATCTTGAAAAACTTCAGCTATCTGAGCATTAGAAGTGGTAATATTACCATCCAACTTTCGTAATGGGTGTATCACTGCTCTCCTTTAATAAGTTTATTAGGAGTCTACCTGATTTGTTACCAATTTATGAAATCTATAATCCTTGCAGGAAGAATATCTAGATTCCACCTTATAAACAAGGCATCAAATTGTCTTTTAGCCTCATCATACCGGATTTTTGTTTATATTGTGGGGGAGGAGCGATAGTTCTGGAAGGCTACAGTTTAAGTTTGTTGAGCCTGTATATACTCTTTTTGTATAGTTTTTTATAAAAAGAAAGTATAAGAAATTATTTCACCCCGTGTTACAGGTTTAGAGGCTTACCAAAATAGAGCTGGGTCTTCATCTGCTGTCGTAAAATTATGCATTTTATATTCTTCCCACACTGCTTCTATTTTGTTTCGAAATTTGAATGAACTAAAAAGATGCGAAGTAAATTACCATGATCTATGCTGACCTTTCTCTGCAACAGTATGTCGGGTCATCCATAAGACTGCATGGTCAAATAATACAATAGGTTCCATTTCAACCTGAGAGATTCTTGATAATAGTAAATGAGAAACTAACAAATAATCAATTCGAGACATATTACCAGTTGCCGAGGACACACAAGAAAAATCTCTTTCATCTGGATATAACACTCTCCATAAGGGGGTTTTCAATATGAAACGTTAACTTCACTGCCGAAGTTTACGTTTCATATCTGAGTTTTTTTCTGCGTTAAAGTATCGGGTGCGCTCCCGCGTATCCCCGTATTTAATTTGAAATCGTCGAAAACGGGAACCTCCGAAGCTGGATTTGCGTAAAGTTACGATTTTTTCCATAAAAAATTTGTAAGACCCCCCTAAAGTTGTAAAATCATGGGGGATCACTATGGGTACCTCCGTTTTAGCCTTTAAATGAAAGTCGGGGATTTAAATAGCCGCAGCAGGTGTTTTTTTCCCGACATTGAAGAAGTGTTGCAGAAGAGCACTTAGGTTATTTTTTTCGTTTTTTTAAGTGGTCCCATCAAATTTGGGGTACATGAAAATGGGTACTAGCATATTTTTAAGTCCCTAAAGTAAGTTTTTAAAAATTCTGCATTTGTGCACCTGCCGCTATAATTATATTCTTCAAACCACCTGCCGCATACTTGCAGAATAGCCCTGAACCTATTTCCCTATTGTTAAACAATTTTTTCCCATTTTTTTTTTCACCCCAATTTTTTAATTCATTTTTTGGGGGTGTCCCTATTTTTTTTTTAAACCCAAATTTATTTTTTTAAGGGTGTCCTGATTTTTTGTAGGACATTTTTTTTTTAACATTTCCTTTTAAGGGGACATTCCCAAAACTACAGGCTATTTTTTATAAGCCTACACCCCCAAACCCCTATTCTGCTTTTTTTTCACTTGCTATAGTGCTTAGAAAAATTATCCCTGTTTTTCAAAAAATGACCCTTGAGCCCATTTAAGGAAAAAAACGGGAATTTTCGGGAAATATGCCTGGGACCCCCCTAAAGATGTCCTGACATGGGGTATCACTATGGGTAACCCCGTTTTTGCCTGCTTAAGAAAGTCAGGTTTTTATATAGCTTTGCAAGGTGTTTTTCCCTGCCGCGGCTATTAGAAACCCCGACTTCCTTCAAGAGTTAAAAATGTGGGTACCCATAGTGATCCCCCATGCCTAGACATCATTAGGGGGGTCCCTAGAATATTTTCCGAAAATTCCCATTTTTGTTAACCTTTAAAAAAAAATTGTAAAAATTTAGAAAAAAAATGACATAAGGTCCCCCCCCAAAAGCCAAACCAGGCCCAGGCTAGCCAGCCAGTGGTGGTTTCTAAAAATACGGGGAACAAAATGTGTAGGGTTCCATCGTATTTTAGAAACCAACACCAGGCTGCAGGGACTAGTGCTGGTTTTAAACATAGGGGGCAAAAACGACGTGGGGTACCCCCTATATTTAAGACCAGCACCAGACTCAACCGACTGGGGTGCAATGCCACAGCCCGGAGACCCAATCACCGGGGCTCCAGGTCCAAAGCATTACACCCCAAGTCGGTCAGCGCAAGCCAGTGATCTCGGGGGAGTCGGGGACCCCCCAAAAAAGGGTCCCCCCTCTCCCGAGCACCACAGGCTTACGCTGAAGCCTGGGGCTCATCCCCATACCCCTGGAGCGGTGGGTATGGGGGTAATAGGGGGGCCAAATAATGTAAAACTATTGTACTTTACAGTGGAACTACAAGTGCCAGCATGCCTGCCATTTTGCACTTGTGGAACTACAAGTGCCAGCAGACATGCGGCACCTGTAATTTCATTGTAAAATAAATAGTTAAAAAAAGACAAAACACACACACCGTGCCCAGTATAAGTTTATTACATACACCTACCCATTCACACATACTTACCTATACCAGATGTTCGGTCCACTTGTCAAGTAGAGATCCATGGTAGCTGGCCCTGCAAGAAAGATTTCATACTCACCTACATCCAGCGCTGGTCTCCGCAGTAATCCATGGGTGTTTTAAAACAAAAAAACGTGTTACCCGAGCCACGCTACAAGCTATGTGTATGTGTGTTGTCACACATACACATAGCTCCCGAATGGCCGCTGCCGGGACTTCACGGGGCATTGCAGTCCCATCAGCCAATCAGCGGCAGCGCTCACTGTAGAGCGCCCGCTGATTGGCTCCGGCAACTGACAGTTCGCACGTGGGCTGACTTCTAAAATATGGTGGAACCCTACACATTTTGTTCCCTGTATTTTTATAAACCACCACTGGCTGGCAAGCGTGGGGCTAGTTTGGCTTTTGGGGGGGGACCTTATGTCATTTTTTTTCTAAATTTTTACACATTTTTTTAACAGGTTAACAAAAACGGGAAGTTTCGGGAAATATTCTAGGAACCCCCCTAATGATGTCTAGACATGGGGGATCACTATGGGTACCCCCATTTTTAACTCCTGAAGGAAGTCGGGCTTTCTAATAGCCGCGGCAAGTGCATAAATGCGACTTTGAAGAAAGTGGTGCAGAAGAGCATTTAGAATTTTTTTGGGGGAAAAATAACTATGCCCAGCAAATTTGGGGTACTTGAAAATGGGGGTCAGCATATTTTAAAGTTGCTAAACAGACTTGAAAAAATCTTGAAAAACCCACTTGCGCAAGGAGCTGCAATGAAAAAAACACCTGGGGCATACTTCGCTATTTTTTAACTTTGTTCCCCAACATTTTTTTTTTTTTGGCCCCCAAATTCAAAGTGCTTTTTTTGGGGTGTCACGATTTTTATTTTTATTTTTTTTGACACAGATCATTTCAAGGGGTCATTCTGAAGGCTGCAGGCTATTTTTTTTTAAGCCTGCACCCCTAAACCCCAATTCTGCACTTTTTTTCGACACCTATTCAATGGTGAAAACTTATCCCCGTTTTTTAACTTCGACTTTTCAAAAATGCGATAAGTCTTTGATATTGAATATTGAATACAGTGTAAAAGTAAAACCTGCGATAATGACGTCATAATTGCGATATTAACGCGAAAACGATGTTATCGCACCCATATTGAATACCCCTGTGAGTTGTAAACTATTTGCAAATGCAGGCGCCCTAAATTTAGGTGGTTTATCACTACCTATCTGTGGGAATTGTTTATCTAATTGTACAGAGGATATCAGATTAAAATCACCACATATCAGTAGGGGGATATCAGTATATGGAGCAAGACTCACTAGTAGCTTTTGTAAAAAGGATTTAGAATATATGTTTGGAGCCTATACATTACAAAATACATATTTCTGTTTATCCAATATTACATGGCATATCACATATCTCCCTTCTGGATCAGAGACCTTAAAGACAACTTCAATAGGGATATGTTGTTTCACTAAAATAGCTACACCTCTTTTTTTGGAGTTGAATGAAACTGAAGTTAAAACCCTCCAATTCAAAATATTCAATTTGGAGAGTTCTTGAGGTATCAAGTGCGTCTCCTGTAAAAAAGCTATGTCTAAACGCAACTTGTGAAGGTAAAACAAGATCTTTTTCCTTTTTGGGGGGGAGGTAATTTCCCACACATAGTAGCAATGCACATATTTGTGATGGTGAATGAACATATAAATAATTTTTATGTGAATATAACGGCTTCGAGTAGAGTCAGAAACAGCAATGGGATGCAATGGATATAGGGAGGGTACAGGTACAGTAAATAAACATATAAAGAACATAAAGAACACTACGACAGGAGGGTATGTCATTCCTGTCAATCATAGAATGGCAAAAAACTTGACTTACGGATGAACTATTAAACTTAGCGTTATATAAAATAGAAAACAAGCTAGTACTCCTAGCCAGGGCCACCCGTTAATAGGTCATAAACATATATATTAGGCAGTAGTGGGTAGGCATCTGAGCTTGTCAAATAACAGCATGTATCACATTGTAGTACTTCAAAGAAAGTATAAGCATCGAAGGTTTTACATATGGCTTAACAGCCAATTATATATGTCACAAATTACATAAAAGGAAATATCCTATTCAGGATTATACCAAATATAGCAAGAAGCGAGGCAATTAGGTAAATCTACTATATAAAAGCAAAAATTTGTCCTTCTGTCTTTCTATACAAATCCACAGTTTACAAGCGAAGATCGTGACATTTTACATACGAACGTATTAAAACACAGCGGAGGCAACTAAAAAATTTTTAAATCGAAATTAATTATTGTTAATTTTTAATTAATTAAAAAACACTATTTTTATTGTACGCTCATTGTGGGGCCTCACGGCATATGGGTAGGGCCTCGCAGTAAGCGTTTTGTGTTGTCATATTTTGTCATGATCTTAATGTTTATTATTGAAGAGAGCTTTAGCAGGCTTTGCCAGCATTCTCAGCTCTCTGACTATACCAAATTATGCAACAACATTGACTTCTTTCTTCCAACTGTGTCAAAATGATGACTTTGCAAGGACCCTGCTGTACTGTGAGCTGCCAAAATATTACACATGGAATGCTTCTCGAAAAGTTTTTATGCGCAGAAAACAGGGAGTCGCTGTAGATGGTCATCCTGGTATCAGAGTAACAAAAGCTCTTGGCCGTGTTTACACCGTACAGCCTTCAAATTTTGAATGCTTCTATCTCCGACGTTTGCTTTACACCGTTACAGGTCCTACTTCCTTCGAAGACCTTAGGACTGTTGATGGGGAAGTTTGTCACACTTTTCGTGAGGCCTGCCTAAGGAGAGGTTTGTTGGAGGATGATGTGTAAACAAACATTCTTAAAATCCCGGGCAACGCCGGGTACTCCAGCTAGTAATAATATAAACCAAAATCAGGATGTTGCAGGATTATCTACATCTTCAAAATTCTCAGACTCCTCACGAAGATAGGCTTCTGTGTCAGCTATGGTAAGAAAGTCTACAAAGGTAGAGCCGTTGTAGATCCGGAGTCGGGCAGGGTAAAGCAATGTGAACTTTCTATTCAGCTGAATTTGTTTTGAGCATAGTGATGACAATTCCTTCCTCGCCTTCATCAACTCAGCCGAATAGTCCTGACATCTAAATACTACCATTCGTGGAGGAGCACCTTCCAGCGAGTGTATAGGACCTATCCCGTGAGCACGTTCAATTACTATATCAGCACAGGATTCAGCGACTTGCAGTAAGTCAGGCAATGTAGTACTGAGAAAAGTGAACAAATCTTTACCAAGCACTGTTTCCGGCAGACCAACCAAGTGAATATTATTTCTGCGTGACCTATTCTCAAGGTCATCAATTTTGTTCCACATTTGATTGCGTGCTTTAGTATTGCTGGCAACTGCTCATTAGTTAAAACCCTTTGTGACAGCTGGGATAACTGCTTGTTAATATCTGCAGTTTCAGCTTTAAGCAAAGGGTCTATGGCTGTTCTGATCGCGTTGATCATATCACCATATGTGACTGGGGTGTCAGGGGTAAACAGTACCTGGTCTTCTGCACTATGAGAAGCGCCAGTTGTAGGCTGTAGATCTGTCTCAGCGACAGGTTGTGAGGAGGCAGCGTTGTCAGCCTCTTCGGCGTCTGGCGCCATCTTAGATTCTGTGCAGCGCTTATCTTTGTCCTGCCACTGGCAATTCTGCTTTGGCAGCATGAGGGGGAACAAGAAGCGGTCCATACAGCGAAGGGATGATTGTGGGAGTGCGGGAGCTCAGTACTGCCCAAATCTGGAGGCTAAGAGCCTAGTAAAAATGTAATAGCGGGCGGCAGCAGAGCTAGGCTAGCATTCTGCCGGCCATATCACAGTCAGAACCGGAAGTCCTACTATGATATTTTTAACGCAGTTAATGTTTTTTAACTCTGTCATCCAGTTCATTATTTGTGTTTTCTTTCTGGGATCATCCATCCATTCTCCATCCCACACTCCATCCCAAAATTACTCCTGCCCACTCTTTTCTATACTTCCTCTCTCCATCCCTTAAACCCCCAAAACATCCCCCTCCTTCCTGCCCTTTGCCACCCTCCCACACTCCCTAAATCCCTCCCACCATCCTACCCACCCATGCTCCTATGCTATCTCTCACCCTCCCTCCATCCCTTCCACCCACACTCCCATCTGCCCACTAACACCCACTCTCACCCTCTATCCCACACTCCCTACCTCCCACATTCACTCCCTCCATCCCTAAATCTCTCCCACCCTCTGTCATCCCACCCCTTAACCCTCATCCTCTCTCTCACCCTCTTACCACGCATCCTCCCTCTTCCCTCCCATGCTACCTGCCACATTCCCTCCCACCCACTTTCCCTCCCACCATTAGCCCCACCCTACCTCCCACACTCCCTCCCTAAATCCCTCCCACCCCAGCTCCCTAATCCCCTCCCTCCCTCCTCTCTTCCTACCTCCCTAATTCCCTACCTCCCCAACTCCCTAGCCCCCACCCTCCCTCAATCCCACCCACCTATACTCCCAAGCCCACACCCTCCCTAAATCCCTCCCACCCCCACTCCCAAACACACACCCTCCCTAAATCCCTCCCACTCCCACCCCCAATCCCACACCCTCCCTAACTCCTAAAATCCCTCCCACCCCCACTCCCTCCCTAACACCCCCACTCCCTAACCCCTACCCTACATCCTCCCTCCCACCCCCACTCCCAAACATCCATCCTCCCTCTCCCTTCCTCCCTCTCTACCTAACTCCCTCCACCCTCCCTAAATCCCTCTCAACCCCACACCCTAACCCCCACCCTCCCTCCTCCCTCCCACCTCCTAACCCCCACCCTCTCTCTCCCTCCCTCCCTCCTCCACACATCCTCCCTCTTCCCTCCCTCCCCCCCAACTGACTGCTTTTTCCAAAGCAGTGACATTTATACCATATCTGACATCACATTGGCTGTTTACGATGTAACCCTGTCACATGTCCAGCCTAGCAAGCAGTGACTCAACAAAGGAGTCTGACATCACAATGGCAGGTATGGATCTAAGCCTGTCACATGATCATCCTACTGAAGTGATATAATTCAAATTGCATGCATTTTACAATTTAAATGTTTTTATTTAAATGTTCATAATCTATTTATCTGTCTGTCTATCTATTTTTCTATCTACCTATCTATCTATCTATCTATCTATCTATCTATCTATCTATCTATCTATCTATCTATCACAGAGGTATCTAAACATTTTTTTTGAGTGGCATACTAAGAAAATGTTTTTGCTTGGAGGGCCCCAAATTTTTTTTTACAGTTTGCCTCTAAGCTATTAGGTAAAAGTTCCCTGCTGGGAAAATATTATCCTAACAAACACTAAGGGGCATATTCAATTAGCTGCGAAAAGCCGTTTTCGGCGGAAAAGTATTGCTGATGACGTAATTTCGCCAGGCAAAAACGTATCCCCGTATTCAATTCCAAAGACTTTTTACGTAAGCAGAAAGTCAATGCATTGGAATATTCAAAACAGATTCGCCTATGAAAGCAGGCGGAAAAAAGTGCAGAATTGCGGTTTTGGGATGCAAAGGTGGGGAAACTACCTTGCACCCTTGGGACAGGCCCCCAAAGGTTAACTGTGTCAAAAAAAAATAAATGAAGAACACACCAAAAAATCACTTTGAAAAAGGGGGCCAAAAAAAAGTACAAAGTTGGGGTAAACACTTAAAAACTAGTAAAATAAGCTTTTGGGGGGTCTGCAAGTATGGGGGAGGTGTTGTTATGATTAAAGGTGCTTGCTAAAGTTAAATTTTTAAGGTTTTTTAAAACTTCGCTATTGCGATTTTTAACCATGCTTGTACCCAGTTTCATGTACCCCAAAGTTGCTGGGACTAGTTATTTTTATCAAAAAAACCTGCAAACTGCTATTCTTCACCACTTGTTCAAAGACGCTAATTAGCAGCTATTCAGAACATTTAAATACCCCAAATAGCTTTAATAGGGCTATTCGGGGGCATCCACATTGATCCCCAATGTAAGTGCATCTTTTGGGGGGTGTCAGGCTGATTTCCCCAAATCTGACAGCACTTTTCGCCTGTTTGCATTTCCTTTGGAATTGAACAGGGCGAAAAGCTGGGCCGCGCACACCTCCAAAACACGTGAAGTAGGCGAAAAGTACGACAGGCGAAACCTTTCTGACTTCTTGCTTAGGGATGAGCGGGTTCGGATTTCTGAAATCCGAACCCCCTCTGAGCCCCCCCGATCCGAGTTGGGAACCAAGTCCAGCTCGGGTTTTCCCACCTGACTCGGAACTGAAATCGAGGCAAAACATCATCATCCGGCCTCCCGGATCTCGCAGGTTTTGGATTATATAATAGGTCCCCGCGTCGGCGCCATTTCTCATTCCGGCTGTGGACAGTGAAGAGGGAGGGTGGGAGTTAGGGCTGGCTGGGCTGTGTTGTGTTGTGCGGTGCTGCTGTTGTCCATAGTGTCCACTCCTCCAAAGTCCATAGGGGCTGGCTGGGCTGTGTTGTGCTGCTGTTGTCCATAGGGGCTGGCTGGACTGTGTTGTGCTGCTGTTGTCAATAGGGGCTGGCTGGGCTGTGTTGTGCAGTCAGTTGACCATAGGGACTGTGGGCCTGATTCAGACCCGGTCGCTCTGACAGAGCGCTCGCTCTGAATCAGGGCCAGGTTTGTTTTTTTTTAGAACGGCCTCCTGGCCGCTCACATAGCTGTGGGTGACTACCCACAGCTACAGCGAGTGGCCATGATGATGGTCGCGATGGTCAACCATCGATGGGCAGCCACCCCCCCAGCCCGCCCACCAAAGGGGGCGAGCTGTCACTTAACATCGACAGCTCGCCTCCTTTGTTGCAAGACCCGGTGCGATGGAGTGCCCGCCGATATCCGGGTCTCGCGCATGCGCACAACGGAGCCGGCTCCATCGTGCGCATGCGCTCTGGGCCACCATCGACCCGGTTGCAAGCGCTCAGCGCTTGCGACCGGGTCTGAATCAGGCCCTATGTCCACTCCAAAAGTCAATAAGGGCTGGCTGGGCTGTGTCCCATGCAGTGTCCCATAAAGGCTGTAGTCCTAAAGGGGTGCTGTAGTGTTGTCAAGGGGGTGATCTGTCCATCATGGGTGCTCCCCGCAAGTGCAAAAAAACCATTTATTTCTGTGTTTGTGAATTGTGTGCACTGTAGTTGCACGTGCATCAACAAAGGAGCAGCGCCAAGCGTGCGCCTGTGTCATAAGTAAAGGGCAGGCTGGCTCATCTCTTAAAGGGTGGTGTAACCCCCAAAGTGCACTCCAAAAAAATAAAAAATTCTTCTTTTCTGTGTTGTGAATTGTGGCCCTGATTCAGAGCCGGACGCTCTGACAGAGCGCTCGCTCTGAATCAGGGCCGTCCCTCCTACCTTTTGGAGCGGCCTCCTGGCCGCTCGCATAGCTGTGGGTGACCACCCACAGCTATAGCGAGCGGCCAAAATGATGGTCGCGATGGGCAAGACCATCGCAACCATCGGGCTTGCGACGAGACCCTGTGGTAGGGTCTCGCTGCCGCAAGCCCAGGAGTGCTTTTGGCTCTATCAGAGCCAAAAGCACTCTCACTGACATCACTAGTGATGTCAGTGGAGCCGGACGCAGACGGTAGGCGTTCCCATGGGAACACCTCCGTCTGGGCAGCCACGTCCCCGGCACGTCCACCAAAGGGGGCGTGCTGTAAATCACCATCGACAGCACGCCCCCTTTGGTGCGAGACCCTTAATGACGGCTTGGCCGTCGTTATTTGAGTCTCGCGCATGCGCACGATGGAGCCGCCTCCATTGTGCGCATACACACTTGGGCACCAATGATCCGCTTGCGAGCGCTCAATGCTCGCGAGCGGGTCTGAATCAGGCCCTGTGTGCGCTGTAGCCGCACGTGCATCAACAGAGGAGCAGTGCCAAGCGTGCGCCTGTGTCATAAGTAAAGAGCCGGCTGGCTCGTCTGTTAAAGGGTGATGTAACCCCCAAAGTGCACTCCAAAAAAAATAAGAAATTCTTCTTTTCTGTGTTTGTGTGCACCTTAGCCACACGTATATATCAATATAACATAAATGGAGGACAAAACTTTGTCCAATAAAAATAAAATAGGGAAAGATCAAGAACCACTTCCTCCTAGTGCTGAAGCTGTTGCCACTAGTCATGACATGGACGATAAAATGCCATCAACGTCGTCTGCCAAGGTCGATGCCCAATGTCATAGTAGAGGGCATATAAAATCCCAAATGACAAAGTTCAGAAAAATTACCTTAAAAAAACATTTAAATCATCTGAGCAGCACAGACGGTGTAATGGTTAGCGTTACTGCCTCACAACAATGAGGTCATGGGTTCAATTCCCACCATGGCCCTAACTGTGTGGAGTTTGTATATTCTCCCTGTGCTTGCGTGGGTTTCCTCCGGGTACTCCGGTTTCCTCCCACACTCCAAAAATATACTGGCAGGTTAATTGGCTCCCTACAAAATTGACCATAGCTCCACTGGGGCAGGGACAGATGTGAATGGGCAAATATTCTCTGTGTAAAGCGCTGCGGAATATGTGTGCGCTATATAAATAACTGGTAATAAATAATAATAATAATCTGAGGAGAAACGTAAACTTGCCAATATGCCATTTACGACACGGAGTGGCAAGGAACGGCTAAGGTCTTTCCCTATATTCATGACTAGTGGTTCAGCTGCACTTGTGTTGAGTTAAGCTGGCAAAAGCACAACGAAGAACTGTGCGTTCTAAGAAGATATCACAAATCCCCAAGGAGAGTCCAAGTGTGGTGGCGGTTGCGATGCCTGACCTTCCCAGCACTGGACGGGAAGAGGTGGCTCTTTCCACCATTTGCACGCCCTCTGCATGTGCTGGAAGGAGCACCCACAATCCACTTGCTGATATGCAAATTGTACCATATGTAAAGGTGAAATAAGTAGGGGTAGGGACGTTAACCACCTAGGAACATCCTCCCTTATACGTCACCTGCAGCGCGTTCATAAAAAGTTACTGTCAAGTTCAGAAACTTTGGCTAAGACCGTAAGCAGTCCAGGGACACCTAAATCCCTTTGTCCTGTTGTATCCAAGCGCCTGCAAACCACACCGTCAACTCCATCCTCGTCAATTTCCTCCTTAGTCAGGATCAGAAGTAGTCCTGCAGGCCATGTCACTGGCATGACTGACTCTCCTATCCGGGATTCCTCCGGAGGATCCTGCATTGTTACGCCTACTGCTGCCGCTGCTGCTGTTGCTGCTGGAAGTCGTTCATCATCCCAGAGAGGAAGTAGGAACACCACTACTTTTACTAAACAGTCCTTAGCGAGGAGGATGAAGTACGACAGCAGTCATCTTGAAGCAAAACGGATAACTGAGGCCTTGACTGCTATGTTGGTGTTAGACATGCGTCCGGTATCCGCCATTAGTGCAGTGGGATTTAGACAATTGATGGAGGTAGTGTGTCCCCGGTACCAAATCCCATCTAGATGCAACTTCACTAGGCAGGCGATACCGAGACTGTACAGAAATGTCAGAAAAAGTGTCCTCAGTGTCCTAAAAAATGCGGTTGTACCCAATGTCCACTTAACCACGGACATGTGGACAAGTGGAACAGGGCAGACTAAGGACTATATGGCTGTGACAGCCCACTGGGTGGATGTATCACCTTACGCAGCAACAACAGCAGCATCACCAGTAGCAGCATCTCAGAAATGCCAGCTCGTTCCAAGGCAGGCTACGCTGTGTATCACCGGTTTCAGTAAGAGGCACATCGCCGACAACCTCTTAGAGAAACTGAGGGAAATCATCGCCCAGTGGCTTACCCCACTTAGACTCTCCTATGGGAATTTGTGATATCTGACAACGCCACCAATATTGTGCGGGCATTACATCTGGGCAAATTCCAGCACATCCCATATTTTGCTCACACAATACATTTGGTGGTGCAGAATTTTCCAAAAAACGACAGGGGCATGTAGGAGACACATTGGGTGGCCCGAAAAATTTCTGCCCACTTTCGCCATTCAGCGACTGCATGCCAAAGACTGGAGCCCCAGCAAACACTCTTGAACTGCCCCGCCATCACCTGAAGCAAGAGGTTGTGACGTGGTGGAACTCAACCCTCTATATGCTTCAGAGGATGGAGGAGCAGCAAAAGGCCATTCAAGCCTATACATCCACCTATGACATAGGCAAAGGAGGGGGTATGCACCTGACTCAAGCACAGTGGAGAATGATTTCCATGTTGTGCAAGATTCTCCAGCCCTTCAAACTTGCCACACGTGAAGTCAGTTTAGACACTGCCAGCTTGAGTCAAGTCATTCCCCTCATCAAGCTTTTGCAGAAGCAGCTGGAGATAGTGAAGGAGGAGCTAAGACGAACCGATTCCGCTCGGCATGAAGCCCTTCATTCGCTTTGCAGGATTCCAGGGTTGTCAATCTGTTGAAATCAGACCACTACATTTTGGCCACCGTGCTTGATCCTAGGTTTAAAGCCTACGTGGTGTCTCTCTTTCCGGCCGACACAAGCCTGCAGAGGTGCAAAGACCTGCTGGTGAAAACACTGTCAGCTGAAGCGGAACATGACACGTCAACAGCTACTTCTTCATTTTCTCCCGCAACTGGGGCTGCCAGGAAACAACTTAGGTATCCTAAGCAACCCGCTGGCAGTGATGCAGGGCAGGCAGGACCAAGTTTGGACATATGGTCTGGACTGAAGGACCTGACAACAATTTCTGACATGTCTACTGTCACTGCATATGATACTGTCACCATTGACGGAATGGTGGAGGATTACATCGGTGACAGCATCCAAGTAGGCATGTCAGACCGTCCGTACCTGTATTGGCAGGAAAAAGAGGCAATTTGGAGGCCCCTGTACAAACTGGCTCTATTTTGCCTGAGTTGCCCCCCCCCCCCCAGTGTGTACTCCGAAAGAGTGTTTAGTGCAGCCGGGATCCTTGTCAGTGAAAGGCGTAGGAGGTTGCTTCCTCAAAATGTGGAGAAGATGATGTTCATCAAAATGAATATCAACTCTTCCAGGGAGACCAGCCTCCACAACGTACAGAGGGACCTGTGGTGGTGGATTCCAGCGGGGACGAATTAATACTCTGTGAGTATGAGGATGTACACAACACTGAAGAGGGTGAGGAATCGGTGGATGAGGAGGATGAGGACGACAACTTGCCTCCATAGAGCCAGTTTGTGCAGGGACACATTAATTGCCAGTTTGTTTTGTGGGGGCCCAAACGAACCAATCATTTCAGCCACAGTCATGTGGCAGACCCTGGTGCTGAAATGATGGGTTTGTTAAAGTGTGCATGTCCTGTTTATGCAACATAAGGGTGGGTGGGAGGGCCCAAGGACAATTCCATCTTGCACCTCTTTTTTTTCTTTGCATTATGTACTGTTTGGGGCCTAGTTTTTCAAACTGCCATCCTGTCTGCCACTGCAGTGTCACTCCTAGATGGGCCACGTGTTTGTGCCGCCCACTTGTGTTCCTTAGCATAGTCATCCAGCTACCTCGGTGCAACCTTTTGGCCTAAAAACAATATTGTGAGGTGTTAGGTGTTCAGAATAGACTGGAAATGAGTGGAATTAATGTAATTAGGTTAGTAATAGCATAGGAGCAGAAAAACCCACAAATTCTGTGATTTTAGCTGTTTTTATGCCTTTTTTTTCAAAATAATACAGATCCAAAACACAAAACCCAGAACCCAAAACACAGAAGGGTGGTTTTGGCAAAACCAATCCAGATTCAAAACATGAAGAAAGATCCAGATCCACAATCAAAACACACGAATTGGGCAAAAAGTACCTTTCTGACTTTTCGCGTCTAATTGAATATGCACCTAAAACTAATAAAACTATAGATGTCTTTACACAGCTTTTCTGCAGTCTCGCTAAAAAAGCCCCTCGTGGTGCGCTAGGTCCTATGAGACTCTGCTACCACCGACAATCTTTTTTTACCGAAAATGCGTGCGCGCCAACAGACTGTGCTGATTCATTTGATATGCGACACTTGTATATCTGTGTGCAACTGAGGCCCTGATTCAGAGCCGTTCGTTAACAGCAGTACGCTCGTTGCGTTCCGATGTTGAGTAACCGCGCATGCGTCGGTGTTACACTGCGCATGTGCGTACGGCAGATTGCGAGTTTTTTTTGTCTCGTTCGTCAAATAGCGTACAGGAAGTGACATGTCAAATGTGATTGACAGAACAGACCGTTTTTGGGCGTTGACGGGGATGGAGATGGAAAAACGCAGGCGTGGCGAGGCGTTTTTGGGGCGTACATACATTATCAAATGCGAACGTCAAATGTGTTCGTACCAACTCATACGTCACTGGATGATCCTCTTTCCCTTCAAAATGCTCGCACAGCTTAGGGGCTGGATAACTCAACCACAGTGGCGATGGCCTTCTCCTCCGTCCCGGGACTCCACGATGTAGCATCGATTAATCACGGCTTATCAGAAACTCAATTAGTGTTGGATTGAAAACCGGCTTGGTATGTGTTTGGAAAGCAGTTTTTTAGGATAGCACAAATCCGAACGCAGGTGGAAATCAGAGCTGCTAATGTCTGTATTACACAATCAATTAGCGTACATTTGTGGGGGTGTATTTTGGCCGCAATGTGTTCGTTTTTGGACTATTGTAACAATAATGTCATCATGTTTAGGTTTGGTCCCTCATTTTGTGTTTGCAAGGTGATCTTTCCTCCTTAGGTAATGTTTTAAACGTTCCTTAACGAGACCCTTTTTTTTCAATGTGTAATTTTTTAGTTTGAACGTTGTTGGCTTGTGTGCCCGGATTAAATGTAACCCATTTTTACAATAATGTCAGAATACAAAGTCGTACATTTGTGGTAAATTTATTGGTAAGCCACAAAAAAAAAATATACTTATTTAACTCAAACATTTTTGGCAGTGTTCCACAATATTTATTAATTATGCAAACATTAATTTTTGTGAAAACGCCAAATCCAAAATTAAAAACAATTCACAAGAAAGGAGAGGGAAGTTTTGGGCAGAAAGGAATATGAGGCAAGCACAGAAGGAGTGTGGGAAAAGTAGCCAATGGTGTCACCGTTTTTTCGGCCGTTTGGCTGGGGGAGGGAGGGCGCCAGACCGGGTCCGGGATGTCATCGGGCTGGCCTGTCCAGAAGCAGATGTTGTGGCCTCTGGACTAGGCACAGGGCTAGGCACATTTGGAGGATTGGCTGATGTTGTGCCAGAGGTGGAGGATCCTGATGTTCCGGCAGGAAGGGAGGTCGGCTCCACCATGTGCTGGCGAACAAGCTGCTCCAGGGCAGTGGCGATGCAGATGTTGGCCCTGGTATTTTCCGCCAGGGCCTGACCAATGGTCACGTTGGCCGCAGCATTTTGCTCCAGGGCCTCAGCCACCCGTACCAGACTGGCATCCATCCTCTGCAGAATCTCCGTATGGAAATCCGATTTAAAATTGAGTTCTGTGAGGAGGGACACTGCCTGCGAGGGGGATTGCCCTGGACTGGCTTCTGCAGGGTCCTCAGCCGGATGTACTGGTTCCTCCCCTGCAGAGCCAGCAGAAATTCTGCGGCCAAGGCTCCCCTCTGGAGCAGACTCATCCGCCTGTGTCTCTGTTGGAAAAATGAGAAAAGACTCACATTAGAATCTACATATTGGCACAATAACATTTCACAGTTGGTGACATCACAACATTTACCTGGGACAACATGAGGAGCCGCAAAGTCTGGCATGTCCGTATCCATGTTGGACACGCCAAACACCTCCACAGGCTGCACACACCCCTGTGCCAGCTCTTCTAAATCAGTCAACTCCAATGACACAGGGGTGGGACCTCCACCTGTCCCCCTTGCATGCCTAGCCCTGTCGGACATTTTTTGTTTCAGGCGATATTTGAAGTCGCCCCATCTGTGGGTTAAATTGGAAACATTACTTTTTATTTGATTTGGTTTTTGGTTTTATGGTGGTCAAGTGTTTACTTACCGCCGTTTGACATCCCGGGCTAGACGGACATAATCACCCGCCCTATTGACATCCTCTTCCCACATTCTCCACTTCTGGCTAGCACTCATATTCCTGTCTGCCTGTGGCAGGATGTCCACACATTTCTGAATCAAAACCTCCATCTCCTTTCTTGTGAATTGTGGCTGCCTTTTCTTTTTGGAAGCTTTGCCCGGAATACTGGGCCCAGCAGCCTCTTCCATGTCATCCTCCTCACCTATGTGTGTAATTTTGGAGAATTGTCAACTTCACAACTTGCACAATATTATGTTTTAAAATAATCATTGAGTCAAAATGCATGAAATACTTACCGCCTGACTGTTGTCCATTGTTTCCCTGGTCTGTAGCCATGTGTGAGCTTCAAACAAGAAATACACCAGAATTGTGTTTTTGTCTCGTGACGTATTTATACATGCGTCCTTATTTTGCGGGCGCATCATTGATTGTGCGTTCCTATGATCCCTCCTTAATTTGTGCGGGAAACAAAACACTATTTATGGCTTGGTGCGTCTCGAATCGAGGTGGCGTTTATTGAATGTTGGAGGTTACGTTGGTTGGAGTTGATTGTTGGCTGGTGTAGGAGATTGCGTGTTTTGAAGTTTTTTATTTGGATTCCTTCTTTTTTGGATTTCCGTTCGTTTATTTTCCCTTTTATTTTTTTTGTTTGTTTCCAGTTTTGAAACGTTTGGGGAAGTCTAACTTTGGGTCAATTTGTCTCTCATTCTGGTGTGGATTTTTCTAATAAGTTTTTCCCGTCATTTCATCTCTCTTAGGTTTTATTTTGGCTCTGCCCCAAAGACATTTTGTTCAGGATTCTTAGATATTATCTCTTGGTAAGTTCATTTGTTAAACTGCTTTGGCAATGTTCTTGTTTGTCTTTACGCAACTTTGGTTGGCCTTACACATGTAACGTTTTTTTCGGGAAAATCAAACTCTGTGTTGTTTTAATTTTTATTTACGCGGCGTTGTTGTAATTTGTATTTGCGAAGTAATTAG
This sequence comes from Taudactylus pleione, assembly GCA_031769625.1. Taxonomy (NCBI): domain Eukaryota; kingdom Metazoa; phylum Chordata; class Amphibia; order Anura; family Myobatrachidae; genus Taudactylus; species Taudactylus pleione. The sequence continues at coordinate 5,782,049 of JAUIMM010000043.1, read as the reverse complement.
CGCATTTTTACTACTTACTATTCTGACTGGTATTTGCGAAGTAATTAGCGCATTTTTACTACTTACTATTCTGACTTGTATTTGCGAAGTAATTAGCGCATTTTTACTACTTACTATTCTGACTTGTATTTGCGAAGTAATTAGCGCATTTTTACTACTTACTATTCTGACTTGTATTTGCGAAGTAATTAGCGCATTTTTACTACTTACTATTCTGACTTGTATTTGCGAAGTAATTAGCGCATTTTTACTACTTACTATTCTGACTTGTATTTGCGAAGTAATTAACGCTTTGTGAAATGTTTATTCATCCCTTAAAATTGTTTGTGCTTTTTCAGGAGCATTGTATGCTTACATTTTGCCTCTATTTGACGTAGTGTGCGCAATGTCGTTTGGCGTTTTGCACAAATGTGTGTGTGTCCCCTTTATTTATTTTCTGGCTTCAATTTTTGAAAATGACATGGCCAGCATAAAATGATGTATATTTTTGATGTGATTATTTGCAGTTACAACATATCATGACAATACCCCGGCATGTAAGCATCAATGGATGGTAGTTTCAAGCAAAGTTAATTTTTAATTTAATGGGTGGTGTAAAAAACCTGACATTCCAATGTTGCCATTTCAGGTTGATATGGGTCGGATTGTTCTGGCCCTGCTCCCGGAAGCCGACCAACCTCAATCTCGTCCCAGGCGTAGGCATCGTAGGCGTGCAAGGCCCCAGATATTTTGAACACGTGTCACCCTTTTGGAATGCCGGATGATGATGATGAGGTTTTAAGACGATACCGTCTTCCTCCAAAAATCATCATAGACACTCTTTCATTAATAGAGAGTGATCTTGAGCAGCAAATTGACAGTCCAACAGCAATTCCACCACTTACGCAATTTATGGCGGTGTTACATTTCTGTGCCTCAGGATCGTTTCAAACAACGGTGGGAATAGTGGCGGGCATCTCACTTTCCTCCTTTTCACGGATCCTGAGGGCAGTGATGGCGGCACTTTTCAAGCACCTCCATCATTTTATTCAAATGCCTTTGGATATGGGTGCCCTTAGTGTGGTTAAGGCCAATTTTTACCAAATAGCTGGCTTCCCACACATCATAGGGGTTGTGGATGGTACTCACATACCACTTCAGCCTCCAGCACGGCTGGAGGCAATATTTAGAAACCGGAAACACTATCACTCCCTCAATGTAATGGTGGTATGTGATGCCTCCCTCCAGATCCTGTCCCTGAATGCAAAATTACCAGGAAGTGCACATGACTCCTTCGTCATCTGGCAATCAGGGATATGGCACAAATTAACCAACCTACAAGCTGGTGATGCGTGGCTTCTGGGTAAGTGGAGACCTTTAGTACATAACAATGTTAAGCTTCATACAGAGTGAGTCTGATGTTGACAATTCTTTTTCACAGGAGACAGTGGCTACCCTTGCACGCCCTGGCTGCTCACTCCTTATGTGGCTCCCACACCAGAGCCACAAAGTGAGTATAATTCCGCACTTACAGCCACCAGGCAAGTGGTGGAGCGCTGTATCGGCCTTTTAAAAGGCCGATTCAGATGCCTCCACCGCTCTGGTGGTGAACTCATGTATTTGCCGGATATGGTTTCGAAAATTGTGGTCCTGTGTGGGATATTTCACAACATCGCCATAAGGAGTGGTGTCCCAATGCAGCCAGAGGATGCCTTACCTGAGGATGGCCCCCCCGAGGTTGGTCGGAGGTCAGTATGTGGGGGGGCCATACGCGATGATGTGGTGGCCAGATTTTTTAGGTAATTATTGGAAACAAAACAGTGTTGCTACCTAATGTGTTTGGTTTTGTTTGAGAACATCTAATTTTTGATTAATTATTTTCTCCATCTTCTGTTTTTTCACATAATCTTTGGCACTCCAACGATGACTACTTCCTGCTACCCTTACAAAACCTGTATGTGGACATTTTGGGGATATATTCTGGAACCCTTATTGCAACGCCATATTTGTGGAATCATATTGGCATGGTCGTTCGTCAACCAGTTGATTTTTTGTTTTGTGATGTTGTTTTTTTGGTATGTGTTGTATTTGAGATTATCACTGTGTGTTTTGTTTGTGAGTGACCACTTAGATTTTTCAGTTATGTTGCTAATAAATGTTTTCAGAGTGAAATGTTGTACATTTTTTGTAACGATACCAGCAAGTGTAACCAGGTTCACACACGTTACATTGGACTAAGGGGTAATCCAGTACTGACGCCAGTTGAGATAAAATGTTTTTTTTTTTCAGGGTCCAAAACAACACCAAAAGGAAGCCTGTACAATCATTTTGCTTCGTAAGATTGGCCTAAGCAGCTTGCACACCAACTAGGAACCTGTAAAATGTAGAAATATCTAATTGTGACTACACCAAAAAAGGGAAATCAGATTGTTACTGTTAGGTGTTTCTTGTGGCTGTTTGACATAAAAATCAAACACACACTCTTAGTGTTAAAAATTTGAAATCCTTACAGGAACAGTCTACTTATGTCAGGGTAAATAATATGTGCTTTAGAAAAAACGAATGAGCCAGAACGTAACTTCAAAAATAACAATTTATTAACATAATGGTCCAAAATTAAAAAAACTACTCCCTAAGGAGGACGGACATACGGTCAAGGACCACCAGCACCCCGATGATATTGGTGTGCATCTGGGCCACACAGGCGGATAAATCGGCCCGACGCCTCTGTTCCTCTGTGGGTGAGAAAAGTGTGGGGATTAATACAACAATAGTGAAACCACATTAAAAAACAAAACAAAACCAAACTCCACAAAAAACATAAAAAAAAAACAGCATTAAAACTCATCAAACTAAAATGGTGTGGGGCAAAAATACAAGGCCTATGTACAAATTCCGACAGGTGTGCTATGTGTATGTTGAAAACAGCAGTAACAGGTAAAGGCAATCGCCAAAAACCACAAAAGTTTAGCCAAAAAAACAAAAAAAAGGAAACACCCATGATTACATACAGTTTGTGACGATAAAAAACCACAAAGAAAAACATACCGGAAGACCCAACGCCAGCTCCGGAAGGCCCTCCATCTTCCTCCTCGGAGGTGGGTCCATTCCCCAAAGATCGGGGCGGGGTAATGACCGACTCCGGGGAGGGGGTCATTCTAAGAGGGGTGGTTGGAGGAGAGGGGGAATTGGGACGGAGGGGAAGGAGGCCCGAAAAATCAGGCTGAGGGTGTAGGAAGGCTGGGGAGGAGTGGGGAATAGGGGAAGGACTGGAGTTGGAGTGTTGGCTGGGGGTTGGGGAGAGTGGCCATGATCGTCGTCTGGCCGGACGCTGACGGCGTAGTCTTCGCTGGGCCCCTAAAAGATGTGAAACAAATTGTGGTTAGTTTCAACACAAATCCACGCCCAAAAACAATTTCAAATGCACAGCAAAAAAAAACAAAAAAAAACATATATGAGGAGAATGAATAAATATGAAATACAGGGAAAACATGGCCATGCAGATATGAGGAGAATGAATAAATATGAAATACAGGGAAAACATGGCCATGCAGATATGAGGAGAATGAATAAATATGAAATACAGGGAAAACATGGCCATGTAGATATGAGGAGAATGAATAAATATGAAATACAGGGAAAACATGGCCATGCAGATATGAGGAGAATGAATAAATATGAAATACAGGGAAAACATGGCCATGTAGATATGAGGAGAATGAATAAATATGAAATACAGGGAAAACATGGCCATGCAGATATGAGGAGAATTAATAAATATGAAATACAGAGAAAACATGGCCATGCAGATATGAGGAGAATTAATAAATATGAAATACAGGGAAAACATGGCCATGCAGATATGAGGAGAATGAATAAATATGAAATACAGAGAAAACATGGCCATGCAGATATGAGGAGAATGAATAAATATGAAATACAGGGAAAACATGGCCATGCAGATATGAGGAGAATGAATAAATATGAAATACAGAGAAAACATGGCCATGCAGATATGAGGAGAATGAATAAATATGAAATACAGGGAAAACATGGCCATGCAGATATGAGGAGAATGAATAAATATGAAATACAGGGAAAACATGGCCATGCAGATAGGAGGAGAATGAATAAATATGAAATACAGGGAAAACATGCACACGCAGTTAGGGCCACAAAGACAAACATGAAAAACACAATCCATTAAACTTACTTTCCGCGATCTGCATGCGAAAGCATGCCAGCAAGCGGGGCGTCCGCCGTTGCAGGTCCGACCACCTGCGCTCCAGCTGCCCGATATGGCGGCGTGAGCCAAAGGAGCGCAGGCGGGCCCGTACCTCCGCATATGCGGAACGCTTCTCGCGGTTGGTGATGGGTGGAGGCTGGCTGGTGATCCGCCTATCCATCACCTCCGTAAGCACCAGCAGCTCGCGCCTGGTGAATGCGGAGGCTCTCATGATGGCAATGGAGTTTTTCATAAAAATCTTTTTTGATAAAGTGCACCCAAATTTTATGATCGGCTAATGTATTTAGGAAATTAACAGGAGCAATTCTATTGGTTAGTGCATGAGTCATGTGTTCGACAGGGCCAGAAATCTGTTGAGACTTATGATAGGCTTGATGCAGTGACATGCGTAAGCAAATTTACATAAAGATTTGAACTCCAGGAAATATGCGGGTAGAAAAACAAATAGAACAATTATTTAATAGGGGCTAACATGTATTTGGACAATTAAAAGCGAATGTTTAAGCCGTACGTATTCGGCGGGTAAACACAAACACGGACATAACTAAAGTTTATTGCATTGTGTAAAAAAAAAACAACAAACAACTAATTAAGCTAATTGATATATTGATTGGCATGTTACGATTGAGGGAGGTAGGCAGAATCAACGAGCAGTTTATCGAAATCAGACAGTCCAACTTCCGGGTAGTACTAGTGCGTGCGTTCCCTTCAAACCACTTCGGGGATGTACGCTCGCTATTTGGCACGTTCGTTAGTTAGAGGAGGGTCGCCTGAGTTTGTGGAGGATGTTTGGCTGCGAGCGAAAATACGAGCGTGTGCTTGAATTTAAATATTTTTTTACGTACGCCGAACGTATGAACGGTCACTTGCATCCGGGTCTGAATGAGGGCCTGAGTCTCTAAAGGTGCATACACACGGTCAGATTTAAAATACAATTTGTATCAGACTGCGCTAATGTAAAAAAAATCTACTGCGAGGTAGCAGAATTCACATGCATACAAGAACCAGTCATGGCTCCAAACTAATTTATTTATTAAATTTTTAGTCTTTTATTATTAATAAATGATAATGAAATATACACATTAATATAAAAACAGAGATATCTCACAATGAATAAAATGTAAAATACATTGAAACAATAAACCTCTATTGATCATATAAATCTACACTAGAAACCACTAGACTACTTGTGCATAATATGACATAAATAGTTGAAATCAATATAAAGGTTGAATACCCAGAGCAATCCAATTGGAATGGTAATAATGTGTCCACCACAAAGACAAATAGATGTCATACAAAATGTTGCCAGCCGGATATTTGTATATCGCTGTAATTAAATTGTACCTGTCCGTGATAGAAATCAGGCAGTACAGTGCCACAATGTGCAATAGGAGCTGTCCTCTCCAGTCGGGGTGAGCTGATGCTACAGCTGGGCTGGCTGAGAACAGACAATCATACAATCTCCCTTGGCTCCTGCTATGCTATTAAGAATGCTCGGCTGTCCATGACATAAGTCAAGCGATATAGCGCCGCTGTTTGCAGTGAGAGCCGGCTTCTCCAATCAGGGTGAGTGGGTGTTAGAGCAGGGCTATATCGCTTGACTTATATCATGGACAGCCGAGCATTCTTAATAGCATAGCAGGAGCCAAGGGAGATTGTATGATTGTCTGTTCTCAGCCAGCCCAGCTGTAGCATCAGCTCACCCTGACTGGAGAGGCCAGCTCCTATTGCACATTGTGGCACTGTACTGCCTGATTTCTACCACGGACAGGTACAATTTAATTACAGCGATATACAAATATCCGGCTGGCAACATTTTGTATGACATCTATTTGTCTTTGTGGTGGACACATTATTACCATTCCAATTGGATTGCTCTGGGTATTCAACCTTTATATTGATTTCAACTATTTATGTCGTATTATGCACAAGTAGTCTAGTGGTCTCTAGTGTAGATTTATATGATCAATAGAGGTTTATTGTTTCAATGTATTTAAAATTTATTCATTGTGAGATATCTCTGTTTTTATATTAATGTGTATATTTCATTATCATTTATTAATAATAAAAGACAAAAAATGTAATAAATAAATTAGTTTATATTTCCCAGTTTTGAGCCATGACTGCTTCTTGTATGCATGTGAATTCTGCTACCAAGCAGGAGATTTTTTTACATTAGTGCAGTCTGATACAAATTGTATTTTTGTTCTTTCTATGGGTGTTCACAAATTCCATCGCTAAAGACTTGCTGCTTTCGATTAACTCATTATTTTTGCACAATTGTTTGATATAATTTGACTTTATAGATTCGCGCTGGGATCATTGGTTTGTTACATGGTCAGATTTGTCAGATGTGTCAGGTGAACGATTTGATGAACAATTTGACCAACGATTTGAACGACGAACGATTTTTGACTGCATTAAAATGAATGGAATTGTCCAAATCTGACTGCAAACACATCAGATGTCAGATATCGTTATCTGACAAGTGGGAACGCGCATCGTTCATCGTTCATCTGACAAACATGTCAATATGTCAGATTATCCTTCAGATATGAACGATTGAACGATTTTTAAAATCGTTATCGTTCAGATCTGAAGAAAAATCTGACTGTGTGTATGCACCATAAATCTGTATACAAAGTGCTATAATGTAGCGGTCGCAGCTTTTTTCATTCAATGTTCCATAGTGCTTCATATACAGACTCAGGTATACAAGAGTCGCATATCAAATTAATCAGCACAGTCTGCTGGTGCTTCATAGCCGAATCGCATTGTGACTTAGATGCATTTGTGGCAAAAAAGATGCCTGGCGCTAGTAGAGTAGCACAGGACTTGGCGCCTTACTAACGCCAGGCAAGTCGCACTGTGTGACGTATTGAGGCTAGATGTTGGAGGACTTCTCTGTATCTTCAAATAAACATATTTTTACTAAGTTCATGCACTGTGATGAGATGCTGTCTTCATGCGAACAGTGGAGTTGTGACTTGGGCTTTATTCATGATGTGTGTGATGTGCAGTTAGTTCATATGGCACTGTACACCTACATGAAAAACAAAAAATACAATTTACAGCTGCTAAATAAAATAGTGAAATTAATATATTCTACATAAGCAGCGGCTATGTTCATAAGGCAGATATTTTCAACTCTTTCCAACTCATGGCCTCACTAACTAAGATGCTACTCTAAAGTTGTCAAGCACACATCACTTCAGTCATACCTGCAGCCTGAAGGATTGTTCAGAAGAGGGTAGTTATAGGCAAAGTAGCAGACGGGGCCAGTCTGGCGGTGACGTGCTCAAAGTGATGTCGCTGGAACCTCGCCCACTGCAGTTCCCATACACCAGTCATCAAGCATTAAGCAGCCACCAGACAAAGCTGCTGAATTCAGGTAGTAGGCCGGATTTTAGCAGGAGGCTTTAGTGTGGCCGTCCATGTTCTACAGTATCTATATCTACCCATTCAATAATATTTTCATATGACATTTCAGTTAACATAAGCTTACCTTACATTGTAAGATGTCACAGCAGAAGATGAAGCTGATCACTGTCATCCAGTTCATTATTAGTGTTTTCTTTCTGGGATCATCCATCCATTCTCCATCCCACACTCCATACCTAAATCCCTCCTGCCCACTATTTTCTATACTTCCTCTCTCCATCCCTAAAACCCCCAAAACATCCCCCTCCTTCCTGCCCTTTCCCCCCCTCCCACACTCCCTAAATCCCTCACACCATCCTATCCACCCATGCTCCTATGTTATATCTCACCCTCCCTCCATCCCTTCCACCCACACTCCCAACTATCCATTATCCCCCCTATCACACTCCCACCCTCCCAAGATCCCTCCCACCCTCTATCCCGCACTCCCTGCCTCCCACATTCACTCCCTCTATCTGTAAATTCCTCCCACCCTCTGTCATCCCACCCCTTAACCCTCATCCTCCCTCTCACCCTCTACACACCCATACTCCCTCTTCCCTCCCTCCCTCCCTCCCACCCTGCCTGCCACATTCCCTCACACCCACTTTCCCTCCCACCATCTGCCCCACCCTCCCTCCCTCTCTTCTACACTCCCTCCCTTAATCCCTCCCACTCCAGCTCCCTAATCCACACCCTTCCTGCCTCCCTAATTCCCTACCACCCCCACTCCCTAGTCCCTACCCTCCCTTAATCCCACCCACATCCACTACCAAACCCACACCCTCCCTAAAACACTCCCACCCCCACTCCCAAACTCACAACCTCCATAACTCCCTCCCACCCCCACTCCCAAACCCACACCTTCCCTCACTCCCAAAATCCCTCACACCATACACTCCCTCCCACCTTTCCACCCCCTCTCCCTAACCCCTACCTTACCTCCTCCCTCCCACCCCACTTCCAAACCCCCACCCTCCCTCTCCCTTCCTCCCTAAATCCCTCCTCCCTCCCAAAATCCCACTCACATCCATTCCCAAACCCCCACCCTCCCTAAATCCTCCCACCCCCACACCCTACCTCCCTCGTTAAGTCCCTCCCACCCCCACTCCCTAACCTTTACCCTACCTCATCCATCCTACCCCCACTCCCAAACCCCTACCCTCCCTAAATCCCTTATAGACACAGAGTGCTATTGCCCAAGGAGTCACGGTGCTTATACACACAGAGGGCTATTGCCCAAGGAGTCACAGTGCTTATACACAGAGGGCTATTGCCCAAGGAGTCACAGTGCCTATACACACAGAGGGCTATTGCCCAAGCAGTCATGGTGCTTATTGCTTTATACACACAGAGGGTTATTGCCCAAAGAGTCACAATGCTTATACACACAGAGGGCTACTGCCCAAGGAGTCACGGTGCTTATACACACAGAGGGCTATTGTCCAAGGAATCACTGTGCTTTTACACACAGAGGGCTATTGCCCAAGGAGTCATGGTGCTTATACACAGATGGCTACTGCCCAAGGAGTCACTGTGCTTTTACACACAGAAGGCTATTGCCCAAGGAGTCATGGTGCTTATACACACAGAGGGCTATTGCCCAAGGAGTCACAGTGCTAATACACACGGAAGGATTTTACCCAAGGAGTCACTGTGCTTTTACACACAAAGGGCTATTGCCCAAGGAGTCATGGTGCTTATCCACACAGAGGGCTATTGTCCAAAGAGTCATGGTGCTTATACACACAGATGGCTATTGCCCAAGAAATCACGGTGCTTATACACACTGAGGGCTATTGCCCAAGGAGTCACAGTGCTTATACACACAGAGGGCTATTGCCCAAAGAGTCATGGTGCTTTTACACACAGAGGGCTATTGCTGAAGGAGTCACGGTGGTTATACACACAGAGAGCTATTGCCCAAGGAGTCACAGTGCTTATACACACAGAGGGCTACTGCCCAAGGAGTCACGGTGCTTATACACACAGAGGGCTACTGCCCAAGGACTCAAGGTGCTTATACATGCAGAGGGCTATTGCTGAAGGAGTCACGGTGCTTATACACACAGAGGGCTACTGCTCAAGGAGTCTCAGTGATTGTATACACAGTGGACTATTGCCCAAGGAGTCACAGTGCTTGCATACAAAGAGGGCTATTGCCCATGGAGTCACAGTGCTTATATACACAGAGGGCTACTGCACTGCTCAAGGAGTAACTTTAATTAGAAGAGTAGCGCAGCATCACCGTGCAGTGTGCCCCCCCTACAGTCACTTAACAGCACAGTCAGTAGCCACTAGTCTGAAGTGTGGACACAGCCAACTTCCTTGCAGAGCTCTGCACAGCGTGCGTGCTGAGTGACAAATGGCTTGAGTCCCATCTGTGCGCCACCGTATATAGAGGCCGAACATCATCCAAGTCTCACGAGAAACTGACTTTGGGAGGATGACTTTCGGCCTCAAAGTTGGATCTGAGTCAGATGGAAAAACACCCGAGCCGTGGCTCATGTGGACTTGGATCCCCAGTGTTTTAGTGGTTCAGATTTCACAGACTCCGAACTGCTCATGTCGGTGTGGTGATGATGGTGTGGCTAAGAGACGATGCAGGGAGATGATGGTGTGGCTGAGAGATGCAGGGGGAAGGAAGTTACAGAGGGGGCATGATTCTGGTTGAACCACTGTTGTGTGATGATGATGACCTTGTTAAAATTCCTACACAAACAGGGATCTTTTGGACAATGTGACTACCAAAATAGTGAATACCGACTGAAGACGCCATTGTCCCAGGGAGGATACATTCTTCAGAGGTTCCACACTGTGAGAAACCACCATAGAGGTAAGGTGCATATGGAATGGAATGAAATGTTCCCAGAGTGAAAAGAAATGGGTGGCTGTCACGACTCTGGAGAAATTGGCCACCAATGATGGAACAGGCTTTGCAAGCAGTGATACCGGCAGCACAAACTGAGGAGGTCTTAGATATGTTTTCCTCATTTCTTCCAACAAACGGGTACTATATAACAGATGGCGCCAAACATAAAAATAAATAGGGAAAGTAATTCTTAATGATAGGACATGGAATGATACATATACTCACAAATCACTTCCAGACAGTCATGTAGAGTGAGATCTTCCTCCTATAAAATTTCTGGAATGTATGCCTCAGATGAAATCACCGGAAAGACAAAAAATCATATAGAAATTCATAGTGTAGTATTTTTATAACCACAAGTTCTCATGAACCCCGATAATTGGGTTCCTTTATTTATGTGTCACTGTGTAAGAGCGTACCCCAACACACAATCATAGATAATATGCAGGACATGTAAAGGTATCTTTATCTCGTTTTCCACCCTCTAGAAGGTAAATATAAACGTACCCCACTTACAGTGCTCAATTTCTGTTGAATCCTATAATGGTTTCTTTACAAGTTCTGTCCCACCATTCTCTCCCCTTCACAATTTGGGGAACCTCGGCCACAAAAGAGATAAGAGAAGGTCTTGGTACCTCTTAGTTTGTCCAAAGAGTTGTTGAAGCTGGATAATTGGCTGAGACAAGATCAGTTTAAAATTGAATCGCGGCGACGCCATCTTCTGACTGGCCGCAAGACGCCATCTTGGAAATGAAATTGCAAGGCGCCATTTTGCGAATGGCCGCCCCAGTGCCATTTTAGATAAACTCAAAATGAAGTACATATGGCGATATTACTAATAGCATCATGTGATTGCATCTTTCACCGTTTCTCATATACACATTAATACACACAATTGCGCTGTTAACTAGTCACATATTAGCGAATTCATAAGATCCTATATGAAAACGCTGTTTAGTAGCTAAATGCGCACGCATCTGTCCCCAGTTAACTAGCGTCTTTATATCAAACCCCGTATACTCACACATTACATATTCACATACAAGGTTCCATAAGCTTTAAGGTATAAGATTTAAGTTTGTTCATTAAGTATAAATGCTATGAAATAAAGATTGTTTGGTAACTAAGGTTTTATACATGATAAGTAAGCTGTGTTTGGTTTTGTACTGATGCGTACTCTTTCCACAGTATTCCGGTATTATCGGTGGGGAGATCGCATCATGCTTTCTCGACTTATGGACCGCAGAGACTTCAAGCAACAAAATGTATATAATATGAACAACTGTTAGGATGTTGCATGTGGCGGGAATCTAGGGACCCTCAGTTGTTGGAGGCTGGGTTGTGTCTATTTGAATCAGCCTGTTAAATGCTCTGTAACAGATGTATCCCCCTTGGGAACCAATGACATCAGCAACAAACGTCTCTATTGTTTTGTCTATTCCTGGGGGGTATAAATATGTGTGCTCAAATGCTGGGTTGTTAGTCTTCGTGCTGAATGCTGATAGACGAGGGGTTTCTTGCTGATGCCTAACATCTGGTCCGCAAGCGCTGCGTATGTATACTGTACTTGGGTCTGTATAATTCCTTTGCACCGAATTGTGTCTGGATCATATGTAACTGACTGTACTTTTACCTGAATAATACTTGTGCTTTGGAACCACAGATTCCAGGTCTTAAGTCTTTTACTGTATGACTGCGTACGCAAATTAGCGTCATCCTTAGAGGTTTATAGGTAGGATATTAGAAGGTATAGGCAGGGGTATATAGAGGTTTTGATCCAGTTTCGTTAGTTGGGGGCACGTAGTGAAGTCACTTACCTACTCACACGGTACATACGGCAATCGATATCTCAGCAAAGGGTGGAGTGGCCACATGCAGGGTTTACCTGCAACCGCTCGGTGCTGAAAGATCGCTATCTGCTTCCATGTGAGCCAAGGAAGCTGACTAGAATCCAGGGACAAGAGAGGAAAAAGTTTGTTTTCCTCTGTTGATAGAACCTAACGTTTAAAGGGATGCTGCAGTATTGAGTACGCGGCTGAGTCGCAGGTTTGCGCACAGCAAAGACACATTTTTGTGTACGCAGCTAAAGGTTGTCATATGGTTGTGTGGTAGTCGCAATATTGTGTATGCGACTGGTCGCACAATAGCGTATACGTACTTCCGGTTGTGCTGCCACGTGTTTAAATAAAGCCGTTGAGGTTTACATTTTTCAATTGTTATCAATATCTGGTTAACGTGTATTTTTCTGCACAGGAAAAAAGTGTGCAACAGTGAGTATTTGTTGAACAAAGTTAAGGGTATCGTATGATCCTTAAGGGCTAGGTGCAAGGGTTAGTCTAGCCGCTCGGTAAGTAGCTTTACCATTCTATACACAGTAGCAGGTGTACATGTTGTCTTTGTTGTAGAGAGGTGTGTGGAAGTAGCCGACATACAAAATTCCATAGGTGTGGAAGTTGCCTTACTAAATCTTATCCGGGTGTGGAAGTTGCCTTTTTCAAATCTTATCCAGGTGTGTGGGCGCTGCCGTTTAAATCGTCCACAGGTAAGTGAAAGTATCTTGATTGTCTTTCACCAGTTTAAATCTTTATTGAAAAGTGTAGGATTTTTGTCTCAGAATGGGAGCCGCACAAACAGTAGAGATGTTAGACAATGATGTGCTGCTAATGGAGGCGCCGATCGGATCGGCTCATCATATTATGCATACTAAGTATGGTACTTATGCGATAAGGTATTGTGATGTATGGTTTAAAATGATGATGAAGAGTGTTAGACCGTTTCCCAGAAATGGTAGTTTTGATAAAAATGTATTAGATAATGTCCGGGATCACATCAGTCTGATGCACTCCCAGGAGAAAAAGGTTGAATATTATGAATGTTTAAAATTGTGGCAGCATGAAGGGGATGCGTGGCTTAAAAATGTGCAAGCGACGCAAACTAGCGTCGCGAGCACATTGCCAGAGAATACATCCGCGACACTAAATTGCAATATGGGCGAGCCGCAATATGGCACGCACGTGCAGCAAGGTAGCGTTGTGAAGATTATTGCCAGCAGTTCACGCTCACCTCCCCCACCTTATGTGGATGGAGGTGCAAGTACAGTAACCAAAAATACCCATAAAAATGTAACAAGCAATTTGTACCCTCTCTTAAGCAACCATAAAGACAATGTTTATGATGTGGATGATGAGTCTATTGTAATGTCTGCCATTTCCCAAGCTCTGCAAATGATAGATGCTGCATCACCACAATCACGAGTTGTGCCGCCATCTCCATCGGTAACAGCAAGGGAAGTGTTAACACCCTCTGCACCCGCAGAGGAAGTTGTTCATACCATACGTAGCAGCAGCAGATTAAACCCCCAGCCAGGTAACCAATTCAAAGGTAGCAGTGCTACCGGTCTGCATCCCATTCGGACAATAACCGTTCCAAATGGAAATGCAGATGCGAACGGTGTAGTGCCCACGAGGGAAGTAGTAATGCATTGTCCTTGGACAAGAGCAGAACTAAATTCCATCATAAATGATTTCCCCGATCCCAAAAAGGAACTAGCCAAATGTCAAAGATTTTTGAGAAATTTGGATAGTTCACATGAGCCCACTAATAAAGATTGGCGTGTGGTGTTAAGGGCCTGTCTACCACACAATACCGACATGACAAAATTTATCACGGATTGTGTATTGGATGGTGACGTTCCCTTAACAGACCAAGTAAACCAAGGTAACATTTCCCGCATTGTAACTCAATTGGGTATATATTTTCCAGTAGTAGTTAACTGGAACAAAATTTTCACCATTAAGCAAAAGGAGAGTGAATCTGCAGAAGATTATTGCGACCGGGCACTGCAGGCTATCACCCAGTACACTGGGATAGAAGATATTAAAGATAGCACTCACCACAGGGGTACTCATGGACGGTCTGAAAGAGAGTTTAAAAACCCGGGTTCAGACCTCACAGCCTGGCTGGCGGGGACTCACAATAGATACCCTCATAGAAACTGCCATCGAACATGATAAAAACATCTCAAAGAAGAGAGAAGCCCAGAGCGAAAAACTAATGGCTGTCAGTATCCAAGCTCTGGAGGGAATGATGGTAACATAACAGCCAACAGACACATTTGCACCTGCACACACACTTACATCTGAACAAGTATATGCCCTCACTAACCCCACGCAACAACAATCACAGCTCTATCCCACTAACCCGATACAACCACAGGTCCCATACTACTCACAAACTTCATATCCCCCACAATACCCTTACCCTCCCTATCCTTACCCATATCCACCACCTTTACCCTCTGCTCAAACCTCACAACAACACATGTCTTCACCCGATCCACGAACATGTTTTAACTGTAAACAAACAGGACACTTAAGTAGAAACTGTACAGTAAAAAGAGTAGGAACCCCAAGTCAGGGAAGACCTGGATGTCCCCATAAGGGATATGCACAGAGACCAGCAAATGTACAGCAGGCACCAGCTCCAATTGTGGCCGTAAATGCTTTATTGGAGAATGGTAGCCAATGCTAGGGGTCAGGTCATACCTGTAGTCTACAGATAGTCAGGTTAATGGGAAGTACTAGGAAAGAACCGGTCATGATGGTTGATGTAGCTGGTACTGAATATCCTTTTCTTACAGACACAGGGGCATCCAGGTCAGTGATAAAATCTCCCGTTAATTTACAGGTGACCAACGAGACAGTACTAACAATGGGTGTAACAGGTAAAGTGGAACATTATCCTTTAACAAAGTCCACAGAGGTTACTATTGGGCCGTTGCATACCAGGCATTCTTTCCTTCTGGCTGCTGCGGCTCCTACTAACCTGCTGGGTAGAGCCTTGTTATGTAAGATGGGATGTGTTATATACTGCACCCCTGATGGTGTATTTTTAGATATCCCAGAGAGAGTTGCACACGAGGTGTGAGATATATTGAACACTCCCCAAAGGATAATGTATCACTCTACAAGTTTAAATGAAAATCCATCCCAGGTAGATGAAATGTCCCAAATTCCAGATTCCCTTTGGACTAAAGATGGACAGGACACTGGATTAATGGCAAACGTAAGCCCTATAATAGTAAATATAAAAGGTGGTAGGTAAGCTCCAAAAATTCCCCAGTACCCACTAAAACAGGAGGTAGAATTAGGGGTTTTTCCAATAATTGAGCGATTATTGCAACAGGGAATTTTAGTTTGTACAGCTAGTGTAGCCAACAGTCCCATCTTTCCGGTGAAGAAGAGTGGTGGGAGGGGTTATAGGCTGGTACAGGACCTTAGAGGTGTTAATAAGGTAGTAGAGAGCCAATTCCCTGTAGTGCCAAATCCAGCAGTCATCCTGATGCAGATCCCACCAAAGGCAACCCATTTCACTGTCATTGACCTCTGCTCTGCTTTCTTCTCTGTGCCTCTCCACCCTGACTGTCAGTATCTATTCGCATTTACATACAGAGGTTTACAATACACATGGACACGGTTACCCCAAGGTTTCATAGACAGCCCCAGTACCTTCTCCCAGGCATTGCACGACTGTTTACAATCTTTTCAACCTGCCAATGGATCTATTCTAATTCAATATGTGGATGATTTATTGCTATGTTTTGACTCGTTTATGTCATGTTTAAATGATACTAAACTTTTGTTACTTCATCTCTCGCATACATGACACAAAGTGGCTAAGGACAAACTACAGCCGTGCCAATCCAGAGTAAAATATTTGGGACACTGCCTAACCCAGGGTTTACGACATCTTACAATGGATAGAATCCAGGCCATACAAAACATGACACTGCCGCAGAATCAACAGCAAATTCGTACCTTATTGGGAATGTGTGGATACTGTAGAATGTGGTTCCCAGGTTTTTCTATTTTGGCCTTACCTTTACAGGAATTAGTCTCTTCCTCAAAGTGTCGTACACACAGAGGAATCAGAGCAGGCTTTCCTTAATCTTAAGGATAGTCTGACAAAAGCTCCTGCATTGGGAATACCTGATTATGAAAAACCTTTTGATTTGTATTGTACGGAAGCCGATGGTTGTGCTGCAGGTGTCATTACACAAAAACATGGTGATGCCAGTAGGCCCGTAGCATACTACAGTGCCCAATTGGACACTGTGGCAAGATCACTCCCCACCTGTTTGAGAAGTGTAGCAGCTACCGCTCTATTGGTGAGCAAAAGTGAGGACGTAGTATTGGGTCATGATATGATTGTCTACACTCCCCATGCTGTATCTGCTCTGTTGAACTCAGCTCAAACCAGACACGTCTCTTCGGCTAGGTTTACCAAATGGGAACTAGCACTAATTGCACCCGCAAACATTACTGTTAAACGTTGCAGCATGCTGAATCCAGCAATGTATTTACCATATGTACAAAGGGTGGAAGGAGAGGAGTTGCTGGTGGGAGGTGAGTTCAGCAGACTTAATGATACGCATGATTGTATGACATATCTGAATCAGACCTTTACTGCTAGACCTGACATACATGACACACCTTTAGAGAATGTGGATGTGACTTTTTATACGGATGGGAGTTTTCATAGACAAACAGACACAGGTGAATCATGTACAGGTTATGTTGTTGTAAATGACGCAGACATCATAGAAGCTAAGCCTCTTGGTCCTCCTCACTCAGCCCAGGTGGCAGAGTTAGTAGCACTAACTAGAGTGTGTGAACTGGCAGCAGGCAAATCTGCTAACATTTGCACTGACTCGAGGTATGCGTTCGGGGTGGTGCACGATTTTGGGGCTCTATGGTGTCTGAGAAATTTTATGACAGCAGCAGGCACACCAGTTGCACATTCCCGACACATAAAACATCTTTTAGAAGCAATCCAACTGCCCAAAGCGGTAGCAGTAATTTAATGTAAAGCCCATACATGTGAGGATGATCCGGTGTCACTGGGCAACAACAGAGCCGATGAAGCTGCAAAATGGGCAGCAGGGTTAAAAATGTTTTCTCCAATTGAAAAAATTATGTCTTTCCAAACAATTGATATGCTGAAATTAATTGAGATGCAAAATTTGTGTTCAATTCAGGAAAAATCCATTTGGAAGTCCAAGGGATGTGGGCAAGAGTCCTCCGGGCTCTGGAGGGACGGACAAGGTAAGCCAGTAGCCCCCAAGGCATATTACCCCAGCCTGGCTGAGGCAGCACACGGTCTGACTCATCTGGGCAAACAAGGTATGTGCAAGTTGGTGAGAGCATACTGTTGCACACCAGGTTTTTCTTCACAAGCAGAAAAGATAGCAATGTCCTGTCTCACCTGCTTGAGGAAGAACATAGGGAAAGCGATCCCTACCGAACCGTCCCACATTCCACCGACTGATGGACCTTTCCAGGTGATACAAACTGATTTCATCCAATTACCACCCTGCAGGAACCTTAAGTATGTATTAGTGTGCACGGATGTATTTTCTAACTGGGTTGAGGCCTACCCAGCGGCCACTAATACTGCTGCGTTTACTGCCAAGAAAATAGTTCAGGAATTTGTATGCAGGTACGGTATCCCTAAAATCATCGAGAGTGACAGGGGTACTCATTTCACAGGTGATGATTTTCAAAATATGTGTAAGCTGATGGGTATTAATAGCCGACTTCATACCCCCTACCGACCGCAAGCCAGTGCCAAGGTAGAGAGGATGAACGGGACTATTAAAAATAAGTTAAGGAAAATCATGGCAGAAACTGGACTAGGATGGCCAGAATTGTTGCCTTTGGTCCTACATAGCATAAGGACCACTCCTAGACCCCCTCTAAATCTGTCCCCATTTGAAATACTGTTTGGTAGACAACCTCATTTGATTATAAGTCCACAGGAAGACTTGAAGGTTAACAACGAGGTAACTGTAAAGTATCTTATATCAATGAGTAAGCAGTTAAAGCAACAGCAGCAGAAACTGAAATTGTTGTCTAATGATATGCCTGAAACTAACTGTCATGATGTTGAACCAGGAGAATATGTTATGATCAGAAATTTCTTGCATTCAGGTTGTTTGACTGATCAGTGGGAAGGTCCATACCAGGTGCTGCTGACAAGTACTACATCTTTGAAGGTGGCTGAGAGAGATACCTGGGTCCATTCCACTCACTGCAAAAAGGTCAAACAACCGGTGGAGAAACAAGTCGGAGACTAGGCTGATAGTGTGGACCTGTTGCTCGTGAGCTTGTTCCAGGAGGATTGAAAAGGTTGTAGTGAGATCCCTGAACTAAAAGATACTTGCAGGTTTTGTTGTGACAATGGACGGGCCTGCTGTGTTCATTTTCATATTCTCTTTTAGAGTGTTCACCATCTTGGTCGGTTCGGGAATATCCAGTTTCTGTGATGGGAGACCAATCGAGGAAATGGGAGCTTATGGCAGTGCTGATGGAGTGGAGTCAGGAGGAGTGCAATGCAAATCAGGGGACTGTCTGACCAATCTTAGTACTGTTATTGTTAAGAGAGCTGTCATTCCGGATACTCGGGGACGGTGTGGAGGTTTATCGTCTGAAGATTCCTGTATTTGTGAGCTATGTGGGTCCCTAGTTGATGAGAACTGTATCCAACTGTGCCAACCTAAATATAACCAGTACTGGGGTGGGTATCCTTTAGAGGATTATCATAGCATGGTAGGCAAAGTGTTAAATCAAACTGATTGCTGGGTGTGTTCACATGTGCCACAGGGACAGCATAATGTAGGGTTGGTGCCATTTCTGCTGAATATCACGGAAATTTTAGAATTACAGAAAGGGAAAACATTGGATGGAAAGTTCCTCTCATCCAAACCACCTAATTTCAAACTCTATCAATTCCAAGTAGATAGATCACTTTTGTGTTTAAACATAACCAACCCCAATAAACCCGGGAGTTAGGAAGTGACGGGGAATAATCAGACGATGACCTTCTCACAGAGAGCTGATAATGAGTCCATAAACCATGAACTGTTACGCTCAATTAAATCTGGTGGGAAACATTTTAGGTATCGGTATACATTGAGTTCCACCAAAGAAATTATTGGTAAGATGCCAGATGGTTATTGTGCTAAAATAATACAGCCAGAGACTTGCATGAACCAGATGGAAGACCCAGAAATGGGATTGTTTGCAAGGGAAATGTGCTTAATGATAATGATGCATACCATTCTCCCTGATAATGTATATTTCATCTGTGGAAGAAAAGCGTATAAATGGCTCTCCCCGAGTTCTGAAGGTTTGTGTTACCTGGGAAGAGTAGTGCCTGAAGTTATGACCCTCACACATGTTGAAATGCTTGGTATACATAAGAACACACCATCACCATATCTTCACACGCAATATGAACACAGAGGCAAAAGAAATATGATACCTGGTGACGTGCATAAAGCCACTCAGTTAATCAATGAGACAACTGGCTTTCAAGTTTAGACGCATTTGATCCCACCAGGATTGCTCGGGGTACACTAAATTTTAGATATATTCAGAAACTTGCTAAATTGATAGATAATATCACCGAGATGTACGATGACACATTCAGGTATACAGGGAGAGAATTGCAAGCGTACAAGAAAGAACTGGTGCAACACAGGCTAGTGTTGAATTATTTAACTGCTGTTACTGGAGGGTATTGCGTAACATTAGCCACCCAGTTTGGAGTAAAATGTTGCACCTATGTCACCAATGATACCAGCGACCCTAAGGAAGTGATAGACCGGAAGATGGAAGAAATTCTGCAGCTAAAATGGGAGTTTCATAAGAACCATAATGCTTCAGTGGCTGAAGTAGGGGAGAAGATAGAAGGATGGGTTTCATGGCTGAACCCAGTAAAATGGTTCTCAAGTCTAGGGGAATGGGTCCAGGAAGTGATCGCTAGCATAGGCAAATTCTTGATCCTTATACTAATTGTCATCATAATAATTGGCATATGCGTCCGATGTGTTCCTATTGTGCTGAAGTGCAAACGCAAGAACAAAACTATGATGGTAGTCAGAAATTACAATATGAATACCGAGGTAAATATAGAACTGCATTACAACCCTGAAATGGGAAATACCATCATTTGATGTATTATATTTAGACGTGCATAGAATGTATTATTGAAATGTTATTTTTAGAACATGTAATGTAAAGTCTCAATTCCCCTTCAAGACTGCTTTTATAAGACTGGTGCATACCCACACTTTTCACATGATCTTTCAAGATCCGCGGTGTGTGTATAATAGTACTTTTATGTCCCCACCCAGCGACACATTATTGATGGATTAAGAACCACCTTGTGCCATCCCACAATAACACTAAATAATATGTAAATGTAAGCCTAAATTAAATTCAAATAGTAGATTGTGACAGCATGTTGTTTGCTATCAAAGGGTGGACTGTCGAAGCTGGATAATTGGCTGAGACAAGATCAGTTTAAAATTGAATCGCGGCGACGCCATCTTGCGACTGGCCGCAAGATGCCATCTTGGAAATGAAATCGCAAGACGCCATTTTGCGAATGGCCAGCGCCATTTTAGATAAACTCAAAATGAAGTACATATGGCGATATTACTAATAGCATCATGTGATTGCATCTTTCACTGTTTCTCATATACACATTAATATGCACAATTGCGCTGTTTACTAGTCGCATATTAGCGAATGCATAAGATCCTATATGAAATTGCTGTTTAGTAGCTAAATGCGCACGCATCTGTCCCCAGTTAACTAGCATCTTTATATCAAACCCTGTATACTCACACATTACATATTCACATACAAGTTTCCATAAGCTTTAAGCTATAAGAATTAAGTTTGTTCATTAAGTATAAATGCTATGAAATAAAGATTGTTTGGTAACTAAGGTTTTATACATGATAAGTAAGCCGTGTTTGGTTTTGCACTGATGCGTACTCTTTCCACAGTATTCCGGTATTATCGGAGGGGAGATCGCATCATGCATTCTCGACTTATGGACCGCAGAGACTTCAAGCAACAAAATGTATATAATATGAACAACTGTTAGGATGTTGCATGTGGCAGGAATCAAGGGACCCTCAGTTGTTGGAGGCTGGGTTGTGTCTATTTGAATCAGCCTGTTAAATGCTCTGTAACAGATATATCCCCCTTGGGAACCAATGACATCAGCAACAAACGTCTCTATTGTTTTGTCTATTCCTGGGGGGTATAAATATGTGTGCTCAAACGCTGGGTTGTTAGTCTTCGTGCTGAATGCTGATAGACGAGGGGTTTCTTGCTGATGCCTAACATCTGGTCCGAAAGCGCTGCGTATGTATACTGTACTTGGGTCTGTATAATTCCTTTGCACTGAATTGTGTCTGGATCAATAGCGTGTTACTGACTGTACTTTTACCTGAATAATGCTTGTGCTTTGGAACCACAGATTCCAGGTCTTAAGTCTTTATTTACTGTATGACTGCGTATGCAAATTAGCGTCATCTTTAGAGGTTTATAGGTAGGATATTAGAAGGTATAGGCAGGGGTATATAGAGGTTCTGATCCAGTTTCGTTACAGTTTTATTGCAAATAACATGTAAAAAGACTTTTTTTTGTAAAAAAATATAATCTATAAATAAACATAAGTAAGTGAGACCACACTATACAGATTAAATAAATAGAAAAAAGGGAAGTAAAAACAGGGAGATCTAAAACCAATATAAATTATGAAAACCATTTCAGTTCAAAATCAATATTAAGACCATGCAGGGCTAAAGTATTAAATTCAAAAATATATTTCATCTCTTCTTTTGCCAGTCTGCTAATAGTATCCTTACATCTAATGGACTCTCCTATTTTTCTAATGCCATAAAAGTTCTTAATATCTTGTAATGAGCAATTGTGTACACTTTTAAAATGGTCCAATAGGGAATGTGATTCCAACCCTTTCCTTATATTATTTATATTATTTAAATGTTCGCCTATATGGATTTTGAGACATCTTGTTGTACGTCCAATGTAATATTTCCCACAATTACACTCTACTGCATAAATTACATTTTTAGAATGACCTTATGAGTCCTACCATTTATTATAACCTCTTCAATCTTCCTTTTATTAGTATTTTTTAGAATGTATCTGCAGCCTATACACATACCACATCGGTGAAAGCCAGTGGATTTATTTTCTCCCTTCTTCATACTCATTGAAGAATGGAGACTTTTCACTAATTTGATTCTTAAATTCCCGGCTCTCTTATAAATATGAATGGGTTTTAATGGTAGTACTTTACCCAATACGGGGTCTTTCCTCAAAATTGACCAATGGCGTTTAAAACTCTTTTCCACTTCCTTGTATTGAGAGTTATAGTTTGAAACGAAGGCCCACTGAAGTTTCTCTTGCTCTTTCACTTTTAATTTTGGAATAAGCAATTCCTCCCTATTAACCTCCAGTGTTTTATTTAAACTTTCCCTCACACTACTTTCCTCATACCTGCATGCCTTAAAGGACTCTTCCATAATGGTGGCTTGCTTTTTAAACACTTCCAAATCTGTGCAATTCCTACGTAATCTTTTTGAATTGTCCTCCCAGTATGGACTCCAGCCAATTCATATGGTGACAACTATTCCTCTGAATATAAGTTAATGAATCCGTGGGTTTCTGATAGGATTTAGTTAAAAATTTCCCCTCCTCAACATATATAGTAATATCTAAAAAATTCATCTCTACAGTACTGATATTGAAAGTTACTAAAATATCTCTATCATTATTAAGATATGTGCAAAATTCCTCTAAAACATTCCTCTCCCCTTTCCAAATAAAGAAAATGTCATCAATATATCTTGACCAGGACACCAGGTTTGCCCCAAATGGATTATTATGCCATATGGTCTCCTCTTCCAAGAAGCCCATAAAAATATTGGCATAGCTTGGGGTGAACCTGCTGCCCATTGCTGTACTGACTTGTTGCAAATAAAATTCATCCTTGAATAAAAAATAGTTATGGCCCAAAATAAAATCTATCCCTTTAACAATAAACTCTTGTAATTGACTCGTGAGATTGGACTTCTTTAAAAACTTTAAAACAGCTTCCTTGCCTTGTATATGTTTAATAATTGTATACAGGGAGCTCATGTCAGCACTAACCATAATAAAATCCATATCCCATGTCATAGTAGCTACCTTATTTAAAATGTCCCTTGTCTCTTTTAAATGGGACTTATTAAAAAGTACCAGGGGTCGCAAATAAAAATCAATGAATTCTGACATATTTGCTGTGATAGATTCAACCCCTGATACTATGGGTCTACGTGGGGGATTTTTTGGGTCTTTGTGCACCTTCGGTAGGATATATAAAACAGGTATCATAGGTTTATCTTTTATAAGGAATTGTGATTCTGGAAGTGTTAAGGTTCCATTGTTCATATACATATCAATTAATGACTTCAGCTGTCTCAATAAAGCCTCCTTTTAAATGGGATGGAAAAAACGTTGACCTGGGTTTGAATGTGGATGTAGAAGCATCCTTCATTCCGTCCAGGCTTTCTTCCCCATCATTAGAAAAAAAGAATTTCTTAATAGCTAATTTTTGGACAAATTTCTGCATGTCCACATAGAACTCAAATTGATTTAATTTCGCGGATGGGGCATATTTTAAACCTTTGTGTAATAATGATTCCTCCTGACTATTCAAAAGATAAGAACTTAGATTGAATAATTTTACTTTTCCTCCCTTGCTTCCTTCTAGTAGTGTATCATTCTGAATGGTACCTTCCTCCTCAACATTAAATTTCCTCTTAGGTTTCCTTTTCCTCTGTTTCTTTTTCCCGGCCCTTTAACCCCTTTTCCTGTAGCTGACATATGGCTTCACCATCTTAAATCCCTCCTCCTCCGTCCTCTTTCTAAAGATGGGGAAGAAAGCCTGGACGGAATGAAGGATGCTTCTACATCCACATTCAAACCCAGGTCAACGTTTTTTCCATCCCATTTAAAAGGAGGCTTTATTGAGACATTCACAGCACAAGTATTGGATGATGTAAAGATATTAAGAGATAAAGAGATTCAATTTAATTTGACTTATAAGGAAAGAATGGCCTTAAAGAATTTGAAAGAGAAAGAAGATTTAATTATAAAACCAGCGGATAAGGGGGGAGGCTTAGTATTAGTGGATGTGTCCGCTTATGAGAAAGAAGTGTTTAGATTATTAGATGATAAGGTCACCTATAGGAAGCTTAGAAAAGACCCTACAGAGGATTTCCAGAAACAGCTGAAGTCATTAATTGATATGTATATGAACAATGGAACCTTAACACTTCCAGAATCACAATTCCTTATAAAAGATAAACCTATGATACCTGTTTTATATATCCTACCGAAGGTGCACAAAGACCCAAAAAATCCCCCACGTAGACCCATAGTATCAGGGGTTGAATCTATCACAGCAAATATGTCAGAATTCATTGATTTTTATTTGCAACCCCTGGTACTTTTTAATAAGTCCCATTTAAAAGATATAAGGGACATTTTAAATAAGGTAGCTACTATGACATGGGATAAGGATTTTATTATGGTTAGTGCCGACATGAGCTCCCTGTATACAATTATTAAACATATACAAGGCTAGGAAGCTGTTTTAAAGTTTTTAAAGAAGTCCAATCTCACGAGTCAATTACAAGAGTTTATTGTTAAAGGGATAGATTTTATTTTGGGCCATAACTATTTTTTATTCAAGGATGAATTTTATTTGCAACAAGTTGGTACAGCAATGGGCACCAGGTTCACCCCAAGCTATGCCAATACTTTTATGGGCTTCTGGGAAGAGGAGACCATATGGCATAATAATCCATTTGGGGCAAACCTGGTGTCCTAGTCAAGATATATTGGCGACATTTTCTTTATTTGGAAAGGGGAGAGGAGTGTTTTAGAGGAATTTTGCACAAATCTTAATAATAATGATAGAGATATTTTATTAACTTTCAATATCAGTACTGTAGAGATGAATTTTTTAGATATTACTATATATATTGAGGAGGGGAAATTTTTAACTAAATCCTATCAGAAACCCACAGATTCATTAACTTATATTCAGAGGAACAGTTGTCACCATATGAATTGGCTGGAGTCCATACCGGGAGGACAATTCAAAAAGATTACATAGGAATTGCACAGATTTGGAAGTGTTTAAAAAGCAAGCCACCATTATGGAAGAATCCTTTAAGGCATGTGGGTATGAGGAAAGTAGTGTGAGGGAAAGTTTAAATAAAGCTTTTGGAGGTTAATAGAGAGGAATTGCTTATTCCAAAATTAAAAGTGAAAGAGCAAGAGAAATTTCAGTGGGCCTTCGTTTCAAACTATAACTCTCAATACAAGGAAGTGGAAAAGAGTTTTAAACGCCATTGGTCAATTTTGAGGAAAGACCCCGTATTGGGTAAAGTATTACCATTAAAACACATTCATATTTATAAGAGAGCTGGGAATTTAAGAACCAAATTAGTGAAAAGTCTCCATTCTTCAATGAGTATGAAGAAGGGAGAAAATAAATCCACTGGCTTTCACCGATGTGGTATGTGTATAGGCTGCAGATACATTCCAAAAAATACTAATAAAAGGAAGATTGATGAGGTTATAATAAATGGTAGGACACATAAGGTGTTAGATTTTATTACTTGTCATTCTAAAAATTTAATTTATGCAGTAGAGTGTAATTGTGGGAAATATTACATTGGACGTACAACAAGATGTCTCAAAATCCATATAGGCGAACATTTAAATAATATAAGGAAAGGGTTGGAATCACATTCCCTATCGGCCCATTTTAAAAGTGTACACAATTGCTCATTACAAGATATTAAGAACTTTTATGGCATTAGAAAAATAGGAGAGTCCATTAGATGTAAGGATACTATTAGCAGACTGGCAAAAGAAGAGATGAAATATATTTTTTAATTTAATACTTTAGCCCTGCATGGTCTTAATATTGATTTTGAACTTAAATGGTTTTCATAATTTATATTGGTTTTAGATCTCCCTGTTTTTACTTCCCTTTTTTCTGTTTATTTAATCTGTATAGTGTGGTCTCACTTACTTATGTTTATTTATAGATTATTTATGAAGTGGGAGAGAGAGATCATCGTAATGATCCATAAGTTGCAAATACCTCACAGAAAATGGCCACCGCTATCCTTAATGATATCCTTAAGAAAATGGCCACCGCTATTTTGTGAACAAATCTTGACTACAATAAAATGGCCGCCGGAGTTGTGTAGGAACTCAATGGAAGCCAGGAGCTATGAGAGAAGGATATAACCCGGCAACATCCAGACACACCAGAGGTTCCGGTGACGCGATCGGAAGTTACGCAACTTCCGGTGATGAAGTATGAGTCACTTCCGGTAATGTGGGTCGCGGCCCAGAAAAAGATAAAGAAGCGGGAAGATCATTAAAGGAGGTTGAATATAACATCAGGAAAGGACTACATTGAGTGGAGATATTAATAGGAATTGATAGGAGAGG
This sequence comes from Taudactylus pleione, assembly GCA_031769625.1. Classification (NCBI taxonomy): domain Eukaryota; kingdom Metazoa; phylum Chordata; class Amphibia; order Anura; family Myobatrachidae; genus Taudactylus; species Taudactylus pleione. The sequence continues at coordinate 5,755,129 of JAUIMM010000043.1, read as the reverse complement.
GTCAGATCAGTTGGTCTATGTCTGGTTTTAGGGATAACATAGATTATCTAGGTTGGGGTATATATTGTGGGATTGGAGTGGTCCTCTCCATACCTTGAGGAAGATACTGTGTATCGAAACACGTTGGTGGGGGAGGACCAGTTGTGTGTTGTTTTTGGAATCCCAACGGTGGCGAGTCTTATGCCGACCTGAAGTCCGGACTTCATTTTACATCTTATATCCAGGTCAGGTGTATTTCTTCCACTATAAAGGATTCTTTGTATTTATTTTACAAAAAAAGACCTTTTTATATGTTATTTGCAATAAAACTGTTTGGACGAACTAAGAGGTACCAAGACCTTCTCTTATCTCTTTTGTGGCCGAGGTTCCCCAAATTCGGTGTGAAGGGGAGAGAATGGTGGGACAGAACTTGTAAAGAAATCATTATAGGATTCAACAGAAATTGAGCCCTGTAAGTGGGGTACATTTATATTTACCTTCTAGAGGGTGGAAAACGAGATAAAGATACCTTTATATGTCCTGCATATTATCTATGATTGTGAGTTGGGGTACGCTCTTACTCAGTGACACATAAATAAAGGAACCCAATTATCGGGGTTCATGAGAACTTGTGGTTATAAAAATACTACACTATGAATTTCTATATGATTTTTTGTCTTTCCGGTGATTTCATCTGAGGCATACATTCCAGAAATTTTATAGGAGGAAGATCTCACTCTACATGACTGTCTGGAAGTGATTTATGAGTATATGTATCATTCCATGTCCTACCATTAAGAATTACTTTCCCTATTTATTTTTATGATTGGCGTCATCTGTTATATAGTACTCGTTTGTTGGAAGAAATTGTTTTGTTGAAGGAGTGGTGTACCTTTAGGATACTATTATAGAAGGCTGCCAATTAGCGCACTGGTCGTTTCCAATACTGCACTTTATGTTTTCCTCATTTGACGGCACAAGACACGAGTACATCAGAAGAATAGAAATTTAATGATGACAAGCATGGTTGGAGGGAATAGTGGTATAAGCACAGAACCAATCCCGATAATGCATAGTAATATACCACTAGACAGATGCTTGAAATGATCTGTGAATAACTGAAGACTGTATGCTGAACACTGGGCTGAGCCCAGGTAAAAGACAGAGAGGCAGATTCAGACCCGGACGCTAAGCAGCGATTGCTCGCTATTGGCGTTTGTCGCCCATCTGCGCATGCGTATGCGTCGCAGTATACATGCACAAGCCAGTCACTGAGATTGGGAATCATGCTCACGTTGTACAAAAACCAATCGTTACTTTGAGTGACAGACAGTGCCATTTGTGGGTGGTAACAGGGGATGGTGCTTGTGAATGGGGGAGTGGCGCTGCAAACGCAGGCGTGTCTGGGTGTCAAAACAGCATTTAATGGGTGTCCATAATTAGCATGGAGGCGTCATTGTACATGTCACTTGGTGGTATTTCAGCCTGCAGTAATCGCAGTGCTTGTGAAGGTGTAGGGTCTACCTCAAGCACTGTGTACAGCTCAGATGGCTCTCGATGTTACTGATTAATCATACACTTCCTGGAGATGACGTGTGCTAAGACAGAAAAGTGGGCATCTTTACACCGGCGTGTGCTCACTCTGCCATCGCACTTTAAGACATAGAGGGTGTCCTTACGCCAGACAGTGCGATCATGGAATTTGCATACCCAGACCCTTTTGAATTTGAGCGATCGCGGTTAGCGTCCAGGTCTGAATCGGCAGTGGCCCCAGAGTTCTTGGAGCAAAGTGCTGAGCTATGCTCAGTAATAGCAAGAGCCAGGTGCTGAACTGTGCTCAGTGGTTAGCAAGAGTTCTTGGAGCCAGGTGCTCCAACCCCCGTTATTAGTGCCCTGCCCCTGTTACCACCCACAAACAGTCAGACCTGTCACTCGTTACCCTGGGCTGCCTTTGCTGGGAGAACGAGTGGGGTGCGTTCGCAGTGTGTAGTTCCTGCACGTGCAGAACGATGCGTGCATGCAGTACATCAGGCTGCTTGCGAATGCACAGTGCGAACGAGCGTCTCTGAATCAGGCCCTGAGTCAGGAACAAATGAAGATCTGGCACAAACCAAAAGGAAACCTTTAGGAGATGTTGCACAGACACTGATTGAGTGTCCAGGATGGACTGCTGCTGGTTGGCCACATATGAATAGCAGATCCTAGGAGAGACTTAGGATTGGTAACTGTAAGACCACATGATCAAACCAAGATGGCCGCGCCCATGGACCGGAGAGGTGCTCATGGACACCGTGGAACATCACCATGCAGGTGAGTGAGAAGCACTGGGTAGCGGGAGTGGACGTTTAGATACTCAGGCAGTGTTTAGATGATTTCACATGGCCGATGCCACGCATGGCTGTGGGGAGAGTGGGCATGCTAGAGAGAACACCTGAATCTGGACACGTAGAGCACAGTCACTGGGAACTCAGCTGTAGTCTGACAGTCTTGGTCCTGACAGTACCCCCTCCTTTTTGGGTGGTCTCCGGACACCCAGTAGGTTTCTGAGGAAATTTCAGGTGGAAATTTCGTACCAATCTGGGAGCATGAACATCAAAAGCCCTTGACCAAGATCTTTCCTCTGGGCCGTATCCCTTCCAGTGTACCAGATACTGTAAATGACCTTGATGCCAGCGAGAGTCCAATATCTTCTCAATCTCGAACTCCACTCCATGAGAAGTCTGAAATGGTGGAGTCTTGTGTAACTTGACATGGATGCGGTTAAGTATCAATGGTTTGAGCAAGGAGACGTGAAAGGAGTTTGGAATCCGCAGATTGGGTGGAAGATGTAATTTGCAGGCCACAGGATTGATGACTTGTTTGATCTGAAAGGGCCCGGTGTACCGGAGGGGCGCACTTCATGGTGGGCATTTTAAGTCTTAGATTTTTTTGTAGACAACCAGACACAATCTCCAGGAGAGAATTTGGGAACAGTAGAACGTTTCTTATCCGCAAATACCTTGTAGTTATGTGAAGCCTTCTTTAAGGATCGATGAATTTGTTTCCAAATTTGTGAAAAGTGCTGGAGCGTAGCACTGGCCGCTGGCACTTCTACCACAGGTGAAGACTGAAATTCTGGAATGCGTGGGTGTAGACCATAATTAGTGAAAATGGACTCTCTCCTATAGCAGAATGATAATGAAATTGTGGGCGAACTTGGCCCATGGCAAAAGGTCGGCCCAGTTATCCTTAGAGGAAGACAAATAAATCCTAAGGAACATCTCTAAGAGGGGTATTCAATATGAAACGTTAACTTCACTGTCGAAGTTAACGTTTCATATCTGAGTTTTTGCCTGCGTTAAAGTATCGGGCGCGTGTCCGCTTATCCCCGTATCCAATATAAAATGAACGAAAACGGGAGCCTCCGAAGTTGGATTTGCGTAAAGTTACGAATTTTTCCTTAAAAAAATTGTAAGACCCCCCTAAAGTTGTAAATACATGGAGGATCACTATGGGTACCCCCGTTTTAGCCTTTAAATGAAAGTCGGGGATTTAAATAGCCGCAGCAGGTGTTTTTTCCCGACATTGAAGAAGTGATGCAGTAGAGCACTTATGTTTTTTTTTCGTTTTTTTAAGTGGTCCCATCAAATTTGGGGTACATGAAAATGGGTACTAGCATATTTTGATGTCCCTAAAGTAAGTTTTTAAAAATTCTGCATTTGTGCACCTGCCGCTATAAATCTATTCTAGAATACACATGCTGCATACTTGCAGAATAGCCCTGAACCTATATCCCTATTGTTAATCATTTTTTTCCCATTTTTTTTTTCACCCCAATTTTTTAATAAATTTTTTGGGGTGTCCCTATTTTTTTTTTAAACTTTTTTTGACACAGTTCTTTTTTAAATGTCATTCCCAGGGGTGCAGGCTATTTTTTTTAAGCCTGCACCCCTAAACCCCAATTCTGCACTTTTTTTCGACACCTATTCAATGGTGAAAAGTTATCACCGTTTTTTATCAAAGACTTTTCAAAACTGCAATAAGTCTTTGAAATTTAATACGGTGTAAAACTAAAACCTGCGATAATGATGTCATAAGTGCGATATTAACGCAAAAACGATGTTATCGCTCCCATATTGAATACCCCTGTAAATCTTGATTGACTCTCTCAGTCTGGCCGTTAGATTGGGGATGATAGGCTGACAAAAACTGTAACTTAATTTGCAAGGCAGAACACAGGAACCTCCAAAAATGGGCTACAAATTGGACCCCCTGGTCAAAGACTATTTCCTGAGGAGTCCGTGAAGACAAAATATTTCTTGAATAAAAATCTGTGCCAGCTTGGTGGCTGAAGGAACACGTGGCAATGGGGAAAAATTTGCCATTTTAGTGAATCGATCCACTACTACCCAGATGACTGTGTGACCTTTGGATTCTGGAAGAACTGTGATGAAGTCCATCAAAAGATGGGTCTAGGGTTTGATAGGGATCGACAAAGGATGGAGTAAGCCACCAGGAGATTGTCGAGAGGTTTTATGCTGTACGCACTTGGGGCAAGACCAAATGAACTCCTGTACATCTTTCTTCATTGAGGGCCACCAATAACCACGTTGGAGAAAAGAGTTAGTCTGTAACACCAGAGTGACCAGAGAAATGAGAATCGTGAGCCCATGAAAACAACTTATTCCGCAATTCCAGTGCGACAAAGGTTTTACCTTGAGGAGGACTAGGAGCTGTAGATGTCAAGGAGAAAGCCAGAGGATTAATGATTGGATACATTTGTTCCACTGTTTGTTCTTTCTCTTCCAGCATGGGTCTAGGTGTCTGCGAGTCGGACAACTTGAGCTAAGCAATGCTGCTTACAATAGGAGCCCCAAGACAAAATCTGAGCATTGGATCAATCGATATAAGGATTGTGTCTACACAGCCACGGTAACCCCAGGAAAATTTCATGAGTAATGGCTGGAACCACTAAGAACCCTATGAATTCTACAAGTAACGCTCCGATCTTCACCTTGAGGGCTTCTGTAAGAAGTACCATTCACAAAAGTGAGGGTAATAGGACGGGGCAAAAGACTAATAGGAATCTGTAGTTGTTGAACTATGGATGAGGAAATAAAGTTACCAGCAGCTCCGGAATCAACCAGGGCAGAGAACTCGTGATACTGGGAGTCCATCTCAATGACAAAGACAGGAACTAGACAATCCTGATTTGGGGAAGATGTGGCAAGAGCCCCTAGTCTGACTTCCCCTCTTCTGACTAGATTCGTCTGTTTCCCGGCCTCAAAGGACATTTGTTCAAAAAATGTTCAGAAGATGCACAATAGTGACATAAGTTCAATTGTCTTCTGCGCTGCTTCTCTTCTTCTGTTAACTTGGAACGATTAATTTGCATGGGTTCATCGGGAACAGAATGAGAGACATGGGACTGTGGTAGAGGGCGAGTTTTATAGCGATCACTACGGTTCTTTTCAACAACACGTTCGCGCATCCGAAGATCAATATTAATGCTAAGAAATATCAGATCATCTAGGTTCTCAGGAAGATCCCGTGTGACTAACTCATCCTTTAGTTTTTCAGAAAGGACATTCCAGTAGGCGGCTTTCAGAGCCTCATTATTCCACAGTAACTCGGCTGCCACATTTTGGAACTGGACATCATACTGCCCCACAGGACACGAGCCTTGTCTTAATCGCAGAATATCGCTTGAAGCCGATACAGTCATTCCAAGTTCATCAAAAATTCTCTTGATAGTTGGAAACCAGCGTATCATTTCTCTCCCAAAGTAGAGACACCCAATCCAAAGCAGAACCTGCCAAGAGGGAGATGACATATGCCCTGTGTCACAGCTGCCGACACTTGAGACTCCTGGGAGGAGGCAGGCCTACTAGGCACAATAAACTGGGGTGGCTTTAGGAATTACCTTTTCATGAAATCTCGGTAGCATGGAAGAAAAGAAAATAGAATTTATTCACAGGAGAAATATAATAGCAACGTATCACATAAAGTCTCAACAACACTGAGGTTCATATAAGCAATAAAGAGTATAGGAGAAAACCCCCCATATATATATATATATATTTATATATATATATAGTCTTTAACACCGAAGAGCTAATATGGTAGGGAACCCCGAGTCCAGTATGAGACTAACACCTCAGAATGGCATAGAGGAGCTTTACCAGTGTGGAACCCTGCAGTGATGGGAATCCGGAGCAGAGTGAGCCCTTTGATGCAGTTAAAGATGGAGCAGGGTTGAGTCCTGTGATGCTGTGAGATCGGAGCAGAGTTGAGCCCTGTGATGCTGTGAGATCGGACCAGGGTTGAGACCTGTGATGCAGTGAGATCGGAGCAGAGTTGAGCCCTGTGATGCAATGAGGTCAAAGCAGGGTTGAGCCCTGTGATGCGGTGAGGTTCCAGAACAGGGTTGAGCCCTGCGGTGTAACTAGAAGCCGGAGCAGGGTTGAGCCCCGCGATGCAATGAAGGTTGAAGCAGGGTTGAGCCCTGTGAAGTGGTGTGATTCTGGAACAGGGTTGAGCTCTGCAGTGTGACTAGAATCTGGAATGGGGTTGAGCCCCGTGATGCGGTGATGATAACTGTAACGGTGTGGTTGACAACTGTAACAAAGATGAGTTCGATGTCCACAGGAGTAAGAGACAAAAGGCAAGGTAAATAGTGCAGCAAAAGGTGAAACCAGAACAGTGGAGCAGAAAGCAATACTTAGGCAATGGCTATGCTGAGCTCTGTAGTGCAGCTGGTAACTGGCATCAGAAGTTTAGCTGGAACATGAGCGGAGATATAGCAAAGTCCACAGCAACCCACAGGCACAGCAGGGATCTGGCAGGAGTCCAAGAAAGACCTGAAAGTAACGTTGCACAGGCACTGAGACACAGTTAGTAACAGGCTTTATACTAGAGGTCTGTGATCCATGGGAAGTTCAGAACATGTGACCCAAATGGAATCAGGTTTGAAATAATGAGCAATCTAGGAATCCCACAACCTGACAACACCTTGGAAACAGATGATCACTTTAACTCTCTATCCCCTGTATGTGAAGAACGCCAGCAAGCAGGATAGCTCCTCCAACGACCACAAAGGAACTTTGGCAAAAGTAATCTATCTTTATGTACTGAAATAGTCACAGTCCTGACACCCTGGGAGATGGAAAGTTCAGTGGAAGTAATTCAAAGTGGACCTCATACTGATTGAGGAACCCATGGCAAAGCTTGGGATTGTCATCGAAATGACTCGGCGACGGAAGACGTAACTGGGACTCCGAGGACCTCGTAAGGCTAGGTGCGGTGATTGATGTGGCTGTAGCTGTGGGTGAAGGAGCCACTTGTAGACTGTCCAGATGGACCAGAAGATCCTGTAAGCACTGAAGCACTTATGTCTGAGTGTTCTCCTGAGCCTCTAGTCTGGCTGCAAGATTTTGTAGGACTTGAACCCCAGAAACCTGGTCCTGTTCAGGATTCATCAGGTCTGTGCAAACTGTCACGACTTTGGGGAAATTGGCCTCCAATGATGGAACAGGCTTTGCAAGCAGTGATACCGGCAGCACAAACTGAGGAGGTCTTAGATATGTTTTCCTCATATGATGGCACAAGACACAAGTAGATCAGAAGAATAGAACTTTAATGATAACAAGAATGGTTGGAGGGAATAGTGGTATAAGCACAGAACCAGTTCCTGTAATACATAGTAATATACCACTAGACAGATGCTTGAAACGATCCGTGAATGACTGAAGACTGTATGCTGAAGCACAGGGTTGAGCCCAGGTAAAATAGAGAGTTCTAGGAGCAAAGTGCTGAACTATGCTCAGTAATAGCAAGAGTACTTGGAGCCAAGTGCTGAACTATGCTCAGTGGTTAGCAAGAGTTCTTGGAGCCAGGTGTTGAGCAGTGCTCAGTAATTAGCAAGAGTTCTTGGAGCCTAGTGCTGAGCTGTGTTCAGTAATTAGCAGAAATTCTTGGAACAAGGTGCCGAACTGTGTTCAGTAATAAGCAAAAGTTCTTAGAGCAAGGTGCTTAGCTATACTCAGTAAATAGCAGAAGTCCTCGGAGCCAGTAAGTGTACGGAGTCTGCAACAAACTTAGATCCAGCAGGAGCCAATAGGAAACCTTTAGGAGATGTTGCACAGAAACTGATTGAGTGTCCAGGATGGACTTATATACCCAGTGCCTGCTGCTGGTTGGCCACATACGAACAGCTGATCCTAGGAGAGACTTAGGATTGGTAACTGTAGGACCACATGATCAAACCAAAATGGCCGCACCCATGGACCGGAGAGGCACTCGTGGACAATGTGGAACATCGCCATGCAGGTGAGTGAGAACCACTGGGTAGCGGGAGTGGACGTTTAGATACTCAGGCAGTGTTTAGATAACTTCACGTGGCCGATGCAGCATGGCTGCGGGGAGAGTGGGCATGCCAGAGAGGACACCTGAATCTGGACACGTGGAGCGCAGTCGCCCGGTATGTGACAATGCCCATTTTTTCTGAACGCCGTTGGCACGCAAATACATTTTGCTGTAGAATGGGGGGAAGGGGGTGCCAATTTTAAATTTGTTCTGGGCTTCGAAGACCCTAGTTACGCCTCTGCTGTATAATAATTGGAGATGTGCGCCGACCCTCGTGTTTTGGTTTTGGAACTGGATCTCCCCTGGTTTTGAACCTGAATCTGGTTTTGGATTTTATCCTTTGTGTTTTGTTTTTCGGTTTTGGTTTTGGATCTGGATTTTTTCTTAAAATATCATAAAAACAGCTAAAATCACATAAAATGGGCCTGTTTTTGTTCCTACAGTATTATTAATCTCAATAACATTTATTTCCAATCATTTCCAATCAATTTTGACCACTTCACAATATTATTTTTTTCATCTAGTTAAGGCCAAAAGATAGCATCCAGCTAGCTGGCTGACTAAGCTAAGTGACACAGTGGGCGGCACTAACATGTGGCAGTTCAGCTTCCAATTTCCAACATGGATACAGTGTGTTATACAGTGTGGGTTGGATACACCAATAGTGCACTTACTGTGACAGCAGAGCGGGGTTGCTGACGGTGTCCTCAGTACATGGAATGGCAGTGCTGCGGTGCTGACGGTGCTGTGGTGCTGGCAGTGTCCTCAGTGCAGGGTATCAGTGGTGTCAGCAGAGCGGGGGTGCCAGCGGTGTCTTCAGTGCAGGTTTGCTGTCTGTGTCGGCAGTGCAGGGGTTGCTGACGGTGTCCTCAGTATATAGAATGGCAGTGCTGCAGTGCTGGCAGTGTCCTCAGGGAAGGGTACCGGCGATGTTGGCAGTGCCAGTGGTGTCTTTAGTCCAGATTTGCTGTGTCAGTAGTGCAGGGGTGTTCTCTATGCAGGGTGCCGGCAGTGTCGGCAGAGTGGGGGTGCCAGCGGTGTCCTCAGTGCAGGTTTGCTGACATTGTCAGCATTGCAGGGATGGTGGTGGTGTCCTCAGTGTGGGAGTGCCAGCAGTGTGGGGGCCACTAATGGTGCCCTCAGCACATGAGGCAGCAGTGCAGGGGTGCCGGCAGTGTCGGCAGCGGGGGATGCTGTCTGTGGGGGTGCTGGTGGTGGCGGTAGCGGGGGCTTGCAGGCGGTGTTAGGCAGTGGGGGATTGCGTGCACGATCTTCTTTTGTTTCCTGTGCGCATATTAAATGGGCTTAATACTGATTGGCTGAGAGCCATGACAGACTGCTCTCTCAGCCAATCAGCGTTAAGCCCGCTCAATACAAAACCTTGCGACCCGTTTTGCCTCGGGTGAGGGATCCGGGGCAGGCAGGGAGATCCGAACTTGGCTCGGATAGCCCCGGATCCCCAAAATTCAGGTGGGTTTGGTTCGAACCCGCTCATTCCTAATAATAATACTTTATCCAGTGCATAAGGTGACCAATATGTACATATATGTCCAGGGTAGTGCTAAGTTCTTCTGCTGCTACCCCAGACTTGCTCCAAAGCTCTGGAATGGTGCTCACATCTGGAGAAAAAAACATTTAGCTCAGGCAGGGTGGCCCTATTGCCTCATCTAGTGCTTACTGTGAGCGCTGGTCCTGTATATGCTGGAATCATGTCACACACGGCCTGATTCAGAGACGGACGCTAATGCAATTTTCATGCAGATTAAGCGTTTGTAAGTCATTGCGCATGCGTATGCACCACACTGCACGTGCGCTGAGATCGCATTGCGATCACGCATGCACAGAGGAATCCATTGCTAACTGAGTGACAGACTGCCAGCATTTGGAGGTGGTAATGGGGAGTGGTCACAAAATGCAGGCGTGTCTCCGTTTAAACGCCATTACATGGGCATGCATAAATTAGGCACTGCAATTGCATATGTAGCTCTGCATGTCAGAAAAGTACCCAAAGCTGCGGTAGGTCAGACCTGCCGCAAGGGTATGATGGACACCAATGTGCTTCAATGTTAATGATATTTACGTAGGTATGCATCCTAGCATGCACATAAGGAGGCAGCAGTAGGCGTCTTTAAGCTCAGGTGATCTTTACTGACATTACCATATTTTCGCAGCTGCGTTGCGTACGAACACGCAGTTGCGATTGCATTAGCATCCGTCTCTGAATTGGGTGTAGTAGGTATTACCGCCGGTTTAAGCCTAACCCCCCCTTCCCCCCAGCCTAAACCTAAATCTCCCGGTGGGAGGTGCCTAACCCTAACCCCCCCTTCCCCTAGCCTAAACCTAACCCCTCGGCGGGGTGCCTAACCCTAAGTCCCTGCGAGAGCCATAAAACCTTAGCCTCCCCCATCCGCGCCCAGCTTACCTTTGTTCGGTATGCCGGGCGTCGGTCTTCCGGTGTATGGATAATGACAGGTGTTGGGATTTTGACGCCTGTCATTAGTACCACGCCGGGATTAGAGAGTCGGGAAGCCGGCGGTCGGCATTTAGACCGTCGGCTTCCTGACTACATCCCCCTGAATCAGGCCCACAATACAATTGGTATGATGCATATTAAAGATGGATAAGTGCTAATTTGCCCTTTTCATGGACTGGCCACACTCACTCTAAAGTTAAGCATTTGGAATCACCCCTCTAGAAATCCTGCGTTTGTCATTGGCAGGAGGAGTTGCACACTAGCACGCACTGCACCCCGGCTGGAAACTTTTCCTGGTTGGCACTATTCCATTCTATTTATAAAAAGTTAAAAAACACTGTTGCTCATAGGCCTATTTCTGGAGGGCGGCCTAGAGCTGTATGTCTGCCTCTATGGTAGGGGTGAGCAATAAGGGTTGGCTGTATTTCCCCTTCGTGCTAGGGACCTGGAAGTGACGTGAGTGAGGGCGGAAGTGCAGTACCTGCCCATGACAGACAGCTAAAGAAGTGCTTTGTCCCCACTTAAACAAGTTTGTTGTCCCCTCGCGGGTTCGCTGCGCTCCTCCACAAATATTTAGATGTTTCGTATTTTAGAGAAAATTATTATGTGAGAGGTGGGCACTAAGCTGATGTAAAGTGCAGCAGCCTTCAAGTATCACCCTCAAGCCAATGAGTGGTTTGAAAAGTGATGTTGTTAGGCCATAGACAACAGCGCCTCCTGCTGGTTGCAGTGTGTAAATGCAAAAAGCCTCATACAGCTACAGGTCTCCCATCCTAAGCACTGCCAGATGTTTCACTGCTTAGCTTTCCCAGTATAGCAGTATGAGGCTCACTGAGGGATCCTCAGCAACAGGTAGTAGCGTGTTCTCATTGGGTAATTTTCAACTTTCCCTATGCAGCATGGCTACATCTTATAATCCTACTGGTTTTATGGCCTTGTATTTTGTTTTTTTTTAAATATTTGAAATATCGTTGGTATTATCAATGTTTATTATTAGCTATATACATTTTTATTCTATTCACTTCCATAAAGTATTATGTTGAAAACATTTGTTGTTTTGAAACATAAATTTCAATGTTTTATAATGGGACAATGAGAAGCTAATACTGTAAATGAACCATTCTGATGAATAAAAATACAAAAGTATGTGTTTTGCAAAGTGCATTTTTAAAAATAACTGTATCCTTGGATTTCTTTTTACTATTATTATTATTAGTAGTAGTAGTAGTCGTAGTAGTAGCAGTACTAATAGTATTCATAGAATTTTTTACATTTTTATTTACTACATAATCTCAGTAGCATCTGATTCAGAGCCGTTCGTTAGAGGCAGTACGCTCGTTGCGTTCCGATGTTGAGTAACCGCGCATGCGTCGGTGTTACACTGCGCATGTGCGTACGGCAGATTGCGAGTTTTTTTTGTCTCGTTCGTCAAATAGCGTACAGGAAGTGACATGTCAAATGTGATTGACAGAACAGGCCGTTTTTGGGCGTTGACGGGGGTGGAGATGGAAAAACGCAGGCGTGGCGAGGCGTTTTTTGGGCGTACATACATTAACAAATGCGAACGTCAAATGTGTTCGTACCAACTCATACGTCACTGGATGATCCTCTTTCCCTTCAAAATGCTCGCACAGTTTAGGGGCTGGATAACTCGACCACAGTGGCGATGGCCTTCTCCTCCGTCCCGGCACTCCACGATGTTGCATCGATTAATCACGGCTTGTCAGAAACTCAATTAGTGTTGGATTGAAAACCGGCTTGGTATGTGTTTTGAAAGCAGTTTTTTGGATAGCACAAAACAGAACGCAGGTGGAAATCATAGCTGCTAATGTCTGGATTACACAATCAATTAGCGTACATTTGTGGGGGTGTATTTTGGCCGCAATGTGTTCGTTTTTGGACTATTGTAACAATAATGTCATCATGTTTAGGTTTGGTCCCTCATTTTGTGTTTGCAAGGTGTTTTTTCCTCCTTAGGTAATGTTTTAAACATTCCTTAACGAGCACTTTTTTTTCAATGTGTAATTTTTTATTTTGAACGTTGTTGGCTTGTGGGCCCGGATTAAAAGTAACCCATTTTTTCAATAATGTCAGAATACAAAGTCGTACATTTCTGGTAAATTTATTGGTATCCACCCAAAAAAAAATACACATATTGAACTCCAACAGGGCTAGGCACAGGGCTAGGCACATTTGGAGGATTGGCTGATGTTGTGCCAGAGGTGGAGGATCCTGATGTTCCGGCAGGAAGGGAGGTCGGCTCCACCATGTGCTGGCGAACGAGCTGCTCCAGGGCAGTGGCGATGCGGATGTTGGCCCTGGTATTTTCCGCCAGGGCCTGACCAATGGTCACATTGGCCGCAGCATTTTGCTCCAGGGCCTCAGCCACCCGTACCAGACTGGCGTCCATCCTCTGCAGAATCTCCATATGGAAATCCGATTTAAAATTGAGTTCTGTGAGGAGGGACACTGCCTGCGAGGGGGATTGCCCTGGACTGGCTTCTGCAGGGTCCTCAGCCGGATGTACTGGTTCCTCCCCTGCAGAGCCAGCAGAAATTCTGCGGCCAAGGCTTCCCTCTGGAGCAGACTCATCCGCCTGTGTCTCTGTTGGAAAAATGAGAAAAGACTCACATTAGAATCTACATATTGGCACAATAACATTTCACAGTTGGTGACATCACAACATTTACCTGGGACAACATGAGGAGCCGCAAAGTCTGGCATGTCCGTATCCATGTTGGACACGCCAAACACCTCCACAGGCTGCACACACCCCTGTGCCAGCTCTTCTAAATCAGTCAACTCCAATGACACAGGGGTGGGACCTCCACCTGTCCCCCTTGCATGCCTAGCCCTGTCGGACATTTTTTGTTTCAGGCGATATTTAAAGTCTTGCCATCTGTGGGTTAAATTGGAACCATTACTATTTATTTGATTTGGTTTTTGGTTTTAGGGTGGTCAAGTGTTTACTTACCGCCGTTTGACATCCCGGGCTAGACGGACATAATCACCCACCCTATTGACATCCACGGCTACCTCTTCCCACATTCTCCACTTCTGGCTTGCACTCAAATTCCTGTCTGCCTGTGGCAGGATGTCCACACACTTCTGAATCAAAACCTCCATCTCCTTTCTTGTGAATTGTGGCTGCCTTTTCTTTTTGGCAGCTTTGACCGGAATACTGGGCCCAGCAGCCTCTTCCATGTCATCCTCCTCACCTATTTGGGTAAATTTGCAGAATTCTCAACTTCACAACTTGCACAATATTATGTTTCTAATTAATCATTGAGTCAAAATGCATGAAATACTTACCGCCTGACTGTTGTCCATTGTTTCCCTGGTCTGTAGCCATGTGTGATGTTCAAACTAGAAATACACCAGAATTGTGTTTTTGTCTCGTGACGTATTTATACATGTGTCCTTATTTTGCGGCCGCATCATTGATTGTGCGTTCCTCTGATCCTTCCTTAATTTGTGCGGGAAACGAAACACTATTTATGGCTTGCGGCGTCTCGACTCGAGGTGGCGTTTATTGAATGTTGGAGGTTACGTTGGTTGGAGTTGATTGTTGGCTGGTGTCGGAGATTGCGTTTTTTGTGGGGTTTTTTTGGTTTTTCTTTGTTTTCCGTTCCTTTTTTTTCCATTTTGAATTTTTTGGTCGTTTCCAGTTTTGGTAAGTTTGGGGAAGTCTAACTTTGGGTCAATTTGTCTCTCATTCTGGTGTCGATTTTTCTAATAAGTTTTTCCCGTCATTTCATCTCTCTTAGGTTTTATTTTGGCTCTGCCCCAAAGACATTTTGGTCCGGTTTCTTATATATTATCTCTTGGTAAGTTCATTTGTTAAACTGTTTAGGAAATGTTCTTGTTTGTCTGTACGCAAATTTGGTTGGCCTTCCACTTGTAACGTTGTTTTTAGCAAATTCGAACTCTGTGTTTTTTTAACATTATTTATGCGGCGTTATTGTGCCATGTATTTGCGACCTAATTAGCGCATTTTTACTACTGCCTATTGTGCCATGTATTTGCGAACTAATTAGCGCATTTTTACTACTTCCTATTGTGCCTTGTATTTGCGAAATAATTAGCGCATTTTTACTACTTCCTATTGTGCCTTGTATTTGCGATATAATTAGCGCATTTTTACTTCTTCCTATTGTGCCTTGTATTTGCGAAATAATTAGCGCATTTTTACTTCTTCCTATTGTGTCTTGTATTTGCGAAATAATTAGCGCATTTTTACTACTTCCTATTGTGCCTTGTATTTGCGAAATAATTAGCGCATTTTTAATTCTTCCTATTGTGCCTTGTATTTGCGAAATAATTAGCGCATTTTTACTACTTCCTATTGTGCCTTGTATTTGCGAAATAATTAGCGCTTTGTGAAATGTGTATTCATCCCTTAAAAATGTTTTTTTTTTGCTGGAGCATTGGTTGCTTACATTTGGCCTCAATTTGACGGTGTGCGCAACGTCGTTTTGCTCTTTGCCCAAATGTTTGTGTGTCCCCTTTTATGTTTTGTCTTGCTTAAATTTGTGATAATGACATGGCCAGCATAAAATGATGTATATTTTTGATGTTATTATTTGCAGTTACAACATATCATGACAATACCCCGGCATGTAAGCATCAATGGATGGTATTTTCAAGCAAAGTTACATGTATTTTTATTGGGTGGGGTAAAAAGGCTGACATTCCAATGTTGTCATTTCAGGTTGATATGGGTCAGATTGTTCTGGCCCTGCTCCCGGAAGCCGACCAACCTCAATCTCGTCCCAGGCGTAGGCATCGTAGGCGTGCAAGGCCCCAGATATTTCGAACATGTGTCACCCTTTTTGGAATGCCAGATGATGAGGTTTTAAGACAATACCGTCTTCCTCCAAAAATCATCATTGACACTCATTAATAGAGAGTGATCTTGAGCGGCAAATTGACAGTCCTACAGCAATTCCACCACTTACGCAATTTATGGCGGTGTTACATTTCTGTGCCTCAGGATCGTTCCAAACAACGGTGGGAATAGTGGCGGGCATCTCACAATCCTCCTTTTCCCGGATCCTGAGGGCAGTGATGCAGGCACTTTTCAAGCACCTCCATCATTTTATTCAAATGCCTTTGGATATGGGTGCCCTTAGTGTGGCCAAGGCCAATTTTTACCAAATAGCTGGCTTCCCACACATCATAGGGGTTGTGGATGGTACTCACATACCACTTCAGCCTCCAGCACGGCTGGAGGCAATATTTAGAAACCGGAAACACTATCACTCCCTCAATGTAATGGTGGTATGTGATGCCTCCCTCCAGATCCTGTCCCTGAATGCAAAATTACCAGGAAGTGCACATGACTCCTTCGTCATCCGGCAATCAGGGATATGGCACAAATTAACCAACCTACAAGCTGGTGATGCGTGGCTTCTGGGTAAGTGGAGACCTTTAGTACATAACAATGTTAAGCTTCATACAGAGTGAGCCTGATGTTGACTTTTCATTTTCACAGGAGACAGTGGCTACCCTTGCACGCCCTGGCTGCTCACTCCTTATTTGGCTCCCACACCAGGGCCACAAAGTGAGTATAATTCCGCACTTACAGCCACCAGGCAAGTGGTGGAGCGCTGTATCGGCCTTTTAAAAGGACGATTCAGATGCCTCCACCGCTCTGGTGGCGACCTCATGTATTTGCCGGATATGGTTTCGAAAATTGTGGTCCTGTGTGGGATATTTCACAACATCGCCATAAGGAGTGGGGTCCCAATGCAGCCAGAGGATGCCTTACCTGAGGATGGCCCCCCCGAGGTTGGTCGGAGGTCAGTATGTGGGGGGGCCATACGCGATGATGTGGTGGCCAGATTTTTTAGGTAATTATTTGAAAAAAAACAGTGTTGATACCTAATGTGGTTGGGTTTGTTTGAGTACATCTAATTTTTGGCTAATTTATTTCTCCATCTTCTGTTTTTTTACCTAATCTTTGGCACTCCAACGATGACTACTTCCTACTACCCTTACAAAACCTGTATGTGGATATTTTGGGGATATATTCTGGAACCCTTATTGCCACGCCATATATGTGGAATCATGTTGGCATGGTCCTTCGTCAACCAGTTCTTGATTTTTTTTTTGTGATGTGGGTTTTTGGTATGTGTTGTATTTGAGATTATCACTGTGTGTTTTGTTTGTGAGTGACCACTTTGATTTTTCAGTTATGTTGCTAATAAATGTTTTGAGAGTGAAATGTTGTCCCTTTTTTGGAACATTACCACCAAGTGTAACCAGGTTCACACACGTTACATTTGACTAAGGGGTAATCCAGTACTGATGCCATTTGAGCAAAAATGTTTTCTTTATTCAGGGTCCAAACCAACACCAAAAGGAAGCCTGTACAATCCTTTTGCTTCATAATATTGCCCTAAGCTGCTTGCACACCAACTAGGAACCTGTAAAATGTAGAAATATCTAATTGTGACTACACCAAAAAAGGGAAATCAGATTTGTACTGTTAGGTGTTTCTTGTGGCTATTTGACATAAAAATACAACACACACTCTTATTGACAAAAAATTGAAATCCTTGCAGGAACACTCTACTTATGTCAGGGTAAACAATATGTGGTTTTGAAAAAACTAATGAGCCAGAACGTAACTTCAAACAAAACAATTTATTTACAGAATGGGCCAAAAAACAAAAACTACTCCCTAAGGAGGACCGACATACGGTCAAGGACCACCAGCACCCCGATGATATTGCTGTGCATCTGGGCCACACAGGCGGATAAATTGGCCCGAAGCCTCTGTTCCTCTGTGGGTGAGAAAAGTGTGGGGATTAATACAACAATAGTGAAACCACATTAAAAAAAAATAAAAAAAAAAACTCCACAAAAAACAATTTAAAAAAACTGCATTAAAACTCTTCAAACTAAAATGGTGTAGGGCAAAAATACAAGTCCTATGTCCAAATTCCGACAGGTGTGCTATGTGTATGTTGAAAACAGCAGTAACAGGTTACGGCAATCGCCCAAAACCACAAAATTTTGGAAAAAAAACACAAAAAAAACCAAAACCATGATTACATACAAACAGTTTGTGACGATAAAAAACTGCAAAAAAAAACATACCGGAAGACCCAACGCCAGCTACAGTAGGCCCTCCATTGTCCTCCTCGGAGGTGGATCCATTCCCCAAAGATCGGGGCGGGGTAATGACCGACTCCGGGGAGGGGGTCATTCTAAGAGGGGTGGTTGGAGGAGAGGGGGAATTGGGACGGAGGGGAAGGAGGCCAGAAAAATCTGGCTGAGGGTGTAGGAAGGCTGGGGAGGAGTGGGGAATAGGGGAAGGAGTGGAGTTGGAGTGTTGGCTGGGGGTTGGGGAGAGTGGCCGTGAGCGTCGTCTGGCCGGACGCTGACGGCGTAGTCTTCGCTGGGCCCCTAAAAGATGGGAAACAAATTGGGGTTAGTTCCAACACAAATCCGCGCCCAAAAACAAATTCAAATGCACCCCCAAAAACACAAAAAAAATGATATGAGGAGAATGAATAAATATGAAATACAGGGAAAACATGGCCATGCAGATATGAGGAGAATGAATAAATATGACATACAGGGAAAACATGGCCATGCAGATATGAGGAGAATGAATAAATATGAAATACAGGGAAAACATGGCCATGCAGATATGAGGAGAATGAATAAATATGAAATACAGGGAAAACATGGCCATGCAGATATGAGGAGAATGAATAAATATGAAATACAGGGAAAACATGGCCATGCAGATATGAGGAGAATGAATAAATATGAAATACAGGGAAAACATGGCCATGCAGATAGGAGGAGAATGAATAAATATGAAATACAGGGAAAACATGGCCATGCAGTTAGGGCCACAAAGACAAACATGGAAACCACAATCCATTAAACTTACTTTCAGCGATCTGCATGCGAAAGCATGCCAGCAAGCGCGGCGTCCACCGTTGCAGGTCCGACCACCTGTGCTCAAGCTGCCCGATATGACGGCGTGAGCCGAAGGAGCGCAGGCGGGCCCGAACCTCCGCATATGCGGATCGCTTCTCGCGGTTGGTGATGGGTGGAGGCTGGCTGGTGATCCGCCTATCCATCACCTCCGTAAGCACCAGCAGCTCGCGCCTGGTGAATGCGGAGGCTCTCATGATGGCAATGGAGTTTTTCCTAAAAATCATTTTTGATAAAGTGCTCCAAAATTTTATGATTGGCTAATGTATTTAGGAAATTAACAGGAGCAATTCTATTGGTTAGTGTATGAGTCATGTGTTCGACAGGGCCAGAAATCTGTGGAGACTTATGATAGGCTTGATGCAGTGACATGCGTAAGTAAATTTACATAAAGAAATGAACTCCAGGACATATACGGGTATAAAAACAAATAGAACAATTATTTAATAGGGGCTAACATGTATTTTGACAATTAAAAGCGAATGTTTAAGCCGTACGTATTCTGCGGGTAAACACAAACACGGACATAAATAAAGTTTATTGCATTGTGTAAAAAAAACAAAAAAAACAATTAAGCTAATTGATATATTGATTGGCATGTTACGATTGAGGGAGGTAGGCAGAATAAACGAGCAGTTAATCGAAATGTGACAGTCCAACTTCCGGGTAGTACTAGTGCGTGCGTTCCCTTCAAACCACTTCGGGGATGTACGCTCGCTATTTGGCACGCTCGTTAGTTAGAGGAGGGGTCGCCTGAGTTTGGGGAGGATGTTTTGATGCGAACGAAAATACGAGCGTGTGCCTGAATTTAAATATTTTTTTACGTTCGCCCAACGTACGAACGGCCACTTGCGTACGGGTCTGAATGAGGGCCAAAGATTGAAAATGGTACAGATAATATAACATTACATATATACATATTTATATAATTGCTAGAGATGAGCGGGTCCGGTTCTCGGAGAGCCGAAACCCACCCGAACTTGCAGATCCGAGGCGATATCAGAGTCCGGCTCTCGGATCTCAAAGCGAGGCAAAACGTCATCATCCCGCTGTGTCGGATTCTCACAGGTTTTGTATTGTATAAAAGTCCCTCCCCCATGGTGATAGGCGCCATTTGCTTGCTGAGTCCCGGGCAGTCAGTGCTGTGCTTCATCCAAGAGGGGCTGCTGTGTCCATCCAGGAAAGGGCTGCTGTGTCCATCCACTGGCTGCTGTGGGTCTGCTGTGTCCATCCAGGGGTTGCTGTGTCCATCAAAGGGCAGGGGTTTCTGTGTCTATCCATGGTCTGCTGTGTCCATCCAGGGGTTGTTGTGTCCATCTAGGGCAGGGGCTGCTGTGTCCATCCAGGGGTTTCTGTGTCAAACCAGGAGCAGGGTTTGCTGTGTCCAGCCAGGGGTGTTCTGTCCATCCAAGGGTGCCCAGTGTATAAAAAAATAAAAACTTATAAATAATATAATTAATAAAAAAATATTATATTATTTTTTTTTCTGCTGTATCCCAGTGTACTATATTTATTTATTTATTTTTTACTGTGACGCTCCCTGTCAGACCGCAGTGTAATATTCATACACATATTGTTTGTGACACTGTAAGTGGTAGCGCAGTGTATAAATAATAAATATTGTCACACTGTTAGTGGAAATGCAGTATATTCGTAAAAAAATATTGTCACACTGTAAATGGAAGACTCAGTGTATTTGTAAAAAATATTAACACACTGTTAATGGAAACGCAGTGTATTCATAAAAAATATTGTCACACTGTAAGAGGAAAAACGCAGTGTATTCGTAAAAAATATTGTAACACTGTTAAGAGGAAAACGCAGTGTATTCGTAAAAAATATTGTCACACTGTAAGTGTAAACTTCACAATTTATACAATTTAATAACACAAAGTTAGCAATAAAAAATGCAACTTTTCACTTCTTTCCTCAATCATGAATAAATGATTAGTCTACACGCCGACTACAAGACAACAACAAAGTGCTAAATAACGTGCATAATATATTAAACATAATGACATCACAAACGCCTCAGCTGAGAGTCACATAAACTTACAAAAGTTAAAAATTTACAAAAGGTAAAAATAGGGGATATGATTTGAAAAATGGAATAAAGCAGCTAAAACTGCGTTCTCTGATTATAGTGTCCATACTCCCTACCCATGGCCCCTCTACCTAACTTTCAGCAAGTCAGAGGGGCAACTCCATGCAATCATATTCCAGAGTGCAGCTGCTCCTCCTGTAGCCCAGGTCAGAAGATGTGTAGGGGGTGTGGTGATATGGACTAAAATGGAGCTCACAATCACTAAAGTGGACAATGAATCCACAATCTAACAGGAAGCGCAGCTGTAATTATACACAACACAGGATGGGATGACGATATAGGCTTGGGTGCTGGTATAATCTGGGGTGATGGTATAGGCTGAGGTAACAATATAAACTGGGGTTATAGGCTGGGGTGATGCCTGGGCATAAGACCAGAAAAGCCACATCTTGGGTGTGGAATTATTTTAACCCAAATCCTAACAACAGTTGTGAAGGCATCTGTACCATTTGTAAAGCCAAAATTAGTAGAGAATTGAGATAGGGACGTTAACCATTTAGGAATCCCCACCCTGTTACGTCATCTGCAGCGCATCCATCAGATGTCGTCATTGTCATCATCATCCCCATCAGTGTGTACATCCTCTTCTTCACACAATATTAATTAGTCCCCGCTGGAATCCACCATTACAGGCGCCTCTGTATTTTTTTTAATTTAATTGCTGGTAAAGGTTTTCCTCATGGAATTTGTAGTTCATTTTGATGAACATCATCTTTTACACATTTTGGGGAAGTAGCCTCATAGGCCGATCACTGACAAGGTTTGCGGCTGTGCTGAAAACTCTTTCTGAGTACACACTGGAGGGTGGGCAGCTCAAGTAAAGCAAATCCAGTTTGTCCAAGGGCCTCCAAATTATCTTTTTTTTCCTGCCAGTAGTCAACGGACTGGCATACCTATGTGGATGCTATCATTAAAATTTTTTAAATAGTCCTCAACCATTCTTTGAATGGTGACCGTATCAGATGGAGTCACGGTAGAGGTGTCATTAATTGTTGGCAATTCTGACCCAACCAGATGTCAAAACTTGGTTGTGTTGACTCATCTGCATCACCAGTGGGTGTTTTGAAAGTTTAGTTTTTTCTCAGCAGATGCACTTGCTGGAGAAACTGAAGGAGAAGCCATCGCTGCATCACGTGCCACTTGAGCTGACAATTGCTTATCAACAGCTCTTTACATCTCTTCAGATCTGTGTCCATTGGGAAGAAGAAACAACGTCTTCATTCCTTCTGGGATGAAATCCACTACTAGCAGCAGACATGGTGCTCAAGGATTATTATGAAAGACACAATGTAAGACTTAAACCTTAAATCTGAAATCTTGCATTTGCTCTGTTCCACTTGTCCACATATCTGTGCTGGTTAAGTGGACAGTGGGTACAATGGCTGTTTGGAGGCCACTAACTACTTTTTAATGTCCCTGTAGAGGTTGGGAAAAAGTTTCAAGTGGAATCTTTGCAAAAGATTATTTAACAGTCAATTGTTTTCAAAAGCACTCTTCCTGGTCCCCTTCTGGGATGAAAATCCACTCTTAGCAGCAGAAGCAGGCACAGGATTCTCAAGAAAGACACAACGTAAGACTTAAACCTTGAATATGAAATCTTGCATTTGCTCTGTTCCACTTGTCCATCTGTGCTGGTTAAATGGACAGTGGGTACAACAGTAGGCCTGTACAGGTTGGGAAAAAGTTTAAGTGGAATCTTTGCAAAGGATTATTTAACAGTCAATTGTTTTGGAAAGCCCTACTGGTAGTCTTCCTGGTCCCCTTCTTGGATGAAAATCCACTCCCAGCAGCAGCAGGCATGGCATTCAAGGATTCTTCTGGGGCAAGGACTGATGTGAATGAGTAAAATATTTTTTGTGAATGCCTCTTCTCCTCCTCTCCGTCATAAATTTACTTCGGACTCAAAAAACTAAATAAAATTTACTACCAATCAACCCTTCTTGTCCCTGCCTTCAGCTACATACATACTCCAACTCCCTCAGGACTCACTTGAATAATAAAAACATTTGTTTCCTGATGTACCATGTTGGAAGTTGAACTGCCACATTTGTGCTGCCCACTGCTGCCGCTTAGCTTAGTC
Source organism: Taudactylus pleione (assembly GCA_031769625.1). NCBI lineage: Eukaryota > Metazoa > Chordata > Amphibia > Anura > Myobatrachidae > Taudactylus > Taudactylus pleione. The sequence continues at coordinate 5,732,194 of JAUIMM010000043.1, read as the reverse complement.
AGCCAGCTAGCATGGTGCAAATTTTGGGCCTAAACCGGATTAAATCAGTATTTTGAGCTGTGAGGTAGTCAAAATTGACTGGAAATGAGTAGAAATTAATGTTATAGAGATTAATAATACTGTAGGAACAAAAACAATTATGTGATTTTAGCTGTTTTTATAATTTTTTTTAGAAAAAATCCAGATCCAAACCCAACAACAAAAAAACAAAACACGGAAGGGAGGTTTTGGCAAAACCAATCCAGATCCAAAACATGAGATACAGATCCAAATCCAAAACCAAAACACATCTCTAATAATTGCAGAGCCCAGATTACCTAGTTACATAGTGAATATAGTGAGGAGAGGGCCCTGCTTGGGAGAGCTCACAACTTATTTGGTCTATGGGTGTAAACAAAGAGGATGAGCATAACAGAGTTTAGGAGTGCATCACCAGCCTCACCACCTCCACCACCTCCCCACAACACTAACCTCCTTCCACTACAGTTTGGAGGCACAGGAGGGTCTGACACAGTGTAATGGGGCAGTAGAGGGGCTGGTACTGTGTACTGGGGCCTACATTAAATAAAATGATGTCTCTTAGCCTCAGTGGTTTAGAGTAGTTTGACTTGCTTGATTGAAGGATGTCTCAGGGGGTCATTCAGACCCGCTCGCGAGCGCAGGACGCTCGCAAACGGGTCGATGTTGCCCCACTGCGCATGTGCACGACGGAGGGAGCTCCGTCGTGCGCATGCGCGAGACCCGGATAGCGACGGGCTCTCCGTCGCTACGGGTCTCGCACCAAAGGGGGCATGCTGTCGATGTTGATTGACAGCACGCCCCCTTTGGTGGGCGTGCCAGGGGCGTGGCTGCCAGACGAAGGCATTCCCAGGGAACGCCTACCGTCTGAAGCCGGCCCCACTGACATCACTAGTGATATCAGTGGGAGTGATTTTGGCTCTGATAGAGCCAAAATCACTCCAGGGCTTGCGGCAGCGAGACCCTACCGCAGGGTCTCCGTCGCAAGCCCGATGGTCACGATGGTCTTGACCATCGCGACCATCATCATGGACGCTCGCATAAGCTGTGGTGGTAACCCACAGCTATGCGAGCGTCCATAAGGCCGCTCCATTTTCAGGGAGGAGGGCCCTGATTCAGAGCGAGCGCTCTGGTCAGAACGTTAGGCTCTGAATCAGGCCCTCAGTGCCTTTGTTGTGCTGCGACCATGCACAGAGCTCCTTCAGGCTTCTCTTTGGGTGCAAAATCAAGACAGGGTAGATTTCTACCATAAAGAAGAAGAAATACAAGTGCACAACTCCAAATTAACTGATTATATATAAATAAATACATTTTACAGTAAATACAATAGAGGTTTTTGGCATGATTTTCTTATTAGAGCGGTGCTTTGGGGTGGTTTGGCTGGGCTAGTTTGGGGGTGTCCTGCACTCTGGATTTGAACCCTAGTATGTTAGGGACCTGCCCGACAAGAGGTTACCCGAATATGGTGGGCAGGCCCATAATCTTGGCCAAGATCATGCCAAAAACCTCTATTGTATTTACTGTAAAATGTATTTATTTATATATAATCAGTTAATTTGGAGTTGTGCACTTGTATTTTTTCTTTGTGTATATATCAATGGTCTCCACAGGTAGCACCTCCAATTATATATATATATGTCCAGAGTGTGCAGTCTGAGATCCTTTTTTCTTTGTAAACTAATTAGTGCATTGATTTGCACACCTGGGAAGCCTGAGCCACTTCCCACTCAGACTAGCACCTTTACTACATTGGTTATAGCATGGAGTCTGGCAATGTAATATGCACACCAGTCAGGGCACAATATAGGTAAGTCCTGCTAATATTTAGACTGTGTAGTGCAGCTTTGGTTCATTTTTGGGGTGTGGGTCCCCCTGGATTGCTTTGCTGATCTGCTTCAGGGCACCGCAGTATAACACATTTTCCTTTAACACATTTTAATACTTCACTGTCTGTGTCTTTTATATATATGTATTTCACTTTTTTATTTTTATTCTTTATATGCGGCCAGCGGCTGCTCCTAACTATTTCTTTTACACTTCACTTTTCTTATTAGAGCGGTGCTTTGGGGTGGTTTGGCTGGGCTAGTTTGGGGGTGTCCTGCGCTCTGGATTTGAACCCTAGTATGTTAGGGACCTGCCCGACAAGAGGTTACCCGGATATGGTGGGCAGGCCCATAATCTTGGCCAAGATCATGCCAAAAACCTCTATTGTATTTACTGTAAAATGTATTTATTTATATATAATCAGTTAATTTGGAGTTGTGCACTTGTATTTCTTCTTTGTGTATATATCAATGGTCTCCACAGGTAGCACCTCCAATTATATATATATATATATGTCCAGAGTGTGCAGTCTGAGATCCTTTTTTCTTAGATTTCTACCATGTGGTAAATGTCCCTACTGTATAGTTATATAGCTACTATGAGGGGTATGCAGTCGGGAAGCCGGCGGACTTAATCCCGACAGTCGGCTTCCCGACTGCTTTATCCCAGCGAGGGTTAAATGACAGGCGTCTAAATCTAGACATGTGTCATTTTACCGATGCCGGGAGACCGGTGCCCGGCATCCCGAACGAAATGATGCCTGGCATTGAGCGCGGACAGCCGTGGGGGGGGGAGGGTTAGGTTTAGGGCTCCTAGGGTGGACTTAGTGTTAGGAACCCCCCCGGGAGTTTAGGGTTAGGCTAGGGGGAGGGAGGGTTAGGGTTAAGCACCCCGTGGGAGACTTAGGGTTAGGCACCCCCCCGGGGGACTTAGGTTTAGGTGGTGGGGAAGGGTGGGTTAGGTTTAGGCACTTAGAGGGGAGGATTAGGGTTAGGCACTGGGGAGGTTAGGGTTAGGCACCCCTAATGAGGGTTAGGGGGGTGAGGTTAGGTTAGTGAATACTTACCTGGGGACGATCAGGATTTTCACCCATGTCGGGCAGCCGCTGTCAGGATTCCAACCGGCTGGAGGTAAATCATACCGATTCCCTATGAGGTGCTACCCACTCAGGGGCATATCTATAATGGGTGCAAGGTGTGCGGGGAACTTGGGCCTCCGGGTCCAGAGGGGGCTCTCATGCACACCCTACACCCATATTATCTAAAACTCACCTGTCCGTGGACCTGCGTCGGGTGTCAGCCATTTTTACGGCGTTCTGCACTACAGTGTGCCCAGAGTCTACTGCTTCTGCGGTGGCCGGCAAGGCTCATCAGTCGGCTGCCAGCCGCCGGGGAGAGATGAGCGGGCCCCACACGTGGAATGCACACGGGCCCCCTCCTTTCTTAAGACGCCTCTGTACCCACTACTTGATTATTACATCTATCACAAAAACATGAAGAGAAAAGTAAGTAGTTTTGAGGGTGCACTGGCGACCACAATATAATTTAAAAGTTATAAACTTTATTGGTATGTATTAAATGTATTAATCTTATCAATTGAAATAGGTGAAATATAAAACAAAAGAACGTGAAGAAAGGAATTAAAAATAGTAAAGAGTATTAAAATCTATATTCGTTGTCTGTGTCATTCCGTTTCCGTATATTACTTATCGCAGCTATTTGCTTAGTGGTATTCACACACTGTTATGTCTTTGTTTCATATGTTATAGCCAGAGAGTTTAATGCAGGGATGGGGAACCTCAGTCTCAGGGGCCGTAGAAGTCCATTGGAGTCATCTGGTCTGGCCCTCAGAGCTTTTCTCTGCTAACCTCATCTGCCTAGCAGGGTGCCTAGAGTGGTACCCTGCAGCCAGAATCTATGCCACAGTGCAACCAGGAGCATCCATAGGACACTTCAGACGGTCACTCAGCTGCCCTTACAGCTCCCCGGCGCATCCTCAGGATGCTTTGTGCCTTGCTGTAGTCACCGACGATTGTGGCCCCGCCCCATGTGATGTCATATAGAGGGGGCATGGCCTGCACTAGGCCCTCAAATAGTGTTATAAATGTCAAAATGGCCCTCGACAGAAAAAAGGTTCCCCACCCCTGGTTTAATGCAATGGAATTCCCTCACACAGGTAAAGATAGGTGTTGAGTAGTCTTAACTCTTTTTCACAGTAACCAATGCTGCGAAAGATACTCTATTTCACATAATTATTACACATTTTCAAATAATCAGAAATGGGATAATCATAATGGTCCTGCTATAATTCTATATATAGCCTCTCTCTGCTAATACAGTATTATATTCCAACTGATAACAGTTGTACATTATGTGTCACTTTTATCTCCTGATTAAATGTATCCAATCAGTTCCCCCTTGGTAACTGCATAAATGGCAACTATAGTCTTAGTGATTATGTCATTCGTATAATATACTATATTAACCACAAAGATTTTTTTACTGTGCTATTCAAATATATTTATTTCCTACTAATGAGGATTCACATCATATCCCGCACAGGTACAAAATAGTATGGATTAATTTCTATTTTTAAAATCTATTCACATTAATCACCAATAAGGTTATGGCAGGTTAGGGCTGCATCTGGGGTATAAAATAGCTGCTGCTGTTCGATCCTAGCAAATTGTTATAATCAGTGCTTTTATGACATTCTGCTCTTTCCGCGGTTCCCTGGCCGCTTGCGGCACCATTAATCCCCTGTAAGCCTCTTATATCACAGCCAATAATATCTACTAGTGGCTGCTGCACTGCAAGCCGTGTGAACATCGGTGTAACTTGGATGCTCCTATATTACCCTGTCCTATGCTGTCAGTGCCTCCTCACCACTCTGTTTAGCGGCGATTAATAAGTGACCAGGAACACAGTGTGACACCTGTTTCAATTTCACTTTAACAGCATGAACAATAACAGTGTGTTTCAAATTTCAATATATTCAGAACATAGACAATGGCTGCAGAGAGCCTATGGCCGCTTGACCATTCAGGCTTTGTCAAGACATTTCGGCCTCTGTGGAAGACCCTAAGGTCGAAACGCATTAGTAGCTGCAGCTGTGCCCGGGGTATGTGCCTTTCATCACCTAGTTATTTATTTATATTCTCATCTTTCCCTCATTGAAGGGTAATTTTATTTATGTAATTTGTGATACTTTAGAGAAATCTTTGCCCCTTGCTGAAGGGTCTAATTTCTTATTGTCTCTGTCCCTCGTGGAAGGGTTTGACTTCTTATTGTTTTTTGTGTTATTGTTATAATTTATGTGATATAATAAATGTGAAGTAAAATAAATTCTCTTTCATTGAATTACTGCATGAGCATATTTTAGAGACCATTTATCCAGCGCTAGTGTGATTTTCCACCCATATTTATCCATAAAGTGCTAATTATGCCCTCTTCATGGACAGACCACACTCGCTCTAAAATCAAGCATTTGGAACCCCCCTCTAGAAATCCTGCGTTTGCCTCTGGGTATTTCCGGGTTTATAACCCAGAGGTCTCTCTGCTGTCCTTCTGCGCATATTCAGGACGTGCGCGCCACCGGGTGGAATGGGAGGGATTCGATTGGATCCCCCTCGGGGATTCCGAAAAGAAGTCCACAGGGTTTTACTGGTTACCCACCGGGATGAAGTGCTTAGGACATATAAGAAATACGGTAAAACCCACAAAAACTGCATTTTCGGGGGTTTTACTGCATTTTTCAGCTTAGTACATCCCACCCACCATTATTGTTAAATGTAATAAATCCACACAATGTATAGGTTGTTGTGAATTAGACATCCCTAACAATGGGCTGAATTCAATTCAGTGCGATGTTGAATAGCCACGGGAGGGAGCCCCCGCATCTATTCAATTCAACGCGCTGTTTGCCTGGTTGGGAAGCAGGTAAGTCTGAGAATGCCGGTTCTCGCGACTTAACCTGGGTGTTAAGGCGCAGTAACTGGTATTCTCCAACTAAAGTGCTGGGCATGCAGCTGTTATCACCGCGCTAAGCCGGAGAACAACTGCGCGACCGGAACTTTTTTTGGATTTGTCCTCGCATCCCCAGGGAGGTGCAAGAAGAAATCTTTTAGCCGCCCAAACAGCGCGCTGTATTGAATAACTTCGGGAGCTCCCTCCCGCGGCTATTCAACATCGCACTGATTTGAATTTTGCCCAATGAAGTTATTCATATCCCATTTTGTTTTTGTCATGAGAAAACAAAACAAACCTCATATAAACAAACAGCAGTAAGGCTGATTTGCTAAATAAAGTCAACTCCAAGTGATTCGGAACTTCTGTGATAACACTCTGTCCTTGGCTCATGCTTTGCTATAAAGTACACACTGGCAGGCAAGAAGACACCAGATGCCTAACAATCTATTTACTGTCGTAGATGAGGGAAACAGATTGTTTATTGCTGAAATTACTGACATATTATCTGAGCATAATATACACATACTTAGGATTGCAAAGATTATAGCAATTCCTTAATGGTTCCAAAATAATAAAGCACAAATCTGCAGCCCATTTACACCTGCGAGTGCCTCCACACTCCAATAAAGCAAATGGTTATAAGAAAAATGCATAAATACTATGAGATATGATGAGGTCATAAATCTAAAAGAAGGACAATTGTTGTATGACCTACTTAGAAGAAAATATCTTCCAATGACAAAGGAATATATATATACAATGCAAATAAAAGAATATGTACAATGAAAATAATACAATATATACAATGCAAATACAATATATACAATGCAAATAACACAATAGCAATATTCAATAAAATGCCTTTCTGTGGGCCTGAGACAGAAATGGACGTATTTCCGATATATACACAGTTGAGCGATGTTTTGTTACTGCGCATCCATGAAAAGTCCAGCAATCTCTTAGTGAACACATGCGGTTACTATTTATCAAACTATGGTAAGTTCAGCTCTTCACTGTTTTAGTTAAAAATCATAACTCCATATATAGGCCTGAGTCAGAGAGGGAAACTGTTAGCATCGTGCTGCATCCAAAGACGCAGCAACAATGTTAATGTAAGCTAATGTCTCAGGGGGCATCTGATGACAAATGACGCTTCCTGCCGGCATTGCAGAACCGAGTGCTGTGTCCGACGACACAGCATCAGATGACCATCGCGGCCATCGGTCCGGTAGTCGCAGTCATTGCCCATCTGAGCAGGCTTAAGCTTACTCAGAATCAGCCGGAGCCAAGAAATCTGTGTCAGAAGATGTAGACCCTGTGTGGACAAACGTAATATGGTCATCGAGATAGACCAACACCTCAGGTGAAATCATATCTCTGAAGACACGATCCATAAACCTTCAGAAAGTGACTTGGACACATGACACTTCTTCAAGCATTCTCTTGAATTTTTTAAACCCCAAAGGGCACATAAAAGCTATATTTGCTATTTTTGTTGTCTTTACTCATGGGGATCTGGTAATAACTGCTTGGTCAAAAATACTCAGTATACTTATGGTGGTGTTATCAACACTATTATTCTTTCTGGTCACCACTACAGAAGAGTTATTGGTGGCATTTTGAGTCCTCTATTACCTGTTTGTCTTGCAACACATGGATACTGCCTCACGTTTTCCATGTATGCTGTAGCTAATCTGTTATCTCTCCTTAAATGGCCTCTCTTCCTGAAGATGGATGTGATTCCTTCCACTCTTTGCTAGCATCAATACCTCCTTCTTCAAGGAATATGATGGAGTCTTTTTTTTCCTTCTCAGTTGAGGGAATGCACATGACTTTGAAATCAACTCTTTTTGGCAACCTAGCTCTTTCTTCTTATAAGCCAGGAGGCAAACTGGTTGATTTGTTTGCATATTTCTTAACTGTATCCCTTCAGCACCACTGGTCAAGAATCCCAAACACTGAAAATTGAAGAAATGTGATAGCTTTAGTAGAATATAGTTGCAACATTTTTCAATTGGACATGTGGGTCAGTGCCACTGATATTATGTTTACTTTTAGACAAAAATAATTATCTAATGTGGCCCCGAAAACAATGATCGTTTTGATTGAGGAGGACATTGCAAGATTCATCTGTACCTGCTTCAGAGAAAATAAACTGCTTCTCCTTCATTCCCTATGCATTCCATCTCCAGCTTCTTTCAATGCACCACATCACTCAGTCTCCCACCTACCTAGCCTCCCCCATAAGGTCCTCTATATTCCTTCTCCAACACCCCCCTCCCACAGGCACACCCACATTGACCCACTTTTAATTCTCCCAAAGACCACATTCCCCCTCCCCTCTATTATCTTCTACCCTTACAAAGACCTTCCCACATGAACACTAACAGGCCTCCTAATTGGCTACACCATTACTTTTACCATGGTCACCCTGGCCTCTCAATAGACCCCCTTCCCCAATTTTCCTGGCACCCTAACCTTCACAGCTAACCCAAGTGGACGTTCTTCTCACCAACCAATCCATAGGGGTAAAGCTATTATCCCACCAGTGCTATTGTCAATTTCTTTTCACACACATCATCCCTGCTCCCAGCCTTCTGTCAAACACACCAGTGACCACTCCTGATTTGCCTTTAACAAACAGGGAAGAGCAGTCTTACAATCAGCATTCAGCGCTAGTTACTATGGTTCTTTTATTGCAGGCAGGATTTAGATGTACCACCATGCCAAAGGAAAGTAATTGTGAATGACTTGACACAAGAATGTTATGATTGCAGTGTAAGACTGGGGCTTGAAGGGCCCCCTGGGGGAAAACTGGCAGAGGGATAATCAGTCACTAGAAGGGACTAGCCAGCTACTGGAGTGGTTGTTGTCAGCCCACAGGGGACATGGCATGATATTATACCGTGTCAGGTTCACATACACAGCCATGCTGTTTATAGCATATTACATTTATCATTAAAATCATAATATCAAACATCCTCAACAGATAACTGTGTATAGATTATACACCAAATAAAGATTGATCTGCTTTGCTTAAAAACAAATATTAAAATGACTATTTGGCTGGCTAGAATGAAAATTTGGTAATGTATGGATGGAAGCAAACGACAATCAGCCATTGGCTATCAAACGCCGGAGAATGGAGAAATGTTTTCAACTGAATTACTATTTTCGTCTGTTTTCCGGTGTTTGGGAGCAGACGGACAATTGTAATTTGCTCTCATACATTAAAAGATTTTCATTTCAACCAGCCAACTAGTTGGCTGGTTGCAAAGATAATCTTTAGATGTGTGGCCAGTCTAGTGGTCCCTGACTACTGGATTGGGAAACACTGTATTAAATGACAATCACATTTGCACAGTAATCTGTTGGGAAGGCAAATAGTTTAAGGAGCCTTGTACTAGTATTTAAAAGTTCTTCAATCAACATTGTATCACATTAAGACAATGAGAAATGGCAAATGACTTTAGTAATATTACTTTATACTAGAGATGAGCGGGTCCGGTTCCCTGAGAATCGGACCCACCCGAATTTCGGGGATCCGGGGCGATCCGAGCGCAGCCCCAGATCCCTGACCCGAGGCAAAACCTTGCGACCCCTCTGTCGAGTCGCGAGGTTTTGTTTTCAGTGGGCTTAACGCTGATTGGCTGAGAGAGTCATCTGTCACAGCTCTCAGCCAATCAACGTTAAGCCCATTGAAAACACTACTTGGGAGGGAAGAAAGATGGCGCCCGCCATCCCCCACCGCCTGACACCGCCGGCACCCCCAGCTGCCGACACTACCAGCACCCCCACTAGCAGTATCCCCAACTGCCGACACCACACCACTGCCGACACTGCTGCCCAACGTACTGAGGACATCACTGGCACCCCCACTCTGCCGACACCGCCGGCAACCTGCATTGAGAATACCCCTGCACTGCCGACACAGCCAGCAAACCTGCACTAAAGACACCTCTGGCACCCCTGCACTGCCGACACAGCCAGCAAACCTGCACTAAAGACACCGCTAGCACCCCCGCACTGCCGACACAGCCAGCAAACCTGCACTAAAGATACCGCTGGCACCCCTACACTGCCGGCACAGCCTGAAAACCTGCACTAAAGACACTGCTGGCACCCCCGCTCTGCTGACACAGCCAGCAAACCTGCACTAAAGACACCGCTGGCACCCCTGCACTGCCGGCACAGCCTGAAAACCTGCACTAAAGACACCGCTGGCACCCCTGCACTGCCAACACAGCCAGCAAACCTGCACTAAAGACACCGCTGGCACTGCTGACACAGCCAGCAAACCTGCACTAAAGACACCACTGGCACCCACGCACTACCGACACAGCCAGCAAACCTGCACTAAAGACACTGCTAGCACTGCCGAAACAGCCAGCAAACCTGCACTAAAGACACCGCTGGTACCCCCGCACTGCCGACACAGTCAGAAAACCTGCACTAAAGACACCGCTGGCACCCCCGCACTGCCGACACAGCCTGCAAACCTGCACTAAAGACACCGCTGGCACCCCTGCACTGCTGACATCACCAGTACCCTTCACTAAAGACACTGCCAGCACCGCCATTCCATGTACTGAGGACACCGTCAGCAACCCCGCTCTGCCGACACTGCTGTCACAGTAAGTGCACTATTGGTGTATCCAACCCACACTGTATAACACACTGTATCCGTGTTGGAAATTAGAAACTGAACTGCCACATGTTAGTACCGCCCACTGTGTCACTTTGCTTAGTCAGCCAGCTAGCTGGATGCAACCTTTTGGCCTTAACTAGATGAAGCAAATAATATTGTGAGGTGGTCAAAATTGATTGGAAATTACTGGAAATAAATGTTATTGAGGTTAATTATACTGTAGCAACTAAAATAGGCCCAGTTTATGTGAAGTACATATCTGAGGAAGATGCAGGAATGCAGGTTGTTACAGTGAAAGATTCCTTCTAATGAAGTTCTATAGGAATGCTGACAAAGTACACAGTACATTTTTCGCCAGGGAAGCATATGTCTAATGCTCCACTCAAAGAGGTATATTTACTAAAGTGAGAGTTTTTAGAAGTGGAGATGTTGCCCTTCAGGGCCGTGACTAGGGTAGTGCGACCAGTGCCATGGCACAGAGCACCACAGGGCAGGGGGCGCTGTTTGGGCATGTCAGTTTTCCTGTTTATTATCATTCTCGCTTGTAACTTCCTCTTATTATATCCCCAGCATCTCCTGGCCTCCCCTGTCTCTTCCCTGGCCTTTCCCCATGGCCCATTTTCAGGTGCATTATCATATGTCCCTATTTAAAAAATGGGGGGGGCACCAATGTTCTCTCTGGCACAGGGCACCAAAAAGTCTAGTTACAGCTCTGTTGCCCATAGCAACCAATCAGATTCTACTTAACATTTATCTAGCATCTTCTAAAAGGTCTGATTGGTTGCTATTGGCAACATCTCCATTTCTGAAACTCTCACTTTAGTAAATATGTGAGGAGAAAGTACAGAGTTTTATTTTAACTAGTATTTTTCAATGTTTTCCTAATGTGTATACTTACTCATACATGTGTTTGAAGAAACACTTGTACCTATATTTTAAACAGATATATATGAATGAGTTTGGCATAAAAGTGCCACATGCAGAAGAAGACAGCCTAGTGTCAATTTATGTTAGAAAATGACAGTGCTATTTCTCAGCAGGAACAAGCAAGGAATTCAAGGCCCAATTCAGACCCATTTGCTAGGCTGCGTTCGCACGTAGCTGACGATTTTTCGCAATGTGCGCATTCGTATGCATCGCAGTGCACGTGCGCAAACTAGTCCATGCGATCGGGAAGCGTTCGCTCGCTGTGCGTAGTCAGCTCGCTAGAATGAGTGATAGGACAAGCCATTTATGGGAGGTGACAGGGGATGGTCTATGAAAACGGAGGTGTGGTGATGCGAACGCAGGCGCGTCTGAGCATCTTAACGCCGTTTCAGAGGCGTGTATAATTAAGACGCAGCGTCAAAGTACACGTCACATGATTGAATTGCACACTGAAGCACTCGCAGTGCTTGCGGTAGGGTATGGTCAACCACAAGTGCTGCGTTCGCTTCCGAAGGTACTCGATGTTACCGATTGTTGCATACACTTCCTGGAGATGACGTGGGAAAGTGGGCATCTTAAGACAGGCTGGTGGGCGTCTATATACACACCACGATCACACGATCATGCGTGCGAACGCATCTAGCGAGCGTGTCTGAATAGAGCCCTCAGGGCCTGATTCAGAGCCGGACGCTATTTGCGCTCGCTCGTTCAGAAAAAGGGGCCGGCTATTTAAATTGAGCGCTCGCTCTTTGCGGTCTGTTGACGCCTCTATGTCTGAGCGAGCGAACGAAACATGCGCTCGCTATTTTGTAAAGACGCCCCCTGGCCGCTCGCATCCTACGTCATCTCCGCTATTTATTAGATTAATCGAGTACATCGAAAGGCGTCTGAACTGCTCGCAGTGCTTGTGGTTGGATTTTCCTACCGCAATCAAGCGAACAGTTCAGGCTAAGAGACAACCAAGTGACGTGGCCGATGACGCTGCTTTGTTAATTATGCACACCCTTAAAACGCCCGTTTTGACCGTTTGGCACGCCTGCGTTCGGATCACCACTCCCCGTTTTCAAGCACCTTCCCCTGTTACCACCCACAAACGCCTCATCCTGTCACTCAAATTAGCAGGCACTCGCTATTTTGCGAGCGCTCGATTTCCGACCGCACTGACTGGTTGGCGCATGCGCATTACGACCCATATGCATGTGCAGTTGTGCGAACATCGCTCGGAGCGAACGAGCGGCCGCTTACGAATCAGGCCCTCAGTTCCTGAACCTGTCATTAACTGTGAGTAATGTTCTGGGCCAAAATGTATTTTTCCATAAGTTAAGTTTTATTTTAAAGTCCCGTTTGAGTGCCTTCTTTTGTAAATATTATATATATATATATATATATATATATATACACACATATATATATATATATATATATATTTATATATACAGTGCCTTAAAGTGGTCCTAGAGATGTGGTGGAGCTCCCCCCTCCCCCCCTCGGCATGTTATTTTAAAATAAAAGGGGAGTTGTGACACAATAGTATTCCCAATTCAAATTACGCCACTCAGTAGCACAATCTTGATTCACCCCTTATTCACATGACACCACATAGTAGTGTCCCTTATTCATTTATGATACACAGCAGTGTCCCTTTACACAAAGCCCACATTTGTGCCCCTTATACACAATGCCCACCAGGGGCAGAACTAGCGGCGGTGCAGCCGGTGCCTTGCACCGGGACCCGCTTTGGTGCAGGGGCCCATGGCCGCCTGCATCCGGCAGCGCCGCTGCCTGCCAACCCGGTCCCCATTACTTAAATGGTTGGAGCTGGAGCGGGCCCACTTCGGCCACTCCAGCTCCACCAGCATAACAGCCACCTGCCGCGGCCTGGCCCCTTGTTATGACACGGCGTGCATGACGTCATGCGCGCCGTGTCATAACAAGGGGCCGGGCTGCCGGAAGGAGAGGATTGAGAGGAGCCGTGGAGAAGAAGCAGCCAAGGTAAGTGGCGGCGGCTGAGACACACTCTGGGGCAGGGGGGGGGATGCTGAGACATGCACTGGGGCAGGGGGGGGAAGGCTGAGACACGCACTGGGGCTGGGGGGGGCAAGGCTGAGACATGCACTGGGGCTGGGGGGGCAAGGCTGACACGCACTGGGGCTGGGGGGGGAAGGCAAGGTTGAGACACACACTGGGGCTGGGGGGGATAAGACTGAGACATGCACTGGGGCTGGGGGGGCAAGGCTGAGACACACACTGGGGCTGGGGGGAAGGCAAGGTTGAGACACACACTGGGGCTGGGGGGGATAATACTGAGACATGCACTGGGGCTGGGGGGGCAAGGCCGAGACACGCACTGGGGCTGGGGGGGAAGGCAAGGCTAAGACACACTCTGGGGCTGGGGGGGGGAGGCAAGGCTGAGACACACGGCTGGGGGGGAAAGGCAAGGCTGAGACACACTCTAGGCATGCACTGGGGGGGCAAGGCTGAGACACACGGCTGGGGGGGAACGGCAAGGCTGAGACACGCACTGGGCTGGGGAGAAAGGCAAGTCTGAGACATGCACTGGGGGGGCAAGGCTGAGGCACGCACTGGGGGGGGCAAGGCTGAGACACGCACTGGGGCTGGGGGGGAAGGCAAGGATGAGACACACTCTGGGGCTAGGGGGCGAAGGCAGGGCTGAGACACACTCTGGGGCAGGGGGGGCAAGACATGCACGGGTTGGGGGGGCAAGGCTGAGACACACGGGCTGGGGGGGGAAAGGCAAGGCTGAGACGCACACTGGGGCGGGGGGAAGGCAAGGCTGAGACACTCTGGGGCTTGGGGGGAGAAAGAGGCTGACACGCTGGGGGTGGGGGGAAAGAGGCTGACACACTGGGGCTGGGAAACATGCTGGAGGGGAGAATGATGCTGACACACCCTGGGGCTGGGGGGAGAATTAGGCTGACACAGTGGGGGAATGGTGCTGAGAGACACACTAGGTCTGGGGGAATGGGGCTGAGACACTCACTAGCTCTGGGGGAATGGGGCTGAGACATACTAGAGCTGGGAGAATGAGACTGAGAGCAACAGGTGGGCCTGGGGATGTAGAGATGCAGGGGCGCCTGGAGAGACATATGGAGTCCTGGAGACAGACCAGAAGGCCTGGAGATGGAGAGACATGGAGTCCGGGAGAGAGACACAGGGAGCCTGGAGAACCACAGAGGGGCATGAGGATGGAGAGATGTAAGAGGGTCTGGAGTAACACGGGTGAGGCTTAAATTCTCCATGGCAGAGAAACCACCATTTAGGTAAGAAAAGACTTCCAAACTGACTAGCCTTTACCTAGTGCAGAGGGATGGACGGTGAATCATTCACCAAGATTTCTGTTGCTGACCCTGCTCCCCTCAGCGGCTTGCAAAAGCACTTCCAGGCCCAAAAAGGAAGGAGTATACAGCCCTCCTCAACAGACCCGCCCCCATAAGGGCTGCTTCTAGAATTTTCCCGGGCTGGTATTCCATCCCAATCTGCCCCTGGAGGGGGGGGGGAGTTGCGGTGTAAAGTGTGATAAAAAGGCTGGCAGCAGGCAGGGGGATGATGCGGTGTGAAGAGGTGGCACAAAAAGACTGTGCAGCGGAGGGGGGGATGTTGCGGTGTGAAGAGGTGGTGATAAAAAAGCTGTGGAGGGGGGAGTGTTGCTGTGTGAGGTGGTGAAAAAACAAAGATGGCAGCAGGAGTCAGGACAGACTGGATTTAATGACTGGGGGGGGGGTGAAGGGTGGCGAAAAAAATGTTGGGGTGCCAGGAATGGGCGGGGGGGCCCAAAACATATTCTTGTACCTGGGCCCACCACTCTCTAGTTCCGCCACTGATGCCCACAGTAATAGTGCCCCGACTACACATTATGCCCACAGCAGTAGTGCCCCTTATGCAATGCCCCTTATTCAGTGCCAACAGTAGTGGTAGTGCCCCTTATGCAGTGACCCCAGTAGTGGTGTCCCTTATGCAGGGCCCCGAGTAGTGGTAGTGCCCCTTATGCAGTGCCCACAGTAGTGATTGTGCCCCTTATGCTGTGCCCACAGTGGTAGTGTCCCTTATTCAGTGACCCCAGCAGTGGTGCCCCTTATGCAGTGCCTCCAGGAGTAGTTCCCCCTGTAGTAATGTCCCCTGTAGAAGTAATGCCCCCAGTAGTAATGTCCCCTGTAGTAGTGCTAATAGTCTTGCCCCCTGTAGTAATGCCCCCAGTAGTAGTGCCCCCAATAGTAATGCCCCAAGTAAATTCCCCAGTAGTAATGCCCCCAGTAGTAGTGCCCGCAATAGTAATGCCCCCAAGTAAATGCCCCTAGTGCCCCAATAGTAATACCCCTGAGCAAATGCCCACAGCAGTAGTGCCCCTTATGCAATGCCCATTGTAGCGGTGCCCCTTATGCAGTGCCCACAGTAGTGGTAGTGCCCCTTATTCAGTGCCCACAGTAGTGGTAGTGCCCCTTATGCAGTGACCCCAGTAGTGGTACCCCTTATGCAGTGACCTCAGTAGTGGTAGTCAGGGCCGGCAGCAGAAATCATGGGGCCTGGTACACCCATTTTTTTAGGGGCCCCCCTTCCCAGGGTCCCTGGCAGGTACAGGCCAGTCGCTCGAAAGTCTGTCTGACATATATGTGGTTTCTCTGGGGAACCTCTAAGCCCTCAGCGTCCCTCCATGCCCTCACAATGTCCCTCCATGCCCCACACTTACCTTATTCTCTTTGCTTGCCACAGCATCTCTGCTTGGTTGTCTTTTCTTTGGGTCAGCGCCACTCCTCAGCTCTTGCCTCTCTGTGCTGGCATGACTTCGCCGGCTACTTGATTCTCGACGGACTTAACCTAAGCAGCATGGGGGCTGGTATTATTATATATATATGTATACAGATCCAATGATAGGCACTTCCGTATATATGTAATTCCTGCCAGATGCCAGCCCAAAATGATAAGTACATAGATTAGAACGAGTGTCATTCCTAGGTCTGCATTGCAGCATTAAATGACAGTCAAAAAGCCATACATGTGAACTGAAGTTTCGGGTTTTAATTACCCTTTTTCCTTAACTATTGCTCCTTGAAAAGGGGTTAATTAAAACCCGAAACGTCGGTCCACATGTATGGCTGTCATTTAACGCTGCAACGCAGACCTAGGAGTACCACTCGTTCCATCTGACACTATACTCTTTCATATCTTATCCCACAATGTGCTTCCCCATCTCCTACTTTGCTATCCCATTCCCCATCCCACACTGTGCTCTCCCATCCCACACTGTGCTCTCCCATTCCCCATCCCACACCGTGCTCTTCCATCCTGTGCTCTCCCATCCCCCATCTCACTGTGCTCTCCCTACCCCATCCCACACTGCTCTCCCATCCCCCATCTCACACTGTGCTATCCCATCCCCCATCCCACACTGTGCTCTCCCATCCCCCATCCCACACTGTGCTATCCCATCCCCCAACCCACACTGTGCACTCCCATCCCACACTGTGCTCTCCCACCCCCCACTGTGCTCTCCCATCCCCCATCCCACACTGTGCTCTCCCATCCTCCATACCACACTGTGCTCTTTTATCCCCCACTGTGCTACACCATCCCCCATTGCTCTCCCATCTCCCATCACACCCATCCCCCACTGTGTTTCCCAACCCTATCCTACCTTTTGTGTACCCCCCACGGGCCCCTCCCACCAGGCTGCACTTACCTGCATACTGCTGTAACTAAGGTCCAGCAGTGTGACCAATACATGCTTCCCTGTAATAACTATGCTACCTACTGCCCTTCCCCTGCTTTCCTCCAACTTTATACATATATAATGAAGCTATATACAAGAATCATAAGCTTTACTCACTAGCATTCCAGTAACTGAATAATCATTGTATTGATTTAATATGAAGCAGTTATCAGAGTGGTAATAAACGCTTATGACTCTTACAGGATCCCAGTTGGGTATAATATTACCAGTGGGGGAAGGCTGCTTTATTGTAATCTAATCTGTCACCTGAATTTGAAGAAAAAGGGGGGGGGGGGAGCTAGCCTTAAAACACATACCACCTAATTTTTATTCTTATGGAGCATACACACGGTCAGATTTGTCTGATGAACGACTGAACGATCTGAACGATTTGATGAACGATTTGACCAACGATTTGAACTATGAACGATTTTTGACTGCATTAAAATGAATGGAATCGTCCAAATCTGACTGCAAATACATCAGATGTCTGATATCGTTATCTGACCATCGGGAACTCGCATCGTCCATCGTTCAGACATGTCACATATGTCAGATTTTCCTTCAGATATGAAGAAAAATCTGACCGTGTGTATTAGGGATGTGCAGGCTCGGATAGGTTCGAGTTTGCACGTGGAGTTCGGATTTTTCCCTCCAAAAAAAACGGAACTCAGAACGAGGCAAAACGTCATCTTACATGGACGAACATCATCATTCCTGGGCAAAAGTCCAGGAATGATGATGTTCGTCCATGTAAGATGACGTTTTGCCTCGTTCTGAGTTCCGTTTTTTTGGAGGGAAAAATCCGAACTCCACGTGCAAACTCGAACCTATCCGAGCCTGCACATCCCTAGTGTGTATGCACCATTAGTACTCTGATCCCTCCCCTAGATCTGTGCTTCTCACAGTACCAGCTAAAACCTGCAGAACGCACCAATCAAATTTCACCTCTTGTTTACATAAACCTTCATTTGCCCTTTTTCAAAGTGGCAAACAAAATGCATTTGTCGATTTTGTGTTATGGGAGCTGCCCCATGCAACCATTTTTCATGGGACTTCCGCCAGGGGCGTCGGAACGATTTTATAGTAATAGGCTGCACAGCCCCTGCACTGCATGGAGGAGACAGTGTAATGTGTGGTGTTTTAACTTAAAGACCGCACATTACACCTCCTCCTCCATGCGGTGCAGGGGCTGTGCAGGCTATTACTATAAAGCTGCACAGCACTGACAGTCCACTGCTGCCATTCCTTTGAAATGTTTGGGGGGGATGCAAGCGGTCCCCTTGAACCCGCCGTTCCGATGCCCATGACTTCTGCTAGGGGATGGATCAGGTTACTAAAATGTACGTGGAAGGAAGTAGTGTAGCATTAAGCAGAGAAATTATATAATGTGAGTAATGATGTGTGTTTTAGCCTAGGGTTTACATTTTCATGTGCTTTTAGCCAAAAATTGTCCTGCTTCCAACTTTACAACAAACCCACAAGATTTATCAGTATCACTATCCATATAAACAAATTTCTTTAAAAGCAATAATATATTTTCATTATATTTACATGAGGCTCATCTTTTCAAATTGCCGTTCAGAAATTGAGCTTCCATTTATCTTAGATCATAGGCTGATCCATTAGCCGTGAGATAGATCCCTTGACTCCTCCAGCCTTCCGTGACTGACTAGAGCAGAGGGTACAAGGCAAGGGCAAGCTTTAGGAATGAAGCAATAAAAGTAATGAGCATGTCCATTATACGCTGATGGAAAGAAAGAAAGAAGTGAGCAGTACGGGATAGGGACATTCCCTAACTGGCTAAAAATAAAGTTTAATACAAACACTGACTGGAAAGGGTTCTTATTTATTTTTTTGAATACCAATTTTTATTTTGTTAATAGAAACAATTGAAATATGTATAAAATATACAATAAAAATGTAGCAAAGTCTGTACAATACAGTGCATATCAATAGAGAAAGAAAATATATATAAAATGCATTAAAAAAGAAATATATTACCAAGAAGTACTTGACAATTTAAACAATGAAAATATATTTTATAGTCTGAAGATGTTCTAAATAAAATATATCCATTCAATATAAGACTTTAACAATTTTGAACCAATAATTCACATAATTCCCCTTTCCCACCCCCCTCCGCCCTGGTCCACAGTGCAACACCAAACCTCATACTAAATTTCGAAGTATATACCATGTCATAGTTTCAAATAGTTAAAAAATGTGAGTTTAGGCATCTGAAGCAAGCGAGTCAATTAATACTCCCCATTTTCTATGAAATCGGACAATACCTTTCTCAATATCTGGCAGTGAACTTCTCCTATCTAGTTATACTAATTGTAGTAAGGTAGATTTCACTGCCGAGAGAAAAGGAGGAGGCGAAGTTATCCAATTCCGCAGGATAATTTATTTGGCTACTGTGACTGTTACTGTCAAAAAGGGGATAAGCTCATTCCCTGTACCATGAAGATCCCACTTAATACAATTGGCACACAACATCGCCAAAGGATCTGTACTTAGGTGTAGCTTACAAACCTCATTGATAAAGCACATGACCTTCCCCCAGAATTTCCTTAACTTTCCACATTCCCACATATTGTGAAAGAAAGTCGAATAAGAGTGTCAACATTTTAAACATGCCCCCGATTCACTGGGAACCATATGACGCCTCTGTGCTGGTGATATATAAGTGTGGTGCACTGTTTTCAAATGGACCTCTTGTAGCAAGGCAGAATGTAATTTATCAGTTTTTTCCATGTGGGTCAACAGAATTGAGGGGGATGTGATTTGTGGTATGTCTTTTCCCCATGTCTCAATAGTAAAGGACCATGCTTTCTCTGGAGTCATTGGAAGCAGGTGACTGGAAAGGGTTCTTAACAGAAAGAAAAATATTATAGATAATCCAAAGGACAGCAGTCATTATGCACACTTGCTGCTTCTGCCAGTCCGGACAGTATGTTATCTTCTACCTCTTAGGGGTATATTTACTAAAGTACGGGTTTTCAGAAATGAAGATGTTACCCATAGCAACCAATCAGATTCTAGCTATCATCTTCTAGAATGAGCTAAATATATGTTAAGTAGATGCTGCACTTCTAAAAACCTGCACTTTAGTAAATATAGCCATTACACTCTAACTGAACATCATAGTATGGGGTCTATGTACTAAGTCTTGGAAAGAGATAAAGTGGATGGAGATAAAGGGGTCTATGGGGCTGATTCATTATGGATCACAACTGCGATTACTCACGCAGACCCACTGCGAAAATATGCTAATGTTTGCAATCGCAATGCCGTCGCAGCCTAACAGAAGGACGCCCACTTCCCCTTACTCACATCCGTAATACTTAGCAAAACAGCAAAACCATCTGTAACATCGAGTACCATTGTAGCCTCACGCACAATTACATAAGGTCAGACCTTACTCAGATCTTGCTAACCTCGTCACATGCAGTGGGAGCTCAAGCTGCGTATGCCATCAGAGTGGATAATTCATGCTCGCCCCTGTAATGGCGTTCAAACGCACTGACACGTCTGCGTTTTACTGACCACCCCCCCAAATGCTCACTTCCTGTCAATCACTCTGCAATGGGTCTGCGTTGTGTCTGTGATCGCAGTGTGATCGCAGGGAGATCTTCACGCACTGTGATACATACACAGAACACAACAATCGCCCATCTGCATCCGTAACCGCTGTTGCAATCCGTAATGAATCATGCCCTAAGTACTAAGCCTTGGGGGAATATTTACTAAATTTAAAGTTTTTATAAGTGGAGGTGTTGCCCATAGCAACCAATCATATTCTACCTATTATCTTCTAGAAGGTGCCAGTTAAATGTTAAGTAGAATCTGATTGGTTGCTATGGGCAACATCTCCACTTCTAAAAACTCTCACTTTGGTAAATATACCCCTTGGAGAGAGATAACGTGGACAGAGATGAAATACCAACCAATCAGCTCCTAACTGTCACTTTAAAGGCTGCTTTTGAAAAATGAGATGAACTGATTGGTTGGTACTTAATCTCTGTCCACTTTATATATCTCCAAGACTTAGTACATAGATCCAAAAGTACAAATCAATCAGTTCCAAACTGACATTTTTAAAACACAGCCTGTAAAGTGACAGGAGCTGATTGGTTGGTACTTTGGGCCTGATTCAGAGCCACTCGCGAGCGGCTGTCCGCTCGCAAGTGGGTCGATGTTCTGCACTGAGCATGCGCACGACGGAGGGAGCTCCGTCGTGCGCATGCGCCAGACGCGACGAGCGAAGGATTTTCCTTCGCTCGTAGTGTCTCTTCAAAGGGGACGTGCTGTCGATGTTGACTGACAGCACGCCCCCTTTGGTGGGCGTGCCGGAGGCGTGCCTCCCTGACGGGGGCGTTCCCACGGGAACGCCTCCCGTCAGAAGCCGGCCCACTGACATCACTAGTGATGTCAGTGGGAGTGATTTTGGCTCTGATAGAGCCAAAATCACTCCGAGCCTTGTGGTTGAAAAACTCAACCACAGGCTTTTGTACGCAGTTTCGATGGTCGCGATGGTCACGACCATCGCGGCCATCAAACTGCACGCTCGTATAGGCTGTGGGTGGTGACCCACAGCTATACGAGCGTCCAGGAGGACGCTCCATAGTTATGGAGGACGGCCCTCATTCAGAGCGTGCGCTCTGCTCAGAGCGTACGGCTCTGAATGAGGGCCTTTATCTTTTTCCACTTTATCTCTCTCCTAGGTTTAGTACATAGACCCCCTATATGAGGTTTATCTACAGGTGAAGTCAAACAGTTTTAAGGTAAATTCCATCTCTGACAACACACAAATCCACTGTTCTCTTGCTGTGGTGGGGTTCAGTAGCAGGAAACAGAGGACCTGATTCACTACCGATCGCAATTGCGATTGCAATAACGATTACACACGCAGTCTCACTGCAATAATATGCAAATCCATTGCGATCACTATGCCATCGTAGCACAACATAAGGATGCCCACTTTACCGTATACACATCCGTAATGTTTAGCAAGACTGCAAAACCATCGGTACAATCAAGTACCATTGAAGCCTCACGCACACTTGCACAAGCTTTGACCTTACTCAGGAATTGCTAACCTCATCACACGCTATGACATACTTACCTACATTGCTGGGCAGCTTTCCGGGAGCAGCAGGAGGGGACCTGCTGCTCTCCTCTTCGGGGGGCGGGGCCAGAAGATAGATGGCATTAGGCCCCGCCCCATTTACAGGAAACCCCCGTGATTCGTGGGCCCGTGAGGAGGGGGCGGGGCTAAATGACGCGATTTGCCTAATTTAGCCCCGCCCCTTCCCGACGGACCCGATAATTTCAGGTAAAATCTCCCCATCCTGCCCACTTCACTAGGAAGTGGGCGGGATGCGGGAGATATGCCTACTCTTCCGGGATCGCGGGGGGTTACCTGAAAAATCGGGAGCCTCCCGCGATTCCCGGGAGAGTAGGCATGTATGCACTATGAGTGCTCAGGCTGTGTAGGGCATCACAGTGGATAATTTATGCATGCCCATGCAACGGCGTTCAAACGCACTGGCACGCCTGCGTTTCATTGACTAACCCCCATCACCACCTCCAAATGGTACTTCCTATCAATCACTCTGCGATGGGTCTGCATAGTCACTGCAATCGCAATCCCGATCGCAGTAGCGGGTTCATGCATGCGCACTGCGATGCATACGCATGCTCAGAACAGCCAATTGCATGCATGATCGCAGTTGCGATCAGTAAAAACTCAGGCCCCGTGACAGTACTTAGCTGTGATACACTGTATGAATCTTTTCCAATAGAGAAGGAACATGTCATGGATTGGCAGAACTTGTCTAGGTCAGGTATAACTGTTCCACTGGTTTTCATTGATGCATAACCTGGTATGGCCATGTCATGATGTATAAGTGGTCTTGAATATTTGTAATGCCATTTATGGTCAATATACAATTCTCCTGAATGAGGTCTTGAGCAGTAAATAATTGATCACAAGAAATTGTCAATAAGAAGCAGATAAATGAAACTGAATAAGAATTGCAGAACAGATGACATAAGAAGATGATGCAGAGTAAAGAGATAGGGCAAAGAGTGAAATGTCACAATTTATAAAGGATATAGGGGTCTATTCGGACCCTGATAATTAACATACTAAGTCACCGCGAGCGCCGGAGCAATTCATCATTGCTCTGGCAAGAAGACAGCTTATCCGAAAATCAGCCGTCTCCAATAAGCTGCTTCACTGCTCCTTTCGGAGCAACTCGGCAGTGCCAGTGCGCCTGCATGACCCTGAGTTCACTGAGGCGCACAAAGAGCCGGACAGGGGTAGAGGGATTCGAAAGGGGTGCGCGCTGCGAGTGGGAGTAAATGCCATCTGAAGATGGAGAATGCTCCCGAGGTCATTCTCTGAAAATATTGTATTTTCGGAGCTTGATGAATTTCAGTCTACATACTAGTGTATGGGGACAGAGGGCCACATCATAAGTGAAATGTAAGCAGGAGATATTGGTGAGATCTCCTGCTTTACCTTTTTTTGATGAATGGCCCGGACACTTAATTTCTAAAAAAGCAGGTGAAGATTTTAATTTTCCCCTGCTTTTGTATAAATTAAGTGATGAATATTCATGAAGAAAGTGAAAACATAATTGATATTTTTCACTCTATATTGCATTGTTTGATACGGTATATACAGGTGTTAAGTAGAAATTCATGTACTTTTACCTTTCCGGTGTTACGAAGTGAAAAAGAGGCCCTCTACGATCCTGACTTCAGCTGTGGTCCTTCGAGATATCGTAGTGTTGGTTCCAGGTTCTAAATGCACATGCGCTGGCAGCACAGTGCAGATCAGGGACAGGGGGGAGCCGAGCATGCTAGGGTCAGCACAGTAATTACACCAGCACATCAGGAACAGGGGGGAGGGCTGAGAGAGCGGGGGCAGCAGGGAGTGAATAGTATGAAGTCAACCGGCATATGCCTGGTCACTGCATTAACATAAAATAATTACTAGACAGAACAATGGCGGTGGTGAGAACATAGCGGTGGGGGGAGGGGTGACAGAGCGGAAAGGGTGAGGACAGTGCAGTGGCACGGAGGGGTAGAGTGGGGGCAGTAGGGAACTTGCAAGGGGAATATGGGGACTTCAATGCACATTCTAATGCAAGGATGGAATCAGCACAAGCCGACTATGACGAGCTTGCAAACTCGGAAGTACGGGAAACGCGAACACCGGCAACGAGGACACAGGTAAATGCACACCCTATATAAAGGACAGTACGGAGAAGGGTGGGCACCCTTGAAAAATCCATACTTTTGGATGAAACGCATTGGGCCACACCCCTTACTTACAAGACTAACATAAGAGACTTTGGGGTCTATTTACTAAGCAGTGTTAGGAGACAGAGTGAAAAGTGATAAGAAAGTGATAAGGTGCCAGCCAATCAGCTCCCAACTGTAATTTTTCAAACACAGCCTGTGAGATGACAGTTGGGAGCTGATTGGCTGGCACCTTATCACTTTCTTAATGTAGACGAAATTCTGAATAGAGTTGAGGATTAATAAGACTGATGGTTTTTTGCTGAATGTTGTAGGTATGACAGCCTTGTTGCTGGGTAAGTTTCTGTGGTCAGCTGTTGTGATAAGCCAATGACATTGAGGGAAGGAGGAGTTTGATTGTGGTATATATTGGCCTGCTCGTTTCTGTCCAGCCTCTTTTGCTGGATCTTCACAACCCACCATACCACCCGTTATTTTGTTGTGTCACACTAATGTCTTTTTTCTTCAAATTAGGGGTGGCACAGCAGGCGAGAGTACGCTGCAGCTCAGTGGCTTTATGTGGCGTAAGACAACTTTGTGGGGGCACTTGCCCTCAATGCCCTGGCGAATTTGTCCTTCTCTGCGCGGGGGGACCCGGGCGCTTTTATGTGCGTAGGCACCTCAGATTGGCCCAGGAGGGAAGTGAGACTCTCACATCGTTAGTACGTCTTGAGAGGGGACGTTTAGTCGTTCCTCGATAGTATTTTGGTTGAGTGAGATGAAAGCTAGAACTGAGCTTGCAGCGTCTCTTTGCCACCCTGGTTAGGTTGATTCATTCTAATTTATAAATAAAAAGCTGTGACCTTTTTTAGCCAAGCTATGGTGTCCGTGTCTTTATTTTATAGTTAAGTTAAGTAAGCTAATAAGGTGTATGGTGTAAAACAATAAACATATGCAGATCTTATCACATTTCACTCTGTCTCCTAACACTGCTTAGTAAATAGACCCCTAAATAGTGCAATTTGGAACTTTTTTTATAGACGTAATTATGTCTTTTAACAGAGATGGAATTTTTTAGAATACCCAGACTCTGATGAGTCATAGTGCATATACTTGCAGAAATAAAAGTGTTGAATTAGACTGGAGTCTATAGTTATAGTTATATTTATATAGCACCATTAAAGTATTTACTTTCACACCAACCCTCACCACCACCTCTGCAAGCACTGGGACTAGGAGAACCAGCAGGAACGAACTACAACATTTGGTGAGTACAAGCAATTCTTACCTATCCTGCACTATCGTGTTCACCAAGTCCCTGATACTGTGCTAAAGTATTAAATTTGATGTGGAGAGGAGAACGAAGAGGTTTACGCTGTCACCAGCTTTTAATAACACCCATTCTACAGACACCACAGGATTATTTTTCGGGGACTGTCCATGATCTTTTCTCCATAAGGGTTTATTTGGATCACTGGACAAAAATCCGGACATTTCCCATTCAGGGACGGTGATCATATACAGAATTCATGGATATTCTTTAAAGAACACCCTACCTACAGATTAAAAGTTATGACTTTGTTGATAAAACAGGACAATACATGATCATAAACAATTAAGACACATATAAGAATATATACCAATAACACACTAGGATTGCTCCAGAGCGCACCACTAATTTTTATTATAGGGAGTTTGCACTGCAGACTGTGCATGTCCCTATCACATGGGGAGCAGGGGCAGCAGATTTTTTGCATGCCAATTTTCCCTGGGGCACCTCTGATATGGCATTAGATAATTGGGCGGAGAGAGCAGGAAGACAGCAGTCTTCTCTATTCTTCTCCCCTTAGCAAGCTCATTATGCCATCCTGAGGTGGCAATTTTTTAAAAAGAGTTAGAAGCGAATGGAAAGCTGAGCTCTCCGTGCTTCTATGAATCACTCTCCCCATACTAGTGTACAAGAAAGCGATCCTGACACAGAGCTGGGGCACCGCTGTAGAAATCTGAGCGGTAACCCCTTGTGTGAACAGGAGGAAGCAAATAAAAGCCCTGTTATCACTGATAAAGGGCTTCTCACTGCTCCATGAATATACCCCATAGAACAATGTTTATCAAATCTGTCTTTAGGTCTGACTGACAAACCGTGTTCTCATGGGAAATTAGTTGGATTAATAATTAGCACAGTTTGATGGATCAAATTGTTACAATGCTAATTAAAATTTACTGACAACAGTGCAAGAACAATTATTTTTGGCACCTCACTGAAAACATTAATATGCTTCCAAAATTTGACAGCCTAGCTATAGAATTCTTCATTTAGTTAACCACCAATGCGATAGTAAATGAAGGACATAAGAAAGAGAAAGAGAGAGAGAGAGAAAGACTGGTGTGGAGGTAGTTAGAAGAAAGAAGTGACAGGAGTGTAGTTTCCGAGCTCTTTATGATAAATTACACACAGCATTGTCCGATATGTCCTCTAAAGGTCTTCTGCTCATAAAAGGAAATTCTGTAATAGACAGGATGTTGATCATTGCCAATAACGACACATGTAATTATTAAGATTAATTAGTCAGAAGGAGTGCCAAGTACATCTTGACAATTGTCTGTCCTGTGAGTGAATGTGATACTTTGACAGACACAAGGCAGCTCTGCTATGTACTTTTTTTCCCTTCTCTGTTAAGTGTGTACATTGGGCTCTTAGAGTATTTCATAGTGGACTACAAAGCCTCGAGTTACAGATCAACAAAACATGTAAATTGGCTTTCATACTGTCACTGATATCCAATCAAATAGGAAGAAGTAACTAACGCAAATAGAAGGGAGAAACTGAGACTCTAGTGTCACACGCTGACTACTTATTAGAGCCTCACGGAAACACATTAAGATAACAGAGGGCTGTATAAGACTGATGGCACATAAGTACCTTGGTTGTGGGGGAGGTATGGCATCATATTTGGTATTTTACTTATGTGATTAATACAGTGGCTGTTTCTAATGGACAGACTGCTAGGTATGGGTTAGCCTATATGTTGTGAGGGGATGTAGTTAGGATTAGGTAGCCGACGGTCAAAATGCCGACCGCCGGATTTCCGACTGTCAAATCCCAGCAGGGGGTCTAATGATAGGCGTCGAAATCCTGACACCTATTATTATCCCTACCTGCCACGGACAGCCGTGGGGGGGGGGGGGAGGGTAGGGAATCCTTTTAAGACCTCTATAGAATCCTGCCTATAACCTCTAAACCTTAGATGATGCTAAATAGCATTATGAATAGTCGCCCACAGCAATAAACACTTTCAGACTTTGGTTGTGGTTCCAACGCACAAAAAGTTATTGTTCAGCATAAAAGAAAAAGGTACTTAAAACTAGGGGTGTGCACCGGCCACTTTTCGTGTTTTGTGTTTTGGTTTTGGATCTGGATATTTCTTCGTGTTTTGGATCTGGATTGGTTTTGCCAAAACCACCCTTCCGTGTTTTGGGTTCTGGGTTTTGTGTTTTGGATCTGTATTTTTTTTTAAAAAAGCATAAAAACAGCTTAAATCACAGAATTTGTGGGTTTTTCTGCTCCTATGCAATTATTAACCTCAATAACCTTCATTTCCACTCATTTCCAGTCTATTCTGAACACCTCACACCTCACAATATTGTTTTTATGGCCAAAAGTTTGCAGCGAGGTAGCTGGATGACTATGCTAAGCAACACGAGTGAGCGGCACAAACACGTGGCCCATCTAGGAGTGACACTGCAGTGGCAGACAGGATGGCAGTTTGAAAAACTAGGCCCAAAACAGTACATACTGCAAAGAAAAAAAAGAGGTGCAAGATGGAATTGTCCTTGGGCCCTGCCACCCACCCTTATGTTGTATAAATAGGACATGCACACTTTAACAAACCAATCATTTCAGCGCCAGGGTCTGCCACATGACTGTGGCTGAAATGATTGGTTCGTTTGGGTCCCCACAAAACAAGCTGGCAATTAATGTGTCCCTGCACAAACTGGCTCTACGGAGGCAAGATGTCGTCCTCATCCTCCTCATCCACCGATTCCTTGGATAAAACAGGAAAAAGGGATTTAGGTGTCCCTGGACTGCTTACGGTCTTAGCCAAAGTTTCTGAACTTGACAGTAACTTTTTATGAACGCGCTGCAGGTGCCGTATAAGGGAGGATGTTCCTAGGTGGTTAACATCCCTACCCCTACTTATTTCACCTTTACATATGGTACATATGGCAAGACAGTTGTTGTCCGGATTTGGATAGAAATATTGCCAGACCAAAGAGGTGGAATGTTTGGTCTTCTGCCCAGGCATGACCGTGATGGGCTTTTTCATCCCACGGACAACAACTGTCTCCCACGGAGCCTGATTTAAACAAACCACATCACCATCAGAATCCTCCTCGCCAACTTCCTCCTCAGTGCCAGCTACACCAGTATCCTCATCCTGTTGTACTTCAACAGTGACATCTTCAATTTGCATATCAGCAAGTGGACTGTGGGTGCTCCTTTCAGCACTTGCAGGGGGCGTGCAAATGGTGGAAAGAGCCATCTCTTCCCGTCCAGTGCTGGGAAGGTCAGGCATCGTAACCGCCACCACACTTGGACTCTCCTTGGGGATTTGTGATATCTTCTTAGAACGCACAGTTCTTCGCTGTGCTTTTGCCAGCTTAACTCGTTTGATATTTTTAGCAGGAGGAGGGCTTCCATCGTCATGTGAAGCTGAACCACTAGTCATGAACATAGGGAAAGACCTTAGCCGTTCCTTGCCACTCCGTGTCGTAAATGGCATATTGGCAAGTTTACGTTTCTCTTCAGATGATTTAAATGTTTTTTTCAAGGTCATTTTCCTGAACTTTGTCATTTGGGATTGTATGTGCCCTCTACTATGACATTGGGCATCGGCCTTGGCAGATGACGTTGATGGCATGTTATCGTCTATGTCATGACTAGTGGCAGCAGCTTCAGCACTAGGAGGAAGTGGTTCTTGATCTTTCCCTATTTTATTTTTAACGGAGAAATTTGGTCCTCCATTTATGTTATATTGATATATACGTGCGGCTAAGGCGCACACAAACACAAACACAGAAAATAATTTTTTAATTTTGTTGGAGACTAGTGCACTTTGTGGGTTACACCACCCTTTAAGAAATGAGCCAGCCGGCCCTTTACTTATGGGACACAGGCGCACGCTTGGCGCTGCTCCTTTGTTGATGCACGTGCAGCCACAGTGCACACAATTCACAAACACAGAAATTTTTTTATTATTTTGTTTGGAGTGCCCTTTGGGGGTTACAGCACCCTTTAGCGGTCAATCCAGCCGGCTCTTTATTTATGGGACACAGGCGCACGCTTGGCACTACTTTGTTGATGCATGTGCAGCTACTGCGCACACAATTCACAAACACAAAAAAATATATATTTTTATTTTGTTTGGAGTGCCCTTTGGGGGTTACAGCACCCTTTAACGGACAAGCCAGCCGGCCTTTTACTTATGGGACACAGGCGCACGCTTGGCGCTGCTCCTTTGTTGATGCACGTGCAGCCACAGTGAAAACAATTCACAAACACAGAAAAAATATATTTTTTTTGCACTTGGGGGGAGCACCCCTGATGGACAGAGCACCCCCTGGACAACACTACAGCACCCCTTTAGGACTGGGACACTGCACAGGATTTTGGAGTGGACACAGCCCCTATGGACAACTGACTGCACAACACAGTCCAGCCAGCCCCTATGGACTTTAAAGGAGTGGACACAGCCCCTATGGACAACAGCAGCACAGCGCAGCACAGCACAGCACAGCACAACACTACACTGCACTACACTACACTACATTACACTACACAGCCCAGCCAGCCCTAACTCCCACCCTCCCTCTTCACTGTCCACAGCCGAGTGAGAAAATGGCGCCGACGCGGGTACCTTATATAGGATCCAAAACCTGCGAGACCCGGAAGGCGGGATGATGACGTTTTGCCTCGATTTCAGATCTGAGTCAGGCGGGAAAAGTCGAGCCTGACTCGGATCGGCCTCGGATCGGGGGGGCTCGGGGGGGTTCAGATTTCAGAAATCCGAACCCGCTCACCCCTACTTAAAATGCACAAGATCTAGACAATACGTGCAAAGGTTACATTCAATATAGGTACAGTCGATATACATACGCCAGCGCACCGGTCCCAGTTACAGTCATCAATCCAGAAGCCTGCGGTCATCCAAGAAGAAGAATGGCTCCTAACTGGGATAAGTACACAGGCTATATACCCGAACTGATCATGATAACAGCAATTTAGACAGACAAACATAATTCCATTGGTTCTTGCTCTTGGTCTTCGTAATACACTGTAGTTCATAGGGCAGTTAACTAGGGGTATCTCCCACTTCTAATGATAGCTTAGATGTCTAACAATTGTTTCCCAATCCATTCCTTCTGAGTATATTAGTGTCTGTATTATACTTCAATTTTCATAGGCATACTGTTCTGTATGCAGAGCAAATGCTCACCATATCTTTGTGTATTCTTTAATTATTCATCACAGACAAATCAACAAAACCTGTCTTGTCATCACTGAATATTTAATGTAAGGATTTTTTGTAGTTGTAACTAAAATGGCATTTTGCGACCAGGCGCAAAATGGCGTCTTGCAGATCTTGATTTTAAACAGATTCTGTCTCAGCCAATTATCTGGCTTTGACAGTCCACCCTTTGATAGCCAATCAAATGCTATCATGACCTATTTTGAATCTGTTTAGCCATGCATGAGAATATACTGTTTAATGTTATTATGGTATGACACAGGTTGGTCATTTGAACCATTAGATAATGCATCTCAAGGAGGGTAAAACAACCCTTATACGCCATCTGCAGATCCTTAAGGGATCATTGGCAGGATGTGGGAATTCATCTAATCTATAAAGGAAGTTTTGAGGGGGAATTGGGACAGTATTACCTAGGATGTTTAAAATAACATTATCGATATATATTCATGCACAACCATACAAAATCTGGATCACATTATCATAGGGTACATTCTAATTCAGGGTTGTAATACAGCTCTTCCTTAACCTTGGTATCCATATCTCCATCACTTACCATCACTTACCACCACCATCTCAATTTCTCAGTTCGCCCTAGTTTCCTGCACTTCAACACATTAGGAACACATCTGACACACAAGCCAATTACTTGTTATGGAAAAGTGTCTCACAAGATAAGGCAGGAAAACTTGGTTTGTAGAGTAGCCTGCGAGGAGGGCAGGATAACTTGGTTAGATGAGTTGCCTGCCAGGAGGGCAGGATTTCTTGGCTAGATAAGTTGCCTGCCAGGAGGGCAGGATTTCTTGGCTAGATGAGTTGCCTGCCAGGAGGGCAGGATTTCTTGGCTAGATGAGTTGCCTGCCAGGAGGGCAGGATTTCTTGGCTAGATGAGTTGCCTGCCAGGAGGGCAGGATTTCTTGGCTAGATGAGTTGCCTGCCAGGAGGGCAGGATTTCTTGGCTAGATGAGTTACCTGCCGGGAGGGCAGGATTTCTTGGCTAGATGAGTTGCCTGCCAGGAGGGCAGGATAACACAGGCTGAAAATAGTTCAGGTGTAAATGTACAGTTTGATTACACACAGTAGGGCTGAGAAAACTGTAGCTGCTGATTATACAGAGGAAGCACGGACCCAAAGGCTTGGGTCTGCATACACTGAGCACAGCCTGTGGATGGTGAAAAGTTCAGGTGTAAATGTACAGTTTGATTACACACAGTAGGGCTGAGAAAGCTGTAGCTGCTGATTATACAGAGGAAGCACGGACCCAAAGGCTTGGGCCTGCATACACTGAGCACAGCATGTGGATGGTGAAAACAGACAGCAAGCTAACAGCAATCAGAGCAGAGTGGAACAACAGTCTTGAATAATTGAGCTACCTGCTGAAGCCTGGAAGGCAGCATGGAGGGAGATGGAGAGTGGTAAATAGAAGCAGCGGCTGAAGTGTAGACAATCACGGAGGATAGCTGGAACAACCAGACCGAACTGTAGGAGGAAACTCTATAACCGGCGAGGGGGAATGAATCTGGAAACTACAAATAGGAGGAGCAGCCAATCAGCAGCATATGGAGTATGAGTCACTCTCTGCAGCATCCCCAGTGCTTGGTAATCAGCGGAACCGGATTCTGAGTCAGTGTAGGTGGGAAACATGCCACTGCCACAGCTTGTGACAGTACTAGGATGACACTGATTATGAGGATCAGAAGTTTACCCACTGTAGCAACCAATTTCTGGACCCACTCTCCTAGACCGGAGAACCATTTCACAGGGTTCAACCACGT
The DNA here is from genome assembly GCA_031769625.1 of Taudactylus pleione. Classification (NCBI taxonomy): domain Eukaryota; kingdom Metazoa; phylum Chordata; class Amphibia; order Anura; family Myobatrachidae; genus Taudactylus; species Taudactylus pleione. Next base: position 5,699,522 of record JAUIMM010000043.1, on the reverse strand, counting down.
GAACCACTCCTCTACCTGTTCCTTAACTTCAGTCAATGAAGCATTATGGTTCTTTCGGAATTCCCATTTTAACTGCAGAATTTCGTCCATCTTCCGGTCTATCACCACCTTGGGATCACTGGTGTTATTTGTAATGTACGTGCAACACTTTACACCAAACTGGGTGGCCAATGTCACACAGTACCCTCCTGTGACAGCTGTTAAGTAATTTAACACTAGTCTTTGTTACACAAGTTCTTTCTTATAGGTTTGTAACTCTTTACCTGTATGCCTAAATGTGTCATCATACATCTTGGTGATATTATCTATTAATTTTGCAAGATCTTGGATATATCTAAAATTTAAAGTACCCCGAGCGATCCTAGTGGGATCTAGTGCTACCAACACTTGGAAGCCAGTTGTCTCACTAATCAACTGAGTAGCTGCATGTATGTCACCCGGTATCATGTTTCTTTTGTCACGATGTTCATAATGTGTATAAAGATATGGAGATGGGATGTTTTTGTAGATACCAAGCATTTCACCATGTGTAAGGGTCATAATTTCTGGAAGTATTCTTCCCAAATAACATGAACTCTGAACTCGGGGAGAGCCACTTATACGCTTTCCTACCACATCTAAAATATACATCATCTGGGAGTACATAGGGGTTTGAAAACATCACAGTCATTAAACACATTTCTCACACGCATATAACCCTACTTCAGGTTCTCCCATCTGGTCAAGACATGTCTCTGGTTGTATAATCTTGGCACAATACCCTTCTGGTACCCTACCAACCATTTCTTTAGTATCACTAAGTGTATACTGGTACCTAAAGTGTCTCCCATTTGATCTAATTGTGGTAACAGTTCATAATCCATTGGCTCATTATCAGCTCTTAGGACCTCATTCAGAGTTGGTCGTTGCGGCCGCTTGGTCGTAAGGGAAAAGGGGCTGGATATGCAAATGAAGCGCTCGCAAGTTGTGTCGTTAAGTTGGGATCATTAGCTGGAAGAGCGAGGGGAGGATGCGGCCATAAGACTAAAAATACACCCCCTTCTCGTTCACAATACACGTCATCTCTGGGCATATAAGGATTAATCGAGACCATTGGGAACCATCGGAGCTGGTCGTAGAGCTTAAGGTTGACCATACCCTCTCTTAAGCACTACGATCAAGTCAGTGTAAAAACCTCCCATGTCACATGTGCCATGACACTACTTAATTAATTATGCACTCCCATAAAATGCTGTTTGCATAGTCAGGCACGCCTGCGTTCTGATCTCCACTCCCCTGTTCACAAGCACCTTCCCCTGTTACCACCCACAAATGCCTCATCCTGTCACTCAAACTAATGACCTGGCCAAGTTGAAGGAGAGAGAAATTTCTGATCATAATAGTTAGTTTGCGCACGCGTATTGTGAATTTTACGTATGCGCAGTTTAGCAAACATTGGTGGCGTACGACCGAGCGGCCGCAACGATAGACTCTGAATGAGGTCTTTAGTGAGAAGGTCATTGTCTGGTTATTCCCCGTCACTTCCCAACTCCCTGGTTTATTGGGGTTGGTTATGTTCAAACATAAAAGTGATCTATCTACTTGGAATTGATTGGAGTTTAAAATGAGGTGGCTTGGATGAGAGGAATTTTCCATCCAGCGTTTTCCCATTTTGCAATTCTAAAACTTCTGAAATATTCAATGGAAATGGCACCAACCCTACATTATGTTGTCCCTGAGGCACGTGTGAGCACACCCAACAATCAGTTTGATTTAAAACTTTGCCTACCATGTTATGATAATCCTCTAAAAGATACCCACCCCAATACGGGTTATATTTAAGCTGGCACCGTTGGATACATTTTTCATCAACATGGACCCACAAAGTTCACAAACACAGAAATCTTCAGACGATAAACCTTCACACTGTCCCCGAGTATCAGGTATCACAGATCTCTTAACAATTACTGTACTAAGATTGGTCAGACACTCCCGATTGGCATAGCACTCCTCTCGACTCCACTCCATCAATATTGCCATCAGCTCTCATCTCCTTTATCTGTCCTCCGTCACAGAACCCAGAAATCCCCGAACAAACCAGGATGATGGAAACTCTGGAAGAGAATACAAGAATGAACACAGCAGACCAGTCCATTGCTGTAACAAGGATCTACAAATTTCTTTAGCTCAGATATTTCACTGCAACCTTTTAGTCCTCCCGGAACAAGCTCGCGACCGACAGGTCCACATTATTGGCCTCGACTCTGCCTTGTATCTCCACCGGTTGGTTGACCTTCCTGCAATGAGTGGAATGGACCCAGGTATCTCTCTCGGCCACCTTCAAGGATGTGGTACTCATCAACAACATCTGGTACGGACCTTCCCACCAATCAATCAGACAACCTGAACGCAAGAAATTTCTGATCAAAACAAATTCTCCAGGTTTGACATCATGACAGTTTGCATCAGACATGTTAGATAATAACACTTTAAATTTCTGTTCTTACTCATCTTCGTGAGACACTGCACAGTAACCTCATTATCATATTTTCACGTGAGGCTACCTGTCAAACAGTATCTCAAAGGGGGACAGATAAAAAGATGGTCTGGGGTGATCTTGATATTAATAATACCCACCAACTTACACATGTTTTTTTAAAAAAAAAAACATCACCTGTGAAATGAGTATCCCTATACTCTAGGGATACTGTATCTGTATACAACACTAACACAATTAAACCCTGTTATTAATAGCTACTGCTCTAGGTAGTGTCTTAGCCCCTGGGTTTGGACAGTATCCCAAGTACTTGACCTTAGCTTGGCATGGCTGCAATTTGTCCTTAGCAACCTTGTGTTCTGTGTGTAAGAGATGAAGCACAACAGTTTAGTATCATTTAAACATGGCATAAATGAATCAGGGCACAACAATAAATCATCCACATATTGTATCAGAACAGATCCATTGGCAGGTTGAAAAGATTGTAAACAGTCGTATAAGGCCTGGGAGAAGATACTGGGGTTGTCTGTGAAACCATGGGGCACTCGTGTCCATGTGTAGTGTACACCTCCCCCTATGTGAAAGCAAAGAGGAACTGACAGTCAGGGTGTTAGTGAACAGGGAAGAAAGCAGAACAGAGATTGGGTATCAGTTACATCAATTACCATTACCGGTTCTTCCCTAGTATCCTTAATTAACCTGGCTGGCTGTAGACTACAGGTGTGACCTAACCCCTAGAGCTGACTGTCTTCTTCTAAGACAGCATTCATGGTCATGGTGTTAGCAGGTGACTGTTGTGGGTGTCCCTCCTGATGGTACCTAGGTATTCCCTGACCTACTTTACAAAACCTACTTATGTGACCCTCCCTGTTACATCTAAAACATCTCCGTATGTTACGTGTGTTGAAAGGTTGTTGTTGTGTGGGGGAAGAAGTATGAAAAGATTGAGGTTGAACAGATTGAGGTTGGAAAGATTGAGGTTGAGTATGAGGATATGAGTTTGGAGGTTGTGTGGGGTGTGTGTATTTCGGCCGTGTGTGGTAGAAGCGTTGCGGTGGTTGTTGTATTACTTCTAGAGCTTGAATACTAACGCCCATTAGTTTCTCGCACTGCATTTCGCTCTTCTTTTGTCAAGCTCAATTGCAGCTTCCCTGAGAGCGTCCACAGTAATTCCCCTCCACCCAGGAAGTGAGGTCTGAACCCTGCTCTTAAGGACGTCTTTAAGACCATTCATAAGTACTGTGACTGCCATTTCCCTGTAATGGATATTATCTTTAATATCTTTTATGCCTGTATATTGGGTAATAGTCTGCAGGGCTCGGTTAAAAATAGTCTCCTGCAGACTCACTCTCCTTCTGTTTAATTGTAAAAATTTTACTCCAATTAACTACTACAGGGAAAAAGATGGCAAATTGCTCTACAATATGAGTTATATTATTTTGATTGCCTTCATCAGTTATGGGAACATATCCATCCAATACACAAGCCATGATAAACTTTTTCACGTCGGTATTGTGTGGAAGACATTCCCATAATATCACTCGTCAATCCTTGTTGGTTGGCTCATTAGCATTACCCAAATCCTTTACAAATTTTTGACAATTTGTTAAATCCTTCCTAGAGTCTGGGAATGCTACCATTATGGAATGTAACTCCGCCCTAGTCCATGGACAATGCATTGCTACATCCCTTGTGACCATTACACCCTGTGTGTCCAGATTCCCATTGGGAACAGTTATTGTCCGGATGGGGTGAATGCCTAATGCACCACTACCTGTGATTTTATTACCTTGTGTAGGGTTCAACCTCTGACTACTACATATGGGATTAGCAGTTTCTGTAGCTGCGGGAGTTACAACATGGGAAAGAGCGGACATTACAACAGGTTCGTTATCTGCATCATAAACATGTTCCTTATAGTTACTCAGAAGAGGGTACAAATTGCTTGTTACATTTTTATGATTTTTGTGATCGATTGTACCTACACCACTATCCGCATAGGTTCGGCGGTGGGGCATGTGCGTTAACAGTACCTTTGGCAACACTACTTTGCAGTGCATGGTCTTTCCATGGCGTCACTTACACAATGCTGTTTTGCATTGTGCCAGCACTCCCTTGCGCCGTGCACACAGCGCTGATTTGCGTCGCATGCACTCCGCTTTGCCACATATTCCCTTCATGCTGCCACAACTTCAAACAATCATTGAACTTTACCCTTTTGTTTAGAGACCTCACCAAGCAAATACTGTCTCTAACATTGTTCAAGACTTCCACATCAAAGCTACCTATCTTGGGAAAAGGCTTTCTACATTTCTTGGTAATTTTGACCCATATGTTACAATACGCCGTAGCATAAGCACCATACTTTTTAAACATTACATACCTTGCCTACCCCTGCGGCCCTTCCATCAGCAGCACTTCATCGATCATTACTAGAGATTGCTTAGCACCCATATTAAGAACAATGCTACGTAATTTCTGGAAAACGTCGACCTGTGAACGATTTTCAAAGAGCTACGTTCACGCACTCCCTTCCGTTACGCATAGCCAACCACTCTAAAGTTCACAGTCGGCTTTTCACAACGAGGAGCAGAATAAACACCTATTGTACTTACCCTACTTGCGGCTGTATTACCAAGCTTCAACTGCTCGCTTCTGCAAGCTAATACACCGGTTTCCCGCCCTTAGGGATCGTTGTATAGCCAAAACGTGAGGAAAGAAAACAACTTGCTTTGTGAGTTATTTCTTTTTCCTCGTGGTAAATCACCTCAAGCTTTACCACACCACTTCCTACTTCGAGTCTACTCCCATTGGAAGCATTTAGAAATACCAATAACCCCTAACCTTGTCAACAGTTTCACTCCCACGACACCCACTTCACAATCACAGTTTACACAAACTATGTGGTTCGATCGCTCTGCCCAAGGAACCTAACCGATCAATGGACTTTGCGATTAATGGGTGTTCAGACCGGGAAGACCTTGTTTCCCGAAACCACAATGTACCTGCTTTGTATACTGGCCCAGTAGTTTGCTCGGCCTCGTCAGGCACCTACTGAGTTTACACTTTGAGGTTTGACCAGACAGTAACCTCTGCTAGGCTTAACTAGACAGTAGCCTTAGCTTTTCGGGCTTAACTAGACAGTAGCCCCCACACACATACACACTTCAATCACATACCCTACTTCTGCGCAGAAAAATAAAACCTTTTCCAAAATATAGCAGTACAATACAGGTAATCACACTACAAAACACAATGACCTTTTTGAACATGCGGCAGCAATACAGAAAACATGCAGACGCTAATGTGCGACTTACCCCCTAACACACTGTTTTAACACCGAAGGAAAGCACACTTTTCCTTCTTCGTCCCTAGTACTAATCAGCACTCCTTGATCTTACACGGTGACAGTAGCGCTCTCTCAACAACCAAGTGGTAGCAGGTTTTCGAAGGCAAAGCTCTCTTTCCCGCTTATGGCGCCTTTCCACCCTTTTGATGAGAGATTGCTAACCGTGTGTTACCGTGTAAGTGGTAGCGTGATTTCACTCTGAGCCCCCAACTATGGAATCCTATTTAAACCTCTATAGAGTCCTGCCTATAACTTCTAAACCTTAGATGACGCTAAATAGCGTTATGAATAGTCGCACACAGCAATAAACACTTTCAGACTTTGGTTGTGGTTCCAATGCACAAAAAGTTATTATTTAGCATAAAAGAAAAAGGTACTTAAATGCACATGATCTAGACAGTACGTGCAAAGGTTACATTCAATATAGGTACAGTCGATATACATACGCCAGCGCACCGGTCCAAGTTACAGTCATCAAACCAAAAGCCTGCGGTCATCCAAGAAGAAGAATGGCTCCTAACTGGGATCAGTACACAGGCTGTCGAAAGCTGGATAATTGGCAGAGACAAGATCAGTTTAAAATTGGATCGCAGCGATGCCATCTTGCGACTGTCCGCAAGACGCCATCTTGGAAATGAGATCGCAAGACGCCATTTTGTGAATGGCCGCCCAAGCGCCATTTTAGATAAACTCACACTTTAGTACATGTGGCGATATTACTATTAGCATCATGCGATTGCATCTTTCACCATTTCTCATACACACATTAATATGCGCAATTGCTCTGTTAACTAGTCGCATATTAGCGAATGCATAAGATCCTGTGTGAAAACACTGAATATTAGCTTCATGCACATGCATCTGCCCCAAGTTAACTAGCGTCTTTACATCAAACCCCACATACTCACACATTACATATTCACATACAAGGTTCCATAAGCTTTAAGGTATAAGATTCAAGTATGCACATTTATTATAATTGCTAGGAAATAAAGATTATTTCATAACTAAGGTTTTATACGTGATAAGTAAGCCATGTTTGGTATTGTACTGATGCGTACTCTCTCAACAGTATTCCGGTAATATCGATGGAGAGATCGCAACATGCATTCTTAACTTATGGACCGCAGAGACTTCAAGCAAAAAAATGTACATTATATGACCAACTGTTAGGATTTGCAAGAGGCGGGAAACCAGAGACCACCAGTTGTTAGAGGCTGGACTGTGTCTATTTGAACCAACCTGTTAAATGCCTTGTAACATATGCCCTCTCCTTTAGAACCAATGGTATTAGCAACAAACTTCTCTATTGTGTTGTTTATTTCTGGGGGGTATAAATATGTGTGCTCTGACCCTGGGTTCCTAGTCTTCGTGCTGAATGCTGATTGACGAGGGGTTTCTTGCTGATGCCTACATCTGGTCCAGAGCGCTGCGTATGTATAACTGTACTTGGGTCTGTATAATTCCTTTGCGCCAAATTGTACTTATAACTAGCGTGTAACAGACTGTACTTTTACTTGAATAATACTTTGTGCTTTGGAACCACAGGTTCTAGGTCTGGAGTCTTTATTTACTGTATAACTGCATACTCAAAATAGCGTCATCCGTAGAGGTTTATAGGCAGGATATCAGAAGGTATAGGCAGGAGTGTATAGAGGTTCAAAGGCAGTATCGTTTGTTGGGGGCTCGTAGTGAAGTCACTTACCCACTCACACGGCACATACGGTTATCGATATCTCACCTAAGGGTGGAGTGGCCACATGCAGGGTTTACCTGCAACCGCTCGGTGCTGAGAGATCGCTACCCATTTTTGTGTGAGCCAGGGACACTGACTAAAATCCAGGGACAAGAGAGGAAAAAGTTTGTTTTCTTTGTTGATAGAACCTAACATTTAAAGGGGTGCCGCAGTATTGAACACGCGGCTGAGTCGCAGTTTTGCGCACAGTAAAGACGCACTTTTGTGTACGCAGCTAAAGATCGTCATATGGTTGTGTGGTAGTCGCATTATTGTGTATGCGACTGGTCGCACAATAGCGTATACGTACTTCTGGTTGTGCTGCCACATGTTTAAACAAAGCCATTGAGTTTACATTATCAATTGTTGCCAATAATTGGGTTAACGTGTAGTTTTCTGTGCAGGAAAAGAGTGTGTGATTGTGAGTATTTGTTTAGGGTGTAACACGGGACCTAAAGGTTAAGGGTATTGTATGACCCTTAAGTACTAGGCGCAGGAGTTGGCCTAGTAGCTCGGTAAGTAGCTTACCGTTCTATACACATCAGCAGGTGTACATGTTGTCTTTGTTGTAGGGACCGGCTCTCAGTGTGATTGCAGTGTTCAATAATTAGGTTGGGTTATTTGAGCATTGTAGTTGAGCCACACTAGGAAACTTGTGATTGTGAGCTGAGAGATAATAGGTGAGCGGGGGCATCTAGAAATTTCTTCCGTAGGTGAGCAGGGGCATCTAGAAATGTCTTCCATAGGTGAGCAGGGGCATCTAGAAATTACTTCCGTAGGTGAGCGGGGGCATCTAGAAATTTCGTCCGTAGGTGAGCGGGGGCATCTGGAAATTTCATCCGTAGGTGAGTGAAAGTATCTAGTCTGTCTTTCACCAATTTAAATCTTTATTGAAAAACTTAGGGTTCTCCCAGGATGAGGGCCAAGCAAACGGTAGAGATGTTAAATGATTTGCTACTGTTGGAAGCGCCACTTGGGTCGGCGCGGCATATTATGCATATTAGGTACGGTGCCAATGCAACCAGGTAGTGTGATTTATGGTTTAATATGACGAGAAAGAGTGTTAAACCGTTTCCTAGAATTGGTAGTTTTGATAAAGATGTATTGAATAATGTCCGAGACCACATCAGTGCGATGCGCTCTCGAGGTAAAAAGATAAAATATTATGAATGTTTAAAGTTGTGGCAGCATGAAGGGGATGCGTGGCTTAAAAATGCGCAAGCGACGCAAACTAGCGTTGTGAGCGCATTGCCAGAGAATGCATCCGCGAAATAAATTGCAATACGAGCGAGCCGCAAAATGGCGCGCATGTGCGACAAGGTAGCGTTGTAGAAGGTATTGCCAGCAGTTCACGCACACCACCTCCACCTTATGTGGATGGAGGTGCAAGTACAGTTATCAAAAATACCCATAAAAATGTAACAAGCAATTTGTACCCTCTCTTAAGCAACCATAAAGAAAATGTTCATGATGTGGATGATGAGCCTATTGTAATGTCTGCCATTTCCCATGCTGTACAGATGATAGATGCTGCACCACAACAATCACGAGTGGTGCCGTCATCTCCATCAGTAACAGTAAGGGAAGTGCTTGCCCCCTCTGCACCCGTAGAGGAAGTTGTTAATATCATATGTAGCAGCAGCAGACTAAATCCCCAGCCAGGTAGCAAGGTCAAAGGTAGCAGCGCTGTCAGTCTGCATCCCATTCGGACTTTAACTGTTCCGAATGGAAATGCAGATGCGAATGGTGTAGTGCCCACGTGGGATGTGGTAATGCATTGTCCTTGGACAAGAGCAGAACTAAATTCCATCATAAAAGATTTCCCTGATCCCAAAAAGGAACTAGCCAAATGTCAAAGATTTTTGAGGAATTTGGGTAGTTCTCATGAGCCAACTAATAAAGATTGGCGTGTGGTGTTAAGGGCCTGTCTACCACACAATACCGACGTGACAAAATTTATCACGGATTGTGTATTGGATGTTGACGTTTCCTTAACAGACCAAGTAAACCAAGATAATATTTCCCGCATCATAACTCAATTGGGTATATATTTTCCAGTAGTAGTTAACTGGAACAAAATTTTCACCATAAAGCAAAAGGAGAGTGAATCTGCAAAAGATTATTGCGACCGGGCTCTGCAGACTATCACCCAGTACACTGGGTTAGAAGATATTAAAGATAGCACTCACCACAGGGGAATGATTCTCACCACACTCATGGATGGCCTTAAAGAAGACTTAAAGACCTGGGTTCAGACCTCACAGCCTGGCTGGAGGGGAGTCACAATAGATACCCTCATAGAATCTGCCATAGAACATGATAAAAACATCTCAAAGAAGAGAAAGACCCAGAGCGAAAAACTAATGGCTGTCAGTATCCAAGCTCTGGAAGTAATGACTGTAACATCACAGCCAGTAGACACACCTGCACCTATACACACACTTGCACCTGAACAGTTACACGTCCTCACCAATCCCACACCACAGCAAACACATCCTTACCCCACATATCATACACAACCACAGGTCCCATGCTACCCACAAACTTCATACCTCCCACCATACCCTTATCCTCAATATTCCTACCCATACCCACCACCTTTCCCTCTTGCTCAACTCCCACAACAATTGTTTCATCCACCCCGTTCAAAAAGATGTTTTAACTGTCACCATGTGGGACACATAAGTAAGTACTGCAAAGTGAAGAACACCACACATGAACACGGGTTTCCCATGGGTTCATAGGCAACCCCACTATCTTCTCCCAGGCCTTATATGACTATTTACAATCTTTCCAACCTGCCAATGGATCTGTTCTAATGTAAAATGTGGACGATTTATTGTTGTATTTAGGTCATGTTTAAATGATATTAAACTGTTGTGCTTTATCTCTCACACACAGGACACAAGGTTGCTAAGGATAAACGGCAGCCATGCCAGGCTAAGGTCAAATACTCGGAATACTCCAACCCGGGTGCCCAGGCATTATTTAGAGCAGCAGCTATTAATAACAAGATTTAATTGCAGGAACCTGCATGCAGATACTATATCCCTAGAATTATTCAAAGTGATAGGGGGACTCATTTTACAGGTGACGTTTCCCAGAACATGTGTAAGGTGATGGGTAATAAAACCAAGATCATTCCAGACTGTCATTTCTTTTATCTGTCCCCCCTTTGAGATACGAAGATGAATAAGAATAACAGAAATTGAAAGTGTTATTAACTAACATGTCTAATGCAAACTGTCATGATGTCAAACCTGGGGAATTTGTTATGATCCAAATTTTTTTAGCTCAGGTCGTTTGACTGATCGGTGGAAAGGTCCGTATCTGACGATTGTTGACAAAGTACCACATCCTCAAAGGGTGGCCTGGGAAGATAAGTGGGTCCATTCCACTCACTATAGGGAGGTTAACCAACCGGTAGAGATACAAGGTGGAGACAAGGCCGATAACGTGGACCTGTCAATTGCGATCTTGTGCCGGAAGGATTAAAAAGGTGACGGTGAGGTACCTGAGCTAAAGAAATGTGTAGATCAGTGCTTCCAGCAATGGAGTGGTCTGCTGTGGTTATCCTTGTTCTTTCTTCCAGAGTTTCTGTCATGATGATCTGTTTGGGAAAACCCAGTTTCTGTGAGGGTGGACCGATAGAGGAGATGGGAGCAGATGGCAGCGCTGATGGAGTGGAGTCAGGAGGAGTGCTATGCCAATCAGGGGAGTGTCTGACCAATCTTAGTACTGTTATTGTTAAGAGAGCTGTTATTCTGGATACTCGGGGACGGTGTGAAAGTTTGTCGTCTGAAGATTCCTGTATTTGTGAGCTTTGTGAGTCCCTAGTTGATGAGAACTGTATCCAACGGTGCCAACCTAAATATAACCCGTACTGTGGGTATCCTTTAGAGGATTATCATAGCATGGTAGGCAAAGTGTTAAATTAAACTGAATGCTGGGTGTGTTCACATGTGTCACAGGGACAGCATAATGTAGGGTTGGTGCCATTTCCGCTGAATATCAGGGAAATTTTAGAATTACAGAAAGGGAAGACATTGGATGGAAAATTCCTCTCATCCAGACCACCTCATTTCAAACTCTATCAATTCCAAGTAGATAGATCACTTTTGTGTTTAAACATAACCAACCCTAATAAACCCAGGAGTTGGGAAGTGACAGGGAATAATCAGACGATGACCTTCTCACAAAGAGCTGATAATGAGTCCATAAACCATGATCTGTTACGCTCAATTAAATGTATTGGGAGACATTTTAGGTACGGTATACATTGAGTTCCACCAAAGAAATTATTGGTAAGGTGCCAGATGGTTATTGTGCTAAAATAATACAGCCAGAGACTTGCATGTACCAGATGGAAGACCCAGAATTAGGATTGTTTGCAAGGGAAATGTGCTTAATGATAATTATGCATACCATTCTCTCATACCATGATCTCCCTGATAATGTATATTTTATATGTGGAAGAAAAGCGTATAAGTGGCTCTCCCCGAGTTCTGAAGGTTTATGTTACCTGGGAAGAGTAGTCCCAGAAGTTATGACCCTCACACATGTTGAAATGCTTGGTATACATAAAAACACACCATCACCATATCTTCACATGCAATATGAACACAGAGGCAAACGAAATATGATACCTGGTGACATGCATAAAGCCACTCAGTTAATTAGTGAGACAACTGGCTATCAAGTTTTAGTCGCATTGGATCCCACCAGGATCGCTCGGGGTACATTATATTTTAGATATATTCAGGAACTTGCTAAATTAATAGATAATATCACCGAGATGTACGATGACACATTCAGGTATACAGGGAGAGAATTGCAAGCGTACAAGAAAGAACTGGTGCAACACAGGCTAGTGTTAAATTATTTAACTGCTGTTACTGGAGGGTATTGCGTAATGTTGGCCACCCAATTTGGAGTAAAATGTTCCACCTATGTCACCAAAGATACCAGCGACCCTAAGGACAGCTAGACCAGAAGATGGATGAAATTCTGCAGCTAAAATGGGAATTTCATAAGAACCATAATGCTTCAGTGGCTGAAGTAGGGGAGAAGATAGAAGGATGGGTTTCATGGCTGAACCCAGTGAAATGGTTCTCAGGTCTAGGGGAATGGGTCCAGGAAGTGATCGCCAGCATCGGCAAATTCTTAATCCTTATACTGATTGTCATCATAATAATTGGCATATGTGTCCGGTGTGTTCCTATTGTGTTGAAGTGTGGAAAATGTAAAAATAGAGTAAAACAAAAGAACGAAATCATGATGATGGTCAGAATGAATACCGAGGTAATTACAGAACTGCATTACAACCCTGAACTAGGAAATACCACCATTTAATGTATTATATTTAGACCTGCATAGAATGTATTACTGAAATTTTATTTTTAAAACACCTCAGATAATGTAAAGTCTCAAATTCCCCTTCAAGACTGCCTTTATAGGACTGGTGTATCCCCACACCTTTCACATGATCTTTCAAGATCTGCGGTGTGCGTATAATAGTAGTTTTATGTCCCCACTCAGAGACACATTATTGATGGATTAAGAACCACCTTGTGCCATCCCATAATAACACTAAATAGTATATAAATGTAAGCCTAAATTATATTTTAAAATCAGATTGTGATAGCACGTTGTTCGCTATCAAAGGGTGGACTGTCGAAGCTGGATAATTGGCTGAGACAAGATCAGTTTAAAATTGGATCGCAGCGACGCCATCTTGCGACTGGCCGCAAGACGCCATCTTGGAAATGAGATCGCAAGACGCCATTTTGTGAATGGCTGCCCAAGCGCCATTTTAGATAAACTCACACTTTAGTACATGTGGCGATATTACTATTAGCATCATGCGATTGCATCTTTCACCATTTCTCATACACACATTAATACGCACAATTGCGCTGTTAACTAGTCGCATATTAGCGAATGCATAAGATCCTGTGTGAAAACGCTGGATATTAGCTTCATGCACACGCATCTGTCCCAAGTTAACTAGCATCTGTACATCAAACCCCACATACTCACACATTCCATTTTCACATACAAGGTTCCATAAACTTTAAGGTATAAGATTCAAGTATGCACATTTATTATAATTGCTAGGAAATAAAGATTATTTCATAACTAAGATTTTATACGTGATAAGTAAGCCATGTTTGGTATTGTACTGATGCGTACTCTCTCAACAGTATTCCGGTAATATCGATGGAGAGATCGCAACATGCATTCTTAACTTATGGACCGCAGAGATTTCAAGCAACAAAATGTACATTATATGACCAACTGTTAGGATTTGCATGAGGCGGGAAACCAGAGACCACCAGTTGTTAGAGGCTGGACTGTGTCTATTTGAACCAACCTGTTAAATGCCTTGTAACATATGCCCTCTCCTTTAGAACCAATGGTATTAGCAACAAACTTCTCTATTGTGTTGTTTATTTCTGGGGGGTATAAATATGTGTGCTCTGACCCTGGGTTCCTAGTCTTCATGCTGAATGCTGATTGACGAGGGGTTTCTTGCTGATGCCTACATCTGGTCCAGAGCGCTGCGTATGTATAACTGTACTTGGGTCTGTATAATTCCTTTGCGCCAAATTGTACTTATAACTAGCATGTAACTGACTGTACTTTTACTTGAATAATACTTTGTGCTTTGGAACCACAGGTTCTAGGTCTGGAGTCTTTATTTACTGTATAACTGCATACGCAAAATAGCGTCATCATTAGAGGTTTATAGGCAGGATATCAGAAGGTATAGGCAGGGGTGTATAGAGGTTCAAAGGCAGTATCGTTAAGGCTATATACCCGAACTGATCATGATAACAGCAATGTAGACAGACAAACATAATTCCATTGGTTCTTGCTCTTGGTCTTTGTAATACATTGTAGTTCATAGGGCAGTTCACTAGGGGTATGTCCCACTTCTTCAGATTGTATTGTCTTTCTTTAATTGATTTAAATTTACCACAGGCTCAGCATACAGAGTTTTAAATTTCAACCAATAATTCACTATGGTCCATAACAACCTGAACGCATGATCCGATTCCCTTGTCGATATAACCTGGTATCTGGAAATAGACAGGGTATCAGTACAGTACCAAACATGAAATGTCTATGACGTTCTATACCATTAATATCAAAAACATACATTTCACAACATTGCTGATATAAATAAAAGTAGAAGAAGTAGGGGGGTTCAACCCCCTATTGTTCCTCAGCACACTGAATAGTACCTGCAACAATATATGAAAACTATATGGTCATAGAAATCAGAGATATTAGTTGCATGCATTTGCAAATACATGGGAAGCTGCTAGGCCACGTCACGGCTTCTCTGTCACTAGCAGTCCCTAACACTAAGGGGTTCACATCCGGGGCGCAGTGCACCTCGAAAAACGTCCAGCCCAGGACCCCCCCAGGGCATAACACGAAAAAATGGAAAAAGAGTGACAGTGCAGTGTAAAGTATAGGTGTGTAAGACTAATTAATGAGTGTTGGAAAAAGGGGTTAAAATATACGTGAATTATTACATGAAAAAAATACAAACATAATATGTGATGTAAAAAGCAACTATGTGTATTAAGTGGTGATGCCATGAGGGGGCCCAGCCAGACCAAGTCGGGGGCCTTACACTCGAACGCTCACCCCAAATGTAAAATATACCAATTATAAGGCCTCATGATAAAGGCACATATAAATTTTGTCAAATGTAAGGCCTCCTGATAAAGGCACATACATAAATGCATCCACATTGAGAGCCAGCTTACCTGGGAATCACCCCTGGGAACTCCAACTAGCACTACTAGAACCAGCATGCCCTACTAATGCTGGCTCCTTCATGCCACTCATACCAAACAAACAAAAAATGGCAGCTGCTCAATCAATCTAGCAGCACTAATCAGGTGCATGAAAGGGAGGGGTCATACTAAATAGAAAAAGGAGGGGGGTTCAACCCCCTATTGTTCCTCAGCACACTGAATAGTACCTGCAACAATATATGAAAACTATATGGTCATAGAAATCAGAGATATTAGTTGCATGCATTTGCAAATACATGGGAAGCTGCTAGGCCACGTCACGGCTTCTCTGTCACTAGCAGTCCCTAACACTAAGGGGTTCACATCCGGGGCGCAGTGCACCCCGAAAAACGTCCAGCCCAGGACCCCCCTAGGGCATCACACAAAAAATGGAAAAAGAGTGACAGTGCAGTGTAAAGTATAGGTGTGTAAGACTAATTAATGAGTGTTGGAAAAAGGGGTTAAAATATACGTGAATTATTACATGAAAAAAATACAAACATAATATGTGATGTAAAAAGCAACTATGTGTATTAAGTGGTGATGCCATGAGGGGGCCCAGCCAGACCAAGTAGGGGGTCTTATGCCCGAACGCTCACCCCAAATGTATAATATATCAATTATAAGGCCTCATGATAAAGGCACATATAAATTTTGTCAAATGTAAGGCCTCCTGATAAAGGCACATACATAAATGCATCCACATTGAGAGCCAGCTGACCTGGGAATCACCCCTGGGAACTCCAACTAGCACTACTAGAACCAGCATGCCCTACTAATGCTGGCTCCTTCATGCCACTCATACCAAACAAACAAAAAATGGCAGCTGCTCAATCAATCTAGCAGCACTAATCAGGTGCATGAAAGGGAGGGGTCATACTAAGTAGAAAAAGGAGGGGGGTTCAACCCCCTATTGTTCCTCAGCACACTGAATAGTACCTGCAACAATATATGAAAACTATATGGTCATAGAAATCAGAGATATTAGTTGCATGCATTTGCAAATACATGGGAAGCTGCTAGGCCACGTCACGGCTTCACTGTCACTAGCAGTCCCTAACACTAAGGGGTTCACATCCGGGGCACAGTGCACCCCGAAAAACGTCCAGCCCAGGACCCCCCCAGGGCATCACACGAAAAATGGAAAAAGAGTGACAGTGCAGTGTAAAGTATAGGTGTGTAAGACTAATTAATGAGTGTTCATGCACCTGATTAGTGCTGCTAGATTGATTGAGCAGCTGCCATTTTTTGTTTGATTGATATAAATAAAACCCTGAATATTAACCTAAAATACTGCGGAACCTTTTAATGTAATTGTGTGTATATTTGCACGCATTGTGAATACACATGCGATTGTCTATGTGCATGCATGTATTTATCATGAATTAATATATATTTATATATATATATATATATATATATATATTTCTCTATGCTTTACTTGGTTTTGATATTACTTGTCTGGACTACAAAAATGACAGGCAATTGGGGTTTACACAGGTGATAAAAAGATGCCTTATGTGATCACAAAGGCAAGGCTAATCTGTTTAAGCATCAGATTCAAATACAATGGCTTACCCAGAATACAATTAATTTCTCCACATCACATTAGATACAAGGCCTACAATGGCTAACGATAGCTTAGATGTCTAACAATTGTTTCCCAATCCATTCCTTCTGAGTATATTAGTGTCTGTATTATACTTCAATTTTCATAGGCATACTGTTCTGTATGCAGAGCAAATGCTCACCATATCTTTGTGTATTCTTTAATTTTTCGTCACAGACAAATCAACAAAACCTGTCTTGTCATCACTGAATATTTAATGTAAGGATTTTTTTAAGTTGTAGCTAAAATGGCGTTTTGCGACCAGTCGCAAAATGGCGTCTTGCAGATCTTGATTTTAAACAGATTCTGTCTCAGCCAATTATCTGGCTTTGACAGTCCACCCTTTGATAGCCAATCAAATGCTATCACGACCTATTTTGAATCTGTTTAGCCATGCATGAGAATATACAGTTTCAGGCTGGGGAAGGGTGGGGTTAGGGTTAGGCACCCCTGGGGGAGGGGAGGGTTAGACACCCCTCCCTGGGAGGGTTAGACACCCCTCCCTGGGAGGGCTAGACACCCCCCCGGGAGGGTTAGGCTTAGGCTGCAGGAAGGGGGGGATAGGTTTAGGCACTTACAGGGGGAGGTTTGGGTTAGGCACTAGGGGGGGTTAGGGTTAGGCACCCCTAAAGGAGGGTTAGGGGGGAGAGGGTTAGAAATAGTTAATGTACTTACTTTGTCGGGATCTTCACTGCCGGTCTTCCGGTGTCGGGATTTGAACTGCCGGACTTAGGTCTGGCGTTAAATCATACTGATCCCGTTGTGAGTGGGTGGTTGCAATATTAGATTAAATATTCTAGCCTTAAGGAGCGTACACACTTCGCGATATTACTGAGCAATTGCACGATTACAACATTGTAATCGTGCAATCGCTCAGTAATCAGGCACTATAATAATGGAAACGACCAGCGATGCGCGCTCCCGCTGGTCGTTTCCGTCATCTATCATCGCCTAAACATGCAGGCCAATCTGCTGATAACGACAGATTGGCCATGTTCAGGAATGATGGAGGGTGTCTACACTCCATCACTACAGGGGATCAGGAACAACTGTATGATTATGATGTCGTAATCGTACTGTCTTTCCTAATCGCCTACAGTTTGATGTTTCCTTTCGATCCTCTCTGGTGCTCAATTTCCATTGTATGTTGGGTTTTCTGGTTCAATTTAATTATTTATGATGTTTGCACATCGTTTTTGCTCTTATCTTATATTCTCTTGCAGAGAGGGTGCAGCTTGGTGGGAAAGCACTGCTCTTCAGTGGGCGCAGGGGGTGCAAGAAGTGGTCGTGGAGCACTTCCCCTTTGGTGGAGTGAGTTGTGACTGCCCGTGAGAAGGGACCTAGGTGTCCTACTTGAGTTAGGGCCCAGTAGTACTATGTCAGGAAAGAAGTGGATTCTCCACAACTCTTTGCGTCTTCCCCCATTTTGTTAAGCAGGGTTAAGGTCTGTAGCTGATTGTCTGCAATGCTTTCTTGGTAACCCAACTTATTTATTTAATAAAAGCTGTGACCTTGTACCGCCAATCACGTGTCTGTGTCTTATTCAATTGGATTAAGCTGGTTTAGGGGTGGCTTATGTTTAACCTCCAATCATCCGGAGTTGTTTTTGTATGCAATGAGTATGTAGAAATTTACAAAGTACTTTATTCCATCGTCATCAGGTGAGAAAAGTGAACATACCTTATAGCCACCACCAACCCACTTGTGCAGCATTCGTTCGGGTCTGAGAGGAGGCCCACAGATGACATCATCATCAGGCACCTGTTGCCATGGCTTCAAACCAAATACAAACTACATAATACAAACAGCCTGCTTGCATGCAGTAACTAGCAGCATAAAAATACATCATACATCTATTAAACACTTCATTATACAAAT
The DNA here is from genome assembly GCA_031769625.1 of Taudactylus pleione. Classification (NCBI taxonomy): domain Eukaryota; kingdom Metazoa; phylum Chordata; class Amphibia; order Anura; family Myobatrachidae; genus Taudactylus; species Taudactylus pleione. The sequence continues at coordinate 5,680,664 of JAUIMM010000043.1, read as the reverse complement.
ATAAATATAGCAAAATGCTTTACATATAATAGCACTGCATGAAATTGTAAATATATCATTACATGGTGGAGCAGCCACTATCTGATCATGAGTCATACACAGACCCCTCGCACATAGCTCTATAGCACTATCACATTATAGATAAAAGATTAAATGCAGATCTATGAACCAAGAGAGTAAAGAATACAAACAATATGGTAGAATACAAAAAAGAATACAAACAATATGCTGTGGTAGCATCCATCAACAATATAGGGGAAAATTCCATCAATCTAAACCAATATTTCACATCATCAACATGGCAGCTCACACTAGATGTTACACAGAAAAAATATGAAATCACAATCCAGGGCTATAGAAAGCAATGAAGACCCATAGAATCATTAAGACCCTTAGGGGCCATAGGGCCTGATTCAGATCCACTCGCTATGCTGCAAACGCACGCAGTCTCAGTGAGCGAACGTATGCAAAACAAGCGATCACCATGCCATGAAGTGCCATGCGTTCTTTAAAGGTTTTGTCAGTATTTCCTACATAGCCACAAGGGCATGTAATTAAATAAGCAACACATTTCGGTGGTGCAACTAACACAACGTTTGATAAAATACCTTTTACCACTAAATGGATGGCAAAAGCTGTCCCCAGCTATAAGGTACCCATAAGTTGTACAATTTAAACATTTAAAGTCTCCCTTCTATTTCAAGAAATGGCGTTGCTCGCTCTGATGAAGATTAGTAACATCAGTTCTCATCACCCAGTCTTGTATATTCCTTCCATGTTACCAAGGGTCAAGTCCCTCTCTGATTTCACAATGAGCCATAATCTTTTAGTTGTATGTCGAACTGCACCACTTGCCACGTTAAAATGATTGACTCATGGCATACATATTCTCCCATTTTCTTTATTACTAGGTAATAATAACTGTTCAGGCGGCATAACCATAGCCCATTCTTTAGCTTTCATCAAAGAGTCTAAACTGTAACCTCTAGTAAGAAATATGGTTACCATTGTATAGATTTGTTTCTCAGCAGTTACATTGTCACTGCATAGTCTCCTACTATGAATAAACTGAGTGTACAGTAATCCATATTTTAAAGATTTAGGGCGTTTTACAGCATTTTCCATATGTACTATTGTGTGGCGCTGGGGTTCCGATGTGGAGGCTATGGGCTTCTATCGCATCTCGCTGGTATGATCGGATCCCTCCCAGCATGCCCCGTGGCTGCCGCGACAACTTGTTATTGCCGGGGTGAAGATGCCCCCAAGTCCAGGCGCCAAGGAATAGTGGGGTGCACAGGGAGCGGGGCTGATGAAGGGGTGCACTGCAGAGCATGGGGGTGCCCAGCAATTAGGGACAAGGGCTGCAGGGTGGATGTTGGGTCTTGCATTGCCAGGAGCGCTTGCAGGGATGTGAGGGCTGGCTGGGACCTGTAATTCCACGGTTGAAAGTAGCGTCGGGGGATGTGCTATTAGCGGAGCAGCATCTAGGATGTATACCTTTTTGTATTGCCTAACTGTAACGTGTTGATCATTTATTTGTCGATCTACTAACTGTCAACCTATTTAGTTTCGATCTAGGACTTGTCGGTCTTAGATATGTCTATCTATTAACTGTCGAACTACTTGGTGTCGAACTTGGACTCGTCGATCTTTTATATGTCGATCTATTAACTGTCTACCTATTTATATGTCGATCTATTGACCGACAACCTATTTAGTTTCGATCTTTTATTGTGTCTATCATGTGTGTTGTCGATCTTCATATTGTCGGTATCCTATGTTTCGATCATATGTAGTCTTGATCTAATGTCAATGTAGATCTCGTGTTTGTCGATATAGAGGTGCGGTCAATCTATAGTTTGTCGACCTATAGTACCTGTCGACCTCGATGGAGTCGATGTACAGTGGTTGATGTATGTATTGTCGATCTAACTGAGGTCGATCAGACAACTGGATACCGAAAAAAACCTCCTGGTGCTTAAAAAAAAAATAAAAAAATATTGAGGGTATTTGAATAGCAAAAAACCTGCACCTGCTGGAAAAACCTCGCAGGTGTGGGTTTTTTGCTATTCTCGCACCCAAATAAATATGCCCCTATGGGAGAGAAGTCATGACGGCTCTCCCATAGTTCCGAGGAGCGGCCAGGCAGATGACAGCGGACACAGGAGTGGGGCTTAAGGTAAGTATTTACTTTTTTGTGTAAGGGGCACTACATAAGGGATACCACTACTGGGGGCACTAGGGTGGATTCCTACTGGGGCACTACTACATGGGGCACTACTGGGGGCATTACTACTACTGGGGCACTACTACAGGGGGCATTACTACAGGGTGCACTACTAATAGGGGCATTACTACTGGGAGCACTACGGGGGCACTACAACTGGGGGCATTACTACTGGGGACAGTAGGGGGCATAACTACTGTGGGCACTACTACAGGTGGCATTACTACTGGGGGCATTACTACTGGGTGTACTAGGGGGCATTACTACTGGGGGCATTACTACAGGGGGCACTACTACTGGGGGCACTACTAGGGGCACTTCTTCAACTAGGGGCATTACTATTGAGCGAATTACCACTGGGGGCACTGCATCGGGGGCACTGCATAAGGGGCACCACTCCTGGGGCCACTGCATAAGGGATACCACTACAGTGGGTATTGCATAAGGGGCACTACTGCTGTGGGCATTGTATAAGAGGCATTAGTACTGTGGGCATTATGTGTATTAGGGGCACTACTACTGTGGGCATTGTGTATAAGGGGCACTAATGTGTATCATAACATGAATAAGGGACACTACTATTTGGTGTAATGTGAATCACGGGCACTATGTGTGGTGTAATGTGAATAAGATTGTACTACTGTGTGGCATAATTTGAATTGAGGATACTATTGTGTGACCACGCCCCTTTCTTTCAAGAAAGTACCCCTTTTTGCGATGTGCTCTGTCCCTTTCTTAAGATAGCACCGAGGATGGGAGGGGGGGGTGAGTTCCACCACATCTATAGGACCACTTTAAGCACTGTTGGACGCCTACTCTCAGACCTGGATGCTGGCTGGACATGTGGGGGGGTGGTGGTGGCTGTTAATGTACTGTTTTTCTTACCTGATGACGATGGAATAAATTACATTGAAACATTGCAATACACCTGCTGTGTTTGCTGCCTTATCTGATATACAGTAAGGTGCATAAATATTGGGACATTGACAGAATTTTCATATTTTGGCCTCTATTCACCACCACAATGGCTTTGAAATGAAACAAACAAGATGTGCTTTAACTGAAGACTTTCAGATTTAATTTGAGGGTAATTACATCCAAATCAGGTGAACGGTGTAGGAATTACAACGGTTCCTATATGTGTCTCCCACTTTTTAAGGTGCCAAAAGTAATGGGACTATAAACTCAAAAGCTATTTCCTGGACAGGTGTGGGCTATTCCCTCATTATTTCATTATCAATTAAGCAGGTAAAAGGTCTGGAGTTGATTCTAGGTGTGACATTTGCATTTGGAATCAGTTGCTGTCGACTCTAAATATGAGATCCAAAGAGCTGTCATTATCAGTGAAGCAAGCCATCATTAGGCTGAAAAATCCAAACAAACCCATCAAAGAGATAGCAAAAACATTAGGTGTGGCCAAATCAACTGTTTGGAACATTCTTAAAAAGAAAGAACGCACCGGAGAGCTCAGCAACACCAAAAGACCCGGAAGACCACGGATAACAACTGTGGTGGACGACAGAAGAATTATTTCCCTGGTGAAGAAAAACTCCTTCACAAAACAGTTGGCCAAATCAAGAACACTCTCCAGGAGGTAGGTGTATATGTGTCAAAGTCAACAATCAAGAGAAGACTTCACAAGAGTGAATATAGAGGGTTCACCACAAGATGTAAACCATTGGTGAGCCTCAAAAACAGGAAGACCAGATAAGAGTTTGCCAAACAACATCTAAAAAAGCCATTACAGTTCTGGAACAACATCCTATGGACAGATGAGACAAAGATCAACTTGTACCAGAGTGATGGGAAGAGAAGAGTATGGAGAAGGAAAGGAACTGCTCATGATCCAAAACATACCACCTCATCAGTGAAGCATGGTGGTGGTAGTGTCATGGCGTGGGCATGTATGGCTGCCAATGGAACTGGTTCCCTTGTATTTATTGATGATGTGACTGCTGACAAAAGCAGCAGAATGAATTCTGAAGTGTTTCGGGCAATATTATATGCTCATATTCAGTCAAATGCTTCAGAACTCATTGGACGGTGCTTCACAGTGCAGATGGACAATGACCCGAAGCATATTGCAAAAGCAACCAAAGAGTTTTTAAGGCTAAAAAGTGGAATGTTATGCAATGGCCAAGTGAATCCCCTGACCTGAATCCGATTGAGCATGCATTTCACTTGATGAAGACAAAACTGAAGGGAAAATGCCCCAAGAACAAGCAGGAACTGAAGACATTTGCAGTAGAGGCCGGGCAGAGCATCACATTTACTAAGCAGTGTTATGAGACAGAGTGAAAAGTGATAAGGTGCCAGCCAATCAGCTCCCAACTGCCATCTCACAGGCTGTGTTTGAAAAATGACAGTTGGGAGCTGATTGGCTGGCACCTTATCACTTTTCACTCTGTCTCCTAACACTGCTTAGTAAATAGACCCCCCAGGTTACTATACAAAAAGAAGTATACAGAGGGAATGTAATCAAAAAGGAAAGTCTATGAAACAATGTCTGAATCTTTGTACTTTCCCAATTGAATATTGGGTGGTTGCTTGTCTTCCAATGGACCAATGTGGCAAATCAATCATGAATCTAGAAATTGCAATGTGGTAAGTACCAACGGGTTGTAATCCTTATAGTGCAAAGTACCAACGCATTTCGTCCATTGACTTCAACTGGGGATATCCCTCCCCCCAGTCTATAAGTAGACTTTTCATCACAGAATTACCAGCATTGAGTGCTACAATTGAGCTAATTTAATTTTATTGATTTTTATACCCTGTGTGTAAAGTAAAATAACTTATACAATATCACGCAATGTGAGCATGTTTTTTATTATATACATTCATAGGTGAATGCATTATATATACCTATGATGTGACAAGGAACTGAGGAAGGAGTACCTCCAGCACACAGATGTGTTGATAAGCTTCAAAGATCTTCCTTTTGGTATACAGACACCTTACACTAAGCACTGGAGCACACTGCTCTTTATTTTGTTTGTATATACCTTACACCCTAATTATACCCCTTGATTATTGGGTATTTCACTATTGTGTGAATTTCCTTCTTTTTCCCACCAACTATGCTTGGATCATATTACATCACCCATGGCTGACGCAGGAGTAAAGCAATCCATGGGCATTCATTCTTGGAGGAAAATCTGATTTACTTATACTCACAGGTAAGCACTCATTCATATAATTGTGGTAAGCAGCCTATACTACAACCTTCTATATAACATTTATCGTATTTAATATATTGCACTATGAGGCACATGTCTTGTCCTTCTATATATACACCAAAAACTTTTTATTATTAACTATATAAAACACTTTTCTTCCACTTCTTGCAGGACTTCACAGATCGCCTATGACTGCTGGCTTGGTGGGTGGGAGCAGGGCCGGACTAGCCACCTGGCGCTTCTGGCAAATGCCAGAAGGGCTGATGGCTTGATGTACTGGCCTGGATTAAAACCTGGCTGAGCAGCGCACTGTTCGGCTGGGATACTGAGAGGCAGGAGGGTGTGGCGAGGTCACGTCCCCATGTGGTGAGCCACACCACCTTTGCTGAGATAAATGCCAGGGCTGATGTGGAGCCCCAGTCCGTCCCTGGGTGGGAGAGAGAAGGGGGAGATGGGGCTGCTGCAGTACAGTCTGCCACGGCTAGTAGGCAGGTAAGAGAAGGGAAATCACAGCTTCCCTGATCCCCATGAACCCAGGCTGCAGGAAGACTGTCTTCCTACATCCACGGGTGGGTGTCAAGAGTTGCCAATTCAGCTGGGGTCCATGTCTTATTTACATAAGAGATAAGAAGGAAAGCATCCTTCAAAATGATGCAGTCCACACCATCAGTCTCTCTTGTTCTGCCACTGATATGGATTTTGTATCAATTGGAGAGGAGAGAATTGATTTGGGGAGAGGTTAGGCTTTGTACGAGAGCATTAGCTCTTTGCTCGTAGAACATTAGCTCTCATTATGGGGTCTATTCATCATCACTTATGGGCCCATTACAGAGTTTTGTGAGGTATTAAAATATTACATGCTCTTTATTTCTGTGCTGCAAATGATTTTCGGTTACTGCTTAAATAAAAGTTGGAGGAAAAGATAGAAAACATAGGGCCTGATTCAGAGCCGAACGCTCTGACCAGAGAGCTCGCTCTGAATCAGGGCCCTCCTCCATGAAAATGGAGCGTCCTCCTGGACGCTCGCATAGCTGTTGGGGACCACCCACAGCTTATGCGAGCGTCCATGATGATGGTCGCGATGGTCAAGACCATCGTGGACATCGGGCTTGCGACGGAGACCGTGCGGTAGGGTCTCGCTGCCGCAAGCCCTGGAGTGATTTTGGCTCTATCAGAGCCAAAATCACTCCCACTGACATCACTAGTGATGTCAGTGGGGCCGACTTCAGACGTTAGGCGTTCTCATGGGAACGTCTCCGTCTTGCAGCCACGCCCCCGGCACGCCCACCAAAGGGGGCGTGCTGTCAATCAACATCGACAGCACGCCCCCTTTGGTGCGAGACTCTGAGCGACGTAGAGCCCGTCGCTATCCGGGTCTCGCGCATGTGCATGACGGAGCTCCCTCCGTCGTGCACATGCGCAGTGGGGCAACATCGACCCGCTTGCGAGCGTCCTGCGCTCGCTAGCGGGTCTGAATGACCCCCATAATGCCAATCTATCTAAACATTTATTCTCGGTTATCTACTATTATAGGGTCAGTTGTAGACTGTGGGGCCCAGGATGAGAATTTCCTTTGAAGCATTCCCTCACACATTCACTGTAATCCAACCCGGGTAGCATGCAGGGTTAAACACGGGAACGACCCGTGTAACCCTGCAGTGTGAACCAGTGACCCAGGTCATCTGACCTGTGTCCCATTAACACCCTATGGAGAACTGGCTCACTGCTGCTTGGAGATGATGTCATCTCTCAGCGCTGGCAGAGGAGAAGCCTCGGCAATAACCCATGTCCAGCCTGCGGTGTAAACGGGTTTCAAGATGCTGTAAAACGACTTGAAACCTGTGTTCAGTGACCTGGGCTGGAATCATGAATTTGGTGTAAAAGGAGTATTTGTGAGCTGCTGTGTACCCCCATCTTAAGTGCCCCAAAGTCTTAATCCAGCTTTGTACATGGTAGTCAGTCACTCAATTAATCAGCATAAACCCCAACTACCCAGATTTTGGCAGGACATTCCCACTCTTCTGGCACTGTCCCATTTGCTCACCACTTCTCTGTACATGTGCACAGCATGTAGAAAGTGTGAATGTGAGCCAGGGGTCAGCCTTGCAGCCTGGGATGCCCCTAGAGTGATGGGAACAGGGGCGTGCCACAAGACAATGCCCCTTTGCAAGCCTCCAGTACGAGCAAGGTTATCTCTCTTCCATACTGATACTGCCATATGTTGGGAGCTATGCGTCAATGGTTCATTCAGATGATTTGTGTAACATCCCCAGGACATGCTTAAATCACACAATTTGTGACACTGTAAGGCTGATTTAGGGTTTGGGAGTGACGTAAAATAGGAGCAACTTTGGGCTTGATTGCCCCCTTTACCTTACACACATACATAATGTTTAGCAAGACTGTGAAAACATTGGTACAATCGAGCAACGCAGCCTCACGCACACTTGCACAAGCTCTGACCTTACTCATGAATTGCTAACTTGCACGCATGCTATCAGGCCTCAGGCTGCGTAGGGCATTGCAGTGGCTAATTTATGCATGCCCCTGCAACGGTGTTCAAACGCACTGACACGCCTGCGTTTGGCTGAGCACCCACAAACGTCACTTCCTGTCAATCACTCTGCGATGGGTTTGCGTAGTCACTGCGTTCGCAGTCCCAATCACAGTGGGGCATTCGCGCACGCGCACTGCGATGAATATGCATGTGTATTAGCAGCTGCGTTCCTTGCTGAATCAGGCCCTTTGTCCCTTGACACAAACATGTTGCACTGCACGTGGGGCAGATTTAAAATCTGCAGAGAGCGTTAGAGTTGGGAGAGGAGTATCCTAGCTAAGCTTTCAATTGCAGTGTAAAAATAAAGCTGTAAAGCATTTGTGGGCTGCATGCAAAAGCAGCCAGTATTTACCATGCATGCAAATATAAAAATGTGTCTGCACCCCTTGTATTGCAACATGGTTTGTCCAGGTATAAATTGCTCCCTTTGTTTTGCCTTGTTCCCTATTCAGAATTAGCCCCTGTTTAAGTTATATATTTCATATTTCATATTTTGGGGTAGTCTCCTATTGCTTGTGATAACTTGAGCAGACAGGAACATGCATTTCTTTTCTGGCTCTTAGCCCCTAATAATATAATAATTCTGAGAGAAATCAAAGATATTATACTAAAAGCTTCTCCCGAGGCTCTGCCAACAGAATCTCTCCCAGAAATTCAATCATCTTGAGAAAGCTGGGGATTGGAGAGCTACGTACTTGCTTTGTGAATTATGGATTTTGGGCAAGTGCATCCTATTTAACACATTAACCCATTCCGTATTGGCAGGAATCATAACCTGATTACATTTTTAGGGATGTTGGTAGGCATATGCACCAAAATAAATATCTATGCTGTGTGACTTCATTGTCTGTGAACATTTGACATTACAGGAAAATAATTTAATTGTACATTTCAGACTTGTGAAGGTCAATGTGAGCTACTGCTAGACACAGAATCTTGCCAGTTTGTCTAGTATTATCCCTGCGATGGTTATATAAAGTATAAATGGAAAAAAACTAGTGCAGGATGTGTCTAAGCATCGTTAAGCGTACTTCCATGCCAAGCCATAATCCATGCCAAGCTGTGCACCCACTGCTACTTAATGAGAGGGAGACAGATAAGTTCCTCTTAGTAAGTTTAAATTTGACAAATCACAGTTCAGGCTACGTGCACAGCATCCCTGGGCATTGCTTAGATGCCAATGTCAGCATTCAGAGGGGATGGGTCTCTGTGCAGGTTTGGGAGTGCAGGACGCAGTGAGTAGTGTAGCTGCTGTGGATGGCAGTCCCATTACCCTTTTCAATGAGTTTCTAGGAAATCCCTGTAGGAGCTACATTCATACTTATATACTGCTGAGGGATGTGGATGGGAATTCCAGAGATGAACTGTACTGCAGGCATCATTTCTGCGGTTGATCAGAAGGCTGATGACCAGCAGCTGCTCATTAACCAGAAATTGGTTTATTATTTAGGCAGCGATAGGAGTATTATATAACATTCTTTATATGCCTCTGTATTAAAAACTAATCCACGTATCTGTACAGTGCTATTTACTGGACAGCAGTGTGATGTCCTAACCGAAGAGGTTGTCCAAATTTGGCTGTGCCACACGATCAGCTCACATACTACCCTGCTGTTGGAGGTCCCTTATCGTCTTAATTACATGGTCATTAATTAATAAATAAGCAAGGGACCCAGTTTTATAATAAAATATCACTAAAGGTCAAACTGTGCCCTATTTTGACTGCAATTATTCACACCTGTCACAGGATAGTATATTTTTGCTGTGCAATGAATCTCCAATTGCCCCAGACTTGAGCATACTGCTTGCCACTAAAACGCCTTCTTATAGTAACTGCAACACTGTGACTACGAATCTCATTGGATGCTTCATATTGTAAGGTGTTTACTACTAGATATTATTCAGAACTCCTACTGTTTATCCTAACACTATAGTATTAAGGTTGTATAAATGGTATTGCTAAGTCATATTCTTCTGCATTTATGTATACTTGTGTTAGCTTCTCCAACCTTTTCGCAAAACCAGTATTTAATTTCAGGGTGTAAGCCCGACACCCGGTTTACCGATCGAAGGTAAGCCGGGCGCGGACAGCCGCGCGGGGGGGTTAGGGGCTTCCGGGGGGACTTAGGGTTAGCCCCCCCCCCTGGGAGGTTAGGGGTAGGCTACAGGAAGGTGGGGTTAGGATTAGGCACCCCTCCCGGAAGACTTAGGGTTAGGCTGCCGGGAAGGGGGGGTTAGGTTTAGGCACTTAGAGGGAGGTTAGGGTTAGGCACCCCTAAGGGAGGGTTAGGGTTAGGGGGGGAGGTTAGTAAATAGAAAAAATACTCACCTGTCGGGATCTTCACTGCCGGGCTTCCGCTGTCGGGGTTTGAACCGCCGGCAGTAAATAATACTGATTCCATCCCCTCTTAACTACCATGTGTCTCTAACCCTTTCAAAGAGTTCACATAACTACTACATGATATTACTACAAGGCTTCATCCCTCAGGGCTTCATTTAAAAAAACAAGTCAAACCCCTATTGTCATTTGCTAAAGGGGTTATGACATCCATTCAGTATTTAGCAAACAGCCGTAAGCTTAACTTGCAGCTGTTTATGACTGTATTGCATGCGACATCTATAAATGGTCCCCGTTGCTGGCAATGTTAAGCCGGGAAAAGCCTTCCACGTTTTGCTGAATCAACGCCGGACTGTAGTACTATGCGCAGAAAGCGGCTGCCCATGCACATTAGGCAGTAGCCCATTATCTGGCAACTCAGCAGAGAATGCCGCATAGGAAGGGACATTGCAGCACCTCAGTGGACAGTAAGTTATGGTTAATACAGGCAGCATATTCATTAGTATCACAGTGAACTAGACGAAATATGCCACCACCATAAACTATTTTATATATTATTGCCATCGTCCAATTGTCATCGTGTGGTTACTATAATGTGCACATTCTCAAAAACAAACAAACATTGTTTAAGAGATTTAACAAACTTTGTAGTACTATAGCCACTACCCATAGTTGCCTTATTTCTAAAAAGCTTTTCAGAGAGATTGAGAAAATAACACCCAACAAAGCTCTGATTTTTTTTTTTTTTTTTTTCATTTCCCAAGTTATACAACAGATAGATATAGGGTTGAGGTGCAAATGTGATATGAGTCTGTGCTTTGAAACAAGTATTTAAGTTTTGTGTATTTTTCACAGGCTTACAAAAAAATAAATAAATAAAAAGATAGGCCCCACATGGTATTTATTTAATTTATTTATTAACAGTTTCTTATGTAGCGCAGCATATTCCGTTGCGCTTTACAATTGGAAACATTAATAGAACAAAACTGGGTAATAACAGACAGATATATAAGTAGGAAGGCCGTGCTTGCAAGCTTCCAATCTATAGGGAAATAGGCATTGATACACAAGGATAGGTGCTATATATTGCAATTTGGTCCAGCCACAATGCATAGTTTCTTGGTGGGCTGCATGATCCAGTAACACAGGAATGTCAGCCAAATATCAGGGGGATGTGAAAGAAAAACAATGTGTGAGGTTATGTGTGGACCGTGAGAGGGGATGTAATAAGACATGGAAGCTATAAAGGTTATGTGGTCAGTTCTGGGATCTGATAAGCTTGTCTGAAGAGGTGAGTTTTCAGGGAACTCTTGAAGGATTGGAGACTAGAGGAGAGTCTTATTGTGCGTGGTAAGGCATTCCATAGAGTGGGTGCAGCCCGAAGAAAGTGCCGTAACCGTGAATGGGAGCAAGTAATGCGTGGGGATGAGAGATGCAGATCTTGTGCTGAGCAAAGAAGTCGGGATGGTAGATATTTTGAGATGAGTAAAGAGATGTACGTTGATATGGTTTGGTTAATAGCCTTATGTGTAAGTAAAAGTATTTTATATTGAATACGATAGAAAACCGGCAAGCAATGGAGGGACTGACAGAGCGGGGCAGCAGACGATTAACGTTTGGCAAGGAAGATAAGCCTCACAGCTGCATTCATAATGGATTGTAATGGCGATAGCCTGTTTTTGGGAAGACCAGTAACGAGACTATTGCAATAGTCAATGCGGGAAATAATGAGTGCATGGATTACAGTTTTTGCTCTTGTGTGAGATATGGTCGAATTTTGGATATGTTTTTTAGATGTATGTAACATGATTTTGAAACAGATTGAATGTGGAAAACAAAGGACAATTCAGAGTCAAGTATGACACATAGGCAGCGAGCTTGTGAGGCAGGGTGGATTGTCGAGTTATCCACAGTGATAGAGAGATCAGGTTGGTAACTGTTATTGCCCGGTGGAAATATAATTAATTCTGTTTTAGAAATATTAAGTTTCAGGTGGTGGGATGACATCCAAGATGAAATGGCAGAAAGACATTCAGTGACACGGACCAATACATATGGTGATAAATCTGGGGAGGATAGGTAGATTTTAGTATCATCCACATACAGATGGTACTGAAATCCAGAAGAGCAGAGTAGTTTGCCAAGAGAGGTGGTATAGATAGAGAATAGCAGAGGACCTAAGACAGAGCCTTGCGGTACTCCAACTGATAGAGGTAGCGAATCAGAAAAACAAACAGTAAAAGAGCGATCACATAGGTAGGAAGAGAACCAAGAAAGATCTGTGTCCTTAAGACCTAGGGATTGTAGTGTTTGTATGAGAAGAGAGTGGTCAACAGTGTCAAAAGCAGCAGAGAGATCTAGAAGAATTAGGAGTGAGTAATGACCTTTAGTCTTGGCAGTGACCGGATCATTTACTACCTTAGTCAGTGCTATCTCTGTGGATGAGAATGGGAGTAATCACTGCATGCTTGAACAGTGATGGAAAGATGCCAGTAGAGAGAGAGAGATTACAGATTTTAGTTAGGGTTGGGATGAGTACAGGAGACAGAGCTTTACTGATTTGTGAGGGTATAGGATCTAGAGGAGAGGTAATAGAGTATGAGGATGAGAAGAGTGTAGATACTTCATCTTCGTTTGTGGGGTCAAATGAATAGAATGTGCCAGAGTGTTCAGGTAGGGAATTGAGCAGGTCACTAGCTGAGGAAGAGCATACCATTTCATTTCGGATCTTATCAATTTTGTCCTTGAAATAGGAAGCAAGATCTTGTGCACATTGTAGCAGGTAGGTTGGATGAGGGAGGGGTAAGAAGCAGTTTAAATGTATTTAAGTCGCTTGGGGTCAGAGGCTTGAGCAGATATTAGAAATATGTTTTTTGGCAGTGTCCAGAGCAGACTGATAAGAGTTGGAGATAGTCTTATATGTGAGGAAGTCACTTGGAGTACGAGACCTTCGTCACTGACGTTCTACTTTACGTGAGATTTTTTGTAGATGCCTTGTTAAGTTAGAATGCCACGGTTGACGTCTAAGTTTACGTGGTGTGTGATGGGTAGCTGGGGCTACTTCATCGAGAGCTGTTTCTAGAATCTGGTTTAGGTGTGATGCAGCAGTCTCAGGAGAAGTAAATGTAGAAGTTGATGAGAGTTGTTGTTGTAGAGAGGTAGATAGTTGTTGAAAGTTAATCGCATTAATATATCTGCATGTTTTAGGAAGTTTGGTTGATTTTAATGACATTGAGGTTGATGTGGTCCAGGTGGGTAATAGATAGCAGCAACTTGCAGAGAGAAAGGGGTGAAAGTCCTAATAGAATGTACTTCAACTGATGTAAATGTGAGTGAAGGTACTTGTGGGAGAACTGTGTATGTGAAAGATTGGGATAGTAATATTCCTACCCCACCTCCTTTACAATTACCAGGCCTGGAGGTGTGTGAGAAGTGTAGATTACCATGTGAAAGTGCTGCAGGGGAGACAGTGCCTGTTTGTGTGAGCCATGCTTCTGTTATCGCCAGAAGGTTGAGATTAGTTGAAATAAAGAGGTCATGGCAGTGGCGTAACTAGGGCAGGGCGGGTGGGGTTTGTGCCCTGGGCGCCATTGGACCAGCGGCACGGGGGGGCGCCGCCGGCCATGGTACCGGCCCGCCCGCCCTTGTTAGCCAGTGTAGCGTTGACCGCTGTGAGTGCGGTCAGTGCTACACATTTACACAGGACCGGTGCTAGGCTTCCAGCGCCGGTCCTGTGTCACGCCTGAGCCCGTTCCCTCCCCCTGAGCGCTTGCCCAATAGCGCCAGGAGGCGGGCTCAGGCTGTGCATAACACACGCATCGCCGCCAGTGCTGGCGGCGATGCGTGTGTTAAACAGCAGCCAATGAGAGTCAGATAGACTCTCATTGACTGCTGCAGCACCCACTGCAAGAGCCGGACTTCCGTCCGGCTCCTGCAGTGGGTATTGGGACTGACGTCATGACGTCTTAACGTCTGTCCCATAATGCTGAGCGTGCCTGCCCGGGCGGGAGCGGCGTCGAGAGCAGGAGCAGGACCAGGACCAGGAGCAGAGATTCAGGTAAGTATATTTTTTTATATATATATATTAGGGATGTGCAGGCTCGGATAGGTTCGAGTTTGCACGTGGAGTTCGGATTTTTCCCTCCAAAAAAACGGAACTCAGAACGAGGCAAAACGTCATCTTACATGGACGAACATCATCATTCCTGGTCTTTTGTCCAGGAATGATGATGTTCGTCCATGTAAGATGACGTTTTGCCTCGTTCTGAGTTCCGTTTTTTTGGAGGGAAAAATCCGAACTCCACGTGCAAACTCGAACCTATCCGAGCCTGCACATCCCTAATATATATATATATATATATATATAATTTTTTTTTTTTTTAACCTATCTGCACAACGGGGGAGGGGGGTGGCTACTACTGGGGGGACCTCTACTGGGGGAGGGGTGGCTACTACTGGGTGACCTCTACTGGGGGAGGGGTGGCTACTACTGGGGGGACCTCTACTGGGGGAGGGGTGGCTACTACTGGGGGCACCATTGGGAGGACCTACTCTACTGGGGACTACTACTTGGGGGGAACTGCCACTGGGGGCATTATAAAAGGGGCCTACTAAAGGCACTGCACTCGGGGGACCACTACTGGGGGAAATAATAGGAAGGGCCACTACAGGGGGCACTGGATAGGGGGGATCACTACAGGGTGCCTGCATAAGGGGACCACTACTGGGAAAACTGCATGGGGGGGACTACTGCTGGGTCACTATATAAAGGGCACTGCATAGGGGGGGGGACTACTACTGGGGGCACCATATAAAGGGCACTGCATAAGGGGATACTGCTACTGGGCGCACTGCATTGTGGGGACTGCTACTGGGGGCACTGTATAAGGGGGAACACTACGTGGGGCACTGCATTTGGGGGGCCACTACTGGGGGTACTGAGTAAGGGGAACTAATTGGGGGCTGTATAAGCGGGACCACTACTGGGGATACTGTATAAGGGGCACAACTATGGGCCTGCATAAGAGGGACCACAACTGCATACTGGGGGTACTGTATAAGGGGTACTACTGGGGTTAAGGTGCATATGGATAGGATGTTCAGCGTGAAAATAAAGGGGTGTGTCATGTTGACACGCCCCATTTTTAAGTGACCACGCCCATTTTTTCCACGCGTGCCGAAGGTGCGCGCACATATCGGTATGTTGGTGGGGGGGGGGCTCCGTTTTCAAATTTGCCCTGGGCTCCACATACCCTAGTTACGCCACTGGGTCATGGATGGATGTGAGCTGTGACTTGGAGGGTGAAGGGAGGCACGCAATGTTTATGAGGCTAGCTGGAGTTATAGTTTGTGGGTGTGGCATGTGGGTCGGGCCTGGATTTGGAGATATGTCACCAACTAATAGAATCAGCAGGAGAGAAATATAAATATAATTGTGGGATTTGTATGAAAGTTTTTTATGGCGAGAGGTTGTGGATGTTATTGTCAATGTGTATAGATAAGTTAAAAGCTCATTTGTGTTTGTAAGAGGAGAGTAGTTTAATGAGGTAGAAATATGTACAGAAGGATGAGCTGCAGGGAGAGTAAAGGATGAAGTAACCTTAGAGATGATTCCATGTAGTGAGATAATAAAAAGAAGTCTTTGATACATTGTGTTTTTTTATTTCTTATTTTTTTGTATGTTTTGGGAAAAAAAACAACTTTTATGAAATTTTATTTTAATTACCTGGTTTTCGATGTTGTTCAATGTTTGTTCAACTATTTTTTAACTGTTCAGAAATCACACTTAGTTTAACCACACTTTGTGCATAACTACAACAAGCTGCAAAACCCTCAGCAAGCTGCCCTTAGACAGTCAATAGGTCGAAAGGGACAAAGAGCCGACACACAAAAGGTCGACATGGGTGACACTTGACAGGAACAAAAGGTCGACATGGTCAAAAGGTTTACAAAAATGGTCGACATTTTTCTTCCTAACCCTAAGCTTCACCTTAACCTTGTTGCCTAACCATCCCTCCTGATGCCTAACCCTAACTGTCAAGGTAAGTACCTAACCGTCCCTCCTAGTGCCAAACACAAACCATCCGGTAAGTGCCTAACTGTCCCTCCTAGTGCCTAACACAAACCCTGCAGTCAGTGCCTAACCGCCCCTCCTAGTGCTTAATGGTGCATACACACGGTCAGATTTTTCTTCAGATCTGAAAGATAACGATTTAAAAGATTGTTCAATCGTTCATATCTGAAGGAAAATCTGACATATCTGACATGTCTGAACGATGCGCGTTCCCGATGGCCAGATAACGATATCTGACATCTGATGTGTTTGCAGTCAGATTTTGACGATTCCATCCATTTTAATGCACTCAAAAATCGTTCATAGTTCAAATCGTTCAGATCGTTGTTTTGACACATCTGACAAATCTGACCGTGTGTATGCTCCATAACACTAAAGCTGCATACACACACAATGATTTTGTTACCAACGATTTTATGTCAGATTATCTGTCAAATTTTTTAAAGTGTAATGAACGATTTTTTTGAACTACAAAATATTTTTGCATATTCCCTTAATGAAAATCATTCAGTTGGTCAGTCTGACTGAACTACAAACGTGAACGCGCATGAACGATTATCATTAATCGTTTTAACTCGGAAAGTGAACGATTTTTACAACGATTGAACGATATCGTTAACGATAATCGTTCAAAAAAATCGCTGTGTGTGTATGCACCTTAAGAAAAAAAAAAAACCTGTATCGACCAATTTTGCAAAGGTCATCCTTTTGTCCCTGTTCCCCTACTGCCTGTCTACCATGCGGTGTCTATTTAAACATTGTCCATCTTTTTAATGTAGCTCTATTGACTGGAATCCATTTTTTTACAGTAAAAAACAAAACAAAAACTGCAATGGTGACAGAAAGAGCCTGCACAGGTGGCCAATAAGTCTATTTAGCCCATTAACCCGCTAATGAACGATGTATTATCATAGGTGTGAATGTGAATGAAAGATATGCAGCACCTTAAATGACCCCCTCTAAGTCTCTCCCTTACACCAGGTTCATGCAGTTTGTTACACATCCCCTATAATGCAGCACACATCTCCTGTAAATCAGTACACTTCCTTGGGCAAGAAACCTCCTGTAATTCATCACACATACTTGGGCATGCAGCCATTCATGTAGTCATCAGTATGCTGGAGAGCAGCAGTTCCTTATAGCACACATCCTTTCTATACATCTCCCCACTGTTTTCTCTATGGGGGACAGAGTGATGACATCTTTACTGGGCTGCACGCCCCAGGTCCGATCTCAGATTTTGCTAGACTCCTCAGGGACATCATTACTTTTTCAGGGCATCTCCCTGATGTTCAGAGACAGTCGGCAAGTATGTTGCCACTACCTAATATGTTTCAGGCCATGATGTTATCTGGCCTTCCCAATAAATCTGGCATGTGGCTTATCCCCGTGACTTGCGAGTGCCTATTCTCACAAGTTGCTTAGGGAGTGATGGAGGGTTTCACAAGCCAACCTCTCGTGTATTCTGCGAGTACGCGCAACCTGAAACATTACGTTGGGTACACATTGGGCGATATATCGGCCAATCAAATGACCGATATATTGCGAGCGCGTCAGGTGTGTACCCCCGATATGTCTGGGAACACCGTCCACAGAGATATCGCATCTGCACTGCAGCACAGCAGATGGGCGATATATCTGCAGATATATCAGTATCTTCTGATGTGTACGGGCGACCTGCCGTTCACCCGTACTCATGCTGTATTGAACCGGCGTTGAGTGAGAGCTCAACTAGGCTGGCAAAAATGCCCAGTTGTGATGCCAGGCCTGACACATCGGGTAGACGACTAGTAAATGTATATGCACTTAGCAATAGACCTAGCGTGTACCCAGCATTAGATTAACTTGATTGTGGGCACTGTGCCAGTGTTGATATATTCTAACAGTTTCTGCTTCTTGGGAAGTCTGTTTATTCGACTACTGTTATGAACTCACTCATCAAAATTCAAAGGCATAAAGGAACAAGTTATTCCCAGCTGGGAAAGAGTGTCCATTTCATCTGTAATACTGCTTTTGGGATCTCTGAGTAATTGGATTGTAACTTGGCTTTAGTGGAAAGAATAAAAAACTACTTTAATAAAGAATGCCTAGTAAAATATCCCATTGCAAACTAAAATAGAACCAAGCAAGATTTTCTAGTACCCTCCATACTAAGTCCTTAGATACTTTCTTTTAATTGATTTATGAAATTATTTCACTGATTCTTCCCATTTCCAGAACTAGTTATAAGAAATAAAAATTATACAAATAACGTGTTTCTACGGTGAACCCCTGAGCAACATGAAAAATAAAGTCCTGGTGTTAATTAGATCACTAGAAATATTTAGAACAAATTTGCTATGGTAATGTCCTATATATTGCTTATGTTGCCCTCCTGTGGCCACAGCATGTAATAGATCAGAAGTGCTTGTATTCACTGGCCAAGGTCGCAGCATGTCTCAAGTATAAAGCTTTGCATTTGCTGCTGGTAATTGCTGATCGTATAAAGCACTACTTGCTCTTTGCAGGATGGGTGCCGGAATGCTACCAGGTAAGCACCTGCATGCAAAAAAAAAAAAAAAAAAAAAGATTTTTGATGGTACGGGATTACTTAAATGAGATTCAATGTGTGGAGAAGGGGTATTTCCTGTGTATCAGAGGACTGTAGAGCATGGTCTTCTTTTTTTCTGTTCTCAAACATCAAAGTCAACGTGGCCACATTACAAATGGGGACAGTGTACATATGCCGCTGTGATGCACAGTTAGTATTAGCACATTTCACCAGGACATATCCAGTGTTTCGGAAATGCTAGGCCAAGCTAAATTGGGACATTTGGAAGGTATGCTAATGAGTAGTAGAAATCTAGCCTCAGTCTGTATTTTGATTGGGCCAATTTAAATACGTTTTCTTTTGATAGAAAAGCATCGTTCTAGGTGAGTTTCAACCAATAAAATAAAACCACAAAAAAGTGTTACATAATACAATGGCATACATCAAGCAGAGCATTTTTGCAGGCGTGGGATGAAGGTGTGTTGTGGGTGTGCTCTTTTTTTATGTAGGACGTCGACAATTAGATTAATTTGTGCCAATAAAAATTTATTGCAAAACTGTATATTTTATGCTTGTGCTGTGTTTTTTTGTGTAAATGACTTAATGATTATCTTTGTGTCTTGAGAGAGCTGTTAAGGGATAAAGCAAACCGTTCAGAACACAGATGTTGGAGTAAAGGTAAACTTTCATGTGGTATCACTGGTGTTCTCCGTAGTACAACCGATTTGTTAAAACTGCATCTAATTTACAAAAAAAATCACAAACTTCTACAAAAGATTTCCAAAAATGTAGTAGAAAACACAATTGCAGCAGAGATACTCATATATTTTGCTTTTCTTCATTTTTCTGCCGGCAAGTAATAAAAGTGGAGAATGGAACTGGCATTCGGCAGTGATAAATTATACAGTACATACTGGAAACGTCATTTGTGCAATTCGCCACAAGTTAAATAAACTAAGTTCACAAGTAGTGTGGGTATATGTGAGTGTAGCCTTCTAGTGCAGGTATATGAGTGTAGCCTTCTAGTGCAGCATTTAAATATTACTTTTAGGCAGTTTTCTTATATGCATATTCTTTTCACATAATATTGCTATGTGCTTTATACATTATATTTAAAGGTCAGTCTTTTCCCCCAAATTGTACATGAATATTATATTCTTTAACACTAGCTATATCATCTATTTACAATTTTCTCTTCTGGCAGCTACATTATGGTGGGGTATTCAGTAGTGTCTTCTGTGATATTTCACGTGTATATTCTGTTTTTCATTAGTGGCTTTATACTTTAGCAACCACATAACTCTGCCTCTCATGTAAAGAAACACTACTTTATAAATGTTCTCGTTATTGATGTGGAAGTCTATTCTGTTCCCTCTCTTCAGGATATAAATAAAGCCATTATGTATAACGGTTTTTAACAAATCCATAAATCATATGGAATAACAAATTGGGTTAGTGTGCCTTTTACTGCTCGTGGCGCAATTGTACATAGAAGTTTGGGATTATTGTTGGAAAGATTGAGGATTTATGGGGCTGGAGTTTTGGAAAGGCTGGCAGTAGCTCAGTATAAGATGGAATATACTATGCATAGTGAATATATATCACAAGATAATTTGCAAGATCTATAGGACACAGCGCAGATGACATGGACCAGCATCAATATGCCAGTTTCAATCTTTTGTTACCCATGGCCTAAATTACTGAGGCTTATTTGAGGATGAAAGGGAGAAAACTTTGCTTGCAGGTAGATGTACCTAATAAGGTAGCCTCTGAGTATGGGCATGATACTATATCTACCTAAACATTGGCACCAATTACAAAGAGTGAGAGCAACAAAGTACCCACATGGTAAAGCAGTAGGTTTACAGTTACACTGGTGAGACAGTTATACATTTGAAATGTAGCTGAAAGCATTATAAGTATACTGGTGCTGCTGGTGTAATGCCGCGTATCCACTACGCGACATTACAGAGCGATTGCACAATTACGACATCGTAATCGTGCAATCGCTCAGTAATCGGGCACAAATCGCGCACATTAATGTAAAAAACGACCAGAGATGCGCGTACCCGCTGGTCGTTTTTGACATTATCATCGCCCGAACATGCTGGTCAACCTGACGATAACGTCAATTTGAGCATGTACGGGGATGATTGACGTGCCTACACTAAACGTTCTGTGTAGGCACATCACAGACTGTGAAATGACTCGTTTCACAGTTGGCAAGTGGATGTGTGCCTTTAGTGTGGGTATTCAAAGCAAGATCAACAAACTGAATAGCAGTTAACATGTATGTATTATTTTTTAGTATTATATTATTAGTATGTATTAATATATTATAAAAAGCTTGGTATATAGAACAATCAATGAATATAAAAAAGTATAAGAAAATGTAAATTTGATATATAAAAAAACAAGTGTGCAATATTAGTTACAAAATAATTACATATATTGCACTAAACAACAATATCAAATATATATTTTGCTCTCAAATGTCTCCTTAATAGGGGAAAAACTGTCCACAATCAGTGAATCGGCTTAAACAGAGCCCACTGGGGAATAAAGTGGTGAAGTTCGCAGTCAACAAATAATGTTCAATTTAGTATGCGGTCTCTTGCTAAAGTTTACACTGAGCACAAAAGAAAGTACTTGTTTTACCAATCCTTAGCAAAGAAATAAGCTGTGAGCTTTGGCAGCAGGAGTGCAAAGCACAAGCTAACCTGCTGCATATAACAGTTGGCCCGGCTGTTAAGCTGTTTGGTGCTGAGCCCGTATCTGGGGGATGCATGTCAGCAGGAAGTTGGAAAAGTGAGCTCCCACCTCTGGAGCATGACGGCCTCTGCTAGGCTGAAGACGTGCCGCGGTCACGTTGTAACAAAATAGCATGTCACATCGATCAATGTATAAGGTGTCTCTTTAGCAACCGCCAAACACGATTTTCCTGCCAGTGGACGGCCACGACATCAGCAGTACACACTATACAATTTTTGTTAAAAACCTGCTGATTTTCAGGCGCATGTATCAATATTTGCATATGTCTGACACAGGGTGATGAAGGTAAACATTAAAAATCTGGGGAAAATAAGCATTCATAATAAGTTGACCCTAACACTACACAATATCGGGACCTTTTGAGCGACCTCTTTTGGCAAGTTTGAATGATCAGATAATCGAATAAGAGCGTTTTTGGGCTGTTTTATTGGTATTTGGCCAAAACCATCATGCCTACAAACTACAGAAAAATTGGCCCAATTTCCCAATTATTGGCTGATCAGCCTGATAGCTTTAGGGAATGGAGGATATTTATTTTAACACTCAGAATTTGATCTCTTTTTTTTAAGGCCAGTGGTGAGCAAACTTATATACTGTTATTATCCGGTTTTATTGTGGATCTCTCAGGGGACTATTTTTATCTAATTAAAATAAGTATTATCTAAGGATATTATTAGTAATCCCCTACTGATGGTTGCATGGCGAGTTTGTCACTTTGCTAGAAAAAGGAATTTAAACTGTCATTCCCTCTTCCTTCCATTACTTTTAAACCCAGAGTGACAAAATGGGGAGGCTTCTGCACCTTTCTCATCATGGCCTGACAGGGAAATTCCTTACGTCTGAGGACTGGTTGACACTGAAAACTGTCGGCCTTATCGAGTGGCGGAATTAGTATATAAATATGGTTTACCTCAAGCCCACTCTCTGGCGTTATAACAAGCACAACTCTATACGAGTTCCATGCTACGGACTCTTTCCCCAGAAGATTGGTCCAACTCTTTGGATCTATTATTAGCTAGACCTATGGGTGGATGGGGGGCAATTTCTCTCCATTATAAAATTCTTCAGATTACTTTAGACCATTCTAAAATATCTACAGGGTTATCTACCTGGTGTACTGTATTTCCCTTACATTACCATGGAAAGCCTGTTACGCTCATTCCTCTATTCTTAATCAGTGCTCTCATCCAGCATGTATAGAGAAATGTTCTATAACATTTAATCACAATGGATATCTTTCCCCCCACCGCAGGTTCCTGATAGGATTGTCAGATACTAGTGTTTGTGCTAAGTGCTTCTGATGCAACCTTTATACATTGTATGTGGGAATGCCCCCTTATACGTAGATTTTGGTAATCGGTCAACAGATTTGCATCTAGGTGTTTAGTTAATTATCTTCTTCTATCGGTGGAGTGGGCGATTTTGGGTATCCTCCCACTGTTTGTTTCAGGTAGGGGAGATATAATCAATAATTTTTTACTATCAGCTGTGGCTCGTCAATGTATATTACATATGTGGACCCACGCAGATCTCCCATCTGTTTCTTTATTCCAGGCTAAATAATTTTTTGCTTTCCAAACGGATTGGCTAGAGACCACACTGCATAAAGAGACTAAGATCGCTGCTTTTTTCAGCTGTTGGAAGGTTTTATAGACTTTTACGTTGGCCTTACGACGCCAAATATATTTGTGCTTCCGAGATACTCCATGGTACGAAACCCGAATTTACAGGATGATCTGCTTGCCATGTTCAGACTGCTTTGGATAATATATGCCATATTTTGTTTTTTGTCTGTTGATGGAACTATTTTTCTTTATTTATATTGTATTTATATATTGCTACCCTTAATGGGTCTATGTTCTGTTTATTATTTACTTTGTTTTCTGGCATCTATGTACTATATTATTGCTCTGATTAATAACAGCAATTAAAAAAATAAAATTAAAATAAGTAGCAGATGCCAGAAGACAATTTATAGGAGCTTGTTTAATATAGGAGATATTCTATAACTATGTGTATGCGGACTAGATTATGGTCTAAATAAATACTATTGGTTAAGAGAAATCTTTTTTATTGAAACCAAGCAATATACACTTTTATATACATATATATTTTAGTCTAAATTGGTTATAAATTGGCACACACACCAGCGCAGTTACACCTTTTCATTCCTTTTCCTATAGTAGTTATCCTGACACTATAACAACTGACACAGGGACTAGCTGCAGGTGTTTGCACTATATTATATACATCATAATTATTTGATTTTAATTTAAGTACTTTTTACACATATTTAGTTTTCTTACCAGGCGTCAAGATAAATAGCTATAAGTACATCTAGTAGCTAGATTCTTTTTGTGCGCTCTCTTATCAATTAACTAGTTCAACACATGTGACTGGAATCCTAAATTAGGTGAGAAGTCCAGGAACAGGGCATTTTGTACCTGAAGGAAGGGGTCATGTTGGAGGGTAGGCAGTCAGTCATTCATGTTCATACCATGTTACAGGACTTCAAACTATTTACACTTTGCACCAAAATATACACATCAAAGCTACAAAAGACCAGAGTAAGCAGGTATTCAGGATCTCTGAAGAAAATAGCACAAGCCAAAAAAAGGTTTATTACATAATGCAGAACAGTAGATATATCAGGTGTATTTTACAGTACAACTATATTTAAGGTTTTATATTGTTTAGGCTACAAAATTATTATTTTTTTAAAAGTACACTGTAACAAAGGCCAAATATAGAGCTTGTACTATACAGGTCACCATGAACACATGTGCTGTTACATACAGTAAGAGGTGCTGGCAATGAAGCACATGTATGTTTTCAAAGTAATAAAAGAACATTTGACACTGATCGAACATAAAACAAAAAATAATAATTAAGACAAAATAAAATTCTCAGCTACCTAAGGCAAAATAAAAATGTTACCCTGTGAACAATGCCCTAGACATGTGACTTGCTATTATTATAATACCTTGAGGGATTAGAATCATAACTTGTCAATTTGGTTGACCAAATTGTTAACAACCACTAGAAGACACAAGGAAAATGTCCATGTTTAAATTTATTCCCCCAGACAGGTCATGGTTTGGTGAGCATACTGACTGAGAAGTCAAAGAGATCTTTATTTCTCTTCCGCACCACGCTTAGCTCCTCCTCAAGTTCTGTTGTCCGAGAGCGAAGCTGCTCTACAAGTACCGTAAGGTTCTGAGAGAAAGAAAAATACAAAAATATTATAATGTTTAATAATACATACCTCACTTCTGAACACAAAAAAATAAAAATAAAAAAAATAAAATAAAAAAAATATGTAAAAGACGTGCACTGCTCTGCTATTAGCCCTCACCTTTCCTTCAGTTTCACCAAGCAGATTGTGCAGCTGTTCTGCTCGTTGCAAGTAGGTGTCTTCAGACCCCTGAAAGCAAAAACATGGCTGGGTAAGACCATAGAGAAAACACCATGACAATAATATGGAGTAGTAATAGTTCAACCACTTTTTTTTTTTCCCCCCTTCCATTATGTTCACAGAGCTAATTAACTGATTAGGGCCACATTTACAAAACGGAATATTCATTTAGGATCACTGTGATGCAAACGAAAATTCCACTGGTATTCAGTAATACTTACTCCTGCGGTGAGGTCCCACGAAGTCGAAGTCCTCATCGAGGTCCTCTTCTGGGCTGCTGGAAGCCTAACGCTGCCAGCGACAGGCCTCCAGTCTTATGCGCATGCGCGACAGTCCGTCTGCGCATGTGCATGACACGGAGACCCGGTAGTACCTTGAAGGCTTTGCTGAAGCCGGAAAGGCACTGTTGGGTCTCTATTGCTGGCAATGGGGCCTGCATCAATCTCGCCATCTAAAAGATGGCGAGATCGATGCTTTAAAAAAAAAAAAAAAAAAGGTAATCCAAGATTACCACTGTTTACTAAATACAGAAACCTGGCATACTCTTCGTTTGTAAATGGGGCCCTAGGTCACTGCTCTTGTTACAGGGGGGTTGCTGTGTATATGTAATGGTTAAACAGTCCTTGGAACATTGTTTTTAAACTATAATTTCTTCAGAGAATGAGAATTAGCGCAAAGTGAAATTGTAAATGACGTAGTAATCCCTCTATGGGTAAACAGCAACAAAGCAGCCCCCACTAACTCCCAGCACTAGTAATCGCCTTTCGCCTTGTAAATAAGTATTTTCAGCATTTGTTGTGTCCAAAAGCACCAAGATAACATAATTGCACAGATTTCTTGGATTTCACAATATTCTAGTCAATGAGCGCATAAAGCTTACACTAGTCAGACAATTTTACACTTTAATTAAAAGTATTCCTGGTTCAATGCAAGCCCCTCACTATACTTACATGTTGGGATTTCCCGAGCCGCAAAATGATACCGTCACTCTCAGGACCCTCACAACTCTCAGCACCCTGATAGTGTTTGCTAAAGCGAGGGAGGGGAAAGCTAGGCTTACTATCTGCTCGCAACATGTTGCCTGGTGTGGGTATAATAAAGGCATTTGTCACTGGACCTAGAAAGACAAGCAGAAACTTAATAATCATGAAGTTCAGTAGTGCCGAATTACTCAGAGGCTGAAAATGAACGTACCTCTGTGGTTGACTGTACGTAGGCATTGCTTGCTCTGGATGTCCCATACACACACCGTTTCATCATGAGATCCCGATATCAGCATACTCCCATCCAGTGACACAGATAGACATGTCACTTGGTCTCTGAAATGAAAGAACATTAAAGGGAGATTTTCAAGATTGAGTATAGAATAACTGTTTGGCTATATACAGTGCCTTGCAAAATTATTCACCCCCTTGGCTATTTACCTTTTTTGTTACATTACCTGTAATTCTCTTATTTATTTTAATCTGAATTTTATGTGATGGATCTGCACAAAATAGTCTAATTTGGTGAAGTGAATTTTTTTTAGAAATATATAGAGAGATAGATATAGATATATATATATATATATATATATATATATATATAAAATAGATATATAGATTATATAAGAATGTTTATATATAAAATTCTGCAAATTGGCATGTGCATATGTAAATCACCCCATTTCCTATGAAGCCCCTCAAAAGTTCTTGTGCGACCAATTACCTTCAGAAGTCAGATATATAGTGAAATGAAGTCTACCTGTGTGATAAGTGTCACATGATCTGTCAGTATAAAACACACCTTTTCTGAAAGGCCCCAGAGGCTGAAAAGCCACTAAACAAGAGGCATCGCACCATGAAGACCAAGGAGCTCTCCAAACAAGTCAACTCTTCTGAGTTGTTGAGAAGCACAATTCTGGGTTCGGTTATAAAAAAAAAAATATCCAAATCTTTGATGATCCCCAGAACACCATCAAATCCATCATCATCAAATGGAAAGAACATGGTACCACAACAAACCTGCCAAGAGAGGGCCGCCCACCAAAACTCACAGACCGGGCAAGGAGGGCATTAATCAGAGGCAGCACAGAGACCAAAAGGTAACCCTGAAGGAGCTGCAGAGTTCCACAGCAGAGACTGGTGTATCTGTGCATGTGACCACAATAAGCCGTACACTCCATAGAGCTGGGCTTTATGGAAGAGTGGCCACAAAAAAGCCATTACTTAGTGATAAAAACAGAAGACACGATTTGAGTTTGCCAAAAGGCATGTGGGCGACTCCCCAAATGTATGGAGGAAGGTGCTCTGGTCAGATGAGACTAAAATATAACTTTTTGGCCACCAAGGAAAACGCTATGTCTGGCGCAAATCCAACACATCCCATCACCCCAAGAACACCGTCCCCACAGTGAAACATGGTGGTGGCAACATCATGCTGTGGGGATGTGTTTCAGCAGCAAGGACTGGGAAACTGATTCAAGTCGAGGGAAAGATGGATGGTGCTAAATACAGGGATATTCTTGAGCAAAACCTGTTTCAGTCTGCCTGCGATTTGAGACTGGGACGGAGGTTCACCTTCCAGCAGGACAATGACCAGAAGCATACTGCTAAAGCAACACTCGAGTGGTTTAAGGGGAAACATTTAAATGTGTTGGAATGGCCTAGTCAAAGCCCAGATCTCAATCCAATAGAGAATCTGTGGTCAGACTTGAAGATTGCTGTTCACAAGCAGAAACCATCCAACATGAAGGAGCTGGAGCAGTTTTGCCTTGAGGAATGGGCAATAATCCCAGGGGCAAGATGCGGCAAGCTCATAGATACTTATCCAAAGTGACTTGCAGCTGTAATTGCAGCAAAAGGTGGCTCAACAAAGTACTGACTTTAGGGGGGTGAAGAGTTATGCACGTTGAAGTTTTCTGTTATGTTATCCTAAATGTTGTTTGATTCACAAAAAAAAACAAAAACAAAAAAAAACACAAAACTTCACAGTTGTAGGCATGTTCTGTGAATGAAATGATGCACACCTTTAAACAATATTTTAATTCCAGGTTGTGAGGCAACAAAACATGAAAAATGCAAAGGGGGGGGGGGGATGAATACATTTGCAAGACAGTGTACTTAGAACAACATACAATTGTAAAGCTGCACCATTGCAGCGAATCTTTCAAATACTACCCTGTGCAAATTATATGGATACCGAAGCTCAATAAATGAATGATCTCTACAACAACAAATATTCCACCTGTATTATGGAACAGATAACACCCAAATGACATATCTCACTTAAGGTGCCCATCCACCAGGCGGTTAAATTGAACAATAACGATATCGTTAGAATGGTTTGCAGATTGTTTAGAAAATGTCTAAAACGACCAGCGATGGGCACTCCCGCTGGTTGTTTAGACATCTATCATCGGGCAAACATGCTGGACAACCTGACGAAAATGTCAGGTTCAGCATGTTTGCAGATGATTGATGTGTCTACACTGACCGACTGCTCATTCAGTGTAGGCACATCAAAAACTTACAAACGGCTGCACGATTACAATGTCATAATAGTTTTGAGGTCTGCTAGTGGATGGGCAGCTTTACACTCAGTTAGTTCCACAATTACCAAGACTTCTGCCGAAGTCTGCAAACCTGCTCTAGGTTCCATTTAATGATACTTCATTTCAGTAATAGTCTAAAAGGTATACAATTTACTTTTACTTTAGGGTGGGTGGGGGAAATCAAAGTTTATTCTTTCTGTGAAAAAAAACTTTTTATTTGGTTTCAACCAGTTTTTTTTGCATTACTTTTTAAAGAAAACAAAATGTAATCCAGATTATATTAATATTGTAAAACATTGCTATGTATTAGAAACCTTGATCAACCATGTTTTAATGCTTTCTAACATTAACAATACAAAGTTATTTGTATTTTATTTTTTCTAATTAAAAAGAGAGAGTCAGACTGTGGGGCCTATCTATCAAGCTGATTTTTACATAAAATTATGCAGAAACTGCAGTTTCTGCGTCATTTTATGTATTGCTCCTATGTACTAATTGCCTAAGATTTCTGTGAAGTCTCCTGCATTATGCTAAGTGCTAATTAGCGCTGCAGATCGCAGTCCCCATTATTTTCAATAGGGACTACGATCTGACCCCAATGTACTAAACTCCAAAAAGCGAAGCTTTTCAGAGTTTAGTCTGGGTAATTTACACCATCTTCAGATAGTGTAAACTACTGCAAGTCTATAGAGGGCTCCAGGGACAGGAGTGAGATGTTTTGATCTGTCCCCCTGCCGGTCCCAGACACTGACACGGTCTTTCACTCCTGTGAGACTTCTCCTAAATGCCGGGAATATAACTTGCGGGGACCGCAACCAGTGTCCCTGCAAGTTCCCTTTGGTACATAGCAGGGATATTTCCATAAAAAAAAGTAAATATTCCCGGCGAGATGGATACATAATAATCGCGGCAGTGCCGCCATTATTAGTACGTAGACCACCAAGTCTTTTTCTACCTTCCATTAATATCAGTAGGACTGACGATTCTGAATTGAAATCAACATGAAGGAGATTAAATCATGGGGTGCTTCTTTGTGTAGTGACTCTTTAATGTGTTTGCGATTTTTACCCTATAAGATTGAGATTATTAGTTGTGGTTTTCTCCTGTTCTATAGGATTGTTAGGGGAGGAGTTTGTGGAGTCTTAGCTGATGCTAGGCAGATTTAGTACCTCTCTGATTTGGTTCACCCTTCCATCCTC
This sequence comes from Taudactylus pleione, assembly GCA_031769625.1. NCBI lineage: Eukaryota > Metazoa > Chordata > Amphibia > Anura > Myobatrachidae > Taudactylus > Taudactylus pleione. Next base: position 5,650,842 of record JAUIMM010000043.1, on the reverse strand, counting down.
CTTATTTCTTTGTTGTGTGTGAATTTACTGTATTTGTTCAGCTTACTCAAATGAAGACCACAAGCAACAAGAATGTGGAATACCACCATGGGGATTCCCTTATAATAGTATTTTTTAAGTAGTGACACGGTGCAGTGTCTGTAGTCATAGCATAATAAAATATGAGAAATGGTAAGAACTTACCTTTGTTATCTCTATTTCTACGAAGTCCATAGGGTTCCACAGGATACCTTGGGTATAGGTGTGACGTCAGTCATCGGGCACCATAGAGTTAAGCTTTCAGCCTCCCAGGATGCACCAGTGTCCCCCTCCCATACCCCGCCCCCGAGCCAAGGCACCTCAGTTAGTTACCAAGCCATAGGCCGGAGGAGGAGAAGGAAGAGAGAGAAAGAAGATCTGGATACACACAAGAATCACACTCTCACCAGAGGGAGACGGGAAAACCGGTGACCAGACCAAAGCCCATTTGCAGCACAGGTGCGACAGGGCGGGAGTCCTGTGGAACCCTATGGACTTCGTAGAAATAGAGATAACAAAGGTAAGTTCTTACCATATCTCATATTTTCTACTTCAGGGTCCATAGGTTATCCACAGGATACCTTGGGGATGTCCCAAAGCAGTATCCTTTAAGGGTGGGGACGCTCCTGTGCTGAAAGGAGAATCCGCCGCCCGAAGGAAGCATCCTGAGAGGCGAAGGTGTCAAACCTGTAATACCTCACGAAGGTATGGAAAGAGGACCACGTAGCAGCCTTGCAGATCTGGACTGCAGAGGCACCACGTCGAGCTGCCCACGAAGGACCCACAGACCTAGTGGAATGAGCCATCAAAGAAGGAGGAACCGGCAGACTTTCATGAAGATAAGCTTTAGAAATAGCCATACGGACCCAGGCTGCCAAAGTTTGCTTTGAAGCAGGCCAACCCCTTTTTACGGAAGCCATAGAGGACAAACAAGGCGTCCGTCTTCCTAAACGAAGAAGTGCGGTCAACATAAGTCCTTAAGGCCCGCACAACATCCAAAGTGGCCTCACCCACTGAAAGACCAGGTGAGTTAAAGGCCGGAACCACTATTTCCTCGTTAACATGAAACTGGGAAACAACTTTGGGAAGAAATTCAGGCCGAGTGCGGAGCACTGCCCTGTTCCCATGAAAAAATCAAGAAAGGGGGTCTACAAGAGAGAGCCCCTAAATCAGAAACACGTCTGGCCGAAGCTATGGCCAGAAGGAAAACAGTCTTGGCTGTTAGCCATTTAAGATCCACTGAGCCCAGTGGTTCAAACGGCGGTCCCTGGAGAGCCCTCAGGACCACAGCCAAATCCCAAGGCGCCACAGGTGGAACAAAGGGCGGCTGAATGCGGAGAACACCTTGCATAAAGGTGCGCACATCCGGGATTGTAGCAATCCTACGGTGAAACCAGACAGACAGGGCTGAAACCTAGTCCTGCCTGTAGGAAGGCAAGTATCCTAGACAGACGAAACTCCCGCGGTGCATAACCTCTCGGTCGACACCATTGGAAGAACGTATGCCACACGCGATGGTATACCCTCGCGGACGACGGTTTCCGAGCTCGCAACATGGTACGCACCACAGAGCTGGAAAACCCCCTGGCCCTCAACATGGCTGTCTCAACAGCCACGCCGTCAAAGACAGCCGAGCCAGGTCCGGGTGAAGACAAGGACCCTGCGACAGAAGGTCCGGTCGTAGCGGCAACCGCAGAGGACTGTCCACGGACAGACCCTGAAGGTCTGAGAACCAGTGCCGTCTGGGCCACGCGGGAGCTATTAACAGGAGCGTCCCTCCTTCCTGTTTGAATTTCCGGATTACCCGTGGAAGAAGGGAAACCGGAGGAAACAGGTATGCGAACCGGAACATCCACCGGACGGACAGAGCATCCACCAGAGACGTCTCTTCGTCTCTTGTGCGAGACCCGTACACCGGCAACTTGTTGTTGTGCCGGGACGCCATGAGGTCGATCTCTGGAAGACCCCACCTGTCCACCAGCAGTTGAAAAACGTCCGGGTGCAGGGACCATTCCCCCGGATGAACGTCCTGGCGACTTAGAAAGTCCGCCTCCCAATTTAGCACTCCCGGGATGAAGACCGCTGATATGGCCGGAAGATTGCGCTCCGCCCATACCAGGATCCGAGACACCTCTAAGAGAGCCGCCCGACTTCGGGTTCCTCCTTGCCTGTTTATGTAGGCCACGGTGGTAGCGTTGTCTGACTGGACCTGCACCGGGCGACCCTGGAGAACCCGATGTACCTGCTGGAGAGCATTGAAGACCGCACGGAGTTCCAAGATATTTATTGGAAGCTCCGCTTCTGTCGGCGTCCACCTGCCCTGGAACAAGTGTGGACCCAAAACTGCTCCCCAGCCCCGAAGACTGGCATCCGTTGTCAACAGGACCCAATTTGGTACCCGGAACGGATGTCCCTTGCTGAGATGGGTCGTCTGCAACCACCAGGCAAGGGACAGGCGAACCTCCGGGGTGAGCACTATCGTCTGGGACTTTAGAGACTGAGGCAGCCCGTTCCACTTGGACAGGATCAGGTGCTGCAGAGGTCTGGAGTGAAACTGGGTATATTCCACCATGTCGAACACCGACACCATGGAGCCCAGTAACCTCATCGCCGAGTGTAGAGACATCCGGCGGCTGTGCAGACAACTGTGCACCCTCGACTGTAAAGCAGAGATCTTTTCCTCCGTCACAAAGATCCTTTGCTGTCCAGAGTCCAATAAGGCTCCGAGGTGCAGAATCCGCCGAGACGGGATTAGAGTGGACTTCTGCCAGTTGATTAACCAGCCGTGCCGTTGCAGCAGTGCAATGGTCAGGTCCAAGTGGCGTAGAAGGAGCTCTGGAGATCCTGCCACTAATAACAGGTCGTCCAAGTACGGCAACATGCGGACTCCCTGCAGCCGCAGAGAAGCCGCCATGACCGCCATCACCTTGGTGAACACACGCGGTGCTGTCGCCAGGCCAAAAGGTAACGCCCGAAACTGAAAGTGGTCGCTGCGGATTGCAAACCTGAGGAACTGTTGATGGCGCAAAAGAATAGGGACATGCAGGTAAGCGTCCTGTATGTCCAATGACACCATGTAGTCCCCAGGTTCCAGCGCCAGAATGATGGACCGTAGGGTCTCCATCCGAAACTTCAGCACCCGCAAAGACTTGTTGAGAGCTTTGAGGTTGAGAGGAGGCTGGCCTGGGGGAGGAGCGCTGCCACAGGGCCAGTCGGCAGAGTGCAGAGAGGGCTGTGTGCAGCGGGGGAGGCGCCGGCTGTGAGACAGGGAAGGCGTGCTCCCCTGGCATGCATTTAACCCCCGGGATGCAGCAGCGCTAGCGCTCTGCTGCGGTCCGCTGTCCCAGGGGGGTAGTGGAAGCGCATGTTCTTACCTGGCTCCACGCTGCAGCCAGTCCCCAGGGAGCCCCCTCTGTAACAGCGGGGACCCACCGCGGGACTCCGCTGCTTACCTTGCTGTCCCCCTTGAATCCGGCCATGGTCCGGAACATCTGGGGTCACCGCTAGCTGTGACCCCAGATGCTCACCAGCATCCCCGGATCGGTACCGGCGGGGGTGTAGGGAAGACAGCATGGACGTCAGGACTGACAGTCCATGCTGTACATCCAGATGTGCAGCCACAGCTGCATGCAGGAAAGCTTCAGGGGCTCTTCTTAGCCCCCACTCCAACAGGTGCACCCGACTCCGGCCGGGCACCAAACTAAACTGTCTACAATGTTGTATTCAGGCAAGTGTGCGTGCTGTGAGCGATCTACTAATTTCTGACTAATATGGCTGCATGACACAAAACTAAAGGTGGGTACACACCAGAAAGATATTGGCAGATCGACTGATGTGCAGATGGTTGTTCATCCAGTCTAATCAACCTTCCCTGTGGGAAGTAGTAGTGGTGAGCTGTATCACGGTCGTGTGTTGTCTTAAGAGGGTGTAAGAGAAGCCCGACACCTTGGACTTTCACTGATTGAAGAAAAATGTGGAGAGCCCTCTCCAGCTGCACCCTGCCCACCATCAAGCTCAAACACAGCCTGGGCTCTTCCCAGGTCGCCAACCAATGAGAGGAGCTCCACAGCCCTCCAGCCTGTCTCACCCAGACGCCGAGTAATATTGTATTCTCCATTAACTTACTTTACAGATTAAAATAATGCATCAGGGGAACTTCTAATAATATACAATAACATAGGTTCCTATAGCTGCACATAGTTCAAAAGTTTGGTCCAACAACTTACAATCAGTGTTCCACCTCAGTTATAGAAAAATTGAGCAAAGTGGATTAAAGATTTTGGGTGGAAAAACATGGGACTGTCATATAGTATAACACAAGGTCCTAGATATGCCACACTACAGTAGCACATTTTATAGCAAAACAGAATGCACAGGTTATATAGTTAAAGTGAACCTGTCATAACATTCTAAACTAGCTTTATAATTGCTAATGGACCCGTTTATTAATTATTGGTCCCGCTAATTATAATTTCTTAGCACAACTTATCGCAGCAATAAGAAATGAAATAACACTCGTGTTATTTACTTCCAGGGACAGGGGCTCAGAGAGGAGCACATCCCTGTGATGTGTAAAAGTAAAGTGATCACTACTGCGCATACAAGGGCAACAAACTGCGCATGTACAAGCAGCCATTGCTGAGGAGGAATACTACGGATCCCTCTCCCGATAAATGTTGCGAAGTGTAGCTCATAAACTACAATGGCTAACACATAAAGATGGCTTAACCCTCCACATTCCGAAGCCTTGTAAATTCGGCATTAAAGTAGCCCTCATATAAACCTAAAGGCGCTACTCTTGCAATTTAAAACAGGGGACCACATCAGAAATTTATAATATACATATTTGCCGCTACTCCCCAAAACGGTTGTTTTTGTAAGACATCCCGAAAATTGTTTTCGATAAATATACCTCTTAGTACCAAACGCCTTGTTCTCTCAATATGGGTTTTGTGCATAGACGATTGATATTACATGTAGGATTATGGAGAAGTTAAACATGCATTTAAGGGGCATGTGAGGAGGTCTGATGGAATATGGAGAGGTCTAATGCTATGTGGGGAGGATCAGATGGGCATTTTAAAGATATGTGGGGAGCTCAAAACTGTACTTTATGCTGGGACCCAGAAACGCTGAAGTTGGACCCCATATTTTTTTTAAAATGATGGATCCCCGGGACCAACATCATTTTGGTCTCAGCTCGATCACTGTGTGATTAGGATTTTGAAACAGGGCATAAACAGATAAGCACTGTGACAAGAACAGCCATTTCCTACCTGTGTCCTTTGAACACCTTCTCCTGTTCAGTGTTGAAGGTTTTGTCTCGCTGTACTGGCTGAAAAGAAGAATATAAAGATATATAGTTACCACCATTTAAAATAGGAATGTAATGATAATGTTCAAACACAAATGAGGACTTACCCATGCACACAGGTCCACCTGGAATATTGAGCCATCACTGCCACCACAGAATAAATGATATTCAGCTGGGTCAAATGTTACCGACATTATCCGCACATCAAAGAGGACAGAGACCAGAAGTTCTCCAGAGGCAAGGTCCCAAAGCTAAAAAGCAGCAATTTAGTTATTTTTTATTGAGGGACAATTGTATAATACTTTCCTATGAAAATTAAGAAATCAGTAACATAAGAGGGGTCACATCAGGGAGAGGACCCCAGAGCACACAGATCCATAGGGTCCGATTCAGAGGTGCACACTTCTCCTGCCGCAACTCTGTCTTTATGCTAACGCCACAGCAGAAGGTATTGGTACAGAGATAGCCACCGCTGTGCCTATTAAGATGCACCATCAAACATTGCACCAGCCCTTTGGAGGTGTAGATAATCCATTTGAACATGACTGTGTGTCAGTGCAACTGCATCTTCAGAAACCATCAAGAAAAGTACCTAGGCGCTTGATGAGTTAATATCACACCCTGAATACTTCAGCTGATTGGGGTAGTCAATCCCAAAAATAGATATATAATATGTAACAGAAGGCAGCTGGTTATTCAGAGGGTGAATACAATATAACAAGGTTCAATTGTATAAAAGATTATTTTTATTAAATATCAATAAAATTCAATGTGCATTAGTCCTTATTATACATATTAAATATCTGAAACATTTAAAATATATATATATATATATATATATATATAAAAAAATATAGACAAAATTGTCAGGTGGTCCTGTACCTGCACAGACAATAATCTCCAAAATATACTTTTTTGGTAGTTTGCAATACTCCAAAATTCTATATGTTTGCACAGTGGCACTAAGAATCTGAGCAGCGCAAAGGTCCCGTATATATTGACAGACTTAAATAGCAGGATTATACCTGTGGTGAATTTATGCATAAATCCTGCTATTAAAAAGTCTGTCAATATATACGGGACCTTTGCGCTGCTCAGATTCTGAGTGCCACTGTGCAGGTACAATTTTGTCTATATATTGTTTCTTTATATATATTTTAAATGTTTCAGATATTTAATATGTACAATAAGGACTAATGCACATTGAATTTTATTGATATTTCATTTAATAAAAATCTTTTATACAATTGAATTTTGTTATATTGTATTCACCCTCTGAATAACCAGCTGCCATCTTCAGAAACCATCACTAACGGCATCCACGTACTTTTAGCCACCTGTGTTATCACCCAGGATTGCCCACTGAAATCCCAAGCTCTTGCGTCTAAATTTGTTCTGCAGCTCAGGTTGTAACCATCGGGATGCATGTGCAGTGTGACTCAGGCGCATGTGCAGACAGAAAACATTGAGTACAGTTGAATATAATTCAATAATAAGCTGAAAAAAATAAATAAAAACTCTCTGTAAGGTGTCCCAATAACACATCAGAGCAGACCTGTAATATTTCACTTTACATACAAGGTTCAATTACCTTAACTGTTTGGTCCAAAGAGGAAGTGACTGCTCGGGACTGAGGTCCGCCAGTACCACACTGCAAATCAGTGATTGGAAGTGTATGTTGGGTCCACATGTGTCGAGGTTCAGGACCTCGGGATCCCTCAGCCTGCAACACACTAAAACAGGAGAATTACTACAGCTTATGTAGCATTCCCGCTAGGCTGTTTTAGCGAGGCGATGCACCCTGCCCGATTTCAAAGGGGCAGAATGTACCCTGCACCTTTACGGGGTACCCTGCTAAAACAGGCTGGGGCCAGTGTCCCACAAGTGGGGAAAACTGCGGTGTAGCTATCACCGCCGGTGAATAGATGCCGGGCACATGCTGTTGTGAGCAGTTGGGTTGGTTCTATTTTGACACCACAAGCAAAATGCTCAGATGTAATCCTGGCCTTACCTGAACAGGTTCCACACCAGTGCCAGGCTGTCCTTGGCTCCAGACAAGAAATGGCTGCTGTCATCTGTGAAAGTGAGGCAGGTGAGGTCTTGATAGTGACTGTTAAGGATAGTAAGGAGATTCCCTGTGCAAACCTGAAAACAGTAAGAATTGAGAAAACATTTAGGATTTGTATTTACGTATGATAGGAACTACACAAAATAATTCTCTATCAACTGGAAATCTGTTGGCCAAACCCAGAGACACGCAGGATGTAATGTGGGTTGCGAGCACAGCATCAACTTGTGAACCGGAACTACAAGTGCCGGTGTAATACTATTCTGGGAACCCTGTATCTGATAATAGTGCACAAAACCAGAATGCCCGACTATGATCTCTTCTAGACTGCAAGGCTAAGGAAATAAAAGATTCACAATCCTATGCCAACATTTTAAATGGACAAATGCAGAGTTACAGATTAAGGAAAGCAAAAGCTTTCCTTTCTTACATTTTCACCAGTGTAAGTTATAATAAGTAGGGCATGTGTGGACCCATTTTATTACCAAACATAGATTTGTCTAATCATTTGAACAAGAATACCATGAAGGTCAATTCATTCCTACACCTTACAATACTGAACATATATTATGTTTTATAGCCCCACTGAGTAGCATGTAATATATACATGTAGTAACAATAATTGCATACATCATCCCTCCCTTCCCCTTTTCACATTAGAAAATCCTTGAAAAAATAACTCCCTGCTCCCCAAATGACTAATGCATAGAATTACTAAAATGCACTGGTGGGCCATACACCCAATTCCCACAGGATATTCTGTATGTAACACAGAGACCATCAGTGATCAGAGACACCAGTAAAGCTGGCCACACATCTAAAGATTATCTAGTTGATTGGTTGGAATGAAGATCTGGTAAGGAATGGGAGTAAATGACAATCAGCAATTTGCTCCCAAACGCCAGAAAATGGACAAAAACTGTTGTTTGAACACATTGTTTAGATCAAACATTTAACAGACTTGTCTGACGACCATTTTCATCTGTTTTCTGGCATTTAGGAGCAAATTGCTGATCATCATTTACTCCCATACGTTACCAGATTTTCATTCCAACCAATCAACTAGTTGGCTGGTTGGACAGATAATCTTTAGATGTGTGGCCAGCTTTAGTCCTCGGTTAGGTCTAGAATTGGGTGCTGCAAAGGACCTCTGACGTCACACCCACATGACCCGCAACCAAAGGGGGAGGGGCAAGTATCAGAACAGAGGGCCAAAAGTGGCCGCTCACCACAAAAAAAAAAAAAAAAAAAAAAGCCCACATGGATGGTAACACTGGAGCGGTCCGGCCCTTCTGCAACGGTCACGTGGTTGCAACGTCAGAGAGGTCCTTTCCCTAACAAGGAACTAGCAGCAACCTTATGCCCTCCTCCTTGACACAGGCTGCAACTCTAATGCCATTATCATTGTTGCATTCTCAGCTGAACATTGGGCACAGCAAGTATACCTATTGGTGTTTGGCTACTGCCATGTAAATCCTGTAACAGGACAATTATACAAGCAGCGACATGCGGAGTTTGAGCGTTGGCGCGGTGCCAGCCCATCGGAGGCCCAAGTTACCTCCCAGAGGTAGATACTCTCTGCAATGCCAGCCACCAAATACAGCCCGTTGGGAGATGCGGCCAGACAGGTCACTGGTCCTGAGCACACGATCTTCTGCTGCAGCTGGTCCTAAAGGGGCATAGTAAGCGACAGGCACGTTATTTTGTGACGGCCAGATGTGACATATACACAGGCAAGCAATACATACGTACATATCGGATCGGTAGTACAAGAACTGCAGCAGGGTAATACCAAGCGCTAACTCGCCTTTCTCTGCAGCTCCCATACATTCATGAAATTTTTCCCCAGCTGTCCTCCAAGAAGATACTGGCCCCCGAGCAGTGCCAGGCCGCGGGGCGTGCTGTTCCCTCCGCGGTAGGTGAGCAGCACCGCGCCCGTCTGTGGATCCCATACCGAGCAGTTCGCCACTTGTCCCGCCGCATCCGTGCTCAGCACAAGCTCTAAGGGCGCCGCCATTTTTTTCTTCTCCCCGTGAGAGACGGGTCACGTGCTCCCAAATCGTACTCGGCGTGTCACGTGGTCACAGCTTTTTACGGGCTTGTCCCACACATGCAGACAGTTCTGTCTCAGTACGTGACGTGAGTCTGTCTCTGGTGCTGATGCTGAAGCCTGCAGCGCTGATGCTTACATTGCCGGGCTCCTGCTTCACTACTTGCACCTGCGCGGCTAACAACGCTCACAAGCACGTGATGGTAATGTTATGGGGGAGATGTATCAAGCCTTGGAGGTGACTTTATCAATGTGGCACCGTCAGTGTCGAAACATGTCGCAAGAGTGACAGGTGACTGTTATACCTACCTTTCCAGTGGATCCAGATCTTTTCCAGTTATAGAAAAACGAGAGCTCCATTTAATCTCTTCTATGTTTATGTTGATCCTGCATTTACCATCAATCTGGTATAGAAGTTACTCCCCATTTTTTGTTCTGTATAATATTATTGTTCTGTATTATAATATAATATAATAAAAAAAAATTTTCCTGGATATCCTGCACTATGAGACATTTTCTTTGTTTATCTGCATGTTTCATGTTCCTTCAGCTGCTAATTGCATATAAGATATAGGGGCATATGTATCAAAGCTTGATGTGAGATACATATTACCAACCAATCATATTCTAACTTATGCTGGCCATACACGCTGCAATTATCGGGACGATCCGCCCAATATAGGCGGATTGCCGTGATAATTGTAGCGTGGGGGGGGCGACCGAGGGTTAAATATTGCTCGGTTGGGCATGCTGGATTGTCCAGCATGCCGTCCGATGCGATATTACCCGGTAAACTGACGGCCGCATCGGGCAGTGTATGCCCAGCGCAGCCGACAGACATACATTTCCTGTGTTCCTTCCGGAACGGAAATGTCTCCTCCCCCGGGGGTGGAGCGCGGATGTCGGGCTATACACTGTGAGATTTCTCTCACAGTGTATGCTGCGGACATCTGCGGCTGGCAGCCGGCCAGATAAAATGTCTGTCGGTCTGACAGACATGTTATCTGGCAGTGTATGCCCAGCATTACATTTTGCAGGGTGTTTAAGAAATGATAGTTTGGAGCTGATTGGTTGGTGATATATATTTCACAATTTTATCTCACATCAAGCTTTGATACATATGCCCCTATGTAAGCATTAATGTGAGCATTTCTTTTACATATATTAATCCATCTAAGGTGGTTTAAGGTCTTGTTTGACATTTATGGGCTACCTTTTTTGGTGAGTTGTATCGCCTTTAATGCAAATTTCGTGATCACACTGTCTACTGTAAGGACACCCTCTATGTCTTTGAGGGCAACAGCAGAGCGAACGCACGCCGGTATAAAGACGGCCACTTTTCTTTCTTAACACGTCATCTCCAGGAAGTGTATGGTTAATCAGAACCATCGAGAGCCATCGGAGCTGCACGCAGCGCTTGAGGTTGACCATACCCCACTGCGATCACTGCAGGCTGAAATACAGCCAAGTGATGTGTACAATGACGCTTCCTTGCTAATTATGCACACCCATAAAACTCTGTTTTTATGCCCAGACACGCCTGCGTTCACAGCACCACTGCCCTGTTTATAAGCACCTTCCCCTGTTACCACCCACAAACGGCACATTCTGTCACTCAAAGTAGCGTCCAGACTGTATACTACGAGCGCACGATTCCTGGACGCAGTGACTGGTTCCCGCATGCATATTTTGAAGCATACGCATGTGCAGATGGGCGATAATTGCCCATAGCGTGCGTACGCGGCTTAGCGACCGGGTCTGAATCGGGCCATCTGTTCTTAGTAGCACATATGTCCATAATATAGTTCACTCTAGGTCTGGCGTCAGGCATTCTGCCATTGTACTCCCAAGCTTCAACCAGGTCACTTGCCACACAATGCCTCCAGTTCAAAAAATGTCACATTGTAGTACCCCCCGTTCACATATTGCAACATATAGAGTCCCAGATCACATTATGCCTCCTTGTAGTGCCCCCAGATAACATACCACACAGTGCTCCCAGGTCTTAACATGCCACATTGTAGTGCTCCTGGATCACATTATGCCATATAGTATTGCCTTCAGTTTATATAATGCCACACTGTAGTGCCCTCAGTTCATATGGTGCCACACAATATCCACAGGTCATAATAAGTCACATTGTAGTTTCCCCATTTCATATTATGCCACATTGTTCTTCCCCAGTTCATGTAATGTTACACAGTGCCCCAGTGTCATATTCATCCCCACATGCCAATAAGACTAGACCACCCAACTGTAATTCACTTCCGGGCTCTCCGCTGCAGCAGCATCATCATTCAGAAGAAGATGGCACAAATAGAAAAAGTTTACTGAATGAAGCAGGAGGCCAGTTGCAGCTAGGCCTGTCATACAGACAAAGACAAGATGAATTTAATCCAGGTAGGCACACATATAAAACGATAATATTATAATCCCTATTGCGCACAATATCAGGCGCAGCAAATTATCCCAATAGTACCACCAATACTAAATACAAATAGAAAAATAAACGGAAATTGCGCTCCTTCCAGGACAAGAACAAATTATATGTTATACCATACAGGAATGAATAATGTCCACCAAAGTCCCAATAGTTAATTTTCTTCAATAAAAAATTTGAGATTCTCCTTCTCCACGTTCCCTTTGGGATACCTCTGTCCTAGTAGACCTCAAAAAAGAACACAGGAAATATTCCACATAGCGCAATACTGTTTAATCACCACAAACTAGCAAATATTTGTGCACTTCTAGGGGTGAGTGATCCTATAGGGCTGAGTGATCCTACGTACCAGAGCAAGGCAAAACATATGCATGTCACAAGTAGGTAAGTTCTCTAGTATTCCCTCCAGGCTTGGATACCTCTACTCGGATATGTTGTTATGATTCCTCTCCTCTGGTCCTGTAGTGATTCCCCACCTTCACCGACGCGTTTCGACCATCAAAAAAGTCTTCCTCAAGGTGATATTACCCCTCTCTCCCTACCCCCTTTTTATATCCTTAACAAACAGGAAATGAGGGGGGAGGGTAGTGCACACAATAAAACAAATTCTCATAAAAACATCACTTATTCCTAACAAACATACACTATATGTAATACCATAAAATTTCTTATAAACAATGTTTAAAAAATATGTATAAACATATAATAAAAACTTTAATAAAAACTTTAAAACATCCTACTTCCAGTCCGGAGTTATCAGTGTCACTTCCGGTTTCCCCTTTAAAAAGACTCCCATCCACCTTTATTACATATGCCCCGGAGCTCTTTTCACTTCTAAAGGGTATTGTGCAGAAGAGATAAAAGGCACTGTAAGAGAAATGACACAAATAGATAGGAATGATCTAATTATGCCCAAAGAAAATAATGATAATAAAAATAATTTTAAATTACCATTTATTTCCAGATTTAATCTACAACATAAGAAGGTGGAAAGTATAATAAAAAAACATTGGCATATTTTGAGGGAAGATGCTATTTTGAAAGATATTATATCAGAGAAATCGCAATTTCTACTTCAGGGTCCATAGGGGTCCACAGGGTGACCTTGGGGGTATAGCTGGATCCTGGATCCTCGGGCACCACGGAGTTAAAGCTTTCAGCTGCTCCCAGGATGCACTTGGGTCCATCCTCCCCTATACCCCGCCCCCGAGCCACAGGCACCTCAGTTTAAGATGGTGCCCGGCCGGAGTCGGGTCACCCTGCGGGGTGGGCTGCAGGAGCATCCCCCTAAAGCTTTTCATTTTTATTTAACTTAGTTACATTTATTTTTAATAACAGTTTTTCTCCAGAGCGGCAGCGATGGGCTGTCTGTACAGACGCCCACGCTGCCGCTCCTCCCTGCTGGCGCCGCTACGCCAGCACTGAACTGGGGATCGCGGCGGGGGAAGCCAGAGTCTGTACTAGCCGGACTCTGGTTTCCCCCGGGACTGCTGCCTGAGACGCCGGGGAGATCCAGGTAAGCCGCGCACCGCTGATTAGCGGCGGTGCGCGGGTTCCTTTTAAAAAATGCAGTCCCATGCCCCCGGTTCTAGGGGACAGACCGGGGGCGCTAGCGGTGGCGGCGGGCCCCCCCTCCAGCGGAGGCATACCCCGCCAGACCACTAGACCACCAGGGTAAATAAGGCAAGCGGGATGCCGGCAACCTTGGGGGTTAATATGCTAGCCAGGGGAGGAAGCCTTGCCTGTCTAGCGGCTCCTCAGCTCCGCGCGCCTTTCAGCTCGTAGTCTGGCGTCGCTGAGCTGCAGTTACTCGGCCACTCCTCCTCTGAGGTCTCCAGCAGCCATATTCTCTGTGGCAGTGCAGATACTCTCAGGGAGCACGCGGACCGGTCCCCCTGTGTACCTCTCCCCCGACAAGGACAGCGTACACAGCACTATAGCCCTCCCAGACACTGAATCTGGGCAGGTTGATTGTAGTGGAAAAGTGCAGTGAGTATATCTTCCTGCATGGTATGTGACTTTTGCTAGTGCTGCCTGTCTGTGCTAATTTCTACTTACTGTCAGCTTATTCCTATCCCTTTCCTTCTCCTACAAGCCCTGAAGGTGTGCGGGGGAAGGGTGTTTCTACTGACCTCACTTATATAGATCACGTATCATCAGGAGTGCTACTTTGCCATTACCGTCTATATCCTCGCTGAAGGATCCTACGGACAGGAAGGTGGAGACTTGTCTAAAGTCTATTTATTCTCTCTCAGGGGCTGTTGCCCGGCCGTCCATGGCCATCTCCTGGGTGGCCAAGGCCATTGAGGGTTGGGCCAACGCCTTGGAGGATACGTTTACGGATGAAGCTCCGGATGTCCAGAGGGCGTTGGTAGGACAGATGAGAGATGCCGCTTCCTACATTGGAGAAGCATCTTTGGATGCTAGCTTGCTGACCTCTAGGGTTTCGGCGGCAGCAGTGTCTGCTCGCAGATCCTTGTGGTTGAGGTCTTGGAGAGCAGACGCTGATTCAAAGAAAGGCTTGGAGGCCTTACCTTTTAATGGAGAGTTACTAATTGGTCCGGACCTGGACAAAATAGTAGATACCCTGGCAGTCCAAGTCAGCCTTCCTCCCTTCAGCTACGACACCTGCTAAGGTCCGGAGCGCGGCCTTTCGCTCCTTTCGGGTTCAGGGCAAGGCAAAAGGTCAGTCCTTCCCGAGGCAGTCGGCAACCAAGACCGCCTCAAAGCCAAAGAAGCAAGCCTGGAGTGTTAGGCGCCCTTCTTCCAAGCAAGAAGATAAGCCTTCGGCATGATGGGGTGGGCCTCCCTCTGGGGGACCTCAGAGTGGGAGGCCGACTTCTTCAATTCGCCCAGTGCTAGCACAATACCACCACGGATGCCTGGGTGCGAGAAGTGGTCTCCCAGGGGTACGCCCTGTCTTTTCGGCACAGGCCGCCTCGCCAGTTTTTTTGCACGAGTCCTTCTCAGGACAAAACCAAGGCCTTGCAGGTTCAGGAAGCCATAGAGGCCTTGCTGACGGCGGGGGTCATTATACCCGTGCCACAATCTCAACGTGGGATGGGGTATTACTCTACGCTGTTTCTGGTGCAGAAACCCAATGGCTCTCATCGCCCCATCCTCAATTTGAAGTCCCTGAACAGATTTCTCAGGGTTCCCAAATTCAGGATGGAAACTTTGCGTTCCATCATTCTGGCGATGGAACCGGGGGATTATATGGTCTCCCTGGATATCCAGGACGCCTACCTCCATGTGTCTATAGCAACTTCGCACCAACGGTTTCTGCGGTTTGCTATTCTCCACAACCACTACCAATTCAGGGCTCTACCCTTTGGCCTCTCCACGGCACCAAGGGTATTTACCAAGGTGATGGCGGTCATGGCGGCTCACCTTCGGAGCCAGGGGATACGGTTGCTACCGTATCTAGACGACCTCCTCTTGCTGGCAAGCTCCCCGGAGGTACTGATCCAGCATCTCCACCTGACGGTCGCTTGTCTACAGGCGCACGGGTGGTTGATCAACTGGAAGAAGTCCTCCCTCGTCCCATCTCAGCGGATGGTTCATTTGGGGGCCCTTCTGGACTCTCGTCAACAACGGATTTTTCTGACTCCAGAGAAGGTCTCCTCCTTACAGCTGCGGATTCACAGTTGTCTAAGCAGGGGCAGAGTGTCGGTGCACTCAGCGATGAGAGTTTTGGGGTCCATGGTGTCGGCATTCGACATGGTGGAGTTTGGCCAGTTCCATTCCAGGCCCCTGCAGAGGCTGATTCTTTCGGAATGGAACGGATTGCCACACAGGATCCGCTCTCAGATGCTGGTGTTGTCCTCGGAGATGCGTCTGTCCCTGGCCTGGTGGCTACAGACGGCTCATCTCCTTGAGGGATGCCCCTTTTGGATCCCGGAGTGGGTTCTGCTCACGACAGATGCCAGTCTCCGAGGTTGGGGGGCGGTGACAGGCTCCTTGTCACTTCAGGGTCGTTGGTCGGCGGAGGAAGCGATTCTTCCCATCAACATCCTGGAACTGCGGGCAGTGCACAGAGCCCTGCAGTCGTCCGGCACCGCTCTTCACGGAAGGGCCGTTCAGGTGCAGTCGGACAACGCCACCACGGTGGCGTACATCAATCACCAGGGAGGGACTCGCAGTCGAGCTGCGATGTCAGAGGTTTCCCGCGTCCTGGCTTGGGCGGAGCGCTATCTTCCAGCTCTCTCGGCAGTCTTCATCCCGGGAGTCCTCAATTGGGAGGCGGACTTCCTCAGCCGTTACGACGTGCATCCCGGGGAATGGTCGCTTCATCCAGAGGTATTCCAACTACTCGTGGACAAGTGGGGGCTGCCGGAACTGGACCTGATGGCGTCCCGTCACAATCACAAGCTGCCCGTATACGGGTCAAGGACAAGGGACACAGGCGCAAGTCTAATAGATGCGCTGTCGGTGAAATGGTGGTTTCGCCTGGCTTACTTGTTCCCTCCGATATCTCTGCTGCCTCGGGTCCTGCGCAAGTTCAAGCAGGACGGAGGCACACTGATCCTGGTGGCCCCAGCGTGGCCCAGAAGGCCGTGGTACTCCGATCTGCGGAGCCTGTCCATCGACGCTCCGTACCTCCTACCTCAACGACGGGACCTGTTGTCTCAGGGGCCCTGTCTTCACCCGGATCTGGGTCGACTATCTTTGACGGCGTGGCTCTTAAGACAGCCGTCCTGAGGTCTCGGGGCTTTTCTAGCTCCGTTATTACTACCATGCTGAGGGCGCGCAAGCCTGCTTCCGCGAGGATCTACCACAGAGTGTGGCACACTTACTTTCAGTGGTGCGAGGCCAGAAGATATGATCCCCAGGTGTTCCGGGTTTCGCGTATTCTGGCTTTCCTTCAGTCGGGTTTGGACTTAGGATTACATCTTTCCTCACTGAAGGTGCACGTGTCTGCTCTGTCGGTGTGGTTCCAGCGCAGGATTGCTGCTATGCCGGATGTACACACCTTTTTCCAGGGTGTTTTAAGAATCCAGCCTCCCTTTGTGCCACCTGTGGCCCCGTGGGATTTGGCGGTGGTTCTTCGGGCCTTACAGGGTCCTCCTTTTGAGCCCTTGGAGTCAGTAGAGCTCAAGTGGCTAACTTTTAAGACGGTTTTCCTCTTGGCAATTGCTTCTGCCAGGAGGGTTTCGGATTTGGGGGCACTTTCCTGTCGTCCCCCTTTTCTGGTTTTTCATCAGGACAGAGCGGTGCTTCGCACTCGTCCTGATTTTCTGCCTAAGGTGGTTTCCAGGTTCCACATTAATCAGGAAATTGTTGTACCAGCCATTCAGTCGTCTGATCTTTCGGCTGGGGAGGCTTCCTAAGACGTTGTCCGTGCACTCCAGGTTTATGTGGACCGGACTAGTTCGGTGAGGAAGTCGGATTCTTTGTTTATCCTCTTTGGTTTTCACAAGAGGGGTTGGCCTGCCAACAAACAGACTCTAGCCCGTTGGCTTCGTTCTGTTATTATTGAGGCTTATATGCAGGAGGGTTTACCTGTTCCAGCCTCTGTTAAGGCTCATTCCACTCGGTCTGTGGGCCCTTCTTGGGCTGCTAGCCGTGGCGCCTCTGTTGTTCAGCTGTGTAAGGCGGCCACCTGGTCTTCCATTCAGACCTTTTTGAGGTTCTATGCGTTTGACACCTTTGCTTCTCAGGATGCATCCTTTGGGCGCCGGGTTCTCCTATCAGCGCAGGAGCGTCCCTGCCCTTAGTTGGACTGCTTTGGGACATCCCCAAGGTCACCCTGTGAACCCCTATGGACCCTGAAGTAGAAAACAAGAGATATGGTAAGAACTTGCCTTTATTATCTCTGTTTCTACGAAGTCCATAGGGTCCACAGGGCACCCGCCCTGACGCACCTGGCTTCATATGGGCTCTGTGACTGGTCACCGATTTTCCGTCTCCCATTTCTGTGAGTATGGTTCTTGTGTGTTCCAGTCTTCCTTCTCTCTGTTTCGTCTCCTTCTCCGGCCTGGGCTGCTTACCAACTGAGGTGCCTGTGGCTCGGGGGCGGGGTATAGGGGAGGATGGACCCAAGTGCATCCTGGGAGCAGCTGAAAGCTTTAACTCCGTGGTGCCCGAGGATCCAGGATCCAGCTATACCCCCAAGGTCACCCTGTGGACCCTATGGACTTCGTAGAAACAGAGATAACAAAGGTAAGTTCTTACCATATCTCTTGTTTTGTGTATAGGAGACCAAAGAATTTAAAGAATGTTATTGTTAAAAGTGCAATACCAGAAAAAAGACCGAATACAATTTTAACCAAAGGGTTTCATAGGTGTGGCACATGTCTGGTATGTAGATCTCATACAGGTCAAGAAAGTAAAATAGAAGAGATAACATCAAGATCAACTGGGAAATCATTTAAAATTGATACTTTCATTACGTGCAGTACCTCTAATTGTATCTACCTTATTGAATGTAATTGTGGCCTTCAATACATAGGAAGGATCACAAGAATGTTGAAGGAAAGATGGTCTGAACACCTCCGGAATATAAAGAAGGGGTTCGAAAAACATTCTGTTTCTCAACACTTTAAAGAAAAACACAAATGTCTTGTAAATGGTATTAGGTTGACGGCAGGCCTTAAAAATGTGGTAGGAAATTGGAGAAAGAAAGGTCAAGAATCAGATCTGGCTAAATCAGAAATGAGATATATTTATGATATGAAAACACTGATTCCGGCTGGATTGAATAGCGACTTTGAAATTAAATGGTTTTTATGAAGTTATTTTAGAAGCGTTTTTATCAGATTTTTATATTAATACTTAAATCTTTTTATGTATTATAAGGAATCAGTAATTTATATTCATTTATTTATGTGGCACCAATGAGGATACAGGAGAGGGAACAGTCCCTGTTGTCCGGGGTTTGCGTTCCAGGTGGAACGCAGAAGAAACCGGAAGAGAGTCTAACTCTATCTGGCTCCGTGGAATGCAGAAGGGAACCCGGAAGTGATTTATGTCCCATTAAGGTCGGAGAGGTTGTGAGTTCCGTCCGGCCGCTGTGTGTCACGTTTAGTGTAAGGCGCACAGCGATGACGGAACGGAGGAGGTGTGGGCTCTATCCGGCTCCTGTGTTCCAGATGGGACGCACGAATTTAACCGGAAGTGAAAAGAGCTCCGGGGCATATGTAATAAAGGTGGATGGGAGTCTTTTTAAAGGGGAAACCGGAAGTGACACTGATAACTCCGGACCGGAAGTAGGATGTTTTAAAGTTTTTATTAAAGTTTTTATTATATTTTTATACATATTTTTTATACATCGTTTATAAGAAATTTTATGGTATTACATATAGTGTATGTTTGTTAGGAATAAGTGATGTTTTTATGAGAATTTGTTTTATTGTGTGCACTACCCTCCCCCCTCATCTCCTGTTTGTTAAGGATATAAAAAGGGGGTAGGGAGAGAGGGGTAATAACACCTTGAGGAAGACTTTTGATGGTCGAAACGCATCGGTCAAGGTGGGGAATCACTACAGGACCAGAGGAGAGGAATCATAACAACATATCCGAGTAGAGGTATCCAGGCCTGGAGGGAATACTAGAGAACTTACCTACTTGTGATATGCATATGTTTTGCCTTGCTCTGTTACGCAGGATCACTCACCCCTAGAAGTGCACAAATATTTGCTTGTTTGTGGTGATTAAACAGTATTACGCTATGTGGAATATTTCCTGTGTTCTTTTTTGAGGTCTACTAAGACAGAAGTATCCCAAAGGGAACGTGGAGAAGGAGAATCTCAAATTTTTTTATTGAAGAAAATTAACTATTGGGACTTTGGTGGACATTATTCATTCCTGTATGGTATAACATATAATTTGTTCTTGTCCTGGAAGGAGCGCAATTTCCATTTGTTTATTTTTCTATAGGCACACATATAAGCTAGCACAGGTAAATGACAGATGTCAGTGTCAATCACACAAGATGTCATAAAGCTCACAGCAGTTGCAGCTGTAAAATGTCTCTGCTGTGAGGGGCTCTGGTGGTTGTGGGGTGCCCCTTTGATGCCTTGGCCGCTAGTGTAGGAGGATATTGTTGGGTGACACAACAGTACAAGATGCTTGCTATTAGGTCCTGGTCTGTAGTAGGCTCCTAAAATACCAAAGAGGCTGTAGTCGGGGAGTAACCTGAGCGGGAACCACTTATTAAATCTAGACAGATCAGCTGTGGGGCTCAAACAGATGAAGTACTGAGCAATGAGCAGGCCTCTGGGGG
This sequence comes from Taudactylus pleione, assembly GCA_031769625.1. Classification (NCBI taxonomy): domain Eukaryota; kingdom Metazoa; phylum Chordata; class Amphibia; order Anura; family Myobatrachidae; genus Taudactylus; species Taudactylus pleione. The sequence goes on along the minus strand of JAUIMM010000043.1, from coordinate 5,630,728 downwards.
CTAGCCAAGCTGCCAGTGATCTCAAGACTACTCCAAGATGCAGTTATGTACAGTAGGACAGCCTATGAAGAGGGCCAAACAGCTTACACAGCTTTGCAAGCCATAAAAGGTTAAAAACATTGTCAACGCTATCACCAGACTGAGAGTAGCTAACAGGTGGCTAAGCACACTTTAACTGCAATATTTGTTTTAATAGTAAGTGATTCCTTGAAAGGAATGGGAGCTCTCTGACAAGACCACACAAATCATGTAGTCTGTGTCTACCGGTTCCTGCACCATGAAGTGCCTCTATTTTTATGAGGTTGAAATGAACATACACCCTTTTGGAGGATTTCAATTGATTTTCTTGACAAGAAGGTTTAATTTCATTTGCGTGGAGATTCTTGAAATCTGGTTATCTACTAGAAATCCACCTGAAAAAAAGTGACTTTGTGATATGTATTTTGTATGGCGCTTAGAACACTGTAAATCCACACAATCTCATAATTAAAATATTTAATAGATAAAATAGTCACATTTACATGCTAAATGTACCAAGGGATAGATAGAAAATAACAATAACTGATAAATATGCAATGCAATGATGTAATTGATTCACCACAAAAAGGAAACAAATCCTCAATAAATCACATGCAATGAATAAAAAGATAATAAAAAATCATTATAGACAAAAAAAATATAAAAATAAAACTAAAAAAACAAAATTAATGCAAAAAATATATAAAAAAAGTTAAAATAGAAGAATAAGAAAAGAAAAATAACTGTAAGCAGAGGGATGAAAAGCATACAAATATTACTAGGTAGTAGATAACGTATCCTAAATAGACCTAGGGCCTGATTCAGACCCACTCGCGAGCGGCTGTCCGCTCGCAAGTGGGTCGATGTTATGCACTGAGCATGCGCACGACGGAGGGAGCTCCGTCGTGCGCATGTGCCAGACGCGACGAGCGAAGGAAAGTCCTTCGCTCGTTGTGTCCGATCAAAGGGGGCGTGCTGTCAATGTTGATTGACAGCACGCCCCCTTTGGTGGGCGTGCCGGGGGCGTGCCTCCCTGACGGGGGCGTTCCCACGGGAACGCCTCCCGTCAGAAGCCGGCCCACTGACATCACTAGTGATGTCAGTGGGAGTGATTTTGGCTCTGATAGAGCCAAAATCACTCCGGAGCTTGCGGTTGAAAATCTCAACCGCAGGCTCCGGCTCGCAATTTCGATGGTCGCGATGGTCTCGACCATCGCGGCCATCACAAAGCACGCTCGTATAGCCTGTCGGTGGTGACCCACAGCTATACGAGCGTCCAGGAGGACGCTCCATTTTCATGGAGGTCGGCCCTCATTCAGAGCGTGCGCTCTGCTCAGAGCGTACGGCTCTGAATGAGGGCCCTTGTTCCATATGATTAAAGGAAATGTATGGAGTGACTGAATCCAACTTATTTAGCCACACAGTGAGGCAAACTGTGTGCACACAATAAAGTCAATGGAAAAAAGAAACCAGTCTTACTTTAAGATAATAAAAATAATAATCACAAACCTCCAATGGCGGCCAAGTTCAATGGTGCTTTGGACTTCAATATAACTAGTAAACAGTGGATAAATCCTCCTTGATTATATTACTCACTGTTATTGCAAGCCTCTGGTGGTAGCCACATCGGATGTTAGCAGCAGCTCCATTGTGGGTAAGTGATAAACGGCAGGTCCGCAGGTGTAACCGGAGTCAGAGGAGGGGGAGAGCCTGGTCCCTGGATAGAAACTTCAGTGCACAATGTATAAAATGTAAAATGTAGTAGTCCTTTATTCCTTAATGCATATTAAAAGAGCTTGTCTTTCTAGGTGTTGGTTGTCCCTGACTATTTCCTGTGCAGATGTAGATAAAGGTCTGGATATAGGACCGAAATGTTGACTACATTTAATATGCATTAAGGAATAAAGGACTACTTTTTATATTCTACAAACCCTGGTGAGTGCCCCTCATTCTTCATTTCTGCATTCCTCAGCCCTATGGAACAGCTACCAGAAGGTTTGGGAACCTCCAGTGCAATCTGCAATCACCGGCGGGTATTGGTAGAAAATTACCTAAGGCTCTATTACATTCATGAATCGGAGAGCATATATTATATGTAGTATATATTTTTTGGCCTCACACAGTACACACTATGGACCTGATTCAGACCTGTTCGCTAGGATGCGATTGCTCATTGCTGGCCGATATTTGCGTTCTGCGCATGCGCGAACCACAGACAGATCGGGATGCGTTCGCTCGCTCAGCATAGACAGCGCAGTTGAATGAGTGACAGGAGAGACTGTTTGTGGGTGGTAACGGGCAGGCCACTAGAAACGGGGGAGTGGATGTACCAACGCAGACGTGCCAGTGTGTTTCAACGCCGTTTCATAGGCATGCATAATTAACAGGCAGCGTCATTGAACACGTCACCTGCTTGTATTTCACACTGAAGGGATCTCAGTGCTTGTGGCAGGGTATAGTCAACCTCAAGCGCTGCAAGCACATCCGATGGTGTACCAATGTTTTCATGCACTTCCTGGAGATGACGTGCGCAAGTGGGCATCTTATGAATGGCTGGTGGGCGTCTGCATACACAAAGTGATCGCTCGCCAAGACATAGTGGGCGTGCTAATGCCTTGCCGTGTGATTGCCTGCCTTGCTGGGCGTGCGCTGGATTTGAATACGCTGGGGGCGAGCGGACGCATCTTGTGAGCGGCTTTGAATCAGGCCCTATATTTGTTTTTCTCTTTTGGTAAAAGAACCCACACACCTCGAAGCGCTCGAACACTGCCCTCCCCTCATTTGATGTATATATTTGCCACAGAACATATTTCAAGATACGTGTAATCTAAAATGAGACGCCCAGTGGCATGTGTGTGTGTGTGAATTTAGACTATAAGCTCCAGTGGAAGTTGCACTATATAAATAATATTAATCATAAAAAGTAATTTTTACATGTCCTTATTATACTGCATGTTGTCACGCCTGCGGTTAGATCTGACTGAGAGCAGGCGTGGGTAACTGAAGAGGAATGCATAAACCAGGGTGGCTGGACACAGGTATTTCTCATAGAGAAACAGGAGGTAGATGTGATGACTGTGATGTCAGGAGGACAATGATAATAGTCCACAAGAGTAGATGACTTGATATTAATAGTAAAAGTACATAGAAGAATATACTGGATCAGCATAGACAATCGGTAAGGACTGATCTTGGCACTGGATAGTGACCGATAGTAGAACTTGATATTGATGGTTTAAGAGAAGCGAGGTGAATGCTTGATAGGAATTGATAATAACTTTATTAACGATGATCGGTAAGCACTGATGTTGGAACTTAAAAGGAATAGATGGTAAGTTTATTAGAGATGGGCGGTAGGAACCGATGTTGGTAGAAATCGATGATGACTTTATTAGAGATGATCGGTAGGAACCGATGTAGATAGGAATTGATGAAGACTTTATTAAAGATGCTCGGTAGGAACCGATGTAGATAGCAATTGATGAAGACTTTATTAAAGATGCTCAGTAGGAACCGATGTAGATAGGAATTGATGAAGACTTTATTAAAGATGCTCGGTAGGAACCGATGTTGATATGAATCGATGTTGATTGAGAGATAATTCCCAATGATGGTAACCAAACTCCAATGGTCGAACTCGGAGAGATAATTCCCGATGACAAATCCAGCCTGTAGCTGAAGAAATTAGAATTAATTCCCAATGGCAAATCTGGACTGCAACAATCAATGGTGGAGTTGATTGAAGATGAAGATAATCGATTAGGACGTACTGCGCTGTTCAGAATAGCAATGAAGGGAGCACAGCACAGGAGCTGTTACTTCAATGGAAGCGACGTTGTACTGGCAGAGGAGTTCAGTCCGAGCAAAGAATTTATAGGGCTGGACTCCAAGTGATAGGTCGGTGCAGTCAGCAGACCATGCTCTGAGTGGATGACTGAACTCATGTGAGAGTCCAAGATGGCCGCGCCCATGACCCGGCTCTGGAGGGAAGGCCAGCCTGCGACCTATATGCTGACAGGAGATAGAAGCCTGCCTGGAGTACAGGGACGCGGAGTACCATGCCTATGCCCAGTAGCGGTCCGAATGCAGTGCGCAAGCAGGATCTCCTCTGTACCAACCAGGATAGACCTATGTGCCCTGATACTTCATGGATGTGCAGTTCAGTCCTATCTAGAATTTTACAGCAGTCCAACTATTCTAGTGGGTAAACTTAATAAGTGGTGGTTCTGACCATGGAATTTAGAACTGAAGTAATACTAAACACACACCTGATTTGTATATATCATAATTAGGGGTGTGCATCGGCCACTTTTCGTGTTTTGGTTTTGGATCTGGATCTTTCTTCGTGTTTTGGATCTGGATTGGTTTTGCCAAAACCACCCTTCCGTGTTTTGGGTTCTGGGTTTTGTGTTTTGGATCTGGATTTTTTCTTAAAAAATAAAAAAAAAGCTAAAATCACATAAAATGGGCCTTTTTTTGTTCCTACGCTATTAATAACCCCAATAACATTAATTTCCACTCATTTCCACTCTATTCTGAACACCTCACACCTCACAATATTGTTTTTAGGCCAAAAGGTTGCACCGAGGTAGCTGGATGACTATGCTAAGCGACACAAGTGGGCGGCACAAACATGTGGCCCATCTAGGAGTGGCACTGCAGTGGCAGACAGGAAGCCAATCAGCGTTATGGTGCCCATTTGCATGTAGCACGAACCCGGGAGATCCGTGCTACATACATCTGTGTCATTGACACAGAGCATTGACGGGTCCGTGAGACCCGTCTGTGCTGCTGTGGTAAAAAAAAAAAAAAAAAACCTGTGTAAAAAAAGAAAAAAATGGCGTGCACCCCCCCCAAAAAAGAGCAACCAGCCCCGGGCATTAGTAACCCAGTGCTGGGTGTGCTTAAATACAGGGGACAAACGACGTAGGGGTCCCCTGTACTTAAGCACAACCAGCACCGGGCTAGTCAGAACTAGCGCTGGTTGCCAAAATACGGGGGACAAACGACGTAGGGGTCCCCCATATTCTGCGCAACCAGCTCTGGGCTCTGATCCGGTCCTAGTTCTGGAAATACAGGGGAAAAAAATTAGTAGGGTTCCCCTGTATGTTCCAGAACCAGCACTGGACTTTTTCTAGCGGGGGGCTGATGCCACAGCCAGGGGAGCCCTTTCACCGGGCCCCCCAGCCGCAGCATCAGCCCTGACCGCTAGTCAGCCCAGGCCGGGGATCCCTGGAGAGCTGGGGACCCCTCCAATAAAGGGGTCACCCTCTCCAGGGCACCCCAGGCCCAGGCTGATAGCCCGGGGCTATCCCCGCCACCCCTGGTGGCGGTGGGTGGCGGGTTGATTGTGTGGTGTGATGTAAATAAAGAATATCAAACATTGTCTTTACAAGTAGAACTGCAAGTCCCAGCTAGCCTGCCCCGCATGCTGGTACTTGGAGAACCACAAGTACCAGCATGCAGGGCATTAAGGGCCCACTAGTACCTGTAGTTCACCTGTAAAAAAAATGTTCAAAAAAACACAGGACACACACACCGTGACAGTATAAGTTTATTAAACATACATACACACACACGTACACATACTCACCTGTGTAACCTGTAGCATCGGTCCACTTGTCCGGTAAAGTATCCATAGGGGACCTGTGAAAAAAAACATACTCACCATCTCCTATGCGAGGTTCTGTCCTCTTAGTTCCAAAGTAGGCATCCCCGGACTTGGCAAAGAAAAAAAAACGAAAACGCGATCCACGAACTTAGTGCCGTTCTATAGAACGGTACTTCCCGAATGAGAGCTTAGCGGCGGGGTATCACCATGGAAACCCCGCTGCTAAGCGTTCATTGGCTGAGAGAGGCCATCTCCCGTCTCTCAGCCAATGAACGGCTCCCTCCATTGTAGTCAATGGTGGGAACCGCAGGGTAAACTTTAATAACCTTGCGGCTCCCACCATTGACTACAATGGAGGGAGCCGTTCATTGGCTGAGAGACAGGAGATGGCCTCTCTCAGCCAATGAACGCTTAGCAGCGGGGTTTCCATGGTGATACCCCGCCGCTAAGCTTTCATTCGGGAAGTACCGTTCTATAGAACGGTACTAAGTTCGTGGATCGCGTTTTCGTTTTTTTTTTTTTGCCAAGTCCGGGGATGCCTACTTTGGAACGAAGAGGACAGAACCTCGCATAGGAGATGGTGAGTATGTTTTCTTTCACAGGTCCCCTATGGATACTTTACCGGACAAGTGGACCGATGTTACAGGGTTACATAGGTGAGTATGTGTACATGTGTGTGTGTGTATGTATGTTTAATAAACTTATACTGTCACGGTGTGTGTGTCCTGTGTTTTTTTTAAACATTTTTTTACAGGTGAACTACAGGTACTAGTGGGCCCTTAATGCCCTGCATGCTGGTACTTGTGGTTCTCCAAGTACCAGCATGCGGGGCAGGCTTGCTGGGACTTGCAGTTCTACTTGTAAAGACAATGTTTGATATTCTTTATTTACACCACACCACACAATCAACCCGCCACCCACCGCCACCAGGGGTGGCGGGGATAGCCCCGGGCTATCAGCCTGGGCCTGGGGTGCCCTGGAGAGGGTGACCCCTTTATTGGGGGAGTCCCCAGCTCTCCAGGGATCCCCGGCCTGGGCTGACTAGCGGTCAGGGCTGATGCTGCGGCTGGGGGGCCCGGTGAAAGGGCTCCCCTGGCTGTGGCATCAGCCCCCCGCTAGAAAAAGTCCAGTGCTGGTTCTGGAACATACAGGGGAACCCTACTAATATTTTCCCCCTGTATTTCCAGAACCAGGACCGGATCAGAGCCCAGAGCTGGTTGCGCAGAATACAGGGGACCCCTACGTCGTTTGTCCCCCGTATTTTGGCAACCAGCGCTGGTTCTGACTAGCCCGGTGCTGGTTGTGCTTAAGTACAGGGGACCCCTAAGTCATTTGTCCCCTGTATTTAAGCACACCCAGCACTGGGTCACTAATGCCCGGGGCTGGTTGCTCTTTTTTTTGGGGGGGGGGGGGGAACGCCATTTTTTTCTTTTTTTACACAGGTTTTTTTTTTTTTTTTACCACAGCAGCACAGACGGGTCTCACGGACCCGTCAGTGCTCTGTGTCAATGACACAGATGCAAGTAGCACGGATCTCCTGGTCCGTGCGTGCATCTGTGTCATTGAAATACACAGCAGCACAGACGGGTCTCACTGACCCATCTGTGCTCTGTGTCACTGTCAATCACACAGATGCATGTAGCACGGATCTCACGAGTCCGTGCTACATGCAAATGAGCACCATAATGCTGATTGGCTGAGAGCCGTGACAGACGGCTCTGTCAGCCAATCAGCACTTTGCCCATTAAAGGCAAAGGCATTTTTTTCAAATGGCCGCTCGAGGCAAAACCTCGAGATCCGACAGCAAATCTCGAGGTTTTGCCTCGGGAGAGGGATCCGGGGCAGACAGGGAGATCCGAGCTTGTGCTCGGATCGCCCCGGATCCCTGAAGTTCGGGTGGGTTCGGTTCTCAGGGAACCGAATCCACTCATCCCTAATCATAATATGTTTATATTATTGACAATCACAAAGATGTCCCTTAGTAAATGACGTATAAGGGGTAAATTTACTAAGTATCGTGTTTAGTCTGAGCTTAAACACACTGGGCATTGCTGGGACACAGGACCGTTTTTCAAGATCAAACACTCAAATTTACTAAGATTCGTGTTTAAGAGAATCATGTTTTCCGACGGTGTGTGCATTTGTGTTTAGTCATAATTAATAGTGTATGTGTTCAGTCATGTTGTGCCCAAATTCTATAGACCTGACTTTGAGAAGAGTGTTTGCAGAAGCCTGCACAGATCAGTGTGATCTGTGCAGTGCTTCTCTGTGTGTAAATGTACAGAAAGAGTTGCAACTCTTGAAAAAAAAAATGTGGGGCCTCCCCCCCCCCATAAAAGCATAACCAACTTTTAGCTCTTTGAGCTGGCACTGGTCCAAAAATTAAGGGTAAACATTTGTGTGGTGGTCCCCCGTATTTTATTTTAGGGGTGTATTTCCACAGCCAAGGGACACACTTGACGGGGTCACTCCAGCCAAAGCATCAACTTGCCCCCCCAACTACCCAGCTCAGGCCAGGGATTCCTCTGGAAGTGGGGACCTCCCAATTAATAGGTCCCCCCTCCCGAGTATACCCCAGGCCTGGGCTGAAGCCCAGGCTATGCCCTGCACCCCTAAGTGGTGTGTGCAGGGTTGATGGGTGTCAAGATTAGATTTAAAGTAATATTGTTCTTTACATACTACAGGTACTATACCTCCCAACTGTCCTGCATTCAGCGGGACAGTCCTGTTTTTCTGGGACTGTCCCACCCACGGGCCGAAGTGTCCCGCTGTGGGGGGGAAGTTGGGGGAAGCATACACTGATGCTCTGCATAGTAGAGCAGCTGGTACGCAGAAGGAGAATAGATGCAGGGGTCATTGTATAGGGGGCCACTTCATGGGGGCACTGTATAGGGTGTGTGTGTGCTACTAGGAGCAATGCATAGGGGGGGACTACGACTGGGGGCAGAGCATGGGGGACTACTACTGGGGGCACTGTATAGGGGGGGACTACTACTGGGGGCAGAGCATGGGGGGACTACTACTGGGGTCAATGCTTTTGGGGGAATACTATTGGGGGTACAATATAAAGGACACTGCATATGGGGGACTACTACTGGGGGCAATGCATAGGGGGGACTACTACTAAGGGCAATGCATAGGGGGGGACTACTACTGGGGCAATGCATAGGGGGAAAATACAGGGGGTACTATATAAAGGGCACTGCATAGGGGGGACTACTACTGGGGGCACTGTATAGGGGGTGACTACTACTGGGGGCAATGCAGAGGTGGGGACTACTACTAAGGACAATGCATAGGGGGGGACTACTACTGGGGCAATGCATAGGGGGAAAACTACTGGGGGTACTATATAAGGGGCACTGTATAGGGGGGGACTACTACTGGGGGCACTGTATAGGGGGCGACTACTTCTGGGGGCAATGCATAGGGGGAGACTACTACTGAGGGCAATGCATAGGGGTATTACTACTGGGGGCAATGCATAGGGGGAAAAACCACTGAGGGCAATGCATAGGGGGGACCACTACTGTGGGCACTGCATAAGGGGCACTGCTTAGGGGGGACTACTACAGGGGGCACTGCATAGGGGGGACCATTACTGGGGACATTGCATAAGGGGCACTTCTGCAGTGGGCATTGCAAGAGGGGCATTACTACTGGGGGCATTAAGGTGAATAGAAAGAAATAACAATTCCTAGGGTGACAAGAAACGGTGGTATATAGGGGCCCCCACAAGTTTGTTGCCCAGGGGCCCCCACAAACCTTAATCTGACCCTGTAAATGGGGTTTGCCTCGAGGCTCTGCCCCATTTCCCTGATGTGCTGCCCCTTTTGTTAAGCCCCACCCCTTTCTGACGCACGCACCACCGGTGTGCGAACTGTCCCTCCTTGCAAAACGAGAATGTGAGGAGGTATGCCAATAAGCCTCCACTTGCTGGTACTTTGGAGTGCCAATAACCTTTTAAAAAAAAAGCTGAGAATGCAAACTCACACCAACATGACTCTTAGTAAATTTACCACTAAGAGCCGTATTAAATTTGAGCCGAGCCGCGATACTTTTTCGAGGGCCGGATTTTTTGCCTACTTCGCCTGTTTTGCAGGCAGAAAAGTATCGCGCGCGTGCCTGCTTATCCCCGTATTCAATTTGAAAGTACGCAAAAACGGGACCCGGCGGAACTTAAATGAAAAGTACTGTCAGAAATGAGGAAATCAGCCTGACACCCCCCAAAAGATGCTCTGACATGGGGGTTCACTATGGTACCCCCCGATTTGGCTTGCTGACGGTATTTGGTGTTTTTAAACGGGCTTAATAGCTGCTAAACAGCGTTTTTCTACATGTGGTGCAGAATAGTATTGTGGAGTATTTTTTCCAGAAAATAACTTATCCCTGCAAATTTGGGGTACTTGAAAATGGGGGTCAGCATGTTTAAAAGTTGCTAAAGTGAAGTTGAAAAAATTGTGAAAAATCCACCTGCCACAAGCACCTGCAATCAAAAAAACACTTGGGGCATACTTGGGGACCCCCCCCCAGAGTCAAGTTCGCTACTTTTTAACTTTGTACCCCAATTGGTTTTTTTTGCCCCTTTTTCAAAGTAATTTTTTGGGGTGCCCTTAAGTGTTTTTTTTATTTTTGACACAGTTTACCTTTGGGGGACTGTCTGAAGGCTGCAGAGGGGTTCCTGCAACGTTGCACCACAAAACCCCAATTCTGCACTTTTTTCCGCCTGCTATTCATAGGCGAAACTTTTTCGCCTGGTACATTGCATTGACTTTCCGCCTAGGCAGAAAGTCTTTCAAATTGAATACGGGGTAAAAGCAAAACAGGCAAAAATGACGTAATCGGCGAAAAAGTATCGCGGATTCAGACTTTTCGCCTCAAATTGAATACGGGCCTAAGTGTTATCATCTTTCTTATTATCATGCAGCTATATGCCTTTTAGAACTGCAGATTGACATTAATGGAACAGAGGAAAGGATAAGAATTAGCCACAAGGGGGAGTACAGCTTCAAGTATTTAAAGAAATGTGAAATGTACATTAGTACCTTCCCCAAAAACCTTTATTGATGAGCAGCCAATGTAGTGAACTAAGGAAAAGCATGTTATTTCAAATCTGCAAACTATTTCAATCATGTTCATCTACAATATGGAAAGCACACTGACAAACAAGGCTATATAACCTGTTTAAATATTACTTCAAATGTAGTTTATTAATATCAATATAAATAGTATTATTGAGTGACAGATATGATCTTTCAACTCTTTCAGTTTTCAAAGATGATAAGAGTTGTTTTAGATAGCTTAAAGAGAGCACCAGTAGACATATATAATCAAAACGTTTCCATAGCCATACACAACGACACATTATCAGTTATGAGTAGAAGCACTGCTACAAAGCATAAAAAACAATCTAGTATAACGGGAAAAGGGAAAAATTCAGGCGTTAACTAATTTATCTTCTATACTTATAACAAAGTTGTAATGGTTTTGTCTGTACATAGAATTTTTTTGGAGAAATGTACTCCTTGGGACTGTGTATGAACTATGGAGTCAAAAAATGTTTTTTTTTTCAGAATTTTTGTTTGTCTGTCTGTCTCTTCGTTCTGACATCACGCAAAAACTACGGGATAAATTTGGATTGCGTTTTCAATATTGTATAGTTTAGTTACCTAGAAAGAAACTGAGGTATGTATTATCACAATTTGACATCAAGGAGAGGAGCAATAAAGCTATAAACAAACACTTGACACTAGGCACTTGCACTGTGCAGGCTCCTCAAGCCAAAATTGACAAAATGTATATAAATATATTTTTTGGGGGACAAATATACATTTAGGGACGGTTTATGAACTATGAAGACAATATTTTTTTTTTCTCGGAATTTGCATAGGCTCCTCAAGTCCACATGTATATGAATATATATATACAATACAGGTTGAATCTTCCATATCCAAAATGCTTGAGACCAGGGGTATTTTGGATATCGGAATATTCTGTATTTTCGAATATTTGCATACCATAAGGAAATATCTTAGGAATGGAACTCAAATCTAAACACAGAATGCTTTTATGTTTGATATACACCTAATACACATAGGACCTCATTCAGACCCGCTCGCAAGCGCCTATGCGCTCGCAAGCGGGTCGATGGTGGGGCACTGCACACGCGCCGCCTGTGCATGGCTCGTGCGCAAGCCCCGGAGCGAGAGAGAAATTCTCTCACTCCGGGGCTTGCTACAAAAGGGGCGGCTGTCGATGTTGATTGACAGCATGCCCCGTTGTGTAGGCGTGGGGGGGGGGGTGGCCAGACAAACGGAGACGTTCCTGAAGGAACGCCTGCCGTTTGTAGGCGGCCCTACTGTCATCAACAGTGATGTCAGTAGGGTGCTTCCAGCTCTGTTAAAGCAGGAAGCTGCCTGGGGCTTGTGGCAGACGAGACCCTACCGCAAGGGTCTCGTCGCAAGCCCCGATGGTTGCTTAGCGAGCAGCCTGGAGGCCGCCTTTCAAAAGAAAAGCGGCCGCCCTCATTCAGAGTGAGCGCTCGCATTTTGGGAGCGGCTCTGAATGAGGTCCATAGCCTGAAGGTAATTTTATACAATATTTAGAATAATTTTGTGCATCAAAAAAAGTCTGCATAAATACATGAAATTCATTTATGTTTCATGTACACCTTATACACACAGCTTGAAGGTTATTTTATACTATATTTTTATAGTTGGTGTACATTGAACCATCAGAAAGCAAAGATTTCACTATCTCAGTCATGCTAAAAATATTCCGTATTTCAGAATATTTGGATATGGGAGACTCAACCTGTATATACATATATTATACACCCTGAATGCAAACAATTTTATATGTATGCATATTGGAATACATACATATATATAGCTCAAGATCTATTTTGCAGGAAAATCCAACTATATATTAAGTACTAATCAGGCAGTTTATCTTGACTCATATAGTTGCAGTATACATGTCAATCCAGTGGATTGGGTATGGGATGCCGGCAGTTGAGATGCCAGCTGTCAGAATCCCAACAGGGCTAGCGTACTGACATCTGTTGTTTGGTATGCTAACCCCCCCCCTCTCCCTATCCTAACCCTCCATCTTTGGTGCCTAACCCCCCACCTAGTGTCTGAACCTAACCTTCCCTTCCCCACACCATAAATCTAATCCACTCCCTTTAGTGCCTAACCTTAACCATTCCCCTAGTGCCTAATCCCTAAACCTAGCCCTCCCCCCCACTCCCCACTACTTACCTTTGGTATCCCAGCAGTCGGGATGCCGGCTTCAGTATTGTGAGAGGCATCGGGATTCTGGCGCCGGTAATATCAGCACTGGCATCACGGCCGCGGGGATACTAACTGTATTCCCAATCCAGTAGATGGTGCACCAAGTCAAATACTACATATCAGAGTCGCTGCTCATGTTACTTGCAACCTTTCAGTGTTACTGTAGGTTAAGTAGTCTTTACGAGGCTTGCTCATGAGTTAGTAGCCCCAAGCATCTTTTTGTGTTAACCCCTGAAGGAAAAACTGCAAATATTGTTTACAAAGATATTTTATGATCAATGTCTACAGTACAATATAAAATATACATCACAATATTAGATGCCACTACTCTCTTTGTAAAATTAGTTCCACTGAGCAATAACAGACATCCACGTGAGCAAACAAAGTAGTATGGACTCCCTGGATGCCTTTAAGAAAGTATTTGATGAGCCCGGACAGGTGATGTCTGCAACCTCCACAATTTTGCACCTGAAACAGGGGAACCAATCCGTAGGCCAAAATGCTGTACACTTTAGGACTTTAGCTTCTGAACGTTATTGAAATAACAAGACCCTTGTCACCACCATCTAACAGGGGTTATCGTAATGGAATAAATTAGCATCTTGGGAGCTGCCATCGTCCTTGGATGATTTAATATCTCTCTGCATTAAGATGTATCTTCACCATAAGGAGAGAGCACAAGAAAGCAAATAATCCTGTTGCTCCAATTACAGATTAGCTCACTGGTTTCTCTTGTGACTCTAGAAGCACCCATGCAAGTTGGAAAATTGCATCTTTCTCCAGAGGAGCATGAAAGCAGGTTCTCGAACTAGCTCTGCCTGTACTGCTGAGTTTCAGGCCACCAATTGTCTCAAGCATCTGGGAAATGAGAAGGCCTAAATGATCAAGGGGTGTTCAGATTAGGGACAGTTCAATACACCTCAAAAGAAGATATGGGGCCAAATGTAATAGGTAGTCTGTTTTGGTAAATAGCGAGTTTGGTGCTAAACTCGCAATTTTTCACAACTCTCCAATGTAATAGGGTGTCTGTTCACTAAAACTCGCATTTTTCAGAGTTACTAAAACTCTCCATTCTCAAACTCGCATCCAGATGTTTTCACATTGAAAACAATCAACTCGCCCAATGTAATAGAGTGTCTGTTTCAGACTTGCAAAAAAAGATTACCAAAAGTCCCCAAATAATAGACCTGCTTCAGGCTAGCGAGTACATCCTGAGCAGGTCAGATTAACACAGAAACATGCACATATCCATGAGATATGTACATGTTTCTGTGTGTACTTATGTTACATGTTTTAAAATAAAAAAAAAAATGACGTGCACCCCCTCCCCAAAAGCATAACCAGCCCCGGGCTTTATAAAGCCTGTTTTGGTTCTAAAAATACAGGGGCCAAAATGCGTAGGGGGCCCCTGTATATTAAGAACCAGCACAGGGCTTTGTTGAGCTGGTCCTGGTTCTGGAAAATCAGGGGACAAAACGAGTAGGGGTCCCCTGAAAATTCCAGAACCAGCACCGAACTCTTTCTAGCAGGGGGATAATGCCACAGCCAAGGAAAACCTTTCACCGGTTTCCCCGGCCAAAGCATTATCCCTGACTGCTAGTCAGTCCAGGCTGGGGATCCCTGGGGAGTTGAGGACTCCCCCAATAAAGAGGTCCCCCTCTCCAGGGCACCCCAGGCCTAGACTGATAGCCCGGGGCTATCCCCGGCACCCTAGGGCGGTGGGTGCCGGGTTGATAGTGTAAAGTGTAAAATTAAAGTTTCCATATTGTCTTTGGTTGTAGAACCACAAGTACCAGTAAGCCTCCCCTGCATGCTGGTATTTGGAGAACCACAAATACCAGCATGCGGGGCATTACGGGCCCGCTGGCACTTGTAGTTCCACAACTAAAGAAATACGTAAATAAACAAACATACACCGTGCAAGTATAATTTTAATAAAACATACATGCACACTCACACTCACACATACTCACCTAGTATCCGAAGTAATCCATAGGGGTGTACCTGAAAAAAAAAATTCATACTCACCTCTCCTATGCGTCGATCATGTCCACTGGCAATCCAGGGGTTAAAATAAAAAACGCAAAAAAAAACCCGATCCATACGGACCGAGCAAAGGTATGTGTGTACACATACCTTTGCTCCGCGTAAATGACCGGGGCACACGTGTGCCCCGTCAGTGAAGTGGCCGCCAGCCAATCAGGGAGCATCTCCGTCGGAGCAGAATGGATTTTTTTTTCAGTTACACCCCTATGGATTACTTCGGATACTAGGTGAGTATGTGTGAGTGTGAGTGTGCATGTATGTTTTATTAAAATTATACTTTCACGGTGTATGTTTGTTTATTTACGTATTTCTTTAGTTGTGGAACTACAAGTGCCAGCGGGCCCGTAATGCCCCGCATGCTGGTATTTGTGGTTCTCCAAATACCAGCATGCAGGGGAGGCTTGCTGGTACTTGTGGTTCTACAACCAAAGACAATATGGAAACTTTAATTTTATACTTTACACTATCAACCCGGCACCCACCGCCCTAGGGTGCCGGGGATAGCCCCAGGCTATCAGTCTAGGCCTGGGGTGCCCTGGAGAGGGGGACCCCTTTATTGGAGGGGTCCTCAACTCCCCAGGGATCCCCAGCCTGGACTGACTAGCAGTCAGGGATAATGCTTTGGCCGGGGAAACCGGTGAAAGGTTTTCCCTGGCTGTGGCATTATCCCCCTGCTAGAAAGAGTTCGGTGCTGGTTCTGGAATTTTCAGGGGACCCCTACTCGTTTTGTCCCCTGATTTTCCAGAACCAGCTCAACAAAGCCCTGTGCTGATTCTTAATATACAGGGGCCCCCTACGCATTTTGGCCCCTGTATTTTTTGAACCAGAACAGGCTTTATAAAGCCCGGGGCTGGTTATGCTTTTGGGGAGGGGGTGCACGTTTTTTTTTTTTAACACACACAGAAGCCATCACGGATCTCACTGATCTGTGATGGCTTCTCTAAAACTCGCACCTTTTAATGCTGCTCGCATTAAAAGGTGTCAGTTTACATAGTCCAAAACTCGCCTGCACTCGCAAATGCAGTAGCCTCGAGCTGAAAAGTTCGTAGGCTATTGAATTTGCGAGTTTCAGTAGAAACTCGCACTTTTTAAAAGTGCGAGAAAGTGCAAGTTTGTACTGTTACTAAAACTGACACCCTATTACATTTGGCCCATTATGTCACAATTCTCAATAGAAGTGTCTTTATTGCTGCACAGGTCCTCAGAATCCATTATGGCCTTCTTGGATTCCAGAGCAAATGGGAACTTTATTACAGCCAACATAGTTAGAGAATTTGGAATTCCCACCGTGCCTTTACAGTCTCCTCTCAGTATTATCGGAGCTGATGGAAGTAGAATTCCCACAGCTACCATTCATCACAACACCCAGTACTTGACCTTACAAGTAGGTGCTCTTCTTAGGGAACTTATATCTGCTGTGAGTAAACCAAAAATCCTGTTTTGCGGATCACGTTGTGCTTGCAATCAGTAATTCCTCCATATTGTATTATTCAAAATGTCTCCACAAGTCAAGTCAACTCCTTGCCTCCTCCTTACCCATCCTTTATCGATGTATCTAGCAAGAAAGCTGCAGAGACCCTACCTGCCTACCAAGAATGGGATTGCCCCAATGATTTATTACCAGGAAAAATGCCTACATGAGGACGTTCTTCCTTTGTCATTTCCCAAGACTCAAATGGTAACTGAATACATACAAGAATACATCAAACATGGGGTTCATAATAAATATCTAAGTCACCTGCAGGAGATGGGCTCTTTTTTTGTTGAAATGAATTATAGGGGGGGTTTGATCTCGTATTGATAACCGGAGACTAAATGCCATAACGGTAAAGCAGGGGTTAAAGTGGGCCGGAATGGGACGGAACTGCGTTCCGTCACTTCTATTTGGAGATGGAAGCAGTTCCGCCTCCTCCAACCCACCTCAGCCTGGCACCGCAGGGAGGCTCCATTTGCAAGGCGCCCACTGAGATTTTGTTACCAGCAGGTGCCTGGCTCCCTCCCCGCAGCTCCAGCTGGAGGCTGGAGCTCACTCCTGAGCACCGGCTTCCGGCTCCCGCAGTGCACAATGGGAGAGACATCATGATGTCTCTCCCATAGTTCAGAGGAGCAGCAGGTGGACCAGACAGCAGCGGATGCAGGAGCAGGGCTTAAGGTAAGTGTTAGGTTTTTTTTTTTTGTTTAAGCAGCTTCACTATAGGGGGTATTACTACTGGGGGCACTACTTACTGGGGGCATTACTCATGGGACATTACTCAGGGGGCACAACTACTGGGGGCATTACTCAGGGGGCATTACTCAGGGGGCACTACAACTGGGGGCATTACTATTGGGGGTATTATTCAAGGGGCACTACTACTGGGTGCATTACTCAGGGGGTACTACTGCTGGGGGCATTACTCAGGGGGCACTACTACTGGGGGTATTACTAAGGGGACATTACTCAGGGGGCACTACTACTGGGGGCATTACTCAGGGGACACTACTACTGTGGGCATTATTCAGGGAGCACTACTACTGGAGGCATTACTCAGGGGGCATTACTATTGGGGCATTACTCATGGGGCGCTCACGTGTTGAGTTTACTTTAGTATATTGGATCTATATATATATATATATATATATATAAAACTAAAGCAACTGATGAAAGGCACTCAGAGAATCAATAATCCAAACGGCTACAGCGTGGTAGTCAATGTTTCGGAGAAACCTCCTTTATCAAGACTGATACAGTCTTGATAAAGGAGGTTTCTCCGAAACGTTGACTACCACGCTGTAGCCGTTTGGATTATTGATTCTCTGAGTGCCTTTCATCAGTTGCTTTAGTTTCATATTTATTTGGTCACGGCACCGGAGTCCTCTACAGTTAAATTTGAGTGCCAGACTTTCATTGTTTCTTAAATATATATATATATATATATATAGCCATCGCTCCGGCACTCGCGGGTACCGCAGATAACTGAGCCGGGTGCCCTCCACAGTCAGCCATGAAAAACAGGGCAAACTGGATACGCCATGCCATACGGGGACCTCACTTCCTGGTTCCGAAACCAGAAGTCTCCGGAACCGGAAGAGACCTCACCAAATCACATCAGCATCAAACGGTTGCCATGGCTACCGTAACGCTGAACAAAAGACAAACACATAAAGACAATACAAATAATCATTTAAAATTAGACAAAGTGCTCATTAACATGCCAAACAAAACAACAACATAGATGTAAACCTACGATGGTGCACGATTACGTGCACTTCAGATGGGCAGCAACTAATCATTACAAATACCTAGTCGATGAATACGCTACACAGAATTAAATAACTAACAAGTCCCTCCTATTAGTATCAGACCATCAAAAAACCACACAGCAAAAATAGCAAGTAAGTATCACACAGGAGCTTATTGTAATAAAAAGACCATTACACGTCCCCTGAAGCCTGTGGTAGATAAAACCAATGACCTACTTATATGAAACACTGAAGACCCAGCGTTTCATTTAACCCACGAGGAGAAAGGGAGTCTAAACGCATAATCCATTGAGACTCACACTGTAGCAGTTTACGTCCACGATCACCACCTCTAATAAGTGGGGGGACGTGATCGATGATTTTATAACGGAGAGCTGAAAGGTTATGCCCTACAGTGACAAAATGTCGTGCCACTGGTTGATCACTGGTACCTGCGGCAAGGGCAGCCCGGATAGCAGAACGGTGTTGGGCCATCCTTTCTTTCAAAGTACATTCCGTCTTGCCTACATAAATCTTCGAACAAGGGCATGTGATAACATAGATAATAAACTTGGTGGTACACGTTACATGGTGTCTAATGTTATATTTAATTCCAGAATATGGGTGGAAAAAAAATTAACCAGGTTGTAGGGAACGGCAGGTAATACAGTTAGGGCACCTGAAACACCCCACCTTTGGAGTACCCAAAAAAGACTTGACGTTACTAGGCTTGCCCATCGATGAAACATCATTCTTGACCAAATAATCTCTCAAATTCTTGCCTCTCTGATAGCAAGACATCAATTTTTTATTGTGTAACATATTTAGATCCTTATCGGACGTTATAATGGGCCATAACGATTTTGCTTGTTTATTGATAGCAGTGCTGCGATGATTATATCTATTAATCCAAAGGTGCCTATCTGCGCTACGATCCTTAATGGAAATATCATCAATCAGTAATTTATCGACAGGGATAGCTAAAGCTTTTGCTTTGGCCTGATCTAAAACACCCTTCTGATACCCTCTCTGCAAAAACTTAGCATACATCATATCCACCTGTTGGAACGCTACAACCCTGTCAGGTGCAATTCTTAATGCTCGCAAAAATTGTGAATAAGGCAAAGCATTTTTCAAAGGGACAGGGTGTGCACTACTTGCCAATAAAATGTTGTTTCTATAGGTCGGTTTTCCAAACAGAGAAGGCACAAGGCGACCATTACTTTTGATTATAGTAACGTCAAGAAAATTTACGCTATGCATATCAATGGAATACGTAAATTTAACAGGATCTATGCGACTGTTATGTGAGTCAATCAAATCAGCAAACGACTGTTGCGTACCTCGCCAGACGATAAAAAGGTCATCAATGTATCGATAATAGGCTAAGATATTACTAGCCACACTCAGATCAGAAAAAAATAAATCAAATTCAACTGCAAACATAAACGCATTCTCGTATGATGGGGCCACATTGGACCCCATCGCACAACCGGATACCTGCAGGTAGAATTGTCCGTCGAACATAAATTAATTGCGGGTTAATACCAATTCCAACAACTGTAGAAACAGCTCTACAGGAGGTCCCTTATATAATGGATTATTGGTAATAAGCAATTTAGTGGCCTGTAAGCCTAGAACATGAGGGATACAAGTATACAAATTACAAACGTCGACTGAACACAAAACACAATCAGAGGGCACAAACAAACTATTACTGTCCTTCAAAAAGGTGGGCCTGGCCTGTACACATGGTTGCAAAAGCGCATCTAAATATGTGGAGATGGTCTGATACAATGATCCTCGGGCTGCAATAATAGGACGCCCCGGTGGCTTCACCTGGTCCTTATGTATTAGGGTGAAAAACACTCCCACAATAGGACGCAACAACATAGAGTTCTGCAAAAAATGGACATCCATATTGAATAAATGTTTGTTTGATTTATTATTGCTTGTAATCGAAGAGTCCAAGAAAGAAATAGATCTAGCTAAAATTAAAATCAAGAGCTTTGAGGATGTACACCTTCTGACGTTGTCTGGTGACAAGCAAACTGATTGGATAACTAAACTGGGGACCCAGTTGGAACTTTATAAAAATGACCTAATTAAATTTAAAAATGAGAAGAAAAAGAAAGTAGATCTTGATTATAAAAATCATCGTGTCTATCATTGGTTAACGGGAGCTTTTTCTAAATCTGATAGACGTCCGCTATTTCGCCGGACTGTTAATCGTGCATGTTTTGAAACTTCAGATGATATGGGCACGACTGAGAGTGAGCCAGAGGCCTCTACTAGTGTGATGCCTCAAGCAAGTGGATCAGGCAATGTGGGTAAACGCACGAGGAATCGTTTTTTAGACCTGGGCCCCATCGTACCCGCAGAGGTCAGCAGAATAAAAGGGAGGGGAAGGCCTCCAAGCGGCCGCAGGACTTAATCTTTAACTTATCCGATAGGTCCTTTTCTGAGATTGAGCTCTCTGTTTTGAGTAGGGGCCTGTCGTTTGTACCACAGTGGCGTTTGATAAAATTCAGTGGAAGAAGGAACTTTACAAGCTTAATAGGAGCGTCAAAATTAAGGAACACTTTGCTTGTAGGCCGATTATCGATTCTGATGTTCCCGTACAACTTTTGAAATTACAGGAGCGGTCATCTTTTGACCCTATCAGTCCCAATGCATCCATTAAGACATTCTCACGTTTGCTGGACCAAGCTGTCTGTGATGATGTGAATGCTTTTCAACCTAAGTTTAGGAACTTGAATAAAGATGAGCAGTTGGCTCTTAAACAGCTATCTATGTATGATGATGTGGTGTTCCGCCAGGCAGATAAGGGAGGGGCGATTGTGGTACTTAACCTATGTGATTACAAGGCTGAAGCATTTAGACATCTTGGTGATGTAGATACGTACAGAAAGTTGTCACTAGATCCAACTTGTGAATTTAAAAAAGAAATAGATTCTTTATTGTTAGTATCTTGCACACAAGGGTTTATTTCAACATATATCAAGAAAGCCTTGGAGGTTAGGTTCCCCATCAGACCCCTTTTTTATTTAATTCCGAAAATACATAAGGACCCGGTGAAGCCACCGGGGCGTCCTATTATTGTAGCCCGAGGATCATTGTATCAGACCATCTCCACATATTTAGATGCGCTTTTGCAACCATGTGTACAGGCCAGGCCCACCTTTTTGAAGGACACTAATAGTTTGTTGGTGTCCTTGAAATCATTACCTGATTTGCCCTCTGATTGTGTTTTGTGTTCAGTCGACGTTTGTAATTTGTATACTTGTATCCCTCATGTTCTAGGCTTACAGGCCACTAAATTGCTTATTACCAATAATCCATTATATAAGGGACCTCCTGTAGAGCTGTTTCTACAGTTGTTGGAATTGGTATTAACCCGCAATTAATTTATGTTCGACGGACAATTCTACCTGCAGGTATCCGGTTGTGCGATGGGGTCCAATGTGGCCCCATCGTACGTGAATGCCTTTATGTTTGCAGTTGAATTTGATTTATTTTTTTCTGATCTGAGTGTGGCTAGTAATATCTTAGCCTATTATCGATACATTGATGACCTTTTTATCGTCTGGCGAGGTACGCAACAGTCGTTTGCTGATTTGATTGACTCACATAACAGTCGCATAGATCCTGTTAAATTTACGTATTCCATTGATATGCATAGCGTAAATTTTCTTGACGTTACTATAACCAAAAGTAATGGTCGCCTTGTGCCTTCTCTGTTTGCAAAACCGACCGATAGAAACAAAATTTTATTGGCAAGTAGTGCACACCCTGTCCCTTTGAAAAATGCTTTGCCTTATTCACAATTTTTGCGAGCATTAAGAATTGCACCTGACAGGGTTGTAGCGTTCCAACAGGTGGATATGATGTATGCTAAGTTTTTGCAGAGAGGGTATCAGAAGGGTGTTTTAGATCAGGCCAAAGCAAAAGCTTTAGCTATCCCTGTCGATAAATTACTGATTGATGATATTTCCATTAAGGATCGTAGCGCAGATAGGCACCTTTGGATTAATAGATATAATCATCGCAGCACTGCTATCAATAAACAAGCAAAATCGTTATGGCCTATTATAACGTCCGATAAGGATCTAAATATGTTACACAATAAAAAATTGATGTCTTGCTATCAGAGAGGCAAGAATTTGAGAGATTATTTGGTCAAGAACGATGTTTCATTGATGGGCAAGCCTAGTAACATCAAGTCTTTTTTGGGTACTCCAAAGGTGGGGTGTTTCAGGTGCCCTAACTGTATTACCTGCCGTTCCCTACAAACTGGTTAATTTTTTTTCCACCCATATTCTGGAATTAAATATAACATTAGACACCATGTAACGTGTACCACCAAGTTTATTATCTATGTTATCACATGCCCTTGTTCGAAGATTTATGTAGGCAAGACGGAATGTACTTTGAAAGAAAGGATGGCCCAACACCGTTCTGCTATCCGTGCTGCACTTGCCGCAGGTACGAGTGATCAACCAGTGGCACGACATTTTGTCACTGTAGGGCATAACCTTTCAGCTCTCCGTTACAAAATCATCGATCACGTCCCCCCGCTTATTAGAGGTGGTGATCGTGGACGTAAACTGCTACAGTGTGAGTCTCAATGGATTATGCGTTTAGACTCCCTTTCTCCTCGTGGGTTAAATGAAACGCTGGGTCTTCAGTGTTTCATATAAGTAGGTCATTGGTTTTATCTACCACAGGCTTCAGGGGACGTGTAATGGTCTTTTTATTACAATAAGCTCCTGTGTGATACTTACTTGCTATTTTTGTTGTGTGGTTTTTTGATGGTCTGATACTAATAGGAGGGATTTGTTAGTTATTTAATTCTGTGTAGCGTATTCATCGACTAGGTATTTGTAATGATTAGTTGCTGCCCATCTGAAGTGCACGTAATCGTGCACCATCGTAGGTTTACATCTATGTTGTTGTTTTGTTTGGCATGTTAATGAGCACTTTGTCTAATTTTAAATGATTATTTGTATTGTCTTTATCTGTTTGTCTTTTGTTCAGCGTTACGGTAGCCATGGCAACCGTTTGATGCTGATGTGATTTGGTGAGGTCACTTCCGGTTCCGGAAACTTCCGGTTTCGGAACCAGGAAGTGAGGTCCCCGTATGGCATGGCGTCTAACTATTATTTATATGTGGTAAGTGTTGTATATTTGTTTGATTTGTATGCTTGACAAAAGCGCGGAATAAAGCGCTGAAACGTTGCAAAAGTACCTTCTGTTTGTGGATATATTTATTACGGAGTGCCGCCCTGCGTTCTATATATATATAGAGACAGTGACTCTGATATGTGTAGACAGAAGATCAATCTGGGTAATTGTTCCAGCACATTTGATCCTGTTTCCACCAACGGTAGCATTAAAACGTTCTTACGATTGGTGGAAAGGGAATATATTGAGGGGAATATTGGACATAGAGTGTACAATAATTTGACGATTAGACAGAGAAAAGCGATTTTGAGTTTACAGAATAATGATAAAATCGTAATAAGACTGGCGGACAAGGGCGGGGCGGTGGTTGTGCTAGACTTTGACTATTATGATCAAGAAATTAAGGAACAATTAAGTGATAGGAATGTGTATACTAAAGTAAATAATAGTCCAGTATCATCGGTAAAATCGAAGGTAGACACGTTAATTCAACTAGGTGTGTCTGCAGGATACTTGGATGAATATTTAGCTAAAATATTAACTACGGAGCATCCAGTATGCCCAATCTTTTACACAATACCGAAGATACATAAGTCATTGGCGCAACCACCGGGCCGCCCCATAGTGTCCGCTAGATCCTCAGTCCTACAACCATTGGCACAGTATGTTGATTTACTATTACAGCCGATAATTTCCAATAGTAGAAGTTATATCAAGGATACTCCTGATTTGTTGGCTAAATTAAAAAACATCGATAATATTCCAGAAGATCTATGGTTTGCTACGCTAGACGTTACATCACTTTACACGGTGATCCCGCATGTACAAGGTGTGGAGGCAATAAGGGAGGTTGTGCAATATTCTGAGTATGTGGGCCCCCCGATAGATTTTTTATGTGACATGGTTTATTGTGTGTTGGAAAATAATCATTTCCAATATGGTGACTCTTTTTTTGTGCAGAATGCTGGGACTGCGATGGGATCTAATTTGGCGCCAGTATACGCAAATTCATACATGATACAATATGAATGTAAATATATATACCCAAAATACGGTCCCAGCATTCTGCACTATTTTCGTTTTATAGACGATATACTGATCCTATGGCGTGACACTGAAAATTCTTTCCACCAGATGGTGGATGAACTAAACGAGTTACAGTGTCCAATTAAATTCACGAGAAATATACAATTTGAGAAGATAGAGTTTTTGGATGTATGTATATTTAAGGGTGAAAATGGACTAGGAACCACTTTATTTCGGAAGAAAACAGACAGGAATACAGTTTTGCATGCAACAAGTCACCACCCTAAGGCTCTAAAAGAGGGCCTTCCAGTGTCACAGTTCATTCGTGTTTTACGTAACAACACTGAGACGGAATCATCAGAGATACAGTTAAATGAGATGGCGCAAAGATTTTTGACACGAGGCTATTCTAAAAAAGTGGTGAACAGATGTTTGAGTAGAGCTCGTTATATTCATCGGGAGAAAAGTCAACGGAGTGAGAAAACAACTAGTGACAGAATGATAGTAACCACCCAGTATAACACCAGAGCAAAAGGTTTCGCAAAGGCGGTAAACAAATACTGGCCAATTATAGGCACAGATGTGGCGTTCAAAAGTGTGGCGAGGAAGCCAATAGTAGCATTCAAGAGAGGTCCAAATCTCAAACAGCTACTTATGCAACCAACAAAAAATTTCCACAAGAAAATGGAAGGCACATGGCTACAAAGGAAGAAATTGGGATGTTTTCGTTGCCTAGGCTGCACGACTTGCAGCAGTATGATCCCTGGCAAGGATTTTGCGCATCCACATACAGGAATTAGAATTGGGATCAAACATTGGCTAACATGTACATCCACCTTTGTTATCTACATCTTGATGTGCCCTTGTGGCCTTTATTACGTGGGAAAGACTGTAAGAACATTCCGTGAACGCATGGCAAATCATCGAATGTCAATTAGGCAGGCCATCAATGATGGTAGAAGCGATAAACCTGTAGCTCGTCATTTCATGCAAAAGGGACATCATGTATCGATGTTGAAAAGCATGTTAATTGATCATGTCCCAGTGTTAGAAAGGGGTGGTGACCGTGAAAAATATTTG
Organism: Taudactylus pleione; assembly: GCA_031769625.1. NCBI lineage: Eukaryota > Metazoa > Chordata > Amphibia > Anura > Myobatrachidae > Taudactylus > Taudactylus pleione. The sequence continues at coordinate 5,605,246 of JAUIMM010000043.1, read as the reverse complement.
TTGCAAAAAGAAGCACGGTGGATTTTTAATCTGAATACGATTGCTCCTAGGGGATTGAATGAGAACATTAACTACCGTTGCTTCTTATAAAAATACTCTGTCTGTTTTTCTTGTTAATCCAGATCCAATGTGGAGATATGTGATTATAACACATTGATATATGTAGTAATTAATAATGGTTCCTAAAGTGAACATGGGTCTGTAGGATTCAAGCATAAATTATTTGTATAATTAAGGTAATATAAAGAAAGTGGTTAATAGGTTTGCACGAATATATCTTTTTAATGTTTAATAGATGTTTTTTAATATATTTAGTGATAGCATTAAATGTAAAAGGTGATATAGTTCACATTATATTGTCTAGAGTTTGGACTATAGGTAGGGCGCACAACCCCCCAATAGTAAGGATTAGCGATATAAGTACGTATGGATTGATAAACATATTTCCCTTATTTAATAAAATGAATAAGTGCGCGAATGCATGGGTTAACAAATTGGGTCGCTATAATAACGCAGTGATGCTAGTGCATGAGTTAACATATTGCGTTGCCATGGTAACGCAGTGACGCAGGCAAGCTCTCCGTATGCTTTGATGGTCACATGGAAGTGTGTGACGTCGAGGTGGGTTGGAGGTTTGTTGTCTCGCGGGAGCACGGAGCGGACATGGGAGACTGAATTAAACATGCGCATGCACAGACGGCTGGAACGCACGCCAGCCGGAAACACAGGTGTGATGATTAGATCAAGGATAAAGTTTAAAAGTCCTGCTAATATGGGGGTTTGTTGCGCCTTAGCAGTATACCACGCTGGATTGTTGACAAGTCTTTGTGAGTCTAGAACGGCCCTAAAGTGGACCGAAGTCGACAGACATTGATTGCATAAGTATTTTGACTGTTATATGAACCGCTTTACATGCATTTTACAAGGTTTGGACAATATGCTCCAGTAATGGTGTTGTGTTTACTGGGTGGTGAATAAAACACATTTTGTGATAAGAATATTGAAACAAGGAGTAGTGCCTTCACTTTGTGGACTTGTTTGCAGAAGTATCAATTGTGGATACTTCCATGAAAGAGCACACCCAGGATGAATATATAAGGACAGTGCATAAGCCTACAATTGCATATATATATATATATATATATTTTATTCTTTATTGAAACACCACAAAATCACATTATACAAACTTCAGTTGTCATATAATGATTGATCATTAAATTAAATAAACATTTACATAATTTTACTTATTTTGTCTGTGTCTGATTATATAACTGACTATTTTAAATGTAAATTCAAATATTACAGTAAAACAGATTAATCCCTGTTATATCTAAAATCATCTGAGTATAAAACAATAATGCTTATTGCACTTATATTAAACTTTCTCCCTTGAGTCTCTAAGTCGTTCCATAAGCCCAAGCTATAAAGGAGTGCAACCACGAGGTCAAGAAGCCAAAGAGAGTGGGGGGGGGAGGGGGGGCGAGTTCGAAAATGAAAAACACACTATGTTAGAGGAGGCTGTGGTCCTGGGGATTGAAGCCATATACTCTACTAATTCAACCTAATCGGAGGATCCACTGAGGTCATTTGCAGGCAATACCATGTGGTAAATTTCAATGAATCATGGATTCTATGCCTCTGCATTAAGGTCAGAGTATCAATATAGCTCTGCCAGGTTTGGAAAAACTTTTTAGCTCGTTTCTCTTTCTCCAATATAGTCTCAATCCAGTCCATATTAAATACATGGAAAAGCTTCTCTTTAAAAAGCCGCAATGTAGGTGAAGTGTCAATCCATGTCTGAAGTACAGCCTTACGGGCCACCGCACTAATGATACGGAGGAGTCGCCCACAATCCCTCGCCACTCGCTGACCCTCCGGAAGTATACCAAATATGGCCCACACATCAGTAAATGGCACATAATTCACTAAGTATTCAAGGGCATATTTTCTCACTTTCAACCAAAAGGTTGAAGGGGACAAGACCAGAAGTATAGGTACAAATTAGCAATATCAGACTGACAGCGAGGGCAGCAGGCCGAGAAAGACATACCCGTTAAATATTGTCTATGTGGGGAGAAACATGCTTTATGAAAAATATTCAAAAACATTTCCTGATATTGGATAGCCGGGAGTAAATTACGTGATAAGAGAAGGGTTTTTATTAGCATCTCACAAGACAAAGAGGGAATCACCTGCACCCACCTACTCATCCCAGTGTGCACCACCTCATGTTGTATTGGTATTCGTAGAAAGGAATAGTGAATAGATATCGCCTTTTTGGTTGCCGGTTCTGAGAGGAGCAAGGCATTAAATGCGTTGTCCCAATCTAAATCTGAAAAACATCTAATGACTGAAGTCACATAATGTTTAGCCTGCATAAAATTAAGAGGATGATTACGAAAAGTGGGAAATTTTTCCAATGCCTCCCGATAATTAAGTGTGCGTTTTAATGATAAGTTGAGAAAGGAACCTATATTTTTCAATCCTTCTTTATTTAATTTGATAAAGGGAAATGATGCTCTACCCCCCTGATATTCGGGATTTCCCTTAAAAGGTAGAAATACCTACTTATAAGAATTAATCTGACCACGGTGGCGAAGGATATGCCACACTTTAAGAGTGGACCATAGGAGAGGGTTATCCCGTATATGGTTCGGGATTTCTGCATGCTGCATATGTAAGAAACTTATCAAGTTACAATCTTCCAAAAATTGGCCTTCAATTGAGGTATTTGCATAAAGACCTTGGTCATGAATCCAATCTCGAAGATACCTTAAAATCGCTGCATGGTTATAGTTTAAGATATGAGGACAGTTGATCCCCCCATTGGCCTTGGTTTGCTGTAGCTTAATTAACCCAATCCTTGGGCGTTTGAGTTTCCATATAAATTTTCTAAGGAGAGAGTTCAGCAGTCGAAGATCCCTTTGGGTCAAAAGAAGGGGGAGAGCTTGGAACAGATATAGCAGCCTTGGGAAAGTTACCATCTTTATTAGATTGACTCTACCCATATAAGATAAGCATAGATGCTTCCATCCTTCCAGTTCCCTTGTTATGTGCACGATGGCTTTTGAAAAATTAAATTTATACAGTTCAGTTGGAAATTTGGGTAATTTAATCCCCAAGTAATCAATGCTATTCTTAGCCCATCTCAACGGTAGATGAGAACCCCAATGTGGTGCTTGTATATTTGGATGAGGATAAAGGCCCACCGATTTTGACAAATTCACCTCATATCCCAATATCTTACCAAAGTCTGAAAGTTTAGACAATATCTTCCCCAGGGAAAACTCAGGTTTATCAATATATAATAGCAGGTCGTCTGCAAAGACAGATAGCTTAATTTCCGCCGCCCCCACCCTTATGCCACGTAATTCTGACCAATTCTGTAGAATGCGAAATAAAAGGTCGATACACAGGTTGAATAACAATGGGGAAAGGGGGCATCCCTGGCGGGTTCCCCTATACATTGTAATCGGATTCCCACAAACCCCGTTAACCACCAGAGTGGTAGTGGGATGAGAGTAGAAATTACGTATTAATTCTATAAATAAAGAACCAAAGCCTCTTTTCTAAAACAGCAAATAGATGCGGCCCGGCCACTGAATCAAAGGCTTTATGTGTATAAAGGGTGAGCAAAATGCCGCACGGTCTTTTTTGACTTGTAGCCGCCAAGACCGCCGCCAAAGCAATACGGATGGCTCTAACAGAATGTCTTCTTGAACAAATCCTGTTTGATGTGGGGTTAATAGATTGGGCATCATAGTTTGTAACCTATTGGCCATTATCTTGGCAAGCAGTTTAAAATCTGAATTCAATAGTGATATCGGGCGGTATGATTCCACTAATAATGGGTCTTTGCCTGGTTTTCAAATTAATGTTGTGTATGCATCTGTGAATGAAGGAAAGGCTGGTTTGTCTTGTAAAATCTTATTAAATAATTCTACCACAGTGAGTATTAAATTATCTTTAATTATTTTATAATAAGAGCCTGAAAAGCCATCAGGTCCAGGTGATTTGTGTGGAAGAAGTCTCGTTATAACGTTTCGCAATGCTTCCTCCGAAATGTCCCTAGACAACAGCTCTCATTGATCCTGAGACAATACCGGTAGTTGGGCCTCTGATATTAGCTGTTCCTGTAGTTCCCCCTCCACATCAATCGGCTGATAGAGATTTGTATAATAAAGCGTGAAAATGGGATAAAATCTCTTTTGTAGACAGGTGTGTAGTATTAGATAAAGGGTTTTTGATCGCTGTAATAAAAGACCTCCTCGTCCATGGTGTAGCCATGAGTGCCAGGAGTCTGCCAGGTTTATTGCCCCATTTGTAATACATTTGTTTAGTGTAGTCTAGACGATTCCTAGCTTGTGCAGACAGGAAGGACTCCAACAGTTTTTTATTTTGGAGATACTCCTCTAGGTTACAATAGGACTGATGCGCTTGATATTGTCGGAATGATGAAGCCACTGTATCATGTAAATCCTGATATTGTTTCCTTGATTCTCTCCTAAGTTTGGACACATACTGGATAACATGGCCTTGCATAACAGCCTTGGAAGCTGTCCAGAACATAACTATGTCCTGCCAATGTTCCACATTATCGTCAAAATAATTGGACCATGACATGTTAAGGAACCGTCCAAACTCCTCAGGTTTAGCCAAATGATCTGGAAATCGCCATAGGTGATCTTTAGAAGTCAAAGAATCATGCCACAGGTCCAAAGACACTGGGGCATGATCTGAGATTAATATCTCGTGTATCTCCGACCTCCGAACTCTTGACATTAGAGAGTTTGAGACTAGAAAAAAATCAATCCGAGATAATGATTGATGAGCCCGGGAGAGATGAGTGTATGTATGTTCTGTACCATGTATTAGTCTCCATGGGTCAGAAAGTTGATGTATCGTCTTAAGAGACTGTATATAGTGCCATGAGGGTGTGTTTGGTCTATTAACTGATGGAGATTTATCTACACTGGGATCATCTACTGAATTAAAGTCGCCCGCTAGTGTACTGTCCTATGTGCCAGTATCTGAGACAATTTAGCCAAAAATTGGTGTGGGGATATGTTTGGAGCGTAGAGGTTAACTATCGTGTAATTTCGTCCTACTACAGACAGGTCCACCAACAGATATCGACCCTCTGGGTCTGTTATTTTATCTAAGATATTGTACTTTAGGTTTCTATTAAATAATATCGCCACTCCTCTCGATTTAGACGTATATGACGCTGTGATGCATTCCCCTATCCACCTAGCCCGAAGTGTACCCTCCTCCTCCTGTTTCCAGTGTGTTTCTTGTAATAGTACAATCTCTGGGTGTAGGCGACGCAGGTGAGTCACAACCTTTTTACGTTTGACAGGTGTATTAAGGCTTCCACATTCCAAGATACCAAGTTAAAATGTGGAGGGACAGAAGGTCCCACCCCTCTATTTAGCTGATCAGACATGGATTGACATCGAAAGAGTATATCCACAGAGAACTGCTTATTCCCAAAACACATGGGCTGAGGAAAAAAAGAAGGGAAAAAAATGGCAACCTCCCCCGCCTCACATCCCATCATCGCACCCCCCCCCCCGCCTAACATGGTGCACTCCTGAAAATCAGAACATTTTAAACACAATTGTATCCAAGTTATAAAACATAAATGTGCAATATAGAGTACATTTAAAATTATGATAAGAGATATCAGTTTGACATAAACATTAACATCGTGGTGTTTGACTTTTTTGTTTTTTGAAATACCATATGGTGGGTGAAAACCACCAACTTCCACTGAGGATCCCATCCTAAAGCAGGAGGGATGCTCCGTACTAACATATAACATTGTTTTGAATAATAAAAGGGTTGTGAGTCCTTACAGGTGAAATACAATGAAAGCTAATTGACATAACACAGGTTTACTTATCTATAGGGCGTTTCTAAACAACAGAGATTGAGAAGATATTATCTATCATGCGAGCATATAGATTCAGTAATTCAGACGCGGAGGGGATCCTTATGGATCCCTAGAGAGATGATCTTTAGCCAACTTAGGGTCAGTAAAGTTAAGGATCATTTTCCATGATCCTTAACTTAGCTGGGTACATCAAAGCAAATTGTTTATTTTGATCCACTAACATTTTGCACACTTCAGAAAATTCTCTCCGCTTCTGTGACACCATTACAGAAAAATCTTGGAAAATCAAGATTTTTGCATTATCAACCATGAGGGACTGCGTGGCCCGATAAGCCATGAGAAACCTCTCCCTCACTCTAAAATTTTTTTTTAGCAATGACAGGCCTGGGTCTGAGGTCTTGTCCCGACTGTTCTGGGCCTATTCTGTGTGCTCTTTCAATTTGTGGGATGTCAGCCTCATCCAAAATCCCCAACGCCTGAGGAATGTGAATACTGAGGAAATTCATTAATTGAGGATTTTTCACAGATTCCGGGACTCCTATAAATTAGGGGTGAGCGGGTTCGGATTTCTGAAATCCGAACCCCCCCGAGCCCCCCCGATCCGAGTCTGATCCGAGTCAGGCTCGACTTTTCCCGCCTGACTCGGATCTGAAATCGAGGCAAAACGTCATCATCCCGCCTTCCGAGTCTCGCGGGTTTTGGATCCTATATAAGGTACCCGCGTCGGCGCCATTTTCTCACTCGGCTGTGGACAGTGAAGAGGGAGGGTGGGAGTTAGGGCTGTGTAGTGTAGTGTAGTGCTGCTGTTGTCCACTACTTCAAAGTCCATAGGGGCTGGCTGTGTTGTGCTGTGCTGCTGTTGTTAATAGGGGCTGTGTCCACTACTTCAAAGTCCATAGGGGCTGGCTGGACTGTGTTGTGCAGTCAGTTCTCCATAGGGGCTGTGTCCACTCCAAAGTCCTGTGCAGTGTCCCAGTCCTAAAGGAGTGCTGTAGTGTTGTCCAGGGGGTGCTCTGTCCATCAGGGGTGCTCCCCCCAAGTGCTAAAAAAATAATATATTTTCTGTGTTTGTGAATTGTGTGCGCAGTAGCCGCACGTGCATCAACAAAGTAGTGCCAAGCGTGCGCCTGTGTCATAAGTAAAGGGCCGGCTGGCTTGACCGTTAAAGGGTGCTGTAACCCCCGAAAGTACACTCCAGTCCAAACCAAAAAAAAATTATTTTCTGTGTTTGTGAATTGTGTGCGCAGTAGCCGCACGTGCATCAACAAAGTAGTGCCAAGCGTGCGCCTGTGTCATAAGTAAAGGGCCGGCTGGCTTGACCGTTAAGGGTGCTGTAACCCCCGAAAGTACACTCCAGTCCAAACCAAAAAAAAAATGATTTTCTGTGTTTGTGAATTGTGTGCGCAGTAGCCGCACGTGCATCAACAAAGTAGTGCCAAGCGTGCGCCTGTGTCATAAGTAAAGGGCCGGCTGGCTTGACCGTTAAAGGGTGCTGTAACCCCCGAGAGTACACTCCAGTCCAAACCAAAAAAAAAAATTATTTTCTGTGTTTAGCCGCACGTATATATCAAATCGATATAACATAAATGGAGGACCAAACTTTCTCCGATAAAAATAAAATAGAGAAAGATCAAGAACCACTTCCTCCTAGTGCTGAAGCTGCTGCCACTAGTCATGACATAGACGATAACATGCCATCAACGTCGTCTGCCAAGGCCGATGCCCAATGTCATAGTAGAGGGCACATACAATCCCAAATGGCAAAGTTCAGGAAAATGACCTTGAAAAAGACATTTAAATCAGCTGAAGAGAAACGTAAACTTGCCAATATGCCATTTACGAAACGGAGTGGCAAGGAACGGCTAAGGTCGATCCCTAGTATGTTCATGACTAGTGGTTCAGCTTCACATGACGATGGAAGCCCTCCTCCCACTAAAAAAATCAAAAGAGTTAAGCTGGCAAAAGCACAGCGAAGAACTGTGCTTTCTAAGAAGATATCACAAATCCCCAAGGAGAGTCCAAGTGTGGTGGTGGTTGCGATGCCTGACCTTCCCAGCACTGGACGGGAAGAGGTGGCTCTTTCCACCATTTGCACGACCCCTGCAAGTGCTGAAAGGAGCACCCACAGTCCACTTGCTGATATGCAAATTGAAGATGTCACTGTTGAAGTACAACAGGATGAGGATACTGGTGTAGCTGGCGCTGAGGAGGAAGTTGGCGAGGAGGATTCTGATGGTGATGTGGTTTGTTTAAATCAGGCTCCGGGGGAGACAGTTGTTGTCCGTGGGATGAAAAAGCCCATCACGGTCATGCCTGGGCAGAAGAGCAAACATTCCACCTCTTTGGTCTGGCAATATTTCTATCCAAATCCGGACAACAACTGTCTTGCCATATGTACCATATGTAAAGGTGAAATAAGTAGGGGTAGGGACGTCAACCACCTAGGAACATCCTCCCTTATACGGCACCTGCAGCGCGTTCATAGAAAGTTACTGTCAAGTTCAGAAACTTTGGCTAAGACCGTAAGCAGTCCAGGGACACCTAAATCCCGTTGTCCTGTTGTATCCAAGCGCCTGCAAACCACACCGTCAACTCCCTCCTCGTCAATTTCCTCCTTAGTCATGATCGGAAGTAGTCCTGCAGGCCATGTCACTGGCATGACTGACTCTCCTACCCGGGATTCCTCCGGAGGATCCTGCATTGCTACGCCTACTGCTGCCGCTGCTGCTGTTGCTGCTGCTGGGAGTCGTTCATCATCCCAGAGAGGAAGTAGGAACACCACTACTTTTACTAAACAATTGACCCTCCAACAGTCCTTAGCGAGGAGGATGAAGTACGACAGCAGTCATCCTGAAGCAAAACGTATAACTGAGGCCTTGACTGCTATGTTGGTGTTAGACGTGCGTCCGGTATCCGCCATTAGTGCAGTGGGATTTAGACAATTGATGGAGGTAGTGTGTCCCCGGTTCCAAATCCCGTCTAGATTCCACTTCACTAGGCAGGCAATACCGAGACTGTACAGAAACGTCAGAAAGTGTGTCCTCAGTGTCCTGAAAAATGCCGTTGTACACAATGTCCACTTAACCACGGACATGTGGACAAGTGGAACAGGGCAGACTAAGGACTATATGACTGTGACAGCCCACTGGGTAGATGTATCACCTTACGCAGCAACAGCAGCAGCGTCACCAGTAGCAGCATCTCAGAAACGCCAGCTCGTTACAAGGCAGGCTAGGCTGTGTATCACCGGTTTCAGTAAGAGGCACACCGCCGACAACCTCTTAGACAAACTGAGGGAAATCATCGCCCAGTGGCTTACCCCACTTAGACTCTCCTGGGGATTTGTGATATCTGACAACGCCACCAATATTGTGCGGGCATTACATCTGGGCAAATTCCAGCACGTCCCATGTTTTGCTCACACAATAAACTTGGTGGTGCAGAATTTTCTGAAAAGCGACAGGGGCGTGCAGGAGACGCTTTGGGTGGCCCGAAAAATTTCTGCCCACTTTCGCCATTCAGCGACTGCGTGCCGAAGACTGGAGCGCCAGCAAACACTCTTGAACCTGCCCCACCATCACCTGAAGCAAGAGGTTGTGACGTGGTGGAACTCAACCCTCTATATGCTTCAGAGGATGGAGGAGCAGCAAAAGGCCATACAAGCCTATACATCCACCTATGACATAGGCAAAGGAGGGGGTATGCACCTGACTCAAGCGCAGTGGAGAATGATTTCCGTGTTGTGCAAGGTTCTCCAGCCCTTCGAACTTGCCACACGTGAAGTCAGTTCAGACACAGCCAGCTTGAGTCAGGTCATTCCCCTCATCAGGCTTTTGCAGAAGCAGCTGGAGAAAGTGAAGGAGGAGCTAAGACGGAGCGATTCCGCTCAGCATGTGGGACTTGTGGATGAAGCCCTTCATTCGCTTTGCCAGGATTCCAGGGTGGTCAATCTGTTGAAATCAGACCACTACATTTTGGCCACCGTGCTTGACCTTAGGTTTAAAGCCTATGTGGTGTCTCTCTTTCCGGCCGACACAAGCCTGCAGAGGTGCAAAGACCTGCTGGTGAACACACTGTCAGCTGAAGCGGAACGTGACACGTCAACGGCTCCTTCTTCATTTTCTCCCGCAACTGGGGCTGCCAGGAAAAAACTTAGGTATCCTAAGCAACCCGCTGGTGGTGATGCAGGGCAGGCAGGACCAAGTTTGGACATCTGGTCCGGACTGAAGGACCTGGCAACAATTTCTGACATGTCTACTGTCACTGCATATGATACTGTCACCATTGACAGAATGGTGGAGGATTACATCGGTGACAGCATCCAAGTAGGCATGTCAGACAGTCCATACCTGTACTGGCAGGAAAAAGAGGCAATTTGGAGGCCCCTGTACAAACTGGCTCTATATTACCTGAGTTGCCCCCCCTCCAGTGTGTACTCCAAAAGAGTGTTTAGTGCAGCCGGGAACCTTGTCAGCGAAAGGCGTAGGAGGTTGCTTCCACAGAATGTGGAGAAGATGATGTTCATCAAAATGAATTATCAGCTCTTCCAGGGAGACCAGCCTCCAGAAGGTACAGAGGGACCTGTGGTGGTGGATTCAAGTGGGGACGAGTTAATACTTTGTGAGGATGAGGATGTACACACTGAAGAGGGTGAGGAATCGGTGGATGAGGAGGATGAGGATGACATCTTGCCTCCGTAGAGCCAGTTTGTGCAGGGACACATTAATTGCCAGCTTGTTTTGTGGGGGCCCAAACAAACCAATCATTTCAGCCACAGTTGTGTCGCAGACCCTGGCGCTGAAATGATTGATTTGTTAAAGTGTGCATGTCCTGTTTATACAACATAAGGGTGGGTGGGAGGGCCCAAGGACAATTCCATCTTGCACTTCTTTTTTTTCTTTGCATTATGTACAGTTTGGGGCCTAGTTTTTCTAACTGCCATCCTGTCTGCCACTGCAGTGTCACTCCTAGATGGGTCACGTGTTTGTGCCGCCCACTCGTGTCGCTTAGCATAGTCATCCAGCTACCTCGGTGCAACCTTTTGGACATAAAAACACTATTGTGAGGTGTGAGGTGTTCAGACTAGACTGGAAATGAGTGGAAATTAAGGTTATTGAGGTTAATAATAGCATAGGAGCAGGAAAACCTAAAAATTCTGTGATTTTAGCTGTTTTTATGCTTTTTTAAAAAAAATTACAGATCCAAAACACAAAACCCAGAACCCAAAACACGGAAGGGTGGTTTTGGCAAAACCAATCCAGATCCAAAACACGAAGAAAGATCCAGATCCAAAACCAAAACACGAAAAGTGGCCGATGCACACCCCTACTATAAATGTTAAGTTGTTTCTTCTATCCCTATTTTCCACATCATCTAATTTAGTAGATAGAGATTGGATAGTTTGTGATTGTCGATCTATAGTTGCTTGTAAAGCATGAACCGTGTCCTCACAATCGCTAGTGCGTTGCTCTAGTTACAATCCTAGCTGTGTTAGCATCTATCTTATTAAGGGACGCCTCTAATCGTGTATGAAGATCCTCAAATCTTTTATCTAGCAGAGGCATTAGCATTTTGATTGTAACTTTAGCATTGTCCTCTGATGATGGAACAGAGATGGATTGTATAGTACCTGTCGCTTGACTCCCTGACGAACCATCTGTGGAAAACAATGGGGACGAAGGTGCAGTGGACTTCTGGTGAGTCCTACCCATGGTCGTCTCCACTGAGATATCTTAACTGACTTGCCTACAATATACTCTAAGTTAAGTAGAAAAATGTATTAGAAAAACCTGTGCTTGTCTAAAACGGCTTTACAACCCTTTGCGTAGTGGTCAAATTACATTGTTAAAATCTACGTTGCAACACAACGTATACACCCAGGATCCAATTAGCAGAATCTCAATACCAGTAGTTGAAGGTTAACACTGATAAATTCCAAAGAGAAAGAGCAATATTTTATGCAAGTACTTTACTGTAAATACACCTTTGTATATTGAAATGTACGGTATAAATTTAGCACAGAGTTTAGACTATTATTTCAGGGAAAATATTATTATAAAAAGCCCTACTAGATGGAGACAAATCCTAAAATATTCTCCTACGCTCTCTTAATGATTAACACCAATAGTCCTTAACGTAATATACAATTTATAATAGGGTGTAAATTATAGAATATAATTAAGGATATCCTTATCCCCTGATTTAGGGAAATATAAGCATTGTTCCCTTGTAATTATAATATCCGATAGTCCTGGAACAGCCTTTATCTAATAGGACTTGACACGTAGCTCAATCAGTCCCCACAGTAGTTCCAGGTAGGGAATCACAGAAGAAGAAGGGGTAAGTAAGGTATGAAGTGTGGGAAAACTAGGAATTGGTATGGGTAAAAATGGGGAATAATAGGATCGAAGGAGCACACATAAGGGGGGCTGGGACCAAGTGTAGGTTAGAAAGAGATCGTAAAGAAGAAAGAAAAAAAAAGGGGGAGGATGTTAGTTGGACTGTAGGGACAGTACAGCGTTAGTACCTGGGGGTCAGTGAAAATATTCTATGTTGTGTCTTCAAAATAAAGGACACTCCATCAGGTACAGCCGACCAAGTGTGCCTTGACAATCCAGCAGAACTATCCTGTTCAGCAGCCGTTTCAGAGACGTCCGGCAGACAGCCCAGCCACGACAAGGGTCATAAGCAGAAATCAGCAGCACTCCTGGCAGCCAGTTAGGACTCCAGCCCCCCTCACCATCAGCAGATCGACACTGATCCTCTTGTATCAGCTGCTTCTGTGGACCCCCGATAGAATCAGCGCCCGTCAGTCAGCAGACATATTGTGCTGAGAGGTCAGACAGTGTCCAGACTCCCACTTCAAAGGCTCCTGTGTAACTCAAAACCAGTCAGGCAGGATTCAAGCCCCCCCACTGCCTACAGTGCAGTGTCAGCTCACTGTATTCCAAGGGCTTCAGTATGTCTCACTAATGTGAGATCAGCCCTTGTCGGAAAGCACCACTGCCGGGGGATAGCAGAATTCATCAGCAGCCCCTCTCCCGACAGCCAGGTGAAACTCCAGTCCCTTATCACAGGCAGCAGGATGCGGATTACTCAGTCTCCTGGTACAGGTGAAGCCACAGACACCACACCACCCGGGCAAGAGGAGTGTCCGGCAGGAGTTAAATCAGCAGAGGAGGACAAGATATGCAACCTGCCCGCACACTCCCGATCGTAGTCTCTTCGCAGCAAACAGTTCCCTCTGGATGGAGGGACATCCAGGTAAGCACAGCGTCCCAGACGGCAGCGATCCCCGCAGCAGCTGTAGCGGCACCCCCGAGTATCAGCCGCAAGGGGTTAGGGTCCCGACAATCCAATCGCTGTGAAAGCAAGTCCCAGTATAACCGTGGGGGAGCAGATAAGTCAAGGGCATGCCTCAGCGGGCCACAACAGAGCCCCGACAGTACAAAGGTAGGTCTAATCGTAAAGCTTCCACTCCTCCTCAGGTCCGCTGCCCCGCAGGTGGGGGGGTTCCCAGAGGGTAAAGACAGGGGAAGGTTGGCCAACAAAGGGAAAAGAGCCTGAAAGTAGCTCACAATCCCCATGCCAAAATTTTGCGCCAATAGTTAGGCGGTCAAACAGGCCAGCAATTCACCTGGCCGGACTCCGTGTAAATGAAAAGCCTGCAAAGGCAATATAGCACTCAAGCAGGTCACCCACTCCCAAATAACAAGGTAGATGAGGTGTGGGGATCCCCCGAGTCCTTATAATCATGGATTGTGAAAGATTTTGTGAGCCTTCTGCAGGAGCAAATTAAAAGGCGGCCATGCTGGATGCCCCGCCCACCAGAAGTCTTGGATCTATATATTTTAAACAGACTCACTTATATGGATTTAAGTACTCATTTTATTTTATTTGAATTGCAGCAGTGTGTATACACCTGTGGATGTGTGACATACTGGGGGATGACAGGACACAATAGGAAATGGCTGTGGGGTGGTGTAGGATAGGAATAAGGGAGGTAAGGGGGATGGGAGAAAATATCTTTTTTTATATGAAAATTGGGAGCAAACTAAAAATTGTTCATCAACTGAAGTCACTTAAAATCAATTATTTCCATAAGATGGAATATGTATAAAAAATATAAAAAAATGCATTATTCTTTCAAATATATTCCAAGTAATCAGTTTATGATTAGATCTTGGTGTTTAGTATCCGGTGGATCGATGTAGTAATTAATGTTAAATGACCACAGATAAAATATCATACAGTGGTTGTTCCTCGTTTGCAGGCACAATTTTAATGTGGCTAAGCACTTTTAGGATAACGCTGTATGTTGTATTTATAGCTCACCTGGTGGTCCTGCAGGGGTAGCGGGTGTAGAGGGTCAGGCTGCAGGGTGAACAGGCTGTGCATTTCACATACAGAGCAGGGACACCACCATATGTGTGTGACGGCGACACGTTCCCAGCACAGACTGACAGACTCTGCTTCTATCCCGGCGCCCAGGCTTACCTCCGATAGTGGTTAGATCGTGGCAGAGCAGGGCTAATAGTGTCGCTTGTCTGTGGTCCATTTAGGCCCTCCGGCTTGGGTAAGTGTAGTGAGGGTGGTGGGTCCAAACGCGTTTCGGCCGTCCTGAGCGCCCTTTCTCAAGGATGTGATAAATCATCTCTAGTACTAGTCTTTGAATGGATCCAGAGAAGCTCTCCACCATCACCAACTGGCTTCGCTCTACAGGGTTAAAAGCTTTTCAGTGATTCTTGGGATTCCGCAACTTTAACAGACATTTCATTAGGAATTATTCAACAGTAGTTTCCTCCATCACAGCTCTTACCAGACAGTCACTGGGCATGCGGAGAAGAAAACATTGTACCTGATCCTAAGGGACTTCTCGTGTTCGTCAGCACGTCTGGATGTAAAAGATTTTGTGGCTGCCCATTCTACTTGTGCCCAGTATATAATCAAACCTCAAGTTCCTATATGGCCCTTACATGCTTTACCAACTCCTGATTGTCTATGGACACATATTTCTATGGACTTTATTTCTGAATTACCTTCCTGTCAAGGGTTCAATACCATCTTGGTAGGATGGACATGTTTTCTAAAGCCACTGATTTTGTACACCTAAAGGGATTGTCCTCGGCTCCAAAGTCGGTTAATGCCTTCATTAAAGAAATCTTCAGACTGCATGGATTTCCTGAAACATCATTTGAAAGCATTTCAACATTAAACTAAATTTCTCATCATGTTTATCATCCTCAGAGTAATGACCAAACGGAACGATACAATCAAGATCTGAAAACGAATCAGGAGTTACATTTCAGCCAATCAATATAATTTCATTTCACTGCTGCTGTGGGCTGAATTCGACAATAATGTCACAGCTTGCTTTAGCTTGGCTTCTCTTACCATGTCTGGTGGCAGTGGTTCCCCCAGGCAGTGGTGACTCTATCGCTGGTGGGTGCCAATCTTCTGCTGTCTGGCACCCGTCGCAGTGATGTCTTCCTTCTGGTCACGCAAAACGTGATATCACTGTTTCATAGCATCCAATATTGACGAATACTGCATGCTAGTTCCAAATAGCCATGTTGTGCAAACACAGGTAAAAACAAACCACACCCCATCACAGGTAGCTGCACCTTATAAACCCTTACATAGCACCACTAAGTGGCACTAAAAACATGAAACTAACAATACACTAACATCTCCCTTTTTTAATATTTTAAACTATAAATTAAGTCTATAAATTAAATCTGTCAGGTGGTTGTGACTGGCGTCCACTTCGGGTATAGACTGGATTTTGTTGGGCCGGTGTTGAATGTTGTTGGGCAGAAGTCTGTATAACTCTGGCTGTTGATAACGATGGACTGCCATCTGGTATGCTTGCATGTTCCATAATCCATTTTCTCCTTGTTCTTCTAATATCAGGACCTGTGGTCTTTCCAATCCTGACTCACCATTGGCGCAAACGGTTCCATATTTAGGCCAGAACAGATTGCCCAACATTTTCATGTAGAATTGGCCGCTCTGCTGCTCGCAAATCCACCCGATTGTGTCTGTACAAAGTACATTCCACATCCACAAGACAAGAGCAGGAAACAAGTCTCCAGTGGCCTGTGTGATCTCCAGGAAGTGGCTTCATATGAAATTGATCGCCAATAATAAGTTCAGGCAACTCCATAGCAAATTTATCATATCCCAACATAGAAATCTGCTTCCTCTGCTGTAGCTTCTCTGACACATTTTGTACTACACTGGGATAAAGTAAAGTACAGGCTACTGGCAAAGATGTCTTGAGTCTCCTTGACATAGACGCTGTGCAGGACTAGCCACCATGCCCTCAGTTTGTGTATTCCTCCAATGTAATATGGACTTCCATTGATCTGTATTATCACTGCTAGCTTTTTTTGCACAAATTATTTACTATTTTCACTGCTGATTCAGCTTTACCATTTGTTTTTGGGTAACATGGAGATGAGGTAACATGCTCAAACTCCCTAAATTGTTCACATGAAAATTGTGGTCCATTGTCTGAGATCACTCTTTCAGGCTGGCCATAATGCACAAATTGTGCCTTGCAGCGCTCTATTGTAGTCTCTGAGGATAAATCTGGAAGAAGCTCAATTTCCCTAATATCAGAATAATGGTCCACTATTGACAAAAATTATTTGCCTGCATAATTAAACAGATCCATGCTGACAATTTGTCATGGACGTATTGGTATCTCATGTGACATCATAGTTTCTGTTGTGCATGTGCATATTTGTTACATGCTGAGCAGTTGCCAGCATAGTTTTTAATCTCACTTTGCATATTAGGACAGTGAGCTTGAATCAGAGCCGCTCGTAAGCGGCCACTCGTTCGCCCCGAGCGATGTTCGCACATCTGCGCATGCGTATGGGTCGTAATGCGCATGCGCCAACCAGTCAGTACGGTTGGAAAACGTGTGTTCGCAAAATTGCGAGTGCCTGCTAATTTGAGTGACAGGATTGGGCGTTTGTGGGTGGTAACAGTGGAAGGTGCTTGAAAACGGGGAGTGGAGATCCGAACGCAGGAGTGCCAAACGGTCAAAACGGGCGTTTTAAGGGTGTGCATAATTAACAAAGCAGCGTCATCGACAACGTCACTTGGTTGTTTCTTAGCCTGAACTGTTCGCATGATTGCGGTAGGAAAATCCAACCACAAGCACTGCGAGCAGTTGAGACGCCTTTCGATGTACTCGATTAATCAAATAAATAGCGGAGATGAAGTATGATGCGAACGGCCAGGGGGCGTCTTTACAAAATAGCGAGCGCATGATTCGTTCGCTTGCTCAGACATAGAGGCGTCAACAGACCACAAAGAGCGAGCGCTCAATTTAAATAGCCGGCCCCTTTTTCTGAACGAGCGAGCGCAAATAGCGTCCGGCTCTGAATCAGGCCCTGTATCTCTTGCTTGTCTGTAGCATGCATCGCCTCCAAGATGACTTGAATCTATGCGTGCTAGCATCTCGGGTTTTAAAAGATTTTGGTATCATGACCTTTGGTCCCTTGTACAAAATGCCAATCTGTATGTTGATCTCATCTCTAAATGACCAATAGTCCCTCACAGTGAGTGGTGTCTCTTCTTTCAAGTCTGGCCATCCAGCCAATTCAAAATCTGCTTGCTCTCATCAGTTATGGTATGCTGCCGAACCTGATGTAGTCGCTGAACAGTGACATTCAGATATCCTGCCTGGTTAATCTGTGCAAAATCAGTTAGTACATGTTGCATTGTGCAGACTGTATGACACCTCTGGTCTGCTACAGAGCTCCCACCCACAGTTATTGCTTGCTTGTAAGTGACACCGAGATCATAATGCTGTAATATTAACAGTATACTCTGAAGTCTTTTAGGTGCACAAAGAAGAGGCTTCTTAAAGATGGCAATTAGCATCTTGTGATCGGTCTCCGCTGTGATCATGTCCCGGACGTGTAGAAAGTAATGAAAACGAAAACAAGCAAACACAATGCTCAGGCGCTCCTTTTCAATTTGTGCATAATTCTGTTCAGTTGGAGTCAATGCAAGTAAATGCAACTGGTTGTCCTTCTTGCATCAGGCAACATTCCAGTCCAGTTTTGCTTGAACCACTCTGTATAGTGACTGGCTGTGTAACATCATAATATTTCTGCACAGGTGTAATTGTGACCAAATGCTTTATTTCCTGCACCTCCTTATCGTGCTTTGGAAGCCATTGCCATATCACATCTCTATCCCGAAGTCTGTGCAGAGGTTCACACACTTCTGAAAGGCGAGGCATAAATTTGGGCAAATAGATCACAATCCAAATAAAACATTACACGGACTTTACATCAGTGGGCTTTGGCATTTCTAGGACAGCAGGGTCAACTTTTAAACCTGACAATGAAAATTAACCTCTTTCAAGTTGTAGTTTTTTCACACTAAACAGACCTATCCATTAGAAGACTTTTTTTGTGAAAGACCAAAGACTTTTCCTGCCAACAAAAAGTCTTTCATAAAAAAAATCTTTCACAAAACTGAAAGACTTTGTGAACGATATATTTAAGGACTAAGGATTGTTGCTGAAGAGACAAGGGAGTGGAAATTTCTAATGAATGGAGTGAATATTCATTAAAAAAAGTTGTTTGTCATTCACCGTTGGTCGTTCACTGCATATCCACTGAACGACTTTTCTAAAGTCGTTCAGCAATATGCAAAAATGGACCAGTGTGTTTGAACGGCAAAAGACTTCTTTTGTCGTTCTCGGGAGTGCGCGGTGCAGGCGTTTGCAGCCTGTCCATTAGACGACTTTTTGAACGATCCAACCAAAACCTCCTGGTTTTGGTCAGATCGTTCAAAAAATCGTGCAATGGACAGGCCCCTTTAGTCTTAATTTTACTTGTCTACAACAATCCAGCAGTGCTAGCAACCTGCAGTCACAATCAGTTTCTGCTTACTTTTCTGTCTCATCACAGCCAACAACAAGAATATCATCTATCGGCTCAATGTCACTAAGCCCAATGAACAATTCATGTTGTTTTCGCTGGTAGACCTCAGGTGCTACAGAAACTAAAAATGGAAGTTTAAGCCATCATCTTCTACCCCAAGGGGTCCAAAAGGTGGTCATAAAGCTGCTTTCTTCATCCAGCTTACATTGCAGGAATGCATCATGTGCATTATGCAGTGTAAAGACTTTGGACAACTTATATAAAACATTCTCCAGTGTTGGCATAATGTAATGAGATCTCCGCAGTGCTTGATTTAAAAGTTTTGGATCAATACATATCCTTAACTTATCAGGCTTTGCCACAATGACCATATCAATTGGTTCAGTCAGAGGTGCAATATGTCCATCTGCTTCATAGTAGCTAAGTAAAGCCTTCACTCTTGGCTTGAAGGCTAAGGGCACATTACGTGGAGCACACTGAAATGATGGGGCACTTGGGTCAAGTTCAAAATCTACTTCCCCAGGGACAGACCAAACTGGCCTCTTAAACACATCATCATAGGCATCTATTAATTGCTCTTTCCTCAATGGTGCAGACAAATCATATTCCACTTTATGTAGCTCAGCAGTAATAGTAAATTGCATCAACCCCAAATGCTCACATGTGGACCCTGACAATAATGATTTCTGGGCCACCACAATTTCAAAAGTAAGCATGTGATTATGTCCACTAACAACACATTCTGTTCTGAACTGTCCCAATGATTTAATCAGCTCCGCAGAATACAGCTTCAGTTTAGTGTCACTTGGCTGTAGCGGAACTTTATGAGCCAATTTAATCTCATCTCTCAAGCTCGTCAAATTACATATTTATTGCATCTGAGTCTAATTGACTTGGTTGCCTTTTATTATTCAAATTCAGATGTGCAAACCACTTTTGGCCTGCTGGTCTTACAGCCCCAATACCTTCTATTGAATAAATCAGCTCAACACTCAGGGTATCTACTCCAGTTGTTTCTTTCACTATATATACTTTCCTGCTGAATTCCATCTGTTGCTTGCCAAGCACACTATAGCAAGTGATTGGTAAAACCACATGATCTACAGGCCGGGCACTGCTCTTTTCCTCGCCTGTGCATGTTACCACAGTGTTGGCAGACTGTATATTTGGCTGCTGGCAAGCTCTCCTGCTGATTTTATACCTTTGGCTATCCATTAAACCACCCCTGCTGTGCTGTTGTCTTTTTACAGCATTAACATTGTCAATCTATCTGTCTATTGCTCTGATTCTCTGGTCAGTGAGCTAAGCTGTGCGATACATTTCAATAGCTGCTGACAGATCTAAATTCCGCTCTCTTTAGAGACAGCGATGTGTGCTCTCACAATTTATACCAATTACTAATTTATCTCCTATAAGTTCATCTTGTAATGTGCCACACTCACACGTTGCTGCTTTTTCTCTCAGACGGGTAACAAACTTATCAATGGATTCCTCCTGTTTGCTGCAGACAAAAATACACGTTTTTTGCAGGTTTAAAATATGTCTCCAATACATCCACAATTGCTTTTACATCTTTTTGTTGCTCCTCTGAAAGATTCAGATTGTACTTATAAACATGACAACATTCACTGCCCATCACTCGCCTCAGTGTGGCTTCTTGCACCTCATTTGATGTTTCATTAAAGCCCGTGGCTAAAAAAAAATCTTCAAACTCAGCTCGAAAGTTCTACCATGTCGAAGCCGGATGGTTGGCTGAGACCTAAATTGTAAAATTAAAACCTGCACGACGCCATTTTATGTTGCCCCTGATGTCGCCATCTTGCATCGTCAGCATGAAACCATTGTGTGCGATGCTAATATGCTATTAGCATCGTGTGACTACATTGCTACCGCATATTGTTAAAAGTCCTACCATACCCCATACGCACATTAAATCATACATATAATATACAAGACGCACAGCACACAGTTGCGCTGTTTATCAAAACACTCTGCACATAAAAACGCACCACGCATATTAGCGACTATACGCAATATCCCCACACTGACACATTGCATACTTACACAAAAAGGTTCCCGAGCATTAAGGTTAATATTAACGGTTTTATATGTTATCAAATCTATTGTGAAATGCAGGTATTTTGATATCTAGGGTTTAGTACATGATAAGAAGACCGTGTTTGCTACTATTGTAAACCACTGTTTATTTGCAGATTTCTGGTTCCATCGGCAAGGAGATCGCAACATGTGTCTGCGAGTTATGGATCATAGAGAGATAGGCATTGAAATGTACTCTGTAATGTAATGTTTATTAGCCCGTTTAGACTTATTCTTCGGCGAGAAAATGCATACAAAGAGCTGTTGGAGGGCTGAACTATTACAATACAAACTGACCTATGAACTGTATCGTAACAGAAGAACCAAGAGGAAGAACCAATGGGATTATGCCAACTCGTTCTATTGTATTGCCTATCTCTGCAAGGGTACATATGCAAGCACTCTAGATCTAGTAGTTAGTCATCTTTTCTTTCTGTTGGCGGAGGTTTCATAGTTGATGCCGGGAAATCTGGATCCAGAGCGCATACGTATGTATCGACTGTACCTTGTATTCTGTATAACCTTTGCGCTAATTGTATTATAGACCAAGGCGTGTAACTATATGCTTTTTATGTGAATAATAACTTTTGTGCTTTGGAACCACACTCAAAGTCTGGAAAGCGATTATTTCATATGCGTACGCAGTGCTAAACAGCGACTTTATGGTATAAAGGTTAAATTGGAATTCATAGATGGGGGCTCGTAGAGTGAGAACACACTACCAATTTACATGGTAACACACGTTTATCGATCTCTCAGCAAAGGCTGGAGGCACCATACGCAGGAAAGAACGCATTGCCTTCGAAAACCTGCTACCACTTGGTGCTGAGAGACCACTATTCGTTACTGTGTGAGTTCAAGAAGCGCTGATTACAATCTAGGGACAAGGAAGGAAAAAGTTTGTTTTCCGTCGTTGGTAAAGTTTCATGTTAAAAGGGGAAGTCGCACAATAGCGTACGCATATTTCCTGTATTGCTGCCACGTGTTCAAATGGTCATTGTATGCATAGAGTGATTGCTTGTTAAACCTCTGTATCATACTGCTATATTAAGGTAAAAGGTTCTATTTTCTGCGCAGAAAAGGTGTATGTAAATTGAAATGTGTGATTGTGAAGGCTACTGTGTTAAGCCTAAATAGTGGAGGTTACTGTCTGTTAAACCTCAGTGAAAACTCAGTAGGTGCCTGATGGGGCAGTACAAACTACTGGGCCATTGTACAAAGCAGGTACATTGTGGTTATCGAGAAATTGAGGGGGTTCTTGTTCCGGCACCCATTAATTGCAAAGTCCATTGATCAGTTAGGTTCTTTGGGCAATGCGATCGAACCGCATGGTTATATAAACCGTGATTGTGAAGTGGGTTGTCGTGGGAGTGAAACTGCTGGCAAGGTTAGGAGTTATTGGAACTTCTAGATGCTACCAGCGGGAGTAAACTCAAAGTAGGAAGTGAGCGACGGAAGCTTGAGTTAATCTCATCGCAAGCAGAATAATTTTCAATAGGTGGTTATTCTGCTCCTCGTTATACAAGCTGAATGTAATGCCAGGTGGGTCTGCTGTGTATAACGGGAGGGAGTGCGTGAACGTAGCTCACTGAAAATCGTTCACCAATCGAAATTTTCTCAGATGGGTGCAAGGCAATCTTTAGTAATGGTCGATGATGTGCTGCTGGTGGAAGGGCCACTTGGATTGGTAAGGTATATTATGTTTAAAAAGTATGGTGCGTACGCTACTGCATACTGCGACATATGGGTCAAAATGACCAAGAAATGTAGAACACCTATTCCTAAGATTGGTAGCTTTGATTCTGAGGTTCTGAACAATCTCATAGACAGTATATGTTTAGTGAAGTCTCTGAAGAAAAGGGTAAAGTTTAATGATTGCTTGAAGTTGTGTACCCCTGATTTATTGTACCCCTGATGGTATATTTTATATCCCAGAGAGAGTTGTGCAAGAGGTGAGGGATATATTGGACACTCCCCAAAGGTTAATGTTTCACTCTACTGTTTCAGATAAGAATCCATCTCAGGTAGAGCAGATGTTATCTCAAATACCAGGTTCACTTTGGACCAAATATGGACAGGACACTGGATTGATGGCAATCGTAAGCCCCGTAATGGTAAATTTAAAAAGTGGTAGGCAAGCTCCAAAAATTCCCCAATACCCGTTAAAACAGGAAGTAAGGATAGGGGTTTATCCCATAATTGAGCGGTTATTACAACAGGGAATTTTAGTCCATACAGCAAGTGTAGCCAACAGTTCCATCTTTCCTGTGAAGAAGAGTGGTGGGAGGGGTTATCGGACCTTAGAGGGGTTAATAAGGTAGTAGAGAGCCACATGGCATACAATACACATGGACACGATTGCCCCAGGGCTTCATAGACAGCCCCAGTATCTTCTCCCAGGCCTTACACGACTGTTTACAATCTTTTCAACCTGCCAATGGATCTGTTCTAATACAATATGTGGACGATTTGTTATGTTCTGATTCATTTATGTCATGTTTAAATGATACTAAACTTTTATTGCTTCATCTATCGCAAACAGGACACAAGGACAAACTACAGACATGCCAGTCCAGGGTTAAATACTTAGGACACTGTCTAATGCAGGGATTTTGACATCTGACTACTGACAGAATCCAAGCCATACAGACCATGACACTGCTGTAGAACCAACAGCAAATCCGTACCTTCTTGGGAATGTGTGGATTCTGCAGAATGTGGATCCCAGCTGTTTCTATTTTGGCTTTACCATTACAGGACTTAGGGTCTCATTCAGACCCAGTCAAAAGCGATGAGTGCTCGCAACCGGGTCGATGTTAAGGCCCTGCGCACGCACAGCTGCCGCACTGCGCGTGCGCAAGCCCCGGAGCGAGACAGAAACTCTCTCACTCCGGAGCTCACTACAAAAGGGGCGGCTGTCGATGTTGATCGACAGCTTGCCCCGTTTTGTAGGTGGGGCGGGGGGGGTGGCTACACAAATGGAGGCATTCCTGATGGAATGCTTGCCATTTTGTGGGCGGCCGCACTGACATCAGCTGTGATGTCAGTGGGGAGCTTCCTGCTCGATCAGAGCAGGAAGCTCCCTGGGGCTTGCGGTTGCCGAGACCCAACCTTAGGGTCTCGTCGCAAGCCCCGATGGATGCGATGGTCTTGACCATCGTGACCATCACCCTGGTCAGTCACTAAAGCTGTGGGTGGTAACCCACAGCTTAGCTAGCTGTGCAATTGCACGGGGTGCTCCACCCTAAATGTAAAATATGCCGGGTCCTCCTGCAGGCTGCATCAGCGCTGTGACAGCCTGTACTACCTACAGTAACACGGCACGCACCCAATTGCCATCTTCCCTCCTCTCCTCCTGGGTGTCACATGACAGGAAGGGGGAGGCGCGCTGCGCACACCACACATCAGCCACACTGAAGAGTCTGTCTGGTCCCGCCGGCTGAGAGTGACCTCTGCTCCGTCTTGAAGCTGGCTGCTCTCGGCTCGACTCCTCACTCACTCACTCTCTGGTGGTCTCACGGACTGGGTGGTTGGCAGCGGCGGTGCCCGCACTCCGGACTGGGCGGCACTAACTGGGCATGGGATGGAAGCGCGGGAAGTGCACAGCAGCAGCTTCACCATGTTCCAACTTACCTGTTCCAGGTAACTAAACTGTACCTCTGCGGGGGAAAGGGGAAGTGTGTGCAGCGTGGTGCAAATGTCACTGTCAGTTGTGCAGGCTGCCTGCAGCAGCATGTTGGGGCCTGGGGAGGTGCACAGCATGTGCTATGTCATTTGGGGGGGTGCAGTGCAGCATGTGTAATATCAATTGGGGGGGCAGGGGTGCAGTATGTGTAATATCAATAGGGGGGCGGGGGTGCAGCATGTGTAATATCAATAGGGGGGGTGCAGCATGATCAGTAATGTATATGCTGGGCCCTCGGGGGGGCGGTGCAGCATGTGTAATATCAATTGGGGGGGCAGGGAAGCAGCATGTGTAATATCAATTGGGGGGGTGCAGCATGATGAGTAATGTATATGAGTGTGTAATGTCAGTTGTCGGGCTGGAATGAAGTGTGTATTATGTGAATCTTGTTTTTTCAACGTGTTTTATGTGGTTCTGGATTTAATAATGTATTTGAGGTGGATGTGGTTTTAAAATGTAGTTTATGTGGCTCTGGCTTTTCCAATATATTTTATGTGGACCTAGCTTATCTCAGTGTATGTTATGTGGACCTGGCTTATTTCAGTGTATTTTATGTGGATCTGGCTTGTATTTTCAATGTACTGGGCTTGCCCCCAACGTGACTAAAAACGGGTGTGATACAAGGTCATACTCCTGCAAATGTCACACCAAAGGCATGCACACAGAAATGCGACGTGGGCTTGTGACAGCTAGGCCACACCCCATGCTGCCAGACTTTGATTTAACTACATATATTTTTCAGCACTTTGCCTCTTAAAGTTTAGCCACCCCTGGGCTCAGTAGTCACAGTGGCTGACATTCTGTGGTCTTTCGAAACCACGCTCCCTTACTGTGATACCACACCTCCTCACAATGAGGCCACGCCCACTCCACAATATTGCTGCTTCTTGGGGGGGGGGGCGCATTTTGACTGCTCACACTGGGAGCCTCAGACCCTAGAAACTGCCCTGCCCGTAGCATACTACAGTGCACAATTGGACACTGTGGCAAGTTCACTCCCAACATGTTTAAGAAGTATAGCAGCAACTGCTCTTTTGGTCAGTAAAAGTGAGGATGTAGTATTAGGCCATGATATGATTGTTTATACACCCCATGCTGTATCTGCTTTGCTGAATTTTACCCAAACCAGACATGTTTCCTCAGCTAGGTTCACAAAATGGGAACTAGCTCTAATAGCACCTGCAAACATCACCATTAAACGGTGCAGTACGTTAAACCCAGCAACGTATTTACCGTATGTGCCTCAGAATGCACTGGTGGAAGGTGAGTTTTACAGATATACTGATGCACATGATTGTATGGAATATTTCTGCATGACCTGATGTTATGATCCTCTAGCAATTGCTAGGACTGAGATGGAGGTGTTGGAGATACATGGCACATTGAACAACAAACACAAGAAGTATAGTTAAATCATGGCAGTTTACAAAATAAATGATATGATTGACCAGTGAGAACACAACATGTCAATGGTGCAATAAGGAGCTGAAACCATAGGACAGTCAGTAGAATATACTGTAGATTTATAGTCCAAACTAAAGTTGTTAAATGGCCAGGAGGCCTAGTAGACAGCAATGCTTGAAATGTGGTGAAGAAGCAGGATTGCTGGATGGCCTGGAGGGCCTAGCAGACAGTGATGCTTGAAACCTGGTGTAGAAGCAGGATTGCTGTATGCAAGGAGGGCCTAGTAGACAGTGGTGCTTGAAATGAGGTGTTGAAGCAAGATAGCTGTATGGCCTGAAAGGCCTAGTAGACAGCGGTGCTTGAACTGTGGTGTTGAAGCAGGATTGTTGTATGGCCTGAAGGGCCTAGTAGACAGCATAGCTAGAAACGTAGTTTAGAAGCAGGATAGCTGTATGGCCTGGAGGGCTCAGCAGACAGCGATGCTTGAACTGGGGTATAGAAGCAGGATAGCTGTATGGCCTGGAGGCTCTGTAGACAGCGATGCTTGAACCGTGGTATAGAAGCAGGATAGCTGTATGGCCTGGAGGCTCTGTAGACAGCGATGCTTGAACCGTGGTATAGAAGCCGGTGAGCAGAATACATGCAGCATGTACAAATTATAGCTGGAAGTATGGATGCACAGAAAGCAGGTTGCATAACCAAAAGTTCCACATGAAAACTCTATAGCCGACAGGGCGGCGACAGTCCAGGAAGTTCAAATAGGATCAGCTGCCAATCAGGCAACACTAGGAGGAAACATGTGAAATCCTCTGACGTCTGGGTCTCCTAGCAACTGGCAACCTAGAAGCATGGTCAGGAGCAGGAGGAATACTGGCAGGAGACAAGTCCTGGACTGGACTTGTAACAGTACCCCCCCTTGACGCAGGGTTGAAGAACCCCCAGATCCAGGTTTATCAGGAAACGTCTGAAAGAAAAGTTTTTTCAGTCTGGGAGCATGGAGTGCTGGGTTCCGAAACCCAGGAACGTTCCTCTGGGCCGTAACCCCTCCAATGAACCAAAAACTGTACTTTACCTCTGGAGAACTTGGAGTCCAGAATTCCTTCGACAGCAAATTCCTGTTGACCATGGACAGTCCCTGGACCAGGTTTGGCACTAGGCTTCCAAATCTCGTGGAAGAAAAAAACAGTTTGAGGAGAGAGCAATGAAAAGTGTTGTTAATACGTAAAGAATTGGGTAGTTGCAACTTGAAAGCGACGGGATTCACTTGAGCAATGATGCGAAAAGGCCAGATGAATCTAGATCCCAATTTATGAGTAGGTTGGCGCAGCTTGATATTCTTAGTAGAAAACCAGACCAATTCTCCCTTTTTCAATAAACATGGTCTTCGATGCCTGTCAGCAATACTCATAGGTGTAGACAACGGAAGAAGAAGACCAGAAGGAGCTGTCTGAGAAGTCTTATTACAGGCACAGACTTCACATGCTAACACAAACTCATGGACATCTTTGGCTAAGGATGGCCACCAGACAGAACGGGACAGAATGTCCATAGTCTTAGTAATGCCTGGATGATCAAAGGCTTTTTTAAAACGAAAATCCAAAAGGACAGTTTCCCTAAGTCTCTCAGGAATAAAAAGAAGATGAGCAGGAACATTCGATGGAGCTTCAGATTGGCATCTCTGGAGTGTCTCAGCTAGAGTCCGGGTTAAGGCAAAAATGAATGAAATCTTTAGGAATGATGGGTTCTTCAGAAACGGAGACTTGCTGGTCAGAGAAGAAACTTCTGGAGAGAGCGTCAGCTTTAACATCTTTAGAACCAGGAACAAGATTGATGGGGCAATCATATGGTCGATGTGGAGGCAATGCATTAGCTTTTTGTTTAGAAAACACATCAGTAAAATCCAAATATTGAGGAGGAATGCTACAAGCGGACAAAACTTCAGGACATTGTAGCATCCGCACAGGTAGTGAAAGGCATGAGGACTGACATTCAGGACTCCACTTAATAATCTCCCCAGAGGACCAGTCAATGGAAGGATTGTGTAATCTTAACCACGGAAGGCCCAAAACAATTGGAACTAAAGGACTATGCATAAGAAAAAATGAAATGAGTTCTATATGTGAAACACCCACGGAAAGCCGAATAAAAGGTGTCTTAACCTTAAGAGTTCCTTTAGGGATTAAGGGCCTGATTCAGAGCCGGACGCTATTTGCGGTCGTTCGTTCAGAAAAAAGGGGTGGCTATTCAAATGAACCGTTCGCTCTTTGCGGTCTGTTCACGCCTCTATGTCTGAACGAGCGAACAAAACTTGCGGTCGTTTTCTGGATAACTACGCCCCCTGGCCGCTCACATCCAACGTCATGTCCGCTATTTATTAGATTAATCGAGTACATCGACCAGCGTATGAACTGCTCGCTATTCTTGTGGTAGGTTTTTCCTACCACAAATTTGCGAGCAGTTCTGACTATGAAATAACCCAGTGACGTGGTCAGTGACGCTGCTGTATTAATTATGCACACCCATAAAACGCCCGTTTTGACCTTTAAGCACGCCTGCGTTCTGATCTCCACTCCCCATTTTCAAATACCTTCCCCTGTTACCACCCACATACGCCTCCTCCTGTCACTCAAAGTAGCAGGCATTCGCTATATAGCGAACAAACGTTTTTCGGCCGCACTGGTTCGCGCATGCGTATTACGATCCGTACGCATGCGCAGAAGTGCGAACATCGCTCGGAACGAGCGTACTGCTGCTTACGAGCGGCTCTGAATCAGGCCCTAAGGGCCTGATTCAGAGCCGGACGCTCTGACAAGAGCGCTCGGTCTGAATCAGGGCCGTCCTAACTGTTAGTGGAGCGGCCTCCTGGCCGCTCGCATAGCTGTGGGTGACCACCCACAGCTTATGCGAGCGGCCAAAAAGATGGTCGCAATGGTCAAGACCATCGCGACCATTGGGCTTGCGACGAGACCCTGCAGTAGGGTCTCGCTGCCGCAAGCCCAGGAGTGCCATTGGCTCTATCAGAGCCAAAAGCACTCCCACTGACATCACTAGTGATGTCAGTGGGGCCGGCCCCAGACGGTAGGCGTTCCCATGGGAACGCCTCCATCTGGGCAGCCACGCCCCGGCACACCCAGCAAAGGGGGCGTGCTGTCACTCACCATCGACAGCACGCCCCCTTTGGTGCGAGACCCATAGCGATGGCTTGGCCATCGCTATTCGGGTCTTGCGCATGCGCACGATGGAGCTCCCTCCGTCGTGTGCATGCGCACTAGGGCACCATCGACCCGCTTGCAAGCGCTCAGCGCTCGCGAGCGGGTCTGAATCAGGCCCAAAGCCTCCATCCAGGCCACAAATGGAAACCTTTTGCTCTAATGGAACTGCAGGAATCTTTAACTTCTGAAAGAACGCATAGTTCATAAAATTAGCTGCTGCTCCACTATCCAAAAAAGCCTGTGTCTTGAACTCTTCATTAGCTGAATGAATGGATACAGGAACAAGTACTGAATTCTTGGAGGAAATTGAGGCTAAACCTAAGTGTAATCCCTTCTGTACACTTAGACCCTGTCTTTTAACGAATATCAAAGGACAGTCTTTTATGGAATGAGCCTTGTCTCCACAGTACAAACAAAGGCCCTCATTCAGAGCCGTTCGCTATTTGCGGTCGTTCGTTCAAAAACAAGGGGTGGCTATTCAAATGATCCGTTCGCAAATTGCAGTCTGTTCACACCTCTAAGTCTGAACGAGCGAGCAAAACATACGCTCGTTTATTTGTTAAAAACGCCCCCTGGCCGCTCGCACCATACGTCATGTCCGCTATTTATTAGATTAATCGAGTACATCGACCAGCGTATGAACTGCTCGCTATTCTTGGGGTTGGTGTTTGCTACCACAAATTTGCGAGCAGTTCTGGCTATAAAATAACCCAGTGACGTGGTCAATGACGCTGCTGTATTAATTATGCACACCCATAATACGCCCGTTTTGACCTTTAAGCACGCCTGCGTTCGGATCTCCACTCCCCATTTTCAAGCACCTTCCCCTGTTACCACCCACATACACCTCATTCTGTCACTCAAAATAGCAGGCACTCGCTATATAGCGTACAAACGATTTTTGCCCGCACTGACTGGTTCGCGCATGCGTACTAAAAACCGTACGCATGCGCAGATGTGCAAACATCGCTCGGAACGAGCGTACTGCCGCTAACGAGCGGCTCTGAATGAGGGCCAAAGACCTTGTGAACGTCTTCTACACCTTTCTCCTGGAGACAGACGAGAAGCTCCAATTTGCATAGGCTCCACGCGATCCAGTGAAGGAGGCAACAAAGAAAATTGGAGAGACCTAGTAGGCAACTGCTGCTCTCTCTGTCTTTCACATAAACGACATTAATACATATAACTGTCTGCATGAAGTCATCCAGAGTCTTTAACGGGGAATGTTGCACAAGAATGTACTTTATTACCTCAGAAAGGCCAATCCGAAATTGGTTACGCAAAGCCGAATCATTCCAGCCTGGTTCCACTGCCCATCTACGAAATTCTGAACAATAATCCTCAGCAGCTTTTTGTCCCTGTTTAAGAGAGCGAAGCTTGGATTCTGCAAGTGATACCTTATCTGGGTCTTCAAACAACATGCCAGCTGGAGGAAAAAGGCATCCACAGTCTGAAGGGCAACATGCGAGGAAGGCAGTCCAAATGGCCATGTTTGCGGATCACCCTGAAGCAGGGAAATAATAAGTTCAACTCTTTGTGTCTCAGAACCAGAAGAGACTGGACGCATGCAGAAATAAAGTTTACAACTGTCACGGAAATTCACAAACAAGTTTCTGTCCCCAGTGAAACGATCAGGCAAGTTCATTTTGGGCTCCTTAAGAGCAACTTGTAACGAGGAGGTACGTACATCTTCTACTTTAAGTGAGAGTTCATTAACTTTTTGAGTAAGAGTCTGAATTTGAGCTGCCAGAATTTGTGCTGGGTTCTGCGTATGCTCCATCGTAGTCCAATGATTTGGTCGGCTATAATGTTACAACCCTCTAGCAATTGCTAGGACCGAGATGGAGGTGTTGGACATACGTGGAACATGGAAGAACAAACACAAGAAGTATAGTTAAATCATGGCAGTTTACTAAATAAATGATATGATGGACCAGTGAGAACACAACATGTCAATGGTGCAATAAGGAGCTGAAACCATAGGACAGTCAATAGAATATACTGTAGGTTTACAGTCCAAACTAAAGTTGTTAAATGGCCAGTAGGCCTAGTAGACAGCAATGCTTGAAACGTGGTGAAGAAGCAGGATTGCTGGATGGCCTGGAGGGCCTAGCAGACAGTGATGCTTGAAACCTGGTGTAGAAGCAGGATTGCTGTGTGGCCAGGAGGGCCTAGTAGACAGCGTAGCTAGAAACATAGTTTAGAAGCAGGATAGCTGTATGGCCTGGAGGGCTCTGCAGACAGTGATGCTTGAACCGTGGTATAGAAGCAGGATAGCTGTATGGCCTGGAGACTCTGTAGACAGTGATGCTTGAACCGTGGTAAAGCAGGATAGCTTTATAGCCTGCAGGGCTCTGTAGACAGCGATGCTTGAACCGTGGTACAGAAGCAGGATAGCTGTATGGCCTGTAGGGCTTAGTAGACAGAGATGCTTGAACCATGGTATAGAAGCAGGATAGCTGTATGACCTGTAGGCTCTGTAGACTGCGATGCTTGAAACGTTGTATAGAAGCAGGATAGCTGTATGGCCTGGAGGGCTCAGTAGACAGCGATGCTTGAACCGTGGTATAGAAGCAGGATAGCTGTATGGCCTGGAGGGCTCAGTAAACAGTGATGCTTGAACCGTGGTATAGAAGCAGGATAGCTGTATGGCCTGGAGGCTCTGTAGACAGCGATACTTGAACCGTGGTATAGAAGCAGGATAGCTGTATGGCCTGGAGGGCTCAGTAGGCAGCGATGCTTGAACCATGGTATAGAAGCAGGATAGCTGTATGGCCTGGAGGCTCTGTAGACAGCGATGCTTGAACCGTGGTATAGAAGAAGGATAGCTGTATGGCATGGAGGTTCTGTAGACAGCGATGCTTGAACCGTGGTATAGAAGCCGGTGAGCAGAATTCACGCAGCATGTACAAATTATAGCTGGAAGTCTGGATGCACAGAAAGCAGGTTGCATAACCAAAAGTTCCACATGAAAACTCTATAGCCGACAGGGCGGCGACAGTCCAGGAAGTTCAAATAGGATCAGCTGCCACTCAGGCAACACTAGGAGGAAACATGTGAAATCCTCTGACGTCTGGGTCTCCTAGCAACCGGCAACCTAGAAGCATGGTCAGGAGAAGGAGGAATACTGGCAGGAGACAAGTCCTGGACTGGACTTGTAACAGTATCCCCCCTTGACACGGGGTTGAAGAACCCCCAGATCCAGGTTTATCAGGAAACTTCTGAAAGAAAAGTATTTTCAGTCTGGGAGCATGGAGTGCATCTTCTGAAACCCAGGAACGTTCCTCTGGGCCGTAACCCCTCCAATGAACCAAAAACTGTACTTTACCTCTGGAGAACTTCAAGTCCGGAATTCTTTCGACAACAAATTCCTGTTGACCATGGACAGTCACTGGACCAGGTTTGGCACTAGGCTTCCAAATCTCGTGGAAGAAAAAAACGGTTTGAGGAGAGAGCAATGAAAAGTGTTGTTAATACGTAAAGAATTGGGTAGTTCCAAATTGAAAGCAACGGGATTCACTTGAGCAATGATACGAAAAGGCCCAATGAATCTAGGTCCCAATTTATGAGTAGGTTGGCTCAGCTTGATATTCTTAGTAGAAAGCCAGACCAAATCTCCCTTTTTCAATAAACATGGTCTTCGATGCCTGTCAGCAATACTCATAGGTGTAGACAACGGAAGAAGAAGACCAGGAGGAGCTGTCCGAGAAGTCTTATTACAGGCATAGACTTCACATGCTAACACAAACACACGGACATCTTTGGCTAAGGATGGCCACCAGACAGAACGGGTGAGAATGTCCATAGTCTTAGTAATGCCTGGATGACCAAAGGCTTTTTTAGAACAAAAATCCAAAAGGACAGTTTCCCTAAGTCTCTCAGGAACAAAAAGAAGATGAGCAGGAACATTCGATGGAGCTTCAGATTGGCATCTCTGGAGTGTCTCAGCTAGAGTCCGTGTTAAAGGCAAAATGAATGAATTCTTTAGGAATGATGGGTTCTTCAGAAACGGAGACTTGTTCGTCAGAGAAGAAACTTCTGGAGAGAGCGTCAGCTTTAACATCTTTAGAAGCAGGAACAAGATTGATGGGGCAATCATATGGTCGATGTGGAGGCAATGCATTAGCTTTTTGTTTAGAAAACACATCAGCAAAATCCAAATATTGAGGAGGAATGCTACAAGTGGACGAAATTTCAGGACATTGTAGCATCCGCACAGGGAGTGAAAGCATGAGGACTGACATTCAGGACTCCACTTAATAATCTCCCCAGAGGATCAGTCAGTGGAAGGATTGTGTAATCTTAACCACGGAAGGCCCAAAACAATTGGAACCAAAGGACTATGCATAAGAAAAAATTAAATGAGTTCTATATGTGAAACACCCATGGAAAGCCTAATAAAAGGTGTCTTAACCTTAAGAGTTCCTTTAGGGATAAAGCCTCCATCCAGGCCACAAATGGAAACCTCTTGCTCTAATGGAACTGCAGGAATCTTTAACTTCTGAAAGAACGCATAGTCCATAAAATTAGCTGCTGCTCCACTATCCAAAAAAGCCTGTGTCTTGAACTCTTTATTAGCTGAGTGAATGGATACAGGAACAAGTACTGAATTCTTGGAGGAAATTGAGGCTAAACCTATGTGTAATCCCTTCTGTACACTTAGACCCTGTCTTTTAACGAATATCAAAGGACAGTCTTTTATGGAATGAGCCTTGTCTCCACAGTACAAACAAAGACCTTGTGAACGTCTTCTACACCTTTCTCCCGGAGACAGACGAGAAGCTCCAATTTGCATAGGCTCCTCGTGATCCAGTGAAGGAGGCAACAAAGAAGATCGGGGGAACCTAGTAGGCAACTGCTGCTCTCTCCATCTTTCACGTAAACGACGGTCAATACGTATAACTGTCTGCATGAAGTCATCCAGAGTCTTTACCGGGGAATGTTGCACGAGAATGTCCTTTATTACCTCAGTAAGGCCAATCTGAAATTGGTTACGCAAAGCCGAATCATTCCAGCCTGATTCCACTGCCCATCTACGAAATTCAGAACAATAATCCTCAGCAGCTTTTTGTCCCTGTTTAAGAGAGCGAAGCTTGGATTCTGCAAGTGATACCTTATCCGGGTCTTCAAACAACAGGCCCAGCTGGAGGAAAAAGGCATCCACAGTCTGAAGGGCAACATGCGAGGAAGGCAGTCCAAATGGCCATGTTTGCGGATCACCCTGAAGCAGGGAAATAATAAGTCCAACTCTTTGTGTCTCAGGACCAGAAGAGTCTGGACGCATGCAGAAATAAAGTTTACAACTCTCACGGAAATTTACAAACAAATTTCTGTCCCCAGCGAAACGATCAGGCAAGTTCATTTTGGTCGCCTTAAGAACAGCTTGTAACGAGGAGGTATGTACATCTTCAACTTTAAGTGAGAGTTCATTAACTTTTTGAGTAAGAGTCTGAATTTGAGCTGCCAGAATTTGTGCTGGGTTCTGCGTATGCTCCATCGTAATCCAATGGTTTGGTCGGCTATAATGTTACGATCCTCCAGCAATTGCTAGGACCGAGATGGAGGTGTTGGAGATACGTGGCACATGGAAGAACAAACACAAGAAGTATAGTTAAATCATGGCAATTTACTAAATAAATGATATGATGGACCAGTGAGAACACAACATGTCAATGGTACAATAAGGAGCTGAAACCATAGGACAGTCAATAGAATATACTGTAGGTTTACAGTCCAAACTAAAGTTGTTAAATGGCCAGGAGGCCTAGTAGACAGTGTTGAATCGTAAATAAACCTTTAGTACATTCCTGCCTATAAACCTCTAAGATACACCTGCCTAGAACCTCTAAGACAAAACCTGCCTATACCTTCTAAAACCACAAGATGTCGCTAATTAGCGCTGTGTTTAATTATACCATTAATAAAACTCTAAGACAGTTGAATAGTGGTCCAATGCGCTAAAGATTATTATTCAGGTAAAAGTACAGATGTTACCATGCTATGATCTAACAGTGAGCGCAAAATAAATTGTACAAACATTAGGTCATAAGGTACAGTCAATACATTTGTGTGCGCTCTGGGACCAGATACCGGCATCAATAATGAGACCTCTGTCGAACAGCATAATAGGAACACCGCAGACTGGCATATTGTTTCAGAGCACTCACATATATACCCGTACTGGGATAAGCAATACAATAGAATACATTGGCAGGTTCTCATTGGTTCCTCTTCTTGCTTCTTCCATTACAGTACAATTCATAGGTCAGTGCAAAGACACAACCCAGCCTCTAACAGCCTGATTGTGTTCACCTTCCCGCTGCATAATAAATCTAATCTAACTATGGCATACAACATTTCAAAAAGTTATTCTCTCTAACATTCATATTTCATAGCCGCATGTTCTGATCTCACCAATGCCACCGGAACGCTGTGGGAACAGAGTAGATCAGTACGGCACCAAACACGGTCCAATTGTCATTTTCTAAGCCATAGTTACAGAAAACATTCATTTCTTTATATGCTGATATTGCGATTAAACCAAGTAATAATCATTCCTTTTGCGCTGCGGGACCAATGCTTTTAAATGTGTATGCGGGGAGAAATGACACTAAATTGCGTTGTGCGTTTGAGGGTCTGTGGGGCACTTAGCGACCAGCACTAAGTTGGAAAGGCTTCTGTGTATGTGTGTGAGCATGCCAGTATGGGTTTGGGAAAGGTCACTAAAAAGCTGGCTGTGCGTCTAAATCGCTATTTTGCGTTGTCCTATGTTTAACATGAAGTGCAGGGAAAACACCACTAATTTGCTACTTTTTGCTACATTGTGTATGTGTTAATGTGAATGCAGGGAAAACACCACTACTTTGCTACTGCTCAAATATAAGTCTGTGGTGATTTTAATGTGTTGGAAAGTTATTTTATGTCTGCTAAACACCGCTGGTAGGTGTTAGGGGAAGATTGTTAAAAAGCTGTTCGCGCTACTTTTTAGCAACTTTGCGTTGTGAGTAGCAAAATTGCTACTTTTATCAATTTTGCACTGTGGATTGTGTACTATGAATTTTTGACAAAATGGCGCTTGTGTAAGCTTTCTTTTCTAAAATTGAGTATTGCTGCCATTCACAAGATGGCGTCGTGCAGGTTTTCCTGATTGCCAAACAGATTCTGTCTTACCCAATTATTCGGTTTCGACAGTCCACCCTTTGATAGCCAATCATGTGCTATCACAACCTATTCTGAATCTGTTTAGCCATGCATGAGAATATACCGTTCAATGTTATTATGGTATGACACAGTGTGGTCAT
Source organism: Taudactylus pleione (assembly GCA_031769625.1). NCBI lineage: Eukaryota > Metazoa > Chordata > Amphibia > Anura > Myobatrachidae > Taudactylus > Taudactylus pleione. The sequence goes on along the minus strand of JAUIMM010000043.1, from coordinate 5,568,740 downwards.
TTGAACCATTCAGATAATGCCTCTGCGGGAGGGACATAAAACTGCCCTAATACGCACACCGCGGATCCTTATGGGATCATGGGAAAGATGTGGGGATGCACCTATCCTATAAGGAGAGCCTTGGAAGGGTTTGGGACTGCATTACCTAAGATGACTTAAAACAACATAAACGTTATATCCATGCACGACCACTCAAACTCAGGCTACATTGTTATACACTACATCATAACTCAGGATTGTAATACAGTTCTTCCTTATTATTGTTATTCATATTTTCACAACAATTTACTGTACTGAAATTGGACCGGCACTCCCCTGGTTTGATATAGCACTCCACCTCTCGATTTCACTCCATTACACCAGCATCAGCTCCCGCCTCCTCCATCTATCCTCCGTCACAAGAACCAGGAATCTCCAGATAAACCAATCATGATGGAAATTCTGAAAGAAGAGTACACACATGAACACAGCAGAACAGTTCTTTTGCTGTGACACTGTTCTATAATTTTCTTTTAGTTCAGGTTTCTCACTGTCACCTTTTAATTTTCCCGGAACAGGTTTGCAATTGCCAGATCCTCATTATCTGCTTTAACTCTGCCCTGCTTCTCCACCGGTTGATTAACCTTTCTGCAGTGAGTGGCATGGACCCAGGTATCTCTCTCGGCCACCTTCAAGGATGTGGCACTCGTCAACAACACCTGATTCGGCCCCTCCCATCGATCTATTAGGCAATCTGGGCGTAAAAAATTTCAGATCATAACATATTCTCCAGGTTTGACATTATGAGAGTTTATCTCTGGCATATCGGGTGACAACAATTTCAATTTCTGCTGTTGTTGCTGCAACTGTTTGCTCATTGTTATAAGATACTTAACAGTGACCTCGCTGTTACTCTTCAGGTCTTTCTGTGGGCTTATAATTAAATGAGGTTGTCTACCAAACAGTATTTCAAATGGGGACAGATTAAGTGGAGGCCTAGGAGTGGTCCTTATGCTATGAAGGACCAAAGGTAGTGCTTCTGGCCATGCTAGTCCAGTCTCCTCCATGATCTTACTTAATTTATTTTTAATAGTGCCGTTCACTCTCTCCACCTTGGCACTGGCTTGGGGTCGATATGGGGTGTGGAGTTTGCTATCAATACCCATCAATTTACACATTATCTGGAAGACGCCCCGGTGAAATGGGTACCCCTATCACTTTCAATCATTCTAGGGATACAATACCTGCATACAAATTCCTGTACAATCTTTTTAGCAGTGAATACAGCAGTATTAGTGGCCGCTGGGTATGCCTCTACCCAATTAGAAAATACATCGGTACAAACTAACACATACTTGAGATTCCTGCAGGGTGGTAATTAGATGAAATCAATTTGTATTACCAGGAAAGGACCGTCAGTTGGGGGAATGTGGGATGGTTCGGTAGGGATTGTTTTCCCTATGTTCTTCCTCAAACAGGTCAGACAGGACATTGCTCTCTTTTCCGCTTGTGAAGAAAAGCCCGGTGCGCACCAATATGCCTTCACTAACTTACACATACCTTGTTTTCCCAAGTGAGTCAGTCCGTGCGCTGCCTCTGCCAAGCTTGGGTAATACACCTTAGGTGCCACCGGCTTACCTTGTCCGTCCCTCCAGAGTCCAGAGGGCTCTTGCCCACATCCCTTAGACTTCCAGGTTGCTTTCTCTTGGGTAGAACACAAATTTTGCATCTCAATTAATTTCTGCATGTCAACTGTTTGGAAAACCATTACTTGTTCTATGGGTACATTTGTTTTTAAACCTGCTGCCCACTTGGCAGCTTCATCCGCCCTGTTGTTGCCCAATGATACCGGATCTTCCTCACATGTGTGGGCTTTACACTTTATTACTGCTACCATTTTGGGCAACTGAATTGCTTTTAATAATCCTTTTATGTGTCTGGAATGTGCGACTGGTGTGCCTGCTGCTGTCATAAAATTTCTCAGACACCATAGAGCTCCGAAATCGTGATCCACCCTGAAGGCATACCTAGAGTCAGTGTAAATGTTGGCAGATTTGCCTGCTGCCAATTCACACGCTCTTCTCAGTGCTACTAACTCCGCCACTTGGGCTGAGTGAGGAGGACCAAGAGGTTCAGCTTCTATGATGTCTGTGTCATCTACAGCAGCATAACCTGTACATAACTCACCTGTGTACGTTTGTCTATGGCAACTCCCATCCGTGTAAAATGTCACATCTGCATTCTCTAAAGGTATGTCACGTATGTCAGGTCTAGCGATAAAGGTCTGGTTAAGATAATCCATACAATCATGCATATCAATACCTTTGCAAAACTCACTTTCTACCAGAGACTCATCCTCCACCCTTTGTGCATTCTTATGCACATACGGTAAGTACGTTGCTGGAGTTAACGTATTACACCACTTTATAGTGATGTTTGAGGGTGCTATTAGAGCTAGTTCCCATTTGGTGAATCTAGCTGAGGATACTTGTCTGGATTGGGCAGACACAGCATGTGGGGTATAGACAATCATATCATGGCCCAATACCACATCCTCACTTTTGCTGACCAATAGAGCCGTTGCTGCTACACTTCTCAAACAGGTTGGGAGTGATCTCGCCACAGTGTCCAATTGTGCACTGTTATATGCTACAGGCCTACTGGCATCCCCATGTTTTTGTGTAAGGACACCTGCAGCACAACCATCAGCTTCCGTACAATACAAATCAAAAGGTTTTTCATAATCGGGTATTCCCAATGCAGGAGCTTTTGTCAGACTATCCTTAAGATTAAGGAAAGCCTGCTCTGATTCCTCAGTGTGTATGACACGATCGGGCTTTGAGGAAGAGACTAATTCCTGTAAAGGTAAGGCCAAAATAGAAAAACTTGGGTTCCACATTCTACAATATCCACACATTCCCAAGAAGGTAAGGATTTGCTGTTGGTTACATGGCAGTGTCATGTTTTGTATAGCCTGGATTCTATCTGTAGGGAGATGTCACAGCCCCTGGGTTAGGCAGTGTCCCAAGTATTTAACTCTGTATTGGCACGGCTGTAGTTTGTCCTTAGCAACCTTGTGTCCTGTTTGCGAGAGATGAAGCAACAAAAGTTTAATATCATTCGGGAAATTGGCTCTCTACCACCTTATTAACCCCTCTAAGGTCTTGTACCAGCCTATAACCCCTCCCACCAGCCTTCTTCACTGGAAAAATGGGACTGTTGGCTACACTTGCTGTACGGACTAAAATTCCCTGCTGCAATAACTGCTCAATTATGGGCTACACCCCTAACTCTACCTCCTGTTTTAGTGGGTATTGGGGAATTTTTGGGACTTGCCTACCACTTTTTAGATTTATCATTACAGGAGCTACGTTTGCCATCAATCCAGTGTCCTGGCCATCCTTAGTCCAAAGTGAGTCTGGTATTTGGGTTAGCATTTGATCTACCTGAGTTGGATTTTTACCTGTATCAGTAGAGTGAAACATTAACCTTTGGGGAGTGTCTAGTACATCCCTTACTTCCAATACAAATATTTCAGGGACATCTATAAATACACCATCAGGGGTACAATAAATGACACATCCCATTTTGCACAATAAATCTCTTCCCTGTAGGTTAGTAGGAGCCGCCGCAGCCAGGAGAAAAGAATGCCTGGTATGCAATGGGCCGATAGTAACCTCTGCAGGTTTTGTTAAAGGATAATGTTGCACTTTACCCATTACACCCATGGTTGGTACTGTCTCATTGGTTACCCATAAATTAGCTGGAGATTTTAACACTGATCTGGTCGCCCCTGTGTCTACAAGAAAAGGATGTTTAGTACCAGCTACATCAATCATCATTACCGGTTCTTCCCTAGTACTTTCTGTTAACCTGACTATCTGTAGACTACAGGTATGACCTGACCCCTAGCGTTGGCTTTCGTTCTCCAATACGGCATTTAAATCTACAATTGGAGCTGGCGATGATTGGGGATATGTTGCCCTCTGTGTGTATCCTTTATGATATACAGGTACTCCCTGGTTTGGGGGTCCTAATCTATTTGCTGTGCAGTACCTACTTATATGTCCTACTTGGTTGCAGTTAAAACACTTCTGTGGTGAGCGTGGATTTTGTGTAGGTTGGGCAGTGGGGAAAGGTTGAAGATTTGGCGGGAAATATGATGGCTGAATATATTGTGGTGGTAGATAGTATGGATTTTGTAGTGCCATGGGATAGGTGGGATGGTGTTGTATGGGTGGCTGAGTGGGGTTTGTGAGGGCATATATCTGTGTAGGTGTTTGTGTGTCTAGTGGCTGTGGTGTTACATTCATGGCTTCTAGAGTTTGAATACTAACAGCCATTAGATTCTCACTCTGGGTCTCTCTCTTCTTTAGGATGTTCTTATCATGTGCTATAGCAGCTTCTCTGATGGAGTCTACTGTAGCTCCCCTCCAGCCTGGTAATGATGTCTGTAATCGGGCTTTTAGATTGTCTTTAAGACCATCCACAAGCACCGTGATGACCATTTCCCGGTAATGAATGCTATCTTTAATATTTTCTATCCCAGTGTACTAGGTGATAGCTTGCAGGGCTCGGGTACAGTAATCCCCTGCTGACTCATTTTCTTTTTGTTTTATTGTGAAAATTTTGCTCCAGTTAACTACTACTGGAAAATATATCCCCAATTGAGTATTTATGCGGGCAATGTTGCCTTGGTTTTCCTCATCTGTTAAGGGACCATCTCCGTCCAACACGCAATCCGTGAAAAACTTTTTCACGTCGGTATTAGGAGGAAGACAAGCCCTTAACACCACTCGCCAATCTTTATTAGTTGGCTCGTGGGAGTAACCCAAATTTTTCAAAAATTGTTGGCATTTCGTTAATTCCTTTTTAGAGTCAGGGAAATCATTCATGATGGAGTTTAGCTCAGCTCTTGTCCATGGACAATGCATTGCAACCATCCTTGTGGGCACTACACCATTCACATCCGCATTCCCATTGGGAACAGTTATTGTCCGGATGGGATGGAGGCCGGCCACATGATTACTTTTGACCTTACCACCAGAATGGGGATTCGATCTACTACTGCTACATATAACTACTTCCTCAAAAGGTGCAGGGGAAGCTAACACTTCCTGTACTACAACTGATGAGGACGGGACTACCGGTTGCGCCTGTTGTGATTGTGCATTTAACATATGTACAGCAGGTGAAATAGCAGACATAGTAACAGGTTCATCATCATCCACATTTGAAACATTTTCCTTGTGATTACTTAAGAGAGGGTATAAGTTGTTAGTTACATTTTTATGTTTTTTTTTTACATTGACTGCACCTACACCCCCATCCGCATAGGGCGGTGGTGGTGCATGTGAACCATCTGTACTACCTTCTGCGACGCTACCTTGCAGTGCGTGCGCGCTATCAAGTGATGCGTCCGCGGCGCTATTTAGCGTCACCGGCGCATTGCCCGAGACTATGCCCGCGACGCCTGTTTGCGTCATGGGTACATTCTTCAGCCACATTTCCCCCTCGTGCTGCCACAGTTTAAAACAATCACTATACTTTACTTTCCTCGCTCGAGACCGCACCATACATATGTGAGCTCGGACACTGGCCCTGATTCAGACCCGGACGCAAGTGGCCGGTCGCACGTTCAGCGTACGTGCCGAAAAATGTAAATTCAAACGCTCGCTCGTAATTTCGTACGCAGCTAATCTTCCGCCCCATAGTCTCCCAACCCCTCCTCTAGCTAACGAGCAAGCCAAATTGCGACCGTACATCTCAAATTTTGCATGCAGGGAACGCTCGCACAAGTCCAAACCAGAAGTGGGCCTGTCAGATTTCGATTACCTGCTCGTTCATTCTGCATACATCCTTTAATCGTATCATGCCAATCAAGAGATCAATTAGCTTAATTGCTCTTCACGTTTGCAATCCGTTTTTTTTTCATTTTCAATAAACTTTACTCGTGTCCGTGTTTGTTTTTTCACGCAGCATACGTACGGTTTAAACAATGGTTTCCTTTATCCAAAATACATGTTTTTGTCATTTTTCCAATTGTTTTCCGTGTTTTGTCTGACGCATATTTTACTTGTTTCATTTTTTATGTAAATTAGCTAACGCATGTCACTGCATTAAGCCAATCATAACTCACATTAGATTTTTAAGCCTGTCGAACACATGACTCATACACTAACCAATAGAATGGTTCCTATTAATTTTCCAAATACATTAGCCAATCGAAATTATTATCTTGTCTTTATTAAAACTGTTTTTTCCAAAATCCACCATTGCCATCATGAGAGCCTCTGCGTTCACCAGGCGGGAGCTTCTAGTACTGACGGAGGTAATGGACCGGCGGATAACCAGCCAGCCTCCCCCCATCACCAACAGAGAGAAGCGATCCGCCTATGCAGAGGTTCGCTGCTGCCTGCGCTCCTTCGGCTCATGCCGACAGATTGGCCAGCTGGAGCGCAGAGCGCAGGTGGTCGGATCTTCAACGCCGCACGCCACGCTTGCTGGCATGTTTCCGACAGCGTATAGCTGAAAGTAAGGTTTTTTTTTCCGCTTTCCTTTTTTATTTTGCGGCCCTATCTGCATGTGCATGTTTTCATTCCTGCCCTGTTTGTTTATTTACTACATATCTGCGTGTGCATGTTTTCCTTTTTTTTTTTTTTTTTTTAAGGTTAAACATTTTTGAGGATGTTTTCAAGGGTAAAAATTAATCAAACCTTAAATTGTTATCCATCATTTAGGGGCAGAGCGCAGACTACGCCGTCATCGGCAGCGACGCCGTCGGCCATGTCCCCTATCCCCAACTCCCAGCCAATCCTCCTCTCCCCACCCTACCCCTAATTCACCCTCCAACCCAGCCTGGCCAGACCCGGACGCCCCTCCCTCTCGGTTATTTCCCATCCCTCAAAATTCCCCCTCCCCTCAACCCCACTCTCTCTTTTCATCACCCTCCCCTCCAACCACCCCTCTCTTTTACACCCCCTCCCCCCCTTCAGAAATCACCCCTCCTCCTACAGACCTGCATTGGCCTACCTCCGAGGAGGACGATGGTGGGGCTACAGGTCCAGGCGGCATTGTCAACGGTATGTTTCCCTTTTACCTTTTTTTTTGGGGGGGGGGGTGGATGTTATCCTTTGCCTGTGCATTTTTCAAATTTTAATTATTTCTAATGTTTGTTATATATATTTTGGTTTAAAAATGTCTATGATGTTTGCCCCTTACACATATCACACATGTCCAAACACTCATACTTGTATCTCTTGTTTACGGTACCCACCAAAGTAGTTTTTCTGCGTACTTCTCTTTTGTTACAATTTATAGTTTTTGGAGTCATTTTTGGGAATTTACTTGGGCAAAGAATGTTGGCTTTGAATTGTAATGTTTGTCCAAATTGTCACTTTTTGTAAAGTTGCATTTCCTTTGGCAGTTGTTTGTCAAACAAAATTAAGTTTTTTTTTATTAAGCACCTCAATTTTTTAACCCACAGAGGACCAGAGGTGTCTGACAGAGGCAGCAGCGTGTGTGCAGAGGCTGAGGGGCCATGTTATAGGCATGCTGGTGGTCCTCAATCACATGGCGGGGATCCTGTGGCCTTAATTGTTTGGATTGTTCCATATTTGGACATTTTTTCAAAAAATAAAAAAAAAAGTTTTGTTTAAAGTCTCATTCCTTCTCTGTAAATATTATATTGTTTAACCTTACATAAGTCGACTATTGCAGCAAGTATTTTAAAGTAATTTAACTTAGATTGTAGAAAGCTGAATTATGTAAGCTGGCACATTCAACACCTAACAATACCAATAGGTTTGTAGATTTTTTTTTTTTTATTATTATTTATTTGTGGGGGGGTAAGGTAAATATTAAATGAAACCTGTTTAGGCCGAGATTCCAAAACATACTGATTCACCATAATACCTTGGGGTGTTTGATTTGAGCCACTAAGCATGGTAAAATACTGCACAATTTAAATCATTACAGGATTAGCCCTTAAGCAAGTCTACATTTTTGAAACCAGGTTACACTTGCATGAAATTTAGAATGGAAATGTTTTTTTTAATGTAACAAAAATTTATTTTAGAAAAATTTAGAAACACAAAGTGATTAAGGACAATCAATACACAATGTGAAAACACTCTTCAAAAATCAGCCTACACCCAAAATATACAAAAATAAAACAATCAAGAACTGTTTGATGAAGTAGCATGCCAACATGATTCCACAAATGAGTTGACGACAAATTTGGTCCAGAAGTTAAATCCAATGTGTCCACATGAAGTCAATTTTTCTGATCAGGTAGTAGTCATGGTTTTCCCGAAAAATATTATGGAATAAAACACACAAAACCAAAAAAATTTAAATTGGTAATTACATTATTACATGTCTACATTGTGACAATAATTACCTAAAAAAACGGGCCAGAACATCATTGCTTAAGGCCCCCCCACATACAGATCTCCGACCAACCTCGGGGGGGCCATCCTCAGGCAAGGCATCCTCTGGCTGCATTGGGACACCACTCCTTATGGCGATGTTGTGAAATATCCCACACAGGACCACAATTTTTGAAACCATATCCGGCAAATACATGAGCTCGCAACCAGAGCGGTGGAGGCATCTGAATCGGCCTTTTAAAAGGCCGATACAGCGCTCCACCACTTGCCTGGTGGCTGTAAGTGCGGAATTATACTCACTTTGTGGCCCTGGTGTGGGAGCCATATAAGGAGTGAGCAGCCAGGGCATGCAAGGGTAGCCACTGTCTCCTGTGAAAAAGAAGTTACAAAATCAGGATCACTGTGTCTCAAGCTTTGCATTGGTAGCTAAAAAAGGTCTACACTTACCCAGAAGCCACGCATCACCAGCTTGGAGGTTGTTTAATTTATGCCAAATCCCTGATTGACGGATGACGAATGAGTCATGTGCACTCCCAGGTAATTTTGCATTCAGGGACAGGATCTGGAGGGAGGCATCACATACCACCATTACATTCAGTGAGTGATAGTGTTTTTGGTTCCGAAAAATGGCCTCCAGCCATGCTGGAGGCTGAAGTGGTATGTGAGTTCCATCCACAACCCCTATGATGTGTGGGAAGCTAGCTATTTGGTAAAAATTGGCCTTCGCCACACTAAGGGAACCCATATCCAAAGGCATTTGAATAAAATGATGGAGGTGCTTGAAAAGGGCCTCCATCACTGCCCTCAGGATCCTTGAAAAGGAGGATTGGGAGATTCCTGCAACTATTCCCACCGTGGTTTGAAAGGATCCTGAGGCACAGAAATGTAACACCGCCATAAATTGCGTAAGTGGTGGTATTGCTGTAGGACTGTCAATTTGCCGCTCAAGATCACTCTCTATTAATGAGAGAGTGTCTATGATGATTTGGGGCGGAAGACGGTAGCGCCTTAACACCTCATCATTGGGCATTCCAAAAAGGGTGACACGTGTTCTATATATCTGGGGCCTTGCACGCCTACGATGCCTACGCCTGGGACGAGATTGAGGTTGGTCGGCTTCCGGCAGCATGGCCACAATAATACGACCAACATCAACCTGAAATGGTAAGAATTGTAGTTAAGGTATGTTTCCCCCAAAAAAGACAAAAAAATACTTATCTTTACGATACAATCCAAAGATGCTTACATGCATTTCAATGATTTCAAAAACCTACATTTAAAAATACCAAAAAAAGTTTAGAATTTGGGGTGGCCATTTTGTAATCTTGTTTTTTGAAAATGGTCAAAAATAAAGGGGGTAAACACACATTTCGAACAATAGTAAACCTACATTGAGAGGACTTCCACAATTTGGCCCAAAAAACAACCAAGAATTTGAACGCTAAATGGTTCGCATTTTTACAAGGGGAATAAAGCCTACAAAAGTGCGCTAAATGGTTCGCATTTTTACAAGGGGAATAAAGCCTACAAAAGTGGGCTAAATGGTTTGCATTTTTACAAGGGGAATAAAGTCTACAAAAGTGCGCTAAATGGTTAGCATTTTTACAAGGGGAATAAAGCCTACAAAAGTGCACTAAATGGTTCGCATTTTTAACATCCCCAAAAACCCGAAAAAAAAGCTTAATGACCCCAAAATATGCGAAGAACAATACATGAACATTTTACAAACAAGTTAAAAACAAAACTTACCAATACACGATAAATAAGTCACAGAACAAAAACCTACAAACAAAAAAAATAAAATTATTTTTTGCCCCCCCCAAAAAAAGGAGATCCATATTTTACACAAGGATGACGTGAAAAAATTTACACAAAAAAACACCACAATTAAAATCACACCAAAAAATGCGAACGGAAAGTTTTATAAAAAAAAACGCCTCTAACACAATCCAAAAAAACTCCTCCAAACACTACTCCCTCCAACAATACACTCCGAACTACGTAACCTCCAACAAACAACACCCGCCACCTCGACTCGAGTCGCCCAAAGCCATAAATAGTGTTTCGTTTCCTGCTCAAATTAAGGACGGATCATAGTAACGCACAATCAATGATACGGGCGAATAATAAGGACGCATGTATAAATACGTCACGGAAAAAAACAAACGGTCTGGTGTAGTTCAAGTTTTTTCATGAAAAATGGCTACAGACCAGCCAAACAATGGCCAAGAGGCAGCCGGTAAGTATTTCTCTCATTTCTATTCAAGGATTATTTTGAACCAGAATATAGTGAAAGATTGACATCTAAATTAAAATTAATTTAATGTAAATAGGTGTTGAGGATGACATGGAAGAGGCTGCTGGGCCCAGTATTCCGGCCAAAGCTGGCAAAAAGAAAAGGCAGCCACAATTCACAAGAAAGGAGATGGAGGTTTTGGTTCAGAAGTGTGTGGACATCCTGCCACAGGCAGACAGGAATATGGGTGTAAGCCAGAAGTGGAGAATGTGGGAGGAGATAGCCAGTGCTGTCAATTGGGTGGGTGATTATGTCCGTCTAGCCCGGGATGTCAAACGACGGTAAGTTAAAACTTCCAAAAAAAAAAAGGATACAGGGTCAAATAATGCAGGAATAATGCCTACTTTTTCACCCACAGATGGCAAGACTTCAAATATCGCCTGAAGCAAAAACTGGCTGACAGGGCTAGGCATGCAAGGGGGACAGGTGGGGGTCCCACCCCTGTGTCATTGGAGCTGAATGATTTGGAAGAGCTGGCACAGGGGTGTGTGCAGGATGTGGAGGTGTTTGGCGTGTCCAACATGGATACGGACATGCCAGACTTTGCGGCTCCTCATGTTGTCCCAGGTAAATGTTGTGATGTAACCAACTCTGAAATGTTATTGTGACAATATGTAGATTCTAATGTGATTCTTTTCTCTTTTTTCTCACAAAGACACAGGCGGATGAGTCTGCTCCAGAGGGGAGCCTTGGCTGCAGAATTTCTGCTGGCTCTGCAGGGGAGGAACCAGTACATCCAGCTGAGGACCCTGCAGAAGCCAGTCCAGGGCAATCCCCCTCGCAGGCAGTGGCACTCCTCACAAACCTCAATTTTAAATCGGATTACCATACAGAGATTCTGCAGAGGATGGACGCCAGTCTGCTACGGGTGGCTGAGGCCCTGGAGCAAAATGCTGCAGCCAACGTGACCATTGGTCAGGCCCTGGCTGAAAATACCAGGGCCAACATCAGAATAGCCAATGCCCTGGAGCAGCTCGTTCGCCAGCACATGGTGGAGCCGACCTCCCTTCCTGCCGGAACATCAGGATCCTCCACCTCGGCCATTCCTCCAAATGTGCCTAGCCCTGTGCCTAGTCCAAAGGCCACAACATCTGCCTCTGGACAGGCCAGCCAGACGACATCCCAGACCCGGTCTGGCACCCACCCTACCCCAGCCAAACGGGGAAAAAAACGATGACAGCACTGGCTACTTTTCCCACACTCCTTCTGTGCTTGCCCCATATTCCTTTAGGGCCAAAACTTCCCTCTCCTTTCTTGTGAATTGTTTTTAATGTGTTTGTTTAAGTTGGCCAACACTGGTAATATGTTTGTCAGAATTATTTAAGTTATTATTACCTAACACTGCCCAAAAAGTGTATTTGCAAAATGCACCACAAAACTTTAAAAATGTGTGTTTGAAATTAAAAATTTGACAAATGTGCTCCATTGTATTGTGACATTATTTAAAAAATGGTTTAAAGTTAATCCTGGCCCACAAGCCAAAAACATCCTCCCACAAAAAAAAAAAAATGGGTTTAAAAAAACAGGGTTCTTTAAGGAACACTTTAAAATTAAAAAAAGGATGCAAATTCTCCTGTCCAAATCAAAATGGTAAAATACACACAAACATGATGACATTATTGTTACAATAGCACAAAACCCAAATAAAATAAAAAAACATTCAAACAAATGTACGCTAATTGATTGTGTAATCCTGAAATTAGCAGCTGAGATTTTCACCTGCGTACGGTTTTGTGCTAACCCAAAAAACTCTTTTCAAAACACATTACAAGCTGGTTTGCAATTCAAAGTTGATTGTTTTTCTGACAAGCCGTGATAAATCGATGAAACATCAAGGAGGCCCAGACCGGAAGACAAGGCCATCGCCATTGTGGTCGAGTAATCCACACCCCAAGCTGTGCGAGCAAGTTGAATGGAAAGAGGATCAGCCAGTGACGTATGACTTGGTACGAACACATTTGACGTTCGCATCTGAAAATTTATGTACGCCCCAAAAACGCCTCGCCACGCCTGCGTTTTTCCATCTCCACCCACGTCAACGCCCAAAAACGGCCTGTTCTGTCAATCACATTTGACATGTCACTTCCTGTTCGCAATTTGACAAACGAGACAAAAAAAGCTCGCAATCTGCCGTACGCACATGCGCAGTGTAACACCGGCGCATGCGTGGTTTCACAACATCGGAACGCAACGAGCGTACTGATGCTAACGAACGGCTCTGAATGAGGGCCATTGTCTAGTATCTGCTTATTGAAACTACCAACTCTAGGGAACGGACTAACACTCTTCCTCATCATATTATGCCACAAATCACAATATTTGGTTGCTATGGCACCGTACTTTGTATGCATAATATGTCGTGCCGACCCGATCGGCGCATCCAACAGCAGCAAATTGTCTACCATCTCTACTGTTTGCTTTGCTCCCATCTTGGGAGAAATCCTAAGCTTTTCAATAGAGATTTAGACTTGTGAATGGTTTTCTAGTAGGCTACGTTCACTCACCTGGATAAGATTTAAGAAGGCAACTTACCAACACCTATGGAAATTTTATATTAGCTATTCCACACACCGGGATAAGATTTAGAAGGCTACTTACCAACACCTATGGAAATTTTATATCGGCTATTCCACGCACCCGGATAAGATTTAGAAGGCTACTTACCAACACCTATGAGAGTTTATATGTCGGCTACTCTCATGCACCTCTCTACAACAAAGACACCTGCTGATGTGTTAGAACGGTAAGCTGCTTACCGAGCGAGTAGCACTTAGCCTTTAAAGGTCATACGGTACCTTTAACTTTAAAGCAACAAACGCTCACTGTTTCACTCACTTTTCCTGCGCAGAAAAATAAACATTCCCCCAGAGTATGGCAACACCAATAAAGACACTTACAAAGTTAACTATCAATACACAATGCAACTTCAATGGCTTTGTTCAAAACACGTGGCAGCCCTACCGGAAATACGTGTACGCAATTGTGCGACTAGTCGCATACACAGTGATGCGACCAGGCCCATGTGTTATTACCTTAACGCTATTATGCGACTCCCTCTAAACTTTTATCAACGAGAGAAAACTACTTTTCTCTCCTTGTCCCTGGATACTGATCAGCGCTTCCTCTACACAATAACCGGCAGTACGCTCTCAGCAACACTGTGGTGATGAAAGACTAATGCGTCTCTCAAAAGGCACCTCCACCCTTTTGCTGAGAGAGAACTGACCGAGTGTTACCGTGTATCAGATAACGTGATAAACCTACGAGCCCCCAACTGTTGAATCGTAAATAAACCTTTAGTACATTCCTGCCTATAAACCTCTAAGATTCACCTGCCTAGAACCTCTAAGACAAAACCTGCCTATACCTTCTAAAACCACAAGATGTCGCTAATTAGCTCTGTGTTTAATTATACCTTTAATAAAACTCTAAGACAGTTGAATAGTGGTCCAACGCGCTAAAGATTATTATTCAGGTAAAAGTACAGATGTTACCACGCTAACAATGAGCGCAAAATAAATTGTACAAACATTAGGTCATAAGGTACAGTCAATACATACGTGTGCGCTCTGGGACCAGATACCGGCATCAATAATGAGATTCTGTCTTACCCAATTATTCGGTTTCGACAACAGCAATGCTTGAAACATGGTGAAGAAGCAGGATTGCTGGAGGGCCTAGCAGACAGTGATGCTTGAAACCTGGTGTAAAAGCAGGATTGCTGTATGGCCAGGAGGGCCTAGTAGATAGTGGTGCTTGAAACGTGGTGTTGAAGCAGGATTGCTGTATGGCCTGAAAGGCCTAGTAGACAGTGGTGCTTGAAACGTGGTGTTGAAGCAGGATTGTTGTATGGCCTGAAGGGCCTAGTAGACAGCGTAGCTAGAAACGTAGTTTAGAAGTAGGATAGCTGTATGGCCTGGAGGGCTCAGCAGACAGCGATGCTTGAACCATGGTAAAGAAGCAGGATAGCTGTATGACCTGTATGCTCTGTAGACAGTGATGCTTGAACTGTGGTGAAGAAGCAGGATAGCTTTATAGCCTGCAGGGCTCTGTAGACAGCGATGCTTGAACCATGGTATAGAAGCAGGATAGCTGTATGGCCTGGAGGGCTCTGTAGACAGCGATGCTTGAACCGTGGTATAGAAGCAGGATAGCTGTATGGCCTGGAGGGCTCTGCAGACAGTGATGCTTGAACCGTGGTATAGAAGCAGGATAGCAGTATGGCCTAGAGGCTCTGTAGACAGTGATGCTTGAACCTTGGTAAAGAAGCAGGATAGCTTTATAGCCTGCAGGGCTCTGTAGACAGCGATGCTTGAACCGTGGTATAGAAGCAGGATAGCTGTATGGCCTGGAGGGCTCAGTAGACAGCGATGCTTGAACCGTGGTATAGAAGCAGGATAGCTGTATGGCCTGGAGGCTCTGTAGACAGCGATGCTTGAACCGGGCTATAGAAGCAGGATAGCAGTATGGCCTGGAGGCTCTGTAGACAGTGATGCTTGAACCGTGGTATAGAAGCCGGTGAGCAGAATACACGCAGCATGTACAAATTATAGCTGGAAGTCTGGATGCACAGAAAGCAGGTTGCATAACCAAAAGTTCCACATGAAAACTCTATAGCCGACAGGGCGGCGACAGTCCAGGAAGTTCAAATAGGATCAGCTGCCAATCAGGCAATACTAGGAGGAAACATGTGAAATCCTCTGATGTCTGGGTCTCCTAGCAACCGGCAACCTAGAAGCATGGTCAGGAGCAGGAGGAATACTGGCAGGAGACAAGTCCTGGACTGGACTTGTAACACCTGACATACGTGATATACCTTTAGAAAATGTAGATGTGACATTTTACACGGATGGGATTGTCATAGACAAACTGACACTGGAGAGTTATGTACAGGTTATGCTTTTGTAAATGACGAAGACATCATAGAAGTTGAACACTTTGGTCCACCTCACTCGGCCCAAGTGGCAGAGCTGGTGGCACTAAAGAGAGCATGTGAATTAGCAAAAGGCAAATCTGCTAATATCTACACTGACTCTAGGTACGCCTTCAGGGTAGTACATGATTTTGGTGCTCTATGGCATCTAAGAAATTTTATGACAGCAGCAGACACACCAGTCGCACACTCAAAACATATAAAAGGACTATTGACAGCTATCCAAATGCCTAAACCAGTAGCCGTCATTAAGTGTAAAGCCCATACATGTGAAGATGATCCGGTGTCACTGGGCAATAACAGGGCAGACGAAGCTGCCAAATGGGCAGCAGGTTTAAGAGTAAACATGCCAATTAATCAAATGATGGTTTTCCAAATGATTGATATGCAGAAATTAATACAGATGCAAAATTTGTGTTCCATTCAGGAAAAGGCAGTCTGGAGATCCAAGGGATGTAGGCAAGAGTCCTCTGAACTCTGGAGAGATGGACAAGGTAAGCCGGTGGCACCCAAGGCATACTACCCAAGCTTGGCTGAGGCAGCACACGGTCTGACTCACCTGGGAAAGCAAGGTATGTGCAAGTTGGTCAGGGCATAGGTGTGCACCAGGTTTCTCTTCCCAAGCCGAAAAGAGGGCAATGTCCTGTTTGACATGCTTGAGGAAGAATGTTGGAAAAACAATACCAACTGAGCCATCCCATGTTCCTCTGACAGACGGACCTTTTCAGGTAATACAAATTGATTTCATCCAATTACCATCCTGCAGGAATCTCAAGTATGTATTAGTTTGTACGGATGTGTTTTCTAATTGGGTTGAGGCATATCCAGCTGCCACTGATACTGCTGTGTTTACTGCTAAAAAGATTGCTCAGGAGTTTACGGTATCCCTAGAATTATTGAAAGTGATAGGGGTACTCATGTCACAGGTGATGTCTTCCAGAACATGTGTAAGTTGATGGGTATTAATAGTAGACTTCAAACCCCTTACCGACTGCAAGCCAGCGCCAAGGTGGAGAGGATGAATGGTTGTATTAAAAATAAACTGAGTAAGATCATGGCAGAAACTGGACTGGGATGGCCAGAAGCCTTACCACTAGTCCTTCATAGCATCAGGACAACTCCTAGACCCCCTCTCAATCTGTCCCCCTTTGAAATACTGTTTGGTAGACAACCTCATTTGATTATAAGTCCACATGAAGATTTGAAAAGTAACAACGAGGTAACTGTAAGGTATCTTATAACAATGAAAAGAGAAAAAGAAAAGTAGTCCACTTATTTGGATGTACAACAGTGTTGATGTAGGTATATCAATATTAAAATATAACTTTTATTGAATATACATTATTAAATACACAAAATTAGTTAAAATCAGCGAAGTAAAACGATAGAAAAGTAATGAAAATGAAAATACAAAAGCTGTATTAATCTCTGTGTCCCGTAATTATTATAAGTGGACTACTTTTCTTTTTTTCTTTTTGTATTGTGTATTAATTCAGTGGTCCAGTGATAGCACCCCTCATATTTATCCTGATAATAAATGGAACTGTGATATTAAGAGGGTTGTGTGATATAGGTATTGTGTACTAAATACTTTGGTGCGACCTATTTGTTTTGTGTTCAAATCTTATAACAATGAGTAAACAGTTGAAGCAGCAACAGCAGAAACTGAAATTGTTGTCACATGATATGCCAGAAACAAACTGTCATGATGTTGAATCTGGAGAATTTGTTATGATCAGAAATTTCTTGCGTTCAGTTTGTTTGACAGATCGGTGGGAAGGTCCGTATCAAGTGTTGCTGACGAATACAACTTCCTTGAAAGTGGCAGAGAGAGATACCTGGGTCCATTCCACTCACTGTAAGAAGGAGAGAACTCACTGTAAAGAATCAACCGGAGTCGAGGCGGATAACGTAGACCTGTCAATTGCGAGTGTTCCAGGAGGGTTAAAAGTTGCAGTGAGACACCTGAGCTAAAGAAATTTGTAGATCACAGATCCAGCAATGGAATGGTAAGCTGGGGTTACGTTTGTGTCTTCTTCCAGAGTTTTCATCATCCTACTTTGTTTCGGGATTTCTGGTTTCTGTGATGGAGGACAGATGACGGAGAGGAGAGCTGATGGTGATATTGATGGAGTAGAGTTGGGAGAACCAATTGGGGGAGTATCTGACCAAACCCAGTACAGTAATTGTTAAGAGATCTGTTATTTCGGAAACTTGGAGACAGTGAGAAGGTCTATCGTCTGAGGATTATTGTATTTGTGAGTTTTGTGGGTCCCTAGTCGATGAGAGATGCATCCAACGGTGCCACCCTAAGTATAACCCGTATTGGAGTGGTGTCAAAGCTGGATAATTGGCTGAGACAAGATCAGCTCAAAATTAGATCGAAACGACGCCATCTTGTGAATGGCCGCAAGACACCATCTTGAAAATGAGATCTGCGAGACGCCATTTTGCGAATGGCCGCTCAGCGCCATTTTAGCTAAACTCACACTTAAGTACATATGGCGATGCTATTATTAGCATCATGCGATCGCATATTTTACCATACCCCATACACACATTAATACACACAGTTACACTGTTAACATGTTGCACATTAGCGAATACATAATATCCCGAATGCGAACGCTGTTTATTAGCTTCGTGCGCACGCATCTGCCCCAAGTTAACTAGTGTCTTTTCCCAAACCCCTAATACTTACACACTGCACATTCCTGCAAAAAGGTTCCATAGCTTCAAAGTATAAGATTCATGTTTTATCCATTTATTACTAATTCTGTAAAATAAAGGCTATTTGGTATCTAAGGTTTAATACATGATAAGTAAACCGTGTTTGGTGTTGTACTGATCTGCACTTTCTCAACAGCTTTCTGGTATCATCGGTGTAAAGATCGCAACATGCATTCTCAACTAATGGACCGTAGAGAGTTAAAACACCAAAATGTACTAGGTTTGCATGAGGCGGGAAAACGGAGACAAAAGACTGTCGGAGGCTGGTCTGTGTCCATTTGAATCGACCTGTTAAAGGTCCTGTAACAGAAGCACCGTGTTGGAGAACCAATGGGATCGCAACAAACCTCTCTATTGTATAGTCTATTTCTGTAAGGGTATATATATGTGTGTTCTGACCCCAGTCTTCAGTCTTCATGCTAATGCTGTTGATGGAGGTTTCTTGTTGATGCCGGAATCTGGTCCCAGAGCACGTGCGTATGCATAACTGTACCTTGGGTCGGTATAATTTTATTGTGCTAAATTGTATTTAGATCACAGCATGTAACTATCTGTACTTTGCTTGAATAATATACCTTGTGCGTTGGAAACACATTTTCTCAAAGTCTGAAGGTATTTATTTACTGTATGACTGCGTACACAAATAGCGGCAATTTTAGAAGGTATAGGCAGGTTTTAGAAGGTATAGGCATGAGCGTATAGAGGTTTAAATTCAGTATCCTTAGTGGGTAGCCTTTAGAGGATTATCATACCATGGTGGGCAAAGTTTTAAACCAAACTGACTGTTGGGTATGCTCTCACGTGCCTCAAGGACAACATAATGTAGGGTTAGTGCCATTCCCATTGAATGTCTCTGAGGTTTTAGAATTGCGAAGAGGGGATGCACTGGATTGAAAATTTCTTATGTCCAAACCACCTCATTTTAAACTCCAGCAGTACCAAGTAGATAGATCACTTTTATGTTTGAAAATCACCAACTTCAATAAACCAGGAATTTAGGAGGTGACTGGGAATAACCAGACGATGACCTTCTCACTAACAGCTGATAAGGAACTTATAAAATTTGAACTTTTACGCACAATTAGAACAGGTGGAAGACACTTCTGGTATAAATATACACTAAGTTCCACCAAGGAAATGGTTGGTAGGGTACCAGAAGGGTAC
Source organism: Taudactylus pleione (assembly GCA_031769625.1). Classification (NCBI taxonomy): domain Eukaryota; kingdom Metazoa; phylum Chordata; class Amphibia; order Anura; family Myobatrachidae; genus Taudactylus; species Taudactylus pleione. Next base: position 5,549,248 of record JAUIMM010000043.1, on the reverse strand, counting down.
TGTGCCAAGGTAATACAACCTGATGCTGTTGATGGAGGTTTCTTGTTGATGTCGGAATCTGGTCCCAGAGCGCATGCGTATGTATAACTGTACCTTAGGTCTGTATAATTTCTTTGCGCTAAATTGTATTTAGATCATAGCGTGTAACTATCTGTACTTTGCTTGAATAATATACCTTGTGCGTTGGAAACACATTTTCTCAAAGTCTGAAGGTATTTATTTACTGTATGACTGTGTACGCAAATAGCGTAAATTTTAGAAGGTATAGGCAGGAGCGTATAGTGGTTTAAATTCAGTATCCTTAGTTGGGGGCTCGTATAGTGAGGTCACTTACCTATTCACACGATAAACATACAGTTATCAATTTCTCACCAAAGGGTGGAGTGTGGCCACACGCAGTTTACTGCAACCACTTGATACTGAGAAATCCCTACCCGTTATCGTGTGAGTTAAGGCACGCTGACTAGAATCCAGGGACAAGAAAGGAAAAAGTTTGTTTTCCTTTGTTGATAGAGTTTCACGCTAAAAATGGTGCCGCAGTATTGCATATGCGGCTGAGTCGCATTTTTGCGCATGCAGCAGAGATGCACTTTTGCGTACGCAGCTAAGGGTAAGTCATACGGTTGTGTAGTAGTCGCATTATTGTGTATGCGACTAGTCGCACAATAGCATATACGTATTTCCGGTTGTGCTGCCACATGTTTAAATAAAGCCGTTGAGTTTACTTTATCAACTGTTGCCAATAACTGGGTTAACGTGTATTTTTCTGCACAGGAAAAAAGTGTGGAACTGTGAGTATTTGTTTAGGGTGTAACACGGGACCTAAATGTTAAGGGTATTGTTGGACCCTTAAGTGCTAGGCGCAGGAGTTGGCCTAGTAACTCGGTAGCAGCTTACCGTTTACTTTACACAAGGCAGGTGTATGGGTTGTTATTTTTGTTAGGGTTCGGCTCCCAGTGTGATTATAGTATTCAGTAATCAGTGTGTGTGATCTGTTATTTGAGCACTATAATTGAACCGCATAGTTTTGGGATAAACTATGATTGTGAACTGGTGAGAGAGTGGACGAAATCAACTGCCCCCTTGCAGTTGGAAAGTACTCAAAAAGAGATTGCTGCGTGGAAGCGGCCTTTCTTCCATAGGTGAGTGGAGGCATCTAGAGGTCTTCCATAGGGTTCGTGGATACAGCCTTTTTCCAAGGCATCCGCAGGTCAGTGAAAGTATCTTGACTGTCTTTCACCAGTATAAATCTTTATTGAAAAACGTAGTAGTTGTCCCAAAATGGGAGCCACGCAAACAATAGAGATGTTAGACAATGATGTGCTGCTAATGGAAGTGCCGCTTGGATCGGCCCATCGTATTATGCATACTAAGTATGGTGCTTATGCAATAAGGTATTGTGACGTATGGTTTAAGATAACGATGAAGAGTGTTAGGCCATTTCCCAGAATTGGTAGTTTTGATAAAGATGTATTGAATAATGTCCAAGATCACATCAGCTTGATGCGTTCTCGAGTAAAAAAGGTAAAACATAACGAATGTTTAAAATTGTGGCAGCATGAAGGGGATGCGTGAGTTAAAAATACGCAAGCTACGCAAACTAGCGTTGCGAACGCATTGCCAGAAAGTACACCCACAGCGTTAAATTGCAATGCGTGCGAGCCGCAAAACGGCACGCACGTGCAGCAAGGTAGCGTTGCGGAAGTTATTGCCAGTAGTTCACGCGCACCACCACCACCTTAAGTGGATGGGGGTGCAGGTTCAGTTATTGAAAAAAAAACAGAAAAACGTAACAAGCAATTTGTACCCTCTCTTAAGTAACCATAAGGAAAATGTTTATGATGTGGATGATGAGCCTATTGTCATGTCTGCCATTTCCCATGCTGTACACATGTTAGATTTGGCACCACGACAAGCACAAGTGGTGCCACCATCTCCATCAGTAACAGCACGGGAAGTGTTATCATCCTCTGCACCCATAGAGGAAGTTGTTAATACTATGTGTTGCAGCAACAGACTAGGGGCCTGATTCAGACCTGCTCGCGAGCGCTGAGCGCTCGCAAGCGGGTCAATGGTGCCCTAGTGTGCATGCGCATGTCGCTCCGGGTCTCGCACCAAAGGGGGCGTGCTGTCGATGGTGAGTGACAGCACGCCCCCTTTGGTGGGCGTGCCGGGGGGCGTGGCTGCCAGACGGAGGCGTTCCCATGGGAATGCCTACCGTCTGGGTCCGGCCCCACTGACATCACTAGTGATGTCAGTGGGAGTGATTTTGGCTCTGATAGAGCCAAAATCACTCCAGGGCTTGCGGTCACCGAGACCCTACTGCAGGGTCTCGTCGCAAGCCCGATGGTCACGATGGTCTTGACCATCGCGACCATCATCATGGACGCTCGCATAAGCTGTGGGTGGTAACCCACAGCTATGCGAGCGTCCAGGAGGACGCTCCAAAAAAACACAAAAATGCCCTGATTCAGAGCGGGCGCTCGTTCAGAGCGTCTGGCTCTGAATCAGGCCCTAAACCCCCAGCCAGGTAATAATGTCAAAGGTAGCAGTGTTCCAAATGGGAATGCGGATGCGAACGGAGTAGTGCCCACAAGGGAAGTAGTAATGCATTGTCCTTGGACAAGAGCGGAGCTAAATTCCATAATGAATGATTTCCCCCGATCCCAAAAAGGAATTAGCCAAATGTGAAAGATTTTTGAGAAATTTAGGTAGTTCCCATGAGCCAACTAACAAAGATTGGTGAGTAGTGTTAAGGGCTTGTCTTCTACGCAATAGCGACGTGACAAAATTTATCAAGGATTGTGTATTGGATGGAGACGTTCCCTTAACAGACCGAATTAATCAAGATAACATTTCCTGCATTTTAACTCAATTGGGTATATATTTTCCAGTAGTAGTTAACTGGAACAAAATCTTCACCATAAAACAAAAAGAGAGTGAATCTGCAGAAGATTATTGTGACCGGGTTCTGCAGGCTATCACCCAGTACACTGGGTTAGAAGATATTAAAGATAGCACTCACCACAGGGGAATGATTGTCACTGTACTCATGGATGGTCTTAAAGAGAACCTAAAGACCTGGGTTCAGACCTTACAGCCTGGCTGGAGGGGAGTCACAATAGACACCCTCATAGAATCTGCAATTGAACATGACAAAAACATCTCTAAAAAGAGAGAGACCCAGAGCGAGAAACTAATGGCTGTCAGTATTCCAGCTCTAGAAGGAATGACGGTAACATCACAGCCTGCACCCACACCTGCAACCAGCCCTGAACAGGTACACTTCCTCACTAACCCCACACCAACACAAATGCAGCCCTACCCCACTTATTACACACAGCCACAGGTCCCGTACTATCCACAAACCCCATATCCCCCACAATATCCTTTCCCTCAATATCCTTACCCATACCCACCACCTTTCTCTCCTGCTCAACCCACACAACAATCCTTTCATCCACTTCACCCACGAAAGTGTTTTAATTGCAACCAGCCAGGACATGTAAGTAAGAACTGTATGGCAAAAAGGGTAGGACCCCCAAACCAGGGAGTACCTGGATATCCCCATAAAGGATATACACAGGCACCAGCTCCAATTGTGGCCATTAATGCTTTATTGGAGAGTGGGAGCCAACGCTAGGGGTCAGGTCATACCTGTAGTCTACAGATAGTCAGGTTAACGGGAAGTACTAGGGAAGAGCCAGTCATGATGGTTGATGTAGCTGGTACTAAATATCCTTTTCATGTAGACACATGGGCAACCAGGTAAGTGATACAATCTCCCATTAATTTACAGGTAACCAACGAGACAGTACCAGCAATGGGCGTAACAGGTAAAGTGCAACATTATCCTTTAACAAAATCCACAGAGGTTACTATTGTGCCATTTCATACCAGGCATTCTTTCCTCCTGGCAGTAGCAGCTCCTACTACCCTACTGGGAAGAGTCATATATTGTACCCCTGATGGTGTATTTTTAGATATCCCAGAGAGAGTTGCGCATGAGGTGAGGGATATGTTGGACACTCCCCAAAGGATAATGTGTCACTCTACCAGTTTAAATGAAAATCCATCCCAGTTAGATCAAATGTTATCCCAAATTCCAGATTCACTTTGGACTAAGGATGGACAGGACACTGGATTAATGGCAATCGTAAGCCCCCTAATGGTAAATTTAAAAGGCGGTAGGCAAGCTCCAAAAATTCCCCAGTACCCACTAAAACAGGAGGTAGAATTAGGGGTTTATCCAATAATTGAGCGATTATTACAACAGGGAATTTTAGTTCGTACAGCTAGTGTAGCCAACAGTCCCATCTTTCCGGTAAAGAAGAGTGGTGGGAGGGGTTATAGGCTGGTACAGGACCTTAGAGGTGTTAATAAAGTAGTAGAGAGCCAATTTCCCATAGTGCCAAATCCAGCTGTCATTCTCATGCACCCACCCAATGCAACCCATTTCACTGTCATTGACCTCTGTTCTGCTTTCTTCTCTGTGCCTCTCCATCCTGACTGTCAGTACCTATTCGCTTTCACATACAGGGGTGTACAATACACATGGACACGATTGCCCCAAGGTTTCATAGACAGCCCCAGTATCTTCTCCCAGGCCTTGCACGACTGTTTACAATCTTTTCAATCTGCCAATGGGTCTGTTCTAATTCAATATGTGGATGATTTATTGCTATGTTCTGATTCATTTATGTCATGTTTAAATGATACTAAACTTTTGTTGCTTCACCTCTCGCACACAGGACACAAGGTTGCTAAGGACAAACTACAGCCCTGCCAATCCAGAGTAAAATATTTGGAACACTGCCTAACTCAGGGGTTACGACATCTCACAAATGATAGAATCCAAGCCATACAGAACATGACACTGCCGCAGAACCAACAGCAAATCCATACCTTCTTGGGAATGTGTGGATACTGTAGAATGTGGATCCCAGGTTTTTCTATTTTGGCCTTGCCATTACAGGACTTAGGGCCTGATTCAGAGCCGCTCGTAAGCGGCCGCTCGTTCGCTCCGAGCGATGCTCGCACATCTGCGCATGCATATAGGTCATAATGCGCATGCGCCAACCAGTCATTGCGGTTGGAAAACGTGTGTTTGCAAAATTGCGAGTGCCTGCTAATTTGAGTGACAGGATGAGGCGTTTGTGGGTAGTAACAGGGAAAGGTGCTTGAAAATGGGGAGTGGAGATCCGAACGCAGGCGTGCCAAACGGTCAAAACGGGTGTTTTAAGGGTGTGCATAATTAACAAAGCAGCGTCTTCGACCACGTCACTTGGTTGTTTCTTAGCCTGAACTGTTCGCATGATTGCGGTAGGAAAATCCAACCACAAACACTGCGAGCAGTTCAGATGTCTTTCGATGTACTCGATTAATCTAATAAATAGCGGAGATGATGTATGATGCGAGCGGCCAGGGGGCGTCTTTACAAAATAGCGAGCGCATGTTTCACTCGCTCGCTCAGACATAGAGGCGTCAACAGACCGCAAAAAGCGAGCGCTCAATTTAAATAGCCGGCCCCTTTTTCTGAACGAGCGAGCGCAAATAGCGTCCGGCTCTGAATCAGGCCCTTAGTGTTGTACGGAAGCCGATGGTTGTGCTGCAGGTGTCCTCACACAAAAACATGGTGATGCGAGTAGGCCCGTAGCATACTACAGTGCCCATTTGGACACTGTGGCAAGATCACTCCCAATGTCTTTAAGAAGTGTGGCAGCAAGGGCTCTATTGGTGAGTAAAAGTGAGGACGTAGTATTGGGCCATGATATGATTGTCTATACTCCCCACGCTGTATCTGCTCTGCTGAACTCTGCCCAAACCAGACATGTTTCTTCAGTTAGGTTTACCAAATGGGAACTAGCTCTAATTGCACCTGCAAACATCACTGTTAAATAATGCAATACGCTGAATCCAGCAACATATTTACCATATGTACAACATGATGTACAAAGGGTGGAAGGAGACGAGTTGCTGGCGGGAAGTGAGTTCAGCGGACATAATGATACACACGATTGTATGGAATATCTGAATCAGACCTTTACTGCTAGACCTGACATACATGACACATCTTTAGAGAATATGGATGTGACATTTTACACAGACGGGAGTTGTCATAGACAAACAGACACAGGTGAATTATGTACAGGTTATGCTGTTGTAAATGACACAGACATCATAGAAGCTGAACCCCTTGGTCCTCCTCACTCAGCCCAGGTGGCAGAGTTAGTAGCACTAAAAAGAGCGTGTGAACTGACTCTAGGTATGCGTTTGGAGTGGTACATGATTTTGGAGCTCTATGGCATCTGAGAAATTTTATGACAGCAGCAGGCACACCAGTTGCACATTCCAGACATATAAAACGATTACTAAAAGCAATCCAAGTGCCCAAAATGGTGGCAGTAATTCATTGTAAAGCCCATACATGTGAGGATGATCCGGTGTCACTGGGCAACAACAGAGCAGATGAAGCTGCAAAATGGGCAGCAGGGTTAAAAATGAACATACCAACGGAACAAATTTTGTCTTTTCAAACAATTGATATGTTGAAATTAATTGAGATGCAAAATTTGTGTTCAAACCAGGAAAAGTCAGTCTGGAAGTCCAAGGGATGTGGGCAAGAGTCCTCCAGGCTCTGGAGGGACGGACAAGGTAAGCCAGTAGCCCCCAAGGCATATTACCCCAGCCTTGCTGAGGCAGCACACGGTCGGACTCATCTGGGAAAGCAAGGTATGTGCAAATTGGTGAGAGCATACTGGTGTGCATCAGGTTTTTCTTCACAAGCAGAAAAGAGAGCAATGTCCTGTCTGACCTGCTTGAGGAAGAACATAGGGAAAGCGATCCCTACCAAACCATCCCACATTCCACCGACTGACGGACCTTTCCAGGTAATACAAATTGATTTCATCCAATTACCACTCTGCAGGAATCTCAAGTATGTATTAGTGTGCACTGATGTGTTTTCCAATTGGGTTGAGGCCTACCCAGCGGCCTCTAATACTGCTGCGATTACTGCCAAGACAATTTTACAAGAGTTTGTATGCAGATACGGTATCCCTAAAATTATCGAGAGTGACAGGGGTACTCATTTCACAGGTGATGTTTTTCAAAATATGTGTAAACTGATGGGTATTAATAGTCGACTTCACACCCCTTACCGACCGCAGGCCAGCGCCAAGGTAGAGAGGATGAACGGGACTATTAAAAATAAGTTAAGTAAAATCATGGCAGAGACTGGACTAGGATGGCCAGAAGCATTACCGTTGGTCCTACATAGTATAAGGACCACTCCTAGACCCCCTCTAAATCTGTCCCCCTTTGAAACACTGTTTGGTAGACAACCTCATTTGATTATAAGTCCACAGGAAGACTTGAAGGGTAACAACGAGGTAACTGTAAGGTATCTTATATCAATGAGTAAACAGTTAAAACAGGGAACAGCAGAAACTGAAATTGTTGTCCCATGATATGCCTGAAACTAACTGTCATGATGTTGAACCTGCAGAATATGTTATGATCAGAAATTTCTTGCATTCAGGTTGTTTGACTGATCGGTGGAAAGGCCCGTACCTGGTGCTGCTGACGAGTACCACATCCTTGAAGGTGGCTGAGAGAGATACCTGGGTCCATTCCACTCACTGCAAAAAGGTCAACCAACCGGTGGAGAAACAAGGGGGAGACAAGGCTGATAACGTGGACCTGACGATCTCAAGCTTGTTCCGGGAGGATTAAAAGGTTGTAGTGAGATACCTGAACTAAAAGAAATTTGCAGGTCTTTGTTGTGGCAATGGACTGGCCTGCTGTGTTCATTTTCATATTCTCTTACAGTTTTCACCATTCTGCTGGGTTCAGGAATTTCTAGTTTCTGTGACGGGGGACTGATAGAGGAGATGGTAGCTGATGGCAGTGCTGATGAAGTGGAGTCAGAAGTGTCTATCAAAGGGCTGTTGGAGGGCTGAACTATTACAATACAAACTGACCTATGAACTGTATCGTAACAGAAGAACCAAGAGGAAGAACCAATGGGATTATGCCAACTCGTTCTATTGTATTGCCTATCTCTGCAAGGGAATAATAACTTTTGTGCTTTGGAACCACACTCAAAGTCTAGAAAGCGATTATTTCATATCCGTACGCAACGCTAAACAGCGACTCTATGGTATAAAGGTTAAATAGGAATTCATAACCAGTTAATACACAATTGACACTCATCTGCATCCCATCAGGTAGAGGAATACTATTACTAGTTGCCATGTTGGTGTGCTTTCACTCCAGAAAAGCATTAAATTTATGCTATATTTTTTTAAACTACCATCTGTTTGTGAAACTGCTCTGTCGCTTAGTTTAGCCAGCCAGCTCTCTGCAGCATTTGGCCATATTGGAGAAAATAATATTGTGAGCTGTGAGGTGGTCAAAATTGCCTGGAAATGAATGTTATTAGTGTTAATAACAAAAGCATGTTTGATTTTAGCTGTTTTTATAAATTTTTAAAGAAATCCAGATCCAAAACCAAAACATTTGAGGGTTGTTTTGCTAAAGGAGGTGGTCGGAGAAACGCAGGCGTGCCAGTGCATTTCAACGTCGTTACAGGGGCGTTCATAAATTAGCCACAGCGTCGGCATACGCAGCATGAGCTCTAGCTGCATACAGGAAGTTTAGCAATCTCTGGGTAAGGTCTGACCTGCCTTAATTGTGCATGATTATCTGATCTGTCGGTCAAGAACGAAAATCTCGCCGTCAATTTTCCGATATTGAGCTGTGTGTGTACATTTTCTATAATCAGCCCCTATTTCCTATGTTCTCCTGTCACTATGTCATACTCCTTGTGGGCGTACATATGCAAAAATCAGTGTGGTGTGGTGAAATATCGCTAGCCTCTATGGAAAAATTGCATAATGTGTAGCACAGATATTGGGGCTTTCAATTTTCTGAAAAATCGTCCTGTTCCTCGCCCCGATTAAAAAAATCTGACAGTGTGTAGCTAGCTTAAGATATAGCAAGTAAAGCTAGACACACAGTGTCAGATTTTTTAATTAGGACGAGGAACGGGACAATTTTTTAAAAAATTGAAAGACCCAATATCTGTGCTATACACAGAGCCGGCCCTAGCCAATTTGGCGCCCTAGACAAAATTTTGGCTAGTGCCCCCCCCCAGTATGTATGTATATATATATATATATATATATATATATACACATACACACATATATACACCCAAAAAGTAAATAAATATATATAAATATACAAACACATGTCCCCTCCAGCCTCCTGGGTCCCCTCCAGTCACCTGGGTCCCCTCCAGTCACCTGGGTCCACTCCAACCTCCTGGCTCCCCTTCAGCCTTCTGAGTCCCTCCCAGCCTCCTGGGTTCTTCACAGCCTCCTGGGTTCCCTCCAGCCTCCTTGGTCCCTTCCTGCTGCCTGGGCCCCCTCCAGCCTCCTTGGTCCCTTACAGACACCTGGGTCCCCCTCCAGCCTCGTGGGTCCAGCCGCTTGTGTCACTTGAACACCACCTACCTGCTCTTCTTCCTCCTCGGGTGAATCAGTGTCCAGTCTTCCTGTTCCTGGCCGCGTGATTGCTGGTGTTCCTGCTCCTCCATGCTTGGCTCTTCTCAGATATGGCCACACAGAATGCGCACGACGTGACGCCATCACGTCATGCGCGCATGTAATCTACAGGAGGCACATCTTGGGACAGGAGTCGGGACCAGCCAGAAGGAGCAGCTGGCCTGCTGCTGTTAACAGCTACTACTAAACCTTCTTCCTGGTCCTGTCCGGCAGGCAGCCACCTGATATGCTAACTGATGCGCTGCCCGATCGGAGCTCAGCTCCGATCCCGGCAGCGGTGAGGAGATGGTGTTGGGGAGCTGCAGAGCCGTATAATGCCCCTAGGCATTAGAATGCCTATGCCTAGGGCCGGCTCTGGCTATACATTATGCAATTTTTCCATAGAGGCTAGCGATTATCCACCACACCACACTGATTTTGCAATTTTCCGATATTGAGCTGTGTGTACATTTTCTATAATCCGCCCATATTTCTTATGTTCTCCTGTCACTATGTCATACTCCTTGTGGGCGTACATATGCGAAATCAGTGTGGTGTGGTGAAATATCGCTGGCCTCTATGGAAAAATTGCATAATGTGTAGCACAGATATTGGGGCTTTCAATTTTCTGAAAAATCGTTCCGTTCCTCGCCCGATTAAAAAAATCTGACAGTGTGTAGCTAGCTTAAGATATAGCAAGTAAAGCTAGCTACACACTGTCAGATTTTTTTAATTGGGACGAGGAACGGGACAATTTTTTTAAAAATTGAAAGCCCCAATATCTGTGCTATACATTATGCAATTTTTCCATAGAGGCTAGCGATTATCCACCACACCACACTAATTTTGCATATGTACGCCCACAAGGAGGATGACATAGTGACAGGAGAACATAGGAAATATGGGCGGATTAAAGAAAATTAACACACACTGCTCCATATCGGAAAATTGAGGACGAGATATTAGTTCTTGACTGACAGATCAGATAATCGAAGGAATGCGTCTGTGGATGTTTTCTTACCGTTTTATCGGTGAAACGCTGAAACGATCGCTCATGCACACTATACAATAAATCAGGCCGATCACCCGATTATTTGCAAATCGATCCAATAATTGTATAGTGTTTAGCTAGCTTTACTGTGCATCTTGGTAAAACCATGCTGCACTGCAGGTGAGACAGATATAAAATGTGCAGAGATATCTAGATTTGGGACGGGATTGTCCAAACTGAAATCTACTGTATATTACAGTGTAAAAATAAAGCTGTCCAGCATATTTGGCCTCCATGCAAAAGCAGCCAGTATTTACCCTGCATGCAAAAAAAAGGTATGTATTTTCACCTCTTGCATCACTACATGGTTTGTCCAGGTTCACAGTTACTTGCAATATCCTTCTCTATTCCCAAAGCTGAATCAGGCCTATTGTCTGCTATCTGGTGGATTTGTTGAACATGATTTTTCTAATTATTTAAAGTACAGACATTACTTTGCTGTTATTAGTAAACCATACTGTATAGCTGCTTCAAATACACTGTATTTTGAGGTCAATAAATAAACCTAGGGACAGCTTTACAAACTACTGTAGGTAGAAAACATCTTAAGCTACTCTGTCTACACTCCCATTCCAAAGTGGGATACATACACATTCGGAATTGCATGGTATTCTGAATCAGGGTCAATATCTCTAATATCTAATGCAGAATACCGCAGTTCCCATAAATTCCTACAGACCACAGGCCTCACTGAAAATGATCAAGCTCCAAAAAACTTAGTTTGACCGCTAATTCCATGTCAGATGGCATTAGCATTGCTGGAGAGGGATCTTGGGATCTCTACTCAATAACCTGGACTGTGCACAGATGCAGCCCGAGGGCCGTACATGTGGCATACAAACACCAAATCAGGACCCAAAAGTTTTTAATTTGATCGCTCTGATAAACAAGCAACAAAAGAATTGTCAATGTATCAAAGTCATAGCCAAAAGTCTCTTATTGGATGCATTGGCTTGGCATGACTGTAACGGTAAATTGTTCTCTTAAGTCATCTGTTATTGCTGTGAATAGCTGAGATAACAAATGTTGCTTAAAGGAGGAATAATAAAGAGAGATTTTTAAATAGATGGCGTCGGCAGCGCAGAGGTGCCAGCGATGTCCTCAGTGCATAGGTGCCGGCAGTGTCCTAAGTGCAGGGTGACGGCAGTGCAGGGTTGCCAGCAGTGTCCTCCGAGCGGGGGTGCCAGCTGTATCGGCAGCGCGGTGGTGCCGGTGGTATCGATAGCGCAGGGCTGCTGGCGATGTCGGCAACTGGGGGGCAGCGGTGTCAAGTGACGGCAATGGGCGGTCTCTATCTTACATTTTGCCCATTGAAGTCTATTGGCAAGTGCTTATTGGCTGAAAGCTGTGATAGACGACTCTCTCAGCCAATAAGCGTTAAGCCCTTTGAATTCAATGGGACTTTATAAAATGGGCGCTCGAGGCAAAACCTCGAGATCCGACAGCGGGATCTCGAGGTTTTGCCTCGAATAGGGATCTGAGGAGGGAGCGGAGATCTGAGCTGCGTCTTGGATCCCCTCAGATACCTGAAGTTCTGGTGACCTCGGTTCCCTGAGAACCGGGCCCGCTCATCTCTAATTTTAATTAAAGTCTGTCACACTAGGACATTAAACACTTTGGGCCTTATTTCAGAGCCAGTCTGAAGTTGAGTTTTTCTTGCATTGTTCAGTTACAAATTTTTGCAAACCGCATCTTGTTTCAGTCTCAAACATGACTTGAGACTGTGTGTGACTGGAGTGAAGTGGGTGTGGAGTTGCGGGAAGTTGGAGCATACATGCCGACATTCAGTTCCCTCCTTCCGGGAGAGAGCTGAATGTCTATGCACAGCGGGGGGCGTGGCTGGGCGATGAAGCAATTTTAGAGGCGGAGGCGGAGCCACTTGATCGCATCATCATGGCTCCGCCCCCTCTTCACAATGCCGAAAATATTGTCATTGGGAAGCAGAGGGCGGAGCCACAATGACACGATTCAGCGCGAATCGCGTCATCGGGCCCCCCCGCTGGGTTTCTTGTAGTAGTTGGGGGGGGGTCAGGCGGCAACCGCGAGGCTTGCCTGCCTTTCCGGGGGGTCGGGAGGCTCCCGACCAAATCGGGAGGGTAGGCAAGCCTGAGTTGGAGTGTTATCACAGCCAAAGTACAGTAAGGGTGTGGTATGAGCATGCAATTAAAGAGTTTGATTAATATGGCTGTTGAAAAATCACAAAAGCAGCCCTCTGGAGGGGTCGAAGTTGCGTGTGTCTGACCCTGGTATAAGTGTAAAATTGATAGCGATAACTTCAGGCTATTGTTGCAAACTGAAAACATGGCCATTTATGCAAAGCGACTAAAACTGATGCAGCAGTGTTTTTATAACTAATTATACACTGCAGTACACAGTTATTTTATACAAATATATAATACTTCTTAGTAAGTGTTGTCATTAAAAAAATAATAATAATCATAATTCCTATTTGCATATGCAATTCATTCCTCATAGGCACTTATTATCTGTTCTATTCATCTACTAAATGTAATGTTATTGGATTATGTACTGTTATTTTACCATTTTTGTGACTGCACGCAGAAACAACACCAGTCGCAATCCAGTCTTTATTTCAGCCAAGTATGACAGGGGAGGGACTGCAACCAAGGGGAAGAAGTCACAGTTCGATATTTGTGTATGCGACAGGCTCTGAATCTGTTGTTTTAATGCAAATGGATTTGGGATTGCATTTTGCGATTCCGGATGCGACTGTCTCTAAATACAACATTATATCCTTCTACTCTTGAGGCTTGTCAATGGAGTGAAAGGGACTCATTTTGAGTTGGACCTTGCACACTCAGGGGCTGATTCCAAGTGGCTGTAGGTAGAGGCAGCCGCAGAGGCCTGATTCACTACCTTAAACTAATGTAATAATCCGTAGGGCTAATGTGCGGGTTTGTGTGTGTGCAAGTGGAAACAAGTGCCACCGCAATGTTAATCAATAGTATCAGCATTTGCATTGGCCCCATGCTAGGTGCAAGAGATTTGTCTGAAACAGACTTCCAATTCCCCATGCGCACAGAGCTTTTGATATAAGCCCACAACACTCCCAGAAATCAGGATGATCCATGTGCAATTATTGTCACCGCCTAGTTCCCACCATGAAACTCCCTATTTCACAGAAAGACAGCTCCAGCCAAGTTCCGTTAGAATGTAAGCTCTTACGAGCAGGGCCCTCTCCCCTCTTGTGCTTCTCCTTACTTTACTTTAATCTACTTCTTACCCCTCACCAGGGCACCTAACACTTGGTTGCTTATGCTCTGAAGCATTTCTATGTACTTTGTAAGGCACTGCGGAACACTTGTGGCGCCATATAAATAAAGCATAATAATAATAATAATAATAAAGTTCCGTCGGGCTGAAAATATAACAGTCATATGTAAAAATACATACATCCGCTTCTGTGCTGTTTTTCAAAAACTCACCTTTTGCATCCGTGCGAAGTGATCCATCCAGCTCAGTATCAGGACCCAAGTGTAGGCATAAAAATGTTATTGTATAAAAGGTGTACTTACTGTATATGTGTATAATGTGTCACACATACAGTATCTCTAGATGCATCCACTTCAAAAACAGTAATATTTGGCGTACGTTAGGCATACAAATATGTATACTTTCACCTAATGAAAGCACAGAGATGCTTTATGTTAATTGTAGTTGATGCTAAAATTGCATTACCCTATTTATATACAATATAATAACGTAATAAAGTTTAATGTACACAATAGAGACTAGTGCCTTGGTTGTTATTAATAAATAAAAATGTTACATTTTAATTTTAAATGTGATGAAATACAAACACTCCCACATCTGTTGTTACACTTTAACCACTTAACTGGCGATTTTTTTTTCTAAAAACCGCTCCAAAATTGTAATTTTTTTCAATGAGTAAATTAGGTGAGGAACATCCATTTTAACTTATCCAAAATGGTTTCATAAAAAAAATATATATATTTTTTTAAAGATTTGTATAAAAAGAATCATTTTTTCAAACATAGGAACATCGGAAACATTGCAACGTTCAATTTGGGACCAGATCCAGGCACCAGGTATGTCAGGGGCGTGGGGGGTAGGTTAATTTACTTTTTGCCAGCGGCTGCTAATCTTTGCAACCGCTGGGTTGGGGGGTCCTGCTTTGCTGACTGATCAGCAGTGATCGGCAGAGGGGAGAGGGTGCTGGCAAGCAAAGGGACCTGAAGGTACCTCTGAGAGCAGGAGCTGCGGGAAGATTCTCTTCCTGCAGCCGCCCTCATGTTTATCTGACTGGTCGAAATTTTACGACCAGAGCAGAAAAAACACTGCCTGGTGTGGTCAGAAAATTACGACCATGCCAGGCAAGTGGTTAAATGTTACATTTGAATCTTCTTTCCTGTAGAATTCCAAATCAAAATGACAAATAAGCAATACAAATAGACGGCAGTGACTTAATATAATAAAGCTACAACCGTAAAGGTTCTGATTGGCTGTTTGCATTGACCTGCTGAAGGTGTCAATATGCAAACAGTCAATCAGAAGGAGCTACAAAGTACTGCCGGTGTCATTATCATTGCATATCTTTACAGCTGGGGACAAATTTACTAAAGTGAGAGTTTTAGAAGTGAGTTTTAAAAGAGATGTTGCCCATAGCAACCAATCAGATTCTGCTTAACATTTAACTAGCACCTTCTAGAAGATAATAGCTAGAATCTGATCGGTTGCTATGGGCAACATCTCTTCTAAAACTCACTTCTAAAAACTCTCACTTTAGTAAATTTACCCCCAGGCACCTAATATCGCAAAATAGACACTCCTCCCATGAGATGTATCTGGAGATGCTTCCAAGTCTCTAGGTCACATCTCCTGGTGGCGAACTACACTTTGGTCTACACTAGGGGTGTGCACCGGCCACTTTTCGTGTTTTGGTTTTGGATCTGGATCTTTCTTCGTGTTTTGGATCTGGATTGGTTTTGCCAAAACCACCCTTCCGTGTTTTGGGTTCTGGGTTTTGTGTTTTGGATCTGTATTTTTTTGAAAAAAAGCATAAAAACAGCTAAAATCACAGAATTTGTAGGTTTTTCTGCTCCTATGCTATTATTAACCTCAATAACCTTAATTTCCACTCATTTCCAGTCTATTCTGAACACCTCACACCTCACAATAGTGTTTTTATGTCCAAAAGGTTGCACCGAGGTAGCTGGATGACTATGCTAAGCGACACGAGTGGGCGGCACAAACACGTGACCCATCTAGGAGTGACACTGCAGTGGCAGACAGGATGGCAGTTAGAAAAACTAGGCCCCAAACTGTACATAATGCAAAGAAAAAAAAGAGGTGCAAGATGGAATTGTCCTTGGGCCCTCCCACACACCCTTATGTTGTATAAACAGGACATGCACACTTTAACAAACCAATCATTTCAGCGCCAGGGTCTGCCACACAACTGTGGCTGAAATGATTGGTTCGTTTGGGCCCCCACAAAACAAGCTGGCAATTAATTTGTCCCTGCACAAACTGGCTCTACGGAGGCAAGATGTCATCCTCATCCTCCTCATCCACCGATTCCTCACCCTCTTCAGTGTGTACATCCTCATCCTCACAAAGTATTAACTCGTCCCCACTTGAATCCACCACCACAGGTCCCTCTGTACCTTCTGGAGGCTGGTCTCCCTGGAAGAGCTGATAATTCATTTTGATGAACATCATCTTCTCCACATTCTGTGGAAGCAACCTCCTACGCCTTTCGCTGACAAGGTTCCCGGATGCACTAAACACTCTTTCGGAGTACACACTGGAGGGGGGGCAACTCAGGTAAAATAGAGCCAGTTTGTACAGGGGCCTCCAAATTGCCTCTTTTTCCTGCCAGTACAGGTATGGACTGTCTGACATGCCTACTTGGATGCTGTCACCGATGTAATCCTCCACCATTCTGTCAATGGTGACAGTATCATATGCAGTGACAGTAGACATGTCAGAAATTGTTGCCAGGTCCTTCAGTCCGGACCAGATGTCCAAACTTGGTCCTGCCTGCCCTGCATCACCGCCAGCGGGTTGCTTAGGATACCTAAGTTTTTTCCTGGCAGCCCCAGTTGCGGGAGAAAATGAAGAAGGAGCCGTTGACGTGTCATGTTCCGCTTCAGCTGACAGTGTGTTCACCAGCAGGTCTTTGCACCTCTGCAGGCTTGTGTCGGCCGGAAAGAGAGACACCACATAGGCTTTAAACCTAGGATCGAGCACGGTGGCCAAAATGTAGTGGTCTGATTTCAACAGATTGACCACCCTGGAATTCTGGCAAAGCGAATGAAGGGCTTCATCCACAAGTCCCACATGCCGAGCGGAATCGCTCCGTCTTAGCTCCTCCTTCACTTTCTCCAGCTGCTTCTGCAAAAGCCTGATGAGGGGAATGACCTGACTCAAGCTGGCAGTGTCTGAACTGACTTCACGTGTGGCAAGTTCGAAGGGCTGGAGAACCTTGCACAACACGGAAATCATTCTCCACTGCGCTTGAGTCAGGTGCATACCCCCTCCTTTGCCTATGTCATAGGTGGATGTATAGGCTTGAATGGCCTTTTGCTGCTCCTCCATCCTCTGAAGCATATAGAGGGTTGAGTTCCACCGCGTCACAACCTCTTGCTTCAGGTGATGGCGGGGCAGGTTCAAGAGTGTTTGCTGGCGCTCCAGTCTTCGGCACGCAGTCGCTGAATGGCGAAAGTGGCCAGAAATTTTTTGGGCCACCCAAAGCGTCTCCTGCACGCCCCTGTCGCTTTTCAGAAAATTCGGCACCACCAAGTTTATTGTGTGAGCAAAAAATGGGACGTGCTGGAATTTGCCCAGATGTAATGCCCGCACAATATTGGTGGCGTTGTCAGATATCACAAATCCCCAGGAGAGTCTAAGTGGGGTAAGCCACTGGGCGATGATTTCCCTCAGTTTCTCTAAGAGGTTGTCGGCGGTGTGCCTCTTACTGAAACCGGTGATACACAGCGTAGCCTGCCTTGTAACGAGCTGGTGTTTCTGAGATGCTGCTACTGGTGACGCTGCTGCTGTTGCTGCGTAAGGTGATACATCTACCCAGTGGGCTGTCACAGTCATATAGTCCTTAGTCTGCCCTGTTCCACTTGTCCACATGTCCGTGGTTAAGTGGACATTGTGTACAACGGCATTTTTCAGGACACTGAGGACACTTTTTCTGACGTTTCTGTACAGTCTCGGTATCGCCTGCCTAGTGAAGTGGAATCTAGACGGGATTTGGAACCGGGGACACACTACCTCCATCAATTGTCTAAATCCCACTGCACTAATGGCGGATACCGGATGCACGTCTAACACCAACATAGCAGTCAAGGCCTCAGTTATACGTTTTGCTTCAGGATGACTGCTGTCGTACTTCATCCTCCTCGCTAAGGACTGTTGAAGGGTCAATTGTTTAGTAAAAGTAGTGGTGTTCCTACTTCCTCTCTGGGATGATGAACGACTCCCAGCAGCAGCAACAGTAGCAGCGGCAGCAGTAGGCGTAGCAATGCAGGATCCTCCGGAGGAATCCCGGATAGGAGAGTCAGTCATGCCAGTGACATGGCCTGCAGGACTACTTCCGATCCTGACTAAGGAGGAAATTGACGAGGAGGGAGTTGATGGTGTGGTTTGCAGGCGCTTGGATACAACAGGACAACGGGATTTAGGTGTCCCTGGACTGCTTACGGTCTTAGCCAAAGTTTCTGAACTTGACAGTAACTTTTTATGAACGCGCTGCAGGTGCCGTATAAGGGAGGATGTTCCTAGGTGGTTGACGTCCCTACCCCTACTTATTTCACCTTTACATATGGTACATATGGCAAGACAGTTGTTGTCTGGATTTGGATAGAAATATTGCCAGACCAAAGAGGTGGAATGTTTGGTCTTCTGCCCAGGCATGACCGTGATGGGCTTTTTCATCCCACGGACAACAACTGTCTCCCCCGGAGCCTGATTTAAACAAACCACATCACCATCAGAATCCTCCTCGCCAACTTCCTCCTCAGCGCCAGCTATACCAGTATCCTCATCCTGTTGTACTTCAACAGTGACATCTTCAATTTGCATATCAGCAAGTGGACTGTGGGTGCTCCTTTCAGCACTTGCAGGGGGCGTGCAAATGGTGGAAAGAGCCACCTCTTCCCGTCCAGTGCTGGGAAGGTCAGGCATCGCAACCACCACCACACTTGGACTCTCCTTGGGGATTTGTGATATCTTCTTAGAAAGCACAGTTCTTCGCTGTGCTTTTGCCAGCTTAACTCTTTTGATTTTTATAGTGGGAGGAGGGCTTCCATCGTCATGTGAAGCTGAACCACTAGTCATGAACATACTAGGGATCGACCTTAGCCGTTCCTTGCCACTCCGTGTCGTAAATGGCATATTGGCAAGTTTACGTTTCTCTTCAGCTGATTTAAATGTTTTTTTCAAGGTCATTTTCCTGAACTTTGTCATTTGGGATTGTATGTGCCCTCTACTATGACATTGGGCATCGGCCTTGGCAGACGACGTTGATGGCATGTTATCGTCTATGTCATGACTAGTGGCAGCAGCTTCAGCACTAGGAGGAAGTGGTTCTTGATCTTTCTCTATTTTATTTTTATCGGAGAAAGTTTGGTCCTCCATTTATGTTATATCGATTTGATATATACGTGCGGCTAAACACAGAAAATAATTTTTTTTTTGGTTTGGACTGGAGTGTACTTTGGGGGTTACAGCACCCTTTAATGGTCAAGCCAGCCGGCCCTTTACTTATGACACAGGCGCACGCTTGGCACTACTTTGTTGATGCACGTGCGGCTACTGCGCACACAATTCACAAACACAGAAAATAATTTTTTTTTTGGTTTGGACTGGAGTGTACTTTGGGGGTTACAGCACCCTTTAACGGGCAAGCCAGCCGGCCCTTTACTTATGACACAGGCGCACGCTTGGCACTACTTTGTTGATGCACGTGCGGCTACTGCGCACACAATTCACAAACACAGAAAATAATTTTTTTTTTGGTTTGGACTAGAGTGTACTTTCGGGGGTTACAGCACCCTTTAACGGTCAAGCCAGCCGGCCCTTTACTTATGACACAGGCGCACGCTTGGCACTACTTTGTTGATGCACGTGTGGCTACTGCGCACACAATTCACAAACACAGAAAATAATTTTTTTTTTGGTTTGGACTGGAGTGTACTTTGAGGGTTACAGCACCCTTTAACGGTCAAGCCAGCCGGCCCTTTACTTATGACACAGGCGCACGCTTGGCACTACTTTGTTGATGCACGTGCGGCTATTGCGCACACCATTCACAAACACAGAAAATAATTTTTTTTTTGGTTTGGACTGGAGTGTACTTTGGGGGTTACAGCACCCTTTAACGGTCAAGCCAGCCGGCCCTTTACTTATGACACAGGCGCACGCTTGGCACTACTTTGTTGATGCACGTGCGGCTACTGCGCACACAATTCACAAACACAGAAAATAATTTTTTTTTTGGTTTGGACTGGAGTGTACTTTCGGGGGTTACAGCACCCTTAACAGTCAAGCCAGCTGGCCCTTTACTTATGACACAGGCGCACGCTTGGCACTACTTTGTTGATGCACGTGCGGCTACTGCGCACACAATTCACAAACACAGAAAATAATTTTTTTTTTGGTTTGGACTGGAGTGTACTTTCGGGGGTTACAGCACCCTTTAACGGTCAAGCCAGCCGGCCCTTTACTTATGACACAGGCGCACGCTTGGCACTACTTTGTTGATGCACGTGCGGCTACTGCGCACACAATTCACAAACACAGAAAATAATTTTTTTTTTGGTTTGGACTGGAGTGTACTTTGGGGGTTACAGCACCCTTTAACGGTCAAGCCAGCCGGCCCTTTACTTATGACACAGGCGCACGCTTGGCACTACTTTGTTGATGCACGTGCGGCTACTGCGCACACAATTCACAAACACAGAAAATATATTATTTTTTTAGCACTTGGGGGGAGCACCCCTGATGGACAGAGCACCCCTGGACAACACTACAGCACCCCTTTAGGACTGGGACACTGCACAGGACTTTGGAGTGGACACAGCCCCTATGGAGAACTGACTGCACAACACAGTCCAGCCAGCCCCTATGGACTTTGAAGTAGTGGACACAGCCCCTATTAACAACAGCAGCACAGCACAACACAGCCAGCCCCTATGGACTTTGAAGTAGTGGACAACAGCAGCACTACACTACACTACACTACACAGCCCTAACTCCCACCCTCCCTCTTCACTGTCCACAGCCGAGTGAGAAAATGACGCCGACGCGGGTACCTTATATAGGATCCAAAACCCGCGAGACTCGGAAGGCGGGATGATGACGTTTTGCCTCGATTTCAGATCCGAGTCAGGCGGGAAAAGTCGAGCCTGACTCGGATCGGACTCGGATCGGGGGGGCTCGGATTTCAGAAATCCGAACCCGCTCACCCCTAGTCTACACTCCCTTACAGTACTCAACTTACACCCACCTTATGCTTGCCTACTATTTTTTTTCTCTCCTCTCCGGGACAAGCCCGTAGAGACTATTTTGTCTACTTACTAAGCTGTGTTAGGAGATGAAGTGAATAGCGATAAGGTACCAGCCAATCAGCTCCTAACTGTCATATTTCAAACACAGCCTGTGACATGGCAGTTAGGAGCTGATTGGCTGTTACCTTACCTCTGTTCACTTTATCTCCTAGCACAGCTTAGTAAATAGACCCCCATGTCTCTGGCTACTTCCGGTGAGGGGCCGGGCTTTCACATCACTAAGCCCCGATTAAGCCACGACATGTTCACCCTATTTTAGCCCTGCCCCCTCCCTACAGATTGTGATTCCCTGTGGTATTATCTCCCCATCCTGCCCACTTCACTAGGAAGTGGGCGTAATGCAGGAGAGCCGGATGCGGGGTACTACCCGAAAAATTGGGAGCCCCCCTGCACCCTCCGGGAGAGTAGGAAAGTATGGATCACTGTCATTCTATGTCTCCAAATGTAAGCAGTCCAAGTCTAATATATGCAGAAATCTATTGATGCATATTCTGAGTTTTCCCCAGGCTGTTTTTGGCGGGTGCACCACCCGGCAAGAAACCGCCTACCACCCAGCACTTTCAGAGCCTGCTAGTGGGGACAGTATCTGGGAGTTGTATAAAAACCAGATCCTACAGACTTTGCAGTTTTTTCATAATCAGATGACTGGGCCTCAAATAAGAAGAGGAGACTTAATATATAAAATGTTATTTCAATTCATTATAAGGTCAAGGTTTAAAACATTTAATAATTGCGAAGGCCCCCACCCAGCTTCTTCTTGATTCCAACCGGTTGGAAAAATTTTCTGGGGAGAACACTGACAATGATCCGCATGTGCAGTACGAAAATATGTATTTTTACTTATGGTACACAAATTTATGTACACACAACTGTAAATGGGGCCCGGATTGTTTTACTAATATAACAACTATCTACTTGATGAAACGCATTGATGCATACTAACCACAGCAGCATAGAGATATTTGTGACTTGTAAGCAGACAAGCTTTGCAAACACACAAACAGCTTAAATGTCTGATAATTAGACCTTGGAGACTCATCTAAACACTCCAGAATAATTTGATATACACTCCCTGCATCCTGGATTGGTGAGATCCTCATATATCTTAAGTGTGTATACTCACCAGATATACAGAATCTCAATAGCTAGTCTATGATTTATATGATATGTTTTATGTACAGTATGTCTGTTATTTTTGAGTTCTTTTATATTAAAAGCTAAGTTTTAGATATTCATTTCAAGAGTGCCCCAGACAAAAGAGTTCTCTTTCCACTTCCTGTTGTTGGTATCTATTTATTACTCTAGGGAGCACCACTGGTCTTGTAACCCCTTTATCTCTATA
This sequence comes from Taudactylus pleione, assembly GCA_031769625.1. Lineage (NCBI taxonomy): Eukaryota > Metazoa > Chordata > Amphibia > Anura > Myobatrachidae > Taudactylus > Taudactylus pleione. Next base: position 5,526,745 of record JAUIMM010000043.1, on the reverse strand, counting down.
TTTTCACGACAAGGGTATGTATTAATCTCTACTTATATACTGCACTATATACTGGTCTATTACACACTGTCTATCACTATAATGATAAACCGTGCACCCCTGTAGAACAATGCTTTATCTAAGCTTTGCAGACACACACACACAACTAAAGTGGCTAATAATACCATGGAGACTGATCTAAATACTCCAGAATAATTTGATATACACTCCCTGCATCCTGGATTGGGGAGATTTTCATAAATCTTAAACAGAAATAGTATTTACAAGTGTATTTTCAACATCAAAAGAGGATATTCTATGAAACAGCAGGAATGGAAATGTTGCTTTAATTGTGCTTCTATTCCATATCTGTAGTGCTATATTGCCATGGTTCTAACACATCTCTTCTGTTAATGAATAAAAAAAAGTGGGAAAGTTTTTTTAAATCCACAATAAAATGTTACTTTTTACAGTACATATTATTCAATACTTTTTGATGTATTTTATTCTGCCTGAACAAACATGACATTTAAAACACGGGAAACGATTATGTCTAGATAGAATAAAGAATGATAAAAAAAAAAAATTAATTCTGTTTTATTATGAAATCATGAATAGGGATGTTTTTACCTCTTAAACATAGAATTGTTTAATAGTACAGAGTGCAACATGACTCCTATGAGTCTGGACAAATTGGACATTGCACTCACCATACTCCTCAATACTACGCCTTTGGGGGTCTAATTACTGAGCCTTGGATGGAGATAAAGTTAACAGAAATAAGGTATAAACCAATCAGCTCCTAACTGCCATGTCACAGGCTGTGTTTGAAAAATGACAGGAGCTGGTTGGCTGTCACCTTATCTCTGTCGACTTTATCTCCATCCAAGGCTTAGTAAATAGGCCCCTAAGTCTGGTGGCTCTTCAAACATCGGGGGGACACCTGGGGGTAAATTTACTAAAGTCAGAGTTTTTAGACTTGGAGATGTTGCCCATAGCAACCAATCAGATTCTAGCTATTATCTTCTAGAAGATGTTAGTTAAATGTTAAGTAGAATCTGATTGGTGGCTATGGGCAACATCTCCACTTCTATAAACTCTCACTTTAGTAAATTTACCCCCTGGAGGGAAGATAAGCCCCGCGGATGCCGTCCACTTCACTTGGACAAGATTACACTATATGTATTGTGTTGCAACACGGTGCACGATTTGAGACTTTGTATATATATATTTTTTTGGGGGGTGGGGGGGTGACACGGTTGAGGCAGCAAGCCCCAACCTGCGCCTTCCACCGGCAAGCATGATACTCACCGTGAGTAGCAGGATCAGCCTGTGTGTGCCCAGTGTGAGAAATATATCTTTATGGGTATGGCAATACCCAGTGGGCATGCCTAGAGCTTCTGAAGTGTTAAAGTGCACTAAACGCCCTTCTCCTAAAAGTACCCTTCAATTCCACACGCAACAGAGACAACATGGTAAGCAAGGGACATACCTCACTGCCTTCTTCAAGATGGGATAAATGTGAAATACCAATACAGCCCACCCATCAAGGCAGTTTTAAGGTATGATAATATACAAATGACTGTGTTTTAACACTACTTTGTTTGTTTCTTAGAAAAGTCTAATTGTCTATCAAGATATACATAATATATTTGATTGGTAAACCATGTTTTAGTAATTAGTATGAACTATTACATCATATACTATCTTTGTTGAAAACTGAACCACAGCTCATAAAGGGGTCTATGTATACATAATTGTGGAACTGCTGCCATTACTAAGGATCTGTATCGCGTCAGATATTTTGATATTTAATGAAAATATCCCCGCTATGTACTAAGTAAAACCCGCAAGTACAGCGGTTGTGGTAACTGCTGTCTCTGCAAGTTATACCCCCAGCATTTTGTAGAAGTCTTCCGGGGGAATCTGACACTGCACATGCGCACAGTGTCAGCTTCTGCTGCTGGCCGGTGTCTGTGGGAGAGATTGAAAGATCTCTCTCCTGCTTGTAACCCTCCATAGGCTTAAAGCAGTATACATCATCTGAAGACTGTGTAAACTAATGGGGCCAAACTTCAAAAAGCTTAGCTTTTCAGAGTTTCTTACATAGGGGTCAGATGCTAGTCTCCAATAATAATAATGGGGACTGCAATCTGCAGTGCTAATTAACACCCTGCCAAAGATTTCTGTGAAAACCCATGCATTGTGCCATTAGTACATAGGCACAATACATAAAATTATGCAGAAACTGCAATTTTATGCAAATATGCTTGTCAAATAGGCCCCAAAGTCATGGGCCTGATTCGAAGTTGGACACAAAGTACAGTAGTTGTAATCGTTGGAGGTCTTGGAAGCTACTTTTATTACCTTATACTAATTTGAATATCCATTAGGGGTGTGCACCGGCCACTTTTCGTGTTTTGGTTTTGGATCTGGATCTTTCTTCGTGTTTTGGATCTGGATTGGTTTTGCCAAAACCACCCTTCGAATATTTTTATTGTTTGTGGAGCGCACTTTGAGGGTTACACCACCCTTTAACAGACAGACGCACGCTTGTCGCTGCTGCTTTGAGGACAGTATCATATGCAGTGACAGTAGACTTGTCAGAAATTGTTGGCACGTCCTTCAGTCCGGACCAGATGTCCAAACCGGCCCTTGACTTATGACACAGGTGCACGCTTGGCGCTGCTACTGTGTTGATGCACGTGCGGCTACATCGCACACAAGACACAAACAAATAAAAAAAAAAGTTTTTTATTTTTTGGAGCACTTTGAGGGTTACACCACCCTTTAACAGACAGACGCACGCTTGTCGCTGCTGCTTTAAGGATGCTGGTGCGGCTACAGCCCACACATTTCACAAAGAGAAAAAAAAATAATTGTTTTATTGTTTGTAGAGCGCACTTTGAGGGTTACACCACCCTTTAACAGACAGACGCACGCTTGTCGCTGCTGCTTTAAGGATGCTGGTGCGGCTACAGCCCACACATTTCACAAAGAGAAAAAAAAAAGAATTGTTTTATTGTTTGTAGAGCGCACTTTGAGGGTTACACCACCCTTAACAGACAGACGCACGCTAGTCGCTGCTGCTTTAAGGATGCAGGTGCGGATACAGCCCACATATTTCACAAAGAGAAAAAAAAAGAAGAATTTTTTTATTGTTTGTGGAGCGCACTTTGAGGGTTACACCACCCTTTAACAGACAGACGCATGCTTGTCGCTGCTGCTTTAAGGATGCAGGTGCGGCTACAGCCCACACATTTCACAAAGAGAAAAAAAAAAGAAGAATTTTTTTATTGTTTGTGGAGCGCACTTTGAGGGTTACACCACCCTTTAACAGACAGACGCATGCTTGTCGCTGCTGCTTTAAGGATGCAGGTGCGGCTACAGCCCACACATTTCACAAAGAGAAAAAAAAAAGAAGAATTTTTTTATTGTTTGTGGAGCGCACTTTGAGGGTTACACCACCCTTTAACAGACAGATGCACGCTTGTCGCTGCTGCTTTAAGGATGCAGGTGCGGCTACAGCCCACACATTTCACAAAGAGAATGAAAAAGAAGAATTTTTTTATTGTTTGTGGAGCGCACTTTGAGGGTTACACCACCCTTTAACAGACATACGCACGCTTGTCACTGCTGCTTTGAGGATGCAGGTGGAATCTAGATGGGATTTGGAACCGGGGACACACTACCTCCATCAATTGTCTAAATCCCACTGCACTAATGGTGGATACCGGATGCACGTCTAACACCAACATAGCAGTCAAGGCCTCAGTTATACGTTTTGCTTCAGGATGACTGCTGTCGTACTTCATCCTCATCGCTAGGGACTGTTGGAGGGTCAATTGTTTAGTAAAAGTAGTGGTGTTCCTACTTCCTCTCTGGGATGATGAACAACTCCCAGCAGCAGCAACAGCACTAGGAGGAAGTGGTTCTTGATCTTTCCCTATTTTATTTTTATCGGAGAAAGTTTAGTCCTCCACTTATGTTATATTGATATATACGTGCGGCTAAGGCGCACACAAACACAGAAAATATTTTTTTATTTTTGCTGGAGAGTAGTGCACTTTGTGGGTTACACCACCCTTTAAGAAATGAGCCAGCCGGCTCTTTACTTATGGGACACAGGCGCACGCTTGGCGCTGCTCCTTTGTTGATGCACGTGCAGCCACAGTGCACACAATTCACAAACACAGAAAATATTCTTTTATTTGGTTTGGAGTGTACTTTGGGGGTTACAGCACCCTTTAACGGTCAAGCCAGCAGGCCCTTTACTTATGACAGGCGCACGCTTGGCACTACTTTGTTGATGCACGTGCGGCTACTGCGCACACAATTCACAAACACAGAAAATATTTTTTTATTTGGTTTGGAGTGTACTTTGGGGGTTACAGCACCCTTTAACGGTCAAGCCAGCCGGCCCTTTACTTATGACACAGGCGCACGCTTGGCACTACTTTGTTGATGCACGTGCGGCTACTGCGCACACAATTCACAAACACAGAAAATATTTTTTTATTTGGTTTGGAGTGTACTTTGGGGGTTACAGCACTCTTTAACGGTCAAGCCAGCCGGCCCTTTACTTATGACACAGGCGCACGCTTGGCACTACTTTGATGATGCATGTGCGGCTACTGCGCACACAATTCACAAACACAGAAAATATTTTTTTATTTGGTTTGGACTGGAGTGTACTTTGGGGGTTACAGCACCCTTTAACGGTCAAGCCAGCCGGCCCTTTACTTATGACACAGGCGCACGCTTGGCACTACTTTGTTGATGCACGTGCGGCTACTGCGCACACAATTCACAAACACAGAAAATATATATTTTTTTGGTTTGGACTGGAGTGTACTTTGGGGGTTACAGCACCCTTTAACGGTCAAGCCAGCCGGCCCTTTACTTATGACACAGGCGCACGCTTGGCACTACTTTGTTGATGCACGTGCAGCTACTGCGCACATAATTCACAAACACAGAAAATATTTTTTTATTTGGTTTGGAGTGTACTTTGGGGGTTACAGCACCCTTTAACGGTCAAGCCAGCCGGCCCTTTACTTATGACACAGACGCACGCTTGGCACAACTTTGTTGATGCACGTGCGGCTACTGCGCACACAATTCACAAACACAGAAAAAATATATATTTTTTTAGCACTTGGGGGGAGCACCCCTGACGGACAGAGCACCCCCTGGACAACATTACAGCACCCCTTTAGGACTGGGACACTGCACAGGACTTTGGAGTGGACACAGCCCCTATGGACAACTGACTGCACAACACAGTCCAGCCAGCCCCTATGGACTTTGAAGTAGTGGACACAGCCCCTATGGACAACAGCAGCACAGCGCAGCACAACACTACTCTGCACTACACTACACTACACTACACAGCCCAGTCAGCCCTAACTCCCACCCTCCCTCTTCACTGTCCACAGCCGAGTGAGAAAATGGCACCGACGCTGGTAGCTTATATAGGATCCAAAACCCGCGAGACCTGGAAGGCGGGATGATGACGTTTTGCCTCGATTTCAGATCCGAGTCAGGCGGGAAAAGTCGAACCTGACTCGGATCGGGGGGGTTCGGATTTCAGAAATCCGAACCCGCTCACCCCTAGTATCCGTATGACTAATGTGAGTATTTGTAGGGCTTCAGGGGGGAAGCTGCACTGCCCACTATTTTTCCATTCACAGCCGCAACTGTCATCATTAGTATTGGCAATTGCACCTCTCTGGGTGCAAGAGATCTGTCAGAAATAGGCTCCTCTCCTTCATAATCACACCTCAGAATAGCTCAGAATTGTAGCTACAGGCCCACTGCACCTCCATGACACCCCTAGGAGATGGATCTCCTGCGCATGTGAGTGAAACGTTGTTGCCCAGAAATGCCCATTCCACGCAAGGAGAGATGCAGCCAGCACCCGTCCGAATAAAAATCTCCCATAGATTTATAAAAATGTGTAAATTTGTCCCTGACTCAGAATTGTACATAAACCCGATGGTTTACGTACAACTCCAATTGTACCGATCACTGACTGCGATGGTAGTCGCAGTCCCTCCTAAGCTGCAGCATGACTGACATGCTGCAGCAATTTGGGGGTAGGGAAGGTGTGGTGATGGGCAGCATTGTTGAAAATGGGGGCTACTCAGGAGGCCAATGCTTTCACAGATGATCCGATGCTGCGTACTTGGACATAGCAGCGGATCACAAAAGCTTGCAGAGGGCGTCTATTTACACAAGAGTTCTCATACTTACCTACTCTCTCAATTTGGTCAGGAGCCTCCCAACCCCCCGGAAAAGAAGGTAAGCCTCCCGGCCATCTGCCGACCCCCCAGACCCCCCGCAGCAGAGGGGGCGATGACGCGATCGTGCTAAATCATGTCATCCTGACCCTGCCCCCTGTTTTGCAATGCCGAAAGCCTCGGCATTGTGAAGCGGGGGCAGGGCCAAAATGACGCGATTTTCAGGCCCCACCCCCTGCCCTGCCTCCATTGCAGGGTAGTATCCCTGGCCACGCCCCCTCTATACGAGTCACTCCTTCCTGTTTGCCCGACCCGGCTGCCCCCTCCCAGAGGGGTTGCCAGAATGTCGGCAAGCCTGGAGCACAACTCTGAATCAGCCTATATTTACAGAGTTACATACAGCTCAGTATCAGGCCCACGATTATTAATAGTAGCACCTAAATATTATATAGTGCTTTAAAGAAATTATTTTATCATTTACTTAAATACTTGCCCACTTGAGCTTACAATCTATATCCCCTACCATACACACACTCTAGAGATGAATTAGTAAGAAACCAACTAACCTATCAGTAAGCAAGGCCTTTGAATTGCTTTGTGCACTACCTTCCGACAGTGGGAACTAAGGTGCCATATGCAAGGACAGTGCCTATAGTCCCCTCAGTTTGGCACTGTGTGGAGATGTACACCTTGCATCCTGTGTATTCATGTGTGGCTAGCTTTAATGCCTGATCTAGCATCCTTATTAGTAATGCTGATCTCTACTGCTATGTAAACTAAAAGTAGGACAACATTGCAGCATTTGCGATTCCTACATATCTGGATATATATGACTGATGTGATAGCCTGACACACGCTACATTGTGGTTCATAAAGATGTTGCCTTCAGCTGTTAATATGTACATTAACTAATATGAACATAGCATGTTCATTTCATACGTGTCTGCTTTTAAAAAAGCTGAGCTGGCAGCGCTAATGGATCTGCTTTATCATTTCTTCTTTTACTGCGTCTCAGGAACACATGTTGAGTTACTTAGAGTACACATTTTATTCTGACCATCCTCCACCTTGTTTTCTGGCTACAATAGATGGAAGAACTTGACTATGGTAAATCTGTCACAGGACTCACAGCATCTCCCACTCTCTTGTTTATATTACTAAAACTCTTATAGGGGTATTCAATATGGGAGCGAAAACATCGTTTTTGCGTTAATATCGCACCTATGATGTCATTATCGCAGGTTTTAGTTTTACACCGTATTCAATTTCAAAGACTTTTCGCAGGTTCGAAGAATCTTTGATAAAAAACGGGGATAACTTTTCACCATTGAATAGGTGTCGAAAAAAAGTGCAGAATTGGGGTTTAGGGGTGCAGGCTTAAAAAAAATAGCCTGCACCCCTGGGAATGACATTTAAAAAAGAACTGTGTCAAAAAAAAGTTTTTTAAAAAAAATAGGGACACCCCAAAAAATTAATTTAAAAATTGGGATAAAAAAAAAAATGGGAAAAAATTGTTTAACAATAGGGAAATAGGTTCAGGGCTATTCTGCAAGTATGCGACAGGTGTTTTCTAGAATAGAATTATAGCGGCAGGTGCACAATTGCAGAATTTTTAAAAACTTACTTTAGGGTAGGGGTGTGCACCGGCCACTTTTCGTGTTTTGTGTTTTGGTTTTGGATCTGGATCTTTCTTCGTGTTTTGGATCTGGATTGTTTTTGCCAAAACCACCCTTCCGTGTTTTGGGTTCTGGGTTTTGTGTTTTGGATCTGTATTTTTTTTTAAAAAAAGCATAAAAACAGCTAAAATCACAGAATTTGTGTGTTTTTCTGCTCCTATGCTATTATTAACCTCAATAACCTTAATTTCCACTCATTTCCAGTCTATTATGAACACCTCACACCTCACATTAGTGTTTTTATATCCAAAAGGTTGCACCGAGGTAGCTGGATGACTATGCTAAGAGATACGAGTGGGCGGTGCAAACACGTGGTCCATCTAGGAGTGACACTGCAGTGGCAGACAGGATGGCAGTTTTAAAAACTAGGCCCCAAACAGTACATAATTCAAAGAAAAAAAAGAGGTGCAAGATGGAATTGTCCTTGGGTCCTCCCACCCACCCTTATGTTGTATAAACAGGACATGCACACTTTAACAAACCAAACATTTCAGCGCCAGGGTCTGCCACACGACTGTGGCTGAAATGATTGGTTCGTTTGGGCCCCCACAAAACAAGCTGGCAATTAATCTGTCCCTGCACAAACTGGCTCTACGGAGGCAAGATGTCATCCTCATCCTCCTCATCCACCGATTCCTCACCCTCTTCAGTGTTGTGTACATCCTCATCCTCACAGAGTATTAATTCGTCCCCGCTGGAATCCACAACCACAGGTCCCTCTGTACGTTCTGGAGGCTGGCCTCCCAGGAAGAGTTGATAATTAATTTTATGAACATCATCTTCTCCACATTTTGTGGAAGCAACCTCCTAGGCCTTTCGCTGACAAGGTTCCCGGCTGCACTAAACACTCTTTCGGAGTACACGCTGGAGGGGGGGCAACTCAGGTAAAATAGAGCCAGTTTGTACAGGGACCTCCAAATTACTTCTTTTTCCTGCCAGTACAGGTACGGACTGTCTGACATGCCTACTTGGATGTTGTCACCGATGTAATCCTTTAACAGACAGACGCACGCTTGTCGCTGCTGCTTTAAGGATGCAGGTGCGGCTACAGCCCACACATTTCACAAAGACAGAAAAAAAAGAAGAATTTTTTTATTGTTTGTGGAGCGCACTTTGAGGGTTACACCACCCTTTAACAGACAGACGCACGCTTGTCGCTGCTGCTTTAAGGATGCAGGTGCGGCTACAGCCCACACATTTCACAAAGAGAAAAAAAAAGAAGAATTTTTTTATTGTTTGTGGAGCGCACTTTGAGGGTTACACCACCCTTTAACAGACAGACGCACACTTGTCGCTGCTGCTTTGAGGATGCAGGTGGAATCTAGATGGGATTTGGAACCGGGGACACACTACCTCCATCAATTGTCTAAATCCCACTGCATTAATGGCGGATACCGGACGCACGTCTAACACCAACATAGCAGTCAAGGCCTCAGTTATACATTTTGCTTCAGGATGACTGCTGTCGTACTTCATCCTCATCGCTAGGGACTGTTGGAGGGTCAATTGTTTAGTAAAAGTAGTGGTGTTCCTACTTCCTCTCTGGGATGATGAACAACTCCCAGCAGCAGAAACAGCACTAGGAGGAAGTGGTTCTTGATCTTTCCCTATTTTATATTTATCGGAGAAAGTTTAGTCCTCCATTTATGTAATATTGATATATACGTGCGGCTAAGGCGCACACAAACACAAAAAATATTTTTTTATTTTTGCTGGAGAGTAGTGCACTTTGTGGGTTACACCACCCTTTAAGAAATGAGCCAGCCGGCTCTTTACTTATGGGACACAGGTGCACGCTTGGCGCTGCTCCTTTGTTGATGCACATGCAGCCACAGTGCTCACAATTCACAAATACAGAAAATATTTTTTTATTTGGTTTGGAGTGTACTTTGGGGGTTACAGCACCCTTTAACGGTCAAGCCAGCCGGCCCTTTACTTATGACACAGACGCACGCTTAGCACTACTTTGTTGATGCACGTGCGGCTACTGCGCACACAATTCACAAACACAGAAAAAATATATATTTTTTTAGCACTTGGGGGGAGCACCCCTGATGGACAGAGCACCCCCTGGACAACACTACAGCACCCCTTTAGGACTGGGGCACTGCACAGGACTTTGGAGTGGACACAGCCCCTATGTACAACTGACTGCACAACACAGTCCAGCCAGCCCTTATGGACTTTGAAGTAGTGGACACAGCCCCTATGGACAACAGCAGCACAGCACAACACAGCCAGCCCCTATGGACTTTGAAGTAGTGGACACAGCCCCTATGGACAACAGCAGCACAGCGCAGCACAGCACAGCACAACACTACTCTGCACTACACTACACTACACTACACAGCCCAGCCAGCCCTAACTCCCACCCTCCCTCTTCACTGTCCACAGCCGAGTGAGAAAATGGCGCCGACGCGGGTACCTTATATAGGATCCAAAACCCGCGAGACCCGGAAGGCTGGATGATGACGTTTTGCCTCGATTTCAGATCCGAGTCAGGCGGGAAAAGTCGAGCCTGACTCAGATCGGCCTCGGATCGGGGTGGTTCGGATTTCAGAAATCCGAACCCGCTCAGCCCTACTTTAGGGACATCAAAATATGCTAGTACCCATTTTCATGTACCCCAAATTTGATGGGACCACTAAAAAAAACGGAAAAAAAACCTAAGTGCTCTTCTGCATCACTTCTTTAATGTCGGGAAAAAACACCTGCTGTGGCTATTTAAATACCCGACTTTCAATTACAGGCTAAAACGGGGGTACCCATAGTGATCCCCCATGTTTTTACAACTTTAGGGGGGTCCTACAATTTTTTTAAGGAAAATTTCGTAACTTTACGCAAATCCCACTTTGCAGGCTCCCGTTTTCGTTAGTTTCATATTGAATACGGGTAAAAGCTCTGATATGAAACGTAAACTTCGACAGCGAAGTTTACGTTTCATATTGAATACCCCTCTTTGTGTAGAAGCTTTCAAGCTTAGGTTGGAGTTACAGATGGAGGGGAGGTTAAGGGAGGGGGGGGGGGGGTCTTTATCAGGTGTCTGTGCCTTTGAAGTGTAAGATGTGAGGTCAAGGAGTTCACACAGTAGCTTCACTAAATTAGTTATATTTTACATTTTAGACTCCAGTTTATGGGACTTGGAACACTCCAAACATATATCTGCTAAGAGATCAAGGGGTCTATTTACTAAGCTGTGTTAGGCGATAAAGTGATCGGTGATAAGGTACCAGCGAATCAGCTCCTAACTGGCATGTCACAGGCTGTGTTTGAAAAATGGCAGTTAGGAGCTGATTGGCTGGTACCTTATCATCATTCACTTTATCTCCTAACACAGCTTAGTAAATAGACCCCCAAATCTCAAGCTTCCCTCTCCCTCACTGGAGTACATTGTAGTATGCATCACTGGGGAACTGGCATAGGCTTTGACATACACAGTATCACACATGAAATACCCACTCTGCAAGTGGTTTGAAGTTCCTTAATGTGCACCGAATGCGCAGTCCAACATTCGCATGTACACCTCAATTGCCCGTTACGCAATGTAAAATGTGCAAAAGTGCACACTCTTCATACTGAAATTGCACATTGATGTGAAGGAATATCTTTAGGAGGTGCACTGTAAACATCAACCTCCTCAGTACCACTGCTTTCAATTAAATAAGTGTTTCCTTTTATTTATTTATTTTTACTTAAATACAGTTTGGCCTTATTTACGGTTTAAATAAATCATGAATATGAGGCGTCGTATGGACTGTTTTTAATATATGTTTCACTTTATAGATTGTTTTATTGATTGAAGTGCACCTACAATACTTGCCTGTACTTTTAATGGCGCCCATATGGTAGAGAAGTGCATTTGCAGACACACTCACCACTGGTAATAACAGTCCTCATGTACAGGATGCACAAAAAAAAATGTCCCCAGTCTACCTAAAATCCTCAATGAATCTCAGCACTAGACAGGCTAAGCAGATTTCCTCTAACCTAAAATCCATAAGAGTGGTTGGGAGGGATGATGTGCAACAACAAACCCTACCAAGAGGCTACCTACTCTGTGGTAGAGATCTTCCTGCCCCACTGATCTATTTACTAAGCAGTGTTAGGAGACAGAGTGAAAAGAGCCAATCAGCTCCTAACTGTCATTTTTCAAACACAGCCTGAGATGGCAGTTAGGAGCTGATTAGCTGGCACCTTATCACTTTTCACTCTGTCTCCTAACACTGCTTAGTAAATAGACCCTGACTTTTACATCCAGGGTAATTATAAGAGTCTGTGAATCCTGGTAGGGGGACTTTGCCACTCCAGTGGTCCCAGTATATAGTACTGGGTTTCTGCACTGCTCTTCTATGTTATGTACATTTGTATGTAACTGAGTATCGATGTCTGCTCTGCAAATGTAGACTCACCTTGTATGTACTGCAGTAGCAATGCATTAAGGGGCCCATTTATCAAAGTGAATTTGAGGTAAATTTCCCGAAAACACATATTTTCGGGGGTTTACCTCAAATACTTAGTATCCCCCGGATGTATGAAGGAGGGACTGCAGCAGCTATCTTCAATACCTGCTGCGATCCCTCCATTGCCGCCGGCAGCCGCATCCCCCATAGGTTTCTATGGGGGATGCGATGCTGCAAAATGTATCAATATCGGGAATGCGAAGCATTCCCGATATTGGCCCCAGCAGCTAACGCTATCTAAAGATAGCGTTAGCCGCTGTAGTCTATGTGGACTCACCGCATATCAGCCGGCGGAGGGATCTGCCAGATCCCTCCGCCGGCAATGGGCGATGCTCATGTGCAGTCCGCGGGACTGCGCATGCGCAGAAGACCCGACCGCCCTCCGGAGACATTGCAGGGACGGGCTCTCTTCGGAGCCCGTCTTCCTGCATTTCCCGGATAATACATCCGGCAGATAGGATCGCCATGGGCGGTACTGCATGCCCTGATCGCATTGCAAAATGCGATCATTAATAAATGGGCCCCTCAGTCTGCCCAAAGGCTCTCTGTCTGTTGCCTTTGCAAACAGCTGCTGCTCTGTAAATTCAGTCATTTTTCTATGACTACAGATTGCATCTGACAGAGATCTATGTGCCTTTGTGCAAATCAGTGTGTGTATTGAGTCAAAAGCTTAATTTGTGCTGCAGAGCAGCAATTTAGCTCTTTGTGATTCCAGTATACATGCTTGCCAACATTGTTCTGGCGTATGACCAGTACTTTGGAAGTGCTCGGCCACACCTATCAAACCCCTCCCCAGTATGGAGAGCAGGGAGTTACCTTCCGATTTCTCTCAATTCAGAACAGAGGTGTTGACCAGGGCTGTCCCCCTCCTGTTGGGAGTAATGAGTATATATTATGGCCTGCTGTCTATGCTAAGTAACTCTTGCAGACAATGGTTCTAGTAACTGGACAAATGAATCTTTCAGGTACTGTAGAATAAATTGGCATATTAGATGAATTCCAAACCACAGATTTCTAGTGGCTATGACTGCGCCACGCTCTAGGAGATGTTCCATTGGATCATTGTAAGAAATATAGATAAAATTGATTTTAATAAATGCAAATACAAAGAGAACACAGCTTAATGAAAAATATCAACCAATGCATGTGCAAGATCCTTTCTATACTTTTTAACGTGCCAGAATTAAAAAAAACAAAAAAAACAAAATAAAAAAAACACTAAATTTTATAAGATGCCTTGCTCAGAGACCAGTATTGTGCTTGAAAAAATTCTGGAGTGAGCCCTATGGGACAGTTTAATTATCTGTGAAAACCACTGTAACAGGTCCTGGCGGCTTCTGCGAGTTAACTACAATATGGCAGCCTATGGAGGTACTGCCAGAATCTGCCCACCATAACACTTGAAAAACACACAAGAAAAATATGTAATACTGATTATAGCAGAAATGGAAGGCAGGGGTGCTACACATGTGGCCCTCCAGCATGATCTAATAGCAAAACTGTGGCAGAGCATGTTAAAACTGTGGAAAAGCATGCTGAGGTGTGTAGTTCCACAGTATGTTGAATACCCCTTCTATAAGTATACAAAGCGTTTTGATACATAGAATAAGCTCTACCTAGATTACAATTTAGACAATTGTCTCACAGACACTGTTAAGATATACAGTGTGCCAGGGCCGTAACTAGGGCAGTGCGGCCTGTGCCATGGCACAGGGCACCACAGGACAAGGGGCACTGTTCAGGCCTGTCAATTTTCTGTTCATTATCACTCTCACTTGTAGCTTCCTCCGATTTCATCCCTTATCTCTTCCCTGGCCCTTCCCCATGAGGCAGTGGCGTAACTATAAATTTTGCTCCCCCATACCAAAAAATTTTCAGGCGCCCCCCCTCCCCCGCCCAAAGATCAAACACCCAAAGACGACGTGTGTGGTTACATGATACCGCAACGTGCCTTACACATTATGACAAACTAAGTAATGCCACTTATAACACAGTGTGTCACACCGGAATGCCCCTTACAACACATTATGCCACATTGGATGCCCCTTACAACACATTATGCCACACAGCAATGCCCCTTACACATGCCACACAATAATGCCACGTATAACACATGACATACAGTAAAGCCCTTATAACAAATCTATGTCATGCTGTAATGCCCCTATTTCACATTATGCCACACTGTAATGCCACATACAACACATTATGCCACACAGTAATGCCCCTTACACATTATGCCACACAGTAATGCCCCTAATAGCACATTGTGCACACAGTAGTTCCAAATACACATTATGCCAAACAGTAATGCCCATTACATCCCACCCTGACAGATCTACTTCACCAACCCTCCTCTCTGCTCCTGCCAGTCTGTCACCTCAGCTCAAGACAGGATGCACAGTTTTTATGTCCGTGTAGAACAAGATTATTGGGAACATAGTTTATAACCTGTAAACTGTGTGTATCAAGTTAGTGCCCCTTATACAGTGCCCCCTGTAGTTGTGCCCCAAAATGCAATGCCCCCTATACTAGTGCCCCTTATGCAATGCACCCTGTAATAGTGCCCCTTATGCAATGTCCCCTGTAGTAGTGCTGGGCCCTTGGTAGTTGTGCCCATTAAAGTAGTGCCCCCTGTAGTTGTGCCCCATATGCAATGCCCCCTATACTAGTGCCCCTTATGCAATGCCCCCTTTAATAGTGCCCCTTATGCAATGTCCCCTGTAGTAGTGCCCATTATGCAGGGCCCCTTGTAATTGTGCCCATTAAATTAGTGCCCCCTGTATTTGTGCCCATATGCAGTGCCCCTTGTAGTTGTGCCCCTTCTAGTAGTGCCCAGTAGTTGCACCTAGTTGATCCCAATAGTGAGCCCCCAGTAGTTGCGCCCCCCCCGCGTGCACACAAACACACACACAAAAAAAACACTTACCTTTATCCCCGCTCCAATGCTGCTGCCGTTCATACCCCGGCGTCCGTTCCTCTGCACTATGTGAGTGACGTCATGATGTCACTCCCATAGAGCTCTGCGGGACCCGGAATACGGAGCTCACTCCTGAGCTCCGTCCCCGGCGTCTGCTCCTCGGTTCTATGGGAGTGACGTCATGACACCGGGGGTTTGAATAGGAGCCAGGCGCACGCTGGTAAAACACTCACCGGGCGCACGGCAGATGGAGGGTGCAGGGGGTGCGAACGCACACCCTGCACCCTCTGTAGTTACGGGAGTTCTGCCACTGAGTGGCGTAACTACTGCCCCCCATCGCCCCCATGCTACCCAGCGCCTCCAAGCCACCGCGGGGGCAGTAGTTATGCCACTGAAATGAGCCTATGACTGTTTTTTGGGTGCATTATGTCCAGATTTGAAAAATGGGGGGGCGCCGTCTAGTTACGGCTCTGCAGTATGGGTTGTGGTATGGGCAATCTTTAAATTTTTTATCCAAATTTAAATAAATGGGAACAAACTACTAATATATTTTTTTTAAAGTAGATCAAATTAATTAAAACAAACTAAAAATGTTTAAAGGTCTTTACATATTAAAAAAATGCTTTATTCAAGGACTATGTGGCATAACAAGTATCGCCATAATCTTTGTGCAATTCAAACGGGGAAGCCTTCACTGACAAAAGCCGGTCAGTTTTAATGCCGACTGGCACTATAGGGCCACAATCATTAAAATCAGAAGATTATGCTTACCTGCCATGTTCAGGTTCCAGCAGGCAGACAGCGGGACTCCAACAACTACAGCAGATGAGGAGGAAGGTAAGGTGCAGGGGCATATTTATAATGGGAGCAGGGTGTGTGGTGCACCGTGTGGCCATTTTCCTGGCATTTTGCTCATACGCAGTAGGAAATCACTGGGAAAATGGCTGCCACACCATTTTCTCGATGACCTGCGCATACGTAGGAGACTCTGGGCACAGACTAGTGCCCAGAGTCTACTGCTGCTGTCAGTTTCCTGCCGGCCACCGGGGAGAGAGAAAGTGGCCCCAGGCAGGAGTGAACAAGGGCCCCCTCCTCTCTTAATATGCCCCTGGTAAGGTGTAAAGAAAAGAGAAGTGCAATAAAAACTGTGTGACAGGGGTATAGGAAAAAGCATGGTGAGGTGACAGAGGAAAGGTGGGTAGTGTGTGCAAATTGAAGAAGTAGGCGTGAGAGATCAAAGGAGTACATGGAAACATACAGACACCAAACTCTAATTAGTATTATGGATACCTAATTAATACCTCTATGCAATCCTGTCTATACCTTCTAAAATCCTGTCTATACCTTCTAAAATCCTGCCTATACCTTCTAAAATTGTCGCTATTTAGCGTAATGAGTCGCACAGTAAATAAATTCTTTCAGACTTTGAATGTGGTTCCAAAGCACAAAAAGTTATTATTCAATATAAAACAGATGGTTACACGCTGTGATCTAAAGACAATTAGCGCAAATAAATCATACAGACCCAAGGTACAGTTGTTATATACGCATGTGCTCTGGGCCCAGATACCAGCATCAGCATTAAAAACCTCCGTCAACAGCACAGCAAGAAGACTCCAGACTAGGGTCAGAGAGCGCACATATATACTCTTACAGGGATAGGCAATACAATAGACAAGTTTGACATCATTCCATTGGTTCTTCTTAAAGGTGCTTCTGTTACAGGATAGTTGATAGGTCAATTTGAATGGACACAAACAGCCTCTAACAACCCCTTGTGTCCTTTTTCCTGCTGCATGCTAATCTAAGCTGCTGACATTACAGATTACATTTTAATGTTTTAACTCTCTATAGTCCATAGTTTGCAGATGCATGTTGCGATCTTCTCAACAATGATACCGGAAATCTGTGGAGACACAGTGGATCAGTACAACACCAAACACGGTCTGCTTACCATGTACTAAACCTTAGATATCAAATAACCTTTATTACACAACATTAATAATTACTGCATAAACCTTGGATCTTACACTTTAATGCTAGGGAACCTTTTATGTAAGTGTGCAGTGTGTAAGTATTGGGGAATTGGGAAAAGACGCTAGCTAGCGTTGTGCGACTATGTGTTTTGTGGAGTACACCATGGTACGTGTTTTGCAGGGATAATCTTTTTATATGTTTTAATGACTGAGTGTATTTGTATGGTGAGTACCTTTAACTTCTTTCTATGGCATAAGAATCGCACAACGCAAAATAATAGCATCGCTATTATGTACTTATAATGGCGAGTTTCACTAAAATGGCGCTGGGTGGCCAGTCGCAAAATGGTGTCGCCCTTATCTAATTTTACACCGGTCCTGTCTCAGCCAATTATCCGGCTTCGACAGTCCACCCTTTGATAGCAAACAACCAGCTATCATACTCCGATTTTAAAATTTATTTAGGCTTACATTATGATATATTATTTAATGTTATGTTATGGGATGGCACAAGGTGGTTCTTAATCCATCAATAATGTGTCTCTAGGAGGGGAAATAAAACTACCCCTATACGCACACCACAGATCTTGGGAGATCATGGGAAAGATGTGGGGATGCACCAATCCTATAAAGGAAGTCTTGAGAGGGAATAGGGACTTACAGTATTTAAGATGTTTTAAAGTAACATTTTAATAATACATTTTATGCATGTCTAAATCATACATTATACGACGTACCTTCTAGTACAGGGTTGTAATGCAGTTCTAAATTTACCTCAGTATTCACATTGTTACTACTGACCACCATCATAATTTCATTCTTCCGGTTTACCTTATCTTTACATTTTCCACATTTCAACACAGTAGGAACACACCTCACACATTAGCCAATTACTATGATGACAACCAGTATGAGGATCAGGAGTTTACCTATGCTCACAATCATTTCCTAGACCCACTCTCCTAGACTTGAGAACAATTTCACTGGGTTCAACCATGAAACCCATTCTTCTACCTTCTCCTCTACTTCAGCCACTGAAGCATTATGGTTCTTTCGAAATTCCCATTTTAGCTGCAGAATTTAATTCATCTTCCAATCTATTACCTCCTTGGGATTGCTGGTATCATTTGTAAAGTAAGTGCAACACTTTACTCCAAATTTTGTGGCCAAAGTTACGCAATACCCTCTGGTGACAGCTGTTAAATAATTTAACACTAGTCTATGTTGCACCAGTTTTTTCTTATATGCTTGCAATTCCCTACCTGTATACCTGAATGTGTCATCATACATCTTGGTGACATTATCTATCCATTTAGCAAGATCTTGAAATTTAGTGTACCCCAAGCAATCCTGGTGGGATCCAGTGCTACCAAAACTTGAAAGCCAGTTGTCTCACTAATTAACTGAGTGGCTTTATGCACATCACCAGGTATCATTTTTCTTTTGTCTCTGTGTTATACTGTGTGTGAAGATATGGTGATGGCTTACAGGAGACGGGGTCTTGATTTTTAGCAATGCTCTCAGAGCTCTTGCAGATGAATAGTCCCCCTGGGCACGAATCCTGGTCCAAAGTCAAAAATCTCCAGTATTAGGCAATCCCACCAAAGTTTAGGGAAACGTATGAATACCAAGCGGTATTGGTGGTCTCCTGTAAGCCAAGTCCTAGCCAAGTCCTGACACATTTCGCTGCGTGCAGCCGCAGCTTTATCAAAGGTCTTTTATCAAATGCTCTGAGAGCATTGCTAAAAATCAAGACCCCGTCTAATTGAGGACACTGACACTGGTAATTATATCTCCTATTGAGAGTGCTTATCCCTTCTCATCATACCAATTATCTGGGACTTTCCAATATTTCAAGACTATTACGGCACAAGATTTTTACAATCACGGCTGCAGTGAGACATTGTGGCATATTCTATTGCTAAATTTACTCACCTAACGGAATATATGCAACCCTTGTGGTGGATCACCTTCATGTCCATTTATTGCTCAGCACGCACATTTCTTTATTAAGCAATTTTTTCTAGTGTATTGGTTTTATGATTTGTAGTTTACATGTGTATTTTATATTGCTTTTGATCAAAATATGATTCACACCTAATGCGATTACATTTGAGCGCTGGTATTATCTGTAGGCTTGGGTAGTATGCCTTGAGAGCCACTGGCTTACCTTGTCCGTCTCTTCAGAGTCCCTTGGACCTCCATACTGACTTTTCCAGGATAGAACACAAACTTTGCATCTCAATTAATTTCAGCATATCAATTGTTTGAAAAGTCATGATTTGTTCAGTTGGTACATAAATTTTTAACCCTGCTGCCCATTTTGCAGCTTTGTCTGCCCTGTTGTTGCCCAGTGACACCAGATCATCCTCACATGAATGGGCTTTACAATTAATTACAGCCACTGCCTTTGGCAATTAGATTGCTGTTAATAGTCCTTTTATATGTTTGGAATGTGCAATTGGTGTGCCTGCTGCTGTCATAAATTTTCTCAGACGCCATAAGGCACCGAAATCGTGTACTACCCCGAAGGCGTACCTAGAGTCAGTGTAGATATTAGCAGATTTACCTTCCGCTAATTCACATGCTCTCTTTAGTGCCACCAGTTCCGCCACTTGGGCCAAGTGTGGTGGGCCTAGAGGTTCGGCTTCTATAACGTCCTCGTCATTTACCACAGCATAACCTGTACCTAACTCTCCAGTGTCAGTCTGTCTATGACAACTCCCATCCGTGTAAAATGTCACATCTACATTTTCTAAAGGTGTATCCCGTATGTCAGGTCTTTCAGTAAAGGTTTGCAGATATTCCATACAATCATGTGCATCAATATACCTGCAGAACTCACCTGTTGCCTGCGGCTCACCTCTCTCCACCCTTTGAGCTTCATGTTGCACATATGGTAAATACGTAGCTGGATTTAACGTACTGCGCCTTTTGATGGTGATGTTTGCAGGTGTTATTAAGGCTAGTTCCCATTTTGTGAACCTAGCTGAGGAGACATGTCTGGTTTGGGCAGAGTTTAGCAAAGCAGATACAGCATGGGGAGTATAGACAATCATATCATGGCCTAGTACCACATCCTCACTCTTACTGACCAATAGAGCAGTTGCTGCTATACTTCTTAAACACATTGGGAGTGATCTTGCCACAGTGTCCAATTGTGCACTGTAGTATGCTACGGGCCTACTGGCATCACCATGTTTTTGTGTGAGGACACCTGCTGCACAACCATCGGCTTCCGTACAATACAAATCAAAAGGTTTTTCATAATCAGGTATTCCCAATGCAGGTGCTCTTGTCAGACTATCCTTAAGATTAAGGAAAGCCTGCTCTGATTCCTCTGTGGGTATGACACGATCGGGGCTTTGAGGAAGTCCTGTAATGGCAAGGTCAAAATAGAAAAACCTGGGATCCACATTCTGCAGTATCCACACCTTCCCAAGAAGGTACGAATTTGCTGTTGGTTCTGCGGCAGTGTCATGTTCTGTATGGCCTGGATTCTGTCATTTGTGAGATGTCGTAACCCTTGAGTTAGGCACTGTCCCAAATATTTAACCCTGGACTGGCATGCTGTAGTTTGTCCTTAGCAACCTTGTGTCCTGTTTGTGAGAGATGAAGCAACTAAAGTTTACTATCATGACATAAACGAATCAGAACATAACAATAAATCGTCCACATATTGTATTAGAACAGATCCATTGGCAGGTTGAAAAGATTGTACACATTCATGTAAGGCCTTGGAGAAGATACTGCGGTTGTCTATGAAACCCTGGGGCAATCGTGTCCATGTGTATTGTACACCCCTGTATGTAAAGGCGAATAGGACTGTCAGGATGAAGAGGTACAGAGAAGAAAGCAGAACAGAGGTCAATGACAGTGAAATGGGTTGCATTGGGTGGGATCTGCATAAGAATGACAGCTGGATTTGGCACTATGGGAAATTGGCTCTCTACCACCTTATTAACCCCTCTAAGGTCTTGTACCTGCCTATAACCCCTCCCACCACTCTTCTTTACAGGAAAGATGGGACTGTTGGCTACACTTGCTGTATGAACCAAAATTCCCTGCTGTAACAATCGCTCAATTTTGGGATAAACCCCTAATTGTACCTCCTGTTCTAATGGGTACTGGGGAATTTTAGGAGCATGCCTACCACTTTTTAGATTTACCATTACGGGACTTACGTTTGCCATCAATCCAGTGTCCTGTCCATCCTTGGTCCAAAGTGAGTCTGGAATTTGGGATAACATTTGATCTACCTGAGATGGATTTTCACTTAAACCAGTAGAGTGATACATTATCCCTCACCTCGTGCGCAACTCTCTCTGGGATATCTAGAAATACACCATCAGGGGTACAATATATGACACATCCCATCTGACATAACAAATCCCTTCCCAGTAGGTTAGTAGGAGCCACTGCTGCCAGGAGGAAAGAATGCCTGGTATGCAAAGGCCCGATAGTGACCTCTGTGGATTTTGTTAAAGGATAATGTTGCACTTTACCCGTTATACCCATTGCTGGTACCTTCTTTCTGGTTACCTGTAAGTTAGCGGGAGATTTTATCACTGACCTGGTCGCCCCTGTCTACAAGAAAAGGATATTTAGTACCAGCTACATCAACCATCATCACCGGTTCTTCCCATTAACCTGACTATCTGTAGACTACAAGTATGACCTCACCCCTAGCGTTGACTCTCACTCTCCAATACAGCATTTACGGCCACAATTGGAACTGGTGACTGTTGTAGGGTTCCTGTACTCAATGTATATCCCTTATGGGGATATCCAGGTACTCCCTGGTTAGTGGGTCCTACATTCTTCACCCGACAGTTCCTACTTACATGTCCCACTTGGTTGCAGTTAAAGCACTTTCGTGAGTGGGGTGGGTGAAAGGATTGCTGTGGGGTTTGAGCGGAAGGGAAGATGGTGGGTGTGGATAAGGATATTGAGGGAAATATGGTGGCTGTGGATAGTATGGGTTTTGTGGCTGTGTGTGATAAGTGGGGTAGGGTTTTGTTTGAGGTGCATGTATGTCTGTTGGCTGTGATGTTATAGTCATTCCTTCTAGAGCTTGAATACTAACAGCCATTAGCTTCTCGCTCTGGGTCTCTCTCTTTTTAAGGATGTTCTTATCGTGTTCAATAGCGGAATCTATGAGGGTGTCTACAGTGACTCCCCTCCAGCCAGGTTGTGAGGTCTGAGCTTGGGTCTTTAGGTTCTCTTTTAGACCATCCATAAGTACATTGATGATCGTTCCCCTGTGATGAGTGCTATCTTTAATATCCTCTAACCCAGTGTACTGGATGATAGCCTGCAGAGCTCGGTTACAATAATCCTCTGCAGATTCACTCTCTTTTTGTTTTATGGTGAAAATTTTGCTCCAGTTAACTACTACTGGAAACTATACACCCAATTGAGTTATAATGCGGGAAAATGTTACCTTGGATAATTTCGTCTGTTAAGGGAACATCTCCACCCAATACACAATCCGTGATAAACTTTATCATGTCGGTATTGCGTAGAAGACAAGCCCTTAACACCCTAACAATCTTTATTAGTTGGCTCGTGAGCACTACCCAAATTTTTCAAAAATCTTTGGCATTTGGCTAATTCCTTCTGCACCCACATCTGCATAGGGCGGCGGTGGTGCACGTGAACCACTGGCAATACCTTCAGCAACGCTACCTTGCTGCACGTGCGCGCTATCTCGCGGCACGCACTCACCGCCGTTTAGCGCTGCGTGTGTACTCTCCAGTAGTTTGCATCATGTGCACACCTTTAAGCCATGCATCCCCCTCATGCTGCCATAATTTTAAACACTCATTATATTTTACCTTTTTCATTCGAGAGTGCACCATACAGATGCTATCTCGGACATTGTTCAATACCTCCTTATCTGCCAATTCTGGGAAACGGTCTAACACTTTTCATCGTCATTTTAAACCATACATCACAGTACCTAGTTGCATAAGCACCATAATATGCCGTGCCGATCCAAGCACGTGCTTCCAACAGCAGCACATCATTTAACATCTCTACCATTTACTTGGCCCCCATTCTGGGAGAACCCTAAGCTTTTCAATGGAGATTTAAACTGGTGAAAGACAATCAAGATACTTTCACTTACCTGTGGACGTCTTAACAGGACGCACCCACAAACCTATGGAAGAATAACCAGGCTGCTTCGATGCACCTAATGCCTTTTTGACTACCTTTCAACTGCTAGCATTTAGGTATTCCAATAACACCTACCCTTTTCAGTAATTTCGTCCACCCTCTACCCAGTTCACAATCACAATTTAGCCAAAACTGTGCGGTTCAATTTAAATGCTCAAATAACCCTAACTGATCACTGAATTCTGTAATCATACCAGGAGCCGAACCTACAACAAAGACAACAACTACACCTGCTTATGTGTTAGAATGGTATCTACTACCGAGCTACTAGGTCGACCCTTGCGCCTAGTCCTTAAGAGTCCTACGATACCCTTAACTAGGGAACTGTTGTCCCTACCAACAAATATTCACTGTTACACACCCTTTTCCTGCGCAGAAAAATATACATTTTCCCAGACTATGGCAACACTGATCAATGTATTTACAACAATGCTATCTATCAATATCACCGTGCACTCTCAACAGCTTTGTTCAAAACACGTGGCAGCAATACAGGAAATACGTATACACTATTGTGCGACTAGTCACATACACAATAATGTGACTACTACACAACACGTATTATGACTTTACGCTATAGTGCAACTTGGTCACATACACAATAATGCAACTTCCCCTTTTTAACACAAAAAAAACTATTGATGAAGGTAAACAAACTTTTTCCTCCCTCATCCCTGGATTCTCAATCAGCGCTCCTAAAGCCACAATAACAGGTAGCGGACTCTCAGCAACAAAGTGGTAGCAGATTTTGAAGGCACAATGCGTTCTCCTGCTATGGCGCCTCCACCCTTTCGCTAAGGGATTGCTACCGAGTGTTACCAAGTGACCGGTAGCGTGATTAACACTGCGAGCCCCCAACTATGGATACCTAATTAAATCCTCTGTGCAATCCTGTCTATACCTTCTAAAATTGTCGCTATTTAACGTAATGAGTCGCACAGTAAATAAATGCTTTCAGACTTTGAATGTGGTTCCAAAGCACAAAAACTTATTATTCAATATAAAAACAGATGGCTGTGATCTAAAGACAATTAGCGCAAACAAATCATACAGACCCAAGGTACAGTTGTTATATACGCATGCGCTCTGGGCCCAGATACCAGCATCAGCATTAGAACCTCCGTCAACAGCACAGCAAGAAGACTCCAGACTAGGGTCAGAGAGAGCACATATATACTCTTACAGGGATAGGCAATACAATAGACAAGTGTGACATAATTCCATTGGTTCTTCTTAAAGGTGCTTCTGTTACAGGATAGTTCATAGGTCAATTCGAATGGACACAAACAGCCTCTAACAACCCTTTGTGTACAGAGTACATTTTAATGTTTTAACTCTCTATAGTCCATAGTTTGCAGACGCATGTTGCGATCTTCTCACCGATGATACCGGAAATCTGTGGAGACACAGTGGATCAGTACAACACCAAACACGGCCTGCTTACCATGTACTAAACCTTAGATATCAAATAACCTTTATTACACAACATTAATAATTACTGCATAAACCTTGGATCTTACACTTTAATGCTAGGGAACCTTTTATGTAAGTGTGCAGTGTGTAAGTATTGGGGAATTGGGAAAAGACGCTAGCTAGCGTTGTGCGACTATGTGTTTTGTGGAGTACACCATGGTACGTGTTTTGCAGGGATAATCATTTTATATGTTTTAATGACTGTATTTGTATGGTGAGGACCTTTAACTTCTTTCTATGGCGTAAGAATCGCACTATGCTAAATAATAGCATCGCTGAATGTACTTATAATGGAGAGTTTTACTAAAATGGCGCTGGGTGGCCAGTTGCAAAATGGCTTCTCATTGCCATTCGCAAAATGGCATCGCCCCGATCTAATTTTACACTGATCTTATTTTACACCGATCTTGTCGCAGCCAATTATCCGGCTTCGACAGAAGCCTTACTTGGTGATGTGTGGGAAAACAGGTCCGGATTTGTTGGTCCAAATGGAGAGGATAGGGCAGAGGGTCAGTGGGCACAGCATGTGAAGATAAAGAGCTGTGGCCTCTCTGGGAATATGTCCCTCTCAGCAGCTGCCCTCCCCTCTCTGCACCCCTGGCTACACCCACACCTCCCCCACCATGAAAAGACACTAACATTTATACACAGGAATTATGATTTGTTGGTGGTTAACTGTATGCAGATACCATACACTCTGCACGCTATATGAACAGAGCATTGATGGCTCCAATATAGGCACAGTGTATGATTATATTACAATATTATATTTAGAATACATCCTAATATATACATAATACAGAACTATAAAAAAAAATACAATACAATGAATATGACTAGTGATGGCTATAGTATGATTATGTGTAAACTATTATGGAGAAAAAAGAAGTCAGTGGATTATCTCAGCCAAATTGAAATTATGGAACTACTAATAGGCACCATATGGTAAGGATACTTTTTTTGATTTGATTGTACCTGTGATTTTCTAGTTGGAGATGTTTATTAACTTATTAATTATCAGTTTCTACAATTATCAATTTCTATTGGCCTGAGGTCTGTAATTTGCTAGCTGGAGAAGTTTTTTTTATTAACCTATTAATTAATTATAATTTTCTACAATCAATTTCTTTTAGCAGGAGGCCTGTGATTTCATAATATATTTGTAATTTTTTACTGGCTTTTACTTTTAGGCTATTAGTTCTTGATTAATGAAAACATTCTATAGGGTCATACAGTTTAATAAACTGCTATCCTGTCTGCCACTGCTGTGCCAATATGGTTCATACATGTGCTATATTCTTTTAAACTGCCATGTGTTTGTGCCGCTGCTCGGGTGCTTAGTATAGCCAGCCAGGTTGCTGCAGCCTTTGGCCAATAAAACAATATTGTGAGCCGTGAGGTGGTAAAATTGACTGGAAATGAATGTTATTGATTTTAATAATACTGTGGGAACAAAAACAGGTTCAAATTACATTATGTTTAGATGTATATATCCATTTAAAAATAAATTCAAAAGAGAAACATTTGAGTGTGTTTTTGCCAAAACCAAAACACAATGTTGATTTAGAACCAAAACACGGGGGTCTGCACATTTGTCTAGTTTTAAATAATGTGCCCATTCAGTAGTTTTGCTTGTGGGAACCAACACAATCTTCAGATAGTGTTGATTCCCAGAGCCCCGTTCCTTCCTATGGAAAGGTGGTCTGGGGTTGTGAAGAGGGATCTGCAGATCCCTCCTCCTCCATCGCCCACCAGGTGAATATAGAAGATCCCGGAAGTCCTGGGGGTGGCAGTATGCAAAAGAGCTTAAAGGTGAAAACCCACCAGGTGAAGATAGAAGACCCTGGAAGTCCTGGGGGGTGACAGGATGCAAAGGAGCTTAAAGGCCACCGCCCACCAGGAGAAGATCAAAGATAGAAGATCCCGGAGGTCCTGTGGGCAGCGGCCTGCAAAAGAGCTTAAATGCCATCAACCACCAGGTGAAGTAGGAAGACCCCGATGGTCCTAGGGAGTGTCGGGATGCAAAAGAGCTTTAAGACCACCATCCACCAAATGAATATGCTGAATAATAAAATTACATTACAAATACATTCGGTTTCTATGTTCTGTCTTTATTGTAATATTTTCTTTACAGGCGTACTACAGGTGCCAGTGGGCCCTTAATGTCTGGGCATGCTGGCATTTTTTGTTCCAAGTGTCGACATGCCAAGGCAGGCTTGCTGGGACTGGTAGGCCATCTGTAAAAAACAATATTAACTATTGTCATTAACCCCGCACCCACCACCTTCAGGTTTGTGGGAAATAGCGCTGCTTTCAGCCCAGGGCTGGTTGCTGCTCAGGAGAGGGGACCATATTTTATTTTTGGGGGGTTCCCACTTTCCAAGGAATTCCACCCCTAGGCTGACCAGGTTGGGGCTGGTAATGTGATGGCAGGGGGACTCCATGCTGCGTGTTCCCTTGCTATGGTATTATCAGCCTGGTCCTGGTAATTGCAATATAGGGGGAACCCCACATCATTTTTCCTCCCTACTTCCCATTATGAGCCCATGCTGAGAGGTCTAGGGTTGGTTGCTGAGGTGGTAGATGGAAGACAGTAGACAACCAGTTCAGATGACACGTCATCGGTCGACAATTACTATCTTCCTGTCTACCATGCTGCTGAAGCTATTATGACTTATCAGAAGTTTGAGGATCACTCTCTCATTTGCAGTGGGGTTTAGTCTGTGTTCAGTCTAACTGCTCAAAAATAATTGACAGCCAGGCCACTCACAGGCAATCAGCGGCCAGTTACAACAATAGTAGACTGATTGGCTGGTGGCCCTACAAGTGCACAAAACCTTGTGGGTCCTGTCAAATACAGCTCTTCAGTGTCTGGTATGGATCAGGAAATTGAGGTTTGTTATTTTTAATCCCTGGGGATGGTACTGGAGAAGAGGACCGATCTATGCCAAGAGTTAGGGGAGTATTTTTTTTTTTTAATCCAAACTTGCTGAATTCTACTGGACAAGAGGACCAAACACCATGGATGAGGTGAGTACAGTCTGAGTGCATGTAATAAATTTGTACTTTCAACAGTGTGTGAGTGATGTGTTTAAGATTTATTTTCCTAAAGGAGTAGAGGTACCAGCAGGCCCTTCATGCCTCGCATACTGGTAATTGTGGTTGTACAAGTACCGGCATGCGGGGGGAGGCTTGCTGGAACCTATAGTCCCCATGTAAAAGACAATATTATTTTAATTCTATCTTTTTACTCCTATCAACCCTGCACCCACCACCCCGACCTAGGGTACTCTGGAGAGGGAAGACCCCTTTATTGAGGGGGTCCTCCCCTCCCCGCCTGGGCTGACTAGATGGCGGCGCAAATGCTTTGGCCGGGGGACACACTAGTGGAGCCCGTGCTCATTCTAAAATGTGAGGGACCCCTACACACACCCATTTTTTTTTTTACGTCTTTATTTGCTTTCTAACAGTCTGAACCATGCACCGACCACACTGATCTACGTATGTTTCTGCTAAACACACTGCTCAGGATGGGGTCTATTTGATTTTGGACAGAGTATGCTTAAATTCCAATAGTGATTGCAATCACAATTCTTGGTAAGTTCCCAAATTGTATTCCTGTCTATAGAAAGTACTTACAAGTGTATTAATTTGTATTTTCATGCATGTTTTACAGATATAATCATAATTTTACATCCATGCTTGCCTTTGTAAGTTTCTGTGTTTGAAAAAAATGGCCAAATACACCAGTGGATGCAATATCGGACCAACACGAGTCTTAGTAATTGTACCCCTAGGTGTGCCTAGGACTAAATTAAAGAGGTAAAAACAAGCTATGGGGCAACAGGAAACCTGATGTATTAAAGCCCAGGGGCAGCAAAAAGGACGCTTACCTAAAAAGCCAGTGGGGGTCAAATTTGGTAATATTTTTGGAGCTGCTAGCAGGAAGATCTGTCTGTTTCCAAGATTTGGCAATCAAGCCCCTGCTTGTAGCCAAGATGTGGGAGCCTAGTTTTCTCGATTGTGGGTAAGCATCCAGAATAAGGTGGCAGAGAAGGAATGCCAAATGGTCTTTTTAAATAGAGCAGGTGTTTTATTTTTTTAAATGAAAATGGAAATCGAACTAGAGGCCCCTCATGCCCCTTTATATGGCATGAGTCCCATATTATGCCATAAAAGAACACTTGTGCAACTTTGCACAGCATCAGAGCACCCTCATGTTCCATAAGAGACTACTCATGCCCCTTTATGCCAGAGCCTCCTCATGTCTCTTTATATACCACTAATGTTCCAGAGCCCCATCATGCCATCAGATTCAAACCCTGGCTCTCTTTCCCCAAATCAGCAGTGTGTGTGTGTAGCTGGGACATGCAGTCAGGATAGGCACAGCCTCCCCTGTCATACTTATAAGATTTGACATAAAAATGTTTAGGATAATACAAAGAAAATATTTATAAGTTATAAAACATCTTTGTTTATTGTAATCATTTTTATAGTTAACAGTCACCAGCTTTGTGGAGCTCCCTGGGACTGCAGGGAGATGAGGCAGCAGCTCAGCCTCACTTCTGTATAGTCAGACTCTGCTTGCAAAGCTGGGGGCGGGGCCACACCATGGGCAGTAAGCTGCACAGAAAGATAGCCTCTGAGTATGGAGGGCATGCCTTGAGCAGCAAAAGAAGACACAGTGATGTAGGTAGGAGAATCAATGGATACTGAAGCTTAGTGTAGTGAGTGGAGAGATGCAGTGAGTAGGGGATGAGACAGGCCCAGCACTAAGACCCATCTCCATGTGTCCCTCCCCTGGCAGTGACCTCACCATATGTCACTGGTGTGTAGCTGTAATGTGTACTGGGCTGCCATCGCCAATTGAAAATAATCTACCAAAGAGCGGCTGCCAGTGCTAGCTTAGTAGTTCCACTGCACACTGACTCCGTCTAATTGACACAAATTGAATTCAGTCATGAGGTGGCCAGGAAAGATCAGATGAGGTGGGCTACAGGGTTAGTGGAGGTGAGACAAGCTAAATGATGGGTGGGACAGTCCATCAAAATTGGGACCTTTGGATGGTATGCACCCCCCGATTTGTCCCTGTAATTATGCACTCTTCATCTCACTCAGGCCCAATCACAGCTGGGCATCACTTTCAGTCACCCACTCCCCCAGACAGGTAACCCAAAAGCACCACACAGTAAAGCATGTCCCACTTATAGCCACAACCCAAAACACTGGATGTAGAATGTTGCCAGTGCAGTCACCTGCTAAAGTTGCAAATATGTCAGCGAGAGCAGTGAGGTGAAGCACAGCAGTATGCATGTATAACTGGAGGAACTGCTCTGCGCATCTCTACATACAGAGGAGGGTGTGGAGAGCCATGGGGCAGGCCACAATTTTGATATGAGGCGATTTTGCAGAGGCCTGTGAATTCCATACACCACCTGTCCATGATGCACAAACCTCCAGATATATCTTACTATTTCTGGACTATCCAGAGGAATCCCAGACAGCTGAGATTGCAGGCACAAATGGCCCATCTAATAAAACATTGGCCTGTGTAATAAAACGCAGACATTACAATGGCCATCTTATTCTAAGTAATTTATCAGAAACTGTATTTATGGCAACAGCCATGCTGGGCACACCCTTTCACTGGATAGCTCCAGCCATCCACCAATCAGCGTTTAGCTACGCCTATGAATGTGATTGGTGGATGCCCAATGCTAGCAGCTTGCAGTCAGTGTAGTGAGGCTGTGCAGCCACGTGCGTCTGGACATGACTGCTGCATGCCAGGCAGCAACACCCCTCCCCCCCTTCCCCTTTCCCGAATGCAGCCCACTAAGCCCCACTGTCTCTCAGAAAGGGGCATGGTCTGAACTTAGTGGGGCCCACCGGGGAATTGCCCAACTTCCCGGCAGCCCAGTCTGAGCCTGTACATAGCACATTGGGAGATTAAAACCTCTTCTTTGGGGTAGGGTACACTCATTACAATGACTGGGACTTCTTAAAGTTTGGGGAACAGGTAAGTAAATGTTTTTTTTTTTTTTTTAATACTGGTAGACTTTAGAACTAGTAGAAGATTGGCAGTGGTGAGACCCCAATTAGGATGATGCAATAGCAATCAATTCCCAACACCTATCCAATTAATCCTAAGCATAGGATCTTCCTGCTGCTTGATTAAGCTGCGCCACTCATAAAAAGATGCACATACTCCACCCACCGTGTGTTAGCACAACATTAGCCCTTGTAACATGCAGTGGTAGGTGGAGCTAAATCCTATAATTTTGAGCTGGCCCCACTTTCATTTGATATGGTCCCAAACAGATGAGGCCACTTGCATGATTTTTCTATAGCTATTTTAAAATCCTAATCCACCCTTGTTCAGAACTATCCCAAACTCCTCCTGTTTCATATGTGCCTTCTTATAATTAGGGATGGCCATTGAAGGGTAAAGCAGTGATGGGCTCCATCGATCTTGCCATCAGTGCTAAATATCAAAGGCATGAAACCATCAATGGACATTCCTGCTGTGACAGGGCAGGCCAATCAGGGAAGGGGGCAGGGGTAAGTCCCAGGGGAAAAACAATACAAAACATCACTGCCTTTCTGCAATTAATGGCACAGAACCATCGAATCTCCCCCATTGATCGCAAAACCACCGACAGCCATCTCTACTGCCAATAAAAATGTAAAGTCTCAAAAACAGGGCTCTCTCTACCATTTATTTTCATGACTATTTATATCTATGTTCCCTGGTATGTCTCTGTTTTCCTCACTCTGGTGCTGTAGCACCTTACAAATCAACAAAAATAATAAGAAATAATAATGTATCTGATATTTTGTCATGTAAAAAGTATACTTAGTTTTCTGAAATAAAGCATTTGTTGAGATTCAAAGAATGCATTTTCCAGGAATGCCCCATAGGTTGAATATTTAAAACTTTGCAGCTACCAGATATACTTTGCTTCAAAAAGCTAATTTTTAGGTACATTTATATACATGAAATAAAAACAATAAAATGTGCAATTCTGACACATAATACAATACTGATGCCTTGTACTTGCTTGACCAAGTTAAGCCGTGACATTGGAACAATAACTGACCCAAAAAGTTTTAGTGAATGAAGGGTTGATTCTAAAGGGAATGAGAATTTGAAAAACTGTTTTTATTACGCAATTATGTAGGGATTAAAACAAAAATGAAGTTGTGTCTGTCCAGTAATTACTTAAAATCACAGCAAGTGCTGCTGGGGTTGTATTGTCCCAAGGGAATTCTAAATTATACAGGACATAACATGCCTAGATGAATCTATGTAGAAGGCACAGCACAAGGTGTCTCTAAGGAATAATTAATATAAGCAATGTGCACTTAAATATGGCGACTGATTGCCTGGCTTGTTTAAGATTAGTTTGTCAGACTTTAAATGGCTGACCAGGCAATCCTAATAAGAAAATGTAAGCTAAATGACTAGGTTCACTACCATGAGAGTGTCCCTTTAAACAGAAAACATAGCATGATGTATAACCCCAGCTCAGAAATAAGCCGTTAGCAGACAAGCTTTTCTTGTGAGCAATATTAATTGGTCCGCAATGCCGGGTAAAAACATTTTGGAATGGACAGCAATATAATAAAAGGAGTCTAGTAGAAGACATTTAAGAGAACTGGCAAAATAAATTCTGGAGGAAGAGGAGATAAAATGAAGAGGCTTAATAGGTTTTGGGTTTCTCTCCCTCCCTTCAATAAATGCACATCCTGTACACACACAGTCCCTTCCTGCCATCTGATCAACACAATGCTCATTAAATAGTAAATTGGAACACCAAAGGCTTTCGCCCCCTCTTTAAACACAGGTATACAAAAGGATGGCTGAGAGTGGGGGGTTGGTGTTCTAGACAGATGTGTAAGATACAAACACGCATAAGAATAAGGCTTGTGTCCCTGTGGCAGTAAATTACAAGTGCCAGTGTGTCAATGTTAGTGATCTGCAAATGTTATAAATACACTGTCAAACGTAAAAAGGGAAATAAAACTACAAGTTACTCATTTCTGGAAGTTTATTTCATATATTCAGAAGTGCTTATCTCTATTTTAAGAAAAGGTGTCTAAACGGTTTTGAAAAATGTAAGATAAAATACCTGATTAGTGAACTTGCTGCACAGATGTGTGCAAATCATACAAAGCGACAACTTGCACATTTTAGCCACACGTGATTAGATGGCACTGGGCAATGAGGAGATAGCCTTGTTCATATCTGAATCTAGAGCTTTGTCTATAGAACTACTTGCTGTAATATCAACTTTGATTCCCAGAGACAAAGATGGTATACCAGGAGACAGATTAGACAAATATAATGGTTAAACAAACAAAACAATGTTTTGGGTCCCAAATGTTGTCATTAGCAAAATATTCAATCCTGGGATAATGTTGCTTATGCACTGTGAATATGTATGCACATACTACTAGGTTATATTTAATGTTATGCTTTTTTTTTTTTTTTCCTCCTATGTCAGAATCAATCTGATCACTTACAAAACTGACGACTGTGCTTTCCAACACACTGCTGTACTAAAGATAAACAAACAAAACTCAAAGACCATGAGAAAAGCAGATATGCCTTTGTTTTGTCTGTAAATGTCAGTGTCTATTGAAATTGTATATGTTAAGGTGCCCATCCACTAGGCGATTAAACCTAGCGATTGAGCGATAATGACAGTCGTTTTCACTCAATAGCTTGGTAATCGGCCGCAAATCGGGCAGTAAAATGTTACAAACGACCAGCGATGCGCGCCCGCTGGTCGTTTTTAACATCCATCATCGCCTGAACATGGCGGTCAACCTGACGACCGCCGTCAGGTTGCCATGTTCGGGGATGATTGATCTGCATAGACTGAACGTCTGAACGTACAGTGTATGCACTTCACCCCTAGGGGGACAACGGCCACGATTACTATGTCGTAATCATGCCGTAGTCCCCGCATCTAGTAGTGGATGGGCAGCATTAGGTTAGTAATCCACTGTATTTCTTTGGAATTATAATTTTTTATATAAATATTTATAATTCCCATTTGGATATAGCCTTCAATTGCTATTTCATGGTAGCTGGAAGACAACCTGTGCAAATCATGTACCTATATTTAATTTTCATGAGAAAGATAGAGACCAACCTTTTGGCAACTTCATGCAACATCAATCATGTATATGTCATAAGATTAATATTTTTTCCCTGCATTTCTGCCATGCTTTGCATATATTCAGTTATTGTAGTAGAGTTCATAAGTATTTAGCGCTGTGTATATACACATTTATAAAAAAAAAACTAGGGACTTGGCCATGCTTCAATTGGGAGCAATTTCATCTTGCCACAGCCCTACCAACCACAGCTCTAACAATCTACATGTCACTATAGTCCCCTGCATCACACCACAACCCCCTGCTGCTCACTCCTCCATCTCCCCACAAGCCCCACTGCTGGCTTGGGCCTGGCGACTGGGAAGGAAAGGAGGGTCATGGATGAGAGGTTTGTATTGCAGCTATCGTAACCATTATCAGAACCTTGGCACCAGTAAGAGAACAGCACTGACCTCCATGGGAGGTGACTTCTGTTCACAGAGCATGTGTGGCTGAGCAGGAACATCACGCTGGAGAGGAAGCACTTTAACGGTGGAGTGGTAGCCGGAGTCCGCCTGCAGGTTCAGCGTAGGGATGGACATTGGAATCCAATGGTTACAACCATCAATGTTTTTGTTCCTCTGGTAGCTGTTTTACCATTTGATGGTGGTAGTCCTATGTTTGCCACCGTCTAATGGAAATCATTTGATGGTGTTCCAGTGGTTGTTTATTTTTATTTTTTTTATTCCTGATAGCTATGCTTCTGCTGGCTCCTTCCTGGCTACTGTGTATGCATCAGGGCATCTTCATGGATTTGTTGGGAGGCTCTCTCTCATTCTGTCTGCCTCAGATGTGACCCTACTCAGTCCCTGACTTCCTCCCCTCTCTAGGCTGCTGCTAAGCAACAGGACACATTGCTATCTCTGATTGTCCTTCAATGTCTCAGAAAGCCAGAGTGCAGCCCTCACCCCTGCAGCAGCCAGTCTCTCACACAGAATGTTTTTTTTATGTGACTTGCTTCACTAAAACAGTCACAGCTCGGTTCCATTTTGTCACCGATAAATGGTTCATACACCTAAACCTTCCTCAACCAATGTATAGTGAAAACCCCTTTAAAATCCATTCAGTGGTTCAAAAGATAAGCTCCAACAAACACAGACCGCTAAACCGGGGACATATTTTTTATAATATATATATATATATACATAATATATAGACACAATATAGCTGCACAATATACATATACTTCTGTTTTACCCCTTTTCGAATATTCTTATCGAAGTAAATACAAATTGCTAAACCAAAACTGGCTGCGTAGGACGGAGCACCCTGAAATATGACAGCGCGACACATAAAAAGGAGGGACGCAATATTCCAATGGAGGAGACTTTTATGGGTTTTGCGGATGTAAGATATAAACTTTATTGATGGGCACTGAAATATAGTCCACTTCTTAGTTACATGAAATAGAAAACCAAGAAAAGGGAAGTAGTGACTTGTGAGTGAAATTATGATTTTGCACAGCCCTTAGTTCTCTGATCGATATAGGAGTACTGTGCAAATATTTCAGGCAGGTATGGAAAAATGCTGCAAAGTAAGAATGCTTTCAAAAATAGAAGTCTTTGCATTTTGTTCATTGATAAAAATAAACTATAAACTGAATGAACAGAAGAGACATCTAAAATCAAATTAATATTTAGAGTGACCACCCTAATGCACTGCTTCTGCAAGCTCCAACAACCGTTCCACATTCAAAGTCCATCAGATCGTGTAGCTTACCTGTTACTAATGAAGTGGATCACTCATGAAATATCTGCATAACTTCACCTTTCTATTTTTAAACAGATTCAGATATCCTATGCCAGCATTATCTGTGGATTAGCTACTTTGAATAAAAATGCCTGGTTGTCATAATATTTAACCACAATGTGTAGCCACTGTTACAGATCTAAGAAATCATTTTTTTTTTTTTTTTTTTTAGGAAATGCCAAAAACTAAACATACTAAATATAAAAAATAATAATTTTAATATATAATTTACTTACCTCAATAAACAAGCTTGGCATGCTGTAGTATTAAACAGTTCGATGGTGATAAGGGAGTGTTATATGTCGACGGTCATAATGTTTACATGAGAAAGTCAACATGGTCACGTTTATATTCTCCATGTAGGTTCCCAAACTCTGTCATTACAGTACAGGTTTTTCAGATATCATGCTTGCTCCAGATGGTTAGATCAAATTTACTGAGATACTAATTAAGTCACGTGCTCAAGCATGGATATTCTTAAAACGTGGACTATAATAGCAGAGTTTGGAAACCTCTGCTGTAGGCAGTAATGTAGTGTCGACATGTTACAATGTAGACATATTGTCTCTGATGGCTCAGCAGCGAGATTTACCTTGCTCCCGACGGCTGCAGTGTCCAGCACAGCTTCTGGGTCTCAGCAGTCATGGGACTGACTTCCAGGTCAGAGCTGCGATTTCCTGCGGTCTGGTGAGTATTTCTCCCCCAACCCTAATCCCTAGCCCTCGTTCTTGTGCCTAACCTAGAGGTCATCAAGTCTCCCCAACAGTTCAGGTTTTACGAGATATCCATGGTTGAGCACAGGTGACTTAATCAGTACCTCAGTCAATTTGATCTAACACTTGTGCTCAACAATGAATATCTCTAAAACCTGAACTATTGTGGAGGACCGCGTTTGGGAACCTCTGGCCTAACCCTGTGGTCATTATGAATGTCATAGTCAACCTTTTGACTACATGCCAGTGATAAGCAGGACATGATAGCAAATACTGAGGCTTAACAATCCCACTATCTTTAAAAGGAAAAAAAATATGAAATGAACAACATTTTTTATATATTTAAGTTCACAGTAATTAAGTATTGCCTATTACCAAAACACTGCTTTCAGGTATTGTTACATTTAGAGGCACCTAAATGTAACAATATTTTAGTACTAAGGCTACATAAGCAACTTTGCCAAATGGCATATACACAATGTTCACATGCAATTTACAGCATTTGTGTTTCCGGTCTTCAATTAGGTTTCTGTTACATGAGACATGCAAGCGACAATACCCATTCATGTGTGAATGTTCAAGGTTCACATGAACAAACGAGGCAGCAAATTTGTAGCATGCTACAGAACTAAGCACAACTGTGTCAGCTGCATGTTCAACAGTCATTTATATATCCTGTAATGTGTCTAAGTTAATTTTGTATTACAGATCATTTTGTATTGAACAGTCCCTGCTGAGAAGTACCACATAATTCAAACTAAAGGGGTAAATAAAATATATAACTTGGTAATGGCAAAACATACTAAACAGTTGCGCCTCATATAAACTATGTGTGCGTACGAGTGCTCAATGTTTTGACATTTTTATGTCTTATGTGTCTTAAGAAGATTTTAATCCCAAAGGCAAAAAAGCCACAATAAACACACACAATTTTAAAATATTTTTTTTAATATTCCATCAAGCTCAGTTACAATTTTTCTTTAAATATTCTGGAGTTTAAATACAATCTGCATAATGTTATAAAATGTAAACTTTCAGGTTTTTTTTTTCTTTTTTCTTTATACATTAGACTATTTATAATCACAAGGCTTTAATACCTGAAGAATTTGAGGGAGAAAACAAAGACAAAAACAAACAAACCTGTGAAATATGTTTCCAGCAATGTGAGTAATTACACTCACAGAGTTTTGAGGTAGAGATGTGACATTCCTGAGTTTAACCCCAACTATACCAGACGTTTCAACACACTTCAACAAAGTTGCCATCCACCCTGGTATAAAAGGGGTTCATGTGAATAATGTGCATTTTATTGTTTGATTTTTTTCACCACTAAAATTCTATAGCCCTGAAACACACAGAATAAATGCCAACCTGATCCATCCCACAAATACAGCTACTTCCATTACACAAAGCATAATATTCACAGGGCTACAGGACAAGGTGGTAAAATGATATTGACCAAAATAGATAGAAGATAGGTAGAAAAAAAAAAAAAAAAAAAAAAGGACATAATTCCCCATAAAAGCAAAAGAGAAATGAACAAAAATAAAAACACACAATAAATGAGAGTTCACAAATTTTGCTAAAATAATCTACTAACCCCTAAATACAAACAAAGCCATGACAGAGTATAGAGATGTGTCCCATCTGACTCCAGAAGATATGTGGCCACTTGGCATTACCTCGGCAGTTCAGCAAATGTAAAAAGAAGGCATTTAGTGCATCAGATGACAAGGAGAGGTATTATGGGCACAGACAAATTAAAAATGAAGGAGGGTAATGAGAAGGATCCCTGAGG
Organism: Taudactylus pleione; assembly: GCA_031769625.1. Classification (NCBI taxonomy): domain Eukaryota; kingdom Metazoa; phylum Chordata; class Amphibia; order Anura; family Myobatrachidae; genus Taudactylus; species Taudactylus pleione. The sequence continues at coordinate 5,488,417 of JAUIMM010000043.1, read as the reverse complement.
TTAGGGGTGATGCAGTAGGGCAGCACTGTCAGTAAGCCTAACAAATATTATAGGCCTACTGAACAGTTATTCTGCCAAAAGCAGTCATTTCATTTTATTAGCAATTAGACTAGCATGTCAGAGAAACATGCAACACATGTTCTGACAATAGGGTACATATATTGAGGAGTATTCTGTATAAACTTGGGTTCTTATTGTCGCATGCACAACAAAACTGCTTCCACTCTACCTGTAGCACACCTAGCAAAGAAAATCTGTTTGCATGGCCACACACACCGGATGTCCCTTTAGCATTAATGAGGTATCTACTGATGGTAGGGTTTCATCTGCAGGAACTGGAGAGCAGTAAATAACAGAATTAGACACAAATATTAAAATGTTCTTATTTAAGATTAAGGGAAGCCCAAACCCTACAGGCAACATAAGGCAAATAAAACCACTTCATATTCCTTCCCTGAGGCAAACTATATCATGGTGAAAGCAAGCTGTCTGAGCAAAGCACTTCCTCTTAATAAGGAGCCAAAACTTACCCGCAAGCAGCTCCAGGCATCGGAGGCAGAGCCAGATTAAAAAAAAAAAAGTTTATACCCTGAGTTATAAAGTTAGCTCCATCCCCAGATTCACAAGGAGTGATTTATGTATAGGTGTGTGTAATATAATTATATATATATATATATATATATATATATATATATATATATATATATATATATATATATATATATATATATATATATAATACATACACACACTATATATTAAAGACACTTTCTACAAATTCTGTCTACACCCACCCAAATATTAGGAGAGAAAGGGAAAAGCAGTGTGAATGAGAACAGATGACGACAACACAATCCCTGAGTCTAACAATCCCATGCCCAGCACACACACGCTATAGTTACAAATATATAGATATTTAGAAAAAAAGTTACTTTATTTTAGACCAGTCTGTCTAATTTTATATATGACTCTTGGGGTTCCCCAACCACCATTATAAGGCCTCTATGACATAACATAATACATTGGATTTTGTTTCTCTGCCCATTGTTTTTCTAGGTGTGGTGGCATGGCTGCAATGAAATGCACTTTCTACTACTAAGGTTTTTTGTGGGCAGAAGAGGCATTTGAATGTCAGTAAGCTAGGAGACACCAGACACAGAAGCAGGACTACTACAGTGCAGGAACAGTTTATAAAACCTATCTATATTAGGTGACCATAAGAAAGGTACAATAAATCCCCAGGTGTGCAATATACAATACCAGTTTCCATAATGTGCAATTCATAAAACATTTCTAAGGGCCTTGTAGTAGGTGTCAGAAATAACACCACATGAAAAGAAAACTATGCATGATTTCAGATGGGACTTTTGCACTGTGTTTAGTCTACTGATGGAATGGATTGTGCAGTAGTGGCGTGTATGGTTAGAACCTCATCAAGATTCTCTAGGGCAGCACTTTCATTCCTTCCCCTAGAAGTCAGAACACTAAATCCAATTAAAATAAACAAAAACATAGCAATGTGACATACACTTAAAATGTCGGGAGTTTAAACACACTGGTGGGCACAGATTGTCTAGTAAGCTATAATATGCATTTGACCTATGGAAGCCAGTGGGACAGTAGTTACAGAATGTTTCCCATTGTGAAACCCCGCAAAAATTACATGTCACTTCTATAGGATGGTTCATTTCGGAACATGCACAAATGTAAATGTGTCCATAATTTAACAGATCTTTAAATTTATTGATGCCCACTACTGCCCAAACTTTCTGGATATTATTCCTACTACCTCTTTTTGGAACGGAGAGATTTAAAAAAATAAACTAAAAAAATTAAATAAAAATGTAACCCTTGACAGTTTACTAATCACAACCATTTGTAACCAGATTACTGTGTACAAAGGGTATATATGATCAGGGTAAGAAAAATCTAAAAATAAAAAAAAATATCCCCCAAAATATAAAATCCTAACACTACCACTTTAGCAGTGAAAAGATCGGAGTTCCAATATATACTTGGCAGTAGATAGCACTGTGCTGTAGCATGGACACATTAACCAACATATTTGTGAATGTTAGGATATATTGTATATATCACCTATGATTTTCCTTTGCATGCTTCAGTTTTCATTCTAATTACCAGAAGCACTTGCGTTGACAGAGCAATGTATTGCCAGCATGGACACATCAGAGAAAGGGTAAACACAGGAAAGATTGTAAGATAATAATCAGAAAAATCTAAAATTAACATGAAATAACCTGCTTTGTGATGACAGGTATTTTTGCCAGCTGATATGACCCGTATAAAAGATTGTATTGGGGCGGGAGTTAATGGAATGGTGTAGTCTACTTGAAGTTCAGATGTTGTCTGAACCTCAAAACTTCAGGCAACCACAGGAACAAAAATCAAGCAAAAAACATTCAGTGATCTGCATTCCCTGCTCCCTCTGATTACATTCCAGAGTCTGTGAGGGGTGGGAATGACCAGACCCACAAGCCGGAGCAGCAGGCACGTCCCATCGTGCGGATATTCTGTGCCCCTTAAAAGTCCAGAGCCAGGGATACAGCAATATTTATATATATATTTATATAGATTTCTTTAGAAGTTTACATTTTTCCTCCTTCCTTTAAGAATTAAAAAGGCATTTAGACCAAACAAAGAAAAAAAATAAATCTTAAAATTCCATAGTTTTTTTTTTCTAGCTATAAAAAATAAAATAAAAAAAATTGCATGTAAGTCAGTTCCGGAGCGCAAAGTTGAGGGGGTGGGTGATATGATTTGTGGTGGTAATATCTATATATATCTATATATATATTACAGTGCAAGAAGTGAGGTATATGGTCTTTTTGTTTGGTTTTACAGAGTAAAAGGGGTTTCAGGCCCCATACTGGCTCAGTCTGGACCCCATCTGAACCCTGCAATGCATTCCGGAGACTCGCACTGACCAGGAGTAATAAACCTGAGTGTGAAATACAGAGTGATTTCCATTCTTGTGTTTTTGGCGTTAGCTGTATTTGGATTTGGCGGCACTGTCAAGGTGAGGAACTGTTGGAATTGGGAGCCTGAGGAGCAGAAGGTGGAGCCAGCGATGTGCTACTGGTCGCTCCCATACTGGCAGTCCGGGTGACACTACCTTTGCCAAGTCCAGACGTCGAGGTAGGAGGTTGAGCAAACAGCACACCTATTAAAAACCGATAAAAACAGGCTTACATAAACTATATAGCCACCATATTTTATACAAAATGATTCTGAAACATAAATTGAAGAAGACAATAAAAAGTCATGGAAATTGACAAAATATTTTTAACATGAGAAGAAAAAACAAACAAACAAACAAAAAAACCCACTGATTCCATGCTGCCATCTAACAAACAAAAAGCTGTCTCTTATTAGAAAAGTTTTCCAAAGCAATCATTTATAACAGTAAGGCTGCCAATGCGACGCCCAATGGTGCAGATGAATGATATATCGGACGGTCAGTACACACTGCACGATCTGGTGAATGACCACCTGATATATCGTTCACCGGCACCACTGGCCTTGCTGGTGTCGACAGCTGGGTTGCTCCATCGGCCGTGCATTCAGGACGGTGGAATGAACCGATGAAAAGCCAGCGAGAGCATGCATAGTGGGTACACACTAGACGGTGTGCCTAAAATGTTGGCCTGATCCGCGGGATTGGACAACATATCGTCTGGTGTGTACCCAGCTTTAGGCGTTGATACATTCCAGGCATTGTATTCATCTCTCCTATTAAAGCAGGCCTTTTAAAAAATGGCTGAGAAGGTATCTATTGTCATTAATGGAAAGTCCTTGTGATGCATCAACAATCCGACAAGTGGTAATAGGAGAGATGAGCAAAGTAATGGACTGTTCGAGCCTACTGGGTTATTTAGGACACTGCAGAATTACAGGCACCCTTTTTCTTTGGTCATGAACAAGAAATATGTTCAGGACCACCACTCAAAGCATAACTGTTTAAAGACAGCTCTCTCACTCTCACCAACAGCTTCACATTTGTATACAATCCCTTCTAAAATAGTATAAAAACCAGTAGTGTTGGCAAAAAGCTAAAATGCCTGTTGTAACATTACGGGTCCGCCTTTGTGCATAAATCTACTAGTTTGCAGCCCTTAAAGAGCCTTTTATTTGATTAGAATACTGAAAGTCAATTGCTCAAGACACTAAACTGCCCAATGGATTAACATGTGAAGTACAATATAGAGAACCAGGTTTCAAGTGTTTTCAAAATCCCTAATTTGCCCGATGTTGACTGGTGTACTAATGGATTTAAGAATTCCTTTGGTAATTCAAACTTCAACTCACACAGGCACTTTAGAAAATAAATGACAGATGGTGGTTTGTGTGTTAAGGACATGTCATATGTTTATGAAAATTATTCTAAGATCAGTCTGTTTAATATAGGACTCTGTTGGTATATACTAATGTGTTTACATTAAAGCTTTCTGTATACTATCAAATGGTCCTCTAATCAAGTATGAAGTGCCAGGTGGACCATCTTCGCGCACACACACACACACACGCGCGTATAGTTCCTAAAAAAAGTCAACAGATTTTGCCCAGATTGTACCAGACAGTATTCTTATTACAAACCTGTAGGCGCTTAAAATTACATTTTCAAACTCTTAATTTATTTTTGACTGTAGATTTTAATTACTTTCGTTAATGAAAAATGCTCCTTGCATAAGTATAAGCCCTGCAGACCAGTCCCTGGTACAACCACTATTTGCTACAATAACAGCTTTAAGTTTGTTGGGTGTTGGGGTACTGTACGTTTCTGCCAGGTTTGCACACGGTTTGAATTTTTGCTCATTCTTCCTTGCAGATTTGCTCAAAATTGCTTTGGTTGGTTGGATGAAACTTTAGAATGAAATTTTCAAATAATGGCACGATTTTCAACCGGATCATTTCCCAGTTTTTGGCACCATTCATCAGTCCTTCAATGTTAACAAAATGCTTCCGTCCCCATATTTCCCTTTTGGGATGGCATTTGCTGAGAAATGGACGGTGTTCGTTTTGTGCCACAAATAGCATTAAATTGGTGGCAAAAAGCTAACTATTTGTGGGTATACGTTCAGGAAGCCGGCCGTCGCAATGCTGACAGCAGGTTTCCCGACTGTCTAATCGCAAGGCAACGGTTAAATGACAGACATCGAAGGTTAGGTTTATGGTTCCGGGTGGGGACTTAGGGTTAGGCTAGGGGGAGGGAGGGTTAAGCACCCTCGGGGGGAGGTTAAGGTTAGGCACCCCCCCGGGGGACTTGGGTTCAGGCGGCGGGGAAGGGGGGTTAGGATTAGGCACCCTAAAAGAGGGTTAGGGGGTAGAATTAGATTAGTTTATACTTACCTTTAGGATGAAAGACTGCTGTTGCCGGGATTTGAATCGCCGGCTATGTGGCCAGCGGTAATTCATACCAAATGCCTATTTGTCTCTTATGACCACAAAACCTTATACCACATTTTAGCTCAGTCACTATGAGATTTTCTTGCAGTAATAGCTTCTTTCTAGTCACCATCACATACAAGTCCATTGTATGCAAAGCTTTTGACATGGTTGACTTGTGCACCTTCACTTCAGTCTCAGCCCCTGACCTCTGCAGCTCCTTCAAAGTTATAGCTGGCCTTTCCATGGCCTCCCTTACAAGTTTCCATCTTGCTCTGATGCTGCGTTTTGAGAAATGGCCTTCTCTAGGCAGCGACTGGGTATTTTGATGCTTTTCCTATCTTGTACATGTCTATAAGTTCATTATTAAACCATTTAACTGGCTTTTTTTTTTTTTTCATTGAGTTGGGACAAGAACATCTAATACATACTTATCCAACACGATTTATAGAAAAAATAGTTTTTTTAAACACTTAACATTGATTTTTACTATATCGTTCATGGATATATATCAGACTATCAATGTTTGGAACATTGCGATCATCGCAACTTTAATTCCTAAGCAGCTGCTCCTCTGAGCAGCCGCGGGTTAATGAATTTCCATTTCCCAGGCTGCTGCTCTTCTCTGCAGCCGCAAGGTGAGGAGGCCCTGCAGTGCTGACTGATCAGCAGTGATTGGCAGTCACCGGGGGAGGGTGCAGATGGGCCAGGAGGTGTCTCTGTTATTGGCTGCTGCTGGAACATTATCTTCTGGCAGTCGCCCGCTGTGCATTTCTGACAGGTCACATAGTTTGCGACTATGTCAGTTAACGCACCACCTGATGTGACCATGCCAGGCAAGTGGTTAATTTTCTTATAATGCTCTTTGGTCTTGGTTTTCACAGCTTTCATTCAGATTCACAGTGGGCCGATTCAGAGATGTACGTTCATCCGATGATGAACGTACATCTGTCTTTTAGGGGTCGCGCATGTGCAGAACGAATTTCTGGTAACGTGGGTGTGTCGCCCTCGCTTTCTGGCATTGACGAGGCCATGGACTGCTTTGAGGCAGATTCCTGGCCTTTTACGTGACCAGCACCTGGCCAGGCTGTGGGAAGCTTCAGCTCCCTTAGCCTAACCAAAGAAGCAACCATTGGTCGCTATGGTGATTCCAGTCTGCAACGTTGGTCGCAGTGCTGGGATCACAAATACAGCAAGGAGGGGTCTGACACCACCTTTTGCATATGCATGGGAGATGTATGGATTTGCACAGCCGCTTATGTGCGGCTCTGCAAATCCACCCATCTCTGAATCAGGCCCAGTATGACCAATGTTATTTGCAAGCAACATTTTAGGGTTTTTTTCTACAATATTCTCTTAAATCATGGAATCAAAATTAATTTTGGGATTGTAATCTTAAAGGGGATGTATAATTGTACAAAGCCAGTGCATAAAATTTCAATGCAAAATGATAAGAGGAATCACCTTTAAAACCACATTACAAATATAGATTTACTATTATACACATACAAATAGGTTGCCTCATTGTTCATACAGAAAAACATTTATACTCTAACTGCGGGTAGTCTTGGACATTAAATAGAAGAGAGTTTAGTCAGGAAAAAGTATTCATGGTAACAGCATGCATCTCATGCTCACTAGAGTCCAGCCATGTTTTAATGCTTTAACATTGTACTCCTATTGTATAATAATTTTTTGTGAGTTGCCTGGATTGCAAAGCTTACAGAACAGAAGATATAGACATTGTTGAGGAAAACTGTTCAGTATAACATGGCAATAGGTGTGCCAAACAAGTTCTGAGGGACGACACTGAAGAAAACAGCGTAGCAGATGGAGGGAAAAATTCTGTTTCACTGCAGGTGTCTCTCATTGTCTCATTAAATGAAAATCCCTTGCAACCCTGTAGTCAGGTCCTTTTTAAAAAATATAAAAAGGTCAGAAGTGTGAACTACTGCAAGAGCTACAATGGAAAGGTAAGAGGACACAGCAACTTACCAGTGTACACAATACCGTTCAGCTCCACTGACATGCTAATACTGTTCGTTCCATTGGTCGTGAGGTTTACAGCAGAGTCTTGTCTGCCCTCAGCTAAAAGGGAACCAAAAAAATATGGAATTGTAATTTATCTGCATAAATGGCATTTATTCACATGGTTGTGAAGGCGAGAGGTTTAAATGAACTAGATACAGACATTGTCAGTTTTAAAACAGGGGTGGAGTGTGGGCCTATGCAAACTTACAATCAATCTCACACTACATACTCCAAAAGCAAGAGTTCTCAGCTGCAGTTCTCAAGTACCACTAACTGGTCATGGTTTTCTTTGTGCATCTTTAATTATGCACAGGTGAGTTAAGGTATGTATCCATTTGACGACTGTGAAATGAGTACACGATTAAGATATTGTAATCATGCAGTCGTTTCACAGTCTGTGATGTGCCTACACTGAACGATCAGTCGTTCAGTGTAGGCACATCAATCATTGCCGAACATGTTTGGGCGATGATAAATGTCAAAAATGACCAGTGGGCACGCGCATCGCTGGTCGTTTTTGTACTTTAAATTGCCAGATTTGCGGACGATTAACAAGCGATTGAATGATAATGATGTCGCTATCGTTCAATCGTCCTGTTTAATCGCATAGTGGATACGCACCTTTAGGGGCCTATGTATCAAAGCTTGATGAGAGATAAAATTGTGAGAAATAAATCACCAATCAGCTTCTAACTTACATTTTATAGGCTGTGTTTGAAAAATGACAGTTAGGATCTGATTGGTTAATAACATTGTGAGAGAAAATGTATCTCTCATCAAGCTCTGATACATAGGCCCCTTAATCTATGTTGCTGGGTCTGGTTCAGCAATTATCCTACAAACAGAAACCCTCAAATCATTGGATTAGTGGTTCTGAAACAGAACCCTCAGGTTTTTCCAACAAAGTAAGGTGTATATGTAGAAAAAAAATATATATATATATATTTTTCAGGTAAAATAAGTATTGAACACATCAACATTTTTCTCAGTTAACATATTTGTAATGGGGCTATTATAATTAAATTTTCACCAAATGTCAGCAACAACCCATGCAGTCCACACATGCAAAGAAATCAAACCATAGATGTCCATAAATTAAGTTATGCATAATACTGTGAAATGACACAGGGAAAAGGTATTCAACACATGAAGAAAGGGAGGTGCAAAAAGGCATGGAAAGCCAAGACACCAGCTGAAATCTATCAGTAATTAGAAAGCAATCCTGCCTCTAGTAATATAAGTGCTGATTCAGTCCCACCTGATAGCCTATAAAAAGGTGTCTCATTACCAAGGTGTCACAAAAGAAACATCTCATGATGGGTAAAAGCAAAGAGCTCTCTCAAGACCTTTGCAACCTTATTGTTGCAAAACATACTGATGGCATTGCTTACAGAAGGATTTCTAAACGTTCCAGTGAGTTTGTTGGGTTCATAATCCGGAAGTGGAAAGACCATAATTTCACCATAAACCGGCCACGACCAGGTGCTCCTCGCAAGATTTCTGACAGAGGCATGAAAAGAATTATCAGAAGAGTTGCCAAGAGCCAAGAACCACTTGGGAGTGTTTCAGAAAGACCTGGAATTAGGTACAATTGTTTCAAAGAAAATAATACAGTAACGCACTCAACTGCCATGGCCTGTATGCACGCTCACCATGCAAGACTCTATTGCTGAAGAAAAAGCATGTTGAAGCTCATTTAAAGTTTGCTGCATAACATTTGGACAAGCCTGTGAAATACTGGGGGAATATAGTCTGGTCATATGAGACCAAAATTGAACTCTTTGGATGCCATAATACACACCATGTTTGGAGGAGAAATGGCACTGCACATCACCCCAAAACCATCATAACAACAGTGAAGTTTGGAGGTGGGAACATCATGGTGTGGGTCTGTTTTCCAGCATACAGTACTGGGATACTTCATATTATTGAAGGAAGGATGAATGGAAAAATGTACAGAGACATTCTTGATAAAATCTACTTCCATCTACCAGGGTGCTGAAGATGAAACGAGGGTGGACATTTCAGCAAGACAATTATCTCAAACACACAGCCAAGGACTCTCAATTGGTTTCAGAGAAAGAAAATAAAGCTGCTAGAATGGCCCAGCCAATCACCTGACTTGAATCCAACTGAAAATCTATGGAAATAACTAAAGATCAGAGTTCACAGAAGAGGCCCACGGAACCTTCAAAATTTGAAGACTGTGTGGAAGAATGGACCAAAATCCCACCTGAGCAATGCATGGGACTAGTTTCTCCATACAGGAGGCATCTTGAAGCTGTCATTACTAACAAAGGCTTTAGTACGAAGTATTAAATACATTTCAGTAAGCGTGTTCAATATTTTTTCCCTGTGTCATTTCAGATTATTACACAACTTAATTTATGGACATCTATGGTTTGATTTCTTTGCATGTGTGGATTGAATGGGTTGTTGCTGACATTTGGTGAAAATTGTCATTACAATAGCCCCATTACATATATATTTACTGAGAAAAATGTTGATGTTTTCAATACTTATTTTACCCGCTGTATATATATTATATAATACAGGGCTCAACAAAACCCAGGGGCCAGGTCGTCATGGCGACCAGATTTGGCTGCCTGGCGACCAGATTTTCAGCAAGCCCCAGGCCGCCGCTAGTGTAGTGCAGACCGCGAACGCTGTCCACACTACAGAGTTTTACAATCACGTTTGTTATAGCAGCCGATGAGTCAGACAAACTCTCATTGGCTGCTGCGTCGTCCACGGAGCGAGCCGGCTGGAGCTCACTCATGAGCTCTGCCTTCCGGCTCAGCCCGCAGCAGGTGATGGGAGAGACATCATGACGTCTCTCCCATAGTGCAAAGCGGACCGGGAGGCACGGACAGCAGCGGTCATCGGCAAGAGCGGTGATCAGGTAAGTTGTGGGTTTTTTTTGTGTGTGTGAGGGGCACTGCATAGGGGGGGTCATTACTGGGGGCACTGCATAGGTGGGGGTGGCTGCTGCTGGGGACACTGTATGGGGGGCCACTACTGGGGCACTGTACAGGGTGGGGCCGCTACTAGGGGCAATGCATAGTGGGGACTACTACTGGGGTCACTGTATAGGACGACTACTACTGGGGTCACTGTATAGGACGACTACTACTGGGGTCACTGTATAGGACGACTACTACTGGGGTCACTGTATAGGACGACTACTACTGGGGTCACTGTATAGGACGACTACTACTGGGGTCACTGTATAGGACGACTACTACTGGGGTCACTGTATAGGACGACTACTACTGGGGTCACTGTATAGGACGACTACTACTGGGGTCACTGTATAGGACGACTACTACTGGGGTCACTGTATAGGACGACTACTACTGGGGTCACTGTATAGGACGACTACTACTGGGGTCACTGTATAGGACGACTACTACTGGGGTCACTGTATAGGACGACTACTACTGGGGTCACTGTATAGGACGACTACTACTGGGGTCACTGTATAGGACGACTACTACTGGGGTCACTGTATAGGACGACTACTACTGGGGTCACTGTATAGGACGACTACTACTGGGGTCACTGTATAGGACGACTACTACTGGGGTCACTGTATAGGACGACTACTACTGGGGTCACTGTATAGGACGACTACTACTGGGGTCACTGTATAGGACGACTACTACTGGGGTCACTGTATAGGACGACTACTACTGGGGTCACTGTATAGGACGACTACTACTGGGGTCACTGTATAGGACGACTACTACTGGGGTCACTGTATAGGACGACTACTACTGGGGTCACTGTATAGGACGACTACTACTGGGGTCACTGTATAGGACGACTACTACTGGGGTCACTGTATAGGACGACTACTACTGGGGTCACTGTATAGGACGACTACTACTGGGGGGACCATTTCTGGGGTCACTAATTAAAGGGGCACTGCATAGGGGGGGACCACTGCTGTGGGCACTGCAAAGGGGGGGGGGGACCACTGCTGTGGGCACTGCAAAGGGGGGGGGGGGGACCACTGCTGTGGGCACTGCAAAGGGGGGGGGGGGGGACACCACTGCTGTGGGCACTGCAAAGGGGGGGGGGGGACACCACTGCTGTGGGCACTGCAAAGGGGGGGGACACCACTGCATAGGGGGGGGGACCACTGCTGGGGGCACTGCATAGGGGGGACGGACCACTGCTGGGGGCACTGCATAGGGGGGACGGACCACTGCTGGGGGCACTGCATAGGGGGGGGGGGACACCACTGCTGGGGGCACTGCATAGTGGGGGGACACCACTGCTGGGGGCACTGCATAGGGGGGGGGGGACACCACTGCTGGGGGCACTGCATAGGGGGGGGGGGGACACCACTGCTGGGGGCACTGCATAGGGGGGGGGGGGACGGACCACTGCTGGGGGCACTGCATAGGGGGGGACACCACTGCTGGGGGCACTGCATAGGGGGGGGACACCACTGCTGGGGGCACTGCATAGGGGGGGGGGGACCACTGCTGGGGGCACTGCATAGGGGGGGGGGGACACCACTGCTGGGGGCACTGCATAGGGGGGGGGGGGGGACACCACTGCTGGGGGCACTGCATAGGGGGGGGGGGGGACACCACTGCTGGGGGCACTGCATAGGGGGGGGGCAGAACCACAGCAGGGGACACTGCATGGGGGGGTTGAACCACAGCAGGGGACACTGCATGGGGGGGTTGAACCACTGCTGGGGACACTGCATGGGGGGGGGGGGGGGGAGAACCACTGCTGGGGACACTGCATAGGGGGGGGACCTACTGCTGGGGGCACTGCATAGGGGGTGGGGGGACCACTGCTGGGGGCACTGCATAGGGGGTGGGGGGACCACTGCTGGGGGCACTGATTAAAGGGGCACTACATAGGACGACTACTATTGTGGGCAATGCATAGAGGTGACCACGTCTGGGGGCACTGTTAACGGCGCACTACTGGGGGCACTGTATATGGGACACTACTGGGGGCACTGCACAGGCGGACCACTACTGGGGGCACTGCATAGGGGTGCCCAAAGCATATTCTTGCATCTGGGCGCACCACTCTAGTTCGGCCACTGTCGGCAGTGGCTTTGCTTGCCCGGGTTTTTTTGAGTGCGGAGGGGTGGTCTTTCTGGGGGTTGGTTGCCTGGAGAGGGGGGTTAGTTGCTCAGTAATGTGGCTGTGGGAGGGTGGTTTACCTGGGGTTAGTGGTGTGGCCATGGGGATTGGTTGCCCGGGGCGTAGGTGCTCAATAATGCTGCCCTAGGGGAAGGGGGGGTCTAGCTCCTACGCTTTCATCCTGGCTCCTAGGTTTTTGAAAAATTTGATATGTTACTTATGAATGAGGGTGTATGAGTTACTGAGCAGAGGGGGGGGAGAATCAGTGGGGTGGGAAGAGTATTTTTCATTTATTTGGGAGGATTTATTGGCCTTTACATAGCATTTATCTGGAACAATCAGAAAATCAATGATGAATCATTAAAAGGCTAAAACATTAATTGAGAATACTTAAGATTGTAAATATAGGTAATTCCAGATTTATTTAGAATATGCAATGAACTAAAATGTACCATCAGTAAGAGCAGATCAATTACTCAAGTTCCAGACACTTCCATTCCTGTGGTAAACATTAGTGCTAACATTTCTTACATTGTGCCAGATGGTAAACATTTAGGTAGTGCTTAAGAAACAAAACAACCTCAATATTCCATTTCTATCTGCATCCTTGGCCAGTGCCCCGCAGTTTCTGAACATAAATTACCTTGGCTGTTAATGCGGATATTCATGGGCAATTGTGTGGACATTGCCAGGAGGTTCTGCTGGATAGCTCGATGCACCAAGCGCTGTTGTTCCTCAGCCCCAAGTGCCAACTTTTTCTCAGGTGGCTCCCCAGACTCCAGCTTTTCTCTGAGATGCTCCAGTGCTGCTGCCTGAGCAGCCACCTGAGCTGCTACCATAGAGTGTCCAGACAAGTTCACTGGAATCCTGGACGGCATAGTCAAGGACATTGGAGAGTCTTCCTCTGCAAAGGAAAATACATTGCTTGTACAGATACATACAAGAGACACTTACATTTTATGTAATAAGACGACTGAAATACTGCAGTTTAAGGACTTGCTGAGATTAACCATTAATCGCAAATCACCCTCTCTGCCAATTTCACAATGCCCACTCACCCTTCTTTATCTTCTGTAAGGTAGTAAGGGAGCTTCCATTTGTTGCAGGACCTCCTAGCGCCATGGCAGACACCTGCATCTTTGAGGATGAAAGCATATTTGGAGCTCCAGTAGGGGAGTAGGTAAAAAGAGAACCTCCAAAGCTCTGCCTGCGCCCTTCCCGGCGGTTACTGTCAATGGCGGCCTGCAGCTCATTAGGATTACTAAGACCTCTCTTCTCACATTCATATGGGTATAAATACTTCATGTATCTGCAGAGGAGGAGAAAATGATAGAGGATATATTAGCATCACCAGCAGATCTCTAATTTAATGACTGGTTTGGCAATCTTGACTATCATTCTGTGAAGCTGAACCTCATAACATATTTTGTGTTACCCGGAGTTGGAAACCTCTCCTTGCTTGCACCCCATTGAAAAGCAAGCAAAAAAAACATGCAAAGTTTTCCTCCTGTAATTACCCGCAATGTATTCAGCCACACATTCTGTGTGGTGAGGTTTCAGCAGAACCACACATTTAATTCAATCACCCCCTAATAGTGTACTGCACTATTTGTATAATGGCTTCTATAAATCATAGAATTATTATTATTAAAAGGCAGCACACACACAATTATGTGCCAAGATGTAATGTCAAGAAATTTTGATACAAAAAAACACCAATGAAAATAAGAATAAAATCACACACACACACACACACACACACACACACCTTAATATTGTGTAGGTCCCCCTTGCTGCCGCCTACACATATCTGGGGAACTTGGAGGCAAAGTCAACACCTTGAACTCTGTGTCATGGCCTCAGACCATTCCTGAACAAATCTTGCAGTGTGGCAAAGTGCATTTATCCTGCTGAATGAGACCACTGAAGGGGTGTAATTGGTCTGCAACAATGTTTAGGCAGGTGGTACGTGTCAAAGTAGCATCCAAATGAATGCGAGGCAAGTTTTGCCAGGCCATGTATCTCAGCAGTACAATGTCCAGATAATCACACTGCCTCTGCCGCCTTGCATTCTTCCCCTAGTGCATCCTCGTGCCATCTCTTTCCCAGGTAAACGATGCACACGCACCCAGCCGTCCAGGGGCATTTCTAGAGAGGAGGCGGCCCGTGTGCAGTCTCCCTTCCTCTCCACCCGGCAGCACACTGAGCTGTGCGCGGCCAGCGCCGGAGTTAGAGACCCTGGGCACTAGAGTGTGCCCAGAGTCTAATTAATGCACAGGTCCCTGGACTGCGCATACGACGGGAAAATGGCCGCCGACGTGGGACTCCGGAGAGGCAAGTAATCTTACGGGTGCAGGGTGTGCGGTGCAGGGCCCCCCTGGACCCAGGGGCCCGTGTTCCCCGCACACACTGCGCCCATTATAGATACGCCCCTGCAGCCGTCCACATAATATAAAAGAAAACGTGATTCATCAAACCAGGCCATTGCATTGCTCCATGATCGCACTCTGACCAATCCGTAGCTATGCAGTACCTTTCTATAATAGCCAGCATTAAACTTTTTCAGCAATTTTTTCTACAGCATATACACACACATATATATATATATATATATATATATATACACACATACACACACACACAGAACCATTGTACGATGCCATATAAAAGGGGATACTTACTGTGTGCGCAGGGTAAAGGCCGCACTGGTGATTGAGGTTGGCAGATTTAGACCTTTGGTGATCTCTCGCCAGAGCTTCTTGTTGATAACTTCGACCAGTCCTCCTTTCTCAGTCACCAGGACATACAACATGTACAAGTCTAAGACCTGCTTGGCCATTATGGGAATTCTGTTAACAGGTGTTCCTAGTAGAAGGATCAACATTGTGAGCGTCCTGCTAAAATTCTTCAACACAACACTAATTTAATTTTTTTAATAGCTATTAAATATGCATAAGGACAAATGTGATCACCAAAAAGACCAATATACCATTTATTGGTAAAGCAATTAAACTACTTTACAATATGATGGGGGACTAACAATTTCATATTTTCATTGCAACAGAATTGACATGTGCAGCCGGGGCCAAAAGTTTTGAGAATGACACAAGTATTGGTTTTAACAAAGTTTGCGGCTTCAGTGTTTTTAGACCTTTTTGTCAGATGTTACTATGGTATATTGAAGTAAAACTACAAGCATGTCATAAGTGTCAGAGGCAATTATTGACAATTACATTAAGTTTATGCAGAGTCAATATTTGCAGTGTTGACCCTTCTTTTTCAAGACCTCTGCAATTCACCCTGGCATGCTGTCAATCAACTTCTGGGCCACATACTGACTGATGGCTGCCCATTCTTGCCTAATCCAAGCTTGTACATGTATGATCACAAGATCTCTTCCTAAATTTTATTATGAGGAGCATTGATAAAGCAATAAAATATAAGAATGACATTGGTAGTCTGGGGTAAAAGTAGTGAATTAAAATGTAGTTTAGGATATTTTGGACACATGCTCAAAATGCTGTCAAAATAATAGAAAAATAGACCACGATTGGCATTTGAGGGGTGGGGTGGGGGGGGAGAATCGATACATAACACAATTTAGGGTGTTATACAAAGGACATCTCCAAAAATAAACACAAGGCCATTATATGCAATAATGGGAGTAAACTACAGAAAACACTAATCCGACGGTTAACACACAGCTAATCATTTTGCTTGTAGTTTGTGTATTAACTCAAGTGCTTACATAAAAGTATGCATACATAGACCCAGCAAGGGAGGCGTTAACAAGCCCTCACCCGTCTGCCAGTAGTCCAGCATATTTCACTAATTGCTTTGTTGAGAAGACCAAGCACCCCCTGAGGGCAAAATGCAGGTGGGGGTCTGGAATGCAGCATTCTCAGGTGGGTGAGGCCAGTAAGATCAGATATACGGCCCCTAAGCTGGAAGTCCTGAATCATCCTCTCCCAAAACAAAACCCATATTCCACACTTCAGGAAAGATTGAGGGGTACTATATCTGGGTAGTGGACACCAATATACAACAGAACTAGTGCATGGTACTTACCCCGTTTTTGCATAAAACTGAACAAATCATCCAGAAATTCCTTCCTTTTAGGGTCCCCATCCAGTTCATAAAGCTATCAAGGAAAACAACAGCATTGGAAATCAGGTACATAAATACCGTAAAAGCAAACATATACATACAGTGCCTTGCAAAAGTAGTCCCCCCCCCCCCCCCCCTCTTGGCTTTTTACCTTTTTTGTTACATTACAACCTGTAATTCATTTATTTTTTTAATCTGAATTTTATGTGTTGGGTCTGCACAAAATAGTCTAATTTGGTGAAGTTAAATGACAAAATGATATCTCAAAAATAATCTTTTCAAATAAAATTCTAAAAATTGGCATGTGCATATGTAATCACCCCCTTTGCTATGACGCCCCTCAAAAGTTCTGGTGCAACCAATTACCTTCAGAAGTCACATAATTAGTGAGATGAAGTCCACCTGTGTGAAATCTAAGTGTCACATGATCTGTCAGTATAAACACAGCTTGTCTGAAAGGCCCCAGAGGCTGCACCACCACTTAGCAAGAGGCATCACCCCATGAAGACCAAGGAGCTCTCCAAACAAGTCAGGGACAAAGTTGTTGAGAAGTACAATTGAGAGCAGCCAGCATACTGCTGTACAGTGACAATATTGATTGGTCGGGCATGCTGGTTCGTCCAGCTTGTTTGTCCCATGCAATATTTTGTAAGTTAAAAGGGGAAAGAACGGGGAAAGGTCTCCTTCCCAAGGGGGAGTGCATATACGGTAGCCAATACACCGAGATATCTCACAGTATATGCCAGTGATATCTGCAGGGTAGAGTGAACGCTCAGAAACGGGCGGAGCAGTGAAACCGCTCACAGGATCATACAGAGAGCCTGAATGTTAAACCCCAGGTACATATATAACCTTTGTGGACCAGATTTCACTTGCAATACTCCACCCTTAACTTCCTTTAACCCAGTTCATCTAAGGGGAATATTATAGTTAAGTGTGGAAAAGGCAGGGCCGGGGCTACCATTAGGCAGCTTTAGACAGCTGCCTAGGGGCGCCGGCTACAGGAGGGCGCCGCTGAGTCCACAAACACAAACAATGAAAGATGTCTCTTTCAGTCCCTGCGGGGATACTGATGACAAAGGCTGATGCAGATATGTGTAAGTAGTGGGGGGCTTGTGTGTGTTAATGAGTGCAGACAGGCTTAGTGTGGGTGTGGGGGGGTGGTGGTGGTTTTATTGAGTGCTGACAGGGTTAGTGACTGTGTGGGTTTAAGAAGTGCTGGCAGGGTGAGGTGTATGTGTGCGTGTGGGGGGGTTAATGGGTGCTGTATATAATATACTGGGGCATGGATGTGTAGCAGTGTATTGGGGCACAGCTGTATAACAAATAATTTGGGGCACATGTGTGGCATATACATTAGAGGCATTGGGTAGCATGATTCATGGCTATGTGGCATACAATACATTGGGTGCACAGCTGTATGGCATATGTATTGGGGGCACAAATGTGTGGCACATTATGTATATTACTACTAGTGTGGGGATATTATGTATTGAGGCACAAACGTGTGGCATATGTTTTGGGGCACAAATGTGTGGCATATATATTGGGAGCACAAATGCGTGGCATATGTATTGGAGGCATTGATGTGTAGCATAATTATGAATTGGGGATACAGATGTGTGGCATATAATGAATTTGTGGCACAGATGTAGGACATGAATTGGGGGCAGGGCTGTCTTAACAGCAGTGTGGGCCCTGGGCAAAGCAATGCACTGGGGCCCCTAGCCGTACTCACGAACCACACCCCATTTTTGTCACACTGGATGCATGCCCACAGTCCCCCTTTCTAGTGAATAAATGCGGCACACATGAATTAGGCACACTGAGCAGGAATATGGCTGCTGCTGCAGCTCCCATTCTCCCCCACCGCGGCATCAATCCTGCCCTCACTACAATGTGACGTTGGGTTGTCACGTCTCCTTCCAACCTAATGGGCCGCCCCCTTCAAGCCAAGGGAATGATGCGGTGCTGCCAGAGGTGTAGCATGGAGCTGTGCTGCCTGGAGCAAGTGTATGCTACTGCCCCACCCCACTTCTACTAAAGTGCGGACGGGGAGGGGGCATGGCCAGCATTTGGGAGTAAATTCAGGGGATAAAAAGTCAGACTGAAACCATGCAGCAAATTTCAGCATGCCACTCCCTTACTGCTACCAGACTTTGACCTGAGCAATGAAAACAATTACAGTAATCTGCATCCAATGTAAATGAAAAATTGGATAGATATGGCTACTATGCATGTGTAAAGCATAGTGTATCAGACGTCACACACACATACATACAGACATACACACAGCAGTCACCCATTGACACACACTGACACACACACACACTGACACACACACAGCACCCACCCAGTGCTCTTACCTAGCGCCACCTTGCAGGCTTTGTGCAGCTGGCCCTCCTCTCCCCCCTCTGGGCTGACCTGGCAGTCACTTCTTCACACGGCAACAACTTTCATGACACCCAGATAACGTTGGGCGCTGAGCTCTAGCTCCGCCCACACACCTACTGTCTATCCAGAGCACTGCTGCATTGTGCAGTCATGTGCACAAGCTGACAACAGCACATCCCATCGCATGCCCAGGCGCTGGACCGTCGCTGTCGGACTACGGCTGCCTGCGCCCTCCACAGTGTAGTGCTCTATTCGCCCACTCTACTAGGCTGCACTGTTCAGGGGGCTGCAAGGGCCCCTTGAAGCTTCAGACCCTTGGACAACTGCCCAAAAAGCCCAATGGAGGCACAGTATGATTTTGGGTCACAGCTGTGTGGCATATTAGATTGTCATATAATGAATTTGGGACACTGCTGTGTGGCATATTATAAATTGGCGACACTGTGTGGCATAGTATGAATTGCAGAGAGCAGGGGCAGTGGATGAAATGTTGCTTAGGGCGCCCGGACACCTTGCACCTTCCCTGGGAAAAAGATCTTACTTATCCATTTTAACCAGGCATCAGCTTAAAAAAATGCCCCAAAGACTATCCAAATATAGCTTTCTTAGGTAAAGATCTATGAAGGGACAAGGTACATTTCATATCAGATATTCGCTGTTCATCACTAGTCTTTTTAATAACAAGTCAATACATTTTATGAAGCCAAGTAACAATTCTACACTTCTCATCTCCTATAATAGTGCAGGAACTTGACCATGTACATTTCAGAACGACTCGTGAATGGGCACACCTTCAGGTTTGACTCTGATGAACAAATGTTCAGAGAGACAGCATCAAAAGTTCATTCTTGTGAAGGACACACAGTGCATCGACCTTTATGACAAAAACTTACCAGACTGGTTTAATTTCAACGTTTCTCCATTAAAGTGTCACATGTGTGGGTCTGTTTATTCACTAAGAAACTGGTTTACTGACACAAATGCAGACAGGGCTTCTACTACTATAAACCGTCTGACAGGAATTCAGTATTCCCCATTGAGGCACTAGGTACCAGTAAATCTTTCAAATGCTTCAGAACAAAGCATAACAGGCTGGGAAAATACAGGAACATGAAGTGCAAGTGTGATGCCAGCTTAAATGCTCTGTAAACAATTGTGGGTGCAAGTGAAACATACAATTATGGAAAGGTGCCACAGCAGTAAGATCTGCTAATGTAGTGAAGATTGTGAAGAATTAACTAAAAGATGCTCAACCACAGTCATGTCTGAATTACCAATATAAGCACTACATTATGAATGGGATGCTGTGCAGACACCTGGTATTGTAGTGCATGCTACAAAGGGTATATTTACTAAAGTGCGGGTTAATAGAAGTGTCCATACAATCAGATTCTACTTATTTATCTAGCACCTTCTAGAACAGTGGTTCTCAAACTCAGTCCTCAGGACTCCACACAGGTCGCTTTTTCCAGGTCACCCAGCAGGTGCACAGGTGTATTCATTACTCACTGACATTTTAAAAGAGCCACAGGTGGAACTAATTATTTCACTTTTGATTCTGTGTAGAGACCTGGAAAACATGCACTGTGTCGGGTCCTGAGGACAGAGTATGAGAACCTGTGTTCTAGAAGATAATTGTTAGAATCTGGTTGGTTGCTATGGGCAACATCTCCACTTCTATAAACCCGCACCTTAGTAAATCTACCTCAAAGAGGGCATTTTATGAACTGAGGGAGCGTCAGTGAAATGCGCGTCTTTGACCCGTGACACCTTTCTGCAGCATGGTGATATACTTAACACTGAGTGGACACCTCTATCCGATGGCCGCTTACCAGCGGAGCGTCCAGGTACCCCCTCTGTACTTCTCCCTCCTCTTTCTAGAGTGCAGTGTAACAAGTCACTGGGAGTGATTGTGTCTCTGCTATGCCTGCGGGTAACAGATCCTCTATCCACCATGCAAGTTACTAATGCAGCTTAAAACTTCTACCTTCTGATCACTATGTCCAGGACTGAACTTCTCACCACTCACCAAGATCTCTGGGTATATGAGTGGCAGCAGCTTAGGTTCCTGAGTTTATATTGTGTTATTTAATTTACTTCTGCATCTTTATCGCTTTCACTATTTATGCAATATTATGACCAGGTCCCTTTCTCTGATTTGACCTAACAGTAGATGCTCAATATTCTTATTCTCACCCCTCGGTGAGCGGACAGTATGCTCACATATCATTCAATATTGGCTATAATGATAAGAAGCAGCTGCTACCCTGCCACTATGTAAAGGGGGTAGTCTATTCTTGGATTTCATTTTGCCTACCTTCTCCGTACTACTTATTCGGGGTGCCTGAAGCAGGATACACACACGGCTATTTTGATGTCTCATAATGAATGCATCTAATTATCAGTAAACATATGTTGAGGGTTTTTATTAGCGATATTTCCGGCCTGTTGTCATAGGGATCGGTATGAATGACCACCGGGCGAGAGCCCGACGCCGGCAGGCAGAACAGTGGCGATCCCAACGGAGGCGAGTAACTACCCCAACCCCCCCTCCCCAACCCTCCTTTAAGGGTGCCTAACCCTAACCTCCCCCTCCTGGGGTGCCTAAACCTATCCCCCCCGAACCCTAAACCTCTCGGGGGGGGGGGGGGGGATGCCTGATCCTAAACCCCCCCCTTCCCCCTAGACTAACCCTAACCCTCCCGAGGGGGGGGGGCGGCGTCTAGCCCTAAATTCCCTCCGTGGTGCCCTAAACTTAACCCTCCCCCCCAGCAGCTATGAGGACGCACGGACCGTACTTAATTCGTTCGGTCCCGTGACGTTCTAGATTCTGGCGTTGGGATTATGATAGGCATCGAAATACCAACGCCTATCAATAATCCCTAGCCGGCATTGTGCCGTCGGGATTGTGACCGGCGGCCGTAACATGACTGCATCCAGTTTTCATATGGTGTTATATACCACCATGGTATGACTATTATTTGTGATATTTTCCATTACTGTGTGACTGCCGATATACCAATTGGTCATTGCACCTTTATTTTTTTGTGGTATATCTTGATTACTGTTTTGTTATGATACAGTGATTATATTTTCTTAACAATATTAGTTATTATACCATGATTGCAAAAATCACCTGTTTAATTTCACGCAAAGGTAAGCTGGTGAAATATATTCTATTAAAACTTTCGGTTCTTTTATGATCTGCTTCTTATGTGTGAACTGTGGCAGCGATAATTTCTAAAAGATAATAAATGTTATGTTTTAGGTCTGATATTTCAATTGAGTGCCCCCAAACAATGAGAGTTTCTTTTTTTTCCCTAAAACGCTCTATCCATATTTATACACTCTCTGGGGAGCACCTCCACCTGTGTTATTGTGATTCCCCAAGCAGGGCTCAATTAATAATTATTCTGGATATTCTATGATTTGTAGTACATTTCTTGTACTATTTGCATAAGCCTGTGCCCAAGTTTTTGTTCCCCACTCCCCTATTCCCTGGTATTGATATTTTATGATTTTTATACGCTTTTAATGCCGTGACACAATTTCCCAAGTGTCAGAGCTGCCCACTTAATGCATTGGCTTTTACTCTGCACGCAGCTAGGACTGGAGTAACACTGGCAAGCTGGTCACAGGGTGATGTCCTCAGACAACTATAAAATAGCATGTACAGTATATGCAGTGCAACTGTTTCATTCTCTCCATGCCAGAACCACATGAAAATATCAAGGAAGGAGAGGACCACAAATCAAACCTGCTTTCTCAGATTAGTAGTAGTTGGGCAGAGATTCCATACAATATACAAACATGCAATTGGAATAAATTGAAAAAAATATTCTCAGTTCAATATCTTTAGTGACCAGGGAGAGTGAATAAAAGTGAATATATCCTTAACATCTGCTGCTACTGTCAAGGAGGAAATGAAAGAGTCAGACGGAGTGAATGAGTCAGGCAGACCCAGCTCCTGGCACGCATCCAGCCTCTGTCAGGGGGTAATAACCCAGGGGGGCTCACACTACTGGGGAGGTCCAGTACGCCAGTAGAGGGGAGCAGAATGTCAGATGCTCCACTAACCTCACTTAGTTTCCAAAGACGCTCTACAAGAGGAAAGACAGATGTGTAACCCAATGTTTTCCTCCCCCTAGCTGGAGCACGTGGTTGTGTGAAATTGGCACGCAGCCACCCAAAGTGTACAAATCTGCCAGAATCACAGAGTACTCATTTACATGAGAAGATTGCCAAGAATGATTAGGTTGTGTGTATTTAACTCCTTCCCAAACATCTGCTCTCATAAGCCTGCCTCAAGAGGCTCAGGCAGACACACAAAGCACAGAGCACACAGTATAGTACCAATGAACAAGATTATCTAATTAATGGATAACAATGGGAGATCCCTCTTCTGCTATTAAGCATTACACAGACTGGCTAGTACTGCAGGCTATTTATTCCCAGGCAGGTGGTAATGTGATACTTCGTCATCACAACAAAATGTATAGTTTTCCACCAGTAACTGCTACAATTATATCCTAATAATATAGTGTCATCACTGGATGCATTAGGATATTAAACAAAAACATTAATATATGCCCATATTACAGAACTTTTCAGTAAGAAAATAATTCCATCTAGAAGTTCGTATTCCTTTTCCCACAATTCTTAACAGCCAGAACATTACTCCTGGGAAATATTAATAAAATATATATATATATATATATATATATATATATATATATATTTATTCTCTATATACCTCTCTTAGGAGTGACTCCGTATATTTGGGTGATCAATTTTACACATTTGTTCATTACACCCACCATTTACCCCCAAGAAAATAATGCAGCAAAATTAAACCATTGCCCAATTAAATTAAAATGGCTGCCATTCAAATTTGGCAGGGGTGATATTCTGATCTATTCTTCTTACACCTACAAATACAGGACCATATAAATACACATGCTAAACGTGACAATTTTCCATCACGCTAGTCACCAAAAAGGACACAAGTAACAAATTTAGAGCAATTACATTTACATGTGTGTAATGTTGGAGTTTGTGGGATGACTGTCTGAAAGATCATATAAACTCAGACTATCAGGTATCTTTTCTATTAATATTCCAGGCATGCACAGTAGTGATGGATTGTAAAAACAGAAAAAAAAAAAAATAATAATAATACTTGCATTGATCTAACCTTTTTAGAGACTGCAACTAAAACATGGAGGGCTCTATGAATAAGCTCCTTCAGCATTTGATCAATCATGTTAAAAACATTGGTTGTCTGTTGTGTTTCCCAACACTAAATTAATATGCAAGCATTCAATAGATGATTATTCTGAGTGGTTGAATCCCAAACAATTCCTTTTGCAGCCTGCACCAGTCCCTGCCTCCTACAGAGGTGTCCTCATACACCTAGCCTCAATATGCCATGCTGAGTGAGAAGCCTGGCCCCGTGCAACTCTGCTTGCGCTGTGCGCCTTTTTCACCCGAAAATGCCTCTTCATTGCAAACAGGACAATCCCCTTCATGGAACTGCACAGATTCATTTGATATGTGACCCTATAGACTGTAAGCTTGCGAGCAGGGCCTTCCTACCTGTATATCTGTCTATTACCCAGTTTTGTTCTATTAATGCTTACAATTGTAAAGTGCAACGGAATATGCTGCGCTATATAAGAAACAGTTAATAAATTAAATAAATTATGTATCTGTGTGCGACAGAGTCTGTATACAAAGCACAACAGAGTGGAAAAAAAGCTTTGGCTGCTGCATCGTATATATCTGTATGTGACTGTGACGGAGTCTGCATCTGTATAAGTGTCGCATATCAAATTAATCAGTGCAGTCTAGTGAAGAGATCTGTCACATCCGTTTGCAACGAACACGCATTCTCAAGCAAAAAAGTTGGGGAGAGCTGCTTGGCGTGACAGCAGCAATAGTGAAGACACATCTGTACACTCAGCACCATAAAAACAATGTAACATGCGCCTTATTTCAGATTCCAACATAGACCCAATCAATCCAGGTATTAATGCATACCCCCCCAAAAGCCATATATTAAACTATACAGTCATCTATATCCCAAGCCTACTCAAATGTTAGGATGCGTGGAGTGTACAAATAAACTGTCCTCCATCCATCCTACTACATTAACCCTAAAATAAGTCAAAACGTAAGCCTTAGGGGGCCAATTCAATTCAGCTGTGAGGTTCCATAGCAGCCTGACACATGCTATCATGTACACAAATAGGAATTACAGTAATGAATAAAAGGATTACGTGGAAACTCAACCCACAAGACTACTAAGGAATCTTGTGCTAATGTAATTGCCTCTTTAGGATGCACCTCAAATTCTATCCACTTGGCTCAAGGAGGGAGGAGACTCAATTGTTTTTGCTCTGAGATCTTCCATCACTTTAGACGGGACAATATTCAATTATGTGCCGGCTGGCGCCCAGTTCTTTTTGCGCATGTCGTACTCAAATGCTCGGGGTTTAGCCACATAAAAACCTGTTTCAAGTCCTGATTACAGTGCCCAACAGACCACCTCAGGATGGTGCACGCAGAAATATAGGTGCCCACGGCATTTTTGCCCATTGGCAGCAATTGGAGTGTGAAGGGAGCTGCGACTGCGCTGAAAAGAATGAATCTCCCTGCAGGAGACATACAACATCCTTCAGAGATGCAATCATGGTTTAAAAGATCATGCCCATTCAGTTTCGGGAAGATGCAGACAACACATACTGTAACCACAATCCATGCCAGATTTAATAAAATAAAAAAAAATAAAAAAGTGCCTGGCAGTAGCCACTGTCACATTCACCATAGACCAAAATATTTAACAGTCTGCGGGAAGTGGTTGGGGGGTTATTATTTTATTATTCCCAGAAGTGACACAGAGGTAAGTTTACTAAACGACAGTTTTGCAGACTGCCACTTCTCTGGCATAGTTTGCTTTTAATAGCATTGCTGCTTTAAATTTCAGGCTTAAACTTGTGAAGAACACTTTATTTTATTAATATTATATTTGATCAATGTGGTCTATAGTTTTAGGCCAGATGCCATAAAAAAAGGTTAAAAAAAAAAAAAGGATCATCACACTTCAATGACCTAAACAATGTCAGTTTTCTCAAAATAAAAATTCAAAACCTGGCCTGCAGAGCCAGATGTACTTCAAGAAGTAAACAAACCCTTATTTCAAATGTATTGGTCAAAGATTCACTGGTCAAATAACACTTTCAAACAGCAGGTGCCATTCCTCCTGCTCATAACAGAATATTCTTCATGCCATAGCAGTGCTACTGATACACACACATCTAATATAAGCAGCATGGAAGCTTGCAAACCAGATTACAAAGCAAAGCAGCAGAAAATTATATAATCAGATAAACCAGTAGCTAAATGCAAGCACAGGGTATCTACAAGGATCTAGCAAGTTTCTATACCACCTGAAGAGCTGGTGGTAATAATGCTCGATAGAGCACCATATTACATTACATTATAGTTAACACACTGTAGAGTACAGGTTCCCAAACTCCACCATTACAGTCCAGGTTATAAAGATCTCCATGCTTGAGCACAGATTACTTTATCAGTACCGCATTCAATTTGATTTAACCATCTCAACTCAAGCATGGATATCATTAAAACCTGGACTGTAATTGCAGAGTTTGGGATCCTCTGCTTTAGAGCATAGGTTCTCAAAATCGGTCCTCCAAACAGTTCATGTTTTCCAGGTCTCCACACAGAATTACAAGTGAAATAATTATTTCTACATGTGGATCTTTTAAAATGTGTCCGTGAGTAATGAATAAATCTGTGTACCTGCTAGGTGACATGGGAAACGTGAGCTGTTTTGGGTCAGAGGACAGAGTTCGAGAACTTTATTCATGAATATCAGCACCTGTGATAGACACGGACTAAAACCAAATTAAACAAAGAAATGAACCAACCCACTCAGGCTTGTGCTAGCTATGGCGGTGTCCCAGGCAGTTATATTCCCTCATTTCAAAGTGCCTCTCTTCCGCTCTGGTGCTTTTTTCTTTAGCAGGCGGGGGCGGCATACTCTAGGACAGTGGTTCTCAAACTCGGTCCACACAGGTAACATTTTCCAGGTCCCCCAGCAGGTGCACAGGTGAATTCATTACTGATGGACACATTTTAAAAAAAAATCTACAGGTGGAGCTAATTATTTCACTTTCAACTTCACTTGATTGTGTGTGGAGACCTGGAAAACATGCATTGTTTGGGGTCCTGAGGTCAGAGTTTGAGAACCTGTGCTCTAGGAATAAGAAAGGGAGTTTTGTGTTTGGCCGAGACATCACAGCCAAGCACCATTCTCCCGGATTAACACAGACATGTAGAAGCAGTATTTGGCACTTCACAGCAAGGAAGGTGCCGGCAGATTCCCTTCCACATTAGCAGTCAGCTCTTCATGGAGCATTATAAAAACAAAAACATTCATTGTATCAGACAACCCTTAACAATTTATGCAGCCACCGGGGTTTACCCAATGATAACAGCGGCCCTGTAACTAATACGTCTTTGGACTGTAGGAGTATACTGGAAGAGACATATGGCAACTCGGGGAGAAGATAAACCCATTGCAGACAACCCCCTCACTGGTATGAATACAAACAACATGCATGACTTCACTGGATTTACGTGGACATGCCTTTGTTCTAGTAAAAACCACACACAAAATCAGGTATGGCATATACATATACATCTGCGACGGATTGCCGCGATCCTGCCACCTGGCATCGCAGCAAACCAACATGTTGGATTTCCACAATATGACTATCGCGATAAAAAAATGATCGTGATCGTCAAATCGGCGAAATTTAACATGTAAAATTTCAGTGCTCCTGCGACACATGGCTGAACATCGACCGGCGGATCGGCATTTCCGATCGTATCGCTACGATCCATCACAGATGTAAGGGTACCTACAGTACCAGTAGTGCATATGAACTATAGAAAACAGGACAAGAAAACTATCACGTTTAAATATAAAACCACTTTGTAAAACTAGAGGTTAATAAAATCGGCACCTCTATACAAACACACAATGAACTACACACTCACTTCCATTCCTAGAACGAAAAACAAACAGGAATCTTTATTACAGTTACATCAACAAGCCTGAAGCGGAATCAGCCAAGCTGCTTCACTGCACGACAACAGTAGGAAGGGTATGTCATAAGTACAGAGTGTACTGAACCAGTCCCTCCTCAAACGCCAAGATAAATAAAAGATGAGAATGGCTATACACCACCTTAAGATTAATTATTTAATGAGCTACTGCAGCATCAGCTAAACTAGAGGGTGGGGGCCAGAGATCAAACTAAAGATATAGCAGGGGGAGGGGAGGGGAGGCAAAGCAAAGAAAGAAGGAGGGAAGAAAAAAAAAAAAAAAAAAAAAAGTTAAAGGCTAGTAAAGATAAAGAAAGGAGAAAATGTAAAACATCTCTGGACATTAAAAAAGTTAAACAAAAAACCAGTTATCTAAAATCGGCCTCATATTTTCCCTAAGAAAAAAAAAAAAAATTAAATGACATATATATATATATATATATATATATATATATATATTTATTATCATCATCCTCCTCCTTTATTTATATGGCACCACAAGGATTCCGCAGCACCTCACAAAGTACATAAACAAATGAGCAAACACGAAAACAGCAACTTACAGTACAAAACAATACAGGATAAGAACATAGGGCCTGATTCAGACCCACTCGCGAGCGGCTGTCCGCTCGCAAGTGGGTCGATGTTATGGACTGAGCATGCGCACGACGGAGGGAGCTCCGTCGTGCGCATGCGCCAGACGCGACGAGCGAAGGAAAGTCCTTCGCTCGTTGTGTCCGATCAAAGGGGGCGTGCTGTCAATGTTGATTGACAGCACGCCCCCTTTGGTGGGCGTGCCTCCCTGACGGGGGCGTTCCCACGGGAACGCCTCCCGTCAGAAGCCGGCCCACTGACATCACTAGTGATGTCAGTGGGAGGGATTTTGGCTCTGATAGAGCCAAAATCACTCCGGAGCTTGCGGTTGAAAACCTCAACCGCAGGCTCCGGCTCGCAAATTCGATGGTCGCGATGGTCTCGACCATCACAATGCACGCTCGTATAGCCTGTGGGTGGTGACCCACAGCTATACGAGCGTCCAGGAGGACGCTCCATGAAAATGGAGCCCGGCCCTCATTCAGAGCGTGCGCTCTGCTCAGAGCGTACGGCTCTGAATGAGGGCCATAGTTTATAAACATTGCTGCAATAGTGATCGTAACACCCAGAATAAGCAGATGATCGTATGAGTGAAGGAAGGAGAAGCACATAAGGGAAGAGGGCCCTGCTCGTGAGAGCTTACATTCTAAATACATTCTATCTATATATATGAAAATATATATTGTGATAAGTGGATTTAAAAAAAAATAAAAAAAAATTCACTGAAAGGGATGGTCAGAGGCGCTTACTAATACTACGGTAAATCTATTTTATTGCTTTATTCCATTCATTTCCATTTTTCATACTGCCACTTCTAAATCTTCATTTTGTCCAATGAAATATAGTTAGTTATTCAATGCATATAGAAATGTGTTTGATATAACTATGTATAGACATACTGTACGCATTGTGACCAACATAACTACAGAGAACAAAATAACCCATACAGTTAAAATTCAGTCAACTCACAAACTGAAAGACTATTCCTAATACACATGGAACAAACATTTAGTAGCAGATGCAGTGTTGAACGACGATCATTTTTGTATACATCTTGTTTTCACACAGCACATGTTCAGCAGCCTATGGTGATACAGAGCTGTAAGCATCTCAACTTCAAGCACATCTCTACTTGCAAATGAGTGTACATTACTAGTGGTATCTGGGCCCCCCATACATCTGCGATGGATTTAGGTTATTTCCCATTTTGTAGATGATTGGGGAGGGGGGAGTCTGCACTTTATGGGGTACACCAATCACCGATCAAAAAGTGATCGTAATCAGTAAATCAGGTTTTGCAACATGTTGGACTTTACCGACCAATTGAGGCTGTAGATTACTAGTGTATGGTAACGATCAGCCGATTTGCTGACCGTTACTAGTAAAATGATGAGCCTTTTAAGATTGGCAGATCTGTATTTCCTGAAAATAGGTGGACTGGGCAATGTTTACAGTGGGGGGAGGGGGAAATCAAAGAACCTGAATTGTTCTTCTGTGATTGCACATATGGGCGCCTTAAGTTCTGAAAGTGGGCATGACGACAATTGTGAACTATGCAGCATTGTGTGTGTGATGACAATTGCTATGAAAGCATACAAATGGGGACGTTCAGGCTGCAGAGATTGATACAAGTTTGCATAGAAAGGAATATATACATTTAGCTCTGTGAAGGCAATGCAGGAGCAATTGCTGCCAACTTGCTTTCAAATCTACAATCAGTCCCTTAGTGTTTTTCTTTAAATAAAAAAAATAAAAGACGAAGAAAATCAACAACGAAAACAAGTGATGGAACCTGGAAAAGGAAAAGATGGCAGTTTGGGCACGCTACACAGTACTTTACATTGGTTGTTTATCAAAGTGGCTAAACCAATCAATCAGCTTCTGTCATTTTTCAAACACAGCCTGTAAAGTGACGGGAGCTGATTGGCTGTGACTTCTATTTCTACATTTTCGCTCTCACAAAAGGGCTAAATGGGTGAGAGTTTAACAGTAAACGCACATTGGTAGAGTTTTATATTCAATATGGGAAAACATCTGGCTGAGCGATTAAATCGGGAGTTTTTCCGACATATATAAGCCCACAGGGACAAGTGATGACATAAACAATAAAATTAGTGGTGCATGTCAATCTGTGACTTATGGCAAATCTGTGTTCACTATACGGGTGGCAAAAGCTATTGCAAACAGTCAGTGAACGACAGGTCATACAGTTCAAACATTTGAAACAACCCACTTTGGGGAGCAAAAAACACCCTGTATTAGTCATACTCATACCACTAATATCGGTTTTAACAACCCAATTACTAAATTTATTGTTTATGTCATCAATTGTCCCTGTGGGCTTATATATGTCGGGAAAACCGATAGAACATTGAGAGAGAGGATGGCGTTGCACTGGTCGGCCATTCGGGCCGCCATTTCATCTGGAGGTAGTGACCAACCAGTGGCACGACATTTTGTTTCCAGTGGCCACAATGCGGCATCACTTCGGTACATGATCATTGATCCTGTAACTAAATCCCTACGTGGAGGCGATCGATCTCGCAGGTTATTACAATGCGAGGCCCGTTGGATATTTAAATTAGATGCACTGGCACCACGAGGCCTGAATGAAAATCTGGGTCTACATTGTTTTCTTTGAGATATTTTGTGGAATGTTATAGGTAATCAGTATACAATAACGTGGTGATATGATGTGGTAGGTAGAGTTTATATGTTCTCTCTAAACTGTCAGTTTTTTCTGCTGGCAAGTTATTATTGGATTTTGTGGTCTTATGATGTTGCTTGTGAATCTGATTAGCATTTTATGATAGGAGATGTATATGTATATGCCCCTTGGACATTGTATGTTGTTTATACATCATTATTTTTATTGCTCTATATGTATAGGGTGATATACAGGATAATTCTGTGTGTCTGTATTATCCATGTGATATACTCTACTTGGTCTATAAGCTGGGATACATGTTTTCTTGAGTACTTATATTTAGATGAATGCGTTATATATGTGTATTGTTATTAATGGTAACGGTTTTCCTCTATATGTTTCATGCCATGTTATAGTTTTTCTGTAAAGTCCGGACGCTGGGCGGTGCCATGGTGACGAGGATAAAGGCTATGGGTGTCTCCTCTGTCCTAGGATTGACGGTCCGTGAACGTCGGTGCGGGGGACAGGAGTGATGACGTCATCAGCAGGAGACCCGTTCCCGGAAGCCGCGCAGTGCGGACTACACGTGGGGAGTTGTGAGTATAAATGTCTTGTTATATGTATTTGTAAATGTTTTTACCTTGATGAAGGGGCAGGAATAAAGGTCCGAAAGGTTGGTGATATTCTTCACATTCTCCTGTATAATTTGATCTATATCAGAGTGCCGCCGATGTGGACTGCATTTTGTTGAGCCATCAGTTGTTGGTTTTGACTGGAAGGTACCTGCAAGTTTATTAGCAAGGGAGTGCCACCCTTGGATATAAAATCTATATCTATCTATCTATATATATATATATATATATATATATATATATATATATATATATAAAAAATATACAAAATATACATGTTTGGTATATTAAAGAAGGCCTTTCTTTATTGTGATTCAAACAATTCTATTAAATAATTACTTTGAGCACTAGCACAGTTAATTGTTTTTTTTTTGTCTTTTTATGGTTATATAAAGGGTGGCTACGTACAGGCAGCAATAACGGTGCTAATAAGGCAGAGAATGGAATTTAGCTGCAGAATGTAAGGATAGGTGCATTTTCTATAGTCTAATATTCACACACATTATTCTGGAAGTGGGTCCAACTTACAGATGCTGCTTAGTTAAAGATTGATAGTGGTTTCACTGATAGCCATTTTCTAAAAGAACATCCTAATCAGTGACTGAAGTGGAAAAAACAAACACCTATATTTCCTTTTTTTATTTTTAAATCTTCATTTTTGATAGCGCAACCTTATAAGTTCCAATCGAATTGTATCAGTTTGTATTGTGAGTAGAGGTGGCTTACAGAGCACATTTTGAGTGTGATGGAGAAACACATTAACTTCAATTTACATTTCAACAAACTTTGTGGCACTATATAATGAAAGCACCATGCATGTGATCCGACCTTCTGTTGTAATTTAAGACAGACAGCCACTCATGGGTGTAACTACCATAGGTGCAAGGGGTGCAGCTGCTATGGGGCCCATCTAACACGTATAGCACATATTTTACATCTCAAAAAGTGAAGTCTTATCAATTTATATAAGCTAAAGCCTTAATCAGACTAGGATCAGGATTTCAATTTGTTGGCACTGATCCTCCTCCTTAGATCATGTGGGAACTTGTAATGTATTTAGACAAGCATTTGTGAACACTCATTCTTTCAGGAAGCTTCACTTTATTGATCAAGAAAAATTGGAAGTTCATTGCCAGCTGTTGCACATACAAAACCACACACATCTCTCCACACAGAACCATTATCATCAACCTTTAAAAAGGTGCGTACACACGTAACGATTTTTTGAATGATTTAACTATTAAGATGTCGTTATCGTTAAATCGTTTAAGAAAAAAAATTGTTAATTTTTTTGGGTGAACGATGAACGATAATTGTTCAAGCGTGCTCCAGTTTGTAGTGTATCGTCCATTCTGACTATCCAACAACGATTTTTGTTCAGAAAATCGTTCATGTTGTACAGAATGAATGATGAACGATGTCCATTCACTGTATGCATGATTAAAAAATCGTTCATAAAAATCGTTGACAAAATCGTTAATTTAGTAACCAACGATTTTTGTAAACGATTTTCGTTCACTTTTTCAAGGGAAAAACGTTAACGAAAATCGTTTGTTAATAAAATCGTTACGTGTGTATGCAGCTTAAACGAGATTGCTCTGATTTCAAATTTTTTTTTAATTAAATTGAACCCTTTGCTTTTAAAATGTTTTGAATTAAAATTGTTAATTGGAAACCTTGGCTATTTAAAAATGTATTGTTATTAATTCTTCAACTATCGTATACACCTTTCAGACACAGGGGTTTATTCATCATCACTTAATTTCTACAAAAGCAGGTGAAAATTAAAATTTTCACCTGCTTTTGTAGAAATTAAGTTTTCGGGCCTCAAAAACTTAATTCTCTCCCGGAAAGGGACGCTGTTCCCATACACAAGTATGGGGACAGAATTCATCAAGCTCCTGAAAAGATTTTATTTTTGAGCTTGACTGTGGAAGCATTCACCATCTTCACATGGCGTTTGCTCCCCCAAACCACTCCTTCCCTATGAGAAAGTAGTGCTCCGTCCCTGTCCGGCTCCTTCTGCTTGTGGTTTTGTGCAAATGCATGACCTGTAGGTCACGCATGCGCACTAGTGTTGCTGCTCCGAAAGGAGCAGTGAAAAGATTCATGAAGACAGCAGATTTTTGGATCAGCTTTCTCAGCGCTGGAGCAATGATGAATTGCTCCGGCATTTGTGTCAAATCAGGGTCCATTCGGACCACGATAATTAACAATTAATAGACCCCATAGTCTAAATACCCAGATTTTTGCTGGTGCACAGGCACTGACCCGGGTCTAGACTATGGCCGGTATCCTATTAGCCACAAACATTTTCCTCAAAAAAAAATTGGGCTTTTAACGCGATTTTGCCTGATGGTCATTATTGAGCTATCCAATTAAGAGCCGTGTTCAATTTGATTCGCACCCACAATACTTTTTTTACTTCGCCTGTTTTGCATGCGGAAAAGTATCGCGCGCGCGTGCCCGCGTATCCCATTTGAAAGTACGCGAAAACAGGACCCGGCGAAACTGAAACAAGCGTAAAGTCCTGTCAGATTTGGGGAAATCAGCCTGACACCCTCCCAAAAGATGCTCTGGCATGAGGGTTAGCTATGCTTTCTTCCACCTACTTTTCATAGGCGAAACTTTTTTGCCTATTACATTGAAGTCTTTCAAATTGAATATGGCGATACTTTTCCACCTGGCGAAATGACGTCATCGGCGAAACTTTTTCGCCGATTCCGGCTTTTCACTCCAAATTGAATACGGGTCCATAGCCAGTTTTTTCCCTGAGAAAAATGACCCTTTTTCATGAGCAAACACTCCTGATGCATGAAACCTGTGTGTTTCACCAACACGAAAACAGGGCTGTTTCGGTGATTTTGTTTCACCTGCCTGGAGGCAGGTAAACACAATCCCCGATAAGTGCAGGCTTTTAGGGTTAATTGGATAGCCACATCGGTGGTAATTGTCGCGGCTAATAGGATACCAGCCTATGTTTGAAAGGGACCAACCCAAGTCGGAGTCTCGGATCTGCTCTGTACCATGGTCGGGCAGAGAGACCCGGGAATTTCCTGGGTCGCATGTGTGAAAGGGGCATTAGAGGTGTCGGACTAGAAAGGTTTAATATATGGATTCATAGCATTAGTATGGTGCTATGTGGCTATTCTTAATCTTACATTATTACTTTACTGTGCAGAACTGTGGCTTCATTCGTTCTGGCAGCTGCTAAGTGATGCATTAACGACACTTTCAAGAGGAATCGCTTTATCAGACACGCAAACGACAATCATTTGTGTGTTTTTGTATGGTGCTGGAAAAATGAAAACCATGTATGTACTTGATGTGAGTGACTGTCCAGCTCTGCAGAGCTTTAGGGCACAACACAAATAAATGATGAAGTAATTGCTGCTAAAGATGGTTCAGCAAGTTGCTAAACCATGAAGTGTTGAATAAATAAGGACAAGTTACATCTGTGATGATTTATTTGTCATATGAGATTAGTTTTACCAAAATTTAGGAGCTAATTTATCACTATTTGCTGTATGTTCCCCGAAAACACAAATTTTTTTGGAGATAATTGTAAATAATTAGTATCCCCCAGATGTATTATGGGGGAACCGCAGCAGATATCTCGGATATCTGCTGCGGTGCCTCCAATTCCGACAGCAGCCACAGACCGGACATCCGCCATAGAAACCTGTCGGATTTACCTTTGCATTCCAGAGCTTGGCCCCAGAAGCGAACGCCATCTAAAAGAGGACATTGTGCTGCTGAAGCCTATGGGTTACAGATCGCAGAAGTTACCAGGAGAAGCCCCTCCCCAGCAATGGCTCGCGCACATGCAGGGTCTGTAGACATCAATTCACAGTGAGGGGAGAGTTTGGGGGAAGCCCAGCACACCCCAAGAGTGACAAATTGGGGATGTGCCATGAGAACACACCTCCTCCCCGGTCAGCCACACACCCTTTTCACAAGTGCACGCAGGGAAGTTCTGCCTCATCTCTCTTGCCCTGCCCCCGGTCTGGCGTGAACACTGATATGTAAAACAGAGAGAGTACTTTCTTTTCACATAAATGCAATAATAACTTAAACAGACTCTAGCATTGGCCTACACATGGTTATGGCTCAGGCATGAATGCCGCAAACACCCCATCATGGGCAGGGTCTTGTATACAAAATGCAGGACTAGTGGTTTATGATGGCAAGCATGGCCACAAGGAGAGAAAGACAGGCAATTGTTGAGTATTTAGCAGGAGCTTCAGGGACCAAGACAGCTCAACTTGTTAATGTTTCACAGGCAGTGTCAATGGTTATGTCAACATAGAACTCCGAGTGAATAAATAAAAAAAAGCAACAAATGGCAACAGTGGGCAGAAGTCCAAACTTCACAACCTCCATGTCTGTGCACTCATTTTCAAGTACAAGGCAAAGCGGGAGAGTAACTGCAGATCAGCTGACTGTAAAGTTCAACATGTGGCAAGCCGCCAGTTTAGTCAAAAACAGATGTTCATCCTTATGTCACGGTCTCCTCAGACACCAGATCTGAACTCAGTTTGTGGAATATTCTGGGAAGATGCCTGACAGTTATTAGAAAGACTTTCTTGTGGAACAATGGCCCAGCATCCCTCTTCCACAATGACAAAGATTTGTAGACTGTCACAGCACATGTGGGCCATACATGGGTGACCTAAGGGCAGCACAGACGGTGTAATGGTTAGCGTTACTGCCTCACAGCACTGAGGTCATGGGTTCAATTCCCACCACGGCCCTACCTGTGTGGAGTTTGTATATTCTCCCTGTGCTTGCGTGGGTTTCCTCCCACACTCCAAAAATATACTGCTAGGTTAATTGGCTCCCAACACAAATTAACCCTAGTGTACATGTGATAGGGAACATAGATTGTAAGCTCCACTGGGGCAGGGACTGATGTGAATGGCCAAATATTCTCTGTAAAGCGCTGCGGAATATGTGTGCGCTATATAAATAACTGATAATAAATAAAATAATAATGCCAAATGAAGTTACTTTCTAGTTTGCATTATCATGGTATATCAGCTGACAAACTGCCTGCTCATTTGATGAATTGTTCCCGCCAGCAGTCAATGGGCGGAATTCAATTGATTCCAGCCCCTATTGCGCCCGACGGAGCTATTCAATTCTTGCTCTTGTCGGGGGCGATCTGCTGCCAGCGCTACATTTCAGCCCGCAGCCCCAGGGGGGATGAGAGCTGAAATGTGCGAAAAGTGACCTGTTTGGGCGCCCAAACAGCACTTTTCGCGGTCGCGCCCAGCACTTTGGTCGGATTTAGCTGCTTTACGCGGCTAAACCTGATCTCTATGGGCGCGATCAGCACGAAAAACGGCATCAATTGAATAGCGTCCCGCGATCTCCTGTCACTTTAGACGTGAGATCTGGACCGCGTAATCAATTGAATTCCGCCCAATGAATACTGTGGTGGGCACGGCCGCCACTGCTATAGGCTTCAAGCAGTCTACAATTTATAATGCATTTTCCTGTGGTGCACCATGCCACTGTGTGTGCTACTCATCTATTCCCCATTCTCGCCTTCCATATCCCAACAACAGAGTGTGTAGGGAATTCAAATATGTTTCATTTTAATTATATCTAACTGATCAAGTCCAGTTTGTGATTTACTATGGCTTAGAAATTAGACTAAAATTTCCTGTAAAGTTTTTATTTTTAAAACATCAATCTTGTTAAAGCGCCACATTGGTAATGCTTTCCCTTTTAATGCCACTGATGTTAAGGTTTGTTAAACTTATTTTTGGCCAGCGGTACCCAGATTTACATTGTGTTCTAAAGTGGCACATCCACTAGCAGACTGAAAAGACTGCACAATTACGACATTGTAATCATGCAGTCGTTTCACAGTCAGTGCAGGCACCCTCCCTCATCCCTGAACATGGTCTGTCGTTACCGGCAGATTGACCAGCATGTTCAGGTGATGACAGATGTCAAAGACGACCAGCGGGAGTGCACATCGCTGGTTGTTTTCAACATTTTCATGGCCGATTTGTGAACGATTAACGATTGATAACGATATAGTTATCGTTAAAATTGCTCATTTTAAATCGGGTAGTGGATACTTGCCTTTAGATTACTACAGGCCTAAAAAGTTAAATTCAACTTCATCCTATGTTGAAAATGTTATTACAGGCAAAACAGTTTGGCTTTAGACACTAACAGGGTGTTCTGGTTGGACTGGATCGGCCAGTTTGCTCTGTGTGCATAAACCTAGGTCTGGAAATTTACATGAAAGACTAGTTTCCCCAGTAATGTTTGGTTGAACAGCACTTTAAATAAAAAATAAAAAAAATTACATACATCATATCTGATAATATATCACATCACTGTCATCCGTAATGGAGATCAGATGGGGATATTGAACCCAAATAATAATTAGTACACACACACACAATGTATGTAAAAAAAAATAATTATATATATAAATTATTTTTTTTTTAATTCAGACCTAGGATTGAACTGAATTAATTCAGAACTAGGAATAAATATGCTTAAAGCATGGCAGAAGCAAACGTAGTTGAAAATCAACAATTATAGTAGTGTCTGGATCTTCGTATACTTTTTCTTAGGATTTAATATATTTGTTCCACATAGAACACAGGTCTGTCTCATAATTTCTAGGTCATGCATAAATCGACGCATGGCATACAGCCTGCAGTGGTGTGTGTGTGTAGGAGGTGCTGTGTGTGCACCCAAGACATGGATATCCAGGGACATGTGACACTAATAATCTGAATTCCACAGCTCAGAGTCATCAGAAGCTGGGGGAAGGGTAACGTCTGGCACATCAAATATAAAACACATAGGAGCACAGTGTTGCATATCTCACACACATATATTTCCAACGGAGCAATTTATTTATCAGTTATTTATATAGCGCACACATATTCCACAGTGCTTTTACAGAGAATATTCACATCAATCCGTTACAATCTATAAACTGCCAACCGACCGCCCTTACACATGCAGCAGCAGCTGCAAGGAGGGGGACGAGACGCGTCCCCTGGCCAGCAGGACCCACAGCCAGAAGCAGATGTTGGTCATTCAGTGTGTATGAATGATCATCATCTGCAAATATATCTGTGCAGTGTGTACCCACTTTTACACAGTAGGGTTAATTTTTCGTCAGGAGCCAATTATAATGAGAGGAAGCCTGAGCACCTGGTGGAAACCCACGCAAGCACGGAGAGAATAAACAAACTCCACACAGAGCCATGGTGAGAATCGAATCCACGACCTCATTGCTGTGAGGCAGTAATTCTAACCATCACACCATCTATGTTGCTCTGTCCCCCCCCTCCCCCCCCATTAAGATGAGAGTCCTGATCGATTGGTGAAAAAGTTATAATAAAAATTCTAATGCAAAATATTAGTAATAAATATTTCCCCAACCAACTTCTATGTCCATTGAAGCGTCAAGTGTGTCTGGGGAATACCCCATTATTCATTATGAACCCACTGTGTAATGGTCATGCTCTACTCCACGTGTCCTTTGTCTGAAAGGTCTAACACCAAACAATGGACCCCCACCTCTCATTTATCTGGATGTTTCCAATTTGTCATGGCTCTTAACAGGCCATTTCCTTCCACTACTTGTGAAGACATATTTCACATGCTTGCAAGTACGCACTTAAATTAGAGGAGGAGATCAGCAAGAGCTAGGGAGCATTAACATGGAGATGGTGTAAGCTGAACAAAAAACGGAAAACAAATAATATATACATGACAAATACTGCACCACAAAATATAGAAGGGTTTTTTTTGTCATGACGAGTAGTTCATGTCAGTATTCAATTAGCCAATTGTCACGCCGAACCTATTCAATTAGCGGGGATTACCCCACGTGCAGTTCCCGCAGTCGGACTGTACCTCGCACCTCCCATGAGCTGCGAGGTTAAGTCCGCAGGAAAAACAGGGCTCGCTCGAGGGAAAAAAAGGTCATTGGTTAAGCGGAAACAGTGTGTTTCCATGTGAGTCCCGATTTTTTTGGCACGGAAAAAAGGCTATTTAGTTGATTAGCCTTTTCCCGATGCTGCGGGGATTTTGGGTGGCACTTAGTCGCGGGGTAAACCCCGTGGATAATTGAATACCCCCACATTTGTGCAAATTATTTCATTTGCTCACATTTTATAAGAAATAAAAAAAAAATATCTAAAAAATAAAAATAATTAAAATGAACAAGGCTAATAGTTCTGCACATTGCAAACTACAAATCTAGTTATCAGATCTGGATTTCTTTTTGAGGTATGTTTGGCATTATTGCTCTGCTGGTAAGTAGAGAAGTACGAACCAGCCACATAAATTGGCTTTAAGCTCAAAAGTTCAGAAGTCAAGCTGGTCTGAGCACTAGCTAAATTTTATAGAGGTTTTTGGTTTTACATTTAAAAAAAAAAAAAAAAAAAGGGTTCACTATGAACATCGTGATTTGGAATTAATAATAATAAAAAAAATTATTTTTTTCTTTATTATTATTATTAATAATAATTTAAATAAAAACCCCGAAACCTAGGTGGGTCAATTTATCGGGTATATTGCACGGTATTTTCAGCATGCACACTCGCGAGATCCATGGCATTCTATTACCAGTGGCACCATGCAAGGTTCGCAGCAATGTTGCCCGGTAATTGTACATGGTGCCACTTGTAATAAGTGCATGAAAAAATACCCTGAACCCCAAAAAGTGGGAAATAAGATAAGGACAGTATAGCATGCTGTTAGTGGATATAAGCCAAGTAGCTGTGATTTTTAAAAAAGATGTCAAATGACTGATTTGTATTTTATATTAACAATAGAAAAATGATAGTAAACAAGTCTTTTCCAGCAAATTAAACCTTAGGACCATTTAAAACACTGGGTAAAAAAAAAAAGGAAGACGACATACAACTTTCACCAGCAAGCTCAAAAACTAAATTTCCTAACTAGACGCCTACACATACATGGTATACAAATTTAACCCATTTGTGAGCATTTTAGAGAAGAGGACCATGAGAGGGCATACGAGAAGTTCAGTAATAACTGCCAACATTTTTTACCTTAAAATAAAGATTTCTCCCTCCTTTTCACTTAAGAGGTACAAACTAAATGTTCGCTTAGTGCTCATCGACAGCCACGTTTTGACCCATGGTAAACTTATCGCAGGAACGTTGTGGTTAAGTAATATTAATTGACAAATTTAGTTAAGTGCTTTAAGGTGATAAGCAAACCATAAAAAGCTATGGACGAGTATCAAATTTTGAATCTGGGGTTACTCGCAATTTTACCAAACTTGTTTCTCGACATAGAACTAGAGAAATTATTGAATTTGTAACCAGTACAGAATTTTTATAGCTGTTTTTCCCCAAACATACTCCTCAAAATCCCTGCTCAATCTATCCATTCTCGTCTCAGGTGTCATTTTGATTCAAGCATGGATATTCTTAAAACCTGGACTGTAAAGGGGCTTTGAGGACACAGTTTGGGAAACACAGTTCAGAGCAGCTATACCCAAAAGTTTCCCTGTGTCCAAGCTGTAAATCTCTTGCACTGACACGTAACAAGGGCAGCAAAACAGTTGGCTTAAGTTATTTTCATAGCATGCCTCCATGCTACAGATGCATCCTTGCTCATTTAGCCTTAATATGCCATGCAGTTAGCTATGCCTGGTATGAGTCAGCGGTCAGCTCCGATGCAACTCTGCTAACGTCTGCAGTCTGTTCTGCTGAAAATGTGTCTAAGTCGCATTGCGATGCAACTAGGAAGCACCAAGATACTCTGCTAATTAGATATGCGACTTTTGTATCGGTGTGCAACAGACTAAACCGAACTTGGAGTAGAAAAAAGCTGCACCCGCTGCATCGGAGCTCTTCACCTGTTGCTTGACAGGCTTGTATACAAGCGTCACATATCAAATTAATCAGCACAATCTCCTGGTGCGTCTCATTGCGACTTAAAGCAGTATTCAATTTGATTCGCTCCCACGATACTTTTTCAC
Organism: Taudactylus pleione; assembly: GCA_031769625.1. Lineage (NCBI taxonomy): Eukaryota > Metazoa > Chordata > Amphibia > Anura > Myobatrachidae > Taudactylus > Taudactylus pleione. The sequence goes on along the minus strand of JAUIMM010000043.1, from coordinate 5,446,360 downwards.
CTCCCGCACTTTCCGCCTGTTTTGCAGGCAAAAAAGTATAGCGCGCGTGCCCGCGTATCCCCGTATTCAATTTGTAAGTACGCGAAAACGGGTCCCGGCGAAACTGAAACAAGCGGAAAGTCCTGTCAGATTTGGAGAAATCAGCCTGACACCCCCCAAAGATGCTCTGACATGCGGGTTCCCTATGGTACCCCCGATTTGGCTTGCTGAAGGTATTTGGTGTTTTTAAACGGGCTCAATAGCTCCTAAATATTGTTTTTGCATAAGTGCTGAAGAATAGTATTCAAGAGGTTTTTTTTGCAGAAAATTTATCCCAGTAATTTGGGGTACTTTAAAATGAGGGCCATCACATTTTAAATTTGCGAAAGTAAAGTTTAAAACACAGAAAAATCCACATGCCGCAAGCACCTGCAATTACAAAAAAAAAAAAAAACACCTGGGGCATACTTGGGGGCCCCCCCTGGAGTCTAGTTCGCTTTCCACCTAGGCGGAAAATCTTTCAAATTGAATACGGCGATACTTTTCTGCCTGGCTTAATGACGTCATCGGTGAAACTTTCGCCGATTCTGGCTTTTCGCTCCAAATTGAATACGGGTCTTAGACACATATTCAGCAATAAAAGACGCAAAAAAGACACCTGGCGCTAGCAGAGTCTCACAGGACCAGGCACCCGCCGAGAGAGGGTGTTTGGCGCGACTGCAGCAAAAATGAGTGAGGACACATCTGTATATGCTGAACTATGTGCGAGTGACCAAAAAGTGCAATTTTGGTCTCAGAGAATTTGTCTGGCTGTGACACATAGCTCTTTAGGCTCTATTTTATACGGCCTTGTTTAGTTCATCTTTATCAAGGGTGCCAATAAGTCTGGAGCCCACTGTACACACATTTATATTCACAAGCACACATACAAGTCAGAAGAAGAAAAAGTAAATATGTCCCTGACCAGCAATGCTCTTGTTTTGACAGCCAATAACGGGGAGGACACAAATCGATAAGAGTGTAAGTTACCGTTTAACCTCCGTAGCCCTCCACCCACTCAATCCTCCACGCTCTGTCAGTAAAGGGAAGGGACACAAGAGAGTTTCTCAGTCTCTAATTATCAGCAAGCAGACAGATCGTTGGACCTGGCATCAAATATTTTAAAGACAAACTGGCTAAGAAGGAAAAAAAACAAAACAAAAAAACCCCCCATAATAATAAAATAGTAAGGTCGTGTAAATATTACACTGAGCTGCTTCAAAAACAAAACCCTTAACCAATTGTGATTTCATTACTTTGCAACAAAGTATTAGAAGAAATGCCCCAAATGATGGGAAAATTATATAATGTGTTAAAACTAGAAAATTATAAAAACACTTTAGGCACTGGCATGTATGGGAAGAGCTTTGTGGTTTTATAGGGGTGGCGCCTAAGCCCACAAAGGAAATGTGGTCTCTGATCTGTGCTGGGACTGCCGCACGCGATCTTGCAATATACTTATTCATAGGAACGTTAAAAAAAAAAAAAAAAAGAGAGAAGAGCAACACAACTGAAAGTGCAGTAGCCTCCAAGAGTCTGCCACTTAATAGCATTTTAGGCAGCAATTCATGAAAAGTGAAATAAGTAAAAAAAAATTTATAAAAATAAAATCAGTGGCATTTTAAATTTGAACAATCAAAATGTTCTGGGTACTAACAAGCCAATATAGATAACTACCAATTTGTCACACCACCGACACCAGCGTACATTTCCCTGTCCTTCTAAATAAACATTGTTGCGTACCCATTTGTTTCTTTTCAACAAGGGCTGACTGTATTCTATGTCAGTCAGGCAAAAAAAAGGGTCTAAAAGCCTGCGCTGCCTTGATGCAAAAAAACTGTACAAAACATCAATGGTAAACCTTCATAAAATCGATTAGAAATGCAGAAAACACCAAGACATATAAATAGATATGTGGCCTTTCTGCGGTGGCAACTCCCCTTATGCAACGCCCAAATAATTTTGAAAAGTAGTTATAACATTATGACATCTTTCCTTTTTCTGAAATGTTTGTAACCCTATACAGAATGGTTTAAAGTCCATAAAACCACCACCTCCTGTTTCTACAACAGTTACATTGTGCAGATGCTTACATTGAAGAATAGTGTTCCAGCCCTATGCATGCATTTATGCTAAGACATGACCAGGAGGATGTGAAACCAGAGACTAACATGTAGCAGCCATCCTCTCACATGTTTCTACTTAACCAACACTGCAGTTGTTTAAATAACCCACACTCTCTCCTAGTTTCGGCTATGCCCTTGTCCCAATTGAACGTAGGTGCTCTCATCAGTGGAACCCTACTAGCCCTTCATTTTCATGTCTGTATTTATCTAGTATATGGTGTATGCCGCGTTTTACACATGCCCTGTTTTCCCGTTTGTCCATTGCTGCCGAGCATTGTGACCCCCTTACAAATCAGGAAAAAGCTGGAATGCATTTAGGTGTTCTGGGAGAAGAGAAGATCTACGGGTGCCTACACGCAGAAGCCAAACAGACAATTGTCTAGCGCTGACACACACAAAACACATGCATGAGCAGTACAGAGGAAAAAACAAACAAACACAATATACTTTCATTCTCCACCTCCACACAACGGTTAACCAATAGACTACCAGGACAGATACAGGGCTGTTTACACCAGATTACATTCACTAGCACTGACAGGTGGATTGACCAAGACAAAACAAATGTGCTGTAACCAGCTAATGCCTTCATAAAGTGTTGCATGTTTATTTAATAATAAAGTCTGAAAAGCTGAGTCACTGAGCAGCTTGGTAACCTGTGACGATCTTGAAATCAGATCTGGCGGTCATGTAAGAGAATGAGTTATTTCAAGCGATTAAAGGTTTATGGAACATGGCTCGAGCCCAAACCAAAGACGGGAAACAATCACCAGACGGGCGGGCAACATGCCAAACCATGATTCCTGGAGAGAACCAGCCCATTAACATTCAAGTGTGATGCGGAGCTATGAGAAATTACATGAGATTTCATAACAGACTAATATTATTTACTGCATTATGCAGTAGCTACGGTACTACTACTAGCAGTACAAACATTTTAAAAACTATTGCTTTGTTACTTTTATGTCAGTTTCTACAATACAAAAAGGTTTCTCCCTTAAGATTGCTTCTCTACTTTTCCATAAGTTATCTCTATAGTTTATAGTGCTATATCTAACACTTCAAAGCCACAATAAAAAATAAGTCATTGTGTTACATCGATTTCACCATCCTCCAAAATCAAACTTCTGCTGTTCCTACACAAACTCTAATGGAGCGTACACACGGTCAGATTTGTCAGACTTGTCAGATGAACGACTGAACGATTGGACGATTTGGACGATTTGACCAAAGTTTTGAACGATTGAACGATTTTTGACTGCATTAAAATGAATGGAATCGTCCAAGTCTGACTCCAAACCCATCAGATGTCAGATATCGTTATCTGACAAACGGGAACGCGCATCGTTGATCGTCCAGGCATGTCAGATATGAACGATTTTCCTTCAGATATGAACGACTGAACGATTTTTAAATCGTTATCGTCCATATCTGAAGAAAAAATCTGATCGTGTGTATGCACCTTAAAGCTGCATACACACACGATTTTTTGAACGATTATCGTGAAACGATATCATTTAACGATAATCGTTTGTAAAAATCGTTCACTTTCTGAGTCAAACGATGAACAACTTTCGTTCATGCGCGTTCACGTTTGTAGCTCAGTCAGACTTGTCAAAGCAACGATTTTCAGTAAGGGAATATGTAAAAATCGTTTGTAGTTCTAAAAACTCGTTCATTACATGTAAATGAACAACTTTAGTAAACGATTTTAGTTCATTTTTTCAAGGGAGAAAATAGTTTACTAAAATCGTTCATTAACTAAATCGTTGTGTGTGTATGCAGCTTAACCAGATAAACATGTTCTAGTCCCTGGACAGTCTTCTTTAGGCTAATCTAAAATGTTCCACCTAGCACTGATCAGACAAAGGATCCACTCTCCCACCGTTTCTGTCTTTATCACACATACAGTGATACTAAAGCTTTCCTCTTTGCATCTCAATTAAACAAAACCCCAGACAGGGAGTGTGGCAGGTGCAGTCAGCTGAGATCCGCTCTCTATACACAGACATAAAAAGGACTCCAGAGGGAGGGAGAGGGGAAAAAATAACCTTTACAGACAGACAGGAAGATGTATGCACCTGTAACTGCCAGGACCTTACCACACTAGTACCACAAACCGTGACGTGATAGACAGAAGATTACTTAAATAAGCACATCTTCACTATCCTCTAACCATTCAGAGCCAAAAATACCATAGAATAAACAACCCATGGAGCACATCTATTTTAAATATTTTCTTTGCTAAGCAATACACGGGTTAAATACATGGTTGCGATGAGAGTCTAGCTTCTGTTGTTCTATTTACATTTACCACAAAAGTCAACAGATGGGAATATTCATTATAACGAAGTTTTCTGCCAGTTTACTGCACTGCACACCCCCCCCCCCCCTATTTCCATATACTAGTTAAAAGGGCCCCAATTTAAAATCAACAAAGAATAATGCTGAGTACATACTTAGCAATATATCACTTGTTCTATTGTTGAGTGATATATCGCGAGTGCATTGGCGGGTGTGTACACTGGAGTGGTCTGTGAATGATGTCATTCACAGAAACATCAGGTTGGCCCTGCAGCACAGTCAATGCAGATAGAGCGTATATACAGATCAGTGCAGCTGGCTGGGTGTGTGGGTACAGGCGACCAGACACTGACATCACAACTGGGCAGGCAAATTCAAATGCCCACCCAGTTGTGAGGTCAACCCAGATATATCAAGTGGCCAATTGGTTGGTGTATAGCTTACCAACCAGCTGCTGCAACGGTGGATCTGCCTATTAGCAGAGCGGCCGTCAAAATGTGAATCCAGCTTTAGGTGAAGTTGAAGAAGATCTAGATAATATGCATAGAGAAATAGTTAATTTTGCGACCTGTACAACTTTGGTTTAGTGCACATAAAAAAATTTTGCCTCAAAAAACATAAAAAAAAATTAAAGTTTTAATAATAGTAATAATTTAAGAAATACAGCCAATTCTTTAAATACTATTTCAAACCCAGCAAGTTCCCTCAGTGTCACCTAGAACTAGAACTGAGTGAACTTGCCAGTGTCACAACAACAATGTTCCCCTTAAAGACATTTATATTTTAATCACCTTTGAAAACAAAATAATTTGTCAGTTCAACATTCAACTGAGCAATTCAGTGCATGGGACATGTGGGATTTCAGCGAGACCTGTGGTGGTGTATTTTATGTGTGTGCACAGTTTTATTCCATTGTAGCGACCTTTGGCAACTGGTTTTACATTCTACAACACCCATGCACCATAAAAACAGGTTTTATCTTGTGCATATCTATAATTTAACCTTTTGATTAAAACCTTTTTCTCATAAAGACCAGCTACCAATAAAATATAAACATTCTATTTTCCCATGTAGTTGAGTATGTGCACATAAACAGTGCTCCTTAAATGTAACCATACACAGCTGGCCCATTATGTCTCATGTCCAAATTGTCCTTTGCAAAGATCTACAGAAATAGGCTCTCCCTCTGAGCCCAATACTATATTGACACACAAACACACACACCTCCAGCTACCACCTCCCCCTCATGCCCACCCTGCAGTGTCACACCCTGCTCCCTCCCCCACTACAGGAAGTGAGAGAAAAAACCCACAGAGAAATCATTATCAGGGGAGGAGAGGGGAAGCAGAGTGATATAAACAAGGATCTAGTCACGCAATACCTGCTGCTAGGCAGAATGACAATAGACAGTTACAATACGAGACAATGCTAAAGGAAAAAAAACCAAAAAAATCACAAGTTTCACAGTAATTGAACAGTATAAATGTTGCCTGCATCATATAAAATGTAGGTTAATGCTAATTCAGTGACGTGAAGTTGCAAGATATAAAGTTTAAAAAAAAAGTGAGGAAAAAAAAAAAGTTCTAGACAGAAGCTGCATATACACACACACGGTTTTGTTACCAACGATTTTATGAACGATTTTCTGTCAGATTTTTAAAGTGTATGATTTTTTTTAACTAAACGATTTTTGCATATTCCCTTAAAGAAAATCGTTCAGTTGGTCAGTCTGACTGAACTACAAACGTGAACGCTCATGAATGATAATCCATCATTTTAACTCAAAGTGAACGATTTTTACAACGATTGAACGATAAACGATAGTTAACGATAATCGTATGTGTATGCACCTTAAGCGGCATATGTATCAAAAGCTTGATGCGAGATAAAATTGTGAGATATAGATCAGCAACCAATCAGCTTCTAACTTACATTTTGAAGCCTGTGTTTAAGAAATGATAAAAGAAATGGAGCAGATTGGTTGGTGATATATATTTCACAATGTTATCTCACATTCCAGCTTTGATACATATGCCCACTCCTCTCCTACAACAATCATTTTAAAACTACAACCATATTTCACAACTGAGCTTTAGTTAAGCAGTACACAAGGGTCTACACATCAGATAAACCACACACAAGATTATTTTGAATATACATAATATAAAATTATGACAAAGTAACAAACACATGGATGTCCTACTAAACACATAATGTATCACTTTGAACAAGATTTAATATGCGCTAGCTTTTAACTTGTCTAATATTTTAGCAATAATTAGATCAAGTTCAAACCAAAGTGTTAGACAATGATACTAGCCAAATTTACACATCAAAAACAATGACACATCACCTGCATTTTTAATGCTCTGAACAGGACTTCATAATAATGGTTACATGTAGAGGGGGGTTAAGGACCTGAGAGATGTACACTGTGTGGAGTGGTGATGCATCTTTGGTCGCAACAGATCTGAGTGCATATGCCAATGTCGCAGGTGACGTCTTTTGTAAAATGACGCCACTGCTGGCTTCTCAGTTCTGCTGGCTGTGCCTGAAGATGCAGCATTGTAGCCAAAGAGCAAACATCGCCGGGCCATTGGACAACTGAGTAACCTCACGTTGCTCAGGATGTTCTGCAAAACTACACTGTGCAACTGAATCCAAGGACGCCGCCACTAGCTTCAGCACCCTCATTTTATGGAACACTCACTGTCGCCACCCGCAAATGGCAGCAGCAGGTCAATCATTTCTGCAGCTTACAGGGCACTGCGACCGACGTCACAGCTGTATGAAGGCACGTGCACACTGGCAGATATATTGGCCAATCAATTGATCAGCCAATATATTTGTGCCCATAAGTCAGTGTGTACTAACGATATGTCTGTGAACGCTGTCGTTGACAGACATATTGCGTCGGCTCTGCTGCACAGCTGATTGCAGATAGTAACTATCCATCATGCTGTGTGTATGGGCGATCAGCTGCCAGCCCGTACACTTACAGTGGAGGCCGCGGGGAGGGGGTCGCACCGTGACAGATGATGGTTGTTCAGTGTGTATGAACAACCATCTGCAGATATAATTGCAGATCAGTCGATCTGCAGATATAGGTTAGGTGTGCACCCAGCTTTAGTCTCCAACCATCCGCAATCTGTGAAAATACCAAAACAGATCCATCTCTGAATCTGGCCCTAAATTCCTGACATCGATGCAGTGTGCCGTTCCAGAACAGTAGATCGCATCCTGCCAGTATAGCAAGTTTCCTCTATGGGGGTGTGAGGAAAACGTGAGACATTGGCACTACCATAAATTGGCTGATGTGTCCTCAGTCGGATCCCAAATACTGAACGATTGGAACTGTGCAATATGGCATTTCATGTGGGAGACCAAACTCACACAGTCCCAGGGAAACAGGTCCAACAACATGATCTGTTTGTGCGGCCAAGTAACCCTACAAAATCAATCATAGAAGAAATGCTAAAGAAAGAGAACACTTGATGCCACAGAGAGCAAAGTTGTGCATTAATACACATAGCAACCAAACTAATAAATCCTAGAAACTGGTTGCAGCAGGTTTACAACTATCACTGGTAAACAAGCTCTCCAGGATACAAAGTAGAAAATGCATAGTGATCACTAGGCTACAGTACAACAGGTTATTAACAAAAGGTGTCTAATTATGCATCTTATTCATTTGTATGAAAAAAAACAAAAAAAACAAAAACACACTTTTGGCAGCATACTCTATGCAACGTCACAGTGCAAATCTAAACGGATATTAATACTTGTACAAATATAGGCATTGTTTCCTGTTGAGCAGAAGTCACAAGCTACTTGTAGTTTTAGTCAGTGAAAAATTGGACCTTATTCCAAGGCAAAATTAGGCTATAAAAGTGTAATTAAAGAACCCTTTTTGTAAAGAAATAAAGTTTTCAAAAAAAAAAAAATATTATATATTATGACCTGCATCAGTAGTGTATCTAGGGTTCCGGGAGACCTTAGTAAAGTGGAAGAATTGACTTCATAAAACTTCTACTCAGCTGTGAAGTGTTCTGGACCACAATATCAGGGAGGCTCTGTTCTAGAGCCAAGAGCAAGGTTGGGATACTTGGCAAAGAACCTTCCGTGACACCAGGGGCTAAAATTTGTGGGAGACTCAGCCCACATTTAGTGCCTGGTTTAGAGGTAGATGTAAGTGGTGTTGGTGCTGCATCTTCAGTAGCAGCAGATCTGAGAAGTTTTCTTGATGCAGCAGGAGGCATATTTGATAAAAAGATGCCACTGTCTGCTTCTGAGAACCGCTGTATGCATCCAAAGATGCAGCATTGGATCACCATCTGCAACATCGGGCGGGCTATTGGGCACCTGACAAAGCCTAAGATAGCTCAGAATGCCCGTCCCAACTAAGCTGCTGAGGCTTAGGTTTGTGCATCAGATGATGCAGCCACTAGCCTCGGCTAGCTTCAAAAAAAGGCATGCCCCGTTTTCTTTAAAGCTCCCCCCTCAATGCCTCCAGACTGCCAATCAAGCAACGTCTGCTATTGTACTGCATCTGACAAAGCAGGACCAGATTTGCACATGCGTTGTGCGGCTCCTACGCTAATCTTAAACCATTCATCAATTGCGACTGAATCCCCACATCGTCCGGGCCTCAATCAGGCACTTAGTTACAGAAATTACCTGCATTTAAACAAACTGCAGAGCCCATTTAGTATAAATTCTGTTTACATTTAGCACACAACACAGATTTAGAACACATTAACATAATATTCCCACAATTTGATCTTAGGTTGGCTCATGACCACATTTGACAACACAAAGTGCACATTTCACATAACACGGTAATACAATTACACACCTGCTTAAACTGCTCCTCATATGTCCAGTCCCCATGGTCCTGAATTTGAGGATGTGCATTTTGGGGCAGTCCTGGACGCTCTGCTCCCCCCAAGGGGCGCTGGGACGGTAAGGCCTGTTGGGCAGGATGCTTTAAGGGCAAGGCTGATCCTTTACCATGTCTGCTGGCCTCTCCCACATCAAGTCCCTCTTCCATATCTTCATAACCATCTTCCTCCTCAAAATCATCCTCATCCCATTTCCCCTTTCTAAAAGAAAAGGATGATCGCAGTTCAGAAAATATCAGGAGGGCAGTATCTCTGAGCCTTCCAGCGCTGCTTAGATATGTCACATACACACACAAAAAAATAAAAACTCAGGAGTATAGAAACAGAGATGTTTACATATATTTACTGCAACAAAGTTTCAGCTAAAACATCCATTACACTACAACCATAATGAGAAAAAAAAACACACCATATATTTAACTCTGCAGTGCGATGAGCCATATCTCAAAAAAAATGAGGTAGTGGGACAACACACTGGAAAGGGGTTAATACACACTTGCTGTTGCAGGTCTGATACCAGCGTGCCTTTCTCAATTGACATTTTGCAATCTTTAATTTGGCACAGAAAAGCAGCTACTTCAAAATGTTCATGTCTGTCTGAGGTTTCTAACCACTCTGACTGGCTGCCAACATTTGCAGGCCTGCTGTCAGCTTCTGGCATGCACCATGTCACTAGGTCATACAAGGGGCACCAATCATTACCTCTCCCAAATACAGCATATCAGAGACCACTAAATGGTGTTAATGTAATGAACCTACTTAATTGTTTAAAGGATCTATCCAGTGTGTAGATCACTAATTTAGTTTACTTAAAAAAAAAAAAAAAAAAAAAAAAAAAGAAAACCCACACACATGCACTTATATTAGTATGATTCCTATGGGTCATGGTGAACCTGTCAGGCCTTGTGGTTGATACATAGCAGCCCAGCAAAAAAAAAAAGACCAAAAAAACTTACCCATGGCATCTCCTGCCACTCTATAAAAATAATTTATAAGAGTGTGAAGCTGCCACCTACAGAACTAGATAGTTTGATTTTTGTTGGGTAATTAGGGGCGACTACATTGTAACCACTGCATCTGTCAGAATGTACAGGTTCATCATGACAGAGGATCCAGATGCTGCAGGAAACAGGAGCATGGGGGATATAGAGAAAGTTTATTTTTTTATCTAGCTGCCCCTCTTCTAAACGCAAAATGGCCAATTTGGGTTAAGATACCATATAAATGACTAAAACAGTGTCTAAACAAGCACTCACAGATCCTCTTCCTCCGATCCCATGTCTTGGTAACGTCCACTTTCCCCATCTCTCTCTCTTTCATCCTCAGATGGCATGCTCTCTCCATCATTTTCCTCCTCTTCGTCCTCAGAAGCAGCTGGGCTTGGTTGTTGGCTGAGGCCTGCAGCAGCAGCCCTCATGGCTGCCAATGCTGCTGCCTGTGTTCGCTGTATTTTCAAAGTCTCTGGTTCTGCATCTTCAGTACCATTAGCAGGATAACCCACATCGGGAGGAGCACCCACCGAATCCTGCGGTACCTGCCTTAATTCCAGTTCCTGCTGCAATCGTGCCCGCTGCTGGCGCTGAAGCGTCTCCATCACCGCCTGCAGCTTCATAGCGCGATGAAGCGGGCGAGAGGGGCCACCTGCTGCCTCCTCCACCTTCTGAGCGAATTCAAACTTGCTGATAAAGACTTGTGGAGCACAGCAGTCCAGCAATCGGACAGCAGGGAGGGCTCAGCTTGGGTACATTGGGATACTCTGCATGGCAAAGTCTCTTTTTTGTTTCTAGGAAGTGCCAGAGTGAAGACTGTTCTGTTCCAAATTAGGCTTGTGGTAAGCGATGCCAATGCAGCCAGAACTCTGCAATAGTGAAAAAGTAAAAAAGAATTAGGTGACCATTACATACAAGCAGTTTAACAAGAAGCAAAACCACACCAACAATGCACAAGGAATTCTAACTGAAGTAACAGGATTATGTTCTTGTCTGCAAGACCACAGTGACATATCAGGGACTTCAATCCCTTAATATTTCGCTTCCACAGCAACAAGTAAGACTTGGAGCCATTAAAAGTTAAATAAAATCCCCAAACCGCTCAATAAATAAAGAATACCTGTCAGGGACAGTGAATGCCGTTGTTTTATCATTCCACAAAATGGCAGAACAGCACAGCTTGCTCACAAAAATATTTAGGTTGTTCACTGTACACTGCCAATTTTCCATCAAAGCCCTGGACTTTAAAAGCAAGCTGAAAGCACAGTTTTAATTAAACTATTCACACATTGCAAAAAAAATATTGCGTTATTATAGAATGGTTTTTGCATTTTGCATTAATAGCAAATGCAGCTAAACCGATATATGATGGTATCTTAGAAAAATAGCAAGTAAAATGCAGAAAATGTCACTATAATTATTACTTATGTAGTGCCACCATATTGTGCAGCACTGAACAGAGAATATGTAACCAGTATACCAGCATTTATTGGACAGAATTCAATTGTTTCGCCCCCTCCTACACGCCCCACAGGAGCTATTCAATTGATGCTCCTGTCGGGCACGATCAGCTGCCAGCGCATCATTTCAGCTTGCACCCCCTGAGGGGTGAGAGCTGACATGGGCGAAAAGTGACTTGTTTGGGCGCCCAAACTGCACTTTTTCGCAATCCCGCACAGCACTTTGGTCAGGGGTAGCTAAACCCGACCTCAAAGGACACGATCAGCGCGATAACAGGCATCAATTGAATAGCACCCCAAGGCCTCCTGTCACTTTAGATGGGAGATCGGGCGCACTAAAACAATTGAATACTGCCCTTTGTTATTGAAACAACATGATGAGTACATGAACTGGGAAACTTTTACCAATTCACATAGAACCAAAGTTGAATAATTATAGAGCTGTGTAACACCAACATCTTCCACAACATGGCACAGTATAATGTCGCATCTACATGGTGAAAATGATTGGTGGTGCAATTTGATTACACAACAAATATTAGTAAATTGCACTTATGTGATGGTTGCTCAGTTATCACAATGAACTACAACATAGCAATTCAGGCATATGGGGATATGTACTTCCAATTCTAAGCTGAGCTATGATCCCAAAAACTGGCATAGGACATTGTTACACCTACACCTGTGTATCTCTTCTACGCATAAACAAAGCAGCCCAACATTTGTTAAGCGAAAACAATAATCGGCTTCTTCTTAATACTGGTTTATAAAGTGCCTAATTTCTGCACCTTGTATTTTCTTTTAAAGAAAAAATTATAAACCTGAAAAATTATATTTGGGCCGTCAAAGTTTTGCACCAGGTGCATTCAAAGAGGGAAAAAACCTCAGTGGTGTAAACAAAAAAATAATGATTAAACTTTATCCACTAATGTCTACAAAGCTCAAAAATAGGATTGGTTTCTTATGTGCTCTTTCATACTATTGCATTGAAGCATTTTATGACACAGCATGTCCTGTTTCTCAGGCACTAAAACAACCAATACTATGCACTGAATTGGTAACATGACTAAAGTGTGTGTACATTTCCATGCATGTACCCATTTTCTCAGTAGGTGTGTGGCCAGCCCTGATACATATATAGAATATCTCTATCAAAGATGATAAAAAATACCCACATAACTTCTCTATGTGGCGCACACACAGAAAAAATGTAAACAACTTATACACAGTACAGTCACTGACATAACCTTGTGATATTTGGAAGTTGTTGCTGTATATACACAAGGGGTACGTTCTATAAAACTGGAGAGTATTATAGGGGAGGGCAGCACAGTTCACTCCCCTCCCCCATCCTGTTGGGAGTGGACTCAACGCATTTCCTACAAAAGAGCAGTAAAACTGACATAACTACACAGTGCAACATAACAATTCTGTTTCAACCCGTTCTCAGCCAAAGAACTTGCTGGAATTGTACATTATTAGTTATTGCTACAACATTTCTGTGGTTGAAAAAAAATGGTTAAGTATTAGTCACTGTCAAGCAAAAGATCTATCAACAGCCCCCAACCACCTTTAGACACTCTGTCCCTTTCCAAAAATAAAAAAAGACAAAAATGGAGCAGTAATTAACACATTATACATCATAACCAACAGACTCCTAGAAACAATAGCAATCACACACACCCAACCCCCTGAACCCTTAGTTGCTCCACTGACCAGCAGAGTAGATCCATGCATTCAGTATACAAGTTGAAGAGATCACACACTGGGTGTTCAGAGATTAAACAAATACACCAACTGGATACTGGGTGGGAGGCCTGAGAGAGAGGGGAGGGGGTGGTGGGGTGAATTAATGGAGGGAGGGGCTGTACAGCCCCCACCCCCATGGACATTAGCTCTTAATTATCTAAGCAGATAGACTGGATTAACTGACTGTATGCCACAGTAGTCAGCATGATTGTGTGTAGTGTCACAGGGCTGTAGAGAGTTAACCTTTTCCAAAACACACAGAAAATGTAACCACTGCTTCCCAGAAACACACATATACAAAAATATGCTATACTTTTTTTTTTTATATTTGTCTTTGCTGACTAATGCACAGAAGTAAGACAGACTCTCGGCTACATGAAAGACATTGGTGTCAATGACAGTAATGTTGAAACTGTAGTTACAATTTTGGACAGAACTTAATTGTTTAGGAGTCTGAAAGCAAGATAATTTGTTATAAGAAGAGTTAGTTGGGTCTCCATGAACATTTGTATCTCCAACAACACTTGCAAACAGCCAGCATGGTGTATACTGCCCAGGGTCAATCCGACTATTCATCTGCACAGCACTGTCCATTGTAGCATACAGATCATCATGACTGCTCATTCAATGGGTTAATACAGCAGCTGGAATCCCCCCTTCTCACAGCTACTGGATGCTTCCAGGAAGGAGGAGGGGAGACACTCCCCAAAGTGTGCCTGTACACAGGGTCAGTGCTCCATTCTGGCACAAAGGGAGGTTTGTTTTGGACACGAGGCATAATCAATGGAAGACATTCTAGTCTTACTAGGAAAGTAGCACTTGGAGTGTACTTGTAGTCAGTACTCATTAATACTGTATTCTTGCTGCAGTAGTGTCAGGAAAATAAGACCTAAGAATACTTGCTATCTATTGGGGTACACAGATGGCAGATCTAGATTTTAGTTTGAATTTACAAAATAAAAAAACAGGGCTTAGACACCAATACGTTTAAGTATCTAAAGCTACACCTTGTTTAGTCAATGATTATTAGGTCTTAAATTTAAAAATACTAATATGAATTCTAAAAATGCTAATTAAAATGTATACTTCCACTATAACATTAGTACAAGAACAACTGAGTATGCTGCAATGTAACTTGTCTCATGGAAAGTAAAATCCACATTTTAGTAGTTTCAGTAATTCCTGGGCTATTGATCGAATATGATGAGAGAATAATGTAGGCAAAGCACCATTAAAAAACATCAAGTATTGCTTTAGTAGCTACCCCTCTACTTGCACACAACATAACTATAATAATAATAAAATGCCTTGTTACTTTGCACATGTAACTTTGACATAAGAGGCTTCAGTATTGTGTAAGGAGCCTGCAAGTATAACTTTAAGACTGTTTGCTATTTTCTTATTTACTACTGAGGATGTTTTCTCCATGTTTGTGAGGAGCACGGTATCATTTTTTCCTGGAGGTAAAGCCAACATAATCAGATATGATAGCATAACATTTTTATTAACATACAGAAATATTTACAGCTCAACAATATACTGTAATGTGGCAACAGCAACCACCAGCAGTGGACTAATGAACCTAGTGGCAGTCAGGCTGTAGGTACTAAGCATACATTACACTATTAGCTATCATCAGGCCTAGTAGAACTATATACTCAAACTAGCAGATAATAGGCCTCACTTACAGAGGCTACTAGAATACATTAAACACACTGGAACACGGTCAACAGCTAGAACACACAAACACTCCAAACAGCTGCCCATTACATTGGTCTTCAGTGCCCTTCCCCCCCCCACTTAATACTTTAGTAACACAATTACTAGACTATAGATAGTAACAGCAATAATGCAGTAATACTATGCGTGTCATGTGTCCCACTAGACAAAGTTATAGGCTTCCACTATGAGGTCAGTATTAAACACATCTTTATGTTACACAGTCATATGAGCTAGTACATGGCAGTACAAGCAGTGGTAACTAATCACCTGCTAAAGCCGCCACCTCTACATAGTTATCATCCACTGTCTCATTTCTATGAGATATATAGATTATACATATATATATTATTTATATTCTTCCCCACCCTGTTCCCCCAGTGTCCCTGCTCTCCAGGATTCCGCACATGCCACCCATCGCCCCGTGCCTTCCTGCCCCGTAACCGCCACACGGTACCCAACCACCAGCTAGCTCCTCTGCAGATAGCAGCACCCCTGGCCCGCAACCCCCACCACGTCACCCTTCCCAGCACCCCTCCCCCACGCCAGCTGATAGCTCCAGCTAGGCTATTCTATTAGCCTCGCAGCATGATATCACCAGCCAGGCACTGGCTCCCGGGAGCATAGAGCGTCGCCCCCCATGCCAGGCGGGGACCCCGTGAATCCCGGTCCCCCCCACGCTTACCCCCACTGTCTCCGCTGCTTTTTTTCTCGGAGGAGAAACTTGGGATGTGAGCGAGGGGCGGGGCCAGCACGCGAAGGGGTACCTGATTGGCCGCAATCCAGGGAGAGTCGGCAAACGTCCAACCTCGTTATACGAGAGAGAGCGGCTGCACAGGAGGACTAAACAGGGAGCGTCTGTAAGCGCATAAAGAAAGGGACAGTCTGCAACTAAACACCCGACTAGTTAGCGGAGCCGTTAGTAAATGGATAACTAATTATTAGATAAGGGTAAGTTTGCAAACTACCCGCCGCGCTGGTCACAGTGATACTCTGCTGTAATCATTACACGGCGTGCAGGCAGCAAATTACTGATGCATACAGGAGACTCCAAATTTGACAGAGTTGGTAATGTGTAGGTGCAAATCATTGCTGCTGGACAGGTCTGTCCCTCTTAATAATGATGACGGTGATGTTGTCAACACCGACTATTAAAACGTTCACGTAACCACATAGGCTATCTTTCCCAAAAAGCGCTCAGAAGTTGTCATTTTTTAAATTAGGTCAATCTAATCTATGTATAATTTATCCAACACAATTTTTTTTTTGTAAACACATAACATTAATATTTTTTTTAACATATATTGGTCATCGATATATATCAGACTAGCGATCGAAACATCACAACTTTGAATTTCCCCTGCTCCTGCTCCTCCGAGTAGCCGCCCAGTATACACTGGGGCAGTGGTTCTCAAACTGGGTGCCATGGCACTTGCAGGGGTGCCACAGGTTGGTGGTCCAGTACCAGATAAAATAATTTTTAGTCAGTGTGATAGGCAAAACCAGTGCTAATAGCTGCCAATCCAAAAAATGTGGTAAGGTAAGCACAATTTGCTTAATTTAATTTTGGCTGAATTTCTCAATAAGAGACTTTTGGTCTAGGGGTGCAATTGTTTGCCATTGCGAATGCGTGTAGGCCACACTGCACACGTGCAGCTATTGTTTACCGATTACGCCCACACAGGATCCGCAAAGTGAGTGACAGGTGGTCAGTGTTTGGGGAGGTAACGGGGGTTGGCTAGGGAAACACAGGCGTGTCTGACCGTTTAAATGCTGTTTCATGGGCGTGCATAAATTATCCAATGCGATCTCCTGTGCAACATAAGAGCTCTTTGCGTGTCAGGAGAGCTACAGTGTTTGCGGCTGGTCAGACCTGCCGCTTATGCTTCATGGCTGCCCAATCGGCATCAATGTTACCGATCTTCCGCTGTTGTACGTTGGGAAGGATATGAGAGAGCTGCAGTGAGCGTCTCTATGCTCGACTGTGCTTTGGTAGGCATTAGCATATTTAGCGACTGTGATCCGTGAGAGAATTCAGTTGCGATTGCATTAGTGTACATCTCTGAGTCAGGCCCCATGTCAGGTAACGCACAGCCTGGTGTGGTCAGAAACGATGCGACCACGCCAGGCAAGTGGTTAAAATGGTAATTAAATGTGTATCACTTCATAAAACTAAGAGAATAATACATAAGGATGTATTTATTAATTAATACAAAGGGATTGCATTTTTTTAAAAAGAGGGATGCTCAGCTCACCAGTAACACCAACCGGTAGCAGTAAGATTAGTTAGTTGTTTATCAGCACATGCATGTGTCGGCTTCTACATGGGCACTGGAACACTTAGGTGTCCATTCACATAGCGATATTTGCAAGCGATTGCTCGAAAACAACATCGTTATCGTGCAATCGCTTACAAATAGTGCACATTTATGTCGGAAACGTCCAGTGATGTGCGTGCCCGCTGGTAGTTTCCAACATCTATCATCGTGCAAACAAGCTGGTCAACCTGGCGATAACGTCAGGTTGAGCATGTTTGCAGATGATTGATGAGCCTGCACTGAACGACTGCTCGTTCAGTGCAGGCTCATCACAGACTGACAAACGACTGCAGTCGTTTTCAGCTCGTCTAGTGGATTCATTAGGGCTTAGTGGGTCATTCAGACCCGCTCGCAAGCGGCAGTACGCTCGCAAGCGGGTCGATGTTCCCCACTGCGCATGCGCACGATGGAGGGAGCTCCGTTGTGCGCATGCGCGAGACCGGGGAGCGACAGACTTTCCATCGCTCCGGGTCTCGCACCAAAGGGGGCGTGCTGTCGATGTTGATTGACAGCACGCCCCCTTTGGTGGGCGTGCCTGCCAGACGGAGGCGTTCCCATGGGAACGCCTACCGTCTGAAGCCGGCCCCACTGACATCACTAGTGATGTCAGTGGGAGTGATTTTGGCTCTGATAGAGCCAAAATCACTCCAGGGCTTGCGGCAGCGAGACCCTACCGCAGGGTCTCCGTCGCAAGCCCGATGGTCTTGACCATCGCGACCATCATCATGGACGCTCGCATAAGCTGTGAGTGGTAACCCCCAGTGGGTGGTAACCCACAGCTATGCAAGCGTCCATGAGGACGCTCCTAAAACAGGTAGGAGGGCCCTGATTCAGAGCGAGCGCTCTGGTCAGAGCGTTCAGCTCTGATTCAGGCCCTTAATCCAATTAGGTGCAAGTTTTTTTCATGAATCTCGCAGACGTACGAAAGCGCGCACCCGAGAATTCTCCAATCCAATTCAAAATGCCTATTTGCGGTACTCGTAGCGGGGGGTTGCGATTTGTCAGCCAAATGCGATGTGAGAGAAGTGCATGAAAAAGTGGGGTTTCCATCCTGGACCCCAGAAAACTGACAATTGATACCCCTTTCACATCGGAATGCTGGGTCGCACCCTGGATTTGTATACAGGACAATCCCAGGTGCGATCAGGCTGTCGCCTCTTTCAGACTGGCAGCCCAACCCAGCAATAATACCGGGTCGATGTCACCGCCAAGACGTGCTGAGCTGGCGCTTGGAGATGAGATCATCTCCAAGCGTCAGCTCTTCCTATGCTGTGAACAGGACCTGGGTCGCATCGCCCTAGGTTACCCGTTCACACTGCATCGCGAACTGGGTTTAACCCGTGTTGAATCCTGCTCATGACCAGGGTTGAAATGCCGGCTTGACCCGGCTTATTTCAACCTGGCCCATTCACTTTGCACAATAAATCAAGTTGCTGCGTGTTCATGTGCAGTAACCAGGGTTATTGTAACAAGTGTGAAAGGGGTATTAGTTTGCAGAATCATACAAAAGGCTGTTAGTGTGCATAAGAAAAGTACTGTATTAAATGGTGTTAAATGGCAGATTTGTGCCTTTAAAAAAAAAAAAGTTAAAATAAATGAGAAAAAATTCTTTTTTTGTTACTTTTATACGAATAAGATGAAAAATGCAAAAAAAAGTAGGAAAAAAGATGGTTTTGAGGTGACAAAAAATGTAATAAAAATAGCAAAGGCAATTATTTAAAAAAATATATATGATTACATTTGAAATGCAACAAAATAGTTGATTTTTGTAAACCCCCAGTCCAAGGAGTTCTGCACAGTATCCCAACATTTTAATCTTAAAATAAATATTTTCGCTACCATCCCTCAGGGAGGTGCGACCGGAAATATACGAGTTTACTCTGACTGGTTTAATGTGAGTTGCTAAAGAGCATATCACAACTCGCACCTAATTAGATTGACCCCTTGCAATTCCAGATTTAAAAACAACAACAAAAATACATTTTATTTAAAAGAATAGTAATAAAAAAAAGATTAATAAAAGAAAATAATAAAAAAATAATAATTAAACAATAATAATAATAATAATAATAATAATAAAAAAAAAGAAAAGAAATCAAAGCTGTAAAACTGCTTTCTTTTAATAATAAAAATGGGCATCTCCTGCATATACACACTGGTACTGGAAGCATAGACTTGGACGTCTGGTGCCAGATTAAAAAAAAAAGTTAACAATTTGTAATTCAGAGGTCAGCACTGCCAACAGACAGTATGGTGATATGTATCAAATGTTGATAAAGTACCAACCAATCACCCTCTTACTGTAATTTTAAAGGTGGTTGTCCTGATTCAGAAATGGGTGCTAATGCCGCCACTGCTGCAAATTTGTATGCATTGGCTGTGTGAAAATATGCAAATGTCACAGCCTCTAGGATTTGTATTGAGACACCCACAGGCGGCTTTGCAAATCCAAGCGATTTTGTAAAAAGGCGCAGCATTGGTCTTGCAGAATGGCATTGTAGTGTTCACTCTAGGTCCGGCGGCAGACAGGGCGCCGGACCTAGAGCTAGGGCACTTCTGCGCGCGCCGACGGCGCGAGCGCGTCCAAAAAGGGGATGTGACAAATGAAAAGGCGTGTCTTTATGACGTGCCACTTTTCGTCACTCTTGGAGGCGTGCCCGGGACATGCCGGGCAGCCACCAAGCACCATTCACCGGCGGTGACCGCTGCTCTGCCGTTTTTCGCGGCCCGCAGGTGGAGGACAGAAGCTGCAGGCTGTTTCAGTGGGGCGCCGCGCTAGATGGCAGGGTGCTTTCTGCCCTTCAGAAATAGGGCAGGGTGCGGCGCCCCGCTGAAACAGCTTAGCGGGAACTCTAGCATTGGGAAATGTGATGCCGGAGTGATTTTTACGGCGTATTGTATTGCAGTCGCAAACTGAAAAATGCCCCAATAACTTTTGGCGACATGGCTGCATTTGAGTCAACACCCCCACAGTCCCTGCCTGTCAATCACTTTGCAAATAAATCCTCACTGTGAACTATAACAGTAATGAAACTTGACGCATGCGCAGTGCGATTCAGATACAGCCGATTGATTCTCTCCAAGATTTGATAAATTTCCCCCTTAGTCATCATCAGGAGGGAGGACTTTGGGGGGGACAGACCAGAAGCCCTAAGTTAAAATTTTTTGCTACCTTTGATAAATAGACCCCATGTGTAGAAAGCAGTGGGTTCTAAACCCTGGCGGTTTGGTGGCGGTTTGACGGCGGGTTCTAAACCAAGAGGGTTTGGCGGTGGTTTCTATATAACAGCCCTGTTCTATTATATTCTAAAAAAATGTTGACGGCGATTTTGCAGCAGTTTTGGCCTTAGTAAATATGCGGATAGCAAAACCGCCGCCAAACCATCCTTAAACCGCCGGGGTTTAGAACCCGCTGTTAGTAAATTTTGCCCTTAGGCTTTCTGTGCTTTGCACTTTTAGACAGTAGAACAGATTTTTCAACGTTTGTTTCTTTAAGTATGCACTCTTGAAACTGCAATAATTTAACATGTACAGTCTCTGTGATTAGCTTTGTAGTATTAAACTCTATTGCCACTACCAAGAAGTCATACTCTTGTGTAAGATTTTGCATCCATCACCATTGCAATATTCTACTATGAAGCCCACTGAAATCGATTGCTGAGAGATGGATAACATTTTACCTATATACATACATTTGAAAATGCATTTCAGGGTGATTGTTTAAGCAACACCTATGAGCGCGGCAGTAAAGTGGACGTGTACTGCTACATCTGAGAGGCGTGTCAATAAATTCACTTACGTTCAAATAAAAATTAGTAAGCAGTAAGATCTGCATGTTGATGAAAACACACTGATACTTTTCAGAAAATGCATTTAGCCATAGGGATCATTGTGCCTTATAACTAGGGATGTGCAGGCTCGGATAGGTTCGAGTTTGCACGTGGAGTTCGGATTTTTCCCTCCAAAAAAACGGAACTCAGAAAGAGGCAAAACGTCATCTTACATGGACGAACATCATCATTCCTGGACAAAAGTCAAGGAATGATGATGTTCGTCCATGTAAGATGACGTTTTGCCTCTTTCTGAGTTCCGTTTTTTTGGAGGGAAAAATCCGAACTCCACGTGCAAACTCGAACCTATCCGAGCCTGCACATCCCTACTTATAACCAATGCAGGGATGTGACACTAATGATCCGATTTGAACGTATATATACAGTATCTATGTTTTTTTTTTTAACAGCTACATAATGGTGGTAGGGTGCAATCAGGGAGTTTGCTAGACTCTTCAGGGAGATTGCTGCTATTTCAGGGAGTACCTGACAATCAGGGAGAGTTGGCAGTTATGTTTTATCTATATATTTGTTCATATTCTTACATACGCTAATCTTTTTTGCATATTATGTGTGCCTCAAGTTAATTCTTCTCATTAGCCTTTTATCTTCATAGAGCCTTCAAGTACCATGTCCCACCACATAGGGGTTATAGCACCAATAGCTACCAGGGTGTACTCCACTTATCACCACATGCGCTACCTTAAGCTCCAGACTACACCATTTACTCTGTTACACCTATTTAACCCTGTTACACCTGCTTAACCATGTGTCCACTTTTTACTTGTTATTCTACCTGGTTAAATAAACCTAAACACTGGTTAATTCAGGGCTTGACAAATTTCTCTAAAATCTAGGAGCCAGGATGAAAGTGTAGGAGCCAGACCACCATCCACCCCAAAAAATTACAGAAGTGAGTGAGTAGCACAGCTCTGTATGTTATGCAACTGTTATACACACTATACTAGTCCACAAAATGGTCGCAGTTGAATGGATACAGTAAAATGGAGGCCCCCTCACTGCTTTGCACAGCTCCCCTGCTCCACCCCCCACCCTCCAGCAATAACGGACCACATTTCACATAAAACAATGGTGCCAGAAAGTACAACAAAACCCCCATCCCTTCGTGGCCACACCAGTATCCCTCTGAAGCCGCTCCGCAATCCCTGGCCACGCATAGACCCTACTACCGGAGAGCTCTATGCAGCTGGAGATAGGAGACAGTAGACAGCCGGTACGTACAGAAGGATCAGCGTAGACTGGGACAGCCCCATGTCAGGTAACGCACAGCCTGGTGTGGTCACAAACGATGCGACCACGCCAGGCAAGTGGTTAAAATGGTAATTAAATGTGTATCACTTCATAAAACTAAGAGAATAATACATAAGGATGTATTTATTAATTAATACAAAGGGATTGCATTTTTTTAAAAAGAGGGATGCTCAGCTCACCAGTAACACCAACCGGTAGCAGTAAGATTAGTTAGTTGTTTATCAGCACATGCATGTGTCGGCTTCTACATGGGCACTGGAACACTTAGGTGTCCATTCACATAGCGATATTTGCAAGCGATTGCTCGAAAACAACATCGTTATCGTGCAATCGCTTACAAATAGTGCACATTTATGTCGGAAACGTCCAGTGATGTGCGTGCCCGCTGGTAGTTTCCAACATCTATCATCGTGCAAACAAGCTGGTCAACCTGGCGATAACGTCAGGTTGAGCATGTTTGCAGATGATTGATGAGCCTGCACTGAACGACTGCTCGTTCAGTGCAGGCTCATCACAGACTGACAAACGACTGCAGTCGTTTTCAGCTCGTCTAGTGGATTCATTAGGGCTTAGTGGGTCATTCAGACCCGCTCGCAAGCGGCAGTACGCTCGCAAGCGGGTCGATGTTCCCCACTGCGCATGCGCACGATGGAGGGAGCTCCGTTGTGCGCATGCGCGAGACCGGGGAGCGACAGACTTTCCATCGCTCCGGGTCTCGCACCAAAGGGGGCGTGCTGTCGATGTTGATTGACAGCACGCCCCCTTTGGTGGGCGTGCCTGCCAGACGGAGGCGTTCCCATGGGAACGCCTACCGTCTGAAGCCGGCCCCACTGACATCACTAGTGATGTCAGTGGGAGTGATTTTGGCTCTGATAGAGCCAAAATCACTCCAGGGCTTGCGGCAGCGAGACCCTACCGCAGGGTCTCCGTCGCAAGCCCGATGGTCTTGACCATCGCGACCATCATCATGGACGCTCGCATAAGCTGTGGGTGGTAACCCCCAGTGGGTGGTAACCCACAGCTATGCAAGCGTCCATGAGGACGCTCCTAAAACAGGTAGGAGGGCCCTGATTCAGAGCGAGCGCTCTGGTCAGAGCGTTCAGCTCTGATTCAGGCCCTTAATCCAATTAGGTGCAAGTTTTTTTCATGAATCTCGCAGACGTACGAAAGCGCGCACCCGAGAATTCTCCAATCCAATTCAAAATGCCTATTTGCGGTACTCGTAGCGGGGGGTTGCGATTTGTCAGCCAAATGCGATGTGAGAGAAGTGCATGAAAAAGTGGGGTTTCCATCCTGGACCCCAGAAAACTGACAATTGATACCCCTTTCACATCGGAATGCTGGGTCGCACCCTGGATTTGTATACAGGACAATCCCAGGTGCGATCAGGCTGTCGCCTCTTTCAGACTGGCAGCCCAACCCAGCAATAATACCGGGTCGATGTCACCGCCAAGACGTGCTGAGCTGGCGCTTGGAGATGAGATCATCTCCAAGCGTCAGCTCTTCCTATGCTGTGAACAGGACCTGGGTCGCATCGCCCTAGGTTACCCGTTCACACTGCATCGCGAACTGGGTTTAACCCGTGTTGAATCCTGCTCATGACCAGGGTTGAAATGCCGGCTTGACCCGGCTTATTTCAACCTGGCCCATTCACTTTGCACAATAAATCAAGTTGCTGCGTGTTCATGTGCAGTAACCAGGGTTATTGTAACAAGTGTGAAAGGGGTATTAGTTTGCAGAATCATACAAAAGGCTGTTAGTGTGCATAAGAAAAGTACTGTATTAAATGGTGTTAAATGGCAGATTTGTGCCTTTAAAAAAAAAAAGTTAAAATAAATGAGAAAAAATTCTTTTTTTGTTACTTTTATACGAATAAGATGAAAAATGCAAAAAAAAGTAGGAAAAAAGATGGTTTTGAGGTGACAAAAAATGTAATAAAAATAGCAAAGGCAATTATTTAAAAAAATATATATGATTACATTTGAAATGCAACAAAATAGTTGATTTTTGTAAACCCCCAGTCCAAGGAGTTCTGCACAGTATCCCAACATTTTAATCTTAAAATAAATATTTTCGCTACCATCCCTCAGGGAGGTGCGACCGGAAATATACGAGTTTACTCTGACTGGTTCAATGTGAGTTGCTAAAGAGCATATCACAACTCGCACCTAATTAGATTGACCCCTTGCAATTCCAGATTTAAAAACAACAACAAAAATACATTTTATTTAAAAGAATAGTAATAAAAAAAAGATTAATAAAAGAAAATAATAAAAAAATAATAATTAAACAATAATAATAATAATAATAAAAAAAAAAAGAAAAGAAATCAAAGCTGTAAAACTGCTTTCTTTTAATAATAAAAATGGGCATCTCCTGCATATACACACTGGTACTGGAAGCATAGACTTGGACGTCTGGTGCCAGATTAAAAAAAAAAGTTAACAATTTGTAATTCAGAGGTCAGCACTGCCAACAGACAGTATGGTGATATGTATCAAATGTTGATAAAGTACCAACCAATCACCCTCTTACTGTAATTTTAAAGGTGGTTGTCCTGATTCAGAAATGGGTGCTAATGCCGCCACTGCTGCAAATTTGTATGCATTGGCTGTGTGAAAATATGCAAATATCACAGCCTCTAGGATTTGTATTGAGACACCCACAGGCGGCTTTGCAAATCCAAGCGATTTTGTAAAAAGGCGCAGCATTGGTCTTGCAGAATGGCATTGTAGTGTTCACTCTAGGTCCGGCGGCAGACAGGGCGCCGGACCTAGAGCTAGGGCACTTCTGCGCGCGCCGACGGCGCGAGCGCGTCCAAAAAGGGGATGTGACAAATGAAAAGGCGTGTCTTTATGACGTGCCACTTTTCGTCACTCTTGGAGGCGTGCCCGGGACATGCCGGGCAGCCACCAAGCACCATTCACCGGCGGTGACCGCTGCTCTGCCGTTTTTCGCGGCCCGCAGGTGGAGGACAGAAGCTGCAGGCTGTTTCAGTGGGGCGCCGCGCTAGATGGCAGGGTGCTTTCTGCCCTTCAGAAATAGGGCAGGGTGCGGCGCCCCGCTGAAACAGCTTAGCGGGAACTCTAGCATTGGGAAATGTGATGCCGGAGTGATTTTTACGGCGTATTGTATTGCAGTCGCAAACTGAAAAATGCCCCAATAACTTTTGGCGACATGGCTGCATTTGAGTCAACACCCCCACAGTCCCTGCCTGTCAATCACTTTGCAAATAAATCCTCACTGTGAACTATAACAGTAATCAAACTTGACGCATGCGCAGTGCGATTCAGATACAGCCGATTGATTCTCTCCAAGATTTGATAAATTTCCCCCTTAGTCATCATCAGGAGGGAGGACTTTGGGGGGGACAGACCAGAAGCCCTAAGTTAAAATTTTTTGCTACCTTTGATAAATAGACCCCATGTGTAGAAAGCAGTGGGTTCTAAACCCTGGCGGTTTGCTGGCGGTTTGACGGCGGGTTCTAAACCAAGAGGGTTTGGCGGTGGTTTCTATATGACAGCCCTGTTCTATTATATTCTAAAAAAATGTTGACGGCGATTTTGCAGCAGTTTTGGCCTTAGTAAATATGCGGATAGCAAAACCGCCGCCAAACCATCCTTAAACCGCCGGGGTTTAGAACCCGCTGCTTAGTAAATTTTGCCCTTAGGCTTTCTGTGCTTTGCACTTTTAGACAGTAGAACAGATTTTTCAACGTTTGTTTCTTTAAGTATGCACTCTTGAAACTGCAATAATTTAACATGTACAGTCTCTGTGATTAGCTTTGTAGTATTAAACTCTATTGCCACTACCAAGAAGTCATACTCTTGTGTAAGATTTTGCATCCATCACCATTGCAATATTCTACTATGAAGCCCACTGAAATCGATTGCTGAGAGATGGATAACATTTTACCTATATACATACATTTGAAAATGCATTTCAGGGTGATTGTTTAAGCAACACCTATGAGCGCGGCAGTAAAGTGGACGTGTACTGCTACATCTGAGAGGCGTGTCAATAAATTCACTTACGTTCAAATAAAACTTAGTAAGCAGTAAGATCTGCATGTTGATGAAAACACACTGATACTTTTCAGAAAATGCATTTAGCCATAGGGATCATTGTGCCTTATAACCAATGCAGGGATGTGACACTAATGATCCGATTTGAACGTATATATACAGTATCTATGTTTTTTTTTTTAACAGCTACATAATGGTGGTAGGGTGCAATCAGGGAGTTTGCTAGACTCTTCAGGGAGATTGCTGCTATTTCAGGGAGTACCTGACAATCAGGGAGAGTTGGCAGTTATGTTTTATCTATATATTTGTTCATATTCTTACATACGCTAATCTTTTTTGCATATTATGTGTGCCTCAAGTTAATTCTTCTCATTAGCCTTTTATCTTCATAGAGCCTTCAAGTACCATGTCCCACCACATAGGGGTTATAGCACCAATAGCTACCAGGGTGTACTCCACTTATCACCACATGCGCTACCTTAAGCTCCAGACTACACCATTTACTCTGTTACACCTATTTAACCCTGTTACACCTGCTTAACCATGTGTCCACTTTTACTTGTTATTCTACCTGGTTAAATAAACCTAAACACTGGTTAATCCAGGGCTTGACAAATTTCTCTAAAATCTAGGAGCCAGGATGAAAGTGTAGGAGCCAGACCACCATCCACCCCAAAAAATTACAGAAGTGAGTGAGTAGCACAGCTCTGTATGTTATGCAACTGTTATACACACTATACTAGTCCACAAAATGGTCGCAGTTGAATGGATACAGTAAAATGGAGGCCCCCTCACTGCTTTGCACAGCTCCCCTGCTCCACCCCCCACCCTCCAGCAATAACGGACCACATTTCACATAAAACAATGGTGCCAGAAAGTACAACAAAACCCCCATCCCTTCGTGGCCACACCAGTATCCCTCTGAAGCCGCTCCGCAATCCCTGGCCACGCATAGACCCTACTACCGGAGAGCTCTATGCAGCTGGAGATAGGAGACAGTAGACAGCCGGTACATACAGAAGGATCAGCGTAGACTGGGACAGACAGCATGGGTCAGAGCAGGCCAGGATGGAGAGGAGTCAGTGCAGGCCAGGACGGACACAGGCACAGCAGTCACCGCAGGCGGCATTCAGCACATGCACTCCTGTGCATGATGTGAACACCGCAATACTATAGGCACGAATATCCGCCGGAGCTGATGAGGCTCTGTTTCCTCCCTCACTGCAAAATCTAGTAGCCATGCAGCAAAATCTGGTAGCCATGGCGACCTGGCCCCCGGGATTTGTCAAGCCCTGGGTTAATCTGTACCACGTGTGGACTAGCCGCCACCAGCACCTCTGCTGCGCAACTCACTTAACATTATATACTCTGAGGGCCCTGTGTACTCCCAATGTACTGTCTGTGGTTATATACATATATTTATATCATATCATCTATCAAGTTACGGACCCCAGTGTCCTTCCCTGGTCACTCTGCCAGTAGGTCATGTGCCCTGGGGTACTCCGCTATATTCTGCTAATAGAAAGTAGTAGGAATATATCATAGCATAAAAATATCCGTTGAAGTTCACATGAAATGCAATTAACTTTTTTTTTTCAGTTTAAGCACATAATACAGCAGGATTTATGGCCCCCCAACCTCTTTAAAACCAATTGAGATTAGTTCACAAATGTGTTTAGATCATATTCAAAATTATGATCTAGTATCAGGGAACAAAGTCTTGCAAAATTGGATTTAACTCAGATGACATCCCTACACTGGCTACCAATTCAAACGCCCCACACCTTCACCTATAAGCCCTCACATAATCCTCTCCTCCCTACATCTCAGATCTAATATCCCTCCAAACCCTCTCCCACCCACTTCACTCCACCAATGACTGCTACCTCTCTTCTCAACTGATTACCTCCTCCCATTCTCTCCTCCTGTGCTGGTCTCCGTAACTGGAACTCTCAACCTATCAGACTCTACAAAACTTAAAATGGAATCACAAAACTCACTTTTTTATTAAAATTTTCCAGCTCTAACCACTGCTCTGTACTCCTCGCTCACTGTCTCTCCCTTTTGTGTCACCCCTATCTGTCTGCCCCTCCAATTTAGGCTGTAAGCTGTCACAAGCAAAGCCATCTTCCCTCATGTGCTTTTCCTTTCCTCACTTATACCATCAGCTCCTCTGAAATGCCAGCAACGGCACCGAACCTGCATATTCAGCAATGTTTACTTTAAATATCTCGTATCCCATGTTCTGCAAAGTGTTTTGCACTTTTCATGTTTTATTTGCATTGTTTCTGCTTATGTATTGTGTAAGGTACTGTGGACCCCTTGCGGAGCCAAAATTAAAGGATATTAATAATAAAAAGTATCTCTCTAAGGATGTAAAAACTTCTAGATTTAAAAATTGCAGTATAATGCATTAAAAATATATTACTACAAATGTGCACAGCCACAGGTCTAAATACCCTTCGGTGCTGCAGTTAGGGACATTAACTGTCAGTAGTGCCAACTATTAAATATAACATGTTTAATTACATTTAATAATTTCACATCGTTTGAATTCTTTTTAAAAATATATTTCTCTAGTCACAGGTGCTTAAGTTTTTTGGTGTTGCAGTTACCACACACTGGCCCTGATTCAGAGCCGGACGCTCTCCTGGCCGCTCGCATTGCTGTGGGTTGCCACCCAAGCTAATGCGAGTGGCCAGGATGATGGTTGCGATGGTCAAGACCATCGTGACCATCGGGCTTGCGACGAGACCCTTGTGGTAGGGTCTCGTGGCCGCAAGCCCAGAGAGCTTTCGGCTCAAACAGAACCGAAAGCTCTCCCACTGACATCACTTGTGATGTCAGTGGGGCCGCCCCCAAATGGTAGACGTTCCCATGGGAACGCCTCCATCTGGGCAGCCAACCCCCCTACCCACCCATCAAAGGGGGCGTGCTGTCACTCAACATCGACAGCACGACCTCTTTGGTGCGAGACCCGGAGCGACGGATTGCCCGTCGCTATCCGGGTCGCGTGCATGCGCATGATGGAGCCGGCTCCGTCGTGCGCATGCACTCTGGGCCACCATCGACCCGGTTGCGAGCACTCATCTCTTGCGACCGGGTCTGAATCAGGCCCACTGTTCTGGTGCCACAGCTGACTGCAACAGGTACAACAGGGGTGGCCAAAATATTTTCCACAAGCCAATCCTGACTAGCGTGCTACCTCATACCACTTCACAATGAACAGACGGCCCGCCACGCATCAAGCACTGATGCTCTATGAACTAGAGTGAGGATGTGCAGCTACACGTTCCCGTCACCCATCATTCACAGACTGGTCCAGAAGTAGCTGGCGATCACCAGCAGAACACAGACATGTGCTGGGTTGGCAGTTTCTGATACACAGACAGTCACATCCCTGCACTTGATTACAGTATCAGTAACGTTTTAGTAACTATTAAAATAAAAAATCTACTGGTAACTTTTACATTGCAGTTCTGACATACATAGTAAGGGTAATTGGATGCATGCTTAGTTAATATATTGCTGCTGTTCAGGGGGTAAGTTAAATAGATAGTGGCGCGCCCCCTTTTGTATCTCCAGCTGTAGCCAGCCCCCTTTTGTCTCCAACCCCCAGTGTCTCTCCATCTCTAGCCAGCCCACTTCTGTCTCTCCAGCTCCCAGTGTCTTTCCAGCTCTAGCCAGTCCCCTTCTGTCTTTGCAGACCACTAGTGTGTCTCCAGCTCTAGCCAGCCTCCTGTCTCTCCAGCCCCCAGTGTCTCTCCAGCTCTAGCCAGCCCCCTTCTGTCTCTGCCAGCGGTTACTGCAATAATTTTTTTTGGTTTATTGTGACTTGCAATAAAAAAAAATGATTGAACCAGGCGGTGCGTAAAGACAAGAGACAACAGCTCTCCGAACCTCACAAAGAGATTCATCTGTAACCGCCGCCTGTACCGCTGCAGTGATCAACAAGGTGCAGACAGGTGCCCAGAGGCAAAATAGATGGTGGTGTCCCCCCTTCTGTCTCTCCAGCCTCCAGTGTCTCTCCAGCTGTAGCAAGCCCTCTTATCTCTCTAACCGCAGTGTGTCTCCAGCTCTAGCTAGCACCCTTTTGTCTCCAGCTCTAGATAGCCTCCTGTCTCTCCAGCCTCCAGTCTCTCTCCAGCTCTAGTCATCCCCCTTCTGTCTCTCCAGCCCCAGTGTCTCCTGCTGTAGCCAGCCTCCTCCTTTCTCCAGCCCCCAGTGTGTCTCCAGCTCTAGCAAGCCTCCTTCTGTCTCTCCAGCCCCCTGTCTCTGCCAGCGGTTGATGCAATATGTTTTTTTTTGTTTATTATAACCCACAAATTTATTGCACCAGGCAGTGCCTAAAGACAATAGACATCAGCTCTCCGCACGCCACAGATAGATTCAACTATAACCACCGTCTATGCCACTGCAGTGATCAGCAAGATACAGGCAGCTGTTATAGATGGATTTATCTGTGCACCTTGTACCTCCCATGTCATCGGGCCTGTTCCCTGGTGCCCCCCTGACAGCTGGCATCCAGAGGCCCATGACTCCACTGTCTCCGGGAGTTCCACCACTGCTGCTGTTGTAATTATTCTAGTACCCCTGGTTTTCTTGCTCCCCCTCTTTTTCTCTATTCTTGTTCTTAGTTCTCCTGCCTAGCCATGTAATATATTCTATATTGTACCACTGTTGATTTTTATGTTTGCTTTATAAAATGTTTACTAAGATTTAAGATTTTTTTTAATGATATTTTGTGTGTGGCCCCTGACAGTTCACTAAAAATTGTTATGTGGCCCCTCAGCTGAAAATAAATGTCCACCACTGTGCTACAACATTAAATATTCAGTCTACATTAGATGCAGAGTGGTGACATCTCCACCTTATGGCATTGCAAAAAGGAAGTTTAACTTTTTCTGTGCAGTGGTGGCCATCTGACCTGCATAGCTCGGGCCCCTAGCCACTCCTAATAGCAAAGATTGTACTCAGTTAATAGGCAAAAGCTTCCGCACCAAGAGCCTGATTCAAACGATGAACGTACAGTAGTACCTCTCCAATTGTTAGTGGTCTGCGTCTTCACAGGACCCATTATGTGCATGTGCAAAACGGGTCCTGCAATCTCGCTCGCACACCCCCAAGCCACAACATGATTGACATGCTGCGGCGTTTGGTAGGCAGAGCAGGGGCGTGCCTAATTACCATTTCCGGGAGGGACAAGGCCAGGGTCTGGATTGACGGACACAGATTCCTAGCCTCTTATGTGGCCAGCATCCGGTCAGGCTTCGGAAAGCTTCAGCCCCCTCAGGGCACCACCATAGTAAGAAAAGTGCAGTGTAAAGAGATAGTTAAGAGCAGCTGCAACTGCTTATAAAGAATGAAAATAAAGTGAAGTACACACACACAGTGAAGGATTAAAATGTGTTATAAAGGAAAATGTGTTATAATGCGGTGCCCTGAAACAGATCAACCAATGCAATCCAGGGGGATCCACGCCCCCAAAATGAACCAAAGTTGCACTACAGTATATAACTATGGTGGTGGCCTGGGGCAGCTTGGCTGGGCCAGTTTTGGGGGGTCCTGTGCTCTGGATTTGAACCCTAGTATGTTAGGGACCTACCCTAAAGAGGTTATCTGGATATGGTGGGTAGGCCCATAACCTTGGCCATAATTATGCTAAAAACCTCTATTGATTGCAAAATTTTCTTGCATTTATATATTATTAATAATTTGGAGTTGTGCACCTGAGATTTGTCTGTTTCTGTGCCTGCAATTAGTCTCATCAGGTAGCACCTCCCATTATATATATATATATATATATATATATAAAAAAATGGGAGGTGCTTTATATATTTATATATATATAAAGTCTCCAGGTCCGGCACTCCAGATAATAAACCAAATCCTGCAGGGGTGCCCTCACATAGGGATAAATAGAAGCATGAAGGTGCAGCACTCCCCTCTCAATAAATCAAGCAGAGACCAAAGGATCAATAGAACGTTTCAGTACTTTTAGTACTATCTTCAACCATATATATATATATACAGGTTGTGCAGTCCAGAAATCTTTCCCATATACTCCATTTAATGTGCTTTATTGCACTTCTGAGGGAAAGGAGACGCCCCCAGTCTGGATTAGCACCCTTCCTTATTGGTTTAAAAGCATGGACTCTGGTAATGTACAGTCATGTGCATAAATATTGGTACATTGACAGAATTTTCATATTTTGGCCTCTATTCACCACAATGGCTTTGAAATGAAACAAACAAGATGTGCTTTAACTGCAGACTTTCAGATTTAATTTGAGGGTAATTACATCCAAATCAGGTGAACGGTGTAGGAATTACAATGGTTTCTATATGTGCCTCCCACTTTTTAAGGGGCCAAAAGTAATGGGACAAAATAAACAATCCTAAATCTAGCTTTCACTTTTCAATACTTTGTTGCAAATCCTTTGCAGGCAATTACAGCCTGAAGTCTGGAACGCATAGACATCACCAGACGCTGGGTTTCATCCCTGGTGATGTTCTGCCAGGCCTCTACTGCAAATGTCTCGCAAACAGCGAGTGCCTCTGAATCAGGCCCAGCGTCCTTGCACGATTCAACTCGTCGTCGCATCTGCTCTATGAGATTTCTGGGTACCACTCTGGCACACATGCAATGTTCCTTTGTTACAATGGGCCTGATTCAGCAAGGATCGCAACTGTGATTATGCATGCAATTGGCTGATTGTTGCGTTCTGCGAATGCATCACAGTGCCCGTGAGCAAACAGCCGCTGCGATCGTAGTGACTACACAGACCCATTGCAGAGGGATTGACAGGAAGTGCCATTTGGGGATGATGACGAGGGGTGTGGTCGGTGAAACGCAGGCATACCACTGCATTTGAACACCATTGCATGGACGTGCATAAATTATTCACTGCGAAGCCATACGCAGCTTAAGTACTTACAGCGTGCGAAAAGGTTAGCAATTTCTGAGTAAGGTCAGACCTGGTGCAAGTGTGTGTGAGGCTGCAATTGTACTCGATGTTACCGATGGTTTTGCAGTCTTGCTAAACATTACAGATGTGGTTAAGGTAAGGTGGGCGTCCTTATGTAGTGCTGCGATGGCATAACGATCACAACGGATTAGCATATCTTCGCAGTGAGACTGTGTGCGTAATTGCTATTGCATTCTCAGTTGCGATCCTTGCTGAATCAGGCCCTATATGCTGAACCCATACGAATGAGATGCCAAGTGAAGTTTGCATAAAGTTAATCTTCTGTCATTTTGCATCATCTCCATAGCTTTGCAATGTTGACATCTGTAATGCGGTGGATGGTCTCCCAAAGCGCTTATTACTCTCTTTGAAGTGCTTCTACCACCGAAATACTGCAGCACGGCTAACTGTTTCTCCGCCTTATGCTTGCCGTAACATTTCATGAGTTTTATTTCCACTTTTTCCATGTTCAACACAATATTCAATCACAAATCTCTGACGTAATCTCACAGACGTCATCCTCATCCGCCATGACGAAACGTACAAAGATCTTCCACTCGCTGTGACCAAACAAAGAGGACAACGGCAGTCCAATCGCAGGTTTAGACACATCGATGTATGGGCTTCACAATAACCAACATAGCATTGCCACGTCTACCTATGGGGCAGTCTCAGTATATATATATATATATATATATATATATATATGAACAAAGAGCCAGCACATCCAAGTACAAAAGATGAAAAGTTTTATATCATAAGGTTGCATAAGAACATCATGGCATCAGTTTGCATATTGTAGCAATGAATGGGAGGCATATTTAAGCGGCACATCAATAAGGCACATTTCAATCAGAGGGAGAGACTATACTCATCGCATCCAAGCAAGCAAATGCCATCCCATAATAAGCAAGCCCAACGGCCGTTTCGGGGGTTAACTACCATCTTCGTCAGGAGCATAACTTATACTGAGACAGAGATACATCTATATACCCTTCACCATTAGCCCAAGTACAACTCACCTGAAGTTACTTAGCTCAGCAAACAATCACTCGCATCCATGCCCGGCACCGGAAGTGACGCGACGGCAACTCCGTGAAATTGTCCTGCATCACCAAGGGAACCAGGAGGATTCATCAACCAGTTTGCAGGGTCAAGTCAAAACACTGGGTAACCACCAATCAGGGGTGGTCCCGTGTTGCCATGGAAACCTAACACTGGCAATCAATATGGGCTAAACAGATAATAAACACATATATTGATACTCTACACTAACGCACTGGGAACAATGCTAAGCTAATATCTGGAGAAACAAATAATGTAATCAACCCACATAATATTGCGAGCTATATAAAGAAAGCAACAAAAATAGCGGGCTAATTAACATAGTATATATGTATCCAAATCCCAAAACCAATTCAAACTAAAGAAAACAAAACAAAAACCACCAAAAAGGAAAACAAAAAAATGAAAAAACCATAACAAAATAAAGGATATATATATATATATATACAAGATATACAATCAGCCTATCAGACTCACAGTTTTGTATTAAAATCTATATCAAAGCTACAAGAAACAATTCAATGAGAATTCCTCGTTAAGTCCATTGGGGGCCATGGTATTTAAATGGTGAATCCAATAACATTCCTTTAGTAGGAGTAATTTGCCATGGTCGCAAACCCTCCTGAGTGGCGGAATATGGTCCAAAGGGAGAAAACGAAAGTCTCGGATAGTATGCTTGTGATACAAAATGTCTTGCGACTGGGGGAGTATTAGAATCAACGGAAAATAGTGCTTTTTTTATTGATGATCGATGAAGAGCAATCCGCTCTTTTAATGGGCGTATCGTCTTGCCCACATAAATAAGTTGACAAGGACACAGTGTAGCATAAACCATGTATCGGCTGTCACAATTTAAGCGATGTCTAATCTCATATCTGGAACCATTTTTCGGTGACACAAAATGGGAACCCGTCAGCAAATATTGGCAATTAATGCAGCCATGACACTTGAATATCCCATTTTTAGGTTTCAACCAATGTGAAGAACGGATCAGCCCAATGTCCGATTTTGCTACCATAGCTCTTATGTTGTTACTTTTTTTGTAACAGAACATGGGTTTCTCCTGACATAAGGATCAATATATTCATCTGATTGATGTGCCAATACCTCAAGATCACATCCCTGACATGTGGTTATAAAAGTAAGTCCTTCAGATTGGCCCCTGTGGCGCATGCCAGTTAGTGGCTGAGATTGTGACAATTGAAGACATCGTTTTATGGATTCATTAAATTCTTTAGAGGGATATCCTCTATCCAGAAACTTATCACCCATTTCCTTAAGAGCCGCCGGGACTTCCTGAGTGTTTGAAGTGATACGAACAACACTAAGGAGCTGTGATAATGGCAAGCCATGTTTAAGTGGTAATAGGTGAAAACTGTCCCAAGTCAACAAAGTATTTTTATCCGTTGATTTTCTGAATATTTTTGTCGAAAGCTTATTTCTCTGTAGCAAAACACAAACATCAAGATAGTTGATTACTGTATCACTAAATTAAAGTGTGAGTCTGATCAAGCGAGTTGAGGAAATCTACAAATTGAGTCAGGAGTTCAACACCACCAGTCCACACCATGAAAAGGTCATCAATATACCGAACATAAAAATGTATATATTTTGAAAACAATGTTACCCATAATGTATTGTTTTTCATATAGATGCATGTAAAGATTAGCATAAGTAGGGGCTATGTTTGACCTATTGCAGTTCCCTGTAATTGCAAAAAAAAAGTTTTCAAAAAGAAAATAATTTTTATGTAGTACTAACTCAATCAATAATAATAAATATTCAATATGTGGACCTACATAGTGTGCACTGGTGGAGACGAGTTCCCTGACTGCCATAAGACCATCCTCATGTCTAATGTTAGTATTGAGGCTTACAATATCCATCATTACCAAAAGGCTGGATTCAGGGAGTGAGCCCAACAAATTCAACTTATTAATGAAGTCGGTGAGATAATAGGTGGTATTTTGCACGACTGGCTGAAGCCAAAAGGGTTGACAAGGGTTGGAACAGTGTGCACACAAAGAGATTATGGGCCTCCCAGGGGGTTTGGTTAGTGTTTTATGGACCTTAGGTTAGAATATAGATGATGGGGGTCCTGGGATGGGTCTCTGTCAGAAAAAATGAAGTAGCTTCATCAATCCAGCTATTAATTAGACCTAAATTTATGATGGCATCAATTTCCTTCTTATATACATAAGTAGGATCATATGTTAGCTTATAACAATCAGTATCAGACAACTGCCTTTTAATTTCATCTATATAGTCCATTCTATGTAGTCCATTCTATTTAACAAAACAATCCCTCCCCTTTATCGGAGGGACGTATAACAATTTCCTTATTGTCTTTTAAAGAATCCAGCGCCAGGTTTTCCTCCCTAGTTAGATTGGAATAAGACATTTTCTGTTGTTTCATAAATGGTATAGTGTCACGTTTAACCAATTTAATGAAAGTTTCAATAGAATGATTCAATCCAGGAGGATCAAATTGACTTTTAGGTTTAAATCTGGTGTTGGATTCAGTAGTTATAGGATGCCTGACAAAATGGTCTTTTAATTCAAAAGACGATGGAATCGGTATAGTTCTACCTCAAATTCAAATGGTTGTTGTCTGTGCGTCCTTACAAAAGAAAGACCTTTAGCTAAAACAGACATCTCAAACTCAGTAGGTACATATGAAGATAAATTAAAGACCACTATTTCCCCCATCCTTTACCCTGATTTCTGGGACCGGCGGTGTTTCGTACCCCCCTTCTGCAAGGCTTTTTCCTTGCTGGTTTTTGTATCTGGACCTGGCCATATCTCTTTTTAAAAAAACCTGTGACTGTGATTGGTCAGAGCCGCTAGCCGAAGTGTGTGTATCCAGCTCAGAGAAACCATCATATGTTCTAAATGGCCTCCTATTACGTGTTCTACCACCATCTCTCCAAGATGATCTAGATTCAGGGAACTGAATCCAGCCATATACTCTAAGGTCTTTGTAGTCATCTCTAACTCACTTGTACTTGCTTTTTTTAAAAGCCAACAAATCATTATAAAATTGACTGATATTATTGTCAATTTTGGACAACCAGTCAGTAGTTGTATCATTTTTTAAAGCAACCAACCCTGCATCCTCACTTGCGGAGATTTCTTTATCAAGAACACCCATATCGGTATTCACCTGTTCAATAACTAGTAACATTAATTGGAATGAAAAATCATTTAATATCTGACACCACTGTTTACAGAAATTGAAATCTGATCTGCCTATAGTTGGCTGATTTTCAATCCGAAAACCCCTAGGGATAATTTTCTCTTTATAATACTGAGATAGGGTGAGGCCATTTAAGTTAAGCTCCACCTTCCTTTAGCGCAATTTCATTAAATCTAAATAGATCCTGCAAACAGGATTCTAGACACACCTTCTCAAATCTTTTCACATTCATTAGGGCATCTGATAAGGTTGCTGCAGTATCCATATTTGGTAGATAATGTTCCACAAAAGAAAAGTTCATCAAATAAATAAGTAGCAAAAAAAAAGGATTGAAAAAAAAAACCACAAAGAGTAGTGCAAGCCAGCATATATTAGTTGATTCAGTTTCACTTTAGACAGGCAGCATACACTTAAAGTCTCAAATGGCCGGAGTGCCTGGATTCAGAGCCGCTCGTAAGCGGCCGCTCGTTCGTTCCTACCGATGTTCGCACAACTGCGCATGCGTACGGATTTTAATACGCATGCGCGAACCAGTCATTGCGGCCGAAAATCGTGTGCACGCTAAATAGCGAATGCCTGCTATTTTGAGTGACAGAATGAGGCGCTTGTGGGTGGTAGCAGGGGAAGGTGCTTGAAAACGGGGAGTGGAGATCCGAACGCAGGCGTGCTTAAAGGTCAAAACGGGCGTTTTAAGGGTGTGCATAATTAACAAAGCGTCATTGACCACGTCACTTGGTTGTTTTATAGTCAGAACTGCTCGCATGATTGTGGTAGGAAAAACCAACCACAAGAATAGCGAGCAGTTCAGACGCCTTTCGATGTACTCGATTAATCTAATAAATAGCGGACATGACGTATGATGCGAGCGGCCAGGGGGCGTTTTTTTCAAAATTACGTTCGCATGTTTTGTTTGCTCGTTCAGACATAGAGGCGTGAACAGACCGCAAAGAGCGAACGGTTCATTTAAATAGCCAGCCCCTTTTTCTGAACGAGCGAGCACAAATAGCGTCCGGCTCTGAATCAGGCCCAAAGAGCCAGCACATCCAAGTACAAAAGATGCAAAAGTTTTATATAATAAGGTTGCATAAGAACATCATGGCATCAGTCTGCATATTGTAGCAATAAACGGGAGGCATTTTAGCTCCTCTGACCTGTACTGTCAGAATGAGCTTCTATGCAGAAGCTCATTCTGACTAAGGGGCCGGGCGGATGCGGATGACGGTCACATGACCAGCCGCCGCCTGACCATCCGCTGCGCTGCCCAATTGGAGAGCTCCGACCGCGGCAGCGCGCTGAGGGGTTAGCTGTGCCGGCGGGGCGGGCTCTCCCGGCTCTAGGTAGGTGCCGGTGGGACTGGGAGGGAGCAGCTGCTAGCGGCAGTTGCCGGCGGCGGGGTGCAGAGCTCAGCCGGCCCTCAGCCCTGCTTGATGGAAAATGCCCCTAGCATGCAGAGTCGCCCCTAGGCATTTGCTTATCATGCCTATGTCTAGGGCCGGCTCTGCACGACATGGATCCAATCGAGCATATATGGGACATGGTGGAGAGATCCAGTCACACCCAAGATCCTGCGCCTACAAATATCAGGGAGCTGTGGGAAGCTGCATGGGTCAGTATCTCTCCAGAGGTCTTCAGTCCACTTGTGGAATCGATGCTACATTGAGTTGCTGTACTTCGCCGGGCTAGAGGGGGTTCTACTCGATACTAGACATCTATCCCATGACTTTTGGCACATCATTGTATACAGTTGCGTTGAAGCATATACACACTTAAATTTATATTTCTGAGGTTAACAAATGAAACGGGAGGCTGCTTATTATTATCAGAATTATGAAAAAGTATTATGTAACATAAGTTTACATTTATTTAGCTTTTTTTTATTTAAACGGTTTGCTATGGTAAATATTAATAAAATTCTATGCATTAAATTAAGAGTTAAAGCTGAATAAAGAACTTAAGTACATGCTAATTAGTCTATCTATAAAAGAACTAATGTATCAGCTTACTCATTCAGTCTTGAGAAAGTTCCTATCTTCTGGGGATGAAACTCATCGATCAGGCATTCAGATTACTTATGCTGCTGACAGCAGAAAGCTCCTAAGAAAAACGGGGAACAAACCTCTACCATCTTTGAAGTGAAACCTAATTTCTAAACATGGACATTACCAGTGTGCACGGGGCCTGATTCAGACCTGCTCGCAAGCGGTTCGATGGTGGCCCAGTGCGCATGCGCACGACGGAGACGGCTCTGTCGTGCGCATGCGCGAGACCCGGATAGCGACAGGCAATCCGTCGCTCCGGGTCTCGTATCAAAGGGGGCGTGCTGTCGATGTCGAGTGATAGCACGCCCCCTTTGGTGGGCGGGCCGGGGGTGTGGCTGCCCAGACGGAGGCATTCCCATGGGAACGCCTACCGTCTGGGGCCGGCCCCACTGACATCACAAGTGATGTCAGTGGGAGTGCTTTCGGCTCTGTTAGAGCCGAAAGCACTCTAGGGCTTGCGGCAACGAGACCCTACCACAAGGGTCTCGTCGCAAGCCCGATGGTCGCGATGGTCTTGACCATCGCGACCATCTTCCTGGCCGCTCGCTATAGCTGTGGGTGGTCACCCACAGCTATGCGAGCGGCCAGGAGGCCGCTCTAAAAAAACAGAAGGCCGGCCCTGATTCAAAGCGAGCGCTCTGTCAGAGTGTCCGTCTCTGAATCAGGCCCACTGTTTCAAACCACCTCAGCGGGTCATCACTCCTCGCCAGCTCAAGCCAAGTCATAAGGAGGCTACACAAGCTAATTTTATACCAATTCCTTATGGTAAAAGAAGAAAAGTCTAAGGGTGCTGGGAAGGGATCTCGATTTGTATGGATCAATGCAATGTCTTTCACAAAACAATAATAATATTTTTATTAAAAAATATAAAAAGTACATAAATGCAATAATCTATTGATTTTACTTTCATACATACAACCCAGCTGCAGTTGAAGAATGGTTGCAAACCAATAAACAAAAAACTAAATGGGAAAGATATATCCGCACTAAAGGTATATCAAGTGCATGATTCAGTCATAATTGTGCCACAAGAAAAATGATTGCGTTACAAATGAAGACATAAAAAAATACACATAAATGTATTCTATTGCAGTTCTTATAAAATTCAACACAGAAATAACAAACAATTGTAGATCTCACAATGTATCAAATAGTTGTTACTTATCGTTGAAAGAGGAAAAAAATAGTTAGAGTGTCCCTTAAATTATAACACAAGTCCTTGTTTTGTGGCAGTGGTGGCACAGACTGTATGTTCATAAGTCCATAGTAGCTTAAAATCTTTTAAGAGACCAAAACATCAATCAATTGGCCGCGTCCGGCTATTGCAAGCTTATGATCTCTCCTTGTAACAAAAGTTATATATATATATATATATATATATATGTGTGTGTGTCCAGCATCAATGTCTCTGATGTGCACCAAATTGTAGATCCCTGTAGATTTAAAAGATACGTCCACAAAAAATGCCACAAATTGACAATATTATCTTTAAAACCATAGGGGCATATGTATCAAAGCTTGATGTGAGATAGAATTGTGAGATATATATCACCAACCAATCATTTTCTAACTTACAGGCTGTGTTTAAGAAATGATAGTTTGGAACTGATTGGTTGGTGATATATATTTCACAATTTTATCTCACATCAAGCTTTGATACATATGCCCCATAGTGTATTGTCCGCCGATATATATATAAAATATATACCAATCAAGAAAGCCAGCTCACAAAATCTTCTGTTCATAAATAATATTAACAGTGCATATAAGTAGTATGTCTTCTATACCACTGTATGATAGGAGAGCGAATAAAAGGGTAAATATTATAATCAGGTGCCGATTCACAAACTTTCGGTGGCTTAGGATCTTAGCAGTCCGTGTCCCTGATGTCAAGTTCGGTAGCGCTGTTGCACTCACCCAAATATGTGTGTATTCTGGTGTAGGTAACTTGCAGGGCTGATCTAAGGATCCATGGACGGCAAGTAGTGAGTGGCAGGCCCTGATCCAGGAGTCCGTTTTCAGTGGGGATTTCTTCACACACACTCTGTTACTGTGGCTCTGGGTTTACAGAGGCAGCTAACTGCTGGTTACCTGTTTGCAGCCCTTTTCTCAAGTAGGCTGGACAGGCAATTACAGCTGCCCATCTCACTTCTTGACTCACTGCCCATGCTTACTCCATACAGTCTGGAGATAACAGCACAACACACTTGCCTACTCTCCCGAAACATCAAGGGAACTCCCATTTTTGGGGGGAGTCCCATGGAGTCTCGGAAGAGCATGTCATCCTTTTGTATCCCGCCCACTTCCTGATGGGGAAGGAAGGGGGGTTGGATGATTTTGGAAATGCCCACCTGTGTCTATTACGGATTCCTGGTGTGTATGTTTGTATGCTTTCAATTACCTTGAGATACAATGTAGGTGTGCTACTTGCATGTGTTAGGATGTCAGTTCCTGCCTTGATAATACCCGGTATGTGAGAGCTTGTTTTCTATCAGTTGAGCTGCTATGCAGGTGTGGTTGTGTGATACCCTGTAAAGACCCCATATTTGTGGACATTTGTATGTTGCCCTGAGCTGTAGAATGTTCTGGAACTGAAGTGAGGAGGTGCACTAGGACCCAGGAAATCTGGCAGAGTGTGCTTCACTAGTGAGCTCAGACTAAAAGCTGGAACAAAAAGGGGAGGAAGGAGAAGGACCCTGAAACTGGCTGAGAAAGCACGTCATGTGTGTGAGGGGACTGAAAAGTAGGCTGTGAGGAGTGCAGCACCTGGGATTGTGTGCAGGGCTGTGACCAGAAGCCAAGCCGTGGAGTGAAGAAGCTGTACTGCCAGGTCAGAGGACGCAGTGGGCAGCAAGTAGCCGGCAATATGAAGTAAGAGACTCCCAGTGAGACAGAGAAAGAAGGAGCAGGCGCAGTGATCGCAGGCACAGTGATATCCTAAAGTGTACTGTGGCTCCCATTATCTATTATGAAAGACTCAGTAAGGCACAGTGAGTAACAACCCTTACAGCACTATAAACTGAACTTTATCCAAGATTTATTTTCCCTCCCTTTACTACCAAGGGATATTTAGCTTAAGAAAGCAAAGCAACCAGCTACCAGTCTATAGTAACCAGTGGTGTGCATTGTATGTGACTTGGGATTCATGCTGTTTAATGAACTGGTCAGAATAATAGCCTGCATAGTACTCAACTAACCTAACTGAAATACTTTACCTCTTTAAACTCAATCCAAGAACAGAACTGTGATATATATATATTCTGTTAGCAGATAACCAAGAGAGCATGGTGTTACTCCCTTTGCATACAGTTATCAAGGACAGAACAGTTATACATATATATATATATATATATATATATATATTCTACCATCTGGAAGTCATTGAAAGCAACATGACCATTAGTCTGGATACATTTAAGATATCATCTCAGTGCCACCACCTTGTGGATAATAGTAATACATTGACATTCCCAGTCCAAAGTGTGGAGAGAACTCTTTTGTTTTCTGCCTGTAGCCATTAAGACTTTGGTGCAATATGTATTATTGAGGGAGACTACATTAAGGGAAAACTATCTGTTGCAGAACTTCCTGATATTTCCTAATGGTAATGCCAGATTGTTAGATTATTTGTGAGATATTAGAGCGTTTATCATCATTGTATTGTTCTTTGTAAAATTGCTATAACTTATTATGAAAGGTTAAACTATACTGTGTGTGAAACTGAGTTTACTGTTAACAAAGTCATATTGCTAAACTGTGTATTTATATTGAATTAACATTACAGTGATCTACCATTAAGGCAAAATAAAACATTTTGTCACTGTCCACACGTGTAGTGACTTGTCAGGGGTTTTTGGGGGGTTCCCATCTCTCTGCCTAACCACTATAGAATCTAAGAGCAGTAGCAGGTCAAAGACTATTTGAAAGGCCAGGATTGACGACTTCTGCAGGGAAACAGGTACGACTCACCTACCAACACCCCACCACTAGTGACTTATTACAACTTGGCGTCTACGAACAGGATCGAAGCAGATTTTGCAGGATGTCAGAACCCCACCCTTCTGTAGCAGCTCCAAATCAAGGAGGAGATCCCAACCAAGGAATTTCGCCCATAGCGAACGCTTCCCCAATCACGATGCCATACTATTTCGAGGCCCCATGGCTACATATTCCAGAGATACACGCACACCGGGCATGAAAACATTTTCAAGAGCTTAGTAGACATCTTTGATTCGCGGACTATTTCAGAACTGAAAGGCCGTCTTTATGCCAGGAAACAGCAACCCCATGAGTCACTGAGGGAGTTTGCTCTAGCTTTGCAAGAGGCGCTGCAGGCAATCCAAACCCTAGATCCACAAGAAGTACAACAAGAAGACGAAACCCTTATTAACTTGTTTATCAAGGGGGCACGAGGAGAGGCAATACGCACGCAACTAAGGATGTGGAAATATGATCACCCAAGGTGTTCATTCTCTGAGTTCAAAGAAACAATGCAAAAGATTCTTGGACTTAATCGAATCATTGACACAGAGTACTGTACATCTGCGGAACAGTTAGAAGATAGAAACTTTGGAGGTGTCAATCAGCACATGAGCATGGAACCTCTTGTACCTAAGGGAACAGTCACACAGCAGACACAGGGACAGTCTGCTCATGATCCAATCAGGGCCATTAATAACAAAATAACAGAATTGGCACAGAACCTATCCGAGATGGGACGGGAGTTAAGGGAACTTCGAC
The DNA here is from genome assembly GCA_031769625.1 of Taudactylus pleione. Taxonomy (NCBI): domain Eukaryota; kingdom Metazoa; phylum Chordata; class Amphibia; order Anura; family Myobatrachidae; genus Taudactylus; species Taudactylus pleione. Next base: position 5,401,641 of record JAUIMM010000043.1, on the reverse strand, counting down.
AGGCCACGGGAGTCAGGTCGACGCCCGACAGACCAGTTCGACTCTCAAGGAAGGCCTATATGTCGGCGCTGCAAACAAGGTGGGCATGTGGAACGAAATTGTTCAAATGGAGGTTTAAACGACGAAATCCAGAGGTGAGGGACCGACCCTCGGGAAGAGCTACGACAATAGGTCCATCGTCACAGGAGTGGTGGCCTCGATATTTTGGTGAGTGCCCCATCTGAGGATCCGGGTCAACGGTTTTGAGGTGTCGGCTCTCTTGGATACCGGCTCACAGGTGCCAACAATACAGCTGACCGAGTTTTTAAAACACTGGGATAAACAAGAGATCGTGACCCCACCAACGACCTGGTTACAACTATTGGCCAGTAATGGGCAGCAGATTACATTTAGTGGCTATTGGGAGGCTGATTTGAAGATTGGCAAAGCGGATCTCACAAGACAAGGGTGCCTGGTTACCGCAGTCAGAATGATCATCTACCTTCGGTGATCCTTGGGATGAATTTCTTAAAGAATTGTCCTGACGAATTGGTAGAGGCTCTTAGGATGGAAATGCGGATAGCAGCCCCTAAGGAACGAAGAACTCTACAGCAAACGGTGCAGCTGCTTGAGGGGCAAAATAAATTTAGAAATGCAAGGGGAGAAGTGGGTAAAGCCAGGATTGCTGATCGCCAGCCTATACTCTTGCAACCCAATTCGGAACACGTAGTTTGGTGCAAAGCCAGAATTGGACCCGGTTTGCGGGACTACGAGGCTATAATTGAATCTTGTGACTCTGATGGACGACATCCATTCACGGTGGCTAGAACCCTGGCGAGAGTGGAGCAGGAGAAGGTACCAGTCCGCGTATTAAATCCACATAACTACCCTATCAGATTTTTCAGACATTGCCCGGTGGCAAAGATTATTCAAATTGACTTCCAAGATGTGTTCGGAGATAGTGTGCCGGCAGCTCAGCAAAGAACAGTAACTGGACAGCTGACGGTTACGAATGGTGAGGCTCTTTGGTGGAATGAGATAGAGATTGGAGACTCAGACACCCCTGAGGAGAAATGCCAATGAGCGCTCCAGGTAGTGTGGAAAAATGCTGAGGCATTCAGTCAACATCCATCCAACTTCGGGAAAGCTGAAGGCATCCATCACTACATCTCCACTGGGAGTAACCCCCCAATTAAGGAAAGACACAGACCTCTACCACCAGCCATGTACCAACCTGTGAGGAATATGATCAGTGAGATGAAGGAAGCTGGTGTAATTCGTGAGAGCCACAGCCCATGGGCGGCACCGCTGGTGATTGTCAGGAAAAAGGACGGCAGCCTCCGGTTTAGCATTGATTACAGGAAGCTGAATGCAGTGACACATAAAGATGCCTACCCACTACCTAGGATTGAGGAATCATTAACGGCGCTGAAGACAGCTACCTACTTTTCCACTCTGGATCTAATGAGCGGGTACTGACAAGAAAACTCCTTCAAGCAACTGAAGTCATCGCTGATAGAGGCTCCCCTTCTGGCTTACCCAGATTATGAGAAGCCTTTCCAAGTCTGCACAGATGCCAGCCACCATGGTCTGGGAGCTGTATTGTCACAAGTACAAGATGGACACGAGAGAGTGATAGCTTATGCCAGCCGGGGCCTGCGAAAGACTGAGAGAAATAATGAGAATTACAGCACCTTTAAACTTGAACTCCTTGCTCTCGTCTGGGCCATCACAGAGAAATTTAAGAATTATCTGTCTGTCACACCATTTGTAATTGTCACTGACAACAATCCCCTGGCACATCTCTCCACCGCTCGCCTGGGAGCACTTGAACAGAGGTGGATGTCTCGCCTGGCCAATTTCAATTATACTGTTACCTACAGAAGTGGGAAGTTGAATGGAAATGCCGACGCCTTATCCCGCCTATCCACTGTGGATGTCTCGGAAGAAGATAGAGATTGGGCCGAAGACATTGAGACTCCCTTGTTCAAGACGCAGAGGAGCAAACAAAGTGTCGTCACCTTTGACCCTGTGTCTGCCACTGCCAACCCAAAATCTAATAGTCCTCAGCCTGACACATCTGAATCTGATTGGGAACAAGTGCAGAGGGAGAGCACGGTGCTGCAGGAGTTGATGGATTTCATCCAACATGAACGCCGGCTGACCAAGCTGCAGAGGGTGGATGCCGATCCAGAGTTTGTCAAACTGTTAAGACACAGAGACTGTATTAAACTCAAACAGGGACTCATGGTCTGAATAAGCCTTGATCCAGCAACTCACCAAAATGTAACCCAAATAGTTGTACCGAGACAACAGGCCAGCTTCCTTCTTACCGCTTATCACAACAAATCTGGACACTTCGTAACCCAAAAGACGGAAGCCGTATTACGGAAAAGATTCTTCTGGATAGGGATGAGGACTGACATTGAGAAATGGTGTCGAGACTGTATAGCCTGCAGCCTTAAAAGGAATCCCGAAACCAGCCAAAGAGACCCACTTCATCCAATAAAGAGTCATTGTCCATTGGAGATTGTTGCCTTGGATCATGTCAAATTTGAGCCCAGCCCAAGTGGATTCCAATACGCACTGACCATCACTGACCACTACAGAAAATTCCTAGTAGTTGTCCCAGTACGTGATCTTACAGCCAGGACCACAGCGGAGGTCTTTCTAAGGAACTTTGGGCCTGATTCAGAGCCTCTTGTAAGCGTCTGCTCGTTTGCTCCGAGCGATGTTCGCACAACTGCGCATGCATATGGGTCATAATGCACATGCGCCAACCAGTCATTGCGGTCAGAAATCGAGCGCTCGCAAAACAGCGAGTGACTGCTAATCTGAGTGACAGAATGAGACGTTTGTGGGTGGTAACAGGGGAAGGTGCTTAAAAACAGGGAGTGGAGATCCGAACGCAGGCGTGCCAAACGGTCAAAATGGGCGTTTTAAGGGTGTGCATAATTAACAAAGCAGCGTCATCGACCACGTCACTTGGTTGTTTCTTAGTCTGAACTGTTCGCATGATTGCGGTAGGAAAATCCAACCACAAGCACTGCGAGCAGTTCAGACGCCTTTCGATGTACTCGATTAATCTAATAAATAGCGGAGATGACGTAGGATGCGAGCGGCCAGGGGGCGTCTTTACAAAATAGCGAGCGCATGTTTCGTTCGCTCGCTCAGACATAGAGGCGTCAACAGACCGCAAAGAGCGAGCGCTCAATTTAAATATCCGGCCCCTTTTTCTGAACGAGCGAGCGCAAATAGCGTCCAGCTCTGAATCAGGCCCTTTGTCCGCCCCTATGGGTACCCTGATCGGATCTTCACAGATCAAGGACCCACATTCGAGTAACAGCTGTTTTTATGAACTTTGCTCTTTTGCAAGAAGATGAGAACGACCGCCTATCATCCTCAATGCAATGGCTTGTGTGAGAGAGCAAACCAGACTATGATTGGAATGCTAAGAAATCTTTCAGCTGAGAAGTGCGCTCAGTGGCCTACCATCCTGCCTGACCTTGTGTATCTGTATAATAACACAGAACACTGTTCCACAGGATTCACGCCCTTCTACCTCATGTTCGGATGGCATGGCAAGCTGCCCAAGGATCTGGAGTTGGCTCCCGAGCTGGTTGATCCTGTTACCACACAGACTAATTGGGTTCGTGAACATCAGCACTGGATAGTGACTGCCCGAGAGATAGTTGAGAAGAGGATGGAGACTGTGCATCAATGTCAGGAGAGGAATTACAATTCAGATGCCAGAGTGCTGCCCTTACAAATGGGAGACAAAGTCTGGAAGAAGAAAAACCACAGATCAAGCAAATTGGATGCCATGTGGGAGGATGTCCCTTATACCATTGTTGGTGTCCCCGTTGATGGCCGGTACGCCTACTTAATCCAGAGGAAGAAAGATGGACAACTCAGCACAGTACCACGTGACCAGTTAAAGTTATGCACTGCTGAAGCTTCCCTGATACAGCAGGAGGACTCTCCTATGGCAGAGAGATGGGGATCTTCTGGGGACGTCCCTCTTAATGACCCCATAGAGTTGCTCACATTCATGTGCGGCCCGGTTCCATTGAGTACAGTAGGGGGTACAGCCCCAGAACCTTTAACAGTAAGGTCTATGGAAGGCGAAGCTGACCCCCTTCCTGCTCTTGATCAGTTAGAGAGTAATGTACCTGACCTAGAAGTCAGAAGGTCAGAATGAAGCACCAAAGGTATAATGCCTGTAAGATATTGAATGTGAACTATTGTAACCTCTATGTATAATTGCCTTATGACAAAGTACAGTATCAGATTGTTTCTGGTTATAAATGTGAAAGATTGTTCAGGACTTTTGAGTAGATACAAAGTTGCGTGAGGACACGCATAGTTCTAGCGGGGGAGAGTGTGATACCTTGTAAAGACCCCCATATTTGTGGACATTTGTACAGTCATGTGCATAAATATTGGGACATTGACAGAATTTTCATATTTTGGCCTCTATTCACCACCACAATGGCTTTGAAATGAAACAAACAAGATGTGCTTTAACTGCAGACTTTCAGATTTAATTTGAGGGTAATTACATCCAAATCAGGTGAACGGTGTAGGAATTACAACGGGTTCTATATGTGCCTCCCACTTTTTAAGGGGCCAAAAGTAATGGGACAAGATAAACAATCCTAAATCAAACTTTCACTTTTTAATACTTTGTTGCAAATCCTTTGCAGGCAATTACAGCCTGAAGTCTGTAACGCATAGACATCACCAAACATTGGGTTTCATCCCTGGTGATGGTCTGCCAGGCCTCTACTGCAAATGTCTTCAGTTCCTGCTTGTTCTTGGGGTATTTTCCCTTCAGTTTTGTTTTCATCAAGTGAAATGCATGCTCAATCGGATTCAGGTCAGGGGATTGACTTGGCCATTGCATAACATTCCACTTTTTAGCCTTAAAAAACTCTTTGGTTGCTTTTGCAGTATGCTTTGGGTCATTGTCCATCTGCACTGTGAAGAGCCGTCCAATGAGTTCTGAAGCATTTGACTGAATATGAGCATTTAATATTGCCCGAAACACTTCAGAATTCATTCTGCTGCTTTTGTCAGCAGTCACATCATCAATAAATACAAGGGAACCAGTTCCATTGGCAGCCATACATGCCCACACCATGACACTACCACCACCATGCTTCACTAATGAGGGCTTGCGACGAGACCCTGCGGTAGGGTCTTGGTGACCACAAGCCCTGGAGAGATTTTGGCTCACCTACTAACACCCCACCACTAGTGACTTATTACAACTGCCTATTAGTTGCTGGATTGGCTGTCACCCGTGTTTAAGCCCTGTCCTGACACTTCACCTTTGCCAGTAATAGGGGTCAATACAATTGTACACGATGCATTAGTGGATGCGAGTCAGTGCGACAAGGGCCACACTTGACGGCAGCCTGAACTGGCTCAAAACTGCGCAGCTCAAAATTGAGTGAGTTCACCCTGAAAGAGGGGTGCGAGGTGTGGTGCCATTGCCGGCATTTGAACACCTTGGTAACGGCAAAATGCACCCAATGCGCACCCCTCATGGCTTATTGGATTGCCCCCATAGAGTTCAGTGGTAGCATCCTGGTTCCTGTGCTGTATGTTTCCTGATTCTGGGATTCAGAATCCTGTCCCAGTTATCAAAACCATCCGTGTTCTTATCCTGCTGCTAAGTACTCAGGTTTTCATTCCTGACTGAGTTAGAGAAGTCCAGTGTTGCCATGTTTGCAGTGCAATTACCTTTCACATCTACTTACTCTGGTGTGCAGCTACTCTGCATTCAGTCTGGTCTGTATCTAAACCACCATTGGCACTTGCCTCAGTTCCATGCTATCCACCTAGAGTGATAAGAACTTGTGCTAGACTTACCTTCTGTTGGGGTCTGTAGCCGGCTAGATTGAGGGGCTCTGGGCTCATCTCATTTATTGGATTGTTCTGGATTCTGTTATGCCTATAGTATCTCACTCCAGTGTTCAGCAGCCTTCATCTGGACCACGGGCTGCACTAACCTCAGCTCCAAACAATCTACATCTGAGCCATCTCAGTTATTGGATAAATTGGGACTTTGTAATGTTGCTGATTTCATATCATGAGTTTCTACCTGGAGTCTGTAGGTTATTACTGCACAGAGATTTAGGACATTCATATTGCCTTATTTAATCAGTTGTTCTGCATTAAATATTCTGCAAATGATGTTCTGCATAAGATATTCTGCAAAAGATTTGCCTATTCAAGTGAACACGGGCCCAAAGCACCTCTCCCCCCACCCCTTATCGGTTGTGCGCATGGTGCCACACATAGCTCTTGCATTGATGATGGCAATAAATTTTGTTTTTGTTATAGCTTTAACATGATCGATTGGGATGAAACAAATTGCAGGTAATTTCCCATGTCATACTATAGGTTTATGGCCATTGGGGGTCATTCAGACCCACTCGCGAGCGGCAGTACGCTCGCAAGTGGGTCGATGTTCCCCACTGCGCATGCGCACGATGGAGGGAGCTCCGTTGTGCGCATGCGCGAGACCCGGCGAGCGACGGGCTTCCCATCGCTCCGGGTCTCGCACCAAAGGGGGCGTGCTATCGATGTTGATTGATAGCACGCCCCTTTTGGTGGGCGTGCCAGGGGCGTGCCTGCCAGACGGAGGCGTTCCCATGGGAACGCCTACCGTCTGAAGCCGGCCCCACTGACATCACTAGTGATGTCAGTGGGAGTGATTTTGGCTCTGATAGAGCCAAAATCACTCCAGGGCTTGTGGCTGGGAAACCCGACCGCAGGGTTTCCCTCGCAAGTCCGATGGTCGCGATGGTCAAGACCATCGCGACCATCTTTTTGGACGCTCGTATATGTTGTGGGTGGTGACCCACAGCTATACGAGTGTCCAGGAGGATGCTCCATTTTAATGGAGGAGGGCCCTGATTCAGAGCGAGCGCTCTGGTCAGAGCGTCCGGCTCTGAATCAGGCCCATTGTTTTAAATGTTTGTCCATTTTGGAAAGTACACAAACTTTAGCAAAAGTTTATACAGTGTTTTTCTGCCTTGACCTTGTCACCAGGAGAGTAGAGAGGCCGTCCTGGCCCGGGTGATATGATGGGCGTGGCCTATTTGCGGGAGGTGTGGCCGTGCCCCCTTAGGATTTGCTTGAAAAAAAAAAAAGACTTGCGCTGTGCTCTGGGGAGGGGGGCGCTTGAAGCCCCCCAGCCCAGCGCAAAGCCACGTGGGGGTGTGATCAGCGTGATCGCTCCCCCCACAGGCATAGGAGACTGCTGTGGCTGCTGCTCAGCAGCTGCGAGCAGTCTCCCACTGAAGCCCAGCACACAAAAGTGTGTGCTGGGTTGCTGTGATTTAAGAGGGAGGGGGAGCAGCGCCAGACCCGGGCCCCCCGTCAGGCCCCTTTAGCAGCCCAGTTCCAGGTAATTAGTACCCGCTCCCCCCCATCTCTGCGCCTCTGCTTGTCACTATAGATCAGTTACTTTAATACCAGACATAGAGGCATATTCAATTGCAGGCAAAAACAAAAAACCCTGTTTTCTCCCACAGCCGCAAGGTTTTTCCTATTCAATTGCTGGGGAGAAAATCAGTCACAGTAATTTTTTTTAGGTATTACTGTGGTTTATTTCTCACAGCACCCCCAGCAGGTGCTAAATCAGGGAAAGTCTCAGTTTTAAGTAAAAAAATATAGGGAATTTGTTCAGAACCCTGGGACACCCCCATCCCCACTCAATGACTAATTAGGCAATTGTAAGTTTTCAATTAGCTTACTTAGTCAGACTTGCCTCATTTTCCTGCAGCCGTTCCATTGGCTGTGATCTTTGCAGTGTTGAGTGTTTTCATTCCAACATGCTGAAAGTGATATGGGGATGTCTGCTAACTACCCAGCCTTGCACTGTGAGAGGTCTTCCTCACTGCCACCATGTGAGTTAGGGGTTGCAGGGAGCACATAAGTGGCAAAGTACTGTGATGGGACTGGGGGGAGATTCTCCCAGGGACTGCATGCGGAGCTCCAGGCCAAGGATTATGGTGACCAGCTGGGCAGACCCCACAGCCAAGTCTCTTTCAGCAGCATCATTAGGCAGCCTGAGCCGGAGATCCCCCTCCCAAACCTGCCCCAAACCTGGCCCTACAGCCCCCTTCTGCAGCAGTTCCTGTTCACAGCCATGCCCGTACTGACATGCTATAGAGACAACCAGTACTGTCATCTCAGCTTCCTCTGCGCCACTTGCTGCCCCCAGAATCCTGTGTTGCATTGCCTGCAGCCTTTGCAGGACGAGCCATCAGCTTGTCCACTTCTGTCCTTACATCTCTGCTTCTGCATTGAGAGCACCCTTGCCCAGCAGACAGGGACGGCCCAGGCCAACATTTTTTGGTAAGAGAAAATAGATTTTGGTGCCCCATGGATGGTTGAGTTATATTATACAGACAGAAAAGCTTACATTTAATACATATACATACAATCAGGGCTGGACTTGGACTAAAAATAGGCCCTGGCATTTAAAGAACACACAGGCCCACCTTGGTGTCAGCATCTGGCCCCAGGCATAGACTCCTCCCCTTACTATTTCTGGCTCCTCCTACTTCTTATTCTATGCTTTACTAAATAAATAGAATTAATAACATCATTTATGATTAACAACATACAAGTATATATCATTCTCTATATTAAAATACATACAACAGAGCTCATCCTGCAGGGGATTCATACATGTGCCATAGTCAGACATTTGGTATTTGGTTGGTTCTGTTAGATAAAGCTGGCACTTCGTTGGTGTAGGTCACACACAAGGATAAGGAAAGGCATTTTCCCAATTGACCAAGCCCTAGCTTAGCAGTTGTAGAGGCTTAGATAGTGATCATTGTAGGATTTTTTTAGGGCAGGGGAGCTGAACACGGAGGAGGACACATCTGTACAACCAAAGCAGTGCAGAAAGTACATATTTTGGTGCTCTGTGTACATAAAGAGCATTGGTTCCCACCTCCACACCTCAAGGAGGGAAAGGCCCTTACACATTGTGCCATACAACATAATGGTCATTACACACATAGGGTGGTCCCAGCAGGGCTGCCAAGCAGGGGCCTATCTATCCATTGGCCAGGATGGCACTCGCCAGGGGCGCCAGTCAAAGGGGGGGTGCCGTCCGGCAGTGCCACCAGCAGCCAATGGGTGGACTACCCCGCTAGCCCCCCGGGTCCGAAGTGTAGGGCAGACTGCAGTGAGAGTGGTCTGCCCTACACAGATTACAAACACACAGCCTCCAGCGGCGGCCGTCTGTTTGTTAAAAAAGCCAGCCAATGAGAGTCAGACAGACTCTCATTGGCTGCTGCGTCCACGGAGGGAGCCAGCTGGAGCTCACACATGAGCTCCGCCTTCCTGCTCCCCCCCACAGCGGGTGATGGGAGAGACGTCACGACGTCTCTCCCATCCCATAGTGCTGAGCGAGAGTGTGATCCAGGTATCATCACAAGTGATTACTTTATGAAACAGGTTTGGATCTGCATCAAGTTGCTGCAGAATGTCAAGACAACATTCCTTGCAATGTTCTTTTTGCTCTGGTGTGAGAACCCTTGGCACCATTTTTGCACAAACTTTCATCATGTTAAGATCCTCACGCAAAATTTTCCATGCGGTGTCTTTGTCAATGTTCACAGATTCAGCTATCATATGAACACTGAGTCGGCGGTCTTTTGGAACAATCTGACTGATTTTTTCTACATTTTCTTCGGTTCTTGAAGTGCAAGGTCGTCCAGGGCGTTCATCATCTTTGACATTCTCACGTCCCTCACTGAATCTTTTGTGCCACTCAAACACACGCGCACGAGACAGGCAGTCATTCCCATAGGTCGTAGTAAGCATTTGAAAACATTCTGTTGGTGTTTTGTAAAATTTTTTGTAAAATTGCAAATTGACACGTTGTTCAACTTTTAGACTTAGCATTTTTTTGGCACTCTACAGGAAACACAACCAAATTAAATGGCGACTCACAATCAACTGAACGTCATAGAGTGTTGCTGCTTGTCATGCAGGTTCAGACAAGTTCAAGTTTACGACGTATGCAGTTAGAACTGGTTATGATTGCTTTGTTTACTAGGTGGAATCACAGTCTCGTTATTTTATAGACATACCTCGTATATACATACACATATATATATATATATACATATATATGTATGTGTATATATATCTTATGACAGAGTTAGGATAGGGGTCCCCCTCCTGGGGTAGACGGACTCCCTCTTTACACACACCACAGCCGGAGAAACAGGACACAATTCTGGGGTTCTCGTACAAGCTGGTCATAGCCAGTCTTTATTGTGCCAGGTACATAAATAAAACAAAACATAAACAAAATCCTAACCCGTCTGGGTTCTAACTAGACAGTAAGTTCCCTCACTATCAGAATACTAAACAAAATCCCCATCCATAGTACCTTCTGGTTTACAGCCAAGAGTGTCTCAGAGCAAGGTAACCTACGGCCTGCTCTGCCAGGTATGAGACACTCAGCTACAACTGAACACAGCTTAAATCAGCCAGTTCCAGGTGTAAGTCCTAATGAGCCTGCTACCAGGCTGAATGGCCCAAAACCTGGAGTCGCCTGTGGATGGAGCCCTCCCTCACCTCACATCCAAACCCCCAGGACCCAAACCAGCTTTTCCAAATGCCGATACTCTGGTCTGTTTACAAAACAGAAATCTCATGGTTTTTTTTTAGAACACATAGGCAAAAAACCTAGGACAAACTTACCTGCCATTGACCACTTTACCAGTGCTTCTATCACATTTCTCCCCCTCTGTTTCAACCTGTGGGGCAGAACAACTGCAGTCCCCAAACAATGGACACGTGACAAAGCATCTGCATTGGCCAGCTGGCTTACTGGCCTGTGTTCTACCGTAAATTTAAAGGTTTGTAATGCCAAGAACCATCTCGTTATTCCCGCATTACTGTCCTTGATTTCTGACATCCACTTCAGAGGGGCATGGTCAGTGATCAATCTGAACTTCCTTCTCACCAAGTAGTACCTGAGAGTCTCTAATGCCCACTTTAAGGCCAATGCTTCTTTCTCGACCGTAGCATAGTTTCTTTCATGTACATTTAATTTCTGGCATTAGAAGAAAATCGGGTGTTCTTCACCCTCTTTGCTTTGGGACAGGACTGCTCCGATGCCTACATCGGACGCATCGGTTTGTACAACAAACTCTCTGTCAAAATCAGGGGTCATCAGAACTGGTTGGGTACATAACGCTATTTTTAACTCCTGGACAGCCTTCTCTGCTTCAGGACCCCATTCCACCATGACTTTCTGTTTGCCTTTGGTAAGGTCAGTCAGTGGGACTGCAATGGTGGCAAAGTTGGATATAAACATCCTATAATACCCAGTGATCCCTAAGAAGGCTCTCACCTGCTTCTTATTCAGGGGTCGTGGCCAGTTTTGTATTGCCTCGATCTTATTGAGCTGTGGCTTTATCAAACCTCTGCCAATGGTGTACCCAAGATACTTGCCTTATAGATGGAGTCCAACACTGCTTGTACTCTGGGCAAGTGAGACTGCCAATCAGGACTATGAATGACCACATCATCTAGATAAGCAGCAGCATATGGTCTATGGGGCCTTAGAATCCTATCCATCATTCTTTGAAAGGTAGCAGGTGCCCCATGTAGCCCAAAGGGCAACATCTTGTATTGAAACAACCCCTCTGGTGCAGAAAAGGCTGTCTTTTCTTTGGCGTTCTCAGTTAACGGCACTTGCCAATACCCTTTGGTTAAGTCAAGAGTATTTAAATATCTGGCTGTCCCCAGCCTTTCAATTAGTTCGTCCATACTAGGCATAGGGTAGGCATCAAACTTTGACACACTGTTCAATTTCCGGAAGTCATTGCAGAATCGCACACTCCTGTCAGGTTTTGGAATGAGCACAATGGGACTTGACCACTCACTATGCGATTCTTCAATTACACCCAACTCTAACATTTTTTTTATATCCTTCGACACTGATTCTCTTTGGGCTTCTGGTAACCTATAGGGCTTTAGGTTAACCTTAACCACTGGGTCAGTGATTATGTCATGTTTAATGACCATGGTTTTCCCTGGTAGGTCAGAAAACAGCACCCTATTTCTGATCAGAAATTCCTTAACTTCCTGCTGTTGACTGGCTGACATGGTTTTTGCCACTGTCACTTCAGATACCATGAGCCCAGGGTTTACTGGAGGGGCTCGGACAGCTGACAGTGCTGCTCTATCCTTCCAGGGTTTTATAAGATTTACATGGTATATCTGTTCTGGATTTGTTTTCCCCACTGGTAAACTTAATAATTGACCTGCCCCACTTTTCCTAAGATTTCAAAGGGTCCTTGCCATTTAGCCAAAAGTTTACTTTCTACTGTAGGAACCAACACCAACACTCTGTCCCCAGGAGCAAAGTTGTGTAAGCGAGCATTATGGTTGTATACCCTCTGCTGTGTGTGTTGGGCCTGTTCCAAGTGCTCTCTTACTATCGGCACCACAGCAGCAATTTTTTTTTTGCATTTGAGAAACATGCACAATAACTGTTTTATACGGACTGGACTGCCCCTCCCATGTCTCTTTGGCAATGTCAAGTAATCCCCTTGGATGTCTCCCGTACAATAAATCCAAAAGGGAAAACCCTGTGGAGGATTGGGAAACCTCTCTTATGGCCAACAGCAAATAAGGTAACAAGTAATCCCAATCTCTACCATATTTGTCCACTATTTTCTTAGCATGTGTTTTAAAGTTTTATTAAACCTCTTCACTAACACATCGGTCTGGGGATGGTACACAGAGGTTCTTAACTGGTCAATTTTAAACAGGCGGCATAACTCCTTCATGATTTTTGACATAAATGTGTTGAAGCTGGATTATTGGCTGAGACAAGATCAGTTTAAAATTGAATCACAGGGACACCATCTTGCAACTGGCCGCAAGACGCCATCTTGGAAATGAGATCGCAAGATGCCATTTTGCGAATGGCCGCCTAAGCGCCATTTTAGATAAACTCACACTTTAGTACATGTGGCGATATTACTATTAGCATCATGCGATTGCATCTGTGACCATCGCCATAAGTTACAGCGATTCATCAAAAGCCCATTTCGTGACTTTACGTAGTTTGGGTGCTCTGGATAAAGTGTATATTATTATAATTCCCCTAAAGGATATATTTCAGAAATGGCTGTACAGTATGTCAAAATTGGATTGCATTAGCTAAACAGAGCAAATGGCCACGTGACAACTAGCCTGTGTAGACAAGCTTCATGGACATAACGTCTGCTCTCACTCCAGGTGGCCCTGCTTGAATACAGCAAGAGTGTCGTTTGTAGCACCTTACATTAACAGGCTTCCTACAATAAAATACCTTCAAAGCCAAGAGTGTTATCTGAGGTTTGGGTCTTGTAGCTGTGCTAATTTGCATCCACACAGGCCCTGGGAGAACAAAGACCAGTATTTTGGAGCCTGAAAAGGGTGGGGGCTGCTGGGGCATGTGCAAGTCATGGAACTATAAGGCTCAGCATTCCACACTGCTAGGTGTTCACTTAGTTTAAGTGAGGTTTAAGTGCACCATTTCTCATACACACATTAATACGCACAAATGTGCTGTTAACTAGTCGCATATTAGCAAATGCATAAGATCTTGTAAGAAAACACTGTTTATTAGCTTCATGCGCACGCATCTGCCCCAAGTTAACTAGCATGTTTACATCACACCCCGCATACTTACACATTACATATTCACATAAAAGGTTTAATAAGCTTTAAGGTATAAGATTCAAGTATGCACATTTACTATAATTGCTATGAAATAAAGGTTATTTCGTAACTAAGGTTTTATACGTGATAAGTAAGCCATGTTTGGAATTGTACTGATGCGTACTCTCTCAACTGTATTCCGGTACCATCTGTGTGGAGATCGCATCATGCATTCTCAATTTATGGACCGCAGAGACTTCAAGCAACAAAATGTACATTATATGAAAAACTGTTAGGATGTTGCATGAGGCAGGAAACCAGAGACCCCCAGTTGTTAGAGGCTGGGTTGTGTCTATTGGAATCAACCTGTTAAATGCCTTGTAACATATGCTCTCTCCTTTAGGACCAATGGTATTAGCAACAAACTTCTCTATTGTGTTGTTTATTTCTGGGGGGGTATAAATATGTGTGCTCTGACCCTGGGTTCCTAGTCTTTGCGCTGAATGCTGATTGACGAGGGGTTTCTTGCTGATGCCTAACATCTGGACCAGAGAGCGCTGCATATGTATAATTGTACTTGGGTCTGTATAATCTCTTTGCGCTAAGATTATATGAGGATCATAGCGTGTAACTGCTGTACTTTTACTTGAATAATGCCTTGTGCTTTAGAACCACAGATTCTAGGTCTGGAGTCTTTATTTACTGTATGACTGCGTACTCAAATTAGCGTCATCCTTAGAGGTTTATAGGAAGGATATTAGAAGGTATAGGCAGGGGTATATAGAGGTTAAAAGGCAGTATCCATAGTTGGGGGCTCATCGTGAAGTCACTTACCTACTCACACGGCACATATGGTTATCGATATCTCAGCAAAGGGTGGAGTGGCCACATGCAGGGTTTACCTGCAGCCGCTTTGTGCTGAAAGATCGCTGTCCGTTTTCGTGTGAGCCAAGGAAGCTGGCTAGAATCCAGGGACAAGAGAGGAAAAAGTTTGTTTTCCTTTGTTGATAGAACCTAACGTTTAAAGGGGTGCCGCAGTATTGAGCACGCGGCTGAGTCGCAGTTTTGCGTACAGTAAAGACGCACTTTTGCATATGCAGCTAAAATGTTGTCATACGGTTGTGTGGTAGTCGCATTATTGTGTATGTGACTGGTCGCACAATAGCGTATATGTACTTCCGGTTGTGCTGCCACGTGTTTAAATAAAGCCGTTGAGGTTTACATTTTTCAATTGTTATCAATATCTTGGTTAACGTGTATTTTTCTGCGCAGGAAAAAGTGTGTAACAGTGAGTATTTGTTGGTAGGGGTAACTTGTTCCCTACAGTTAGAGGTACCATATGACCTTTAAGGGCTAAGTGCTAGTCGCTCGGTAAGCAGCTTACCATTCTAACACAGTAGCAGGTGTACATGTTGTCTTTGTTGTAGAGAGGTGCGTGGAAGTAGCCGACTTAAACTTCCATAGGTGTGGAAGTTGCCTTACTAAATGTTATCCGAGTGTGGAAGTTACCTTTTTCAAATCTTATCAAGGTGTGTGGGTGCTGCCGTTTAAATCGTGCACAGGTAAGTGAAAGTATCTTGATTGTCTTTCACCAATTTAAATCTTTATTGAAAAGGATAGGAGTTGTCTCAGAATGGGGGCCATGCAAACAATAGAGATGTTAGACAATGATGTGCTGCTAATGGAAGCGCCGTTTGGATTGGCCCGTCGTATTATGCATACTAAGTACGGTACTTATGCGATAAGGTATTATGATGTATGGTTTAAAATGACGATGAAGAGTGTTAGACCGTTTCCCAGAATTGGTAGTTTTGATAAAAATGTACTAGATAATGTTCGGGATCACATCAGTTTGATGCGCTCCCGAGAGAAAAAGGTCAAATATTATGAATGTTTAAAGTTGTGGCAGCATGAAGGGAATGCGTAGCTTAAAAATTTGCAAGCGACTCAAAATAGTGTTGCGAGCGCATTGCCAGAGAGTACATCCACGATGCTAAATTGCAATATGGGCGAGCCGCAAAATGGCGTGCAGCTAGGTAGCATTGTGGAGAGTATTGCCAGCAGTTTACGCTCACCACCCCCACCTTATGTGGATGGAGGTGCAAGTACAGTTACCAAAAATACCCATAAAAATGTAACAAGCAATTTGTACCCTCTCTTAAGCAACTATAAAGAAAATGTTCATGATGTGCATGATGAGCCTATTGTAATGTCTGCCATTTCCCATGCTGTACAGATGATAGATGCTGCATCACAGCAATCACGAGTGGTGCCATCATCTCCAACAGTAAGGGAATTGCTAACACCCTCTGCACCCGTAGAGGAAGTTGTTAATACCATACATAGCAGCAACAGATTAATCCCCCAGCCAGGTAACAAGGTCAAAGGTAGCAGCGCTGCCGGTCTGCATCCCATTCGGACAATAACCGTTCCGAATGGAAATGCAGATGCGAATGGTGTAGTGCCCACGAGGGAAGTAGTAATGCATTGTCCCTGGAAAAGAGCAGAACTAAATTCCATCATAAATGATTTCCCCGATCCCAAAAAGGAACTAGCCAAATGTCAAAGATTTTTGAGAAATTTGGGTAGTTCTCATGAGCCAACTAATAAAGATTGGTGTGTGGTGTTAAGGGCCTATCTACCACGCAATACCGACGTGACAAAATTTATCACGGATTGTGTATTGGATGGTGATGTTCCCTTAACAGACCAAGTAAACCAAGGTAACATTTCCCAGCTTTGTAACTCAATTGGGTATATATTTTCCGGTAGTAGTTAATTGGAACAAAATTTTCACCATTAAGCAAAAGGAGAGTGAATCTGCAGAAGATTATTGCGACCGGGCTCTGCAGGCTATCACCCAGTACACTGGGTTAGAAGTTATTAAAGATAGCACTCACCACAGGGGAATGATAGTCACGGTACTCATGGACGGTCTGAAAGAGAATTTAAAGACTCGGGTTCAGACCTCACAGCCTGGCTGGAGGGGACTCACAATAGATACCCTCATAGAATCTGCCATATAACATGATAAAAACATCTCAAAGAAGAGAGAGACCCAGAGCAAAAAACTAATGGCTGCCAGAATCCAAGCTCTGGAGGGAATGACGGTAACATCACAGCCAACAGACACACTCGCATCTGCACACACACATTTACACCTGAACAGTTATATGCCCTCACTAACCCCATGCAACAACAAACAGTTCTATTCCACTAACCTTATACAACCACAGGTCCCATACTACTCACAAACCTCATATCCCCCACAATACCCTTACCCTCCCTATCCTTACCCATATCCACCACCTTTACCCTCTGCTAAAACCTCACAACAACAGGTGTCTTCACCCGATCCACGAACATGTTTTAATTGTAAACAAACAGGACACTTAAGTAGAAACTGTTCAGTAAAAAGAGTAGGAACCCCAAATCAGGGAAGACCTGGACATCCCCATAAGGGATATGCACATAGAACAGCAAATGTCCAGCAGGCACCAGCTCCAATTGCGGCCGTAAATGCTTTATTGGAGAATGGTAGCCAACGCTAGGGGTCAGGTCATACCTGTAGTCTACAGATAGGTTAACGGGAAGTACTAGGGAGGAACCGGTCATGATGGTTGATGTAGCTGGTACTGAATATCCTTTTCTTGTAGACACAGGGATGACCAGGTCAGTGATAAAATCTCCCGTTAATTTACAGGTGACCAAGGAGACAGTACCAACAATGGGTGTAACAGGTAAAGTGGAACATTATCCTTTAACAAAGTCCACAGAGGTTACTATTGGGCCATTGCATACCAGGTATTCTTTCCTTCTGGCTGCTGCGACTCCTACTAACCTGCTGGGTAGAGACTTGTTATGTAAGATGGGATGTGTTATATATTGCACCCCTGATGGTGTATCTTTAGATATCCCAGAGAGAGTTGCACACGAGGTGCGGGATATGTTGGACACTCCCCAAAGGATAATGTATCACTCTACAAGTTTAAATGAAAATCCATCTCAGGTAGATGAAATGTTGTCCCAAATTCCAGATTCCCTTTGGACTAAGGATGGACAGGACACTGGATTAATGGCAAACGTAAGCCCTGTAATGGTAGATTTAAAAAGCGGTAGGCAAGCTCCAGAAATTCCCCATTACCCACTAAAACAGGAGGTAGAATTAGGTTTTTTTTCGATAATAGAGCGATTATTGCAACAGGGAATTTTAGTTCGTACAGCTAGTGTAGCGAACAGTCCCATCTTCCCGGTGAAGAAGAGTGGTGGAAGGGGTTATAGGCTGGTGCAAGACCTTAGAGGTGTTAATAAGGTAGTAGAGAGCCAATTCCCTGTAGTTCCAAATCCAGCTGTCATCCTGATGCAGATCCTACCAAATGCAACCCATTTCACTGTCATTGACCTCTGTTCTGCTTTCTTCTCTGTGCCTCTCCACCCTGACTGTCAGTATCTATTCACATTTACATACCGGTGTACAATACACATGCACACGGTTACCCCAAGGTTTCATAGACAGCCCCAATATCTTCTCCCAGGCATTGCACGACTGTTTACCATCTTTTCAACCTGCCATAGGATCTGTTCTAATTCAATATGTGGACGATTTATTGCTATTTTCTGACTCGTTTATGTCATGTTTGAATGATACTAAACTTTTGTTGCTTCATCTCTCGCATACAGGACACAAGGTGGCTAAAGACAAACTACAGCCATGCCAATCCAGAGTAAAATATTTGGGACACTGCCTAACCCAGGGGTTATGACATCTTACAAATGATAGAATCCAGGCCATACAGAACATGACACTGCCGCAGAATCAACAGCAAATTCGTACCTTCTTGGGAATGTGTGGATACTGTAGAATGTGGATCCCAGGTTTTTCTATTTTGGCCTTGCCTTTACAGGAATTAGTCTCTTCCTCAAGCCCAATCGTGTCATACACACAGAGGAAACAGAGCAGGCTTTTCTTAATCTTAAGGATAGTCTGACAAAAGCTCCTGCATTGGGAATACCTGATTATGAAAAACCTTTTGATTTGTATTGTACGGAAGCCAATGGTTGTGCTGCAGGTGTCCTTACACAAAAACATGGTGATGCCAGTAGGCCCGTAGCATACTACAGTGCCCAATTGGACACTGTGGCAAGATCACTCCCCAGTTGTTTGAGAAGTGTAGCAGCTACCACTTTATTGGTGAGTAAAAGTGAGGACGTAGTATTGGGTCATGATATGATTGTCTACACTCCCCATGCTGTATCTGCTCAGTTGAACTCAGCTCAAACCAGACACGTCTCTTCAGCTAGGTTTACCAAATGGGAACTAGCTCTAATCGCCCCTGCAAACATCACTGTTAAACGTTGCAGCACGCTGAATCCAGCAACAACATGATGTACAAAGGGTGGAAGGAGGCGAGTTGCTGGTGGGAGGTGAGTTCAGCGGACATAATGATACGCACCATTGTATGGAATATCTGAATCAGACCTTTACTGCTAGACCTGACATACACGACACACCTTTAGAGAATGTGGATGTGACTTTTATACGGATGGGAGTTGTCATAGACAAACAGACACAGGTGAATTATGTACAGGTTATGCTGTTGTAAATGACACAGACATCATAGAAGCTAAACCTCTTGGTCCTCCTCACTCAGCCCAGGTGGCAGAGTTAGTAGCACTAACTAGAGCGTGTGAACTGGCAGCAGGCAAATCTGCTAACATTTACACTGACTCAAGGTACGCGTTCGGGGTGGTGCACGATTTTGGGGCTCTATGGCGTCTGAGAAATTTTATGACAACAGCAGGCACACCAGTTGCACATTCTCGACACATAAAACATCTTTTAGAAGCAATCCAACTGCCCAAAGCGGTGGCAGTAATTAAATGTAAAGCCCATACATGTGAGGATGATCCGGTGTCACTGGGCAACAACAGAGCCAATGAAGCTGCAAAATGGGCAGCAGGGTTAAAAATGTTTTCTCCCACTGAAAAAATTATGTCTTTCCAAACAATTGATATGCTGAAATTAATTGAGATGCAACATTTGTGTTCAATTCAGGAAAAGTCCATTTGGAAGTCCAAGGGATGTGGGCAAGGGTCCTCCGGGCTCTGGAAGGACGGACAAGGTAAACCAGTAGCCCCCAAGGCATATTACCCCAGCCTGGCTGAGGCAGCACACGGTCTGACTCATCAGGGAAAACAAGGTATGTGCAAGTTGGTGAGAGCATACTGGTGTGCACCAGGTTTTTCTTCACAAGCAGAAAAGAGAGCAATGTCCTGTCTGACCTGCTTGAGGAAGAACATAGGGAAAGCGATCCCTACCGAACCGTCCCACATTCCACTGACTGTTGGACCTTTCCAGGTGATACAAAATGATTTCATCCAATTACCACCCTGCAGGAATCTTAAGTATGTATTAGTGTGCACTGATGTATTTTCTAATTGGGTTGAGGCCTACCCAGTGGCCACTAATACTGCTGCGTTTACTGCCAAGAAAATAGTTCAGGAATTTGTATGCAGGTACGGTATCCCTAAAATCATCGAGAGTGACAGGGGTACTCATTTCACAGGTGATGTTTTTCAAAATATGTGTAAGCTGATGGGTATTAATAGCCGACTTCACACCCCCTACCGACCGCAAGCCACTGCCAAGGTAGAGAGGATGAACGGGACTATTAAATATAAGTTAAGTTAAATCATGGCAAAGACTGGACTAGGATGGCCAGAAGCATTACCTTTGGTTCTACTTAGCATAAGGACCACTCCTAGACCCCCTCTAAATCTGTCCCCATTTGAAATCCTGTTCGGTAGACAACCTCATTTGATTATAAGTCCACAGGAAGACTTGAAGGGTAACAACGAGGTAACTGTAAAGTATCTTATATCAATGAGTAAGCAGTTAAACCAACAGCAGCAGAAACTGAAATTGTTGTCCCATGATATGCCTGAAACTAACTGTCATGATGTTGAACCAGGAGAATATGTTATGATCAGAAATTTCTTGCGTTCAGGTTGTTTAACTGATCGGTGGGAAGGTCCGTACCAGGTGATGCTGACAAGTACTACATCTTTGAAGGTGGATGAGAGAGATACCTGGGTCCATTCCACTCACTGCAAAAAGGTCAATCAACCGGTGGAGAAACAAGTCGGAGACAAGGCTGATAGCGTGGACCTGTCGCTTGCGAGCTTGTTCCGGGAGGATTGAAAAGGTCGTAGTGAGAGAAATTTGCAGGTCTTGTTGTGACAATGGACGGGCCTGCTGTGTTCATTTTCATATTCTCTTTTAGAGTGTTCACCATCCTGGTCAGTTCGGGAATATCCAGTTTCTGTGATGGGAGACCGATTGAGGAAATGGGAGCTGATGGCAGTGCTGATGGAGTGGAGTCAGGAGGAGTGCAATGCCAATCAGGGGAGTGTCTGACCAATCTTAGTACTGTTATTGTTAAGAGATCTGTCATTCCGGAAACTCGGGGACGTTGTGGAGGTTTATCATCTGAAGATTCCTGTATTTGTGAGCTTTGTGGGTCCCTAGTTGATGAGAACTGTATTCAACGGTGCCAGCCTAAATATAACCTGTACTATCACAGAAATTTTAGAATTCCAAAAAGGGAAAACATTGGATGGAAAATTTCTCTCATCCAAACCACCTGATTTCAAACTGTATCAATTCCAAGTAGATAGATCACTTTTGTGTTTAAACATAACCAACTCCAATAAACCCGGGAGTTGGGAAGTGACGGGGAATAATCAGATGATGACCTTCTCACAAAGAGCTGATAATGAGTCCATAGACTATGATCTGTTACGCTCAATTAAATCTAGTGGGAAACATTTTAGGTATACATTGAGTTCCACCAAAGAAATTATTGGTAAGGTGCCAGATGGTTATTGTGCTAAAATAATACAGCCAGAAACTTGCATGTACCAGATGGAAGACCCAGAAAAAGGATTGTTTGCAAGGTAAATGTGCTTAATGATAATGATGCATACCATTCCTTATGTTCTCCCTGATAATATATATTTTATATGTGGAAGAAAAGCGTATAAGTGGCTCTCCCCGAGTTCCAAAGGTTTATGTTACCTGGGAAGAGTAGTCCCAGAAGTTATGACCCTCACACATGTTGAAATGCTTGGTATACGTAAAAACACACCATCACCATATCTTCACACACAATATGAACACAGAGGCAAATGAAATATGATACCTGGCGACGTGCACAAAGCCACTCAGTTAATTAGTGAGACAACTGGCTTTCAAGTTTTAGTTGCATTGGATCCCACCAGGATCGCTTGGGGTACATTAAACTTTAGATATATTCAGGAACTTGCTAAATTGATAGACAATATCACCGAGATGTACGATGTCACATTCAGGTATACAGGGACAGAATTGCAAGCATACAAGAAAGAACTGGTGCAACACAGGCTAGTGTTAAATAATTTAACTGCTGTTACTGGAGGGTATTGCGTAACATTGGCCACACAATTTGGAGTAAAATGTTGCACCTATGTCACCAATGATACCAGCGACACCAAGGAGGTGATAGACCGGAAGATGGATGAAATTCTGCAGCTAAAATGGGAGTTTCGTAAGAAACATAATGCTTCAGTGGCTGAAGTAAGGGAGAAGATAGGATGGGTTTCATGGCTGAACCCAGTGAAATGGTTCTCAGGTCTAGGGGAATGGGTCCAGGAAATGATCGCCAGTATAGGCAAATTCTTAATCCTTATACTGATTGTCATCATAATAATTGGCATATGTGTCCGGTGTGTTCCTATTGTGTTGAAGTGTGGAAAATGTAAAAATAGAGTAAAACGAAAGAATGAAATTATGATGGTGTAAATACAGAACTGCATTACAACCCTGAACTAGGAAATACCATCATTTAATGTATTATATTTAGACATGCATAGAATGTATTATTGAAATGTTATTTTTAAAAACACCTCAGATAATGTAAAGTCTCAATTCCCCTTCAAGACTGCCTTTATAGGACTGGTGTATTCCCACACCTTTCACATGATCTTCCAAGATCCACGGTGTGCGTATAATAGTAGTTTTATGTCCCCACTCAGAGACACATTATTGATGGATTAAGAACCACCTTGTGCCATCCCATAATAACACTAAATAGTATATAAATGTAAGCCTAAATTATATTTTAAAATCAGATTGTGATAGCATGTTGTTCGCTATCAAAGGGTGGACTGTCAAAGCTGGATTCTTGGCTGAGACCAGATCAGTTTAAAATTGAATTGCAGCGACACCATCTTGCGACTGGCTGCAAGACGCCATCTTTGAAATGAGATCGCAAGATGACATTTTGCGAATGGCCGCCTAAGCGCCATTTTAGATAAACTCACACTTTAGTACATGTGGCGATATTACTATTAGCATCATGCGATTGCATCTGTGACCATTGCCATAATTTACGGCGATTCATCAAAAGTCCGTTTAATGACTTTTACGTAGTTTGGGTGCTCTGGATAAAGTGTATATTATTATAATTCCCCTAAGGGATATATTTCAGAAATGGCTATACAGCATGTCAAAATTGGATTGCATTAGCTAAACAGAGCAAATGGTCACGTGACAACTAGCCTGTGTAGACAAGCTTCATGGACATAACGTCTGCTCTCACTCCAGGTGGCCCTGCTCGAATACAGCAAGAGTGTCGTTTGTAGCACCTTACATTAGCAGGCTTCCTACAAAATAATACCTTCAAAGCCAAGAGTGTTATCTGAGGTTTGGGTCTTGTAGCAGTGCTAATTTGCATCCACACAGGCCCTGGGAGAACAAAGACCAGTATTTTGGAGCCTGAAAAGGGTGGGGGCTGCTGGGGCATGTGCAAGTCATGGAACTATAAGGCTCAGCATTCCACACTGCTAGGTGTTCACTTAGTTTAAGTGAGATTTAAGTGCACCATTTCTCATACACACATTAATACGCTCAATTGCGCTGTTAACTAGTCGCATAGTAGCGAATGCATAAGATTCTGTATGAAAACGCTGTTTATTAGCTTCATGCGCACACATCTGCCCCAAGTTAACTAGCATCTTTACATCACACCCCGCATACTTACACATACATATTCACATAAAAGGTTTAATAAGCTTTAAGGTATAAGATTCAAGTATGCACATTTACTATAATTGCTATGAAATAAAGGTTATTTCGTAACTATGGTTTTATACGTGATAAGTAAGCCATGTTTGGAATTGTACTGATGCGTACTCTCTCAACAGTATTCCGGTGCCAACGGTGTGGAGATCGCATCATACATTCTCAACTTATGGACCGCAGAGACTTCAAGCAACAAAATGTACATTATATGAACAACTGTTAGGATGTTGCATGAGGCAGGAAACCAGAGACCCCCAGTTGTTAGAGGCTGGGTTGTGTCTATTGGAATCAACCTGTTAAATGCCTTGTAACATATGCCCTCTCCTTTAGGACCAATGGTATTAGCAACAAACTTCTCTATTGTGTTGTTTATTTCTGGGGGGTATAAATATGTGTGCTCTGACCCTGGGTTCCTAGTCTTTGTGCTGAATGCTAATTGATGAGGGGTTTCTTGCTGATGCCTAACATCTGGACCAGAGAGCGCTGCGTATGTATAATTGTACTTGGGTCTGTATAATCTCTTTGCGCTAAGATTATGAGGATCATAGCGTGTAACTGCTGTACTTTTACTTGAATAATAATTTGTGCTTTAGAACCACAGATTCTAGGTCTGGAGTCTTTATTTACTGTATAACTGCATACGCAAATTAGCTTCAGCCTTAGAGGTTTATAGGAAGGGTATTAGAAGGTATAGGCAGGGGTATATAGAGGTTCAAAGGCAGTATCCTTAAATGGGGTACCTTGGTCAGTCAGGATCTCCTTAGGTATACCCAACCTGCTAAAGACATGGACTAATTCTCTAGCAATGGTCTTGGTTGACGTATTGCATAATGGTATCACTTCTGGGTACCTGGTAGCGTAATCCATTATCACCAGAATATATTGATGGCCCCAGGCAGATTTCATTAATGGCCCAACCAAATCCATAGCTATTCTTTCAAACAGAACCTCAATAATGGGTAACGGAAGCAGGGGACTTTTGAAATGTGGCCTTGGAGCATGATACTGACATTCAGGGCAGGATGCACAATAGTCAGATACCTCTTTATGGACCGCGGGACAAAAAAACCTCTGCACAATTCGCTCAGTGGTTATCTCTACCCCTAGGTGGCCTGCCGTTATATGACCATGGGCCAGATCTAAAACTGTTCTTCTGTATGCTTTGGGAACTATTAATTGTTCCACAATATCTTCCCCCTTCTTAGTCACCTGTTACAACAAATCCTGACATACTGCCATGTGAGGATATGACAAAGGACTATCGGGGTCTATGGGTTTACTATTGATCACTTTGACATTCTCCCTGGCTTTTACCAGAGTAGGGTCATTTAACTGCTCCATGGCAAAGACCTCTCTTCTAACCTCTAAATCAGGCAGATGATCAACTGGCTCAACAACACTACCCACCTCAGTGGGAGGAACATCACTTGGCAAGCCACCATCACGGTCCGCATTTTCTAGTTCGCCAATCATACTAGAAAAAGGGAACATCTCTGTTTCTGCTACTACACCAGTAACCCTCAAACGAGTCAGGGTGATTTACCTCTGTGCAAAATTGGCTTTCCCACAACTTCCAGAAGTGAGCAAAGTCTCTCCCCAATATTGCATCATACATTAAGCCATGTACCAAACCCGCAGAGACTATCGCGGAACCACATGATGTCTCGATGTTCACTTCTGCAGTAATATAATAGCGAGTGTCCCCATGTATGCAGGTCACACCAACAGTTTTCCCCTTACACTTCAAGGGGTTCATCAGCTCCGCTTTTACAAGTGTCACCAGGCTACCAGAATCTAACAGAGTCTCTACACGGTTGCCATCTGCAGTAAGTACACACATGTGCTTATCAGTCTCAGCCTGCCGGTCTGCAGTACAGGCTGGCTGTGCAAAGAAAGACCCCCTGCGGTATACATGAGCAGTATCACATTGCATAGGTTCAGAAGTAAGTGGACGATTAGCTGCAATATGGCCGAAGCCACCACATCGGAAACACTGAATCACATTACAATCTAGTCTTTTACGGGGAAGAAACCTTCCTGGCCTGGCTGGCATGTCTCCAGGTTCCTCACCCTCAGTCTTAGGTACATTCCATCGCCCAGCACCCTTCTCCCCTGGAACAGTCTTACCAGTGCCGATGGGAGTTCGCCGTTGCCCCATCGGGGCCCAGTGGGGCAGACTCAACAGCTCCTCAGCCACCACGTACCTCTCCACCAGTTGGACTAGCTGGTCTGCAGATACCGGTCCATCACAACTCTTTCCACAATCTGTGGTCCTGTCAGTGTCTCGGGCTGGAGCCATTTTGTGGTTAAATGGATGAGGTCATGCATCTGTGAGCGTGGAGGTTTTTCCATTTGGAACTCCCAGCGGTGGACTCGTTGGCCCCGAACAAATGAGGTGACTCCCAAGCGGGTTAGGATCTCCTGTTTTAACTTTGCATAGTCCTTGGCATCATCCAGGCATAAATCATAGTAGGCCTTTTGTGGTTCTCCAGAAAGGAAGGGTGCCACAAGACTTGCCCACTGTTCCTTGGGCCAACTCTCCCTTTCCGCGGTTCTCTCAAATGCCATAACATACGCCTCCACGTCATCACTCGGAGTCATCTTCTGCAAAAAATGACTGGCTCGTATAGAGCAAGTGTGGGTTGGAGGGTCAGTGGAAGCATCTCCAGTTTGGGCTACCAAGTGTTGCACTACCTTTTTTAAGGCCTGGTGGGTTTCCTCAATGGCGACTTGTTGTTGCCTCTGGGCTGTCTCCAAGGCCAACAGTTGCACATTGGTGGATTACTGCTGAGCTCTGGTAGCTTCCTGCTGCAGTTTGTTTGTTTCCTGCTGAGCTGCCGTAGCTTGGAGCAAGGCTTTAACAATGTCCTCCATTTTGTCCTGGGGTGTAGGTTGGAAGCAGAATCTGGCTTTCCTAAGCATCTGCGGATGCCACCTCTATGGACTTCAAAGGACACAAGTTTATATCCACACTGACGAATTGGAGTCTGTCTCTTTAAATTTTAAACGAAAACTTTTCCTTGCTGCAATTTCAGTGTGTGATTACCCGCATTCTCCACCACTTGTAACACAGTCAGGATAGTGGTCCCCCTCCTGGGGTTGATGGACTCCCTCTTTACACACACCACAGCCAGAGAAACCGGACACAATTCTGGGGTTCTTGTACAAGCTGTTCGGAGCCAGTCTTTATTGTGCCAGGTACATAAATAAAACAAAACATAAACAAAATCCTAACCTGTCTGGGTTCTAACTAGACAGTAAGTTCCCTCACTATCAGAACACTAAACAAAATCCGCGTCCACAGTACCTTCTGGTTTACAGCCAAGAGTGTCTCAGAGCAAGGTAACCTATGGCCTGCTCTCCCAGGTATGAGACACTCAGCTACAACTGAACACAGCTTAAATCAGCCAGTTCCAGTTGTAAACCCTAATGATCCGGCTACCAGGCTGGAAGGCCCAAAACCTGGAGTGGCCTGTGGATGGAGCCCTCCCTCTCCTCACATCCACACCCCCAGGTCCCATTCCAGCTTTTTCACGGAAGCCGACATTACTAGTCTGTTTTTCTGACGGACTTCTCCTGGGGTTTTTTAAAAGACATCAGACAGGAATCTGGGACAAATATAGAAGACATTGCACACTTCTCCAGTGCTTCTATCAATATATATATATATATATATATATATGTCCAAGTCATGGTGGCACTCACAAGTCATATAACAAGGAATGAAGAAACAAAATCCTTTTCAACGTTCGGTTTATTCAACCTTTGTCAGGAATGAATGACATGAGCAAACAACATACATTCTATACCACAGTTCAGCTCTTGCATCCCAAAGTCTGTCCCGGCGTCTACCGTGGCACTGCCCATCCCTGCCTGGTGGGACAGCCCACGATGCCATGGAAACTAACATCAATATCAATTACACCATAATAGTAAGCTAAAAACAATCAAATTGACATAACCCCCTGTAACCCTCTAGCATAGAAAAACAATAATAGCACAAAATGCATGAATAATGGAACAACCGATGGCTCCAGACACAATATAAGAATCCATCTAAATGGCCAATAGCCAATCCAGAGCATGGTGCACAATATAACAACAATAAGTATAATGTAAGAGTACTGCACTAAAGTTTAAACTCCAGTAGACAGTCAGCTCTCTAATGCTGGTTCAATTCCCTAAGCACAATGTATATGTATATATTTATATATGTATATACTGTATATATATATATATATATATATATATATATATATATATATATATGTGTATACACCTATAGGCATATATATACACACAACTAAGCACTGCAAGGGGGTTCCAGCTTCAGCACCTACCTGCTGGTTGGTGCCGCTGTTATCATGGTATCATCGGCGGGGACAGCGGTTCTCCTGTGATCTCGTGGGGGGAGCGCTATTATGATCGTGGGGGGCCTGTTTTGATCGTGGGGGGATACCCGTGGTGGGGTGGTCTGTTGTGATCGTGAGGGGGTACCCATGGCGGGGAGGTGCTGTTGAGATCGCAGAGGGGTGGGCGTTGTGATCGGAGGGGGGTATCTGCTGTGATCATGCTGGGGGGAACCACGGGGGGCTGTTGTGATCACTGGGGAGGGGTACCCACTGGGGTGGTTGTTGTGATTGCGTGGGAGGTGGGTGTTGGCGCTCTTGTGATGGGGGGGTGCACTTGTAATATGCAACACCCAGGGAAGCAATAGCTCCAGCTGAGCATGTGCTGCCTTAAGGATACTAGAGCCCACCGCTCCCTCTGGCTATTACATTGCGGCCATTTTGGAAGGGATTTTTCTATACAATTTTTTTACAAGTGGTGCACACTGGGCATCTCAGGAGCCAGACCGGCCCATCTTGGCAATGGCTCTTCTGGCATTTGCCAGAACTGCCAGATGGCCAGTCCATCCTTGCATATAATATATAAAAATGTGTGAATTACATTTAGTTTAACTATTGGGCCCGGGCTCTTGGCATAAGTGATATTAATAGATGTAGTTGTGCAGTTTGTAATATCCTAGTTCTTCATGGAATAGTAATATAATCATGGGTTCCATTTTCAGAAGGGTTCTATTAAGAGCAGATGTAGCCTTAGATGCTATTGGTGGCAGACATTTAATTTGAAGGTATTCACATCCAAATTGGAAGAATGGTTTAGGAATTACAGCTTTTTTATGTACAGTAGCTCCCTCTTTTTCATAAGTAATTGAACAATTGACACAAAAGCTGTGTCATGAACAGATGTGGGCAATATCTTCATTATTTCTTTATTAATTAAATAAGCAAAAGGCCTGCAGTTGATTCCAAGTTTGACATTTGCATTTGAAAGCTGCAGCTGTGAACCTACAACATGCAGTCAAAGGAGCTCTCAATGCAAGTGACACAGATCATCCTTAGGCTGCAAAACAAATCCACTGGTGATGTCAGTAGGGCCGCTCACAAATGGCAGGCGTTCCTTCAGGAACGCCTCCATTTGGTCAGCCACCCCCCTCCCTGCCTACAAAACGGGGCGAGCTGTCGATCAACATCGACAGCCATCCCATTTTGTTGCAAGCCCCGGGGTGAGTGATTTCTCGCTGCGAGGCTCACGCATGCGCAGTGTGCATGACGCACGTGCGCACTGCCCGGCCATCAACCCGCTTGCAAGCGCTATGTACTTGCGAGCGGTTCTGAATCAGGCCCAACATCCAGCCAGCAATGCAAGTTGCAACCTAGTGCTGCCCGACTCCAGTCGTGCTAAAAAAAAAAAATCAATAAAAGTGTCTTTTATATTTTTCTGTGTGTGCGTGCGTGCTTGTTAGGCTTAACCGCAGTACTGCACAAGATCCAGCCAGCAATGCAAGTTGTAACCTAGTGCTGCCCAACTCCAGTCGTGATTAATCTGCTCTCTGGGTCCAAGTTCTGGAGCTGGAAAAAAAAAAATATATATTTCCTTTTTTTTGTCAAACTTTTTTTGTGTGCGTGTCAGGCACACTTGGCCATCACGGTTATTGGCATAGGTGTGCAGGGGTGCTGTGCTCCTGTCTGTCGAGGGGCTGCTGCCCAAAATAATAAACAATTTTTATTGTGTGCATGTCAGCCACACCTGGCTGTCACTGTCATCGGCGTAGGTGCACAGGGGTGCTGTGCTGCTGTCTGTCAAGGGGCTGCTGCCCAAAATAATAAACAAACAATTTTTATTGTGTGCGTGTCAGTCACACCTGGCTGTCACTGTCATCACTGTCATCGGCATCGGCGTAGGTGCGCAGGGGTGCTGTGCTGCTGTCTGTCAAGGGGCTGCATGAATATTGCAATGAAAACTTTTTTTTAAGTTATTGGGTTACAAAAATTAGGTTTTTTTATCTTAAACATAGCAGAAATGTTATCCTAACAGCTAATAATGTTATATGCTCTAAAAAACTAAAACCTATATTTATTTACAAAGCTATATAGAGTAGACATCCTAAATTCTAAAACTGTTCTATTCAAAAACGTAAACAAAAGTCAGGAGAGGCCTCAGAGAACATGAAAAAAGATGCTGTAGGTGCTGAACTTCAAGGGATTTCTCCATCATGTTCTGCAGTGTGGAAAGGTTTCATTCACATGTTTTCTATAAAGCAGTTCAAAGTTACAGCCTTCAAAGTGCCAGGAATTACCAAAGATTATTACAAGCAAATGATTCATCTGTCCAGAATCTGTCTGGGAATTCATGGATCATATTTGGCCTGAATGCACTAAGACTTCCAGTGATTCTGTCACTGTGTTCTGTAGCCGACTTTATTCCTACCTGAATTGCAAACTGAAATACGGAATAGTAAGCACAGACAACATGGAAGTCTTGGTTATTCCGCTGCCTACATGCCAACCAATACCTCCGACTACACCCACTGGGGGGACCAGGTCTTAATAATGACCATCCCCATCTTTTGCTAGGCCTTCTTCTTCCAAACCATCCATCCTGGACTTCCTGTCCAAAGAGGGTGAGCAGGGTACAGAAAGAGGAGCTAGAAATCCCCGATGACATTTTTTCATCTATAATAGATGATGTGGAGAGATAAGAGCTTCAGTGTCATGAATGGTGTCTGTGAGTTACCTGTCTCAGGTGATGAGTGGGATTCAACAGAGACTTGCATGACTCCAACCACAGATGACGTAGATAGCTCTATTGCAAGATTTATGTAGCAGTGAGAACTGCCTTTGATGATGAATGACAGGAACTTGGAGGAACCGGACTAGGACCAGCAGGAAGACTTGTTGAGTTGAACTGGTGAACTGGTAACTTGACTCTGGACTGGAATAATGTGGATTGAACTGATGAACCTGGAACTTGACTCTGGACTGGAATAACGTGACTTGAACTTAATGAACTTGGAACTTGACTCTGGATTGGAATAACGTGGATTGAACTGAAGAACTTGGAACTTGACTCTGGACTAGAATAACGTGACACTGGCTGAAGGGAAATCAGGTAATGCTGAGACAAGGGCTAAACAGGGTAATCCAGAAATAGTGTGACAAAGGCTGGAACTCAGGTGCAGGATGGATAGGGTAATTGGAAATAACAGGTTCAGGAAGGAATGGGTAGGTTTGGGATTTTAGGATCAGGGAGGGAGTGGTTACGTAGAAGGAGCAGGAGTTGATCCACAGCAGGAAGCACGATGCAGGTTTGCAAGGGTGCCAGGGACCAACCAGGAGTAGGGCTAGCAGAGCACAGGACTAAGGTGAGGAGCACAGGAGCTCACTATTAGCTGATGTTAGCAGGACATCTGGATTGACAGGTATTGCTCTAGCAGGTTTTCTGGATGCACAGGGGGTTGCTGTAGCAGGTTTTCTGGACACACCAGGGGTTGCTGTAGCAGGCTTTCTGGATTGCACCAGTGGTTGCTGTAGCAGGTTTTCTGGATTGCACCAGGGGTTGCTGTCAGCAGGAGTCAGGGATACACTAGAACACAGAACAGCATGAACCATACACCACGAGATGTTCAGGCCCAGAATGCTATCAAGGGAGGATAAATATATCCTGGGTCTGGCAGCAATTGGAGGATATGGACAGGTAGTCTGGCAGTAGCACTCTGAGTGGTGAAAGGCACAACATGCAGAGGGAGTATTTATCTCTGCAGCACTGAGTCAGAACTGCACCTGTGATTCCAATCAGGGCTAGCAGTGTTCACAGACAGGAAAGGACCCAGGTGAAATAATCACTGTGGAAGGAATGCATAGTGCTGCAGCAGCATGATCAGAACAGATCCTCCAGGCAAATTACACACACAGATCCATGGAGACAGCTGGCAGTGGTAAGTCAACAGGCAAAAGGTGAAATCTAGACATGGTCGTGACATTCAGATGTTGGAACAGGGGCTCCCACCTATTTGGCTTCCCTCCAGAGAACAGAGCTCTGTTCCTTATGAAGTGTCTATGCCTCAGCTGATAGGTAGGTAGTCTCTGTCTGTTGGTAAACACCCTTCAGGAGATGGCAACCCAAAATAACAACAACTATAATAATGTGTCCACTGATAACCAGCCTGATCCCTTAACAGCAACATACCCCATATGGCCAACTCATAACATGACACCCAGTGTGCAGGCTCCTCTTCCTTATAACATTAACCCAGTTGCCATGGTTCCTCAATCAGCCATGTGTGGTCCACCCAATTTTTGGCCTTCTACATTCTAACATATTCACATATCTAAGAAGTGGACAGTGGGAACAATGGCAATTTGAAGGCCACAAACTAACTCTGTTTTTTTTAATGACCCTGTATAGGTTGGAAAATTCTGTTACAGAACAGAAGGTTTTCAAAGGATTATTTAAGTCAATTGTTTATTTATTTTCAGAAAGCACACCTGGTCCCCCTTCTGGGATGAATAAAATCCACTCCCAGCAAGCAGGCATGGTGCTCAAGAAACAATTCTCAAGAAAGACACAACATAAGACTTAAACCTTAAATCTGAAATGTTGCATTTGCTGCTCTGTTCAACTTGTTCACATATCTCATATGGTTAAGTGGACATTGGGAACAACGGCAGTTTGAAGGCCACTATCTAACTATGTTTTTTTTATGTTCTTGTACAGGTTGGGAAATGCCTTTATAGAAGATTTGCAAAGCATTATTTAAGTCAATTGTTCATTTTTTTGGGAAAGCACTCTTCCTGGTCCCCTTCTGGGATGAGAAAATCAACTCCCAGCAGCAGGAGCAGCCATGCTCAAGGATTCTTCTGTGTCAAGGACTGATGTAAATGTACTGTATCACATTTTTTTGTAAATGCCTCCTCCCCTCCACTTCTCCCTCATAAATTTTCTTTTGAATCAAAAAACAAAATAAAATTTACTACCAATCAACCCTTCCTGTCCCTGCCCTACCTTCAACTACATACATTCTCCAACTCCCTCAGGCCTCTCTTGAATAATAAAAATGTTCCCTGATGTGCCATGTTTGAAGTTGAACTGCCATGTGTTTGTGCCACCCACTGCTGCAGCTTAGCTTAGTCAGCCAGCTATCTTGGTGTACATTTTGGGCCTAAACTAGATGAACAAATCAATATTGTGAGCTGTGAGGTGGTCACAATTGACTGGAAACGAGTGGAAATAAATGTTATTGAGGTTATTAATACTGTAGGAACAAAAAGGCCCATTTTATGTGATTTTAGCTGTTTTTTTTATTTTTTTAAGAAAAAATCTAGATCCAAAACCAAAACATGGAGGTGAGGTTTTGGCAAAACCAATCCAGATCCAAAACCAGGGGAGATCCAGATCCAAAACCAAACCATGGGGGTCGGCGCACATCTCTAGTTTATATATTAATTGACTTAACAGGATGAGGACAGAAACCAGCGGATTAATCCCTTCACACCATCAACAGTCAACAAATTCTAAGTTTGCGTACACACGTAACGATTTTTTTAAAGATTGAACTATAACGACGTCGTTATCGTTCAAAAAATCGTTCAGTTCATGAGTTATGACAATGAACGAAAATCGTTCAAGCGCTCTCCTGTTTGTAGTTCATTTCAGACTGACCAACATAATGATTTTCATTAAGGGAAGGAACATTTTTCGTTCATCGTTGTAAAAATCATTCACTTTTCAAGGTAAAATCTGACAGATAATCATTACCGCTAAGAATGCTCTCACCTGCTTCTTATTTAGGGGTCATGGCCAATTTTGTATTGCCTCAATTTTATTAAGTTGGGGCTTTATAAAACCTCTGCCAATAGTGTAACCAAGATACTTTACTTCTTACATCCCTAGACAAATTTTTTTTGGGGTTGGCTGTCAATCCTGCTTTACAGATGGAGTCCAACACTACTTGTACTCTGGGCAAGTGAGACTGCCAATCAGGACTATGAATGACCACATCATCTAGATAAGCAGCAGCATACTGTCTATGGGGCCTTAGAATTCTGTCCATCATCTGAAAGGTAGCTGGTGCTTGTATTGGAACAACCCTTCTGGTGCAGAAAAAGCTGTCTTTTCTTTGGCATTCTCAGTCAATGGCACTTGGTTAAGTCTAGAGTGGTTAAATACCTTGCTGTTCCTAATCTTTCAATAAGTTCATCCACCCTAGGCATTGGCTAGGCTTCGAACTATGACAAATTATTCTACCTACGGAAATCATTGCAGAAGCGCCAACTACAGTCAGCAGGGCTGTTTCTAGGGTCTGAGGCTCCCAGTGCAAATAGTCAAAATGCGCCCCCCCCACACCAGGAAGCACCCCCCCCCCACAAGAAGCAGTAATATTGGGAGGGGCGTGGCCTCATCATGAGGGGCATGGTCTCAAAATACCACAGAATGTCAGCCGCTGTGACTGCTGAGCCCAGGGGTGGCTAACCTGTCAGAGGAAAAGAGCCCAAACATATCTGTAGTTAAAGTAAAGAGCTGACAGCATGCGCGGCGGAGGCACACACTCAAAAAAGGGGTGTGGTCTAGCTGTCACAAGTCCACGCTGCATTTTTGTGTGCACGCCTTTGGTATGACATTTGCAGGAGCATGACCTTATATCACACCCCTGTTTTTAGTCATGCTGGGGGCGAGCCCAGCACATTGAAAATAGAAGCCAGGTCCACATAAAGTACACTGGAACAAGCCACTTCCACATAAAATATATTGAAAAAGCCAGAGCCACATAAAATTTGTTTTAAAAACCACATCCATGTAAAATACATTTTGAAATCCAGAACCACATAAAATACATTGAAAAAACAAGATTCACTTAATAGACACTTCAACTCCTCCATGTGTCATTCAAGCCCCCTCCCTTACCATTCCAGCCCGACAGGTCTCAGGCTGCTGCCCCAATGGCTCTCAGGCAAAAGTGCCCATTATGCAGTGCCCCATGTAGTTGTCCCCATATGCAGTGCCCCCTGTATTTGTGCCTGTTATGCAGTGCCCCCTGAAGTTTTTTTTGAGGTGAGAGCAGGGACACTGAGGTGAAGTTACAGGGAGGGTGAGGGCTGGGACACTGAGGGGAGTTGCAGGGAGGGTGAGGGAAGGGACACTGAGGGTGTGGGCTGGGACACTGAGGGGAGTTGCAGGGAGGGTGAGGGCAGGGACACTGAGGGTGAGGGCTGGGACACTGAGGGGAGTTACAGGGAGGTCCGGCACTCCCAACAACCATAAATCCAAAATGCCCTCACATTCTAGTAGTAGATATGCATCCAGAGCAGGTGCGGCACTCGTAGAAGAAAACTCTTTTCCACAATTAGAGCATGCTCTAATTGTGTAAAGGAGTTTTCTTCTGCTACGAATGCAGCACCTGCTGTGGATGAATATCTATCTATCTATTTATCTAACTAGATATAAAAAGAGGAAGGGTTGTTCCACTGGGACCTTACCTGCTCTTCCGACCTTGGCTGGCACAGAAGGGTACCCGCTCTGCACCAGCCCTTCCTGCAGGGGTCAGTGCTGCTACTCAGCTTGCCAAGCGCTGGATCCTCAACTTGCCTCTCGATGGTAGCTTGACTGCACCGGCTACTTGACTCCCAACGGACTTAACTTGAACAACAAAGAAGCCATTATAAGATCTCTCTCTCTCTATACACACAGTATATATATATATATATATATATACATACACACCTACTTATACACATGTAAAAAGAATACACATTATGATTGCATTAGTATGTTAGTAGTGTAATGTAGATCAATCCCCATTTTTCTTCTCAATAAGATATTTTGAGGTTTATATATATATCCTTTATACATTACTATTGCCATCATAAAATATATTATTTTTTCATTGTGATTCCCTTTTTTTTGCTTGTCCTGTCATTTCATATATCTGTATGTATGTGCCCCTATGTTCTGCATTGCCCCCTATATGTTCTCTATTCTTCCTCGCTTCTCTGTATCCTACTGTGCTCCACAAAATGCAATATGCTTCTCTTTCCCTGTCCCACACTGTGCTCCCCCTTCTCTCATCTCACCCACACCGTGCTCCCCCTTCCCTCATCTCAACCATACCGTGCTCCCCCTTCCCTCATCTCACCCACACCGTGCTCCCCCTTCTCTCATCTCACCCACACCGTGCTCCCCCTTCTCTCATCTCACCCACACCGTGCTCCCCCTTCCCTCATCTCACCCACACCGTGCTCCCCCTTCCCTCATCTCACCCACACCGTGCTCCCCCTTCTCTAATCTCACCCACACCATGCTCCCCCTTCCCTCATCTCACCCACACCATGCTCCCCCTTCTCTCATCTCACTCACTGTGCTCCCCCTTCCCTCATCTCACCCACATCGTGCTCCCCCTTCCCTCATCTCACCCACACTGTGCTCCCCCTTCCCTCATCTCACCCACACTGTGCCCTCCTTCCCTCATCTCACCCACACTGTGCCCTCCTTCCCTCATCATGACCACACTGTGCCCCCCTTCTCTCATCTCACCCACACTGTGCCCTCCTTCCATCATCTCACCCACACTGTGCTCCCCCTTCCCTCATCTCACCCACACTGTGCCCTCCCTCCCTCATCTCACCCACACCGTGCTCCCCCTTCCCTCATCTCACCCACACTGTGCCCTCCTTCCCTCATCTCACCCACACTATGCCCTCCTTCCCTCATCATG
Source organism: Taudactylus pleione (assembly GCA_031769625.1). Taxonomy (NCBI): domain Eukaryota; kingdom Metazoa; phylum Chordata; class Amphibia; order Anura; family Myobatrachidae; genus Taudactylus; species Taudactylus pleione. The sequence goes on along the minus strand of JAUIMM010000043.1, from coordinate 5,364,784 downwards.
ACCACACTGTGCCCCCCTTCTCTCATCTCATCCACACTTGCTCCCCCCTTTCCTCATCACACCCACACTGTGCCCTCCCCTTCTCTCATCACACCCGCACTGTGCCTCCCCTTCTCTCATCACACCCACACTGTGCCCCCCCTTCTCTCATCTCACCCATAATGTGCTCCCCCATTTCCTCATCCCACCCACACTGTGCCCCCTTCCCTCATCACACCCACACTATGCCCCCTCCAACACTTACTGTACCTGTAACAACACTCCAAAAAGGCAAAGTCGTCTAGGTCCAACTTCATTATTGTTAGTCCTGCTCCTCTGAGCCTACTGCAGCTTCCTGCCTGATGCTGGCTGCCAGGTAACTCCATGGAGAGGGCTGAAGATCGCACTGACTGGGGTGGGGGCGGAGCTTCCTGATGACTCATCTCACTTAGCCAATGTTCAGAGGAGTCTGAAGCAGACAGCTCAGACTCCTCAGGACACTGGCTTAAATATCCGATGTGTCATTAGGCAGCTGGGCCCTGCCCCCACCCCAGTGATGCTCTGCCTAGCACTCCAGGCCACATGAGATGCTGCTGATACTCTCAGGGCCAGCCTCTAGGGGTAGTAGTGGGCGGCCGCAGGATCCCCAAGTGTCCGGCCACCAGTGTAGGTAGGAGAGCGGGAGGGCATCCCCTCAAGTGTCTGGCTCGGGATTCCAGTCCCGGAAGTCCCCCCCATGACAGCTCTGAGCGGCTGAGAGAGAGCGCACTGCCTGACGTCATGATGTCATTGCGTGCTTATGCATCAGCAGGAACAAATGACTGATCCTATTGGTGCTGATGCAGGGGAGGCAGAGCTGCTGCTGGAAAAGGTCCTCCAGGCTCCCAGTCAGGTGCAGAGGTAACACAGTCCTGACTGGGCGCCCAGTAATTATATACTGTAAATAAAAAATTTTAAATCGGTGACAGCAGGGATCGGAGGCAGAGCGCTCGGTGCGATTGCACGAGTTGCCGGCCCCTGGAAACGGCCCTGTCAGTCAGACTTTGGAATTAGCACAATGGGACTTGACCACTCACTATGTGATTCTTCAATTACACCCAACTCCAACATTTTTTTAATTTCTTTTGACAACAATACCCGTTGGGCTTCTGGTATTCTATAGGGCTTTAGATTAACCTTAACCCTTGGGTCAGTGATTATATCATGTTTAATTACTGTTGTTTTACCCGGTATGTCTCAAAACAAAACTATTTCTTATAAGAAATTCTTTAGCCTCCTGCTATTGAACAGTTGATAGGGTTTTAGGTACTAATACTTCGGGAACCAAAGGCCCTGGGTTTACTGGAGGGACTGGGATGGCTGACATAGCTGCTCTATCCTTCCAAGGTTTTATAAGATTTACATGTTCTGGCTTTCTTTTCCTAGGCTGGTACACTTTCTAATTAATCTCCCCCACTTTTTCTAGGATTTCAAAGGGTCCTTGCCATTTAGCCAGAAGTTTACTTTCTACTGTGGGAAGCAAAACAAGCACTCTGGGCCTGATTCAGAGCCGGACGCTATTTGCGCTCGCTCGTTCAGAAAAAGGAGCCGGCTATTTAAATTGAGCGCTCGCTCTTTGCAATCTGTTGACGCCTCTATGTCTGAGCGAGCGAACGAAACATGCGCTTGCTATTTTGTAAAGACGCCCCCTGGCCGCTCGCATCCTATGTCATCTCCGCTATTTATTAGATTAATCGAGTACATCGAAACGCGTCTGAACTGCTCGCAGTGCTTGTGGTTGGATTTTCCTACCGCAATCATGCGAACAGTTCAGGCTAAAAGACAACCAAGTGACGTGGCCGATGACGCTGCTTTGTTAATTATGCACACCCTTAAAACGCCCGTTTTGACCGTTTGGCACACCTGCGTTTGGATCTCCACTCCCCGTTTTCAAGCACCTTCCCCTGTTACCACCCACAAACGCCTCATCCTGTCACTGAAATTAGCAGGCACTCGCTATTTTGCGAACACACGATTTCCGACCGCACTGACTGGTTGGCGCATGCTCATTACGATCCATACGCATGCGCAGATGTGCGAACATTGCTCGGAGCGAACGAGCGGCCGCTTGCGTGTGGCTCTGAATCAGGCCCTCTGTCCCCAGGAGCAAAGACGTGTAACTAGGCATTGTAATTGTACACCTGCTGTTGGGTCTGTTCCAAGTGCTTTCTCACTATTGGCACCACTGGAGCAATTATTTCCTGCATTTGAGAAACATGCTCAATAACATTTTTATACGGACTAGATTGCCCCTCCCATGTCTGTTTGGCAATATCCAGTAATCCCCTTGGGTGTCTCCCATACAACAAATCAAAAGGTAAAAACCCTGTGGAGGATTGGGGATCCTCTCTTATGGCGAGCAATAAATAATGTAATAAATAATCTCAGATACACAGAGGTTTTTAACTGAGTAATTTTAAACAGGTGGCATAACCTAAATGGGGTACCCTGGTCAGTCAGGATTTCCTTAGGTATTTGCAACCTGCTAAAGACATGGACTAATTCTCTAGCAATGGTCTTTGTTGACGTATTGCGCAATGGTATTGCTTCCGGGTATCTGTTAGCGTAATCCATTATCACCAAAATATATTGATGGCCCCGAGCAGATTTAATTTGAGGTCCAACCAAATTCATAGCTTTCTTTCAAATGGGACCTCAATAATGGTTAATGGAACATGTGGGCTTTTAAAATGTGGCCTTCACTCAATGGTTTTTTCTACCCCTAGGCGACCTGCAGTTTTGTGACAATGAGCCAAATATAACAGCATTCTTCTACAGCCATGGCCAAACATTTTGAGAATGACACAAGTATTCGTTTTCACAAAGTTTGCTGCCTCAGTGTTTTAGACCTTTTTGGCAGATGTTACTATGGTATACTGAAGTAACATTACAAGCATTTCATAAGTGTCAAAGGCTTTTATTGACAATTACATTAAGTTTATGCAAAATGTCAATATTTGCAGTGTTGACCCTTTTTCAAGACCTCTGCAATTCACCCTGGCATTCTGTCAATCAACTTCTGGGCCACATACTGACTGATGGCCGCCCATTCTTGCCTAATCAATGCTTGGAGTTTGTCAGAGTTTGTGGGTTTTTGTTTGTCCACTCCCTTGGCTGAGAAGCAGCTGCAACCCCACACATGAATGGTCTCAGGATGCTTTACTGCTTTACGAGTACACACAGCACGATGGACAGATATATCTGCCATCTGCTATGCAGCACAACTGACGCGATATGTCTGTGAAAGATGTCGTTCACAGACATATCGCTGGTACACACTGACCGAAGTGCACACAATATATTGGCCGATCAATTGATTTACCTATATATCTGCCAGTGTGTACCCAGCACTACAGACTTTAAAACTTATCTTTTATATATAGACTCACAAAGAACAGACATATAATGAACATGTAAATAAAATGAAATAATATCGACAGGATATTCCCTGTTTGAAATTAACCAGCACTTGAGACTCCTGTATTCACCTTAGAATGTGTAACACCACCAGTTTTATAAGCACGATGGGGGAGATGTAAGAAGCTCAGAAGCGGTATCAGCGCACGTTATGTGCGCTGATACCGCTTGTACCTGATGTATGATCGGGGGTTTGGCGGTAAATGACAGGGGCGCTATGCTCCCTTGTCATTATCGGCGCTGCTATCTACAAGATAACAGCGCCGATAGCCTGGGCCATGTATGAACGGTCAGATCGCCTGACTGTTCGGCCCGCTGTAGCTGTCGCTATCCCCACAGCAGGGACAGCACTGTCCCTGCTGCAGCAGCTGCCGGCTCCAGGCTGCACGCGGGGATCTTGCGAAACTTGCGAGATCCCGCGCATGCACAGTGGAGCTGGCCGGGACTGAGACACAGCACATCAGCACTAGGCTCATGAGCTGCGGTCTCTAGCAGATAGCGCCGGAGTGGGGAGTTATCACTCCCCCGCTCCGGCCGATGAGATGTGTATACATCTCATCAGTAGTGCTTCCTGCTTCACCTCGGTAAAGAGGCGAAGCAGGAAGCAATATAGCGGCACGTTAAGTGTCACTATAATACATCTACCCCACTATGTTATGCTATGGCAAAGATACAAAAATATCAGCAATATGTAATTCTATCCTGTTGAGAAGAGATAATCACTACATATCTTATTATGTTTAGCAATAAAATTGCTTAAATCAATGGCTCATAACTTCACAGTAAAGTATCACTCTTTAACCACTTGCCTGGCCCAGTCGTATCAGATACGACCATGCCAGACTGGGCTTCACCTGACATGGTTGTATCTGATACGACCAATCAGAAATGGCCACTGGGCAGCTGCGGGAAGCTAATCTTCCCATAGCCGCCTAAATCAGAGGGACCTCCTGGTCCCTCTGCATGACAGGATTCTCCTCCTGTGTGTCCCGATCACTGTGGCAGCAGTGATCGGGCAGCGGGTGTGACCCCCCCTCCCTGCGTGGCTGCCCTGCTGTGTCCCAGGCCTGGGCAGCCGGTGGCATCCCCTCCCCCTTGTCCCCGCCGGCGTGGCATTGACTTCTAGGAGCAGCAGCGGCGGCTTGTTAGCCGCGGCTGCTGCTCTGTTTCCAGGGAGTGGGCGGCTTGCCCACCCCTTCCTTCACCGGCGCCGGCTGGCAGTGGCTGACGGTGACATCCAACTACATGAGCAGCAGCTGTGGCTCCTGTCAGCCACGGCTGCCGCTCTGTCCTCGGGGAGTGGGTGGCTAGCCCTCCCCTTCACCGGCGCTGGCTGCCAATGACATCCAACTACAGGAGCAGCAGCTGCGGCTCTTGTCAGCCGCAGCTGTTGCTCTATGCCTAGGGTGCCAGTGGCTAGCCCAACCCTAACTTCAGCAGCGCTGGCTGCCCCTATCAAAGCCACCGAAGCAGCAGCCGCAGCATCGTCGGCGGCTGCTGCTCTGTTCCCGTCCCGCACAGCCGTTAGCACCTCATGCTCGTCTCTCCTCCCACGGCCAGGTGATTACATAGTGCCCAGTCCCCTGCACCTCCTACTGCCTACAACTCCGCCCCTGTCCCGATCACTGCTGGACACAGTGATCGGGTGGCGAAGCTGGATTATTGGCTGAGACAAGATCAGTTTAAAATTGAATCGCAGCTACACCATCTTGCAACTGGCCGCAAAACGCCATATTGGAAATGAGATCGCAAGACGCCATTTTAGATAAACTCACACTTTAGTACATGTGGCAATATTACTATTAGCATCATGCGATTGCATCTGTGACCATCACCATAAGTTACGGCAATTCACCAAATGCCCATTTCATGACTTTACGTAGTTTGGGTGCTCTGGATAAAGTGTATATTATTATAATTCCCCTAAAGGATATATTTCAGAAATGGCTGTACAGTATGTCAAAATTGGATTGCATTAGCTAAACAGAGCAAATGGCCACGTGACAACTAGCCTGTGTAGACAAGCTTCATGGACATAACGTCTGCTCTCACTCCAGGTGGCCCTGCTCGAATACAGCAAGAGGGTCGTTTGTAGCACCTTACATTAGCAGGCTTCCTACAATAAAATACCTTCAAAGCCAAGAGTGTTATCTGAGGTTTGGGTCTTGTAGCTGTGCTAATTTGCATTTACACAAGAACCTGGGAGAACAAAGGACTGTACTTTTGAGCCTGGGAAGGGTGGGGGCTGCTGAGAGAGGGGGGCTTGTGGAACTATAAAGCTCAGCATTCCACACTGCTAGGTGTTCACTTAGTTTAAGTGAGATTTAAGGGCACCATTTCTCATACACACATTAATACGCACAATTGCGCTGTTAACTAATTGCATATTAGCGAATGCATAAGATCCTTTATGAAAACGCTGTTTATTAACTTCATGCGCACGCATCTGCCCCGAGTTAACTAGCGTCTTTACATCACACCCCGCATACTTACACATTACATATTCACATGAAAGGTTTAATAAGCTTTAAAGTATAAGATTTAAGTTTGTTCATTCTGTGAAATAAAGATTATTTGGTAACTAAGGTTTTATATATGATAAGTAAGCCATGATTGGTATTGTACTGATGCGTACTCTTTCAACAGTATTCCGGTACCATGAGTGTGGAGATCGCATCATGCATTCTCAACTTATGGACCGCAGAGACTTAAAGCAACAAAATGTACATAATATGAACAACTGTTAGGATGTTGAATGATGCAGGAAACCAGAGACCCCAGTTGTTAGAGGCTGGGTTGTGTCTATTTGAATCAACCTGTTAGATGCCTTGTAACATATGCCCTCTCCTTTAGGACCAATGGTATTAGCAACAAACTTCTCTATTGTGTTGTTTATTTCTGGGGGGTATAAATATGTGTGCTCTGACCCTGGGTTCCTAGTCTTTGTGCTGAATGCTGATTGACGAGTGGTTTCTTGCTGATGTCTAACATCTGGACCAGAGAGCGCTGCGCTAAGATTATATGAGGATCATAGTGTGTAACTGACTGTACTTTTACTTGAATAATACTTTGTGCTTTGGAACCACATGTTCTAGGTCTGGAGTATTTATTTACTGGATGACTGCGTACGCAAATTAGTGTCATCCTTAGAGGTTTATAGGAAGGATATTAGAAGGTATAGGCAGGGGTATATAGAGGTTCAAAGGCAGTATCCTTACGGGCATTGTACATGCACACCCCCCAAAAAAATCACACAATCTATATACATTATAATATATATATTTTTTATATATATATGCGGAGGTATATATATATATATATATATATATATATATATATATATATATACGGAGATGTGTATATATATATATATATATATATATATATATGCGGAGATATATATATATATTGTGACACAGTCAGGTTAGGGGGTCCCTCTCCTGGGTAGAGGACTCCTTCCTTACACACACAGCAGCTGGGAAACAGTACGCCAGACTGGATTCGAGTACAAGCTGGTTGGCGCCAGTCTTTATTGTGCAATGTCAGAAATAACATAAAGGAAACAAAACATAACTCCTAGCCCTGTCGGGGCACTAACTTCACAGGTGGTTCCCTCACTACCAGAACCTGGCAAGGCCTAATGCCCTCACCCAGCAACAAAGGCACAGCACAACACTCACCAGATAGGTTTTTCCAGTGTCTCTGAGCAAACTCCCTGCCTGCTGTCCCAGGTGAGACACTCAGCACACTAGGCTTATATTGGCCACTCTCAGGTGGAAACCTTAACAAGCCTGTTACCAGGTTGCAAGGCCCAAAACCTGGAGTGGCCGTGGGTGGAGCCCTCCCTCTCCTCTCACCCACAACCCCCAGGTCCCAAACCGGCTTTTCAAAAAGCCGAGACTCAAGCCTGCTACACTGCAGACTTTCTCCTGGGGGTTTAAAACACATAAGACAGGAATCTGGGACAAATGTACCTGCCACAGACCACTTTACCAGTGATCCTATCACATATCCCCCCCTTTGTTTCGACCTGTGGGGCAGAACAACTGAAGCCCCCAAACAATGAATGCGTGACAATGCATCAGCGTTGGCCAGCTGGCTTCCTGGCCTGTGTTCCACTGAAAACTTAAAAGTTTGTAACGTCAAGAACCATCTCGTAAATCTCGCATTACTGTCCTTATTTTCGGACATCCACTTCAAAGGGGCATGATCAGTGATCAATTTGAATTTTCTTCCAACCAAGTAGTACCTGAGAGCCTCTAATGCCCACTTTATGGCCAATGCCTCCTTCTCCACTGTGACATAGTTTCTCTCATGCACATTCAACTTTCTACTTAGATAGAAAATAGGGTGTTCCTCACCCTCCTTGTTCTGGGACAGGACCGCTCCTATACCTACTTCTGATGCATCGGTTTGTACTATGAATTCCATGTCAAAATTAGGAGTCATCAGGACTGGTTGGGAACACAACGCTACCTTCAACTCCTGAAAAGCTTTTTCTGCCTCAGGACTCCATTCTACCATGACTTTTTGTTTGCCTTTAGTCAGGTCAGTCAGTGGGACTGCCATGGTGGCAAAGTTGGGTATAAACCTCCTGTAGTACCCCGTAATTCCCAAGAAGGCTCTCACCTGCTTCTTATTCAGAGGCCGTGGCCAGTTTTGTATGGCATCAACCTTATTGAGCTGAGGCTTTATCAGGCCTCTGCCAATGGTGTATCCCAGATATTTTACTTCCTCCATGCCTAGACAACACTTTTTTGGGTTGGCTGTCAAACCTGCCTTATCGATGGAGTCCAACACTGCTTGTACCCTGGGTAAGTGAGACTGCCAATCAGGACTATGAATGACCACGTCATCCAGATAAGCAGCCGCATACCGTCTATGGGGCCTTAGAATCCTGTCCATCATTCTTTGGAAGGTAGCAGGTGCCCCATGTAGCCCGAAGGGCTACATCTTGTACTGAAACAAGCCCTCTGGCGCTGAAAAAGCTGTCTTTTGTTTGGCGCTCTCGGTTAACGGTACTTGCCAATACCCTTTGGTTAGGTCAAGAGTGGTTAAATACCTTGCCGTCCCTAGTCTCTCAATCAGTTCATCCACTCTTGGCATCGGGTAGGCATCGAATTTTGAAACACTGTTCAACTTTCGGAAGTCATTGCAGAAACGCACACTCCGTCGGGCTTTGGAATCAACACAATGGGACTTGACCATTCACTAAGTGATTCTTCAATAACCCCTAACTCTAGCATATTTTTAATTTCTTTCGACACCGATTCTCTTTGTGCTTCTGGTAACCTATAGAGCTTTAGATTAACTTTGACCCCTGGGTCAGTGATTATGTCATGTTTAATGACCGAGGTTTTCCCAGGTACGTCAGAGAACAGCACCCTATTTCTGATCAGAAACTCCTTGACCTCTTGTTGTTGAATTGCCGACAGGGTTTTTGCCACTGTCACTTCGGGAACTAAGGGCCCTGGATTTACTGGAGGGGCTCGGACGGCCGACAGTACCGTTCTATCTTTCCAGGGCTTTAACAGATTTATATGGTATATCTGTTCCGGCTTTCTTTTCCCCGGCTGGTAAACTTTGTAATTGACCTGTCCCACTCTTTCTAAGATTTCAAAGGGCCCTTGCCATTTAGCCAAAAGTTTATTTTCCACAGTGGGAACCAACACTAACACTCTGTCCCCAGGAGCAAAGCTGCATAACCGGGCACTGCGGTTGTATACCCTCTGCTGTGCCTGTTGAGCCTGTTCCAGGTGCTCTCTCACTATCGGCACTACCGCAGCAATTCTCTCCTGCATTTGAGAAACATACTCAATCACCGTTTTGTAAGGACTAGACTGCCCCTCCCATGTCTCTTTGGCAATGTCTAGTAACCCCCTTGGGTGTCTCCCATACAACAAGTCGAAGGGTGAAAACCTGGTGGAGGACTGGGGAACCTCTCTTATGGCCAACAATAAATACGGCAATAAGTAATCTCAATCCCTACCATCCTTGTCGACCACTTTCCTAAGCATGTGTTTTAACGTCTTGTTAAACCTCTCGACCAGCCCATTGGTTTGGGGGTGATAAACCAAAGTTCTTAACTGTTCAATTTTGAACAGGCGGCATAACTCTTTCATGACTTTTGACATAAACGGTGTACCCTGGTCAGTTAGTATCTCCTTGGGTATATCCAGCCTGCTAAAGACATGAACTAGCTCTCTGGCAATGGTCTTGGTTGACGTATTGCGCAACGGGATCACTTCCGGGTACCTGGTAGCGTAATCCATTATGACCAGAATATACTGGTGTCCCCTGGCAGACTTCATTAAGGGTTCAACCAAATCCATCGCTATTCTTTCAAACGGCACCTCTATAATAGGCAATGGAACTAGTGGACCATTAAAATGTGGCCTGGGAGCATGATACTGACACTCAGGGCAGGATGCGCAAAAGTCAGACACCTCTTTATGAAGCCCGGGCCAGAAAAACTTCTGCATTATTCGCTCAGTGGTTTTCTCTACCCCTAGATGACCTGCCGTTATATGACCATGGGCCAGATCCAACACTGTTCTTCTGTAGGCTTTGGGAACTATTAGTTGTTCCACAATATCTTCCCCCTTCTTAGTCACCTGATATAACAAATCCTGACACATTGCCATGTGGGGATAGGACAAAAGACTATCAGGGTCTACGGGTTTACCATCAACTACTTTTACATTCTCCCTGGCTTTTACCAAAGTAGGGTCATTCAACTGCTCCACGGCAAAGACCTCTCTTCTGACCTCTAACTCAGGCAGACGATCACCTGGCCCAACAACACTTCCCACCTCAATGGGAGGCACATCAGTTGGCGGGCCACCGTCACGCTCCGCATTCTCTAGTTCGCCAATCATAGTAGAAAAAGGGAATAACTCTGACTCAGAAGAAACTCCCTCCTCCACTACATCGACAACCTTCTCAAATGGATCGGGGTTGTTCACCTCTGGAACAAAACGGCTTTCCCACAACTTCCAGAAGTGAGCAAAGTCTCTCCCCAATATTGCATCGTACACCAGACCATGCACCAAACCCACAGAAACTATAGCAGAGCCACATGGTGTCTCGATGTTCACCTCAGCAGTAACATAATATCGAGTATCCCCATGTATGCAGGTCACACCAACAGTTTTCCCCTTATGCCTCAAGGGGTTCACCAGCACAGCTTTTATAAGTGTCACCAAGCTACCAGAGTCTAACAGTGCCTCTACTCGGTTGCCATCTACAGTGAGTACACACATGTGCTTATCAGTCTCAGCCTGACGGTCAGCCGTACAGGCTGTCTGTGCAAAGAAAGACCCCCTGCGGTAGACATGAGCAGTATCACATTGCATAGGTTCAGTTGTAAGTGAACAATTAGCGGCAATATGGCCGAAGCCACCACATCGGAAACACTGAGTCATATTAATGTCTTGTTGTTTACGGGGCAAGAACCTTCCTGGCCTGGCAGGCCGGTATCCAGGTTCTACATCCTCAGTCTTAGGTACATTCCACCGCCCAGCACCCTTCTCCCCTGGAACAGTCTTACCAGTGTCTGTGGGAGTTCACCGGTGCACCATCGGGGCTCGGTGGGGCATACTCATCAGCTCCTCAGCCACCACGTACCTCTCCACCAGCTCGACCAACTGGTCCGCGGACTTAGGGTCTGCATGGCTCACCCACTTGCGCAGAGTCGCAGGTAACGATCGCAGGTACCGGTCCATCACGACCCTTTCCACGATCTGTGGTCCCGTCAGCGTCTCGGGCTGTAGCCATTTTGAGGACAGATGGACGAGGTCATGCATCTGTGAACGTGGAGGCTTGTCCATATGGAACTCCCAGCGGTGGACCCGTTGGGCACGAACAAAGGAGGTGACTCCCAAGCGAGTTAGGATCTCCTGCTTTAGTTTTTTATAGTCCTTGGCATCAGCCAGGCTTAAGTCGAAATAGGCCTTTTGTGGCTCCCCAGACAAAAAAGGTGCCACCAGACTTGCCCACTGCTCCTGGGGCCAACTCTCCCTTTCGGCCGTTCTTTCAAATGCGGCGAGATAGGCCTCCACATCATCGCCCGAAGTCATCTTTTGGAGGAAGTGACTGGCTCGTATGGAGTGAGTGGGGGTGGGAGGACCAGCAGTAACCTCTCTGGGCCGGGCGACCAGGTGCTGTACCACCTCTCTTATGGCCTGGCTGTTTTCCGCTAAGGCCTGGCGGGTATCCTCAATGGCGACCTGTTGAAGTCTGTTAGTCTCCTGCTGAGCTCTGGTAGATTCCTGCTGAAGTTTGTTTGTCTCCTGCTGAGCTGCTGTAGCTTGGAGCAAGGCCTTAATAATGTCCTCCATTTTGTCCTGGGGTGTAGGTTGGAAGTTGAACCTTGCCTCTCTGAGCATTGGCCGACGCCTCCTCTATGGGACTCCAAGGACACAGTGTTATTTCCACACTCACAAATTGGGTGTCTGTCGCTTTAATTTTTAAATGGAAAGTTTTCCTCTCGCTGCAACTTCAGTGTGTGTGGATGCCCGCATTCTCCACCATATTGTGACACAGTCAGGTTAGGGGGTCCCTCTCCTGGGTAGAGGACTCCTTCCTTACACACACAACAGCTGGGAAACAGTACGCCAGACTGGATACGAGTACAAGCTGGTTGGTGCCAGTCTTTATTGTGCAATGTCAGAAATAACATAAAGGAAACAAAACATAACTCCTAGCCCTGTCGGGGCACTAACTTCACAGGTGGTTCCCTCACTACCAGAACCTGGCAAGGCCTAATGCCCTCACCAGCAACAAAGGCACAGCACAACACTCACCAGATAGGTTTTTCCAGTGTCTCTGAGCAAACTCCCTGCCTGCTCTCCCAGGTGAGACACTCAGCCCTAAACACACTAGGCTTATATTGGCCACTCTCAGGTGGAAACCTTAACAAGCCTGTTACCAGGTTGCAAGGCCCAAAACCTGGAGTGGCCGTGGGTGGAGCCCTCCCTCTCCTCTCACCCACAACCCCCAGGTCCCAAACCGGCTTTTCAAAAAGCCAAGACTGAAGCCTGCTACACTGCAGACTTTCTCCTGGGGGTTTAAAACACATAAGACAGGAATCTGGGACAAATGTACCTGCCACAGACCACTTTACCAGTGATACTATCACAATATATATATACACACACACACACACACTTGTGTGTGTATATATATATATATATATATATATATATATACTGTGTGTGTGTATATCTATATATATATATATATATATATATAGTATATAGATTGTGTGTCTGCAGCCCCCCAACCGCAGTCTCAAACAATCAATTGTTTTTATGGATGGTTGAACCCATCGGTCATCGATGGTACAGCTGTCAATGGCCATCACTACAGTATTCCATAAAAAATTTTTATTTTATGGTATATGGAGGTTTTTTTTTTATATATATGCGTTGGAATAGAGTTAAGAAGATGTTCTTGACCTAATTCAATCATAAAAAAAACGACAATTTCGGAGCGGTTTTTGGAAAAAGAATTTGTCAGTTAAGTGGTTAAGGAAAAAAAAAAGTGTCATGATTTTTACACACAAGATAAAAATAATCACATTTGTGCAATAAACATTGTTTCACAGTTTTCCACATGAGATTACCACATACAGTATGTTTAATATATTGAGGAAGAAAACATCAGGTTATGCATAGTGAATTCAAATGAAAGCTCTCCTGTTTGCCAATAGTAGAAATAACTGAAAATCATTACTCTGGAGAGAATGTCAATATACTTTTTCACTGCCATAAAGTCCCATATTCACAACAGTTCAACCAATATTGGCATATGTATCGGCATGATGGCATTAATTTATGTTAATTTCCAATACTGGAGTATGTATAGCAGGAAAGTGCAGAAACTGCCCGTGCGCAGATCTACTAATGCAAATTACAGGCTCCCTACATTTGACCCATACACCTGAAATGTATCATAAAGAGAAGTCCACATAAATGTATCAGGTTTCTACTGTTAGGGGTTTTGTCATCAGATATTGAACCCGTAATGAGAGGACCTATTATAGATACTTATTGATATGGACATAGGGGTTTATGTATTAATAATCACGGTACTTACGCGATTATTAACAGCACAACTCACCGGGGATAGTTTAATTTTTAATAAAAATATCCCGGCTATGTACTACCGGGAACTCGCAGGGACCGCGGGTGCGGTAACTGCTGTCCCTGCGAGTTATATCCCCAACATTTTGGAGAAGTCTTTCACAGAAGTGAAAGATTTCCCCGGGGGAAGCTGACACTGCACATGCGCACAGTGTCAGTGTCTTGGACTGGCTGGGGACTGCTGGGGAGAGATCGAAAGATCTTTCTCCTACCTCTGGAGACCCCATAGACCAGTGATTCCCAACCTCAGTCCTCAAGGCACACTAACAGTCCTGGTTTTGGTAATATCCAGGCTTGAGCACAGATGGTTAAATCAAAATAACTGAGGTACTAATTAAGTCACCTGAGCTCCAGTATGGTTATCCTCAAAACCTGGACTGTTACTGTGCCTTGAGGACCGTGGTTGGGAACCCCTGCCATAGACAAACAGTAGTTAACGCCATCTGAAGATGGTGTAAACTACTAGAGCTAAACTCCGAAAAGCTTTGCTTTATGCAGTTTAGTACATATGGGTCAGATTGTAGTCCCCATTGATAATAATGGGGACTGCGATCTGCTGTGCTAATTAGCACTTTGCCGGAGATTTCTGTGAAATCTCCTGCATTGTGCTTTTAGGGGCCTATGTGGGGGTATTCAATTAGGCTGCAAAAGTCGTAATTGGCGATAATTTATCGACGATGATGTCATTTTCGCCTATTTCAATTATCCCCGTATTCAATTTCAAACACTTTTCGCAGGTTCGAAAAGTCTTTGAAAAAATATGGGGATAACTTTTTATCATGTTTTACATGGCGAAAAAATGTGCAGTATGGGTTTAGGGGTACATGGCTTAAAAGAAAACAGCCTGCACCCCTGGGAATGTCATTTAAAAATAAACTGTGTCAAAAAAAGTTTTAAAAAAAATAGGGACACCTCAATAAAAATTAATAAAAAATTTGGGGTAACCAAAAAAAGGGGAAATGTGTTTAAAAATAGGGAAATAGGTTCAGGGGTATTCTGTAAGTATGCGGCAGGTGTTACCAGAATAGGCTATTAGCAGCAGGTACATTTTTGCTGAATTTTTAAAAAATTAGTTTAGGGACTTAAAAATATGTTAGTACCCATTTTCATGTACCCCAAATTTGATGGGACCACTTAAAAAAACGAAAAAAAAAACCCTAAGTGCTCTTCTGCATCACTTCTTCAATGTCGGGAAAAAAACAGCTGCCGCTGCTTTTTAAAAACCCAACTTTTTTCTGCAGGCAAAAACAAGGGTACCCATAGTGATACCCCATGTCTGGACATCTTTAGGGGGGTCCCAGGCACATTTCCTGAAAATTCCCGTATTTTTTCATAGATCCAAATTCGCCGGGTCCCATTTTCGCTGTTTTCAAATTGAATACGGGGATAAAGCGGGCACGCGCCCGATACTTTATCCTCAGAAAAGCTCCAATGTGGAGCGAAAAGTCCAGCACGGACTTTTCGCTCCCTAATTGAATATGGGCCTATGTATCAAAGCTTAATGAGAGATAAAATTGTGAGATATAAATCACCAACCAAACAGCTTCTAACTTAAGCTGGCCATACACGATACAATTATCGGGGCGATCCGCCCGATATCCTCGGATTGCTCCAATAACTGTAGGGTGTGTGCGGGCGACCGAAGATTAAATATTGCTCGGTCGGGCATGCCGGATTGTCCAGCATGCCTGTCCGATGCGATATTTAACAGGTAAACTTTTGCCCACATCGGGCTGTGTATGTCCAGCCGCGGCCGACAGACCCATGGAAGGAACAGGGAAATGTCTCCTCCTCTGGGGGCGAAGCACAGATGTCGGGCTAATACACTGTGAGATATCTCACAGTGTATGCCGCGGACATCTGCGGCTGGCAGGCTGCCAGATAAAATGCCTGTCGGTCTGACAGGCATTTTATCTGCACGTGTATGCCCAGCTTTACATAGGCTAAAAAATTACAGTAGTAGGAGTAGGGGTGAGCGGGTTCGGATTTCTGAAATCCGAACCCCCCTGAGCCCCCCCGATCCGAGACCAATCCGAGTCAGGCTCGACTTTTCCCACCTGACTCTGAATCTGAAATCGAGGCAAAACGTCATCATCCCGCCTTCCGGGTCTCGCGGGTTTTGGATCCTATATAAGGTACCCGCGTCGGCGCCATTTTCTCACTCGGCTGTGGACAGTGAAGAGGGAGGGTGGGAGTTAGGGCTGGCTGGGCTGTGTAGTGTAGTGTAGTGCAGTGTAGTGTTGTGCTGTGCTGTGCTGCGCTGTGCTGCTGTTGTCCATAGGGGCTGTGTCCACTACTTCAAAGTCCATAGGGGCTGGCTGGACTGTGTTGTGCAGTCAGTTGTTCATGGGGGCTGTGTCCACTCCAAAGTCCTGTGCAGTGTCCCAAACCTAAAGGGGTGCTGTAGTGTTGTCCAGGGGGTGCTCTGTCCATCAGGGGTGCTCCCCCCAAGTGCTAAAAAAAAAAAATTTTTTTCTGTGTTTGTGAATTGTGTGCACTGTAGCTGCACGTGCATCAACAAAAGAGCAGCGCCAAGCATGCGCCTGTGTCCCATAAGTAAAAGGCCGGCTGGCTTGTCCGTTAAAGGGTGCTTTAACCCCCAAAGGGCACTCCAAACAAAATAAAAAAATATATTTTTTTGTGTTTGTGAATTGTGTGCGCAGTAGCAGCACGTGCATCAACAAAGTAGTGCCAAGCGTGCGCCTGTGTCCCATAAATAAAGGGCCGGCTGGATTGACCGCTAAAGGGTGCTGTAACCCCCAAAGGGCACTCCAAACAAAATAAAAAAATATATTTTTTTGTGTTTGTGAATTGTGTGCGCAGTAGCCGCACGTGCATCAACAAAGTAGTGCCAAGCGTGCGCCTGTGTCCCATAAGTAAAAGGCCGGTTGGCTTGTCCGTTAAAGGGTGCTGTAACCCCCAAAGGGCACTCCAAACAAAATAAAAAAATATATTTTTTTGTTTGTGAATTGTGTGCGCAGTAGCCGCACGTGCATCAACAAAGTAGTGCCAAGCGTGCGCCTGTGTCATAAGTAAAGGGCCAGCTGGCTTGTCCGTTAAAGGGTACTGTAACCCCCAAAGTACACTCCAAACAAAATAAAAAAATATTTTCTGTGTTTGTGAATTGTGTGCGCAGTAGCCGCACGTGCATCAACAAAGTAGTGCCAAGCGTGCTCCTGTATCATAAGTAAAGGGCCGGCTGGCTTGTCCAATAAAGGGTGCTGTAACCCCCAAAGTACACTCCAAACAAAATAAAAAAATATTTTCTGTGTTTGTGAATTGTGTGCGCAGTAGCCGCTCGTGCATCAACAAAGTAGTGCCAAGCGTGCGCCTGTGTCCCATAAATAAAGGGCCAGCTGGATTGACCGCTAAAGGGTGCTGTAACCCCCAAAGTACACTCCAAACAAAATAAAAAAATTATTTCTGTGTTTGTGAATTGTGTGCGCTGTAGCCGCACGTGCATCAACAAAGTAGTGCCAAGCGTGCGCCTCTGTCATAAGTAAAGGGCCGGCTGGCTTGTCCGTTAAAGGGTGCTGTAACCCCCAAAGTACACTCCAAACAAATAATTAAATATTTTCTGTGTTTGTGAATTGTGTGCGCAGTAGCCGCACGTGCATCAACAAAGTAGTGCCAAGCGTGCGCCTCTGTCCCATAAATAAAGGGCCAGCTGGATTGACCGCTAAAGGGTGCTGTAACCTCCAAAGTACACTCCAAACAAAATAAAAAAATATTTTCTGTGTTTGTGAATTGTGTGCGCTGTAGCCGCACGTGCATCAACAAAGTAGTGCCAAGCATGCGCCTGTGTCATAAGTAAAGGGCCGGCTGGCTTGTCCATTAAAGGGTGCTGTAACCCCCAAAGTACACTCCAAACAAAATAAAAAAATATTTTCTGTGTTTGTGAATTGTGTGCGCAGTAGCCGCACGTGCATCAACAAAGTAGTGCCAAGCGTGCGCCTGTGTCCCATAAATAAAGGGCCGGCTGGATTGACCACTAAAGGGTGCTGTAACCCCCAAAGTACACTCCAAACAAAATAAAAAAATATTTTCTGTGTTTGTGAATTGTGTGCGCTGTAGCCGCACGTGCATCAACAAAGTAGTGCCAAGCGTGCGCCTCTGTCATAAGTAAAGGGCCGGCTGGCTTGACCGTTAAAGGGTGCTGTAACCCCCAAAGTACACTCCAAACAAATAATTAAATATTTTCTGTGTTTGTGAATTGTGTGCGCAGTAGCCGCATGTGCATCAACAAAGTAGTGCCAAGCGTGCGCCTGTGTCCCACAAATAAAGGGCTAGCTGGATTGACCGCTAAAGGTGCTGTAACCCCCAAAGTACACTCCAATCAAAATAAAAAAATATTTTCTGTGTTTGTGAATTGTGTGCGCAGTAGCCGCACGTGCATCAACAAAGTAGTGCCAAGCGCGCGCCTGTGTCATAAGTAAAGGGCTGGCTGGCTTGTCCATTAAAGGGTGCTGTAACCCCCAAAGTACACTCCAAACAAAATAAAAAAATATTTTCTGTGTTTGTGAATTGTGTGCGCAGTAGCCGCACGTGCATCAACAAAGTAGTGCCAAGCGTGCGCCTGTGTCCCATAAATAAAGGGCCGGCTGGATTGACCGCTAAAGGGTGCTGTAACCTCCAAAGTACACTCCAAACAAAATAAAAAAATATTTTCTGTGTTTGTGAATTGTGTGCGCTGTAGCCGCATGTGCATCAACAAAGTAGTGCCAAGCGTGCGCCTGTGTCATAAGTAAAGGGCCGGCTGGCTTGTCCATTAAAGGGTGCTGTAACCCCCAAAGTACACTCCAAACAAAATAAATAAATATTTTCTGTGTTTGTGAATTGTGTGCGCAGTAGCCGCACGTGCATCAACAAAGTAGTGCCAAGCGTGCGCCTGTGTCCCATAAATAAAGGGCCAGCTGGATTGACCACTAAAGGGTGCTGTAACCCCCAAAGTACACTCCAAACAAAATAAAAAAATATTTTCGGTGTTTGTGAATTGTGTGCGCAGTAGCCGCACGTGCATCAACAAAGTAGTGCCAAGCGTGCGCCTGTGTCCCATAAATAAAGGGCCGGCTGGATTGACCGCTAAAGGGTGCTGTAACCCCCAAAGGGCACTCCAAACAAAATAAAAAAATATATTTTTCTGTGTTTGTGAATTGTGTGCACTGTGGCTGCACGTGCATCAACGAAGGAGCAGCGCCAAGCATGCGCCTGTGTCCCATAAGTAAAAGGCCGGCTGGTTTGTCCGTTAAAGGGTGCTGTAACCCCCAAAAGGCACTCCAAACAAAATAAAAAAATATATTTTTTTGTGTTTGTGAATTGTGTGCGCAGTAGCCGCACGTGCATCAACAAAGTAGTGCGAAGCGTGCGCCTGTGTCCCATAAGTAAAAGGCCGGCTGGATTGACCACTAAAGGGTGCTTCAACCCCCAAAGGGCAGTCCAAATAAAATCAAAAATTTTTTTCTGTGTTTGTGAATTGTGTGCACTGTGGCTGCACGTGCATCAACAAAGGAGCAGTGCCAACCGTGCGCCTGTGTCCCATAAGTAAAGGGTCAGCTGGCTCCTTTCTTAAAGGGTGGTGAAACCCACAAAGTGCACTAGTCTCCAACAAAAATAAAAAATTATTTTCTGTGTTTGTGTGCGCCTTAGCCGCACGTATATATCAATATAACATAAATGGAGGACCAAACTTTCTCCGATAAAAATAAAATAGGGAAAGATCAAGAACCACTTCCTCCTAGTGCTGAAGCTGCTGCCACTAGTCATGACATAGACGATAACATGCCATCAACGTCGTCTGCCAAGGCCGATGCCCAATGTCATAGTAGAGGGCACATACAATCCCAAATGACAAAGTTCAGGAAAATGACCTTGAAAAAAACATTTAAATCATCTGAAGAGAAATGTAAACTTGCCAATATGCCATTTACGACACGGAGTGGCAAGGAATGGCTAAGGTCTTTCCCTATGTTCATGACTAGTGGTTCAGCTTCACATGACGATGGAAGCCCTTCTCCCACTAAAAAAATCAAACGAGTTAAGCTGGCAAAAGCACAGCGAAGAACTGTGCGGTCTAAGAAGATATCACAAATCCCCAAGGAGAGTCCAAGTGTGGTGGTGGTTGCGATGCCTGACCTTCCCAGCACTGGATGGGAAGAGGTGGCTCTTTCCACCATTTGCACGCCCCCTGCAAGTGCTGAAAGGAGCACCCACAGTCCACTTGCTGATATGCAAATTGAAGATGTCACTGTTGAAGTACAACAGGATGAGGATACTGGTGTAGCTGTCGCTGAGGAGGAAGTTGGCGAGGAGGATTCTGATGGTGATGTGGTTTGTTTAAATCAGGCTCCGGGGGAGACAGTTGTTGTCCGTGGGATGAAAAAGCCCATCATGGTCATGCCTGGGCAGAAGACCAAACATTCCACCTCTTTGGTCTGGCAATATTTCTATCCAAATCCGGACAACAACTGTCTTGCCATATGTACCATATGTAAAGGTGGAATAAGTAGGGGTAGGGACGTTAACCACCTAGGAACATACTCCCTTATACGGCACCTGCAGCGCGTTCATAAAAAGTTACTGTCAAGTTCAGAAACTTTGGCTAAGACCGTAAGCAGTCCAGGGACACCTAAATCCCGTTGTCCTGTTGTATCCAAGCGCCTGCAAACCACACCGTCAACTCCCTCCTCGTCAATTTCCTCCTTAGTCAGGATCGGAAGTAGTCCTGCAGGCCATGTCACTGGCATGACTGACTCTCCTATCGGGGATTTCTCCGGAGGATCCTGCATTGCTACGCCTCCTGCTGCCGCTGCTGCTGTTGCTGCTGCATCCCAGAGAGGAAGTAGGAACAGCACTACTTTTACTAAACAATTGACCCTCCAACAGTCCTTAGCGAGGAGGATGAAGTATGACAGCAGTCATCCTGAAGCAAAACGTATAACTGAGGCCTTGACTGCTATGTTGGTGTTAGACATGCGTCCGGTATCCGCCATTAGTGCACTGGGATTTAGACAATTGATGGAGGTAGTGTGTCCCCGGTTCCAAATCCCATCTAGATTCCACTTCACTAGGCAGGCGATACCGAGACTGTACAGAAACGTCAGAAAAAGTGTCCTCAGTGTCCTGAAAAATGCCGTTGTACCCAATGTCCACTTAACCATGGACATGTGGACAAGTGGAACAGGGCAGACTAAGGACTATATGACTGTGACAGCCCACTGGTTAGATGTATCACCTTACGCAGCAACAGCAGCAGCGTCACCAGTAGCAGCATCTCAGAAATGCCAGCTCGTTCCAAGGCAGGCTACGCTGTGTATCACCGGTTTCAGTAAGAGGCACACCGCCGACAACGTCTTAGAGAAAATAAGGGAAATCATCGCCCAGTGGTTTACCCCACTTAGACTCTCCTGGGGATTTGTGATATCTGACAACGCCACCAATATTGTGCGGGCATTACATCTGGGCAAATTCCAGCACGTCCCATGTTTTGCTCACACAATAAACTTGGTGGTGCAGAATTTTCTGAAAAGCGACAGGGGCGTGCAGGAGACGCTTTGGGTGGCCCGAAAAATTTCTGGCCACTTTCGCCATACAGCGACTGCGTGCCAAAGACTGGAGCGCCAGCTAACACTCTTGAACCTGCCCCGCCATCACCTGAAGCAAGAGGTTGTGACGCGGTGGAACTCAACCCTCTATATGCTTCAGAGGATGGAGGAGCAGCAAAAGGCCATTCAAGCCTATACATCCACCTATGACATAGGCAAAGGAGGGGGTATGCACCTGACTCAAGCGCAGTGGAGAATGATTTCTGTGTTGTGCAAGGTTCTCCAGCCCTTCGAACTTGCCACACGTGAAGTCAGTTCAGACACTGCCAGCTTGAGTCAGGTCATTCCCCTCATCAGGCTTTTGCAGAAGCAGCTGGAGAAAGTGAAGGAGGAGCTAAGATGGAGCGATTCCGCTCGGCATGTGGGACTTGTGGATGAAGCCCTTCATTCGCTTTGCCAGGATTCCAGGGTGGTCAATCTGTTGAAATCAGACCACTACATTTTGGCCACCGTGCTCGATCCTAGGTTTAAAGCCTATGTGGTGTCTCTCTTTCCGGCCGACACAAGCCTGCAGAGGTGCAAAGACCTGCTGGTGAACACACTGTCAGCTGAAGTGGAACGTGACACGTCAACAGCTCCTTCTTCATTTTCTCCCGCAACTGGGGCTGCAAGGAAAAAACTTATGTATCCTAAGCAACCCGCTGGCGGTGATGCAGGGCAGGCAGGACCAAGTTTGGATATCTGGTCTGGACTGAAGGACCTGACATGTCTACTGTCACTACATATGATACTGTCACCATTGACAGAATGGTGGAGGATTACATCGGTGACAGCATCCAAGTAGGCATGTCAGACAGTCCATACCTGTACTGGCAGGAAAAAGAGGCAATTTGGAGGCCCCTGTACAAACTGGCTCTATTTTACCTGAGTTGCCCCCCTCCAGTGTGTACTCCGAAAGAGTGTTTAGTGCAGCCAGGAACCTTGTCAGCGAAAGGCATAGGAGGTTGCTTCCACAAAATGTGGAGAAGATGATGTTCATAAAAATGAATTATCAACTCTTCCAGGGAGACCAGCCTCCAGAACGTACAGAGGGACCTGTGGTGGTGGATTCCAGTGGGGACGAGTTAATACTCTGTGAGGATGAGGATGTACACCCTGAAGAGGGTGAGGAATCGGTGGATGAGGAGGATGAGGACGACATCTTGCCTCCGTAGAGCCAGTTTGTGCAGGGACAGATTAATTGCCAGCTTGTTTTGTGGGGGCCCAAACGAACCAATCATTTCAGCCACAGTCGTGTGGCAGACCCTGGCGCTGAAATGATTGCTTTGTTAAAGTGTGCATGTCCTGTTTATACAACATAAGGGTGGGTGGGAGTGCACAAGGACAATTCCATCTTGCACCTCTTTTTTTTCTTTGCATTATGTACTGTTTGGGGCCTAGTTTTTCAAACTGCCATCCTGTCTGCCACTGCAGTATCACTCCTAGATGGGTCACGTGTTTGTGCCGCCCACTCGTGTCGCTTAGCATAGTCATCCAGCTACCTCGGTGCAACCTTTTGGACATAAAAACACTATTGTGAGGTGTGAAGTGTTCAGAATAGACTGGAAATTAGTGGAAATTAAGGTTATTGAGGTTAATAATAGCAAAGGAGCAGAAAAACCAACACATTCTGTGATTTTAGCTGTTTTTATGCTTTTTAAAAAAAAATACAGATCCAAAACACAAAACCCAGAACCCAAAACACGGAAGGGTGGTTTTGGCAAAACCAATCCAGATCCAAAACACGAAGAAAGATCCAGATCCAAAACCAAAAGACGAAAAGTGGCCGATGCACACCCCTAGTTTGGAGCTGATTGGTTAATGCTTTTTCTCTCACAATTTTATCTCTCATGAAGCCTTGATACATAGGCCCAATAGTACATAGGGACAATGCATAAAATGATGCAGACACTGCAGTTTCTGCATAATTTTATATAAAAATCAGCTTGATACATAGGTCCCATAGAAAGAAATGAGCAAAAATCTGCTAACAACATATGCCCTATTTAAACTGTGTTATAGGGTGGATAGACAGCAGGTGTGTTCCAGGTGCTAATTAGTAATTCAAGTCTGACTCTAGATATATCACTAATACCCCTTTTACACCGGAGCTAAAACCCGGGTTTTTGAAGGGTTAACCCGGGCAGCTCCCTGGTGTAAAAGGGGAGAGAGTTGGATCGCCGGGTCGAGTTACACGGCAATCCAACCCAGGTAACTAGCAGGGTTTAACACGGGCGTAGCCTGTGAAACCCTGCTGTGAGAACAGCGCACTCTGGGTCACGATGACCTGGAGTGCGCTGCTAGCCGGCCGATTGGTCCGGCTTCAGTGGCGCTTGGAGATGACGTCATCTCCAAGCGACCACTTTCACTCCGCAAAAGCCGGGTCTATGCAGACCCGACTGCGGTGTGAGTGGCGCTGACTCGGGAATATCCCCAGTCGGCACCGGCAAAATTCCGGGTCTGATCCGGATAGGAACTTTGTTCCAACTCCGGGTCAGACCCGGAATTTAGGTGGAAAAGTGGTATTAAAAGTGAACCCAGGCAAATTATATTACCTACTCTCCAACATGACCCTTCCACTAGGTACAAAATGCTCTGCTCCTAGACTAATTTATGATTGCAGACACCTGTGTTGAACTAGGTAATTGATGTGAAAGGTGTTTAATCATAAATTAGGTGGGAAGTCCAGTAGCAGAGCATTTTGTACCTGTGGAAAGGGTCATGTTGGAGGGTCCGATATTATAGGATGGAAAAGATATACATCAACATTTTCACATTAATGTGCAGTAACAGTGTGTCATGCTGTAGTTAGAAAGATAGTGCTTCAACATATATTGTTAGGTACTTCTGCTTTCAGGCATTTTATCACATATATCTACAGACCCTCCAACATGACCCGTTCCATTAGGTACAAAATGCTCTGCTCCTGGACTTCCCACCTAATGTATGATTGCAGTCACCTGTGTTCAACTAGGTAATTGATGAGACAGGTGTTTCCCCACAGGTGGCAGCAATCATAAATTATGAGGAAAGTCCAGGAGCAGAGCATTTTGTACCTAATGGAACGGGTCATGTTGGAGGGTCTGTATCTAGCTAGCTGCAATAGGGACCCTGATCATGGTTTAAAAGGTGTCCCGCACCCACCATGCTGACAGGAGCCACTTAATGTACTTACATGTTAAGGTATCATTCTGCCTCTTTCCTGGTCTCTCATCAGCCATTAATCAAAGGACTGTGAGGCCTATGTATCAAGCTGATTTTTACATAAAATTATGCAGAAACTGCAGTTTCTGCATAATTTTATGTATTGATCCTATGTACTAATCGCACAATACAGGGGATTTCACAGAAATCTTCAGCAAAGTACTAATTAGTGCTGCAGATCAACGTCCCCATTATTATCAACGTGGACTACGATCTCACCCTATTTACTAAACTCCAAAAAGCAAAGCTTTTCGGAGTCTAGCACCAGTAGTTTACACCATCTTCAGGGGAAGGAGAGAGATCTTTCGATCTCTCCCCCACAGCCCCCAACCGGCCCCGGAAGCTGACGCTGTGCGCATGCGCAATGTCAGCTGCCCCCGGGGAAGTCTTTTACTTCTGTGAAAGACTTCTCCTAAGTACCGGGGATATAACTCCCGGGGACATCGGTTACTGCAACCACTGTCCCTGCGAGTTTACGTTAGTACATAGCTGGGATATTTTTATTAAAAATGAAAATATCTCTGGCGAGTTGGACCGTTAATCGCGGCAGTACCGCGATTATTAATACATAGACTCCTTACAATTATACAGCAGAAACACACTTTAGTTAATTGTACTCTCTAATTGGGCATTCGGTATCTGTGATAAGATGCCCAAAAGCAGAAGTACCTAACAATATATGTTGAAGCATTATCTTTCTCCCTACAGCGTGGCACACTGTTACTGCACATTAATGTGAAAATTAATGCTGTCAAGCTGATACTTATGCCAATATTGGTTGAACTGTTGTGAATATGGCTATTTATGGCAGTGAAAAAGGATTTTGACATTATGGGGTCTATGTACTTATAATCATGGACCAGCCGCGATTATTATCATTCCATATTGATGGGGATATTTTCATTTTTAATGTACAGAGGGGAACTCGTGTTGCAGAAACTGCTGTCCCTGTGAGTTATTTCCCTGGCAAATTGGAGAAGTCTTTCACAAAAGTGAAAGACTTCCCCGGGGGAAGCTAACTGCGCATGCCACAGTGTCAGCTTCCTGAGCCGGACAGGGCTGTCTTAACAGCAGTGTGGGCCCTGGGCAAAGCAATGCACTGGGGCCCCTAGCTGTACCCATGAACCACACCCATTTTTATCTCACTTGATGCATGCCCACAGTCGCCCTTTCTAGTGAATAGATGCGGCACACATGAATTAGGCACACTGAGCAGGAATATGGCTGCTGCTGCCGCTCCCATTCTCCCCCACCGCGGCATCAATCCTGCCCTCACTACAATGTGACATTGTGTTGCCACGTCTCCTTCCAACCAAATGGGCCGCCCCCTTCAAGCCAGGGAATGACGCGGTGCTACTAGAGGTGTAGCATGGAGCAAGTGTATGCTACTGCCCCACCCCACTTCTACTAAAGTGCGGATGGGGAGGGGGCATGGCCAGCATTTGGAAGTAAATTCAGGTGATAAAAAGCCAGACTGAAACCATGCAGCAAATTTCAGCATGCCACTCCCTTACTGCTACCAGACTTTGACCTGAGCAATGAAAACAATTACAGTAATCTGCATCCAATGTAAATGAAAAATTGGCTAGATATGGCTACTATGCATATGTATAGCATAGTGTATCAGATGTCACACACACATACAGACACAGCAGTCACCCATTGTCACACACACATACACTCTGCACCCACCCCAGTGCTCTTACCTAGCACCACTTTGCAGGCTTTGTGTAGTCGGCACGTTCACTTCCTCCTCTCCCCCCTCTGGGCCAACCTGGCAGTCACTTCTTCACACGGCAACAACGTTCATCCCACCCGATACCATTGGGCGCTGAGCTCTAGCTCCTCCCACACACCTACTGTCTATCCAGAGCACTGCTGCATTGTGCAGTCATGTGCACAAGCTGACAACAGCACAGCCCATCGCATGCCCAGGTGCCGGACCGTCGCTGTCGGGCTACGGCTGCCTGCGCCCTCCACAGTGTTTTTTGGAGTTTAGTACATAGGGGTCAGGTATTGATAATAATGGGGACTGCTATCTGTAGTGCTAATTAGCACTTTGCCGGAGATTTCTGTGAAATCTCCTGCATTGTGCTTTTAGTACATATGTAAAAAGAAATTGATACATAGGCCCCTAGGGAGCCTATGTATAAGCCTCCGGCCAGTCCAGGAAGCTGACGCATACTTGCCGACAATCAGCTCCAGCCTTCCGTGAGGGAGCTGATTGTTGGCTAATAGCGGGGGGTGGGGCCGGCCATTGGGGGCGGAGCTGGGGGCGGGGTAGCCATTTTGGGTCACACTGGGGGCGGAGCCGCACTATCGCGTCATCGTGACTCCGCCCCCTCTTCACAATGCCGTGATTTTCAGCATTGTGAAGCAGGGGGCAGGGCCACGAAGACGCGATTCTGCGCAAATCGCATCGCCGGGCCCCCCGCTGCGGGTATTTCTGTTTTTTTCAGGGGGGAGGTGGGGAGGGTGTGAGACTTCCGGGAGGCTTGCCTGCCTTTCCGGGGGGCCGGGAGCGGCACCCGAAAATCGGGAGGCTCCCGGCCAAATCGGGAGGGTAGGCAAGCCTGAGCTGATGCTGTGTCAGCTTCCCCAGGGAAAGTCTTTCACTTCAGTCAAAGACTTCTCCAAAATGCCAGGGATATAACTCACGTGGACAGCAGCTACCGTAACCGCTGTCCCTGCGAGTTCCCGGTAGTACATAGCCAGGATATTTTTATTAAAAATTAAAATATCCGTGATGAATTGGAACGTTAATCACGGCAGTGCTATGATTATTAATACATAGACCCCTATATCTGTACCTTTTCTCCAGATAGTAATAATTTCCAGTGATTTCTACTATTGGCAAACAGGAGAGCTTTCATTCCAATTCACTGTGTATAACCTGACGTTTTCTTCCTCAATATATTAAACATACTGTATGTGGTAATATCATGTGGAAAACTGTAAAACATTGTTTAGTGCACAAATGTTATTATTTTGTGTGAAAGATAAATAGAATTTTTTTGCCTTAGAGTGATACTTTACTGTGAAGGTATGAGCCATTGGAATTTAAGCAATTATTTTTGCTAAACATAATAAGATACATAGGTCTCTGTTTATTAACATTATTTTTAGTAAAATAAAGTTTAAAGTTTTTCATATTATTTTAGTATCACCTCAATTTACTAAAGGGTAATTGCAGTAGAATTCATAAAATTCTACTCCAACCCCTAATTATCACATATTTTCAGTAAGCAGATCGCATTTCCCATAATTGTAATGGGAAATGCGATCTGCCTGAGATTTACTAAAAATAAAATGTGAAAAAATACCGGGGGAAGCCCTGTGATAATAACGCCACCTGGATGTGGCGTTACCCAGGGTCTCCCCCGGAACCCCGACTCCTGCTCTGATCTGACAGAGCAGAGCTGGGAGCCGGCCCCTGTGATTAGCTGTGTGGTCTAAACAGACCATGAGCTGATCACTGCAAAAAAAAAAAAAAGTAAAAAAGAAAGGGCCGGTGATCGGTCCTCCCTCCAGTCAGCTGGTCTCCCAGCTCCTGCACTGTGACCCTGGTCAGCTGCTGCATTAAACAGCTGACCGGGTCACAGTGCAGGACAGGAGACCAGCTGACCGGAGCCCCAGAGGGAGCACATCACCTGAGCAGTGATGACCTGACCGGAGGTAAGTAAAAGTACGGGGGGGCGGCCACGAGGGGAGGTCGCGGGGGGTGGGGGGCCTTTAGCGGCGGTCGGTAGGCGCATGCGCGGAACCTTGTCACTATATTTTTTCCAAAAAATACAGTGATATGGCTGTGGTGGGTATTCGGAGGGACAAAGTTTTATCGCAAGCTCTGTCCCTGCAAGGGATTTTTAATAAATCCCTGTAATGCAATGCGAATTCAGTTAGAAATATCACACTACAACTGCATTTTAAATGTGGATTGTAGTAAATAGAGCCCATTGTGTTTATCTCTCCTCAAAAGAATAGAATTATATATTGCTGATATTTTTGTATCTTTGCCATAGCATAACATATTGGGCCTGATTCAGACCCTGATGCAACGCAGTGCACTTTCGCAGCCGTCAGGGGCCAGGTATGCAAATTCTGTGATCGCATGACCAGGCTTAAGGACGCCCTCTATGCCTTAGAGAGAGACGGCAGAGTGATCGCACGCCGGTTTAATGACGCCCACTTTTCTTTCTTAGCACACGTCATCTCCAGGAAGTGTATGATTCAGTAACATCGAGAGCCATCGGAGCTACTTGCAGCCCTTGAGGTAGACCCTACCCCACTGCAAGCACTGCGATCACTGCAGGCTGAAATACAACCAAGTGACATGTACAATGGCGCCTCCATGCTAATTATGCATGCCTAAAGAATGTTGTTTTGACACTCAGACACGCCTGCGTACGTTCATCCACTCCTCCATTTCCAGAACCTTCCCCTGTTACCACCCACAAACGGCACTATCTGTCACTCATTCTTTGTGCTACGAGTGCACGATTCACGATTACAGTGACTGGTTCGCGCACTGTGACGCATGCGCAGACGGGCGACTATCAGCCATATCGTGCGATCGAGACTTAGCGACCAGGTCTGAATCAGGCCCATTGTGCTTATAAGACTGGTGTTACACATTCTGAGGTGAATACCATCTTTTGAATAGAGGAGTCTCAAGTGCTTGTTAATTTCAAGCAGGGAATATCCAGTTCATTTTATTCAATTATACATGTTCATTATATGTCTGTCCTTTGTGAGTCTATATATAAAAGTTAAGTTTTAAACAAATCAGTAAGAGTGCCCCACAAATAGAGGTTTCTTCCTCTTTGTTTCCTTTTGAGTAAAACCTCAATATTTAAATATTTAATATAAAATATTTTAATAAAATTACATATAGAAAAAATGCTTTATTTAAATAAAGAATTTCTTCATTCACTGTCTCTTGCTATATGCATCCTGAAATGGAGATAGCGAAATGAGCATTGCTGCTATTGAGGGATGGTCCCCCCAAAAAAACATGTGTACTGGGCACCAAGTTTCTGTTGCCGGGCCGGAATGGGTATGAAATACCGCCGATTCCCGTCAGCGGCAGGCCGACATCAGCAGAGTTCCGAGCAGCGGAAGGCCGACAGCGCTGGAAATCCCGATCGTGGATAGGTGAGTATCTACTAACCTAACCCCCCTAACCCTAACCCTCCTTAGGGGTGCCTAACCCTAACTTCCCCCCCAAGTGCCTAACCCTAATCCCCCCTCTAAGTGCCTAACCCTAACCACCCCCTTCCCCGCTGCCTAACCCTAAGTCCCCCCCGGGGGTGCCTAACCCTAACCCTCCCTCCCCCTAGCTTAACCCTAACCCTCCAGGGGGGTGCCTAACCCTAAGTCCCCCCCGGGAGCCCTAAACCTAACCCTCCCCCCCAGCAGCTGTCCGCTCTTGGCGCCCGGCATCACTACGATTGGGATGCCGGGTGCCGGTCTCCCGGCATCGGGGAAATGCCCGGCATTTCATCCTTGCCGGGATATGACAGTCGGGAAGCTGGCTGCCGGTATTTAGGCAGTCGGCTTCCCGATTGCTTCCCGCCGGGCCTGCTCATCTCCCTCCTTCATCTACCTCAGACTCCTGCCAACGTATGTGTGTGCAGCACTACAGTTTGCATAAGTAAGTTTTGAACGGCAGGGGTTTTTGCATTCTTGTGCAGGACCGAGGACTACATGCATCCCAAGATCACAGGAACCTACATTACGAGGAGACCATCTCTATAAAATGTGGAAAATTTATAATTTGTCCATTAATTTTGCTTGTAGTATATATGAAAAAAACCCACTTTACTATATTCACATACACAAATATACGTGAGACATGTCTGTGGTGTCTATATGTACTACTATTGGTAGCTGTCAGTTGGACAAATATAACCAAGGGCAGAATTATGTTCATTATAGTCCACTTACCTTGATCAGGATATGATCATTGGCCCTCATTCAGAGCCACTCGTTAACAGCAGTACGCTCGTTGCGTTCCGATGTTCAATAACCGCGCATGCGTCGGAGTAACACTGCGCATGTGCGTACTGCAGATTGCGAGTTTTTTGGGACTCGTTCCTAAAATAGCGTACAGGAAGTGACATGTCAAATGTGATTGACAGAACAGGGCGTTTTAGGGTGTTGACGAGGGTGGAGATGGAAAAACGCAGGCGTGGCGAGGCGTTTTTGGGGCGTACATACATTAGCAGATGCGAGCGTAAAATGTGTACGGACCGACTCCTACGTCACTGGATGATCCTCTTTCCCTTCCAAATGCTCGCACAGCTTAGGGTCTGGATTACTCGACCACATTGGCGATGGCCTTCTCCTCCGTCCCTGGACTCCACGATGTTGTTGCGATTAATCGCGGGCGGGCAGAAAAGCAATTAGTGTTGGATTGAGAACCGGCTTGGTATGTGTTTTGAAATCAGTTTTTTGGGATAGCACAAAACGTACGCAGGTGGAACTCAGAGCTGCTAATGTCAGGATGACACAGTCAATTTGCGTACATTTGGGGGGGTTTATTTGGGCAGCAATTTGGTGGTTAGGGCCGATTGTAACAATAATTTCATCATGTTTTCAGTTTCGCACCATTTTATTTGTGCCTCTTGAATTTGCCGAATTATATGAATTTTTAAACGTTCCTTAAAGAGCCCTTTTTTTTTTTTTTTTTGGCCGAGTTTTTGCCTTTTGGCCCAGGATTAAATGTAACCCATTTGTACAATAATTTCACAATCCAATGTCATTGTTTAATTTCCAATTTATTGCTCAAACAAAAAAAGTTATTTTTAAAATTTTGGGGACATCTTTTTTGCCCAAAGATATGTTCCCAAATCAAACAAATTAGCCCAACATAACTGTTGACATAAACATACATCAAAAAAATAAAAACATTTCACAAGAAAGGAGAGGGAAGTTTTGACCCAAAAGGAATATGAGCCAAGCACAGAAGGATTGTGGGAAAAGTCACCATTGCTGTCACCGTTTTTTCACCCGTTTGGATGGGGGAGGGAGGGCGCCAGACCGGGTCCGGGATGTCATCGGGCTGGCCTGTCCAGAGGCAGATGTTGTGGCCTCTGGACTAGGCACAGGGCTAGGCACATTTGGAGGATTGGCTGATGTTGTGCCAGAGGTGGAGGATCCTGATGTTCCGGCAGGAAGGGAGGTCGGCTCCACCATGTGCTGGCGAACGAGCTGCTCCAGGGCATTGGCGATGCGGATGTTGGCCCTGGTATTTTCCACCAGGGCCTGACCAATGGTCTCGTTGGCCGCAGCATTTTGCTCCAGGGCCTCAGCCACCCGTAGCAGACTGGTGTCCATCCTCTGCAGAATCTCCGTATGGGAATCCGATTTGAAATTGAGTTCTGTGAGGAGGGCCACTGCCTGCGAGGGGGATTGTCCTGGACTGGCTTCTGCAGGGTCCTCAGCCGGATGTACTGGTTCCTCCCCTGCAGAGCCAGCAGAAATTCGGCGGCCAAGGCTCCCCTCTGGAGCAGACTCATCCGCCTGTGTCTCTGTTAGGAAAAAAGAGAAAAGCCTCACATTACAATCTACATATTGGCACAATAACATTTCAGAGTTGATGACATCCAAAGATTTACCTGGGACAACATGAGGAGCCGCAAAGTCTGGCATGTCCGTATCCATGTTGGACACGCCAAACACCTCCACAGGCTGCACACACCCCTGTGCCAGCTCTTCTAAATCCGTCAACTCCAATGACACAGGGGTGGGACCCCCACCTGTCCCCCTTGCATGCCTAGCCCTGTCCGCGAGTTTTTGTTTTAAGCGATATTTGAAGTCGCCCCATCTGTGTGAAAAAATGGAAGCCATTATCCTTTGGTTTAAAATGGGGTTTGTTTTTAGGGGGGGCAAGGGTTTACTTACCGCCGTTTGACATCCCGGGCTAGACGGACATAATCACCCACCCTATTGACAGCAACGGCTACCTCTTCCCACATTCTCCACTTCTGGCTTACACTCATATGTCTGCCTGTGGCAGGATGTCCACACACTTCTGGATCAAAACCTCCATCTCCTTTCTTGTGAAATGTGGCTGCCTTTTTTTTTTGGCCGCTTTGGCCGGAATACTGGGCCCAGCAGCCTCTTCCATGTCATCCTCCTCACCTATTTGTGTAAATTTACAGAATTCACAAAATCACAACTTGCCTAATCTTATGTTTCAAATTAATCGTTGATAGAAAATGCATGAAAGACTTACCGCCTGACTCTTGGGCATTTTTTCCCTGGTCTGTCGCCATGTCTGAGGTCCAAACAAGAAATACAACAGAATTTGAATGTGTTTTCGTGACGTATTTATACATGCGTCCTTATTTTGCGGCCGCATCATTGATTGTGCGGCCCTATGATCCCTCCTTAATTTGTGCGGGAAACGAAACACTATTTATGGCTTGGTGTGTCTCAAGTCGAGGTGGCGTTTTTGGATTGTTGGAGGTTATCTTGGCTGGAGTTTATTGATTGCGTAGAAAGGAGTTGGCTGTTGTAGATTCGTTTGTTGGTTTGATTTGCGTTTTTTTTTTCCGTTATCTTTGTTGGTTTATATTTTTGGGACCTCGTTTCTTGATTTGGTAAGTTTTGGGAAGTCTAACTTTTGTTCAATTGTTGTTTCATTGTGTTTCTTATTTTTTTTTAATTTTGGATCCATAATTTCTTCTATTTTAGATTTTGTTTATTTTCGACCCAAAAGACCTTTTGTTTTTGACTCTTATATATTTGCTCTTGGTAAGTTCATTTTTTATCTTGTATTTGCAAACTAATTAGCACATTTTTAGTAGTTACTCTTGTGACTTGTATTAGCGAACTAATTAGCGCATTTTTAGTAGTTACTCTTGTGACTTGTATTAGCGAACTAATTAGCGCATTTTTAGTAGTTACTCTTGTGACTTGTATTAGTGAACTAATTAGCGCATTTTTAGTAGTTACTCTTGTGACTTGTATTAGCGAACTAATTAGCGCATTTTTAACAGCTTAATAATCATTCTAACTTTTTGGTGGTTTCTCTTTCGCTTTTTGGGCCAACATTTCGACCCATTTTGATGTACTGTGTTAAATGTCGCTTTGCTGTTTTGCTAAATGGGTGTTTGGCATATTTTAACTTTGGTCTAGCACAAAATTTGTAAACAAAAATGCACAGAGTGAAATGTGTCAAGTAATTTTGGTGTTTATTTTCAGTTTGGACGTATCATGACAATACCCCGGCATGTAAGCAGCAATGGATGGTATCATCAAGCTAAGTTGTTTTAATATAGTTTTGGGGTGGGTCAAAAGCCTTACTTTAAAATCTTTGAATTTCAGGTTGATCTGGGGCGGATTGTTCTGGCCATGCTCCCGGAAGCCGACCAACCTCAATCTCGTCCCAGGCGTAGGCATCGTAGGCATGCAAGGCCCCAGATATTTCGAACATGTGTCACCCTTTTTGGAATGCCCAATGATGAGGTTTTAAGACGCTACCGTCTACCTCCCAAAATCATCATAGACACTCTCTCATTAATAGAAAGTGATCTTGAGCGGCAAATTGACAGTCCAACAGCAATACCACCACTTACGCAATTTATGGCGGTGTTACATTTCTGTGCCTCAGGATCGTTTCAAACAACGGTGGGAATAGTGGCGGGCATCTCCCAATCCTCCTTTTCCCGGATCCTGAGGGCAGTGATGGAGGCACTTTTCAAGCACCTCCATCATTTTATTCAAATGCCTTTGGATATGGGTGCCCTTAGTGTGGCCAAGGCCAATTTTTACCAAATAGCTGCCTTCCCACACATCATAGGGGTTGTGGATGGTACTCACATACCACTTCAGCCTCCAGCCCGGCTGGAGGCCATATTTAGAAACAGGAAACACTATCACTCCCTGAATGTAATGGTGGTATGTGATGCCTCCCTCCAGATCCTGTCCCTGAATGCTAAATTACCCGGAAGTGCACATGACTCCTTCGTCATCCGGCAATCAGGGATATGGCACAAATTAACCAACCTACAAGCTGGTGATGCGTGGCTTCTGGGTAAGTGGAGACCTTTAGTACATAACAATGTTAAGCTTGATACACAGTGTTCCTGATGTTGTCAATTCTTTTCCATAGGAGACAGTGGATATCCTTGCATGTCCTGGCTGCTCACTCCTTATTTGGCTCCCACACCAGGGCCACAAAGTGAGTATAATTCCGCACTTACAGCCACCAGGCAAGTGGTGGAGCGCTGTATTGGCCTTTTAAAAGGCCGATTCAGATGCCTCCACCGCTCTGGTGGCGAGCTCATGTATTTGCCGGATATGGTGTCGAAAATTGTGGTCCTGTGTGGGATATTTCACAACATCGCCATAAGGAGTGGTGTCCCAATGCAGCCAGAGGATGCCTTACCTGAGGATGGCCCCCCCGAGGTTGGTCGGAGGTCAGTATGTGGGGGGGCCATACGCGATGATGTGGTGGGCAGATTTTTTAGGTAAGTTTGAACAAAACAGTGTTTTAACCTAATGTGTATGTGTTTGTTTGCGAACATCTAATTTTGTTTTCTTTTTTTCAACATCTTCGGTTTGTTCACATAATCTTTGGCCCTACAACGCTCACTACTTCATGCTACCCTTACCAAACCTGGATCTGCTCATTTTGGGAATATATTTTGGAACCCATATCGCAACGCCATGTTTGTGGAATCATTTTGGCATGGTCCTTCCTCAACCAGTTCTTGATTTTTTATTTTTTTATTTTTTTTTATTGGGTATGTGTTGTATTTGAGATTCTCACTGTGTGTTTTTTTTGTGAGTGACCACTTTGATTTCTCAGTTATGTTGTGAATAAATGTTTGGAGAGTTAAATGTTCTTCCTTTTTTTGGACGTTACCAGCAAGTTTAACCAGGTTAACACACCTTACATTTGACTAAGGGGTAATCCAGTACTGACGCCAGTTGAGCAAAAATGAAATATGGTTTCAGGTTCCCAACCCACACCAAAAGGAAGCCTGTCCAATCATTTGGCTTTGTAAGATTCGCCTAAGCAGCTTGCCCACCAACTAGGAACCTGTAAAATGTAGAAATATCTAATTGCCACTACACACAAAAAGGGAAATGACATTGTTACTGTTATGTGTTTCTTGAGGGTGTTTTACATACAAATACAAAACCCACTCTAATTTTTAAAAAATGCAAAACCTTGCAGGAACAGTCTACTTATGTCAGGGTTAACTATCTTTGGTTTTGAAAAAACGAATGAGGCAGAACGTATATTAGAAATAAACAATTTATTTTGAAAAATATAAAAACCAAAAAAAACTACTGGCGAAGGATGCCAGACAGCCGGTCAAGGGCCACAAGCACCCCAATTACATTTTGGCGCATGTGTGCCACACAATGTTCGACCTCTTGCCGACGCCTCTGTTCCTCTGTGGGTGAGAAAAGTGTGTGGATTAATCAAACAATAGGGAATCCACATTAAAAAAACAAAAACACAACGAAATCACTCCAAGACCAAAATTTAAAAAAAAAGGGGTGCTTCCAAAATTACAAGGCCTATGTAGAAATACCCACAGGTGTGATATGTGTATGTTGAAATCAGCAGGAATAGGTAAAGGCAAACTGCTAAATCACCAAAAAAGAACCCAAAAATCACGAATAAAGGAACGACACATGATTACATACAAACAGTTTGTGGTTAAAAAATACGCAAAATAAAAACATACCAGTAGCCAAAACGGCAGATCTCGAAGTCCCTCCATCTTCATCCTCAGAGGAGCCTTCATTCCCCAAAGAACGGGGCGGGGTTATCACGGACTCCGGGGAGGGGGTAATTGGAAGAGGGGTGGTTGGAGGAGAGGGGGAAGGGGTACGGAGGGGAAGGAGGCCCGACAGTTCCGGGAGAGGCTCTTGGAAGGCTTGGGAGGAGGGGGGAATAGGGGAATTATTTGGGGTGGAGTGTTGGCTGGGGGTGGGTGAGAGTGGGCGGGACCGCCGTCTGGCCAGACGGTGACGGCGTAGTCTTGCCTGTCCCCCTAAAAGATGTCAAACAAATTGTGGTTAGTTTATGGCCAAATCCTGCCCAAATAACATTTTAAAATCACCCACCACCAACAAAAAACATGCAAATATGAGTAGAATGAATATATCAGAAATAGAGGGAAAACATGGTCATGCAGATATGAGGAGAATGAATAAATAGGACAGACATAAAAACATGCACACGCAGATATGATGAGAATGAAAAAATAGGACAGACATGAAAACATGCACACGCAGTTTGCCCCACAAAGACAAACATGAAAACCACAATACATAACACTTACTTTCCAATATCTGCATGCGAAAGCATGCCAACAAGCGGGGCGTTCGCCGTTGCAGGTCAGACCACCTGCGCTCCAGCTGGCCGATGTTGCGGCGTGAGCCGAAGGAGCGCAGGCGGGCCCGTGCCTCCGCATACGCGGAACGCTTCTGCCGGTTGGTGATGGGTGGAGGCTGGCTGGTGATTCGCCGATCCAGCACCTCCGTTAGCACCAGCAGCTCGCGCCTGGTGAATGCGGAGGCTCTCATGATGGCAATGGTGTTTTTCTTAAAATTCATTTTTGATAAAGTGTGCCAAAAATTTCTGATTGGCTAATGTAGCTTGGAAATTAACAGGAGCAATTTGATTGATTAGTGTATGAGTCATGTGTTCGACAGGGCCAGAAATCTCTGGAGAGTTATGATAGGCTTGATGCAGTGACATGCGTAAGCAAATTTAAATAAAGAAATGAACCCCGGAAAATATGCGGGGATCCACAGCAATAGAACAATTGTCTCATTGTGGCTAACATGTTTTTTGAGCAATAAAAGCGAATGTTTAAGCCGTACGTATTCTGCGGGTAAACACAAACACGGACAAGAGTAAAGTTTCTTGCATTGTGTTGAAAAAAAAAAACCATTAAGCTAATTGATACATTGATTGGCATGATACGATTGATGGAGGTAGGCAGAATAAAGGAGCAGGTAATCGACATCTGACATGGCCTCTTCCGGTTTATACTTGTGCGTGTGTTCCCTTCAAGCCATTTCGGGGATGTACGCTCGCTATTTCGCACGCTCGTTAGTTAGAGGAGGGGTCGTCTGAGTTTGGGGAGGATTTTTAGATGCGATCGAAAATACGAGCGAGCCCTTGAATTTAAATATTTTTGTACGTACGCCTAACGTACGTGCGCCCGCTTGCGAGTGGCTCTGAATGAGGGCCATAGTCCTTATGCCAGTACTGCAAGCAGCATTGTAACTAGCGATGAGCGGGTTCGCTTTCCTAAAAACTGAGTACACCCAAACTTAAGGGTTATGAGTCGAAAAGAACACTGGCTCGGGTCTTCCCGCGAACTTCAAATCCCAAAATAAGGCAAAACGCCATCTCCTGGCACCAGACCGGATCTTGCGTGTTGTGTGTTCTAGCACTGTGTTAAACACACTGTGTTATGTGTTCAGGCACAGTGTTAAAGAAAAAAAAGCCATTCGGAGCGCTGTGTTAAAGGGGTACTGTTATTTAAAATCGGAAGAAAAAAAAGCAATTCAAAGACATGCAGTAGACTGCTTTGTGACATCACTATTAGTGTTGCAGCTGTGGCATTTTTCGCTTCACCATCTGTTGAGAACTTCTTTCCATGCAGTTGTTTTTTCAGGGTTAGAAATGCCCAGAAATCACAGGGTGCTAAGTCCGGCTGTATGGAGGGTGCTCCAGTGCTGTCCCATTCATTTTAGTCAGTGTTGCCAATGCAACAGCAGCAACATGTGCTCGGGCATTGTCTTGGAGCAAAAAACACTGTTTCTTCAGCAAATGTGGTCTTTTTTTCCTCATGGCTCCATGCAAATGGGTTTCAGGACGTTTGCATAGCAGACACCATTAATTGTCTGTCCACGGAGAACCTAGTGCTATAGAATCATACCATGCACATCAAAGAACAGCAAAAGCATGGCTTTACACGCCGAAGGAATCACACAGAATATTTTGGGTGGAGGCGAATTTGCATGTTACCATACACTGGACTATTGTTTGCATTCCGGATCATAATGACGAATCCACAATTCGTCATTTGTCACAATCGATGTCATAAAATCGGGTATCCTCTCTGATATTCGAATGGTGTTCCTGTACGATTCAACTCGTTGTCGCATCTGCTCTTCTGTGAGATTTCTGGGTACCCACCTGAAACATACGCAATACATTTTTGGTTCCGTTGTCACAATACGCTGAACCAGTTCGTATGAGATGCCAAGTGAATCTGAAAGTTGGTGTAAAGTTAACCTGTCGTTTTGCAACATCTCCGCAGCTTGCTTATTACCCTCTTTGAAGTGCTTCCATCACAGAAAAAATTCAGCACGGCTAATTGTTTCTCCACCGTACGCTTGCCGTAACATTTTATGAGTTTAATTTCTGCTTTTTTCAAGTTAACACAAAATTCAATCACACATCCCTGACGTAATCTCAAAGACTTCCTCATCCGCCATGATGAAATGTACGAAGATCTTCCACTTGCTGTGACCAAACAAAATAGACTATGGCAGTCCAATCGCAGATTTAGACACAACGATATATGAGCCTCACAATAACCCGCATAGAGTTGCCATGTCTACCTATGGGACCGAAAAACAGAGGCAGTCTCATTACTTTTCAATCAGCCCTCGAGTATATATATATATCTCACAAAAGTCTCAGGAATATGCAAATGCTAATCTCAGCCTTCCGTTTGTGTGGGATGGAGTGTATGAGTAGTGAGACGCCCACTTTCAAGCTGCGTGGTATGTGCGTTTACGATCGAAATTGTAAGCACTCCTACATCGATGCAACATCGGTGGCAGCATCGACATTTGCTGTAGTCTAGGGTCTGCTCTAGCTACTCTATTCAAATCTAACTAAACATGGCCTCTGGAGCAATGGATTTGCAACTGGGAACGCAGCAATGTTCCCAGAGATGCCTGTTACACTCCCATGAAACGGACCCTTTTTGCAATCACTTTAGGTCACCTCCCAGTCTCCATATTCTCTCCAGGGATCACAAACCCCTTATCAAATGTTAGCGGTACCGTACACACTTGTAAGCGGCATTGAAAACATAGGTTCGGCCATTCGCAGTAAGAGTTTTCAAGACTTTTCACTCATGCGCAGTAGCAAAACATTGCTCAACTGCTTAAATATTGGCTCTGTGTCCATCTCTGATTCAGGCCCTGAGCCTCTTGTTCTACCTTTCTATCTTGTGGGCATTGATGGGAATAAACTATAAAATGGTTATGTCTCTCTCAAAACCAGTGTCATTGTTAGACATGTGGGGGCTCTCCATCAAGAAGAGATAAGCTTTTTGGTAATTCCTCAGTCCATTAACCCCATTATCATTGGCCTACGCTGGATATATTATAAGAGCACAGTTGTGCCCTTATATTAAGGCTGCATCTAAAAAAATAGATTTCTCCATAGAGAATTCTGGAGGGGGGGCAGGGTGTTCAAGGGGCTACACCTCAAAAGCTATTAGAGGTATGGATCTGATATTTGGTATGGCCGGATAGAACTGTTACTGGGTGCTGCATGCCAAATTTCAGGGCAAAAACATAAAACATGAGGATTTGGGAGTAATCTAAAGCTCGATCTGTCACTTTTTTCTGACATTCTCAATTAGGACAATTGTTCTGCTATAGTCTATGGGGGATTTTTGGTAAAACTCAGGGTATGGGTGGAATTTAGACGTGGTGTTTATTTTATTAAGTAGCTATTGTGGCAGGGTACGTGCTTTTGGGGTTCAGGTAAATTAGAAAGTTACAGTTTTTAAACTATTACCTCAAGAATACACCATTGCAGAGATAGGACTTTCAACTTGTTGCGCAGCCGCAGTAGGAGCCTCCAGCAGGTGTAATAACTGTGGCTTCACTTGGGTGCACCAAGATGGCCGTTATTTACGGGTGGTAGCGGGGGCCAGGTTAGCTGCAGCGGGAACCGGCGGAAAGGCGCACGGGGTAGTGGGAGTCAGCTGCGGCTAGAACCCGGGGACAGTAGCGGGCTTTAGCGGTGGCAGTGCTAGTGCTGGTGGTGAAGGTGCTAGGACCCGGGTGAGGTAGCAGCACAGAGAATGCACGCTCAGATCTGGTAGATCCATGATACCTGCACCTGCTTCTGTGCTTAATTAAAAAAAAAATGGCGTGGCCCTGCCCCCCAGAAAACAACTAGCACCAGGCTTTGCCAGTACTGAAAGTGCTAAATACAGGGGACAAATGATGTAGGCGTCCCCTGTATTAAGCACAACCAGCACCAGGCTTTTCAGAACCTGTCCTGGTTACCAAAATACGGGGGACAAATGACTTATGGGTCCCCCATATTTAGCGCAACCAGAATATGGCTCTGAGCCGGTGCTGGTTCTGGAAATACAGGGGGAAAAAATGCATAGGGCCCCCCTGTATTTCCCAGAACCAGCACCGGACTCCTTCTAGCGGGGGCGGGGGTGATGCCACAGCCAGGGGAGCCCTCTCACCAGGCCCCCCAGCCACAGCATCACCCCTGACTGCTAGTCAGCTCAGGCCGGGGATCCCTGGGGAGTTGGGGACTCCCCCAATAAAGGGGTCCCCCTTCTCAGGGCACCCCAGGCACAGGCTGATAGCCCGGGGCTGTCCCCAGCACCCCTGGGCAGTGGGTGCCAGGTTGATTATGTAAAGTGTGGTGCATATGAAAATATAAATATTGGCTTTTGCTGTGGAACTACAGTTCTCAGCAAACATCCCCCGCATGCTGGTACTTGGAGAACCACAAGTATCAGCATGCGAGGCATTACCGGCTTGCTGGTACTTTTAGTTCTACAGCAAAAGCAATATTAAAAAAATACAACACACACCGTAGAAAAGTACAATTTTATTAAAACATACATGCACACACACATGTACTCACACATGCACACACTATCTCAACTACTAACCTAGTATCCCTGAAGCCATTCTGTCTTCTTCTCCAGTAGGTAATCCAATGGTGTACCTGTAATAAAAATTCCCTACTCACCTCCTCCTATGCGTAGATCAGGACCTCTTCACACAATCCAGGGTCTTGGCAAAAAAAAAACAGAGATACCCGGACCCATGAACTTTAGTAGTGTTCTCTAAGAACAATAGTGTTCTCTAAGAACACTACTGCCCGAATGACAGCTCCGCCCGGGATTTCAGTACAGAAATCTCGGTGCGGAGCGCTCATTGGCTGAGAGAGGCGAGCCTTCCGCCTCTCAGCCACTGAGCTGTTCTCACTATTGACTTCATGGGTGAGAACCAAGCGTGCCCTTTCAAAAATGGCGCCTCAGCGCCACTTTTGAAATTCAAAGATGGCCGCCGCGAGCCACTCACGGCTCACGACGTCATCGCCGCACCCCCTCAGCTGGCTTAAATACAGCCAGCGCAAGGCCCCGTCCATTCATTCGATGGCCGGGGAGCTGGAGAGAACAGCTGAAGAAAGAAGACACCACGGAAGCCCTGGATGGGCGGCGGCCACGCAAAAGAGCTTAATGGCCGCCACGCTCCAGGTGAAGACGCTGTAGAAGTCCTGGGGGAGTGGCAGCCATGTAAAAGAGCTTAAAGGCTGCCGCCCCCTAGGTGAAGGTGCAACATAATAAAATACTTTTAAAAATGGTGTCTGTTTTATTTTAAAAATTTATTTTGCAGGGGTACTATAGGTGCCAGCAGGCCCTTAATGCCCCGCCTGCTGGTACTTGTGGGTCTCCAAGTACCAGTATGCGAGGATGCCTGCTGGGACCTGTAGTACTACTGCAAAAGACAATATTTAGATTTTCATATGCACCACACAATACAATCAACCCAGCACCCACCGCCCAGGGGTGCTGGGGATAGCCCCTGGCTATCAGCCTGGGCCTGGGGTACCATGGAGAGGGGGACCCCTTTATTGGGGGGGTCCCCAACTCCCCAGACATCCCCGGCCTGGGCTGACTAGCGGTCAGGGGTGATGCTGTGGCTGGGGGGCCCGGTGAAAGCAGCAGCTGCTGTTATCTTATACTGTCTTACACTTCACCTTCTCTCATTAGAGTGATGGCCTGGGGTGGCTCAGCTGGGCCTGTTTGGGGGTATCCTGTGCTCTGGATTTCAACCTCAGTAGGTTAGGGATCTACCCTCAGAGGTTACCTGGGCGCGGTGGGTAGGCCCATAACCATGGCCATGATTATGCTAAAACCTCTATGTATTGCAAAATTCTATTGCATATTGCATGTGTGTATTCCAATGAGCACACAATTCTGTGAATTAGCAGCTCCACCATTTTGTGAGTGACAGCAATCTCATTCTGTGAGAGTACTGAATCTGCAGTTAACCCCAGGGTGTGATGGCATACCATATCTGTATTGCACAAGAATACGTCCATTAAGGCATCTGCCTTAATGTTCATAATTTCATTGCTTTTTGAAGTTTGAGTGGCAGAAAATCAATAGGTTTGTGAATTTTCAGATCATGTCTAAGCAGCCTTAATGGGATATGTGAAACCGTAAGGTTTTTTGTCTATGGAATATACAAATAGTTATATCTATATAGGAAAAGGAGTTGGTGGCAGCCAGTAAGACCAATACACCTATTAAAATATAAGTAAATCAGCCAGTTTAGAATTATTGGTATTGTCTGCAATCTGAATAAATAAATAACTTGTTATTTTAAATATAAAGTTTTAAGGCCTAAGTTTAAGTCTGGAGCCTACATATTGGTCCTAGCTGGTCAATATTCAAAACCTGTGGCATACTGCACCTAGAATGCGTGCCGAGGATTGGTGACCCCTGACTTAGACAATAACATCCACTCCCTGGGGCACAGCCTTATGACAGCATTTGTTCAGGGGGTGGGGGAGGGGGGTGGCAGCGCCACATGGGGCACTGAAGCTTTGTTACATGCAATGTCATGTATATACTCAAAAAAAACAATAGCACTATTTTGATAGAAAATTAAATAAAAAAGTCACTATTGACATCTTACAAAGACACGTGCCTTCAGCCAATTGTACCAATGACGTTAGTCCAGACAGTCAGAGTGGCACAGCCATCATGAGCGCTGGCCACACTCAGCATTTCAATGAAACATACACCCATTTGCTGAACATGGGGCTGACTCCGAGTTATACTCGAGTCTGTTTTGCGGACAGATGTTATGATTTTTGAAACTGCACATGCGCCCAAGCTGTGCATACAGTCATGGCCGGATTAAGGCTTGTGGGGGTCCTGAGGCAACTAAGTTGTTGGAGGCCCCACCAAGCCACACAGAGCTTATCCCCCCTTCCCCTCCACACAAAGCCTATCCCGACCCCTCCTGATTACCATGGGTGCCGAGAGGGGGGGGAGTGGGTACAGTTTACCCGGGCTAGCTGGAGGGGCCCAGCGGGGCCCGGGTCTGGCGTCACCCCTCCCTCCCTCACAGCAGCTCAGCACACAGCTAGTGCTGGGCTGCTGTGTGAGACTGCTCGCGGCTGCTGCTGCAGCCGGAGCAGTCTCCTGTCACTGTGGGAGATCATGCCCACCCCCTGTTTAGCACTGTGCTGGGAGGATTACAGCGCCCCCCTCCTCGGCACTCATGCCGCTACGCGGCGCTAAAAACGTGAGTATTATTTCTTCTTTTTTCAAGGGGGCGTGGTCACGCCTCCCATGATTAGGCCACGCCCCCTCCATCACCTGGGCTTGGCCAGTCTCTCAATGGCCCTGCTGATTACTTACCTTCTGGCTCTGTGTTGTGAATGCAGTAGCACTGTCAGTGCTGCTGCATAGAGCGTAGAGCGGCTCCTGAAGCCCGACATCAGTGATCAGTGTCACAGACATGATGTGTCACGTGATGCTGATA
Source organism: Taudactylus pleione (assembly GCA_031769625.1). Lineage (NCBI taxonomy): Eukaryota > Metazoa > Chordata > Amphibia > Anura > Myobatrachidae > Taudactylus > Taudactylus pleione. The sequence continues at coordinate 5,320,599 of JAUIMM010000043.1, read as the reverse complement.
AGGGGACTCGGGAGCTGCTCTGCACTCTATGCGGCAGTGCTGACTGTTGCATTCAGAACACAGATCAGCGGCAGCTCAGCCCACATCTGGGAACAGGGTCCACTGGGCAGGTTTTTCTGAGGAGGTTTTCCACATATGTATATATATGTGTGTACTTATTTAGTACAAGTAGATCAATATGTTGTACTTTGTATTTATGTACTTTTTAACTGTATTTGTTGTTATGTTTTTCAGGTTGCCATGGCTACGAGGGTGGATTAGTGTAATCTCTTCTGGATGCAGCGGCACTTTGACCTCACTGCAGCAGTGTCAGTGTCACAGTGAAAGGATGGGCGGCGGCGGCGATCCAGGTGAGTGCGCTGTAAGGGCTAATCATTTTATGTGATGGGGTATGTAAGAGGTGTTTTGATTGCATTACCTTATCCCTGATTACGGGTTTCATGTATATATTGTGACAGAAGCATGGGAGAAGTTAGGGATGGTGTGTATTTGTGTCCCAGATTCCTGTAATATGTGTTTTAACCCCCAGGAAGAGTCTGTTTTACAAACAGATCTGAGTGTCGGCTTTTGGTAAAAGCCAGAGAATGGGTCCTGGGAGTGTGGATGTGAGAGAGAAGGGAGGGCTCCATCCACAGGTGTTAGGCCTTACAGCCTGTGAGCAGGCTAATTAGGGATTACACCTGGAAGTGGCTCAATATAGCTGTGTAGGAGTTTTGATGCAGTGTCTCACACACCCTGGGGAGATCAGACACTGAGGTTTTGTTCTGAGACACTGTGACATTGGTATGTACTATGTTTGTGGTAAGGCAGCAGGCCCTGCCACATGTAGAGAGGGAGTTACCTGTCTAGTTAGAGCCCAGGCGGGTTAGGGTTTATTTTTATGTTTTGTTTGTTTGATTATTGGTCACACAATAAAAACTGGTGCCGACCAGCTTGCACGAAAACCCACGACTAGTGCCGTTTCCTGGCTGCTGTGTGTAAGGAGGTGTCCATCTACCCCAGGAGAGGGATCCCTGCCCGATCATATTTCAATTGGTGGAGAATGCAGGCACTGCACACTGAAAATTGTAGCAAGAGGAAAAAAAATCTACATTTAAAATTTAAAGTGACAGACACCAATTTGTTGTGTTGGATATCAATTCGTGTTCTGTGAAGTCCCATGAAGGTGGCGTCGATGGATGCTTAGAGAAGCCAGGTTTTGCTTCAATCCTACACCTAAAGACAACATGGAGGACATTGTTAAGGCCTTGCTCCAATCTAACAAAACTTTGCAAGAGCTATCAGAGCTCAGCAGGAAACTAACAAAGCTCAGCAAGTCATCATAAAGGAAACCCACCAGGCCTTAAAAGACGTGGTACAACAGCTAGTTGTCCGGTCTGGAGATGCTTCCACTGGACTTCCAAACAACATTCGCTCCCTACGGGCCAGTCACTTTCTGCAAAAGATGACCGCAAGTGATGATGTGGAAGCGTATATTACGGCCTTTGAGAGAACCGCTGAAAGGGAGAGTTGGCCCAAGGAACAGTGGGCAAGTCTTGTGGCACCCTTCCTGTCTGGAGAACCACAAAAGGCCTACTATGACTTGTGCCTGGCTGATGCCAAGGATTATGCAAAGCTAAAATGGGAGATTCTAACTCCCTTGGGAGTCACCTCATTTGTTCGGGCTTAATGAGTCCACCGCTGGGAGTTCCAAATGGAAAAGCCTCCACGCTCACAGATGCATGACCTCGTCCATCTAACCACAAAATGGCTACAGCCAGAGACACTGACAGGACCCCAGGTCGTGGAGAGAGTTGTGATGGACCGGTATCTGTGATCGCTACCTGCATCTCTGCGCAAGTGGGTGAGCCATGCAGACCCTAAATCTGCAGACCAGTTAGTCGAACTGGTGGAGAGGTATGTGATGGCTGAGTGTCACGAATGGTGTCTGTGAGTTACCTGTCTCAGGTGATGAGCAGGATTCAATGGAGACCGGCATGACTGGAACCACAGATGACGTAGATAGCTCTATTGCAAGATTTATGTAGCAGTGAGAACTGCCTTTGATGATAAATGACAGGAACTTGGAGGAACCAGACTGTAACCAGCAGGAAGACTTGTTGAGTTGAACTGGTAAACTTGGAACTTGACTCTAGACTGGAATAACGTGGATTGAACTGAAGAACTTGGAATTTAACTCTGAACAGGAGTGATGAGACAATGACTGAAGGGAAATCAAGAAATGCTGAGACGAAGGCTAAACAGGGTAATCCGGAAATGCTGTGACAAGGCTGGAACTCAGGTGCAGGCTGGATAGGGTAATTGGGAACAGGTTCAGGAAGGAATGGGTAGGTCTGTGAGTTTAGGTTCAGGGAGGGAGTGGGTAGGTAGAAGGAGAGCAGGAGTTGATGCACAGCAGGAAGCAAGGCAGGGTAACACGGTTCAGGTTTGCAGGGTGCCAGGGACCAACCAGGAGTAGGGCAAGCAGCAGGACACAAGACTAAGGTCAGAAGCACAGGAACTCACTTTGCTGATGCTGAAACACATGCGTTGCACTGGCCTGGGAACTAGCAGGATACTGGATTGCCAGGTATAGCTGTAGCAGGTTTTCTGGATTGCACCAGTGGTTGCTGTAGCAGGTTTTCTGGATTGCACCAGTGGTTGCTGTAGCAGGTTTTCTGGATTGCACCAGGGGTTGCTGTAGCAGGCCTTAGGGATACACTAGGATACAGAAACAGCACGAACCATACACCAAAGAAGTAACGAGATGTTCAGGCCCAGAATGCTATCAGGGGAGGATATATGGAATGGGTATGAAATACCGCCAGCCGCATGGCCGGCAGTTCGATTCCCGTCAGCGGCAGGCCGACATCAGCAGAGTTCCGAGCAGCAGAAGCCCGACAGCGCTGGAAATCCCGATCGTGGATAGGTTAGTATCTACTAACCTAACCTAACCCCACTAACCCTAACCCTCCTTAGGGGTGCCTAACCCTAACTTCCCCCCCAAGTGCCTAACCCTAATCCCCCCTCTAAGTGCCTAACCCTAACCACCCCCTTCCCCGCTGCCTAACCCTAAGTCCCCCCCGGGGGTGCCTAACCCTAACCCTCCCTCCCCCCAGGCTTAACCCTAACCCTCCCGGGGGGGTGCCTAACCCTAAGTCCCCCTGGGAGCCCTAAACCTAACCCTCCCCCCCCACGGCTGTCCGCTCACAGCGCCCGGCATCACTACGATCGGGATGCCAGGCGCCGGTCTCCCGGCATCGGGGAAATGTGGGCGTCTACATCTAGACGCCCGGCATTTCACCCTTGCCGGGATATGACAGTCGGGAAGCCGGCTGCTGGTATTTAGGCAGTCGGCTTCCCGATTGCTTCCCGGATATATATATACCCTGGGTCTGGCTGCAATTGGTGTATATGTACAGGTGGTCTGGCAGTAGCATTCTGAGTGGTGGAAGGCACAACATGCAGAGGGAGTACTCATCTCTGCAGCACTGAGAATCAGAACCACACCTGCGATTCCAATCAGGGCTAGCAGTGTTCACAGACAGGAAAGGACCCACGTGAAATAATCACTGTGGAAGGAATGCAGGGAGAGGTGCTGCAGCAGCATGATCAGAGCACATACAAATCCATGGAGACAGTTGGCAGGGGTAAGTCTACAGGCAAAAGGTGAAAACTGGACAGGTTTGTGACACTGAGGAACTGTTGGCTGTGTACCACCGGGCCTCGATTCCGCAACGGCGATCTTCCGTGACTACTGGTAAGATTGTTCCAGGGGTGAAGGGTGCTGGGTGGTGGAATGAACTTAAGACTGTGGGTTTGGAACCCGGGGATAGGTCAGCCAGGCCAGGAAGGTTCTTACCCCATAAGAGACTTGATAATAATATGATACAATGTTTACAATGTAGTGAATTGGGCCATATTGCTGCTAATGGTCCACTCACCTCTGAACCTATGCAATGTGATATTGCTTATGTCCGCCGCAGTATGTCTTTCTTTGCACAGCCTGCCTGTACTGCTGGCTGACAGGCTGAGACAGATAAGCAAATGTGTAAGGTTACTGTAGAAGGCAATCAAGTAGTGACTCTGTTAGATTCTGGCAGCCTAGTTACACTTATGAGAGCTGAACTGGTGAACCCCTTAAAGCGCAAGGGAAATGCTGTTGGTGTGACCTGCATACATGGGGATACTTGGTATTATGTTACTGCGGAAGTGAACGTGGAAACACAGTGTGGTTCCGCTATAGTCTCCGTGGATGTGGTGCATGGGTTGAAGTATGATATGATGTTGGGGAGAGACTTTGCTCACTTCTGGAAGTTGTGGGAGAGCCGATTTATTACCGAAGTAAATAACCCCGACCCATTTGAGAAGGTTGCTGATGTAGTAGCAGGGGAAGTTTCTTCCGAGTTTGAAAAATACCTTTTTTCTAGCATGATTGGTGAACCAGAGAATACTGAGGTGGGAAGTGTTGTTAAGCCAGTTGATCGTCTGTCTGATCTTGAGGTCAGAAAAGAGATCTTTGCAGTGGAGCAGTTAAATGACCCTACTCTGGTAAAAGCCAGGGAAAATGTAAAAGTGATTGGTGGTAAATCCATAGACCCTGATAGTCCGTTGTCATGTCCTTACATGGCAGTATGCCAGGATTTTTTGTACAGGAGACATGCAAGGTGATTACCTGACATTCCCAAGGAGACAGGGGAGGGGCGGTCCAGTCCCTATAAAACTGTCATTGAGCCTAGGAAAAGAAAGCCAGAACAGTTATACCATGTAAATCTTATAAAACCTTGGAAGGATAGAGTAGTCTGTCAGCCTTCCTGGCCCCTCCAGTAAACCTAGGGCCTTTGGTTCCTGAAGTAAAAATAGCTAAAACCCTGTCGACCATTCAACAGCAGGAAGTTAAGGAATTTCTAATCAGAAATAGGGTTTTGTTCTTAGATGTACCAGGCAAAACCACAGTCATTAAACATGACATAATCACTGACTCAGGGGTTAGGATTAACCTAAAGCCCTATAGGTTACCAGAAGCCCAAAGAGAATCAGTGTCTAAAAAAATTAAAAAAATGTTGGAACTGGGTGTAATTGAAAAATCGCATAGTGAGTGGTCAAGTCCCATTGTGCTTATTCCAAAGCCTGATGGGAGTGTACGTTTCGGCAAAGATTTCCAAAAATTGAACAGTGTGTCAAAGTTGAATGCCTACCCAATGCCAAGGGTGGATGAACTAATTGAAAGGCTAGGAACAGCCAGGTATTTAACCACTCTAGACTTAACCAAAGAGTATTGGCAAGTGCCGTTAACTGAGAGTGCCAAAGAAAAGACAGCTTTTTTGATACCAGAAGGGTTGTTCCAATACAAGATGTTGCCCTTTGGGTTACGTGGGGCACCAGCTACCTTCCAAACGATTATGGACAGAATTCTAAGACCCCATAGACGGTATGCTGCTGCTTGTCTAGGTGATGTAGTCATTCATAGTCCTGATTGGCAGTCTCATTTGCCCAGAGTACAAGTAGTGTTGGGCTCCATCTACAGGGCAGGATTGACAGCTAACCCAAAAAAATGTTGCCTAGGGATGGAAGAAGTAAAGTATCTTGGTTACACCTTTGGCAGAGGTTTAATAAAGCCACAGCTTAATAACAAAGTGGTTCTTGGCAGTACAAAATTAAATGTTCACAGTAGAACACAGGCCAGGAAGCCAGCTGGCCAATGCAGATGCTTTGTCAGGTGTCCATTGTGTAGGAGCTGCAGTTTTCTGCTCACAGGTCGAAACAAAGGGGGGAATATGTGATAGAATCACGGGAGAAGTTAGGGATGGCATGTATTTGTGTCCCAGATTCCTGTAATATGTTTTAATCCCCAGGAAGAGTCTGTTTTACAAACAGATCTGAGTGCCGGCTTTTGGTAAAAGCTGGAGAATGGGTCCTGGGGGTGTGGATGTGAGAGAGAAGGGAGGGCTCAATCCACAGGGCTGTTTCAGGTGTTAGGCCTTACAGCCTGTGAGGAGGCTAATTAGGGATTACACCTGGAAGTGGCTCAATATAGCTGTGTAGGAGTTTTGGATGCAGTGTCTCACACACCCTGGGGAGATCAGATACTGAGGTTTTGTTCTGAGACACTGTGACATTGGTATGTACTATGTTTGTGGTAAGGCAGTAGGCCCTGCCACATGTAGAGAGGGAGTTACCTGTCTAGTTAGAGCCCAGGCGGGCTAGGGTTTATTTTTATGTTTTGTTTGTTTGATTATTGGTGTCACACAATAAAAACTGGTGCCGACCAGCTTGCACGAAAACCCACGACTAGTGCCGTTTCCTGGCTGCTGTATGTAAGGCGGTGTCCATCTAACCCAGGGGAGGGACCCCCTTCCCCGATCATATCACAATATATATATATATATATATACAGTCAGGTCCATAAATATTGGGACATTGACAGAATTTTCATATTTTGGCCTCTATTCACCACCACATTGGCTTTGAAATGAAACAAACAAGATGTGCTTTAACTGCAGACTTTCAGATTTAATTTGAGAATAATTACATCCAAATCAGGTGAACGGTGTAGGAATTACAACGGTTTCTATATGTGCCTCCCACTTTTTAAGGGGCCAAAAGTAATGGGACAAACTAAACAATCCTAAATCTAACTTCCACTTTTTAATACTTTGTTGCAAATCCTTTGCAGGTAATTACAGCCTGAAGTCTGGAACGCATAGACATCACCAGACACTGGGTTTCATCCCTGGTGATGCTCTGCCAGGCCTCTACTGCAAATGTCTTCAGTTCCTGCTTGTTCTTGGGGCATTTTCCCTTCAGTTTTGTCTTCATCAAGTGAAATGCATGCTCAATTGGATTCAGGTCAGGGGATTGACTTGGCCATTGCATAACATTCCACTTTTTAGCCTTAAAAGCTTTTGCAGTATGCTTCGGGTCATTGTCCATCTGCACTGTGAAGCGCCGTCCAATGAGTTCTGAAGCATTTGAATGAATATGAGCATATAATATTGCCCGAAACACTTCAGAATTCATTCTGCTGCTTTTGTCAGCAGTCACATCATCAATAAATACAAGGGAACCAGTTCCATTGGCAGCCATACATGCTCACGCTATGACACTACCACCACCATGCTTCACTGATAAGGTGGTATGTTTTGGATCATGAGCAGTTCCTTTCCTTCTCTTCTCTTCCCATCACTCTGGTACAAGTTGATCTTTGTGTCATCTGTCCATAGGATGTTGTTCCAGAACTGTAATGGCTTTTTTAGATGTTGTTTGGCAAACTCTAATCTGGTCTTCCTGTTTTTGAGGCTCACCAATGGTTTACATCTTGTGGTGAACCCTCTATATTCACTCTTGTGAAGTCTTCTCTTGATTGTTGACTTTGACACATATACATCTACCTCCTGGAGAGTGTTCTTGATTTGGCCAACTGTTGTGAAAGGGTTTTTCTTCACCAGGGAAATAATTCTTCTGTCATCCACTACAGTTGTTTTCCGTGGTCTTCCGGGTCTTTTGCTGTTGCTGAGCTCTCCGGTGCGTTCTTTCTTTTTAAGAATGTTCCAAACAGTTGATTTGGCCACACCTAATGTTTTTGCTATCTCTCTGATGGGTTTTGTTTTGATTATTCAGCCTAATGATGGCTTGCTTCACTGATAGTGACAGCTCTTTGGATCTCATATTGAGAGTCGACAGCAACTGATTCCAAATGCAAATGTCACACCTAGAATCAACTCCAGACCTTTTACCTGCTTAACTGATAATGAAATAATGAGGGAATAGCCCACACCTGTCCATGAAATAGCTTTTGAGTTGATAGTCCCATTACTTTTGGCCCCTTAAAAAGTGGGAGGCACATATAGAAACCGTTGTAATTCCTACACCGTTCACCTGATTTGGATGTAATTACCCTCAAATTAAATCTGAAAGTCTGCAGTTAAAGCACATCTTGTTTGTTTCATTTCAAAGCCATTGTGGTGGTGAATAGAGGCCAAAATATGAAAATTCTGTCAATGTCCCAATATTTATGGACCTGACTGTATATATATATATATATATATATATATATATATATATATAGTATAATGCAAAGTTGATTTAGAAGGCACTCTGGGACTAAGCAATGCACAATAATAAAGGCTTTATTATTGTGCATTGCTTAGTCCCGGAGTGCCTTCTAATTCAGCTTTGCGTTATATGTGGTATCTCTGGAAGGGCACCTGGGCAGGTTGCGCTCATATATATATATATATATATATATATATTTATATTACTATATATATGTAGGAAAACGTATATATATTATATATAACATACACACTTAACGCATATATACCATATATACACATACATTCACACTAACACATATATACACATTAACACACATAGACATATATACACACTGACACATACTGTATATACAATAACACATACATACACAAAAAACACATACTGTATATACACATAAACACATACATACACATATATATATATATACATACACATATATACACATACATAAACACATACTGTACATAAACATATATAACCAATAAAACAGTACACATTCACTTACATTTTATGCATCTGCTGTTCCCTTCATTAGACTCCGCCCCCTTGCGCAGTAATGCCGCGATTTGTGTGTCATATGGGGGCGGGGCTTGCCGTTTGGCTCTGCCCTCACTTCAGCCACGATAGCAGGGGAAATTGCTCAGTCAGCGTGCTCTAGTGGTGGAGGACCTTCTGTGAGTGGGGGCCCCGGGACGACCGCCCCTGTCACCCCCCATAATCCAGCCCTGCATACAGTATGGTCTGATCTTGTGCACCAGTTATGGGGTTGGTGCAAAGTGTGCTGATAGGGCCTAATGCACTACAGATCGCAATGCTGCGTACGCACGCAGTCCAACTGCGATTGCAATGCAAACTCAGCACTACATAAAGACACCGACTTTACCATACGCACATTTATAATACTTTGCAGAATAGCGAAATCATCGGTACAATCGAGTACCATCGGACCCATACGCACACTTGCACAAGCCTTGACCTTACTCAGAAATTGTTAACTGCCACGCACACTATGAGTCCTCACACTGCATATGGCCACGCAGTGGATAATTTATGCACGCCCATGCAACGGCGTTCAAACGCACTGGCATGCCTGCGTTTCTCTGAACACCACCCACAAACGGCACTTCCTATCAATCACTCTGCAATGGATCTGCGTAGCCTCTGCGATCGCAGTCCCAATTGCAGCGGCTGGTTCACGTACGTGCACTGCGATGCATGCGCAGAATGCAACAATTGGCTGACTGCATGCATATTAGCAACTGCGATCTTTGCTGAATCAGGCCTATAGTAGTGACATCTACTTCTGTGAGTGGATGGATGATGGTGGTGTGGCCAAACAGATGTGTGCAACTCGGAATTGCGATGGGAAAAAAAGTGCTGCAGTGGCAGGGGTGCCAAGAGGAGAAGGGGAGCGGGTACTTTTTACCCAGGCTTGGGCTTGTTGGAGGGGCCTGGCGGGGGTCCATGCCTGATGCTACCCTACCTCCCTCTTACCTGTCAGCAGCCCAGCACACAGCAGTGGGAGACTAGTAAGATTGCTGCTGCTGCTGAGCAGCAGTCTCCACTCCTCTGCCTGTTGGGGGGAGCGATCACAGTGATTATGCCCCCACCTGGATTTGAGCCGGGCTGAGTGGCTCACAGTGCATATAGGGTTTTATTTCTAAGGGGGCGTAGCCACGCCTGCCGCTTTTAGGCCAAGCCCTCTTGTCAGTAATGGGGCCCGGGCTGGCTCTTAAGGGCCCTTTGTGGCACCACCATGATTAGCTCCTGCTGCATTTGCATTTGAGATGGACGGAATTGCACAGCTGCTTGTGTGCAGCTCTGCAACTCCATCTGTCTCTGAATGAAGCCTCCAGTGTGGACAAAGAATGAAAGTCAGGGAATGGGTGGCAACTGAAATGCTGGCATGTCACGACTTTGGGGATGTATCTGTACCTGCGACCGCTAATTCGTAAGCAGTGTCTTACTTCCGGTGGTTATTCTGGCTAATCATAGGGCTGCTCAGAAAATCAATGTGACCGATGTGTGACCAAGGGTGCATTTATGTATGGAAGCAACGGACTTGAGACACCGCTAGTGGGCATCTCAGTATAAATCTCAGTGGCTGTGACATTTGCATATTTTTGCACAACTGCTGCGTATGGTTTCACATGACAGGATTTGCGCCCACCTCTGAGTCAGGCCCTAAATCCCTACAAAGTTGCAGGGAATCGGTATGATTTACCGCCGGACCCATGCCCGGCGGTTGGAATCCCGACAACAGCATCCCGGCAGAGGAGGAAATCCTGATCATCCAAGGTAAGTATTAGGGATGAGTGGGTTCGGATTTCTGAAATCCGAACCCCCCCGAGCCCCCCCGATCCGAGTCGGGAACCGAGTCCGGCTCGGGTTTTCCCGCCTGACTCGGAACTGAAATCGAGGCAAAACGTCATCATCCCGCCTTCCGGATCTCGCGGGTTTTGGATTCTCTAAAAGGTCCCCGCGTCGGCATCATTTCTCACTCCGGCTGTGGACAGTGAAGAGGGAGAGTGGGAGTTAGGGCTGGCTGGGCTGTGTTGTGCTGTGCTGCTGTTGTCCATAGGGGCTGTGTCCATTCCTCCAAAGTCCATAGGGGCTGGCTGGGCTGTGTTGTGCTGCTGTTGTTCATAGGGGCTGGCTGGACTGTGTTGTGCTGCTGTTGTCCATAGGGGCTGGCTGGACTGTGTTGTGCTGCTGTTGTCCATAGGGGCTGTGTCCACTCCAAAAGTCTATAGGGGCTGGCTGGGCTGTGTTGTGCAGTGTCCCATAAAGGCTGTAGTCCTAAAGGGGTGCTGTAGTGTTGTCCAGGGGGTGATCTGTCCAAGTGCAAAAAAAACCACACATTTATTTCTGTGTTTGTGAATTGTGTGCACTGTAGCTGCATGTGCATCAACAAAGGAGCAGCGCCAAGCGGGCGCCCATGTCATAAGTAAAGGGCCGGCTGGCTCATCTCTTAAAGGGTGGTGTAACCCCAAAGTGCACTTAAAAAAAAAAAAATTCTTCTTATCTGTGTTGTGAATTGTGTGCGCTCTAGCTGCACGTGCATCAACAATGGAGCAGTGCCAAGCGTGCGCCTGTTTCATAAGTCTATTAAAGGGTGGTGTAACCCCCAAAGTGCACTCCAGAAGAAATAAACAATTATTTTTTTCTGTGTTTGTGTGTGAAATGTATGCGCAGTAGCCGCACATGCATCAACAAAGGAGCAGCGCCAAGCATGCGCCTGTGTCATAAGTAAAGGGCCGGCTGGCTTGTCTGTTAAAAGGTGGTGTAACCCCAAAATGCGCTCCACGAAAAATAAACAATTCTTCTTTTTTTTTGTTTGTCTGTGAAATGTATGCGCAGTAGCTGAACGTGCATCAACAAAGGAGCAGCGCCAAGCGCGCGCCTGTGTCATAAGTCTGTTAAAGGGTGGTGTAGCCCCCAAAGTGCACTCCAAAATAAATTAAAAATTCTTCTTTTCTGTGTTGTGAATTGTGTGCGCTGTAGCTGCACGTCCATCAACAAAGGAGCAGCGCCAAGCGTGCGCCTGTGTCATAAGTCTGTTAAAGGGTGGTGTAACCCCCAAAGTGCACTTAAAACAAAATTAAAAATTCTTCTTTTCTGTGTTTGTGTGCGCCTTAGCTGCACGTATATATCAATATAACATAAATGGAGGACAAAACTTCGTCCGATAAAAATAAAATAGGGAAAGATCAAGAACCACTTCCTCCTAGTGCTGAAGCTGCTGCCACTAGTCATGACATAGACGATAAAATGCCATCAACGTCGTCTGCCAAGGTCGATGCCCAATGTCATAGTAGAGGGCATATAAAATCCCAAATGACAAAGTTCAGGAAAATGACCTTAAAAAAAACATTTAAATCATCTGAGGAGAAACGTAAACTTGACAATATGCCATTTACAACACGGAGTGGCAAGAAACGGCTAAGGTCTTTCCCTATCTTCATGACTAGTGGTTCAGCTTCACATGACGATGGAAGCCCTCCTCCTGCTACAAAAATCAAACGACTTAAGCTGGAAGATTTCACAAATCCCCAAGGAGAGTCCAAGGACCTCATTCAGAGTCGGTTGTTGCGGCCACACGGTCGTAAGGTAAAAGGGGCCGGATATGCAAATGAAGCTCTCGCAAGTTGCGTCGTTAAGATGGGATCGTTAGCTGGACGAGCGAGGGGAGGATGAGGCCGTAAGACTAAAAATACGCCCCCTTCTTGTTCACATTAGACATCATCTCCGGGCATATAAGGATTGATCGAGACCATCGGGAACCATTGGAGCTGCTCGTAGAGCTTAAGGTTGACCATACCCTCTCTTAAGCACTACGATCTAGTCAGTGTAAAAACCTCCCATATCACATGTGCCATGACACTACTTAGTTAATTATGCACTCCCATAAAATGCCATTTGTATAGCCAGGCACGCCTGCGTTCAGATCTCCACTCCCCCGTTCACAAGCACCTTCCCCTGTTACCACCCACAAACGCCTCATCTTGTCACTCAAAGTAACGACCTGGCTGTGTTCAAGGAGAGAGCAATTTCTGATCGTAATAGCTAGTTTGCGCACGCGCATTGCGAATTTTATGCATGCGCAGTTTAGCAAACATCGGTGGCGTACGACCGAGCAGCCGCAACGACCGACTCTGAATGAGGTCCCAAGTGTGGTTGCGGTTGTGATGCCTGACCTTCCCAGCACTGGATGGGAAGAGGTGGCTCTTTCCACCATTTGTACGCTCTATGCAAGTGCTGGAAGGTGCATCCACAGTCCACTTGCTGATATGCAAAATGAAGATGTCACTGTTGAAGTACAACAGGATGAGGATACTGGTGTAGCTGGCGCTGAGGAGGAAGTTGGTGAGGAGGATTCTGATGGTGATGTGGTTTGTTTAAATCAGGCTCCGGGGGAGACAGTTGTTGTCCATAGGATGTTTGGTCTTCTGCCCAGGCATGACCGTGATGGTCTTGCCTGGGCAGAAGACCAAACATTCCTCCTCTTTGGTCTGGCAATATTTCTATCCAAATCCGGACAACAACTGTCTTGCCAGATGTACCATATGTAAAGGTGATATAAGTAGAGGTAGGGACGTCGTTAACCACCTAGGAACATCCTCCCTTATATGTCACCTGCAGCGCGTTCATAAAAAGTTACTGTCAAGTTCAGAAACTTTGGCTAAGACCATAAGCAATCCAGGGACACCTAAATCCCTTTCTCCTGTTGTATCCAAGCATTCGGCAAACAACACCATCAACTCCCTCCTCGTCAATTTCCTCCTTAGTCAGGATCGGAAGTAGTCCTGCAGGCCATGTCACTGACATGACTGACTCTCCTATCCGGGATTCCTCCAGAGGATCCTGCATTGCTACGCCTACTGCTGCCGCTGCTGCTGGGAGTCGTTCATCATCCCAGAGAGGAAGCAGGAACACCACTACTTTTACTAAACAATTGACCCTCCAACAGTCCTTAGCGAGGAGGATGAAGTACGACAGCAGTCATCCTGAAGCAAAACGGATAACTGAGGCCTTGACTGCTATGTTGGTTTTAGACGTGCGTCTGGTATTCGCCATTAGTGCAGTGGGATTTAGACAATTGATGGAGGCAGTGTGTCCCCGGTACCAAATCCCGTCTAGATTCCACTTCACTAGCCAGGCAATACCGAGACTGTACAGAAACATCAGAAAAAGTTTCCTCAGTGTCCTAAAGAATGCGGTTGTACCCAATGTCCACTTAACCATGGACATATGGACAAGTGGAACAGGGCAGACTAAGGACTATATGACTATGATAGCCCACTGGGTAGATGTATTACCTTACGCAGCAACAACAGCAGCATCACCAGTAGCAGCATCTCAGAAATGCCAGCTCATTCCAAGGCAGGCTACGCTGTGTATCACCGGTTTCAGTAAGAGGCACACCACTGACAACCTCTTAGAGAAACTGAGGGAAATCATCACCCAGTGGCTTACCCCACTTAGACTCTCCTGGGGATTTGTGATATCTGACAATGCCACCAATATTGTGCGGGCATTATATCAGGGCAAATTCCAGCACGTCCCATGTTTTGCTCACACAATAAATTTGGTGGTGCAGAATTTTCTGAAAAACGACAGGGGCGTGCAGGAGACGCTTTGGGTGGCCCGAAAAATTTCTGTCTGATTTCGCCATTCAGCGCCTGCGTGCCGAAGACTGGAGCGCCAGCAAACACTCTTGAACATGCCCCGCCATCACCTGAAGCAAGAGGTTGTGACGTGGTGGAACTCAACCCTCTATATGCTTCAGAGGATGGAAGAGCAGCAAAAGGCCATTCAAGCCTATACATCCACCTATGACATAGGCAAAGGAGGGGGCATGCACCTGACTCAAGCGCAGTGGAGAATGATTTCTGTGTTGTGCAAGATTCTCCAGCCCTTCGAACTGGCCACACGTGAAGTCAGTTCAGACACTGCCAGCTTGAGTCAGGTTATTCCCTCTCATCATGTTTTTGCAGAAGCAGCTGGAGAAAGTGAAGGAGGAGCTAAGACTGAGCGATTCTGCTCGGCATGTGGGACTTGTGGATGAAGCCCTTCATTCGCTTTGCCAGGATTCCAGGGTGGTCAATCTGTTGAAATCAGACCACTACATTTTGGCCACCGTGCTCGATCCTAGGTGGTGTCTCACTTTCCGGCTGACACAAGCCTGCAGAGGTGTAAAACCTGCTGGTGAAAACACTGTCAGCTGAAGTGGAATGTGACACGTCAACAGCTCCTTCTTCATTTTCTCCCGCAACTGGGGCTGCCAGGAAACAAATTAGGTATCCTAAGCAACCCGCTGGTGGTGATGCAGGGCAGGCAGGACCAAGTTTGGACATCTGGTCCGGACTGAAGGACCTGGCAACAATTTCTGACATGTCTACTGTCACTGCATATGATACCGTCACCATTGACAGAATGGTGGAGGATTACATCGGTGACAGCATCCAAGTAGGCATGTCAGACAGTCCGTAGATGTTCTGGCAGGAAAAAGAGGCAATTTGGAGGCCCCTGTACAAACTGGCTCTATTTTACCTGAGTTGCCCTCCTCCAGTGTGTACTCCGAAAGAGTGTTTAGTGCAGCCGGGAACCTTGTCAGCAAAAGGCATAGGAGGTTGCTTCCACAAAATGTGGAGAAGATGATGTTCATAAAAATGAATTATCAACTCTTCCAGGGAGACCAGCCTCCAGAACGTACAGAGGGACCTGTGGTGGTGGATACCAGTGGGGATAAATTAATACTCTGTGAGGATGAGGATGTACTCAACACTGAAGAGGGGGAGGAATCGGTGGATGAGGATGACAACTTGCCTCCGTAGAGCCAGTTTGTGCAGGGAAAGATTAATTGCCAGCTTGTTTTGTGAGGGCCCAACAAACCAATCATTTCAGCCACAGTCGTGTGGCAGACCCTGGCACTGAAATGATTGGTTTGTTAAAGTTTGCATGTCCTGTCAATACAGTCAATACAACATAAGGGTGGGTGGAAGGGCCCAAGGACAATTCCATCTTGCACCTCTTTTTTTTCTTTGCATTATGTACTGTTTGGGGCCTAGTTTTTCAACCTGCCATCCTGTCTGCCACTGCAGTGTCACTCCTATTTATTTATTTATTTATTACCAGTTATTTATATAGCGCACACATATTCCGAAGCGCTTTACAGAGGATATATGGCCATACACATCAGTCCCTGCCCCAATGGAGCTTACATTCTATGTTATCTTCCACATGTACACACACATACTAAGTGGGGTTAATTTGTGTTGGGAGCCAATTAACTTACCAGTATATTTTTGGAGTGTGGGAGGAAACCGGAGTACCCGGAGGAAACCCACGCAAGCACAGGGAGAATATACAAACTCCACACAGTTAAGGCCGTAGTGGGAATCGAACCAACGACCTCAGTGCTGTGAGGCTGTAATGCTAACCATTACACCGTCTGTGCTGCCCACTCCTAGATGGGCCACGTGTTTGTGCCGCCTACTCTTGTCGCTTAGCATAGTCATCCAGCTACCTCGGTGCAACCTTTTGAACTAAAAACAATATTGCGAGGTGCCTAACCCTAACCTTCCCCCCCAGTGCCTAACCCTAATCCCCCCTCTAAGTGCCTAAACCTAAGCCCCCCTTCCCCGCCGCCTAAACCTAAGTCCCCCGGGGGGTGGCTAACCCTCAGTCCTCCCGGGGGTGCCTAACTGTAACCCCCCCTTCCCCTAGCCTAAACCTAACCTCCCGGGGGGATTCCTAACCCTAAGTCCCCTCGGGAACCCTAAACCTAACCCTCCCCCCCTGCAGCTATCCGTGCTCGGCGCCCGGCGTCCCTTCGATCGGGCTCCCGTCGTAAGTCTAATGACAGGCGTCGGCATATAGATGCCTGTCTTTAGACCCTTGCCGGGATATGACAGTCGGGAAGCCAGCTGTCGGGATTAGGTCCGCCAGCTTCCCGATTGCATACCAGTTGCAGAGTGCATATGTCCCACAGTGTGTGCATGCAGATTCAAAGGATGGATTGAGCCACACTGACTGTGGAATGTATGGGGCATTCCTGGGGGGTGACTGAGAGGTGGGCAAACAGATAAGATATTCTATATGATAGGTGTGTTATGGGGGTACAGCGGGCATTTCGCAGGAATAGATGCGGACTCAGATGCTTAATTATATACATTGGAGGACATATTCTGATTTTATACCTAGCATGGAGCTAGTGTAAGTCCCAATGGTGCTTCCGATGGTTGTGACTGCAGCCACTCAAAGTGGGCATCCCAGCCCTTGCGCATTCAGACGCACAGTTGTAAACCAAGGGAAGGGTTTATACTAGATTTAGCATAAAGTTGAAGATGCAACTACAGCAAAAGACACTGATGCGGTGGCAGCAGCATGCAACTCAAAATCAGCCCTTGTGTGTGTTCCTAAAGCACAGCACCACTGTGGTTCATGCTAAATTTCATGTGATCTTAAGAATGCTGTGGCTAAACAACACAATTCATCAGTAAACTGGCAAGTTAAAGAATTATACTTGTCAGTGTAGTAGACCCGGTAAAATATAATATTATATTGGTTTTCTCAAAACCACCCTCAATTGTTTTGGTTTTGAATTCCTTTACAAATTGATAAAGCAGTTAATAGCTAGTAATTTGGACCTGTGGGCCTGATTCAGACCTGCTCGCGAGTGCACAGAGCTAGCAAGCGGGTTGATGGTCCCCCACTGCGCACGCCAGAGCCGTCTCCGGCGTGCACATGCGCGAGACCCGGCCAGCGACAGGCACTCCGTCACTACGGGTCTTGCACCAAAACGGGGCGGCTGCCGATTGTGATTGACAGCTCATCCCGTTTTGGAGGCGGGCAGGGGGGGTGGCTGGCCAAACGGAGGCATTCCCAAAGGAACGCCTTTCGTTTGGGGGCAGCCTCAGTAGTGAGCTTCCAGCTCTATTAGAGCCGGAAAGTCACTGGGGTTTGTGATGGACGAGACCCTACCACAAGGGTCTTGTCGCAAGCCCGATGGTCGCGGCCATCGCGACCATCACCTGGCCGCTCGCAAAAGCTGTGGGTGGTCACAGCTGAATCAGGCCCTGTGTTTGGTCCTACAGTATTATCAACAATAACATTTCCAGTTATTTTCAGTCAATGTTGACCACCTAACAGCTCACAATATTGCTTTCATCAATATTGGCCAAAGGCAGCAGCAAGCTGGCTGGTTAAACTAAGCAACAGAGCCGTGGCAGAAAATAGGATTTTGGTACTCACCGGTAATTCAATTTATCCGATTTAGCAGGGGACACTGGGGTATAGATGGGTGGTGAGTGGAGCCGGCACTTTAAGAACTAAAACCTGTGACTGGCTCTTCCCCCTCTATGCCCCATCCCATCCTCAGTTAAAGAAATGAGCCCGAGAGGAGACGGAAAGGAGAGAACCCCTGGAGAGCATGGAAAACCAGACACACCGAGAACCAACAGAACACACTAACAATCACACCAGAACAACAAGTAAAAAAACAGCACACGGAGGACGTCCAGTGTCCCCTGCTGAATCGGAGAAACGGATTTACCGGTGAGTACCAAAATCCTGTTTTCTCCTTCATCAAGCAGGGGACACTGGAGTAATACTTATGGGGACATTCCAAAGCTAGCCCCACGGGAGGGAGTGCACTGCAACACCTGCAAAACTGAATGGCCAAAGTGAGAATCAGAGGTCGCAAAGGTGTCAAACTGGTAGAACTGCACAAAAGTGTGGGTGCTAGACCACATGGCCGCACGACACAACTGTGCAACAGAAGCCCCCCTGGCAGCTTCTGTTGCACAGAGGGCCCAACGGAGCATGTAGAATGTGCAGAAATGTATACTTGATGAGTCCGAGACGTAGCCAAATAAGCCTTCGGAATCGTCAAATGGATCCAGCGTGCCAAAGTCTGCTTAAAGGCAGGTCAGCCATCTTTGGCTGCATCATAGAGGACAAACAGAGTATCAGACTTCCTCGACGAAGAAGTATAATCCACATAAATCCTCAAGGCACGCACCACGTCCAGGGAGCATGAAGAAAGCGAGTCCTCAGACAAAACCGGAACCACAATGAGCATGTTAATGTGGAAGGAGGAAACCACCTTTGGCAAAAAACCAGAGCGGTACGAAGCTCCGCGTGATCTTCGTGGAAGAGCAGATATATTTGTTTAATAACTAATTCCTTCTCCCACTACTCACACACCTCTCTTTATATATCACTTTTTGAGCTGCGCTCATACATTAGCGGCGCTGTTCTTTGATCTGTATTTTTGAACATTTAGCAACTTTCATCCATACTGTCTCTATATCACACAGCCTCCACTCCAGTTTTCATCTCACTTATTACCTCGTCCACATTATTCAGTGTCCATATAATCCTCTACTTTATCCATCCCTATCCCACCCCTCTTGTCTCCTCCGCTTGCTGTTCCCCCTTTTTTCTCTCATCAGTCTGCTTTCCAACCCTCTGCTTCTTTCCTCCACCTTTCCTGTTCCTCCACTCTCAACCACCTCCCTCCCTCCCTCCATGGCCTTGCAACCCCACCACTATGCCAACCTGGTTCTGCCTGTCACCTCCAGGGCTGCCAAGAGAAATTCTGGGCCCGGGTACTGCAACATCCTGTGGGACCACAGCATGTTGCGGATGGCTGCACCCATTTGTGGGTGGGTCTAGCATGTGAGATGCACCCACTCACTGGAGCATGGCATAGCACCCAGCAGCTGGGATTAAAGTAGTCACTACTGTATTAGGATGGCGGGACAGTCCCATAATATATCCATTTTCTATCAGAATGTATTTAGATGCTAAAATGTAACACACAATAATTAAAGTGCTACAACTTTATTTTGTACATCTCTCATGTAAATAACACATAATCAAAATCTATTTTCTGTCATAGAGATAGATGAATTAATTAATTTTGACATAACATCAGGTCATCTTAAACACACACATTCTGCAGCCCACTGCTCCATGCTCCTTTCTCACTATCTACCCCATCTGTGTCACCCCTGTCTGTCTGCCCCTCCACTTTAGAATGTAAGCTCTCGCGAGCAGGGCCCTCATCCCTCATGTGCTTCTCCTATCCCTACTTATAGTATAATTTACTCCTAACTCCCCACAATGGCACCTAACACCTGGTTGCTCATGTCCTGCTGCTTGTGTTATGCAGTTATGTGTATAAACTATGGGGACTCGATGTTGCACCACTGGGCATACACACGACAGGGCATTGTAGACTGCTCTCAGTTCCAGGATATTGATTGAAAGAAGCGTCTCCTGATGCGACCAATGGCCCTGAAGGGGATGGTCCAGCACCACAACTCCCCAGCCCCTGAGGCTGGCATCCGTCGGCAGGTGGACCCAATCCCAGATGCTGAACCGACGACCTGTTAGGAAATGACTAGACTGTAGCCACCACAAAAGGGATATGCACGTCCTGGGAGAGAGGCGCACCAAATGATGCATCTGTAGATGAGATCCGGTCCATTGGGACAGGAGATCCAGCTCCAAGGTTCTGGAATTAAATCATCCGACTTCCAAGGCCTTGAAAGAGGCCACCATCTTTTCTAGAAGGTGGATGCAGAGATGTATTGACACCCGTCAAGGTTAAAGGACGAGTATGACTAGTGCCTGGATCGCCAAGGCCTTGTCCACTGGAAGGTACACCTTCTGTAGGGTCGTGTTCAGGATCATCCCAAGAAATTAGAGCCGCTGAGATGGAACCAGCTGAGACTTTGGTAAGTTGATGATCCAGCCATGCTGCAGCAGTGATAGGTGGTCAACACATCCTATAGAAGCCTCTCCCTGTCATGGCTTCTGACTCTTGAGACTCCTGAGGAGATACAGGCTTAACAGGTGGTACAAACTGAGGGGGTTTAAGGAATGACCTTCTCATGAAATAGCACCAGCACGCAATGTTAAAAGTAAAGAAGATTTATTCAAAGACAAGACTGTGCTGAAAAGTTCTAGATACTTAAGCACGAAGTCTCCATAAGGCAAAGTTTTGACAAGCAGGTGTCAGGATAGTCACGCAAGAACTAAAGTTCATATAACACAAAGTTAATATCATACCAACAAACAGGTGTGGAGTTGAACTCCGTGAGGTGACGAAGATCAAGTATGGGGCTGAGCCCCAAGACGTGACAAAGATCTGGTATGAAGTGGTGCGGGGTTGAGCCCAGAGACGTAACTGAAAATCCAGTATGGAGCAGTGCGGGGTTGAGCCCTGGGACGCGACTGAAATCCGGTATGGAGTTGAGCCCCAAGGTGCAAAGGAGATCCAGTATGAGGAGGTGCTGGGGTTGAGCCCCAAAACGTGATGGAGGTTCAGTGTGGAAAGGTGCAGGATTGAGCCCTGAAGTGCAGTATAGATCCAGTATGGGGTTGAGCCCCAAGACTTGATGGAGGTCCGGTGTGAAGAGGTGCAGGGTTAAGCCCTGAGATGAGACAGAGGTTCGGAGTGAAGAGGCTTTTATGATGCAGTTGACCGCTGTTAGTTGAAGGTAAACATGAAGAGACCATGAAATGGCAGCAAAGCTAGTCTAGTAGTACAGCGGAGACTACCAGCAGAGTTAGGTTTAGTATTGGAGCAGAGAGTTCAGTAGCAGCGCTGGGATCAGCAGTGCCGTCAAGTATTTGTAGCAGAACCGGGCAAAGAGAGTCCACAGTATATATCAAGTACAGCGAGGATCTGGCAGGAGTCCAAGGAACCTGAAGGTAACGTTGCACAGCCAACAATGCTCAGTTAGTAACACACTTTTATGCCAGATGCATGAAATCCATTGGATGTGTTAAAGCATGTGACCCACACAGAACCAGGTTTAGAAAACCGTAATCACAGACCCCAGCAAGCAGACGATGCCCAAGGAATAGAGGACCACTTTAACTCTCTCTATATGATGGTCAAAATAAAAAGAAGGAAAGTTGCGCTGCTGTGGCTGTGTAATTAAATGTGCTTGCGTGACTGAAAATCACCTTAGCCTCTCTGAATCACAAATAAAACATTTATTAGACATACAATAACAATGTACAATGATAATATAAATGTAGCTCTTGAGTAAGAATAAAATCACTGTGATATAACTGTTGCAGCAACTCTTGTGGCCATTAATATGTATCCATAGCGTATATTGTCCCACTACTGGTCTTGAATCCTGATTAAAGTCAATTGATAAATAATAAGATTCAAATGCTCACCACTGGAATCCACATATTGGTGCTGAGAATGTCCAGCAATAGCTTGGTGTGTAGAAACGTCCAGCTGGTACTTGTGGTGCGCCAGAGCTTGTAATGCAACCAGTGCTAGCTGTGGTAAAGTCCCCCAGAACAGTGTGGCACTGACCAATGGAGCCACAAAGCAATCTCACAGTACACAAGGCCGGGTAGTGACTGTGAAGTGACCGGCGTCTGTCCGACACCCAGGTCTGGAGGCAGTCTCCTGTTCATGGCAGCAAGGCAATCCCCCAGCACACAGGGCCATGTAGCGGCTGTTGAGTGACCGGCGTCCGTCTGACACCCAGGTCTGGAGGCGGTCTCCTGTTGCTGCAGCAAAGTGTGGCCGGCAAATAGCCATGTCCTAGCTGCTGGCTGGTGGTCCAATGTATCCAGAGTGCACGTCTCGCTGCGTGTAGAAGTTACCAGCAGTGGTGGGCAGGAGATGTAAAGAGTTGCAGAACACTGTTCACGGTGTGTGTTAACCCCTTCGACGCATTTCGCTCCCCTCTTGGAGCTTTTTCAAGATAGGGGTATTCAGTCAATATCCTTCCCTTAAATAGAGTTTGCAATTAGTCAGATAAAATCAGCTGCATTCAATTAATTACCTCTTACAATGATTCAGAGAAGCTCTCGGCTACTAATATATCTAGTAGCCGAGTAATCTAGTAATTACACAGCCACAGCAGCGCAACTTTCCTTCTTTTTGTTTATCGGTTACAATTTAATGTCAGCCCAGCAACTGACATTAAGTTTTGCAGCGCTGTGCCCTGTGATATTATTGACACATTTATTTATTATCACTCAACAACTATCTTTTTAATTTTTTCAATTATCTGGTAGTGTTGATCTGAGTGCCAGGAAAAGCTGAGGACATCTGGTGGACTAGCCTCAGATTATTCAATTCTCCCTTGATGGTGCCTTGAGGAGGAGATCATCCAAATAGGAAACTATGGTCACTCCCTATAGCTACAGAAGGGCAACCATGGAAGCCACGACCTTCGTGAATACCCAGGGAGCAGAAGAGAGCCTTAACGGAAGAGCTCGGAACTGATAATTGGATTTCTCAATAGCAAACCACAGAAAAGCCTGATGCGGTTCCCAAATCAGAATGTGTAAATAGGCGTCTTTAATGTCCAGAGACACCAGTAATTCTGCTGTCCCGCTATCACAGAGTGCAGGGACTCCATTTTGAACTTGTGAAAAGTGAGATAGAAATTCAGGGACTTCAAGTTCAAAATGGGCCAGACCATGCCGTCCGGCTTGGGTACCACAAACAGATTTGAGTCGAACCCCTCCTTGCACTGGTGGGGAAGTACCAACACCAGGACCTCCAAGTCCAGTAGCTTGGCAATTGCCTGCAATAATACTGCTCACTTGTCTGCTGAGGCCAGAAGCCCAGTCTTGAAGAACCGATGGGGAGGACACGCAAACTCTATTCAGTAACTCTGGGCTATGAGGTTCCGAACCCAAGCGTCTGGGCAAGTTCGTTGTCATACATCCTGAAAACTGATGAGGCATGTCCCCACCATGGGAGTCCCCAAGTGAGAAGTCATCCCATCATGCCACAGGCTTGTCGGCAGACTTAGGGTCTTGACGGCGGGAGGAGGCTGAAGCACCACTTCATCCCCGGGGTCCTCGAGAGGCAGACGAAGAACCTCTTGCGCAGCCTCTGAATTTTGTGGGGACACGAAAGGAAATACCTGAGTAGGTAAGGAAGTAGAAGAAGTAGAGGAAGGCAAAAGAGTAGACTTACCCCCAGTAGCCTGGGAAATCCATTTGTCCAATTTTGGACCAAACAAAATATCTCCCGAGAATGGCAACCCCTCCACCGCCTTCTTTGACTCTGCATCAGCCTGCCAGGAAATAGAGCCAGAGGGCACAGCGAGCAGCAATAGCAGATGCTGAAATATGGAAACCGAGCAGGCCCACTTCCTTGGAGCATCCCCGAGGTATATGGCTGACTCCCTTATATGCTCTGCCAAGAGAAGAAAATTCACGCATGGAATTCCTGAATGCAGGTCCTTTGCTAACTCCTCAGCCCACAGTTCTAATGCCTTGGAGACCCAAGAACTAACTAGGGCCGGGCACATGAGCAGCCCAGCTACCATATAGATAGACTTAAGGGTAGTCTCTAACTTACAGTCAGAAGCCTCCTTCAAAGATGTCACCCCCGGGAAGTTTCCTTAGAGAGCCGAGAGACTGACGAATCCTCTGAAGGGGGAGTTTCCCACCTCATCCTATTTTCTGCAGGAAAAGGGTAGGTAGCCAGGAGAAGCTTGGAGATCTGGAACTTCTTGTCCGGATGTTTCCATGCCACTGTCAGTTGATCATCGAGCTCCTGCAAAATAGGAAAAGTAACAGAGGTCTTCTGTTTCTTCCCAAATAGTGATGCCTGGGCCGGAGACTCCATGTCCGTCACCTTAAGTACCTGGCACACCGTGAGGATGAGAGCCTTCAAGCTCTGAGGCGCACGTCCATCTCCTGAAGATCATCCTCCGGAGGGACTTCTTTATCTGAATCCTGCAGAAACACTCTCCTCCAGTGGGGAGGAATGGTCCTCATCTGAGTCCTCTAACTGTAAAACTGCTGGCAGAAACAGTTTCTTGGGCTGCGGCTGTGGTGGGGCAACCTGTGCCTGAGAGGAAGACCACTTGGACCAAACTCTCCAAAGATCTGGTTAAGACCAGAGCCCAGGCCGGCTCAGATGACTGCACCCTCGCTGCCTCTCTTTCCCTGCGGGACTCTATTAACTGTTGAGATACCCAACATTACACCAGTAAAGGGCGGCAACCCAGGACAGAGTGGGTTCCTGTACAGGGGTGGGCACTGCAGCAGGAGCAGGGTCCCCCCCTGTGCAGGAATCACAAAGCAGGGTGCCATCAGAGTGAGCCTGAGTGAACTTAGCATTACATTTGTTACAAGCATTAAGCTTCTGAGAAGCCTTTGAAGCTGCTCCTTTTTCTGTCATAATGAGTACACAGGAGACAGATACAGCAAAAGACACCTCAAAATACAAGCACACAGTGGCAGTGAGAAGAGAAAGTGAGTAGAGACACAGCAATAGAGAGGAGTGTCACACAAATCCCTCAGAAGAGCGCCCCAAACACCAGCCCAAACCCCAATAATACACTCACTGTCCCAGGGTACAGGCTTGACAGGATGGTGCTGACAGAGGAGTCTGGAGGCTGCTGGTGGAATGGAGCTGGGCACTGTATCCTCACACCAACCAGGGCTGCTACAGGCAGAGCGCTGGTAGATCCTGAGTGGCGGGAAGCTGCTCTGCACAAGCACAGTGACATGTACTAAGTGGGAGGAGGGAGCCAGCACTGAGTGAGCACCCGCCTTCGCTGCCCAGGAAGAAGGTCCACCCCCACCACCTTTGTAATGCCAGCCAGCCATAAGGAGAGGGTTATGACTAAAATAGAGGGCTGCAGAGGACCTGTGATGTCACACCCACGTCACCCAGCATGAAAGGGGGAGGGGTGGGGATGCTAATGGGGGACCAAAAGTGTCCCCTCGTGGGCTTGCTATGTTCACCACGCTTCAGGCATGGTGGCTCGCTACGCTCACCACAAATATTTATTCCCCCTCTATGCCCTTGTGGATGGTAACGCAGGAGTGGTCCACGTGGTTGATACTCACAGAGGTCCTTTCTGCACATAGGATCTAACATCAACCATAAGGAGAGTGCCTGGGAGATGTTCACTATACACACAGAAGGTGTGCGTGCTCTTGATCGCTAACCCAACCTATTCCCTCTAGCAGGGAAGGTTGGGAGTACTCACCCCACCATGCCGCCCAGTGTGCAGTGGACTCAGGGGACCCGGACCCAGCCGCCTGCAGCTGTGGTGGATCCCCCCCTTTCACAGCAGCCCTGAAGCAGTAGCGGGTCCCCTTAGGCAGCTCCCATGGTGCAGGCAGACAGGGGCTCTGTCTGCCTGTGCTGATTAAGTTTTTAAAAAAATAGAGCAGGAGATGCTCCTTTTGGTACATTTCTTAAAACTGAGGATTGGAGGGGGCATAAAGAGGGAGGAGCCAGTCACAGGTTTAAGTTCTTAAAGTGCCTATATTCTGTGAGCAACACAAAACATAGGCATGCTGCATATCATTTTAAACAGCAGAAGCTGCTGGTGCTACTTATTCACATCGGAGTGTGAGCCACATGAAAAGACGCTCGGTGCAACAAAGTCACACCATGGCATGTATGACTTTGCCATCGAGCAAAGTGTTTTGGTTTAATAGTCCCCTAAAGAAATTAGGCTTGCACAGCCTCCGTGGTACAGATGTGTCCACATTCATCTATCCTCCATGCGCTACAAGTCGCATTGCACATAACACGTGAGCTCCTTGTGCCTCGGAAGCACTGGGTGGCTTTTTGTGCGACTTTTTAACTTCAAATGCATAATAGGTAGAACAAGCAGCTTATGCTTCTGCTGATTAAAATGATATGCAGCTTGCCTATGTTCTGTGTCATTCACAAAATAAAGGCATGCTGCATTTCATTTTAATCAGCAGAAGCTGCTTGTTCTACCTATTACGCATTTGAATTTAAAAAGTCGCTTTGTTTCTCTTTGGAGAGAATTCAGCTGCAAATTATCTGCAGTGAGATGCAAATTATCTGAAATACAGTGTATCGAAAAAATAATCTCTAACTGCTTTGATTGGATGTAATTTCCATCACACCAGCATATAGAACTATCAGGGATACATTGGTAGCCAGGCAATTAGTGGAGAAACCTTGGATTTAAAAATGATCAGAATATACTCATACTTATATATTCCTACTCATTTATATAATCACCATTATTGTGACATGTTCTAATAATGTATGTATTTATAAGCAGATAATATCAATCTAAATTGTTATAAGTTCAAATTGTTATAACTCCAGTTCACACAGGCATACAAAGCCCCGATGTCCAGCAGAAGGAGCCAGGCAGTTCTGGAAGGATCCGAAAGTATCTGTCATCGCAACCCAGAATTCCTTCCCATAGGCAAAAAGCAGGGTGTGGGAACAAATGCCATCTAAAGATGGCGAATGTTCCTGCAGTCAAGCTCAGAAAATATTGTATTTTTCGGAGCTTGATGAATTGGTCCCCATACTAGTGAATGGCACATCGGCCAGATTGGGGCTCAAAGGTAAGCAGGAGAAATCAGTGATATTTGCAGCGTTACCTTTATAATGAATGGCTCTGATCCTTAAAATTTAAATTTTTACCTGCTTTTGTATAAAAGTGATGATGAATAGACCCCATATTAACAGTAGTATAATGTCAATATTCTACTACTCTGTATAATCCAATTTTCGCCATCTATGGTGTCAAAGCCGGATAATCAGCTGAGACAGAATCTGTTTACAATCGGAATCTGCATGATGCCATCTCACGAATGGCGACAAGACTCCATCTTAGAAATAGATCACACAATGCCATTTTGTCAAAACCACAGAGTAACAAGAGTAACAATCTTCCCCAAACACATACCGACAGTGTTTAACATACATAAAATATGATTTATTAGCATTAGAACACTTTTTAGTAATCCTTCCAGAAATTATGCCCTGATGTACACAAAGCCCATTCTGGGGACAACCTTGATACCATAACAAACACAGTATACTAGGAAAACAACTAACAATATACCTGAATACTGTGAGTGTTTTACATATAAATTGGGAATCCCTGTATATAGACAAGTATGGCTATGGCAATTGAAATATAACCCAGACACTGATATGCACAATAGAATTTGAGTTAACAACGGTCAGAGGTTTTGCTTACCAGACACAGTGGCAACGACAATCAGCTGGGGGTTCCCACCCTGTTTGAAAGTGAACCTAGCTGTTTGTAACACCTTGCATTATAGATTTAAAAATATGTTAGTAAGAAATGAGATAATATATATATATAAATATATATATATATATATATATATATATATATATAATAAATCCATCATAAATAGAATCTCATGCATAAACACCGCACATTACACACAGTTGCGCTGCTAACATGATGCACATTAGCGAATGCACAATATCCTGCATGCGAATGCTGTTTATTAGCTGCATGCGTGCACATCTGCCCCAAATCAGATAAACCCAACTAGTGTCTTTTACCCAAACCCCTAATACTTACATAATGTACACTCACATAAAAGGTTCCATAGCTTTAAAGTATAGGATCCAAGTTTTATACATTTATTACAAATGCTGTGAAATAAAGACTATTTTGGTATCTAAGGTTTAATATGTGATAAGTAAGCCGTGTTTGGTATTGTACTGATCTGCATTTCCTCAACAGCTTTCCGGTACCATCGGTGAGAAGATCGCAACATGCATTCGCAACTTATGGACCGTAGAGACTTAAAGCACCAGAATGTACATTGTAAAACCAACAGCCTAGATTTGCATGCAGGGGAAATAGAGGAGGCAAGCTATTAGAGGCTGTTCTGTGTCCATTTGAACCAACCTGTTAAATGCCCTGTAACAGATGCACCCGCACTGGGAACCAATGGGATTAGCAACAAACCCCTCTTTTGTGTTGTCTGTTTCTGTGAGGGTATAAATGTGTACGTTGTGACCCCAGTCTGGTGTCTTCTTGCTGACTGCTGATTGACGGAGGTTTCTTGCTGATTCCGGTATCTGGTCCAGAGCGCGTGCGTAATGTATAACTGTATCTTGGGTCTGTATACTTCTTTGCGCTAAATTGTACTTAGATCACAGCGTGTAACTGACTGTACTTTACTTGAATAATACTTTGTGCTTTGGAAACACATGTTCAAGGTCTAAAGTCTTTATTTTACTGTATGACTGCGTACGCAAATAGCATCAATTTTAGAGGTTTATAGGCAGGGTTTAGAATGTATAGGTAGGTGCGTATAGAGGTTGAAATCCAGTATCCTTAGATGGGGACTCATAGAGTGAGGTCACTTACCTGTTCACACGATAAAATACGGTTATTGATATCTCACCAAAGGGTGGATAGTGGCCACACGCAGTTTTCTCTGCAACCACTCTATGCTGAGAGATCACTATCCGTTATCATGTGAGTCAAGGTACGCTGACTAGAATCCAGGGACAAGAAAGGAAAAAGTTTGTTTTCCTTTGTTGATAGTATTTTACGCTAAAAAGGATACCGTAGTATTGCACACGCGGCTGAGTCGCATTTTTGCATGCGTAATAGAGATGCACTTTTGCGAATGCAGCTAAGGGTAAGAGTCATACGGTTGTGTGGTAGTCGCATTATTGTGTATGTGACTAGTCGCACAATAGCGTATACGTATTTCCGATAGTGCTGCCACGTGTTTAAACAAAGCCGATAAAGTCACATTGTCAATTGTTGCCAATAACTGGGTTAACGTGTATTTTTCTGCGCAGGAAAAGTGTGTAACTGTGAGTACTTGTTTAGGGTGTATCACGGGACCTAAATGTTAAGGGTATCTTAGGACCCGTAAGTGCTAGGCGCAGTAGTTGGCCTAGTGACTCGGTAGCAGCTTACCGTTTACTTTACACAAAGCAGGTGTTATTTTTGTTAGGGTTCGGCTCCCAGCATTATAGTGTTCAGTAATCAATGTGTGTGATCTGTTAGGCTTGTTTGAACACTATAATTGAACCGCATAATTTTGGTTAAATTGTGATTGTGAGCTGGTGAGAGGGTGGACAAAATCAACTGGAACACAAAGGGTACTTTGCTGCCCCTAGCAGTTGAAAGGTAGTCAAAAAGGGATTGCTGAGCGGAAGCGGCCTTTACTTCCGTAGGTGTGTGGAAGCGTCTAGAAGTCCTCCATAGGGTTTGCGGAAACACCCTTTTTCAAAGGCGTCCGCAGGTAAGTGAAAGTATCTTAATTGCCTTTCACCAGTTTAAATTTTTATTGAAAAATGTAGGAGTTGTCCCAAGATGGGAGCCACGCAAACAATAGAAATGTTAGACAATGATGTGCTGCTAATGGAAGCGCCAATTGGTTCGGCCCGTCGTATTATGTTTACTAAATACGGTACTTATGAATAAGGTATTATGACATATGGTTTAAAATAACGATGAAGAGCCTTAGACCGTTCCCAGAATTGGTAGTTTTGATAAAGATGTATTAGATAATGTCCGGGATCACATCAGTCTGATTCGCTCTTGAGATAAAAAGGTAAAATATTATGAATGTTTAAAGTTTTGGCAGCATGAAGGGGATGCATGGCTTAAAAATGTGCAAGCGACGCAAACTAGCGTTGCGAATGCATTGCCAGAAATACACCCGCAGCGCTAAATTGCAATGTGTACGAGCCATAAAATGGCATGCTCGTGTGGCATGGTAGCATTGCGAAAGGTATTGCCAGTAGTTCACGCGCACCATTGCCACCTTATGTGAATGGGGGTGCAGGTACAGTTTTTGAAAAAACTCATAAAAATGTAACAAGCAATTTGTACCCTCTCTTAAGTAACCATAAAGAAAATGTTTATGATGTGGATGATGAGCCTATTGTCATTTCTGCCGTTTCCCATGCTGTACACATGTTAGATGCGGCACCACGACAAGCCCAAGTGGTGCCACCATCTCCATCTGTAACAGCACGGAAAGTGTTAAACTCCTCTGCGCCCGTGGAGGAAGTTGTTAATACTATACGTTGCAGCAACAGACTAAACCCCCAGCCAGGTAATAAGGTCAAAGATAGCACTGTGGCCGGTCTGCATCCCATTCAGACAATCACTGTTCCGAATGGGAATTAAGGATATTGAATTAGAACCTCTATACACTCCTGCCTATACCTTCTAATATCCTGCCTATACCTTCTAATATCCTGCCTATAAACCTCTAAGGATGACGTTATTTTGCGTATGCAGTCATATAGTAAATAAAGACTCCAGACTTTGAACCTGTGGTTCCAAAGAACAAAGCGATATTTCAAGTAAAAGTACAGTCAGTTACAAGGTATGACCTAAGTATAATTTAGCGCAAAGAATTATACAGACCCAAGTACAGTTATACATATGCAGCGCTCCGGACCAGATGTAGGCATCAGCAAGAAACCCCCGTCAGTCAGCATTCAGCAAGAAGACTCCGACTGGGGTCACAACACACATGTTTATACTCTCACAGAAACAGACAACACAATAGAGAGGCTTGTCGCTGATGCCATTGGTTCCCAAGGAGGATACATCTGTCGCAGAGCATTTAACAGGTTGATTCAAATAGACACAGTCCAGCCTCTAACAACTGGTTGTCTCTGGTTTCCTGCCTCATGCACATCCTAACAGTTGGTCATATAATGTACATTTCGGTGCTTTAAGTCTCTGCGGTCCATAAGTTGAGAATGCATGTTGCGATCTTCACACTGACGATATCAGAATGCTGTTGAAAGAGTGCAGATCAGTATAATATCAAACATGACTTACTTATCATGAATTAAACCTTAGCTACCAAATAACATTTATTTTACAGCAATTATAATAAATGAACAAACCTGAATCTTATACTTTAAAGCTTATGAGACCTTTTATGTGAATATGTACTGTGTAAGTATTTGGGGTTTGATATAAAGACGCTAGTTAACTTGGGGCAGATGCGTGCGCATGAAGCTAATAAACAGCGTTTTCATACAGGATCTTATGCATTCGCTAATATGCGACTAGTTAACTGCGCAATTGTGCGTATGTGTGTATGAGAAATGGTAAAAGATGCAATCGCATGATGCTAATAGTAATATCGCCATATGTACTTAAGTGTGAGTTTAGCTAAAATGGCGCTTGGGCGGCCATTCGCAAAATGGCGTCTTGCGTTCTCATTTTCTAAAATGGCATCTTGCGGCCAGTCGCAAGATGGCGTCTTTATGATCTAATTTTAAGCTGATCTTGTCTCAGCCAATTATCCAGCTTCGTCAATCCACCCTTTGATAGCGAACAACATGCTATCACAATCTGATTTTAAAAATTAATTTACATTTGCATATTATTTAGTGTTATTATAGGATGGCACAAGGTGGTTCTTAATCCATCAATAATGTGTCTCTGAGTGGGGACATAAAACTACTATTATACGCACACCGCGGATCTTGGAAGATCATGTGAAAGGTGTGGGGATACACCAGTCCTATAAAGGCAGTCTTTACATTATCTGAGGTGTTTTAAAAATAACATTTCAATAATACATTCTATGCAGGTCTAAATATAATACATTAAATGATGGTATTTCCTAGTTTATGGGTTGTAATGCAGTTCTATATTTACCTCGGTATTCATATTGTCATTACTGACCACCATCATAATTTCGTTCTTTCGTTTTACTCTATTTTTACATTTTCCACACTTCAACACAATAGGAACACACTGGACACATATGCCAATTATTATGATTACAATCAGTATAAGGATAAAGAATTTGCCTATGCTGGCGAATACTTCCTGGACCCATTCCCCTAGATCTGAGAACCATTTCACTGGGTTCAGCCATGAAACCCATCCTTCTATCTTCTCCCCTACTTCAGCCACTGAAGCATTATGGTTCTTACGAAACTCCCATTATAGCTGCAGAATTTCATCCATCTTCCGGTCTATCACCTCCTTGGGGTCGCTGGTATCATTGGTGACATAGGTGCAACATTTTACTCCAAATTGGGTGGCCAAAGTTACGCAGTACCCTCCAGTAACAGTAGTTAAATAATTTAACACTAGCCTGTGTTGCGCCAGTTCTTTCTTGTATGCTTGCAATTCTCTCCCTGTATACATGAATGTGTCATCATACATCTCGGTGATATTATCTATCAATTTAGCAAGTTCCTGAATATATCTAAAATTTAATGTACCCCGAGCGATCCTGGTGGGATCCAGTGTGACTAAAACTTGGAAGCCAGTTGTCTCACTAAATAACTGAGTGGCTTTATGCATGTCACCAGGTATCATATTTTGTTTGTCTCTGTGTTCATATTGCGTGTGAAGGTATGGTGATGGTGTGTTTTTATGGATACCAAGCATTTCAACATGTGTGAGGGTCATAACTTCTGGGACTACTCTTCCCAGGTAGCACAAACCTTCGGAACTCGGGGAGAGCCACTTATACGCCTTTCTTGCACATATAAAATATACATTATCGGGGAGAACATAAGGGATGGTATGCATCATTATCATTAAACACATTTCCCTTGCAAACAATCCTATCTCAGGCTCTTCCATCTGGTATATGCAAGTTTCTGGTTGTATTATTTTAGCACAATAACCATCTGGTACCTTCCCAATAATTTCTTTGGTGGAACTCAATGTATACCGGTACCTAAAATGTTTCCCACTAGATTTAATTGAATGTAACAGATTATGATTTACGGACTCATTATCAGCTCTCTGTGAAAAGGTCATCGTCTGATTATTCCCTGTCACTTCCCAACTCCCGGGTTTATTGGGGTGGTTATGTTCAAACACAAAAGTGATTTATCTACTTGGAATTGATAGAGTTTCAAATGAGGTGGTTTGGATGAGAGGAATTTTCCATCCAATGTTTTCCCTTTTTGCAATTCTAACATTTCCGTGATATTCAGTGGAAATGGCACCAACCCTACATTATGCTGTCCTTGTGGCACATGTGAACACACCCAGCAATCAGTTTGATTTAATACTTTGCCTACCATGCTATGATAATCCTCTAAAGGATACCCACCCCAGTACGGGTTATATTTAGGCTGGCACCGTTGAATACAGTTCTCATCAACTAGGGACCCACAAAGCTCACAAATACAGGAATCTTCAGACGATAAACTTCCACACCGTCCCCGAGTATCCAGAATAACAGCTCTCTTAACAATAACAGTACTAAGATTGGTCAGACACTCCCCTGATTGGCATAGCACTTCTCCTGATTCCACTCCATCAGCACTGCCATCAGCTCCCATTTCCTCAATCGGTCCCCCCAGAACCAACCAGAATGGTGAACACTCTAAAAGAGAATATGAAAATGAACACAGCAGGCCCGTCCATTGCCACAACAAGACCTGTAAATTTCTTTTAGTTCAGGTATCTCACTATGACCTTTTCAATCCTCCCGGAACAAGTTCGCGATCGACAGGTCCACGCTATCAGCCTTGTCTCCGACTTGTTTCTCCACCGGTTGATTGACCTTTTTGCAGTGAGTGGAATGGATCCAGGTATCTCTCTCAGCCACCTTCAAAGATGTAGTACTTGTCTGCATCACCTGGTTTGGACCTTCCCACCGATCAGTCAAACAACCTGAACGCAAGAAATTTCTGATCATAACATATTCTCCTGGTTCAACATCATGACAGTTAGTTTCAGGCATATCATTGGACAACAATTTCAGTTTCTGCTGTTGCTGTTTTAACTGCTTACTCATTGATATAAAATACCTTACAGTTACCTCGTTGTTACCTTTCAAGTCTTCCTGTGGACTTATAATCAAATGAGGTTGTCTACCGAACAGCATTTCAAAGGGAGACAGATTTAGAGGGGGTCTGGGAGTGGTCTGGGAGTGCAGGACCAACGGTAATGCTTCTGGCCAACCTAGCCTAGTCCAGTCTCTGCCACGATTTTACTTAACTTATTTTTAATAGTCCCGTTCATTCTCTCTACCTTGGCACTGGCTTGCGGTCGATAGGAGGTGTGATGTTGGCTATTAATACCCATCAGCTTACACATATTTTGAAAAACATCACCTGTAAAATGAGTACCCCTGTCACTCTTGATGATTTTAGGGATACCGTATCTGCATACAAATTCCTGAACTATTTTCTTGGCAGTAAATGCAACAGTATTAGTGGCCACTGGGTAGGCCTCAATCCAATTAGAAAATACGTCAGTGCACACCAATACATACTTGAGATTCTTGCAGGGTGGTAATTGGATGAAATCAATTTGTATCACCTGGAAAGGTCCATCAGTCGGTGGAATGTGGGACGGTTCGGTAGGGATCGCTTTCCCTATGTTCTTCCTCAAGCAGGTCAGACAGGACATTGCTCTCTTTTCTACTTGTGAAGAAAAACCTGGTGCACACCAGTATGCTCTTACCAATTTGCACATACCTTGCTTTCCCAGATGAGTCAGACCGTGTGCTGCCTCAGCCAGGCTGGGGTAATATGCCTTGGGGGCTACTGGTTTACCTTGCCCGTCCCTCCAGAGCCCAGAGGACTCTTGCCCACATCCCTTAGACTTCCAGATGGATTTTTCCTGGATTGAACACAAATATTGCATCTCAATTAATTTCAGCATATCAATTGTTTGAAAAGACATAATTTTTTCAGTTGGAGAAAACATTTTTAACCCTGCTGCCCATTTTGCAGCTTAATCGGCTCTGTTGTTGCCCAGTGACACCGGATCATCCTCACATGTATGGGCTTTACACTTAATTACTGCCACCGTTTTGGGCAGTTGGATTGCTTCTAAAAGATGTTTTATGTGTCAGGAATGTGCAACTGGTGTGCCTGCTGCTGTCATAAAATTTCTCAGACGCCATAGAGCCCCGAAATCATGCACCACCCCGAACGCGTACCTCAAGTCAGTGTAAATGTTAGCAGACTTGCCTGCTGCCAGTTCACACGCTCTTGTTAGTGCTACTAACTCTGCCACCTGGGCTGAGTGAGGAGGACCAAGAGGTTTAGCTTCTATGATGTCTGTGTCATTCACAACAGCATAACCTGTACATAATTCACCTGTGTCTGTTTGTCTATGACAACTCCCATCCATGTAAAAAGTTACATCTACATTCTCTAAAGGTGTGTCATGTATGTCAGGTCTAGCAGTAAAGGTCTGATTCAGATATTCCATACAATCGTGTGCATCATTATGTCCACTGAACTCACCTCCCGCCAGCAACTCAAAAGGTTTTTCATAATCAGGTATTCCCAATGCAGGTGCTTTTGTCAGACTATCCTTAAGATACCCGGATAAGATTTAAGAAGGCAACTTCCACACCTATGGAAGTTTAAGTCGGCTACTTCCACATACCTCTCTACAACAAAGACAACATGTACACCTGCTACTGTGTATAGAACGGTAAGCAGCTTACCAAGCGGCTAGCACTTAGCCCTTAAAGGTTATATTTTACCTCTAACTTTAGGGAACAAGTTACCCCTACCAACAAATACTCACAGTTACACACTTTTTTCCTGCACAGAAAAATACATGTTAACCCAGATATTGATAACAATTGAAAAATGTAAACCTCAATGGCTTTGTTTAAACACGTGGCAGCACAACCGGAAGTACGTATACGTTATTGTGCGACCAGTCGCATACACAATAATGCGACTACCACACAACCGTATGACAACCTTTAGCTGCGTACACAAAAGTACATCTTGACTGTGTGCAAAACTGCGACTCAGCCGCAAGCTCAATATTGCGGCACCCCTCTAAACATAAGGTTCTATCAACAAAGGAAAACAAACTTTTTCCTCTCTTGTCCCTGGATTCTTGTCAGTGTCCCTGGCTCACACGAAAATGGGTAGCGATTTCTCAGCACCGAGCGGTTGCAGGTAAACCCTGCATTTGGCCACTCCAACCTTTGGTGAGATATCGATAACCGTATGTGCCTTGTGAGTAGGTACGTGACTTCACTATGAGCCCCCAACTAAGGATATTGAATTAGAACCTCTATACACTCCTGCCTATACATTCTAATATCCTGCCTATACCTTCTAATATCCTGCCTATAGACCTCTAAGGATGACGCTATTTTGCGTACGCAGTCATATAGTAAATAAAGACTAAAGACCTTGAACCTGTGGTTCCAGAGCACAAAGTGATATTTCAAGTAAAAGTACAGTCAGTAACATGCTATGATCTAAGTACAATTTAGCGCAAAGAATTATACAGACCCAAGTACAGTTATACATACAGCGCTCCGGACCAGATGTAGGCATCAGCAAGAAACCCCCGTCAATCAGCATTCAGAAAGAAGACTCAGACTGGGGTCACAACACACACGGTTATACTCTCACAGAAACAGACAACACAATAGAGAGGCTTGTCACTGATGCCATTGGTTCCCAAGGAGGATGCATCTGTTGCAGAGCATTTAACAGGTTGATTCAAATAGACACAGTCCAGCCTCTAACAACTGGTTGTCTCTGGTTTCCTGCCTCATGCACATCCTAACAGTTGGTCATATAATGTACATTTCGGGGGGTTTAAGTCTCTGCGGTCCATAAGTTGAGAATGCATATTGCGATCTTCACACTGACGATATCAGAATGCTGTTGAAAGAGTGCAGATCAGTATAATATCAAACATGACTTTCTTATCATGTATTAAACCTTAGCTACCAAATAACCTTTATTTCACAGCAATTATAATAAATGAACAAACTTGAATCTTATACTTTAAAGCTTATGAGACCTTTTATGTGAATATGTACTGTGTAAGTATTTGGGGTTTGATATAAAGACGCTACTTAACTTGGGGCAGATGCGTGTCCATGATGCTAATATGCGACTAGTTAACAGCGCAATTGAGCGTATTAATGTGTGTATGAGAAATGGTGAAAGATGCAATTGCATGATGCTAATAGGTATATCGCCATATGTACTTAAGTGTGAGTTTAGCTAAAATGGCGCTTGGGCGGCCATTTGCAAAATGGCATCTTGCGATCTCATTTTCTAAAATGGCATCTTGCGGCCAGTCGCAAGATGGCATCTTTACGATCTAATTTTAAGCTGATCTTGTCCTAGCCAGTTATCCAGCTTCGACAGAATGCGGATGCGAACAGAGTTGTACCTACAAGGGATGTTGTAATGCATTGTCCTTGGACAAGAGCAGAGCTAAATTCCATCATAAATGATTTCCCCGATCCCAAGAAGGAATTAGCCAAATGTCAAAGATTTTTGAGAAATGTTGGTAGTTCTCACGAGCCAACTAACAAAGATTGGCGTGTGGTGTTAAGGGCCTGTCTACCACGCAATATCGACATGACAAAATTTATCATGGATTGTGTATTGGATGGTGATGTTCCCTTAACAGATGAAGTGAACCAAGGTAACATTTCCCGTATTATAACTCAATTGGGTATATATTTTCCAGTAGTAGTTAACTGGAACAAAATTTTCACTATAAAACAAAAAGAGAGTGAATCTGCAGAAGACTATTGTGACCGGGCTCTGCAGGCTATCACCCAGTACACTGGGTTAGAAGATATTAAAGATAGCACTCACCACAGGGGAATGATTGTCACTATACTCATGGATGGCCTTAAAGAAGACCTAAAGACCCGGGTTCAGACCTCACAGCCTGGCTGGAGGGGAGTCACAATAGATACCCTCATAGAATCCGCCATAGAACATGACAAAAACATCTCAAAGAAGAGAGAGACCCAGAGCGAGAAACTAATGGCTGTTAGTATTCAAGCTCTGGAAGGAATGATGGTAACATCACAGCCAGCAGATACACCTGCACCCACACCTGAACAGTTATATGCCCTCACTAATCCTATACCACAGCAAACACAGCCTTATCCCACTTATCCTACACAACCACAAGTCCCATACTACCCACAAGCTCCATACCTCCCACAATATCCTTTTCCTCAATATCCTTACCCATACCCACCACCTTTCTCTCCTGCTCAACCCACACAACAATCCTTTCCACGAAAGTGTTTTAATTGCTACCAGCCAGGACACATAAGTAAGAGCTGCACGTCAAAGAGGGTATGACCTTCAAACCAGGGAGTACCTGGATATCCCCATAAGGGATATGCACAGAGACCAGCAAATGTCTAACAGGCACCAGCTCCAATTGTGGCTGTTAATGCTTTATTGGAGAGTGGGAGCCAACGCTAGGAGTCGGGTCATACTTGTGGTCTGCAGATAGGTTGACGGGAAGTACTAGGGAAAAACTGGTCATGGTAATTGATGTAACTGATACCCAATCTCTGTTCTGCTTTCTTCCCTGTGCCCTAACACCCTGACTGTCAGTATTTTTCTTTTCCCACCTAGGGGGAGGTGTACACTACACATGGACACGAGGGTCCCATGGGTTCATAGACAACCTCAGTATCTTCTCCCAGGCCTTATATGACTGTTTACAATCTTTTCAACCTGCCAATGGATCTGTTCTAATGTAAAATGTGGATGATTTATTGTTGTATATAGGTCATGTTTAAATGATATTAAACTGTTGTGCTTTATCTCTCACACACAGGACACAAGATCGCTAAGGACAAACGGCAGGCATGCCAGGCTAAGGTCAAATACTCGGAATACTGTCCAACCCAGGGGTCCAGGCAATATTTAGAGCAGTAGATATTGATAACAGAATTTAAATTGAAGGAATTTGTGTACAAATACAGTATCCCAAGAATAATTGAATATAGGAGGGATACTCATTTCACAAGTAATGTCTTTTATAACCTGTGTAAGGTGATGGGTATTAATATCAAGATCATCCCAGACCATCTGTCTACCTGTCCCCCTTTGAGATGCTGTTTAACAGATAGCCTCATGTGAAAATATGATAATGAGGTTACTGTGCAGTGTCTCACGAAGATGAGTAAGAACAACAGGAATTGAAAGTGTTATTAACTAACATGACTGAAGCAAACCCTCATGATGTTAAACCTGGAGAATCCGTTATGATCCAATAATTTCTTATGTTCAGGTTGCCTGACTGATCGGTGGAAAGGTCCGTATCTGATATTGTTGACAAAGTACCACATCCTCAAAGGGTGGCCAGGGAAGATACGTGGGTCCATTCCACTCACTATAGGGAGGTTAACCAACCGGTGAAGATACAAGGCGGAGACGAGGCCGATAACGTGGACCTGTCGATCGCGAGCTTGTGCCAGGAGGATTAAAAAGGTGACAGTGAGAAACCTGAGCTAAAAGAAAACTGTAGATCAGTGTCGCAGCAAAGGATTGTTCTGCTGTGTTCATTTTTGTATTCTTCTTCCAGAGTTTCTGTCATCTTGGTTTGTCTGGGGATTTCTGGTTCCTGTGACGGAGGATAGATAGAGGAGTTGGAGCTGATGCTGCTGTTAATGGAGTGGAACCGAGAGGAGGAGTGTTATACCAAATCAGGGGAATGTCTGACCAATTTTAGCACAGTAAATTGTTGTGAGATGTGGATACCAATAATAAGGAAGAACTGTATTACAATCCTGAGTTATAATGTAATGTATGACAATGTAATCTGAATTTGAATAGTTGTGCATAAATATATCATTAGGTTA
Organism: Taudactylus pleione; assembly: GCA_031769625.1. Classification (NCBI taxonomy): domain Eukaryota; kingdom Metazoa; phylum Chordata; class Amphibia; order Anura; family Myobatrachidae; genus Taudactylus; species Taudactylus pleione. The sequence goes on along the minus strand of JAUIMM010000043.1, from coordinate 5,280,684 downwards.
ATTTAAGTCATCTTAGGTAACGCAGTCCCAATCTCCTTTCCAAACTTCCTTTATAGGCTAGATGAGTTCCCATATCCTGCCAATGATTCCTTGAGGATCCGCAGATGACGTATAAGGGTTGTTTTACCCTTCTTGGAGACGCATTATCTAAATGGTTCAAATGACCAAACTGTGTCATACCATAGTAACATTAAATGGTATATTCTCATGCATGGCTAAACAGATTCAAAATAGTTTGTGATAGCGTCTGATTGGCTATCAAAGGGTAGAACTGTCAATGCCGGATAATAAGCTGAGACAGAATCTGTGCAACACCATCTCATGAATGGCGACAAGACTCCATCTTAGAAATAGATCACACAACGCCGTTTTGTCAAAACCAAAGAGTAACAATCTTCCCTAAACACATACCGACAGTGTTTAACATACATAAAAAATTACTTATTAGCATTAGAACAGTTTTCAGTAATCCTTCCAGAAATTATGCCCTGATGTACACAAAGCCCATTCTGGGGACAACCTTGATACCATAACAAACACAGTATACTAGGAAAACAACTAACAATACACCTGAATACTGTGAGTGTTTTACATATAAATTGGGAATCCCTGTATATAGACAAGTATGGCTGTGGCAATTGAAATATAACCCAGACATTGGTATGCACAATTGAATTTGTCTGAGTTAACAATGGTTAACAGTGGCAACGACAATCAGCTGGGGTTTCCCACCCTGCTTGAAAGTGAACCTAGCTGTTTGTAACACCTTGCATTATAGATTTAAAAATATGTTAATAAGAAATGAGATATTATATATATATATACAGTATATATATATTAAATCCATCATAAATAGAATCTCATGCATAAACACTGCACATTACGCACAGTTGCGCTGCTAACATGACGCACATTAGCGAATGCACAATATCCTGCATGCGAACGCTGTTTATTAGCTGCATGCATGCACATCTGCCCCAAATCAGATAAACCTAACTAGCGTCTTTTCCCCAACCCCTAATACTTACATAATGCACACTCACATAAAAGGTTCCATAGCTTTAAAGTATAAGATCCAAGTTTTATACATTTATTACAAAGACTATTTTGGTATCTAAGGTTTAATATGTGATAAGTAAACCGTTTTTGGTATTGTACTGATCTGCATTTCCTCAACAGCTTTCCGGTACCATCGGTGAGAAGATCGCAACATACATTCGCAACTTATGGACCGTAGAGACTTAAAGCACCAGAATGTACATTGTAAAACCAACAGCCTAGATTTGCATGCAGGGGAAATAGAGGAGGCAACAAGCTATTAGAGGCTGTTCTGTGTCCATTTGAACCAACCTGTTAAATGCCCTGTAACAGATGCACCCGCACTGGGAACCAATGGGATTAGCAACAAACCCCTCTTTTGTGTTGTCTGTTTCTTTGAGGGTATAAATGTGTGTGTTGTGACCCCAGCCTGGAGTCTTCTTGCTGATTGCTGATTGATGGAGGTTTCTTGCTGATGCCGGTATCTGGTCCAGAGCGCGTGCGTAATGTATAACTGTATCTTGGGTCTGTATAATTCTTTGCGCTAAATTGTACTTAGATCACAGCGGATAACTGACTGTACTTTACTTGAATAATACTTTGTGCTTTGGAAACACATGTTCAAGGTCTAAAGTCTTTATTTTACTGTATGACTGCGTACTCAAATAGCGTCAATTTTAGAGGTTTATAGGCAGGGTTTAGAATGTATAAGCAGGTGTGTATAGAGGTTGAAATCCAGTATCCTTAATGGATATCATCCTCAGCATTGTTCCAGCAGTACAGAATCAGCCCATAAAATAAAAGTTTGGAATTAACTTCTCAGTAATATACAGACAGCGCAAAGGAAATAAAAAATGTATGTAAATTGAGGTTAACAAATCGTACAATAGAGTCTGACTGTTTACAAAAAATGTAAAGGTGTCACAGGTGCTTGCGACTACACCAGACTGTGAGTTCCCTGACATGGACGCAAACAATGCAACCAGTCAGAAATGCATACTGGGTGACTGCCAGAAGATAATCTTCCAGCAGCCGCCAATCTCAGAGGGACCTCCTGGGCCCCTCTGCATCCTTGCACCCTCCCCCAGTGTCTGCAATGCATTTTCTCACAGCTGATCGGACATCCTGGCAGCACACCCCTAGCCAGCGGCTGCAGAGAGGAGCAGCCACCGGGTAAATGAAGCAGTCCCAGAGGAGCAGCCCCTGGGAAAATGCAATGCTTTGATGTTGCAATGGTCCGATCCTCAATGGCCAGATATATTCATGATCAATATTGAAATTAATGTTATGTGTTTATAAAAATTATTTTATTAAATAAAATCATATTGGATAAGTTATAAATAGATGTTCTTAATTCAATCATAAAAAAATCCAACAATTTCTGAGATAATTCTTTGAGTTGTTTTTGGAAAAAATATTAGCCATGTGGTTAAAAGTGGACTCCAGGTGCCAATGGGTTCTTGATGCTAGGCATGCTGGCACTTGTGGTTCTCTAAGTGCCATCAAGCCCTGACAGGCTTGCTGGAACCAGCAGTCCACCTGGAAAAATAATTATATTTATATTATACAGGTTGAGTCTCCCATATCCAAATATTCCGAAATACGGAATATTCCGAATTACGGAATAATTTTGGCATGACTGAGATAATAAAACCTTTGATTTTTGATGGTTCAATGTACACAAACTTTGTCTAAGGCACAAATTATTAAAAATATGGTATAAAATTACCTTCAGGCTGTGTGTATAAGGTGTAAATGAAACATAAATTTATTTCATGTATGTACACAAACTTTGCTTGAGCCACAAAATTATTGAAAATATTGTATAAAATGAGCTGCAGGCTGTGTGTATAAGGTCCATATAACACATATATGCATTCTGTGTGTATATTGGGGTCCCATTCCCAAGATATTTCATTATGATATGCAATTATTCCAAAATACGGAATATTCCGTTATCCAAAATACCCCTGGTCCCAAGCATTTTGGATATGGGAGACTCAACCTGTATATAATTTGCCTCTGTACCCAATGCACCAGGGCTACATAGAAGAGCCCTGGGATTTCAACTTAGGGAGTGGGGACCCCATTTTGGGGGGGTCCTTACTTACCTAGAGATTCCAGACCTGGTCTGACCAGTCTATGGCTGGTCGACATTATGGGAGGGGGATCCTATGCTGCATGTCTCCCTGCTATAGTGTCACCAGTAGAGATACCCAAACTTAGGGGTTCAGGTATAGAGTCACAATTTGGAAACACTTTGGGGGTTTCTGAGTAGAACCTAATCCTGACTTGGGTATTCTCACAATTCGGAACTCGAATTTAAAAACTGGATCTTGCATGTTTTGGATTGCAGTTCCAGTTCTACCACTGTTCAAGTTCAAAACTGAATCAGATCCAAAATACCTGAGTGTGGTTTTGACAAAATAAAATTTTTAGGGTTTTAGTTTTTGAACAAGCCCTGGCTGGTTCAGCCTAGTGTTGGTTAGGGTGGTATAGGGTGGGTCCCTTTACCTCCTCCCCCCTTATGGAATATATTTAGAAACTTCTCCTGATATTCAGTCGCAGGTAAGCATTTTCCTAGAAGTGGTGAGCATACGCAGTAAGGTATCACACGACAGACATGGGATGACCTGCGTCCACCGACTCATGCTGGTGTGCACTTTTGCATGATCTTTTTGTGTCCTCAAAAAGTAATAATGTATTGAAATTGCACTCCAAGTAGCCGGTGGGGACAGGAGCATCCCATCCACATGGTTGTCCTAATCACTATCGGAGAACACTCTGGTAGTCGCATTTTCATAAATTCCAAAAAGAAAAAAATGGAAGATGTGGAATATTTCTATTGCTTGATAGCTACCACTTTGCACCCCTATCCAGCAAGGACCCAATCGTGTTCAACCCCTCTTGCTGTAATTTGTTAGGCATGATGCCATGACATGTTGAAATTCTGGATTGCCTACAAAGGGTAGATATATCAATTTATGGGAATTCAAATTATGCTTGTGTCTTAAAATGTGCCATAATTTACGAATGGACCATAAATGCGGGTTATCTCTTATTTGCTCAGAAACTTCACCATCATGCAGGTGCGGAAACCCAAGGAGACTGCAGTCAACCAAGAAATTCCGCTCAATAGATGTTTTGGCACATACGTCTTGCACATGCAACCAGTCCCTTTAATGTCTTAAAATGGCCGCATGATTATAATGCAAACTATGTGCAAAGAGTTTAGTAATTGTAAATCTCTCTGAAAGAACAATAGTGGTAGTGATTGCATTAAATATAATAATCAAGGAAACGTCAGTATTTTAAGCAGGTTTGGCCTGCCCATGTAGGACAAAAGGAGATAGCGCCAACTCTCCAGCTCTCTGGATATTTGTGATATAGCCTTTGTTATGTTATCATGATACAACTCTGATGGCCTTTTAGAGAGTTGAATACTCCTAAAATTATCATTTACATTTTTTGAATAACTATGAAGTAAGACATATGTCAGGTGTCAGGTTTATCATATTTGTAAACTGATAATCACAATGACTGACAATACATGTTTGCTAATTCATTGGTGCAAAGAGCATAGGTAGTAGTCTAGCAGTAAAGGACGGTGACATGGTAAAATTATTCAGTTTTTAGTATGTTCTTGAAAAAAAGGCAAATGAGATACATACCTAATATGCTAGAGCCCTGAGAAAGTACAACACGAGTGGGGTGGGTATGATTACCCAAGCCTGGCCTTGTTGGAGTTGACCGGCGGGATCTGGGTCAGCTGCTGGGGGGGACAAATGGGCATAGGATTTTTTCTTTTTTTTTTTCTATTTTTTGGCAGGGGCATGGTCACGCCTGCCAGATTTGGCCACACCCCCATTCCCCGAGCCATGTTCAGCTCTCAGCGGCGCTGGCTCTGAGTGCTTGTGTCCAACAGTGAAGGACTCTGGAGGTTCTGAGATGTTGTGTGGTACATGTTGTCATTCTCTTAGAAGGCAAGTCCAATGATTATTGCTACTTAATTATGCTGAGTGATCTTCACCACATATTTCAAGAAATTTTTCCTAACTGGGAAAATATTTTGAGGATTACATTGCCCCAACCTTATTTTCTGTGCCTATATTGGATCTACAGATGTAGTATGAATAGAGACTGGTTCACATTAATCCTCTAATAATTTAAAGATTAGTGCGACCGATTGTAAATATTATAGTAATTAATATAATTGTGAACTTTGGGATAAAATTAAGATTTGTGATACTGTCTGCCTGTATTACAATAATGGAATATCTAAATACCTATAATTTTTTTTGAGGATTACCAGCGATGCAAGAAAGTTCTCCTTATATGGAGTTAAGGTTTTTTATTGCTTTTTTGTTTTGTTTATAGTTACACAGTCCTCAATATGTATGCAAATGTCATTATATATAAATCTGAACAATCTCCTCTAAACCTGTGAATTGCAGCTCTATTTGGAGACTGTTTTAAAAGGAACAATCACAGGTGTATATGATTATCTAAGTATCTCAGGGTGAATAAATAGGATCGCCCATGATGCAGAGCTTTACCCGCTGGTAAAGAAATACGTTAGAAAGCCTGCTTTTATTTTATCCTGACTACCAACTTGAGCAGGGATCCAGCAGCTCTACTCGTCACTGCTACACACAGCACAAATGTGGAAATAGACAGCCGCGGCTATGGACAAAACTTATTTTCTCCCCTCTGCCTGTCCTGCGTAAGCCCACCTGGCATCTACCGCCCACCACACGGAAGGGATGGCAGGATTACACAGCGTGAGTGCGGTGCTGGTATTGGAGGCTAACTAGCCAGGGACCAACTATCGGACTCTGCAATCTGGGTAAGCAGCTCTGGACACTTTAACGGCTGGGCTACTTCGAGACTATGGGGCATACTCAATTAGCTGCGATAAGCCGTTTTCAGCGAAAAAGTTTCGCCCATGACATCATTTCACCAGGCGAAAAATTATCCCCGTATTCAATTCCAAAGACTTTTCGCCTACATGGAAAGTCAATGCATTGGTATAGTAGAAATATATTCAACTATGAAATCAGGCGGAAAAAAGTGCAGAATTGGGGTTTTGGGGAGCAAACTTGCGGGAACCACCCTGCACCCTTGGGACAGTCCCCCAAAGCTAAACTGAGTTAAAAAAAATTGATTATTTATTATTATTTATGTGGGCTATTCCCTCATTATTTCATTATCAATTAAGCAGGTAAAAGGTCTGGAGTTGATTCTAGGTGTGACATTTGCATTTGAAATCAGTTGCTGTCGACTCTCTGTCACTATCAGTGAAGCAAGCATCATTAGGCTGAAAAATCAAAACAAACCCATCAGAGAGATAGCAAAAACATTAGGTGTGGCCAACTCAACTGTTTGGAACATTCTTAAAAAGAAAGAACGCACCGGAGAGCTCAGCAACACCAAAAGACCCGGAAGACCATGGAAAACAACTGTGGTGGATGACAGAAGGAATTATTTCCCTGGTGAAGAAAAACCTCTTCACAACAGTTGGCCAAATCAAGAACACTCTCCAGGAGGTAGGTGTATATGTGTCAAAGTCAACAATCAAGAGAAGACTTCACAAGAGTGAATATAGAGGGTTCACCACAATATATAAACCATTGGGGAGCCTCAAAAACAGGAAGACCAGATTAGAGTTTGCCAAACAACATCTAAAAAAGCCATTACAGTTCTGGAACAACATCCTATGGACAGATGAGACAAAGATCAACTTGTACCACAGTGATGGGAAGAGAAGAGTATGGAGAAGGAAAGGAACTGCTTATTATCCAAAACATCATCAGTGAAGCATGGTGGTGGTAGTGTCATGGCGTGGGCATGTATGGCTGCCAATGGAACTGGTTTCCTCGTATTTATTGATGATGTGACTGCTGACAAAAGCAGCAGAATGAATTCTGAAGTGTTTCGGGCAATATAATATGCTCATATTCAGTCAAATGCTTCAGAACTCATTGGACGGCGCTTCACAGTGCAGATGGACAATGACCCAAAGCATACTACAAAAGCAACCAAAGAGTTTTTTAAGGCTAAAAAGTGGAATGTTATGCAATGGCCAAGTCAATCCCCTGACCTGAATCCAATTGAGCATGCATTTCACTTGATGAAGACAAAACTGAAGGGAAAATACCCCAAGAACAAGCAGGAACTGAAGACATTTGCAGCAGAGGCCTGGCAGAGCATCACCAGGGATGAAACCCAGCGTCTGGTGATGTCTATGAGTTCCAGACTTCAGGCTGTAAGTGCCTGCAAAGGATTTGCAACAAAGTATTAAAAAGTGAAAGTTAGATTAGGGATTGTTTAGTTTGTCCCATTACTTTTGGCCCCTTAAAAAATGGGAGGTACATATAGAAACCGTTGTAATTCCTACACCGTTCACCTGATTTGGATGTAATTACCCTCAAATTAAATCTGAAAGTCTGAAGTTAAAGCACATCTTGTTTGTTTCATTTCAAAGCCATTGTGGTGGTGAATAGAGGCCAAAATATGAAAATTCTGTCAATGTCCCAATATTTATCCACCTGACTGTACATTGCAGATAAGCAAATACACGTGGTCTTTAGAAATAATGCTTATAATAAACACGTAAATGATACGACTTTCACACAGAAAAACTTGAAAAACCCATCTTTTACCTGGCATTTTTTGCCCGTCCCAGCCTGTGCCCCCTTCACACAGAAAAGTAAATTGCCGGGACAAGCATTCAGACCCGGTAATTTGCGGATTAACCTGGGTATTTCTTCTGTGTGAAAGGGTCAAGCCAGGTCGCAATTCCCAGGACTATGACCCTGGTTAAAAGCAGGGTCAAAGTCCCGGGAATTTTGACCTTGGTTGACTCTTTCATAAAGGAAAAGGACCCATGTTGATCCACAAATTACTGGGTCCAAATGTTTAACCCGACAATTTGCTTTTCTGTGTGAAAATTGTATTATTGATCCATTTATATAAATGTAAACAGCTTGGAATATGCACATAGTAACAGTCACAAAAGTTAGTCTGCAAAGTGTTAAACTCATTAAACAACAATGATAACCAGAATGTAATAGAGTGCTCTATGTCCTCAAAGTCACTGGATGTAAAATCTGATAGTCATACATGACATTGGATAAATTCGAGTTCCAAATACTGCAGTTGTTGACACCAACCTTTTTGTTAGTCCGATAGGAGTAAATGCTTCCAATATTATACGGTTCTCCAAGGGGTATAAGATATATCACAGTGCTGGCCAGGGCAACTGTGGGCGGTGCTGCAGCTTTGTTAGTTCACGTTTGTTAGTGGAAATGTAAACAATGGTTCCTAGTGAAAAGTCCAGCGGTATTATAGGCCCTGATTCAGACCCACTCGCATGCGCTATGCGCTCGCAAGCGGGTCGATGGTGGGGCATTGCACACGCGCGGCGTGCGCAAACCCCGGAGCGAGTGAGAAATTCACTCGCTCCGGGGCTCGCTACAAACAGGGCGTCTGTCGATATTGTACGACAGTTCGCCCCGTTTTGTAGGTGAGGAGGGGGGTGGCTGGCCAAACGGAGGCATTCCTGAAGGAACGCCTGCCGTTTGGGGGTGGCCCTACTGACATCACTCGTGATGTCAGTAGTGAGCTTCCTGCTCTATTAGAGCAGGAAGCTCACTGGGGCTTGCGGGAACGAGACCCTACCACAAGGGTCTCGTCGCAAGCCCGATGGTCGCGACCATTGCGACCATTACCTGGCCGCTCGCAAAAGCTGTGGGTGGTCACCCACAGCTTAGCGAGTGGCCAGGAGGCCTTTTTATTTAAAAAAGCGGCCGCCCTGTTTCAGAGCGTGCTCTTGCTTTTTGCGAGCTGCTCTGAATCAGGCCCATAGTACGTAGTCTCTACGTGAAAAGTGACAGCATAGGTATACCAGTCTACACGTTTCGTTCTCAAAAAGAGATATTTTTCATGACAGTCTTGAAAAATTTGTATAGTTCTTTTGTTTCCATAGACTCCTTGCAAAAGTTTTTTTTAACTCCTAAAGATGGGTACACACTGGCAGATATATTGGCTGATCAATTGATCAGCCAACATATCTGGTCCCCATCGGCCAGTGTGTACCAGCGATATGTCTGTGAATATCGTTGACAGACATATCACGTTGGCTGTGCTGCACAGCTGATAGACAGATATATCTGCAGATATATCTGTCCATTGGCAAGTGTGTATGGGCAATCAGCCGATCGCCCATACACATGCAGCGGCAGCCGTAAAGAGGCGCGACCCCCGACCAGCGGGACCCGCAGCTGCCTGGAAGATGATGATCGTTCAGTATATATGAACGACCATCATCTACAGATACATCTGCAGATCACTCGAGCTGCAGATATATCTTTGCAGTGTGTACCCACCTTAAACAACCATATCAATTATTGAAACAAGCGCCAGGTTTAAGAAGAGGATAATTATTTACCCTCCACTATCTCTCATTATTGGTCAAAGCTGAAAAATTTAGATTTTGCAACATCAACCATATGTAAGTGGGGCTTGTGCTTAGTTTTTGGAAGGGGTTATTAGGAGAGTGGTACAGGCGTATGGAGTGAGTTTCAGATTCTTTTTTTGCAGGGCCATGATGAGGGCAAGGAGAGCGGAGAGGAGATGAGTGTAGGGACAGCTAGGAGGGCCAGAGATTGGGGTGGCCCAACAGCTAGAGAAGGAGAGTGGACAGGCGGCTGAGGAAGCAATGAATCAGACTGTACCAGGCAAAACAAAACGTGGATGTCATATTCATTTTAGTTATGAGGAGAATTGCACCTATGTGTTAGCCATAATCCAGTACAGATATTGGGCTCCCTGTATAAGAAGATTTTTCTGCCCAGAAAAAAAGCAGCTGGAAGATTTCCACAGACCTATGGAAAACTGCCGGAAGTGTAGAGAAAGGACCATCTGCATACAAACTAACTGAAATGAGCACAATTCAGCCAAATAAGTGTCAATGCCGTGGGTGTTCAAATTTGTTAGTTGTATACTAACATACATGTCATGTAAACTAACAAAGCTGCGACACAGCCCACATGTGTGTGTGTGTGTGTGTGTATATATATATATATATATATACACACAATTAAAGCTTTATAGCTCTCATCCTAACCCACTGTCCCATACATCTTCCTAACTATCTACCCCATCTGTGTCGCCCCTCCCCTTTAGAATGTAAGTTCTCACGAGCATGGCCCTCTTCCCTCACGTGCTTCTCCTTCCCCTACTTATACTATCATTTACTCCTAACTAGAGATGAGCGGGTCTAGTTCTCCGAGAACCGGACCGGGATCTGAACGCGGCTTGAGGTTTCCCGCGTGACTCAGATATCAAAAAAGGGCAAAACATCATCCTCCCACTGTCGGATTCTCGCAGGCTTTGGATTATATAAAGATCCCCACGATCGGCGCAATTTTCACTTCAGCTGTGGAGAGAGAAGCTAGCAGACGTGTAGTCAGTTACTGTCAGTCAGTCACTGTGTGTGTGTGTCCAGTCGGGGTCTTGGGCTGAAGGCTGCTGCTGTATTGTCCATAAAGGCTGCAGTATATAAAGGGGGGCTTCCTTCAGTGGGTGCTGCAGCTGCTGTAATTTGTCCTGTTGCTGTGCTGTGTTGTTGTCCTGTCCGTCAGGCTAGGCTGCAGTCCATCAGGCTAGGCTGCAGTGCTGTGTTGTCCAGGGGGGCGTGTTCTGTCAGTTAGGGGTGCTCTTCCCCAGTGTAAAAAAAATTAAAAGTGCTTTCTTTCTTTTTTTGTGTGTGTGCGTTAGCAACTTAGCTGCGCTATTATTGTTCGGTGACATTGCCACAGTTTATCATCCACGTATTTGTGACTCTGCAGGTGGTCTATCCGCACTCGGCAGGGGTTCTTTGTTGTCCATAAAGAAAGGGTTCTGTCTGTGTTGTTCATCAAGGGGCTGCTGCCTCGTTCAGGGGTGCTCTTCCCCAGTGTTAAAATAATAAAAGTGAAATAAAATTAATATTATCAAGCCACAAAAAAATAAAAAAAATAATATACAGTATATTTGTGTGTGTATGTTAGCAACTTAGCTGCGCTATTATTGTCTGGTGACACTGCCGGCCAGACCGCATTTTATTGTCCACGTATTTGTGACTCTGCAGTTGGTCGGAGAACTACAGACTGCTTTCCTCTGATGTGAACAGCAAGTCTTGGTCCCATTATCCCTAACAACCTCCCTGAGTACAAAGTAAATGTCTGTTTACAGTATGTTCTAGCAGCACCTCCACAAGCAAGGCCACCTCATTTCTATTAGATGTATAAAAATGTATAAACCTCCTCCAGATCAAAAATGTCTTTTAGGAACTGAAGAACTTGATCCTAGATTGATCTTCCCTCATAATTTTGTTTAAGAATCAAAACATTAAAATAATAAAAATTAATAACTAATCAATCCTTCCATCCTTTCCCTGACTTCAGTCCATAAACATATTCCAACTCCGTCAGGCCTCTAATCTAGTTTAGGAAAACATTCTTGGTTTTTAAACTTCCTAGGGGGTTGTATAGCTTATTAAACTGCCATCCTGTCTACCCCTGCAATGCCACTCTGTGCCATGTTGGAAGGTGAACTGCCACATGTTAGTGCCGCTCTCTGCTGTCGCTTAGCTTAGTCAGTCAGCTAGCTGGATGCAACCTTTTGGCCTAAACTAGATGAAATCAATATTGTGAGCTGTGAGGTGGTCAAAATTGACTGGAAATAAATGTTATTGAGGTTAATGATACTGTAAGAACAAAAACAGGCCCAAATTATGTGACTGTTTTTATGATTTAAAAAAAAAAAATACAGATCCAAAACAAAACAGGCAAGGGGTGGTTTTGGCAAAACCAACTCCAGATCCAAAACACGAGGCGATACAGATCCAAAACCAAAACACGGGGGTCGGCACACATCCCCATACTCCTAACTCCCCAAACTTCACCTCACACTTGGTTGCTGATGCCCTGCTGCTTATTTAAGGGTTGTGCAGCAATGTTTATAAACCATATTCTTGCCCTGCATTGTTTTGTACTGTTAATAATTATTTTTCTTGTGTGTTCATTTGATTATGTACTTTGTAAAGCGATGGGGAACCTTTGTGGTGCCATATAAATAAAGTATAGTAATAATAATGATAAAAACAAGACAGTGACATATAGTCCCTGGAATTTGTTTTCTTAGTTTCCTCATAACTTTAACATGTTAATTTGAAAAGGCAAAATGCACAGTCCAGAAGGCTATAACTTCCTGAAGATGATGAGGAAGTAGCAGATGAGTTTCAAAAAATAGAACTGAGAATTGCAAAATTCAAGAATGCTGTGGAACTTACATAATGCCTTACATGTCACTTTCTGTGCTGTGTTCAGCGATACTCCAATAATCCTTTAAGGTCCACTTACTTTATGACATTGGCCAGACGGTCCCAGGCATTCAGAGCCATTGGTCAGGACAGCGTCTTTGTAACCAATTTCACTGGTCCCAGCGATTTACTTTCGACGGACATTCTTAGCAGTCATAGGGTTGCTCAGAAGTTTTTTGTGCGACTAATTGTAGTTAAGTGGGAGATTATAGATGCAGCAAGTGGGCATTTCTGCACAAATTACAGTGGCTGCGGCATTAGCATAAATTCTTAGTACACATTTGTGACAGGATTAGCATCTGTGTCTGAATCAGGCATCCCTCTGTGCATCCTGGAATAAAAGGAGCACAGGGGGAGAAGACAGTCATTTCTCTGAAGAAACTGCTGTGGCCAAAGGTGGAGAAACGCGGTAGTTGGCTTCATGTGACTGACACGCATTTGGAATGCAGGGCAAAAGTTGGAACCCGGAAGCTGGGAGTGAGTGAGTCAAGCCTCTGTTGAGCATAGCAACATTGTACATTTCTGCCTGATGAATTTGGCCAGTACAACAGTCGCATATGGTGAAACTTGCTCTTTCGAACAGCCTTTGAGTCCTAGCACCCAGGTGCCAAGGCCATAGGGACCAGTGCAGCATCTGAGCTTGGGTTCAGCAACTTGTAACCACCATTGCATCTCCACAGTGCTGGGCCAGGAGCTGGAGTATCCAGGGATGAAGTCTGCCCATTCATTTTTATAAGAAGGCATTTCCAGTTCCACATTTAGAATATGGTGACTATATTAACCCAACACTGCCTTATTAAGAAGTCTATTATTGCTGCTTTGACCATCCTGAACTCTTTGCTGCAATTAACCTTTTCATGCTTTGTTGCTCGCTAACAATACTGTGCTTTATGCATGCAATAATAGTAGTTTTTGTACTTTGATTTTGTCTGTGAGCACAGCGTTTTGTATCAAAAACATTTTTTTTACTGCAATTGATTGATCACTTTCGGTCCTGCATGACCAGTGTTTTTACAATTTTTTTATTAGAAAATTATTATTGAAGTAATAAATATCGTTACATTGGTTTACAAGAAAGCAGCTGTTTCTTTAAGTGCCCTTATTTCTATTGTTTATCTTTTCAGTAATATATGGGCTTCCATACTCATATTGTAAGGGTAGCCCTTTTTCACTGCATATTTTAACAACTACTTATTAATTAATGTTTCCTAGTGACTATTTTTGTTTTGCATTTTATAGTGGTTGGCTGATATGTGAATCCCTGCATGAGTCATCAGTGCTGGAGGTTACTGGTAAAGGCCCCCATACATCAGCTATCTGAAAACCACAACTGAACAATTTGAAGATTTATTGGCCGATTTTATGATTTCCCAATCTAGCAATCTGCGCCCATACATTACAGATCTTTTTCAGTGAATTGCAGATCGCTTGCAGCAAACACAGATCTGCCAATCTTGAAAGGCCCATCATTTTTCTAGTAATGGTCTGCAAATCTGATGTTCATGTCCATACACTAGAAATCTACAGCCCCAATCGATCTGTGAAATTAAAACATGTTGGACAATCTGATTTAACAATTCCAATCACTTTTTGGTTGCAATCTGCAATCTGTGAAGCCAGTACATTGCAGATTTTTATTCACAATCGATTGCAAATTGCGGAATTGCCACAATCGATTGCTGATGTATGGGGGCCTTTATGTTCCTGTTGCATTTTGGAATGAGTACAATGGGATTTGACCACTCACTATGTGACTTTTCAATTATATCTATTTCAAACATTTTTTTACATTTATTTAGAAACTTATTCACGTTGGGCTTCTCTATTCTATAAGGCATTAGGTTTACCTTAACCCCTGGTTCAGCCATTGTCTTGTTTAATGATTGTTATTTTTCCAGGCATGTCATAAAACAAATCTAGCCTCATGTTGTTAAATAGCTGAAAGGGTTTTGGCTATTGTTCAGCAGTTCAGACTTAACAGCAGTGCAGGCCCCTGGGCAAAGTAATGCACTGGGGCCCCTATTAAACAATCCCTGCCGGGGATGGGATGCTATCGGTGGAGGCTGTGCTGTGGGAGGGGGGGGGGTGTTGGCTATCAGCAGAAAAACAGAAGTCATTTACAGGAAAAAAACACAGTTGAACATGTACAGTACAACAAATTTCCTATGCAGTGCCCCCAGTAGTGCCCCTTATACAGTGCCCCCAGAAGTGGTCCCCCTACGCTGTGCCCCCAGTAGTAGTCCCCCCTATGCAGTACCCCCAGTAGTAGCCCACCCCATACAGTGCCCTCACTAGCGGCCACCCTCCCCATACAGTGCCCCCAGTAGCAGCCCCCCCTATACAGTGCCCCCAGTAGAGCCTCCCCCTATACAATGCCCCCAGAAGTGGCCACCATCCCCATACAGTGCCCCCAGTAGCGCACCCCTATGTAGTGCCCCCCCTATGCTCTGTGAGTCCCCATGCCCCCTTACACACACACACACACAAAAAAGCAACTTACCTGATTCCTGCCGACGACCGCCGCTGTCCACTCCTCCGGGCCCACTCTCACTCTGCACTATGGGATGGGAGAGATGTCATGACATCTCTCCCATCACCTGCTGCGTGGGGAGCCGGAAGGCGGAGATCCTGAGTGAGCTCCAGCCAGCTCCCTCCGTGGATGACACAGCAGCCAATGAGAGTCTGTCTGACTCTCATTGGCTACTATAAAAAACACACAGCCACTGCTGTAAACTGTGTGCACCGCTGCTAGTCCCCCCCCTGAACCGGTACTCGTCTCTGCCTCCTCCCCATGCAGGACTATCAGCGGTGGCAACTATGCGACGGGGGTAGGGGTGCTATCGGCCACGGGCCCTTGGAATCCTGGGGCCCTTGGGCAACTGCCCATTTAGCCTATAGGTAGAGGAGGCCCTGCTATTGTTACTTCAGGAACCAAAGGTACTGCAGTTACCGAAGGGACTGGGGTGGCTGACAAACCTCTATCTTTGCAAGGTTTTATAAGATTTACATGATAGATCTGTTATGGCTTTCTTTTCAGACTGGTACACCTTATAATTAATCTCTCCCACTTTTTCTGATTTCTGGTCCTTGCCAGTGGCGTCCCTCCCGCGGTGTCTCCTGCTTCGGGAAGGTATGCTGTGTGCGTGAAAAGGGGGCGTGGCTTTGTCAACAGGGGCATGACCATGCGGGAAGGGGCATGGTCTCGCAGTCGTCCATCACCGTGCTTACAACTGTGGGGCAGGGATGGTGCTGACTGTCCTCTGTGCAGTGTCGGCCGGCTCCCTCACAGTATCAGGAGCTGAGTGCTGCACTTAATTATACCCGCACCCACCTTGTGACGCCACTGGTCCTTGTCACTTGGCCAAGAGTTTACTTTCTAATGTGGGAATCAAAATAAGCACTCTGGGCCTGATTCAGCAAGGATCGCTATTGTGTTTACGACTTTACGCACGCAGTCTCACTGCGAAGATATGATTGCAATCGCAATGCCATACGCTGCCCAACATAAAAATGCCCACCTTACCTTACACACATCCGTAATATTTAGCAAGATAGCAAATCCATTGGTAACATCGAGCAACATCAGAGCCTTGCGAACACTTGCACAAGGTCTGACCTTACTCAGAAATTGCTAACCTAAGCACACACAGTGAAAGCCCGAGCTGCGTATGGCATTTAAATGCATAATTTACGCATGCCCCTGCAACGGCGTTCAAACGCACTGGCACACTTGTGTTTCGATGATTATCCCCCCCATCACCACCCCAAAATGGTACTTCCTGTCAATCACTTTGCGACGGGTCTGCATAGTCACTGCGATTGCAGTCCTGATCAAAGTGGCTGGTTCACGCAATTGCACTGTGATGCATACGCAGAATGCAACAATTGGCTGATTGTGTGCGTAATCGCAATAGCAGTACTTGCTGAATCAGGCCCTCTATCCACAGAAGCAAAGGTGCACAATTGGGAAATTACAATTGTACATCTTTTGTTGTGCCTGTGCCAAGTGCTCTCTCACTATTGGCACCACTTCACCTATTCTTTCCTGCATCTGAGAAACATGCTCAATAACCATCTTATAAGGACTAGTTAGCCCATCCCATGTCTCTTTTGCCATATCCAGCAATCCTTTTGGGTGTCTCCCATACAGCAAATCAAATGGCAGGGACCCCCGGGGAGGATTGTGGAACCTCTTTAATGTCCAGAAATAAATAGGGTAACAAATAATCCCAATATTTCCCATCTTTATCCACCACTTTTGTTAGCATATTCTTTAAAGTTTTGTTAAACCTCTCCACTAAACCATTAGTCTGATACACAGAGGTCCAGAGGTCCGCTGAGTAACCTTAAACAGGTGGCACAACTCTTTCTTGATTATTGAAATAAATAGGGCACCCTGATCAGTTAGCCCAACAACACATAAACAATTCTAGCCTTAAGCCTGTGAAAATGATTCAGAGCAAGCTTCCTCTTTTGGGGAGAATTGAGGACCTCATTCAGAGTCGGTCGTTGCGGCCGCACGGTCATACGCCACTGATGTTCACTAAATTGCGCATGCGCAAACTAGCTGCTACGATCAGAAATTTCTCTCCTTGAACACAGCCAGGTCGATAGTTTGAGTGACAGAATGAGGCGTTTGTGGGTGGTAACAGGGGAAGGTGGAAAATGGGGGAGTGGAGATCCGAACGCAGGCGTGACTAATTATGCGAACGGCATTTTATGGGAGTGCATAATTAACAAAGTAGTGTCATGGCACATGTGACATGGGTGGTTTGTACACTGAGCTGATCGCAGTGCTTAAGAGAGGGTATGGTCAACCTTAAGCTCTACGACCAGTTCCGATGGTTACCGATGGTCTCGATTAATCCTTATATGGCCGGAGATGACGTGTAATGCGTACGAGAAGGGGGCATATTTTTTGTCTTACGGCCGCATCCTCCCCTTGGTCGGCCAGCTAACGATCCGATCTTAAGGACACAACTTGCGAGTGCATCATTTGCATATCCGTCCCCTTTTACCTTAAGACCGTGCGGCCGCAACGACCGACTCTGAATGAGGTCCTGAGTCCTTATGCATTAATGGAAACTAGATTTACCATAACAGTAATGCAGAAATATGATACAGTTGTGCATATATTTCAAATAAGGATTAAAAATTCCAAGGGAATGGAATGGGGAGTGGGGAGAAAAATAAACAGGAATGACCTCACTTGAGGCCAAAGAGGACTGCCTAGCCATGGCAGAACAATAAAGGCTATGGGGGGTAGGGGCCTACTTCCTATCACCTATATAAAAATAAGTGTACTGTGGCAGGTGCACTGACACCCATTTTGGTCTTACTGGCTGCATGAATAAAAAATCCAGAATCAAAAGAACAGTGGACACTGGAGTTTGGAAAAACATACTAAATTAAAAAGTACATACTTAGAAATATACTACATAGTGCATTAATAAAGTGCCATAACCATGCTTCTGTCCCAAGTTTATTTGTCCATCATATTGAGTTTTCAGACAATTTTACATGATTTAAAATAGAACTGTCCTGACTATTTCTCTCATTTGTTATTTGTTGTCTCATGTCTTAAGGTGCCCATCCACTAATAGACATGAAAACGAATGCACGATTACGACATTGTAATCGTGTAGTCGCTTGTCAATCTGTGATGTGCCTACACTGAATGAGCAGTCGTTTAGTGCAGGCTCATCCATCATCTGCAAGCATGCTCAACCTGACATTATCGTCAGGTTGTCCAGCATGTTTGCCCGATGACAGATGTCTAAATGAGCAGCGGGAGCGCGCATCGCTGGTCGCTTTAGACATTTTTCTTAACGATTTGCAAATGATTTATGAACGATTGAATGATAACATATCGTTCAATCGCTCAATTTAATCGTCTAGTGGATGGCACCTTTACCTCTGCATACATCCCAACTGTCCCGCATTCAGCAGGACAGTCCCATTTTCCTGGGACTGTCCCGCTGGCCCACCAGCTGGCCACAGTGTACCGCGGTTGGGGGGAGCAGAAACCACTGCTCTGCATAGCAGAGCAGCGGGTAAACAGAGGAAATACAGATGCTGTGTGCATGCGCACGGCATCTGTTCACTAGTGTAGGGAGAGCCTGGTAGTTACCTAGCATCACGAGTGCTCGGCACGCCCTCACATTGACGTAAATGGGTGTCACGAGGCTCCACCCTATTTTCAAAAGACTCCACCCTGTTTTCACCAGGCTTCACTTCCTTTATCCTAAGCCCCACCCCTTTTTCGGACGGGGCTTCATTCCTCCTTATGAATTATAAAAGTTGGGAGGTACGCCTCTGCCATGATGTCATTCTGATATGCCTAGAAAGTCTGAATTTACGTCTGTCTGTGAACTCTGCAGAGTCCTGATTAGAACAGTGGGCCTGATTCAGACCCGCTGAGCGCTCGCAAGTGGGTCAATGTTGGCCCAGTGCACATGCGCACGACGGAGCCGGCTCCGTCGTGCGCATGTGCAAGACCCGGATAGCGACGGGCAAGCCATCGCTTCGGGTCTCGTACCAAAGGGGGCGTGCTGTCGATGGTGAGTGACAGCACGCCCCCTTTGGTGGGCGTGGCTGCCCAGATGGAGGCGTTTCCATGGGAACGCCTACCATCTGGGGCCGACCCCACTGACATCACAAGTGATGTCAGTGGGAGTGCTCTCGGCTCTGATAGAGCCGAAGGCACTCCAGGGCTTACTGCCACGAGACCCTACCACAAGGGTCTCGTCGCAAGCCTGATGGTTGCGATGGTCTTGACCATCGCGACCATCTTCCTGGCTGCTCGCTATAGCTGTGGGTGGTCACCCACAGCTATACGAGCAGCCAGGAGGCCGCTCTAAAAATTAAGAAGGACGGCCCTGATTCAGAGCGATCGCTCTGTCAGAGCGTCCGGCTCTGAATCAGGGCCAGTGTTTCCAATCCAAATGTAGTGCTGATCTTGACTGTAGAGATTGAAGATGAAATTGCACTCTGTGCATGCTGTTTCCACTTCCACAGCATGCTAGTACCATACATGCCTACACCCCCGAAAGTCACGGGAGGCTCCAATTTCTTCTGGTAACCCCCCGCACTTCCAGCAGTGTAAGCACTTCTCCCACATCCCACCCACTTCACTAGGAATGGGGAGAAATTTACCTGAAATCCACGGTCTGTTGATAGGGGGCAGGGCTTAATGACACGATTCTAGTATAGTTGCGTAATTTGCCCCCACTCCCTATTACAATATGCACGATTCCTCATGAGGGGGCGGGGTCTAATTATGCAAATGATCCTGCCCCACCCCCATCACTGCCCAACTGCTGCCTCTCCCCAGACTTCTTCCAGGGGAGGGCAGATTTAAAGTTGGCATGTATGGCTAGTACTCAGACTAAATGCTAGAGATCTCTCCAAAACTCAGTATGGGCACAGTCATGTTTGACCCAGTCACCTGACTGTCCTCCACCGCTCTGAGTGCTGCCCCCAGATCAGCTGACCGCAGCATCCAATCACTGAACACTCAGCCATATAAATTAAACTTCCTGACTGGCCCAAATTGCCAGTACGTCGCTCTACTGAAGTTACAGCTCTGTGCTGAGCTCCTGTGTACTCTGTATCTGTACAGTCCCAGTCTGTCCAAATCCAGTTCCAATCCGGTAAATGGAAGTCTCCATCTATCTCAGCGTTCCAATTTGGTCAAACTAAAGGACTTGCTTCTAGTGGTACCATCGGTTCCAGCCAATACCTGTTACCATTGGTTCCAGCCGATACCTGTTACCATCGGTTCCAGCTGATACCTCTTACCATCGGTTCCAGCCAATACCTGTTACCATCACTTCCAGCCGATACCTGTTACCATCGGTTCCAGCCAATTCCTGTTTCCATCTGTTCCAGCTGATACCTGTTACAATTGGTTCCAGCCAATACCTGTTACCATCGGTTCTGGCCGATACCTGTTACCATCGGTTCCAGCTGATACCTGTTACCATCGGTTCCAGCTGATACGTTACCATCGATTCCAGCAGATATCTGTTACTATCGGTTCCAATGCGAAACCTCCAAACATCGGTCCCAATATGATATCTCCAAACATTGGTCCCAATCCGATACCTCCAACCATCAGTTCCTATATGATGTCTCCAACCATTGGTCCCAATCCAATAACTCCAAACCATTGGTTCAATCTGAATCTACAAACATCAGCTCTAATCCAGTTCCACATCATCAGCCCTGCATCATTGGTTCCATTCCAATATAATCAACTATAGTACCATTTCAACTTACAGAATAATAAAGTTATTCCATATCTGCTTTCCACGCCTGTTCCTACAAACATTAACCCTCAGACGTTACAAACTGTTTTTGATGGTTCTATTGAAAATGGCGATTTTGGGTTGATTTTTGGTCTATTATTGGTCTGTTAGTAAACAATCTTTTTCTACTGAAGTCTATAGGGAAGTACCGATGGTCTATTTGAAGTTTTATTTGTGTGTGAAGTCAAATTTCTGGGGATTTTGTCGTTTTTGCCTTTAGTAAATACCTGATTGTCGAAATCACCATCAATTCACCTCAAAATCACCACAAAAATCGGATGGAATTAATATCGACCCTTAGTGAATTTACCCCTAAATCCAGAATGTGTTTCCATCAACCACTTTTACATTCTCTCTAGCCTTTACTGGAGTAGGGTCTTTTAACTGTTCTGAGGCAAAACATTTTATATATTTCTTACTTTAAGATCAGGCATACAGTCGGAATGGGTATGAAATACCGCCAGCCGCATGGTTCGATTCCCGTCAGCGGCAGCCCGACAGGAGCAGAGTTCGAAGCAGTGGAAGCTCGACAGCGCTGGAAATCCCTAACGTGGATAGGTAAGTATAGACTAACCTAACCTAACCCCCCTAACCCTAACCCTCCTTAGGAGTGCCTAACCCTAACTTCCCCCCCAAGTGCCTAACCCTAATCCCCCCTCTAAGTGCCTAACCCTAACCACCCCCTTCCCCGCTGCCTAAATCTAAGTCCCCCAGGGGGGTGCCTAACCCTAAGTCCCCCCCGGGGGTGCCTAACCCTAACCCTCTCTTGCCCTAGCCTAACCCTAACCCTCCCGGGGGGGTGCTTAACCCTAAGTCCCCACCGGGAGCCCTAAACCTAACCCTCCCCCCCCGCGGCTGTCCGCTCGTGGCGCCCGGCGTCGGGGAAATGCGGGCGTCTACATCTAGACGCCCAGCATTTCACCCTTGCCGGGATAAGATAGTCGGGAAGCCGTCTGCCGGTATTTAGGCAGTCGGCTTCCCGATTGCTTCCCGGATATATATATACCCTGGGTCTGGCTGCAATTGGTGTATATATACAGGTGGTCTGGCAGTAGCATTCTGAGTGGTGGAAGGCACAACATGCAGAGGGAGTACTCATCTCTGCAGCACTGAGAATCAGAACCACACCTGCGATTCCAATCAGGGCTAGCAGTGTTCACAGACAGGAAAGGACCCACGTGAAATAATCACTGTGGAAGGAATGCAGGGAGAGGCTTCCCGATTGCTTCCCATACAGTCAACTGGTTTAACTACATTTTCTACTTCAGTAGGGGGTACATCATTCTGTACTCCACTTCTGCTCTTGTCATTTCCTGACTCCCCAGCCATGCTTGGAACAGGGAACACTTCAGACTTGGGGAACATTCCAACTGCCACTGTATCAGTAACATTATCAAACAGGTCTGTAATAAATTGGGTTTTCCACACCTTTCACTAATGGGAAATTCTCTCCCCAATATAGCATCATACATCGAAGAAGGAACTAAGGGCCTGATTCAGACCCGCTCACGAGTGCAGGACGCTCGCAAGCGGGTCGATGGTGCCCTACTGCGCATGCGCACGACGGAGGGAGCTCCGTTGTGTGCATGCGCGAGTCCCGGCTAGCGACGGGGTAGCCGTCGCTCTGGGTCTCGCACCAAAGGGGGCGTACTGTCGATGTTGATTGACAGCACGCCCCCTTTGGTGGGCGTGCTGGGGGCGTTGCTGCCAGACGGAGGCGTTCCCATGGGAGCGAACGCTCTGGTCAGAGCGTCCGGCTCTGAATCAGGCCCACAGGCCCTGATTCAGAGCCGGACGCTCTGAAAGAGCGCTCGCTCTGAATCTGGGCTTTTTTTTTTGTGACCACCCACAGCTATTGCGTGTGGCCAGGTTGATGGTCACGATGGTCTTGACCATCGGGCTTGCGACGAGACCCTTGTGGTAGGGTCTCGTGGCCGCAAGCCCCAGAGAGCTTCTGGCTCAAATAGCTTGTGATGTCAGTAGGGCCGCCCACAAACGGCAGGCGTTCGCTTGGGAACGCTTCTGTTTGTGAAGCCACCCCCCAGCCATGCCTACCAAACGGGGCGAGCTGTCAATCACCATCGACAGCTCGCCCCCTTTGGTGCGAGACCCCGAGCGACGGAGCACCCGTCGCTAGCCGGGTCTCGCGCATGCGCTTGACGGAGCCGGCTCCGTCGTGCGCATGCCCAGTGGACAAACATCGACCCAGTTGTGAGCGCTCAGCACTTGCGATAGGGTCTGAATCAGGCCCTAATTTCACAGTGACTACAGTGGGACCACACTGTGCTTCTATGCTCATTTCAGCAGTATCGTAATACTAAGTATCCTCATGTACAGGTTACACCAACAGTTTCTCCCTGACGTTTCAGGGGTTCACCAACTTGGTTTTTACTAGAGTAACCAGGCTACCAGATTCTAACAGAGCCTCTACCCGTTTACTTTCTATAGTGATTATTAGGGGTGAGCGGGTTCGGATTTCTGAAATCCGAACCCCCCCGAGCCCCCCCGATCCGAGTCCGATCCGAGTCAGGCTCGACTTTTCCCGCCTGACTCGGATCTGAAATCGAGGCAAAACGTCATCATCCCGCCTTCCGAGTCTCGCGGGTTTTGGATCCTATATAAGGTACCCGCGTCGGCGCCATTTTCTCACTCGGCTGTGGACAGTGAAGAGGGAGGGTGGGAGTTAGGGCTGTGTAGTGTAGTGTAGTGTAGTGCTGCTGTTGTCCACTACTTCAAAGTCCATAGGGGCTGGCTGTGTTGTGCTGTGCTGCTGTTGTTAATAGGGGCTGTGTCCACTACTTCAAAGTCCATAGGGGCTGGCTGGACTGTGTTGTGCAGTCAGTTCTCCATAGGGGCTGTGTCCACTCCAAAGTCCTGTGCAGTGTCCCAGTCCTAAAGGAGTGCTGTAGTGTTGTCCAGGGGGTGCTCTGTCCATCAGGGGTGCTCCCCCCAAGTGCTAAAAAAATAATATATTTTCTGTGTTTGTGAATTGTGTGCGCAGTAGCCGCACGTGCATCAACAAAGTAGTGCCAAGCGTGCGCCTGTGTCATAAGTAAAGGGCCGGCTGGCTTAACCATTAAAGGGTGCTGTAACCCCCGAAAGTACACTCCAGTCCAAACCAAAAAAAAATTATTTTCTGTGTTTGTGAATTGTGTGCGCAGTAGCCGCACGTGCATCAACAAAGTAGTGCCAAGCGTGCGCCTGTGTCATAAGTAAAGGGCCGGCTGGCTTGACCGTTAAGGGTGCTGTAACCCCCGAAAGTACACTCCAGTCCAAACCAAAAAAAAAATTATTTTCTGTGTTTGTGAATTGTGTGCGCAGTAGCCGCACGTGCATCAACAAAGTACTGCCAAGCGTGCGCCTGTGTCATAAGTAAAGGGCCGGCTGGCTTGACCGTTAAGGGTGCTGTAACCCCCGAAAGTACACTCCAGTCCAAACCAAAAAAAAAATTATTTTCTGTGTTTGTGAATTGTGTGCGCAGTAGCCGCACGTGCATCAACAAAGTAGTGCCAAGCGTGCGCCTGTGTCATAAGTAAAGGGCCGGCTGGCTTGACCGTTAAGGGTGCTGTAACCCCCGAAAGTACACTCCAGTCCAAACCAAAAAAAAAATTATTTTCTGTGTTTGTGAATTGTGTGCGCAGTAGCCGCACGTGCATCAACAAAGTAGTGCCAAGCGTGCGCCTGTGTCATAAGTAAAGGGCCGGCTGGCTTGACCGTTAAAGGGTGCTGTAACCCCCAAAGTACACTCCAGTCCAAACCAAAAAAAAAATTATTTTCTGTGTTTGTGAATTGTGTGCGCAGTAGCCGCACGTGCATCAACAAAGTAGTGCCAAACGTGCGCCTGTGTCATAAGTAAAGGGCCGGCTGGCTTGACCGTTAAGGGTGCTGTAACCCCCGAAAGTACACTCCAGTCCAAACCAAAAAAAAAATTATTTTCTGTGTTTGTGAATTGTGTGCGCAGTAGCCGCACGTGCATCAACAAAGTAGTGCCAAGCGTGCGCCTGTGTCATAAGTAAAGGGCCGGCTGGCTTGACCGTTAAAGGGTGCTGTAACCCCCGAAAGTACACTCCAGTCCAAACCAAAAAAAAATTATTTTCTGTGTTTGTGAATTGTGTGCGCAGTAGCCGCACGTGCATCAACAAAGTAGTGCCAAGCGTGCGCCTGTGTCATAAGTAAAGGGCCGGCTGGCTTGACCGTTAAGGGTGCTGTAACCCCCGAAAGTACACTCCAGTCCAAACCTAAAAAAAAATTATTTTCTGTGTTTGGGAATTGTGTGCGCAGTAGCCGCACGTGCATCAACAAAGTAGTGCCAAGAGTGCGCCTGTGTCATAAGTAAAGGGCCGGCTGGCTTGACCGTTAAAGGGTGCTGTAACCCCCGAAAGTACACTCCAGTCCAAACCAAAAAAAAATTATTTTCTGTGTTTGTGAATTGTGTGCGCAGTAGCCGCACGTGCATCAACAAAGTAGTGCCAAGCGTGCGCCTGTGTCATAAGTAAAGGGCCGGCTGGCTTGACCGTTAAAGGGTGCTGTAACCCCCGAAAGTACACTCCAGTCCAAACCAAAAAAAAATTATTTTCTGTGTTTGTGAATTGTGTGCGCAGTAGCCACACGTGCATCAACAAAGTAGTGCCAAGCGTGCGCCTGTGTCATAAGTAAAGGGCCAGCTGGCTTGACCGTTAAGGGTGCTGTAACCCCCGAAAGTACACTCCAGTCCAAACCAAAAAAAAAATTATT
This sequence comes from Taudactylus pleione, assembly GCA_031769625.1. Lineage (NCBI taxonomy): Eukaryota > Metazoa > Chordata > Amphibia > Anura > Myobatrachidae > Taudactylus > Taudactylus pleione. The sequence goes on along the minus strand of JAUIMM010000043.1, from coordinate 5,255,238 downwards.
TTCTGTGTTTGTGAATTGTGTGCGCAGTAGCCGCACGTGCATCAACAAAGTAGTGCCAAGCGTGCGCCTGTGTCATAAGTAAAGGGCCGGCTGGCTTGACCGTTAAAGGGTGCTGTAACCCCCGAAAGTACACTCCAGTCCAAACCAAAAAAAAATTATTTTCTGTGTTTGTGAATTGTGTGCGCAGTAGCCGCACGTGCATCAACAAAGTAGTGCCAAGAGTGCGCCTGTGTCATAAGTAAAGGGCCGGCTGGCTTGACCGTTAAAGGGTGCTGTAACCCATAAAGTACACTCCAGTCCAAACCAAAAAAAAAATTATTTTCTGTGTTTAGCCGCACGTATATATCAAATCGATATAACATAAATGGAGGACCAAACTTTCTCCGATAAAAATAAAATAGAGAAAGATCAAGAACCACTTCCTCCTAGTGCTGAAGCTGCTGCCACTAGTCATGACATAGACGATAACATGCCATCAACGTCGTCTGCCAAGGCCGATGCCCAATGTCATAGTAGAGGGCACATACAATCCCAAATGGCAAAGTTCAGGAAAATGACCTTGAAAAAGACATTTAAATCAGCTGAAGAGAAACGTAAACTTGCCAATATGCCATTTACGACACGGAGTGGCAAGGAACGGCTAAGGTCGATCCCTAGTATGTTCATGACTAGTGGTTCAGCTTCACATGACGATGGAAGCACTCCTCCCACTAAAAAAATCAAAAGAGTTAAGCTGGCAAAAGCACAGCGAAGAACTGTGCTTTCTAAGAAGATATCACAAATCCCCAAGGAGAGTCCAAGTGTGGTGGTGGTTGCGATGCCTGACCTTCCCAGCACTGGACGGGAAGAGGTGTCTCTTTCCACCATTTGCACGCCCCCTGCAAGTGCTGAAAGGAGCACCCACAGTCCACTTGCTGATATGCAAATTGAAGATGTCACTGTTGAAGTACAACAGGATGAGGATACTGGTGTAGCTGGCGCTGAGGAGGAAGTTGGCGAGGAGGATTCTGATGGTGATGTGGTTTGTTTAAATCAGGCTCCGGGGGAGACAGTTGTTGTCCGTGGGATGAAAAAGCCCATCACGGTCATGCCTGGGCAGAAGACCAAACATTCCACCTCTTTGGTCTGGCAATATTTCTATCCAAATCCGGACAACAACTGTCTTGCCATATGTACCATATGTAAAGGTGAAATAAGTAGGGGTAGGGACGTCAACCACCTAGGAACATCCTCCCTTATACGGCACCTGCAGCGCGTTCATAAAAAGTTACTGTCAAGTTCAGAAACTTTGGCTCAGACCGTAAGCAGTCCAGGGACACCTAAATCCCGTTGTCCTGTTGTATCCAAGCGCCTGCAAACCACACCGTCAACTCCCTCCTCGTCAATTTCCTCCTTAGTCAGGATCGGAAGTAGTCCTGCAGGCCATATCACTGGCATGACTGACTCTCCTATCCGGGATTCCTCCGGAGGATCCTACATTGCTACGCCTACTGCTGCCGCTGCTGCTGTTGCTGCTGCTGGGAGTCGTTCATCATCCCAGAGAGGAAGTAGGAACACCACTACTTTTACTAAACAATTGACCCTCCAACAGTCCTTAGCGAGGAGGATGAAGTACGACAGCAGTCATCCTGAAGCAAAATGTATAACTGAGGCCTTGACTGCTATGTTGGTGTTAGACGTGCGTCCGGTATCCGCCATTAGTGCAGTGGGATTTAGACAATTGATGGAGGTAGTGTGTCCCCGGTTCCAAATCCCGTCTAGATTCCACTTCACTAGGCAGGCGATACCGAGACTGTACAGAAACGTCAGAAAAAGTGTCCTCAGTGTCCTGAAAAATGCCGTTGTACACAATGTCCACTTAACCACGGACATGTGGACAAGTGGAACAGGGCAGACTAAGGACTATATGACTGTGACAGCCCACTGGGTAGATGTATCACCTTACGCAGCAACAGCAGCAGCGTCACCAGTAGCAGCATCTCAGAAACGCCAGCTCGTTACAAGGCAGGCTACGCTGTGTATCACCGGTTTCAGTAAGAGGCACACCGCCGACAACCTCTTAGAGAAACTGAGGGAAATCATCGCCCAGTGGCTTAACCCACTTAGACTCTCCTGGGGATTTGTGATATCTGACAACGCCACCAATATTGTGCGGGCATTACATCTGGGCAAATTCCAGCACGTCCCATGTTTTGCTCACACAATAAACTTGGTGGTGCAGAATTTTCTGAAAAGCGACAGGGGCGTGCAGGAGACGCTTTGGGTGGCCCGAAAAATTTCTGGCCACTTTCGCCATTCAGCGACTGCGTGCCGAAGACTGGAGCGCCAGCAAACACTCTTGAACCTGCCCCGCCATCACCTGAAGCAAGAGGTTGTGACGCGGTGGAACTCAACCCTCTATATGCTTCAGAGGATGGAGGAGCAGCAAAAGGCCATACAAGCCTATACATCCACCTATGACATAGGCAAAGGAGGGGGTATGCACCTGACTCAAGCGCAGTGGAGAATGATTTCCGTGTTGTGCAAGGTTCTTCAGCCCTTCGAACTTGCCACACGTGAAGTCAGTTCAGACACTGCCAGCTTGAGTCAGGTCATTCCCCTCATCAGGCTTTTGCAGAAGCAGCTGGAGAAAGTGAAGGAGGAGCTAAGACGGAGCGATTCCGCTCGGCATGTGGGACTTGTGGATGAAGCCCTTCATTCGCTTTGCCAGGATTCCAGGGTGGTCAATCTGTTGAAATCAGACCACTACATTTTGGCCACCGTGCTCGATCCTAGGTTTAAAGCCTATGTGGTGTCTCTCTTTCCGGCCGACACAAGCCTGCAGAGGTGCAAAGACCTGCTGGTGAACACACTGTCAGCTGAAGCGGAACGTGACACGTCAACGGCTCCTTCTTCATTTTCTCCCGCAACTGGGGCTGCCAGGAAAAAACTTAGGTATCCTAAGCAACCCGCTGGCGGTGATGCAGGGCAGGCAGGACCAAGTTTGGACATCTGGTCCGGACTGAAGGACCTGGCAACAATTTCTGACATGTCTACTGTCACTGCATATGATACTGTCACCATTGACAGAATGGTGGAGGATTACATCGGTGACAGCATCCAAGTAGGCATGTCAGACAGTCCATACCTGTACTGGCAGGAAAAAGAAGCAATTTGGAGGCCCCTGTACAAACTGGCTCTATTTTACCTGAGTTGCCCCCCCTCCAGTGTGTACTCCGAAAGAGTGTTTAGTGCAGCCGGGAACCTTGTCAGCGAAAGGCGTAGGAGGTTGCTTCCACAGAATGTGGAGAAGATGATGTTCATCAAAATGAATTATCAGCTCTTCCAGGGAGACCAGCCTCCAGAAGGTACAGAGGGACCTGTGGTGGTGGATTCAAGTGGGGACGAGTTAATACTTTGTGAGGATGAGGATGTACACACTGAAGAGGGTGAGGAATCGGTGGATGAGGAGGATGAGGATGACATCTTGCCTCCGTAGAGCCAGTTTGTGCAGGGACACATTAATTGCCAGCTTGTTTTGTGGGGGCCCAAACGAACCAATCATTTCAGCCACAGTTGTGTGGCAGACCCTGGCGCTGAAATGATTGATTTGTTAAAGTGTGCATGTCCTGTTTATACAACATAAGGGTGGGTGGGAGGGCCCAAGGACAATTCCATCTTGCACCTCTTTTTTTCTTTGCATTATGTACAGTTTGGGGCCTAGTTTTTCTAACTGCCATCCTGTCTGCCACTGCAGTGTCACTCCTAGATGGGTCACGTGTTTGTGCCGCCCACTCGTGTCGCTTAGCATAGTCATCCAGCTACCTCGGTGCAACCTTTTGGACATAAAAACACTATTGTGAGGTGTGAGGTGTTCAGAATAGACTGGAAATGAGTGGAAATTAAGGTTATTGAGGTTAATAATTGCATAGGAGCAGAAAAACCTACAAATTCTGTGATTTTAGCTGTTTTTATGCTTTTTTTCAAAAAAATACAGATCCAAAACACAAAACCCAGAACCCAAAACACGGAAGGGTGGTTTTGGCAAAACCAATCCAGATCCAAAACACGAAGAAAGATCCAGATCCAAAACCAAAACACAAAACACGAAAAGTGGCCGGTGCACACCCCTAGTGATTATACGCATTTCATTATCTGGGTCTGCCTGCCAGTCTGCAATGCAGGCTAGTTAAGTAAACAAAGAAGCTCTGCAAATTACATAAGCATAAATTCAGAGGTAAGCGGACAATTAGCAGCAACATGGCCCAAGCCACCACATCTAAAACATCTGATCATATTTACAAGGCGGCAACCTTCCTGGCACTGCCAGTCTATGTCTCTGGATTTTTAAGTTCACTGCACCAGCCAGCACCCTTTCCCCCTGGAACAGTCTTACCAGAATTCACTGGAGAGATGGTTGAGGTCATGCATTTGAGAGCGTGGATGCTTATCCATTTGGTATAAGATCTGCATTGGTTTACTGATACAAATATACCTTAACACCTTGATATCTTACTTAACCAATATATAAGTAAATAAAGACACGGACACCAGAGCTTGGCTAAAAAGGTCACAGCTTTTTATTTATAAATTAATCAATCAACCTAACCAGGGTGGCTAAGAGACGCTGCAAACTCAGTTCTAGCTTTCACGCTGATCAGAATACTCGCAGGGCCGCAACTAGGGGGGGGCTAGAGGTGCACATGCACCAGGTGGGGATTGCGGGGGGTGAAAAAAGATGACAGCCATCCGGTGGCCAGGCCATCCGAAAATGGCCACCGCCAAAGAGGAAACAAATGCTAGAGGTCTTTACTGGACCTCTAGTATCTGTCTCTTCCTTGGCAGCTGCCATTTTTGGATGGCCGTTTTCAGCAGATTCCATGCGGACTGGCCGTCCGCATGGACTCTGCTGAAAACGGCCATCCAAAAATGGCCGCCGCCAAGGAAGAGACAGATGCTAGAGGTTCTACTGGACCTCTAGTGTCTGTTAGCAGAGCGCAATGCACACAGCATTCCCCAGAAGTGCCGGGAACGCTGGCGCTGCCGGGAGAAGATGTTGAAAGCTGCATCTTCTCCGGTGAAATCCCCTGGCAATGAGCATAAACCCCCCTGGAAATGAGCATAAACCCCCCTGGAAACAAGCATGTACCCCTGGCAACGAGCAAGAAACCCCTGGCAACGAGCATGGCACCCCTGGTAAAGAGCATAAATCCCCTGGCAACGAGCATGAAAACCCCTGGCAATGAGCATAAAACCCCATGGCAACGAGCATGTAACCCCATGGCAACGAGCATGTAACCCCATGGCAATGAGCATGTAACCCCTGGCAATGAGCATGGCACCCCTGGCAACGAGCATAAATCCCCTGACAACGAGCATGAAACCCCCATGGCAACGAGCATGAAACCCCATGGCAACGAGCATGTAACCCCTGGCAACGAGCAGGTAATTTTAAAGTAATTAGAAGCCTTACTGTGGGATATAATATGGTGTCGGGCAAATATGTAAGTGGCACTTTGGTACTAGGCATTACAGTGTGTGGCATAATGTGTAATGGGCATTATGGTGTGTGGAATAATGTAAGTCACTATACCAGGGACGTCTGAGTAGTGCACTGCCTTATGGAGGAGCAAGGACAAAATCCAGGTACAGGAAGGGAGGGGGCGCAAAATTGCTGCCTTGCACCAGGTGACGGATATCCTAGTTTCGGCCCTGATACTCGGAGGACTACTTAAAAGCCCTCCTCTAGACGCACTAACGATGTGAGAGTCTCACTTCCCTCTAGGGCCAATCTGAGGTGCTACTGTACAGCCAGCACCCGGGTCCCCCCGTGCAGAGCAGGACAAATTCGCCAGGGGCAACGAGGGTCAGTGCCCCCACAAAGTTGTCTTACGCCCTCTAAAGCCACTGAGTTGCAGCGTACTCCCGCCTTGCTGTGCCTCACCTGAAGTAGAAAGCAAAAGTTAGCGCACACAACTTAACAAACGTGGGTGGGATGGTGGGTAAGAAGATCAACTACAAGAGACTGAGGGCCTGATTCAGAGCCGCTCGTAAGTGGCCGCTCGTTCGCTCCAAGCGATGTTTGCCCAACTGCGCATGCATACGGATTGTTATACGCATGCGCAAACTAGTCAGTGCTGTCGAAATTCATGTGCTCGCAAAATAGCGAATGCCTGATAATTTGAGTGACAGAATGAGGCGTATGTGGGTGGTAACAGGGGAATGTGCTTGAAAACGGGGAGTGGAGATCCGAACGCAGGCGTGCTTAAAGGTCAAAACGGGCATTTTATGGGTGTGCATAATTAAAACAGCAGCGTCATCGACCACGTCACTGGGTTATTTTATAGCCAGAACTGCTCGCAAGATTGTGGTAGCAAAAACCAACCACAAGAATAGCGAGCAGTTCATACGCTGGTCGATGTACTCGATTAATCTAATAAATAGCGGACATGACGTAGGATGCGAGCGGCCAGGGGGCATATTTTTTCAAAAAACGACCGCAAGTTTTGTTCGCTCGTTCAGACATAGAGGCGTGAACAGACTGCAAAGAGCGAAGGGATCATTTGAATAGCCACCCCCTTTTCCTGAACGACAGTCAGCAAATTGCGTCCGGCTCTGAATCAGGCCCAGAGCTGAGTTCTGGCAACCCTTTAAATAGACAAAACCTAGCTCCTCCTACTAACAATCCTATAGGATAATCCACTCAAACTGACACACACAGTTTAACCCAGCAACAAGGTTGTCATCAACACCCACACGCAGCAGAAAACCAGCAATCTTACCTTACCTCAATTCTATTCAAATTTCGTCTTCCATAAGATCTGCATTGGTTTACTGCTACAAATATCCCTTAACACCTTGATATCTTACTTAACCAATATATAAGTAAATAAAGACATGGACACCAGAGCTTGGCTAAAAAGGTCACAGCTTTTTATTTATAAATTAATCACTCAACCTAACCAGGGTGGCTAAGAGACGCTGCAAACTCAGTTCTAGCTTTCACGCTGATCAGAATACTCGGAGGACTACTTAAAAGTCCCTCCTCTAGACGAACTAACGATGTGAGAGTCTCACTTCCCTCTAGGGCCAATCCGAGGTGCTACCGTACAGCCAGCACCCGGGTCCCCCCGTGCAGAGCAGGACAAATTTGCCAGGGGCAATGAGGGTCAGTGCCCCCACAAAGTTGTCTTACGCCCTCTAAAGCCACTGAGTTGCAGCGTACTCCCGCCTTGCTGTGCCTCACCTGAAGTAGAAAGCAAAAGTTAGCGAACACAACTTAACAAACGTGGGTGGGATGGTGGGTAAGAAGATCAACTACAAGAGACTGAGCTGAGTTCTGGCAACCCTTTAAATAGACAAAACTTAGGTCCTCCTACTAACAATCCTACAGGATAATCCACTCAAACTGACACACACAGTTTAACCCAGCAACAAGGTTGTCATCAACACCCACACACAGCAGAAAACCAGCAATCTTACCTTACCTCAATTCTATTCAAATTTCATCTTCCATAAGATCTGCATTGGTTTACTGATACAAATATACCTTAACACCTTGATATCTTACTTAACCAATATATAAGTAAATAAAGACATGGACACCAGAGCTTGGCTAAAAAGGTCACAGCTTTTTATTTATAAATTAATCAATCAACCTAACCAGGGTGGCTAAGAGACGCTGCAAACTCAGTTCTAGCTTTCACGCTGATCAGAATACTCGGAGGACTACTTAAAAGTCCCCCCTCTAGACGCACTAACGATGTGAGAGTCTCACTTCCCTCTAGGGCCAATCCGAGGTGCTACCGTACAGCCAGCACCCAGGTCACCCCGTGCAGAGCAGGACAAATTCGCCAGGGGCAACGAGGGTCAGTGCCCCCACAAAGTTGTCTTACGCCCTCTAAAGCCACTGAGTTGCAGCGTACTCCCGCCAAAGCCAGGCCCTAAAAGAGACTGGCCCGCCACCCAAACACCAAACCACTAACCCAAGAACGAGAACAAGTCCTTAACAAACAAAGCTGTGCCCACAGCGTTCAGATGGACTCCATCATTTCGAAAAAACTTCCCAAGCTCACCAGCAAGAAAAACATGTCTAATCGCCATTCCACCCATAGACTCAACATGTCTCGTAATCACCACATTCACCTTCTTCCGAGTCCTATCCAACGCACCGTGCTTACGCACCCCTCTCCAATTCAAACAAGGCATCATATCCGACCAAACAATCCAAACTGCCGGCCATCTGACACGAATCTCCTCCAAAACTTCACGCAGCCTCACAATCAATTCAACTCCTTTCAACTGACCAAGATCATTCCCTCCGACATGCAGCACCAAGAATTTTGGAATTCCACATTTAGAAACAGATGAAACAATCAATGCTAGCACCGACTCCTTCCGGCAATCCTCTTACACCGATCCAGCGAACAGTAACACCACTCAGCCACAAGCTCTGACCCTGTGACAAGACATGTTTTTCCGCCCAAAAAATATAAGAGTGGCCCACAAGCCACACTGTCCAATCTTCATTTGCCAATTCTGTGGAAAAAGAGAAAAACCCTAACCTTAAGAACCGCACCATACCCATAAACAAAACACAACTTTACCAACACATGGCAACTAACTAGCAGGGATGCATATGTGGGGAAACTGGAACCCGAGTGAAGAAGAAAACCCAAAAAACCTTCCCGTGAACCAAATAATGGGCCAAATCATGGCTAACGGGAGGAAAAATTTTAAAATCCCTTCACACCCCCAATTGTTCAACGCTAATCGTTGAACAATTGGCGGGTAAGCAACGCTTTCGGGTTGACGCCAGGAGTGCATCTATACCTTGTTGCAGCGCACATACTTCTTGAAAGCAGCGCCCTACTTGCTGAATGGATTCCGCTGAAGCTCCAGCGAGAGCAGCGCAAGTAGCAGCTCCAATGCGGAAGGAATGTGTACCACATTCTGATGGATCTGCTCCTAATTCCAGCAAGCCTTTCCTAAATACTGCTGCGAACTGGTATTTAGTGAGGGGTGAATTGTCCGCATGTAGCAACCATTGCGCCCCCCCCCGAAGGTTGTATTACCATGTAATTTGAAGCTAATTGAACCGGACAAATATTCTTGTCCTGCTGTTGCTGTAAAGTAACCCACTTGCCCCTGCCTGTTTGATCGGTTTTAGAGAAACGAAGTCTACAAAGTACATTCGAATCTCTAAAAACGATATCCCCCAACAAGCGTCCTGAGGAATTGGATGACCTGTTGGAAGCTACCAGCTCACTAACTCTAAATGCTCCAAAAATGCAGCTGCAAATGCAATACGAAAAAGACACGCCTCAAAACTATCAGAGGCCACCCTCCCCATAATTGGCAACAAACCTGCCAACATCTGTAAGTCCACAGGCTGCCTTGAATCCGAACGAACGGGAAAAACTTTAGCCCAACCCTTCATAGCCTTCAATAACACAAAAGACTTGGTGGGGTCATGTAAACCCTTTAGCTTACAGAAAAAATAAATCCCGGCAAGCGCGGATCCCATGGAGGCCCTGGACCTACCCTGTTGATATCTTTCCCAAATGAAGGAAGAAATCAACTCCTCCGATGACTTACCCTCCTTCTCAAGGAGTGCACCATGAGCACACCAATCCCGCCAAGCGGCCGAGTAAGCCTTGAGAGTCGATGGGGCAAGTGATTGTAACGCCAAACCTTCTAAGCCGGCCTGATGATCTGCCACACAAAAGGGGGGCACACCAAACCAACATCAGAAGCCGACGGGACAAGAGCTCTAAAGCGCGCAAATTGAAAGCGAGACAAAACATCAGCAATCTCGTTACAGACACCCGGTACATGTCTAGCTCTGAATCTTATATTGCCCTCGAGGCAGCGCAAAACTAAATGCTGAAGCAAACGCAAAACAAAAGGTGAGGAGGAACGTTGGTTGTTGATGGCGTGAACCACCCCCAGATTGTCGCACCAAAATACTTCATGGCAGTTACTCAGTCGTACGGACCAGAGTTCTACCGCTACGACAATTGGGAACAGCTCCAACAACAGCATGTTATTCGTCAGTCCTTCCTTGTGCCAATCAAGAGGCCATGGAGCAGCACACCTTTCCCCATTGAAAAAGGCCCCAAAACCGGATGACCCAGCCGCATCAGTAAAAAGTTGAAGCATGCTATTCGCCAACGGGGGTGAAGGCCAAATACGTTCACCGTTGAAATGCAACAAGAACCTCTTCCAATTCCTAAGATCCTCTTTAACCTCTACTGACAGGCGAATATACTGGTGCGGCCGAGTCGCACCGACTGTGGCCCACTCCAATTTCCTGCAAAAAACTCTACCCATGGGAATGATCCAACAGGCAAAGTTTAAGGAACCCAGGAGAGATTGAACCCTGCGTCACCTAACTGATTCCGCTGCTAAACACACTTCAATAAGTTCCTGCAGTTTCTCAACTTTATCCCTAGGTAGCCTACAACAACCCGCTGCTGTGTCTATCTCTATGCCTAAATACGATAAACAAGCCACCGGACCCTCCGTCTTATCATGGGCAATGGGAACACCTAAAACTTTGAACACCGCCTGCACAGAAAAAAGAAGATCAGAACAAACCTCGCTCTCACCATGGCCTATAAAGAGAGAATCATCCAAATAGTGCGCTATGCCCGTCTGACCTGTTCCGGCATGCAGACACCACTGAAGAAAAGAGCTGAATTTCTCAAAATAGGCACAGGAAACCGCGCAACCCATAGGCAAATATTTGTCTACAAAATAACCTGAATCCAATCTAAAACCCATGAATTGCATGGCCTCCGGATGCATTGGTAACAAATGAAACGCAGCTTCTATGTCTAGCTTCGCCATTAAAGCGCCAAAAGATTGATACACTACCCTGCAATAGCTCTCAGGTATAGCATCATTTACTGAACCGCCCTGAGGATGGGAGAGATGTTGAATCAAGTGGAACTTACCCGGCACTTTCTTGGGAACCACTCCCACCGGGGATATACAGAGGTTATGCAAAGGAGGACAGGGAAAGGGACCCTCCATCCTTCCAAGCAAAACCTCCGCATTCACTTTATCCCTCAATTCCCCTGGAAATTCCCTGGCGGAACGCAAGTTCTGCGACGCCCTGATAAGCAATGGCCCCATTATAGGTAAACGAAAACCAACTGTAAAACCTTCTAACAAAAACAAAGCATCTTCCCTACATGGATATAACCTTAGCCATCTGGTAAGAGAAGCCAAGCATACTGGAGAAACGGCCTTAACCAATTCCTTTGTGACCTTCGCCTCTATTCTGTGAAACACTTCCTGTACCGCGTCGACAATCCTTGGCTGGATGTTCCCCCCCGCAGAGACGACAGGAGTGGCGAAAATGACAGCCTGCACCCCTCGTACACTTGGAGTCATTATAGGTGAAACACTTCCCTCTCCCCCCTCCTGTCGCCCCTTGTCTGTTGTTTGTAAAATTCTTACGAGGAGGCGCATCATCCAAGGGGGGCCGACGCTGCTGCAACACTTCCAGCCATAACTCTACGTCTTTAACCCCAAATGGAATGAGGAGAGCACCGTCATGCTTCTTGCGGAATTGAGAGTCATATTCGCGCCATGCCAAATTACGAGACCTGACAAACATGTCGAGAACCAAGAATAAATATCTTATAATATTAACATGCTCCTCCGCCCTGGTCTCCAAGTAACATGTTGCGAAAATGAGCATACCCTTCAACCAAGCTGCAAAAGGCATCTTCGCCAATGCCACCCGACTTCTTCGCCTGAGTGAAACCTTTTTTCATATCATCCGTGAGCGAAAAAAGGTCCACAAATTTTCCTCTATGAATCCTACTGCGAACACTTTTACGCAAGCCACGGAGCACCGCAGTATTTGCACAGTGGACCGTGTCTGCGCCTGCTTCCGGTGCCTTAGCCCCTATCTCATCATCCTTCTTAGCATTGTTACTAGACTTTTTAGCTAAACGCCGCGCCACCATTCTAGCAATTTTACGGGGGCGTGCAGGGGAACCAGACAGTGAAGAGGAAGAATCAGAAGAAGACATAGCAGTTTCATACTCACCGGAACCTGATGGGCCAGTAACCTCTTTGCCCACTTTTTCTCTTCCTTCCGCCACTGTCCCGGTCACCGGGGTAGATGGGTCTTGCGCCAGATCAGACAACGAAGGCACTACTGACACTGCGGTAACTTGTCCGCTAACCGCATCTGTACCTGAAACTGATAGAGACGTGTGAGGCACTGGCAATGTGGACAAGGTAGCAGTTGTGGGTGGGGGTGTCGGGTCCACCATCGGAGGGGAAATGTGAGGGGCTCGAGTAGGAGATGCCTGACTGATCCTATCAACAGGGGGGCTCAAAGGAAAAGTATGTGAAATGGGAGGATAAAGCACCGGCAGAAGCGGAGGTGCGGCCGGGGCAGGGGGGGAAGCTTGCCAAGGCGGCATGTAGGACCGGCCATGGCAAGGGGCATTGGTGAAGCGCTCGCCGCTGCCTGACTACCTGCTGGCGTGAACCACGGGGGCTGATAAGCCGCCTGCGAAACTACACTAATTGGCACCACACCACCATGAGTGGGGAGCCAGCTGGGAGCTGTTATGCGCAGTGCAATGCTGCTGGGCAGCTGACTGGCAGTGCCGGCAAAATATGGGGAGCTCATCCCCAAAATGGCGCCGGGCTGTAAGATGGCTGCCGGACCTGCCGTATGAGCCAGGCCGACAGGACCACCCTGGGCTAGCGAGGCAGGGGAGGAGGTATGCGGGAAAACAAGCCCGGCGCCCGGGCCCGCATAAGGCCATGCAGGAGGTCCTGACATGTGACTACCCGGAGCGGAGGAACCTGCCGCCGGCGGGTGACTCACGGAAAGGAGCTCCCGCAACAACAGGTAAGAGGGGAGTGCTAGGAGGGGGAGAAAGGCTGGCTGTGATCGGCAAACCTGGGAGCGGGGCGGGTGCGGAGGCGCCGGGTGATGCACGCGGCGACGGAGCGGGGATGCCGTCAGTCGCAGAAGGAGGTCGCTCCGCCATGAGGCCTGCCGCGTGTAAAGGCGGGTAGGGAAGAGGTGCTGGGGAGGCCTGCCTGATAGAGGGCTGGACAAGCAAGGGTAGGGGCGTGGCTAAAGAGGGAGAGCTGGTGTATGCTAGGGGACTTCCGGGGGGGATGATAGATCCACCCGGCAACAACATTATGAGGGCAGGCTGAGGAATGGGGGATGAACCTTGGGAGGGAGCGGAGCGTATGGGGCAGGCAAAATCAGCCAGCCGGCTGGGAGGGGGAGCAGAGCGGCGGGGCTGTGACATGAAGGATGGAATAAGGGGAAAGCTGTAAGCAAGTACCAGAAAATGTGGACACAAATGAGCAAACTAGCAACGCAGATACTTAGCTCTTAAGAAGATCAACTACAAGAGACTGAGCTGAGTTCTGGCAACCCTTTAAATAGACAAAACCTAGCTCCTCCTACTAACAATCCTATAGGATAATCCACTCAAACTGACACACACAGTTTAACCCAGCAACAAGGCTGTCATCAACACCCACACGCAGCAGAAAACCAGCAATCTTACCTTTCCTCAATTCTATTCAAATTTCGTCTTCCATAAGCAGCATTAAACTTGTTGTGCTCAGACAGACATCGTGACACTCAAATGAGTCAAAATCTTAGTTGTTAGTTTACCATACTCCTTGGCACCAGTAAAGCTTAAGTCAAAATATACCTTTTGCGGTTCTCCTGACTGAAAGGGTGCCAAAAGTCCTACCTAATGATTTTTAGGCCAAGTTTCTCTCAGCTGTTCTTTTGAAAGTTGTTCAACATCATCACGCTTTGTCATCTTTTGCAAAAAATGTCTAGCCAGTATGGAGCTGGAGCTAGAAGTATTCTGTGGAAGTATTTCCAGACTGTGGAAGTATTTCCAGACAGTACTGCTAGGTGCTGCACCACCTCTGTCAATGCTCTGCAGTCTTGGTGCTGCTGCCTCTGGGTATCCTCAGCATCCATTTGTTGTTGTCTCCAGAGTTCATCGGAATCCAATTGTTGTTGCCTCTGGGCCTCCTAAATGGCTAATTGCTGCATGCTGATAGCTTCCTGCTGAGCCGCAGTAGCCTGTAGCAGTGCCTTGACTATGTCTACCATGGTAATTTGTGGAGTACAGATGTGTCTACATACATCTATCCACTGTGTGCTACAAGTCGTGCTGCACACAACGCAGGAGCTCCGTGTGACTCGGTAGCGACGAGCGTCTTTGTGCAACTTTTTAACTTCAAATGTGTCTTAATCACACAGCGATTAGGTAGCACAAGCAGCTTCTGCTGATTAAAATGACTGCTGGTGTATCTGTGGACAAAATGCTACGTTACAGTGTTACAGCCACTGACACTGTAACGTAGCATTTCGCTTGCAGATACACTTGTAGAATATAGGCATGCTGCATATCATTTTAATCAGCAGAAGCTGATTGTGCCTACCTATTTGTAACTTTGGGTAATTAAGACACATTTGAAGGTAAAAAGTTGCACGAAAAGACGCTCAGCGCTAACGAGTCACGCCATGGCATGGCGTGACTAGAAGGGCTGTTTAACATGCAAGGAGGATAGAGGACACATCTGTAAGTGGGGAGCAGAATCTGGCTCCCCTAAGCATCTCATAAGACACCACCAGGAATTTCACAACATAACATTCTTTTCTCAATAGCAAAAAAAAAAATGGTGTCGCTTTCAATTGTTCACATATTTTTTTTTTCTGCAAATAAGGTGCAATGATTTAATTCTCTATAATGTATGGCAAGATAAGGGTATAAGGGTGCCATCTCCTGGGGTAAATAATGATATATATTGTGATAAAGACACTGGGAAAGTAATTAATGGGAAGTATACTGTATATGTCCTAGGCAGGCCCTTAACTTCTGTGTGGTAATAAAATCTTTTTGTGATGTTCAGTTATAGGGCCTGAATCAACAAGGTTTGCTATTCTGTTTATACACACGCAACGCAGTTGCTAATATCAGCAGTAATATGCAAATATTTGCATTTGCATTGCTATTGTAGCCTAACATAAGGATGCTCACTTCCCCTTACTCACATCCATATACTTTGCAACATAAAGAAAAAAATCTGTAACATCGAGTAACATCGGACCCATACCCATAACGGACGTCCAAGCTCTTTCTTGGCTAAATCATTAAATATATATCACAACCATGGACTGTATATTATACAATGTAGCGATTGATACATATTATCCCATTTCTCCAGAAAAATTGATGTAAGCCCTGTTTACTGATAAAAATGTTTAAATGTTTCCCTTTTTGCTACCGTTCCTATTTTATTTATGTCAAAAACAATTCTTTCATTTCAAACCAGTCCAATTCCCAGTAAGAGTCTGCTTTGGCATGATAATAAATAAAGCACAGGGCCAGACACTTAGGGCCTCATTCAGAGGCGGTCGGAGGATGTAAGTGGTCGCTCAGAAACTGGGCGGCCACTTGCATCCTGACCGGCCGCCTCTGTTGCGGTCGTTAGGCTGTGGGTTAACACCCACAGCTCTAACGACCGCTCGGGTGATGGTCGCGATGGTCAGAGACCATCGCGGCCATCGGGGCTTACGACGAGACCCTAGGGTAGGGTCTCACTTGTCGTAAGCCCAAGAGAGCTTCTGGCTCTGTCTGAGCCGGAAGCTCTCCACTGACATCACTAGTGATGTCAGTGGGACCTCCCCCAAACGGCAGGCATTCCCATAGGAATGCCTCCGTTTGGGCTGCCACCCCCCCGGCCCGCCTTCCAAATGGGGCGAGCTGTCAATCAACATCGACAGCTCGCCCCCTTTGGAAAGAGACCCGCTACGACCAGCGCTGTCGGTCGTAGCGGGTCTCACGCATGCACACGAGGGAGCCGGCTCCCTCATGCGCATGTGTACTGGCAAAACATTGAGGCGGCCGTGCAGTCGTAGACCGTACGGCCGCCTCTGAATAAGCTCCTTAGGCCCTCATTTAGAGGCGGTCGCAAGAAGCGTCGCTCTTTCTGAATGAGGGTGGCTGCTTCCTTATTTTTTAGTGCGGCCTCCTGGTCGCTTGCTAAGCTGTGGGTTACCACCCACAGCTTAGTGACCGATCAGGTTGATGGTCACGATGGTGAACACCATCGCGACCATCGGGGCTTGCAATGAGACCCTAAGGTTGGGTCTTGGCAACCGCAAGCCCCAGGGAGCTTCCTGCTCTGATCGAGCAGGAAGCTCCCCACTGACAAGTAGGCATTAAGGAACGCTTCCGTTTTGGAAACCACCCCCCCGGCCCAGCTACAACATCGACAGCCGCCCCTTTTGTAGAGAGCTCTGGAGCGAGAGAGTTTCTCTCTCGCTCCGGGGCTTGTGCACGTGCAGTGCGGCCGCTGCGCGTGCGCAGGGCTAACCATCGACTCGGTTGCGAGCGCATCGGCGCTTGTGACCGGGTCTGAATGAGACCCTTAATGTGGCTGGAGATGACCTATGTGGAGACTGTATTTATCATGGACAGCTTTACGTGACCCTTTTGAGGTCAAGTCAAAACGAAATATTTTCGTGTTGACGTCAAGAGAAAAAACGACTAATGTCATCTGAAAGCCAATCTTATAAGACCTTGGTTAACCACTTGCGTGGCATGGTTGTAATTTTTAGAACACACCAGGCAGTTTTTTATCTGCTCTGGTCGCAAAATTTCGACCAGTCAGATAAACATGAGGGCAGCTGCAGGAAGAGAATCTTCCCACAGCTGCTGCTCTCAGAGGGACCTTCTGGTCCCTCTGCTTGCCTGTGCCCTCTCCCCCTGTGTCTGCTGTGCTGCCGATCACTGCTGATCGGTCAGCAAAGCAGGACCCCCTACCCAGCGCCTGCAGAACTGAGCACCCCCTGGGGAAAAGTAAGTTCACCTCCCCCCTCACTCCCTTAGTGTAGCTGGTGCCTGAAACTGGTGTCAAACTGTAAGTCGCGATGGTCACGATGTTT
Organism: Taudactylus pleione; assembly: GCA_031769625.1. Lineage (NCBI taxonomy): Eukaryota > Metazoa > Chordata > Amphibia > Anura > Myobatrachidae > Taudactylus > Taudactylus pleione. The sequence continues at coordinate 5,238,290 of JAUIMM010000043.1, read as the reverse complement.
CCGATGTTCCGATGGTAGTTCCGATGTTTGAAAAACATTTTTTTTTTTACAAATTTTAAAAAACAATATATTTTTTAATTAAATCATTTTGGATAAGTTGAAATATATGTTCCTCACCTAATTCACTCATAAAAAAAAACTGACAAGACCGTTTAAAAAAAAAAAAAATCGTCAGTTAAGTGGTTGATTATCGGCGTAAATTCAAAATTGCTCCAGTGCGGGTCACCCTTATATACAGGGGCGGATTGGGATGGAAAACCAGCCTGGGAAATTTCTGCAGCAGCCCTAAATGGGAGGAGTTGGAGTCTGTGAAGGGGGCAGGATCTGATGACATATCTAAATGGATCGGATGGTATATAGGGGGCAAGTGGAGGAGAGACAGCAAGAAATCTCAGAGGGAGATGGGGGAGGGAGAGAAACAAACGAGAAAGATAGAAAGAGAGACGAAAGCTGTTTTTTTCTTCATCATTTATCAATGTACAATCCCATCTCCTCTAAATAATAATAATAATAATAATAATAATAATAATAATAATAATAATAATGCCACATATCAGTGTATGCTGGGGGCTGTTTTATTCCCCCTCATATATCACTGTATAGTGCCTTCACCTCAATATAATATTAATGTAACCCTGGTTAGGGTTACGGAGATATATTACATATAAATATAATTCATATATACAATTGAAACAGGTATATATTTCCATTCATCTATTTACAGCAAAATGCCATGTATAAGGTAAATGTTAAATATACTGTAGGGATATATGTGATGTGATGTAAATATAAGTAAATATGTGGAAATGTATGTACCCTGTGCATGTTAGATATTTATGATGCCAGTGGACTTTAGTGCTTCATGCTGCAGATATACATTTCACAGACATTGGAGATAGTTGCAGAAGGGGGCGGAGTAATATAGATGGGAGTGATTTGGTTCCTGTTAGGAAAATAGGTCCGGTGAGGGGGAGGATATATAACAGCTGTTAGCAGCAGTTGAGGGGCAGTCTCCTGATCCCTCCCTCCAGTGCCTGCCCTCCTGTGACCCGGGCAGCCAGTGGGCAGCAATATGCTGCCGGGCGCAGGGGGGCAGAGCCGGAGAGGGAGCCCAGCCGGAACTGGGGAAGAAGATGGGACAGCGGCACCCACCCTGTCTTGCCGATGATGCCAGAGAGGCGGCATCGCGGGAGGTGGACCCGCACTGATCGGGGCATTCCCTGGTGAAAGGAGGCGGCTGGCTTAGACAGCAGGCCAATGGTCGCAGTGGGACTGCTGGCGTCATGGAGCAGGTGCCGGCTACAGTTGGCCAGTGGGTGGCTGTCGGGAGTCCCCCTGTGATGGAGGTCTGAGAGGCGGGTCCTGGGCAGGCAAATCAGCCTGAATTCAGGCTGACTGCAGAAGCTGAAGCAAGCAGCAGCTCCCACTACAAAGGACAGCCCGGAGGCTGTATCTCTATACTGCAGGTGTGTGAGTACAAATACAAGCACCACACTCACAATAATCACCAGCTGCCCTTCAAACATTTCTCAAAGGCTTAATTTCTGCCTAATCATATAACCGACTTACTAGCAAGCTGAGGCAGCAAGAGGAGGGACCAAAAGGGATAGATAACTCAATATCTATAACAGACTGGGACTTAGGAAAAAAAAAGCTATTCCCTCAGGGAATACAGGATGAATTCGCAGCCTGAGGCAGATATAAGTCAGGGGGAGTTGGTGTATGCATCTACTATCTAAAATAGTGCCAGTTACACTTATAATCCACATCACACAGCACCAAACTCGGGTTTTTGCATTGGCAGGACTGCTGTATAAATATAATTATTTTGGAGTATGAATAGTTATGTTCATTGTGACTGTGATGGAATAACCCCACATGACTATATTTGTTGATATTGCAAGGCTTGAGAAACCGAAAGATTGCATAAGAAAAGAGGTGTTTTAAACCTCTAGGATGGGGGCAGGCATGTATGCAAATTACTTGTGGGAGTTAGCCTATGGCAAGCAGGGGCGGGTTTGTAACAGGAACATTATATAGTGGGATAAAAGTGTGGGCCAAAGCCTCTTTGTTCCAGATTCCTCCAGGACAGGGAAGTGCATTTTGTCAGTTGTCATTTTCCTTAATAAAACTCTCTTAGTGCTTCTCCTTCTTCTCCTCTTCTCTCCTCCTTTTCCTTATTGTATTTAGTCTCTTTTCATTTACTTCATATCATTGCTTTTACTTTTCCTTTCTGTCCTCAATCACTGTCTTTTCTGATTTCTTGTTCTGTTGGGGGTGGGTGTAGCTATGTCCTGCCTAGTAATGAGCCTCCCCAGACCCTGGTCCCTGGCTCCACAGTGCCCCCATGTTATTAGGAGCTGCAGGTGTGGTTCCCCTATTGATAGTTCTATCCCCCCTCAGGCTGCAGCAGCTTTGTGGAAGGTGTGCCAGTGCGGGGGAGGGGTGCTTCCCTTTAGTCCTTAATGCCCCTGGTCAATATCATCTTTGTGGCTGCAATGGCCAGCACCATAGGCAAATGCAGGAGGGGTTTATGAGTGCCTTGCCTGAACCCCCCCCCCTCAGCCCACACCATGATGACTACAATAGAAATAGCATATAATACTAAAGTTGCGTGTTTTTTAGGATCCCCTCAGTGTCACAAATGAAATAACTAGCACTACAGTCCCTGTTGATCTTTTAAATGTGTCAGCCAGTAGAAAAAGTTAAAAAGCCAGTAATGAATATTGTTGTGCACCAACTAGATCTGGAAAACATGCACTGTACGGGGTGCACTGATATGGACCACCTATTGGATCAATTATTAATACTGGATAATACACCATCCAGTACATAAGGGGACCAATCTGTGCATCTATGTCCAGGACAGTGCATGGTTTCTTTTTCTGCCCTCTCCCAGATTCCCCAACTTGCTCATATGATCTGTAAAGGAGCCGGCACATGAAATAAAAAGATTCAGCTCAGACAGGATGGCTCTACTTCTACATATAATTACTTACTGTGTTTGCTGGTCCTGTATATGCCAGAATTATATCATTCAGTACATTCGTATGATGTATTTTATAGATGGTCTAAGTGCTGATTATGCCCTCTTAATGGTAGAAAACAGTTGCAGCAAACAGTGTCAGTATTATGCTGGGCATTGAGGTATCATTGGGGGAATAGAATGCTTTAGTGATGCGTTATATGACAGTAAGGGGTAATGGCTTTGACACTGCTTTATTTATCTATAGCACCTAAGATCTAGCTTTTATCTCCTTTGAATCATTATTATCAGCCAATAGAGGAGATTGTATTATATACTGTATTCTGAGCATTTAACTTACAAAATAGACAGAATACATGTGCTACAGTGAATTTCTACAGGGTGCACAGCTTATTATTGCAATCACTGCCCCAAGCAGCTATCACCGGGAAGCTCCATTCTCAGCTATGCTCCTACTTCCACAAATATACATTGCTGGAGGTCACGCAGCCTTCGCGTCCTGCCTATGAGGGGTACAACGCGTGCAAAGCAGCTAGTTCAGTTCGTCAGGGCTAACAGCAGGCGTCTGGGGAAAATGCTTCGCCTTTAATAATTCCACATTAAAATGTCGTTTTCGTCACCTCTGCTTGCGATGTGGTGGCAATCACCCAGTTGCCAAGTGTTTCAAGGGGGGTGCCCAGCAGCAGCCTGCACAGCCAGCAAAAGGCACAAGTGCTAAGTAAAGTTCCATCCCCTGTCCGTGTCACAGCGATAGCAAAATGGTTGAGTTGGTACCCGGTTCTGCAGGATGCAGAATTTTCGTTAAAAGGCTTCAGTTTTGGTTTTCGTTTACCTATTTGCAGGGATGTCGACACATATTCGCCTAGAAATTTGAAGTCTGCCTTTGAATTGCCTCACATTCTTAGGGAAAAAGTGGCTGGCGAGGTTAGCGCAGGCGCATTGCTGGGCCTTTTGCAGAACCCCCATTAGGGATCTTGTGAATTCCCCGGTGGGAGTGGTTCCCAAGAAAATTCCAGGAAAATAAGGGCTCATGCAACATCTGTCTTGTCCGCCAGGCTCGTCAGTAAATTATGCCATACCAGTTGAGGTTTCCTCGGTGGTGTACCAGTCTTTTGACGATGCTTTGGATGTCATTAGGTGTTATGGTCCGGGCGCACTGATGGCTAAGATAGATGTTGAGTCAGCTTTTCGTCTACTTCCTTTGCACCCAGAGTCATTCCAGTTTATGGGTTTTTAGCTTGGACAACGGATATTGCATAGACAAATGCTTGCCTATGGGGTGTTCTGTGTCCTGTGCGTTTTTCGAGCATTTTAGCACCTTCCTACACTGGTGCGCGGAATTTATTTATTTAATTTTTGCGGTAGTCATGGAATAGCCCACTATCTCGATGACTTTCTGTGTGTCGGCCCTTCCGGTTCAGGCAGATGCAGTTATCTTTTGTTTTCTTTACGAGCGCTGTTTTTTCATTTGGAGTTCCCGTTGCTGTGGACAAAACGGAGGGCCCTTCCCCTTGTCATTCCTGGGTATCGAGATCTGTACCTCGGTGGGTTCTTGTCGCATTCCTCTCGATAAGCCTGTCAAGTAATGCCATAGCGGAATGCACGGCTTCCAGTAGAATTACCCTGCGGCAGGCGCAATCCCTCCTGGGCCTGTAAAGTAATTCCAATGGGCAGAGCTTTTTCACGTAAATTGGAAAGGGCCACGGCTGGTGTCACTAACCGAGACATTTGCTACGTTTATCCTCAGAGATTAAGCAGGACCTCTCTGTCTGGGTCTCGTTTCTTCGGGATTTTAATGGCGTTTGGTTGTGGATGTCTCCAGCCGCTGACAATTTGCAGCTGCAGCTGTTCACCGACGCAGCAGGCACCACGGGGTTCGGATGTTACCTTGATGGCTCCTGGTGCGTTGGCCGTTGGCTGGAAGAATGGGTGGGAAAGGGTTTGACTAAGGACTTACTCCTTCTCAAACTCTTTCCCATAATGGTTTCCTTGGAAATCTGGGGGGAATGGTTACGCAATCGCAGCATCATTATCAGGTGTGACAACCTGGCCATGGTCCATGCGATACAATCAGCAACATGCGGCTTCCCTGCTGGTTTTGCGCTTGCTAGCGCAGCTGTGCTCACATGTTTGCACTGTAACATCATGTTTAAGGCAAGACACATTCCTGGGGTGGAGAATGAGATAGACGATGCGTTATCACGTTTCCAGTGGGCTAGGTCCCGATCTGTGGCCCTGGTGCTGACGTTGTGCTTTGCCCCTCTTATGTTTGGCAGGTGATCGAGCCGGCATGGAGGGCTAAGCAGAACAGTCTTTAGCCCCCTCCACATTGCGAGCATATCGGCAGGCATGGAATGAATGGGAAGATTATTCCCGTAGCAGCAAACAGGCAGGTAAGAGTCAGCATCGTTCCATGCTTTCTTTTATTTGGAGTCTCCGTTTGGCTGGCAGATCCAGGGCTTCTGTTGCGCGCTCTTTGGGGGGCATTGCATTTTATTGTAAATTGAAGGGCCAACCTGACTTTACTAAAAGTTTTCTGATAGTGAAGGCTTTAAAGGGTTGGGCACGGGTCTCCCGGCCAGTAGCTGACCGTAGGAGACCTGTGGACGCTCATCTGCTTCCGGCAGTATTAGGGGCGGTTCTCGGAGTGGCTCTTACTGCGTATGAGGCGGTCCTGATTCAAGTGGTGTTTTCGGAGGCTTTTCACGGCACCTTGAGGGTATCGGAGCTGGTGGCATCATCCAAATGGGTTGATGCCGCCATGCTCCTCTCGGATATCCTGGTCAGTGAGAGGTCTGTTCTCTGTAGGATTCGGCAGTCGAAGACCGACCAGACTGGTAGGGGTAGGTGGATCTCGTTGGGTCCATCTAGGGACGAACAGATCTGCCCCGTGGCACTAGCTATGCGGTATGAGTTATTGCGGCCGGATGTTCCTGGTTCATGACTCATGCATATGGACAGGACTCCGCTTACCAAATACCAGTTTGGTTGGTTTTTGAAGAGGTGTGTATCAGTTTTAGGCCTCCCGCCTCAAGATTTTGGTACACACTCGTTTCTGATCGGAGCCGCAACTTCGGCGGCAGCTGCGGGTTTCTCGGCATCAGAAATTAAGGCCCTAGGACATTGGAAATCGGATAGTTATAAAGGTTACATTCGACCTAGGCATGAAGGCCCTTTGTTTAAAGTCATTTCACAGTCTGTTCCGGTTACGTTTATATTTTATGCTTGCCTGGTTTTTGTCTTGTCTCATGTACTGTCCTGTCTTGTCTGTTACCCCTGTCCGTCCTACTCGGGATTAGCTACTCGCCATTGCTGGCAATGGGAGTCTTGAGGGATTTTACAATTTTTACCTGAACTGACGGATTCAATTCGGCTATTCTCAATCATTTAATTAGGCCATAGTCCATCCCTCAGCAGGTTTTTATTTTACCTCTTGCCGAGTTCACCTGTTTTTTCCCAATTCCCCCCCACCCATTCTTCCCCTTTGTGTCTTCTGTTTGTCTCAGCCACTTCAAATAGTAAAGTCGGCGACCAATAGAAAATTTTTCTTTTTGGCAGATACTCACTTATGTTCTATCAGATCCCACTAATACACCATAAAATTTTATTGTTTTATGACAATTACTAATTTTTTATTTACTGCTTTCCTCCACCTTTAGGATTGCTCTTTGACACGCAGGACATTTGGGTTATAGGCCACTCATATATTTTCTGGGCTGCTAGGTTTGAGTTCAGATCAAGCTCCAATTTTTGAATATTCAGCTAGGGTCCGTTGGATAGGTTCCAGAGGTATGAGATGGCATTCCTTTAGTCCTAAACTGTTAGAGTATGCAAGGCTTTTTGGTAGGCCACGTATTTTGGTGGCTTATTTAGGAGGCAACGACTTAGGGTAGAGGTCCACTGTAGAATTACGAGTTGATATTGTCAACGATTTGGTGAGGGTGCTATCGGCCTGGCCCTTGTGTAAATTAATTTGGTCTTGCATTGTACCTCGACAGGTCTGGCGTGGGGTTAGGAGTTTTCCTGCTAATGACGAAGCTAGGAAGAAACTTAATTTCGCAGTTGCCAAATTTGTGATGGCCAATTATGGCCGTTTCATTTACCATAATAACATTCAATTTCGATTTAGTTATATGTATAGACCTGATGGAGTTCATTTAACAGAGGAGGGTGTGTCATTGTTTATTGGGGATCTTTTTGAGGAGTTGGCGTTATTGGGGTAGTACTTGGTATGGTGGCGGTGCGGCGGTTCTATAAGCTGAACCTTGCTGTGGCGGGAAAGAACGGCAGGTCGCCAGTCCGGGTGCAATTATGATTTAAGGGCGCTCCCTTCGTTGACTGGTAGTTGGCTGTACCAACCTAACGGGGGGCAGTATCACCACCTAAACGGGTGGGAAGTCAAGATGGGGGTGAGCGTTACCTTTTGTTGATGATATGAGTTACATGGTTATGTGTATGCACTCTGGGCGATCTACGCCTGCTATGCCTTTTGTTGTTTGTGTGTGGGCATAGCAGATCTGGCTGATTTCTGGCCGTCCTTTCTTTGCCACCATACATCCTTAAATAAATAATAATTATTATTGCTCCAATAAATCGCCATCAAGTTATCTGCCAAATCCACGTCTCAGTGTCTTTATTTTATGTTAGTATGATAAGTGGTTTGCACACATGACAACACCTCATCCGATAGAAGGTTTAGAGAAACCGAAAGATTGCATAAGAAAAGAGGTGTTTTAAACCTCTAGGATGGGGGCAGGCATGTATGCAAATTACTTGTGGGAGTTAGTCTATGGCAAGCAGGGGCGGGTTTGTAACAGGAACATTATATAGTGGGATAAAAGTGTGGGCCAAAGCCTCTTTGTTCCTGATTCCCCACCCTCCCTCCCCTATAAATTTTGGTATGTTGTGGGTTTGGTTTTGGGTGGCGGGAAAGAACGGCAGGTCGCCAGTCCGGGTGCAATTATGATTTAAGGGTGCTCCCTTCGTTGACTGGTAGTTGGCTGTACCAACCTAACGGGGGGCAGTATCACCACCTAAACGGGTGGGAAGTCAAGATGGGGGTGAGCGTTACCTTTTGTTGATGATATGAGTTACATGGTTATGTGTATGCACTCTGGGCGATCTACGCCTGCTATGCCTTTTGTTGTTTGTGTGTGGGCATAGCAGATCTGGCTGATTTCTGGCCGTCCTTTCTTTGCCACCATACATCCTTAAATAAATAATAATTATTATTGCTCCAATAAATCGCCATCAAGTTATCTGCCAAATCCACGTCTCAGTGTCTTTATTTTATGTTAGTATGATAAGTGGTTTGCACACATGACAACACCTCATCCGATAGAAGGTTTAATATACTTACCAAGGTACCAGCATAAGCACATTATATGGACTTACCTATATTGTGGAGGGGAGTCCAGTTATACTAATCTATGGCATGACAAAGTCTATAATACGACCAAGGAAAAGTGAAGGCTTGCTAGAGGAAAAGCCCCATAAGGATAATTAACAAAGACAATGGGCCTGATTCAGAGCCGTTCGCAATTTGCGGACGTTCGTTCAGGAAAAGGGGGTGGCTATTCAAATGAACCGTTCGCTCTTTGCGGTCTGTTGACGCCTCCATGTCTGAACGAGCGAACAAAACCCGCGGCCGCTATTTTGTTAAAAACGCCCCCTGGCCGCTCGCATCATACGTCATGTCCGCTATTTAATAGATTAATCGAGTACATCGAACAGCGTATGAACTGCTCGCTATTCTTGTGGCTGGTTTTTCCTACCACAATCTTGTGAGCAGTTCTGGCTATAAAATAACCCAGTGACGTGGTCGATGACGCTGCTGTTTTAATTATGCACACCCATAAAACGCCCGCTTTGACCTTTAAGCACGCCTGCGTTCGGATCTCCACTCCCCGTTTTCAAGCACCTTCCCCTGTTACCACCCACTAACGCCTCATCCTGTCACTCAAAATAGCAGGCACACGCTATATAGCGAACAAATGATTTCTGGCCGCACTGACTGGTTCGCGCATGCGTATTAAAATCCGTACGCATGCGCAGATGTGAAAACATCGCTCTGAACGAGCGAACGGCCGCTTACGAGCGGCTCTGAATCAGGCCCAATATCTACACTTCAGAAACTGAACTGGGACTATAAACTCTGGATTGGAACTATTTATAAATATACAGGGGTATTCAATATGGGAGCGATAACATAGTTTTTGCGTTAATATCGCACTTTTGAAGTCATTATCGCAGGTTTGACTATTACACCGTATTCAATTTCAAAGACTTATTGCAGTTTTGAAAAGTCTTTGATAAAAAACGGGGATAATTTTTCACCATTGAATAGGTGTCGAAAAAAGTGCAGAATTGGGGTTTAGGGGTGCAGGCTTAATAAAAATAGCCTGCACCCCTGGGAATGACATTTAAAAAAGAACTGTGTCAAAAAAAGTAAAAAAAAAAATAGGGACACCCCAAAAAAATAATGTAAAAATTGGGGTGAAAAAAAAAAAAGGGAAAAAATTGTTTAACAATAGGGAAATAGGTTCAGGGCTATTCTGCAAGTATGCGGCAGATGTTTTCTAGAATAGAATTATAGCGGCAGGTGCACAAATGCAGAATTTTTAAAAACTTACTTTAGGGACATCAAAATATGCTAGTACCCATTTTCATATACCCCAAATTTGATCGGACCACTTAAAAAAACTAAAAAAATAACCTAAGTGCTCTTCTGCATCACTTCTTCAATGTCGGAAAAAAACACCTGCTGCGGCTATTTAAATCCCCGACTTTCAATTAAAGGCTAAAACGGGGGTACCCATAGTGATCCCCCATGTTTTTACTACTTTAGGGGGGTCTTACAATTTTTTTAAGGAAAAATTCGTAACTTCACGCAAATCCAACTTCGGAGTTTCCCGTTTTCGTTAATTTTATATTGAATACGGGTATAAGCGGGAGCGCGCCCGATACTTTAGCGCAGGTAAAAACTCCGATATGAAATGTTAACTTCGACAGTGAAGTTAACGTTTCATATTGAATACCCCTCATAGTCTCCTAACTAATGTTATAACATTGTTTAAGTGTTTTGTATATTAAGCATTGTATTTATGTAAGACATGGAGTTGTGTTTATCCTCTGTATATTAACAGCAGTTTATATGCAAAGTACAAGTGAAGATCCTTTACTTATATTCCTTATAAAAGTAACTTTAATGTTTTTTAACTACTGTGTGTTTACTTACCTGGAGTGATTACAGTGGGAGTTCCATCACTGCGGAATCCGTGGAAGGAAAATACATTGGTGGTTAGTGTGAAGTGAAATGATACAGTATTGTATTGTGATTACGTATTATCTATACACCACACTATATATTCTATCACTGGGTTTTCCCAGGTGAGCCCTTTTGACATTTAAAATAATTAACCTGGGTGGAGGCACTGACAATGGGGATGTACACCACTTAGAGGAATGCTAAGGGTGGGTACTGATGATATTGAAATGAACCTCTATATACCCCTGCCTGTACCTTCTAAAATTCTTCCTATAAACCTCTAAGGATGACGCTAATTTGCGTACGCAGTCATACAATAAATAGAGACTCCAGACTCAGAACATGTGGTTCCGAAGCACAAAGTATTATTCAAGTAAAAGTACAGTCAGTTACACGCTATGATCTGTGTACAATAAGCGCAAATAAATCATAAAGTCACAAGGTACAGTTGATATACATATGCATGATTAAACTTCAAAATACAATGAGAGACACAGAGAGAGAGACAGAGAGAGAGACAGAGAGACACAGAGAAAGAGAGACACACAGAGAGACACAGACAGAGAGACACACACAGAGAGAGAGACACACACAGAGAGAGACAGAGACACACACACAGAGAGACAGAGACATACACAGACAGAGAGAGAGACACAGACAGAGAGAGAGAGACACAGACAGAGAGAGAGAGACACAGAGAGAGAGAGAAACACAGAGAGAGAGAGAGACACAGAGAGAGAGACACAGAGAGAGACACAGAGAAAGACACAGAGAGAGAGACACACAGAGAGAGAGGCACACAGAGAGAGAGAGACACAGAGAGAGAGAGAGAGAGAGAGACACAATTTAGGCGCAAAAGGAAATTATACAGACCCCAAGTACAGTATACATACGCAGGCGTTTCCGGACCCAGAGATAGGCATCAGCAAGAGACCCCTCGTCATTCAGCATTCAGCACAAAGACCCAGAACCAGCGTTCGTGCACTCATATTTATACCCCCCCAGAATAAACAGGACAATAGGGAAGTCTGTTGCTGATATCATTGGTTCCCAGGGGTGAAGCATCTGTTACAGCACATTTAACAGGCTGGTTCAAACAGACTCTCCCTGCCTCTAACAGCTGAGGGTCTTCCTCTTCACGCCTCCTGCAGCATCCTAACAGTTGCTTCTAAAATATACATTTTGTTGCTTGTAAGTTCTGCGATCCATAACTCGGGAATGTATGATGCGATCTCCCCACCGATAACACCGGAATACTGTAAAAAGGATACGCATCAGTACAACTCCAAACATGACTTGTTTAGCAGGTATAATACCTTAGTTATCAAATATTTTTATTTTTCAGCATTTAAACTAACTGAACCAACTTAAATCATACACTTTAGAGCTTATTGAACCTTATGTGTCAATATGTAATGTGTGGGTATTCGGGGTTTGATATAAGGATGCTAGTTATTAATGGGTGAGATTTGAGTGCATAATTTCTCATACACGAAGTGAACATTCAGCAGTGTGGATTGCTGAGCATTGTAGTTCCATGCCCTCTGTCAGCAGGCCCCCACCTGTCCTGTGTTCAAAGGAAAAAAACTCTTTTGTTCTCCCAGACTCTTGTGTGAACTGTGAATCAAGCTGTGAAGTTGGGGCCATCCTGTCTAGGATTCAGACAAATCCAATTGTGTAGATCAATGCCTGGATTATATTACAATTGCGACAACTATACTTTATCTGCATCCAGGGATTCCCAATTTGTATGTAAAAATACCCATTGTCTATTCTATTTACTCTTACTCAGAAAGCTTGTTCTTCCAGTTGGTAGATTAACAAAAACATTACCATCTGTTCTTAGCTCCTGAGTTGTAACTTGAAATGACGCTGGTCACAAAATGGCATCTTGCAGATTCTTGTTTCTAAAATGGAGTCTAGCTGCCATTTGCAAGATGGCGTCGCGCATGCTTCAATTTTAAACTGATCTTGTCTCAGCCAATTATTCAGCTTCGACAGTACATTAGGTGTAACAAAGGAGTTAGTAACCTGGTGACCCTTTAGTGGTAAAAAGGGGGGTTACATTAATACCACCTATCAGTGTGTGCTGGTGGCTGTGTTATTCCCCATTCTATATCACTGTACTGTCCCATGTCACCTATAAAATAATAGTACCACATATCAGTATGCTGGGAACTGTGTTATTCCCCCACATATATCACTGTACAATCCCCTCTCCCCTATATAATAATAATAATAATAATAATAATAATAATAATAATAATAATAATAATAATAATAATAATAATAATACCACATATCAGTGTCTGCTGGGAGCTGTGTTATTCCCCCTCATATATCACTGTACAGTCCCTCTCCCCTATATAATAATACCACATATCAGTGTGTGCTGGGAGCTGTGTTATTCCCCCTCATATATCACTGTACAGTCCCCTCTCCCCTATATAATAATAATATCACATATCACATCAGTGTGTGCTGGGGGCTGTATTATTCCCCCTTTTTTGTCACTGTACTGTTCCCTCTTCCCTATATATTAATAACAATACAACATATCAGTGTGTGCTGGGAGCGGTGTTATTTCCCCTCATATATCAGTGTACTGCCTTTCTCTCCTATATAATAATAATACCACATATCAGTATGTGATGGGAGCTGTGTTATTCCTCCTCATATATCACTGTACAGTCCCCTCTCCCCTATATAATAATACCACATATCAGTGTGTGCTGGGAACTGTGTTATTCCCCCTCATATATCACTGTACAGTCCCCTCTCCCCTATATAATAATACCACATATCAGTGTCTGCTGGGAGCTGTCTTATTCCCCCTCATATATCACTGTACAGTCCCCTCTCCCCTATATAATAATAATATCACATATCACATCAGTGTGTGCTGGGGGCTGTATTATTCCCCCTTTTATGTCACTGTACTGTTCCCTCTTCCCTATTTAATAGCAATGTCACGTGTGTTTGTGTGTGTTCAGAGCACCCCCCCCTAGAGGGTCACTTACCTTACCAGCCTTTATCCAATCCTGGCCTCACTGCTCCACCAGCCGTGTTCAGATCAAAGAGCAGTTCAGCCAGTGACGATGCGCAAGCTGTGCTGTCTAATGAGGCCACACTGGAGTGAGACACTTGGTGGTGGGGAGAGGTAACTGCAAGGCAGTGTTACTGGCAGCCCTGAGAGACCGTGCTGTCTGCACGGCCCAGCCGCCTGACATCTTCGGCTTCTCCACTGCTGCCGCTTCTAACATGCGCGGCCACAGCAGTGAAGACCCCGACGGGGCTACTAATGACAGAGATGTGTGGCCCAGCAGGAAGTACCCTGGTTTCCCATCGGCCCAATCCGCCCCTGCTTATATAACAATATTTGGATACAGACTGGATATGGGAAACAAAGAACTATTTGAGCCAAGAATTACACTTTTAGGCAGTGGATATGTTGGTGTGGAGTTGTTAGATAATCAGCTTCTAGTTGTTGGCGGTATTAGCTCAGTTTTTAATGAAAGGACAGGCAAGATGAAATTTCCATTACATTACAATACAAAAATGGGTCCCATCAACCGTACCGAATGAAACCCAAAGACTCTCTCTGAGCTATGTTTATAAATCATCTCCTGTTGAATTTAAAACTTTCACTCACTGCTCTTACCCATCACTGAGGCAATTATAGAAATAATTAATTGAAATGCTACTATTCATCTTTTTATGAATGCGTATTTAAAAAATAGCATTTTTAAAGCTACATCCAGATCCTGTTTTTTTGTTTTTATGAACGTGCTGTAAACTGTTTTAACTGTTACATCTAGAAGCTTGAAACAAATAAGTAGTTCTCATATTGTCTAGCCCTACTGTAGTAACTTTGCTGAAACCAATTTGCGTGAACATTTTTTTCTATGCCATTTTATTTGTTTAATACAATGTAAATTAATTAGTTTTATACACCACATTGTTTTAGACTTCTAACATACAGTACTTACCAACTTTCTCATTGTCAGGGAGACTCCCTAAAATAGCAGTAATCTCCCTGTCTCCCTGAAGAGTCTACCAATCTCCCTGATTGCACCTTACCCCAATATGAAGCTGTTATATTTAAAAAATACTGAGATATATACATTCAAATGTGAACATTAGTGCGTTGGTTATAAGGCATAATGATCTCTATGCTACATGCATTTTCTGAAAAGTATTAGTGTGTTTTCATCAACATGTAGATCTTACTAACTGCTTTTGGGCACATTTACATTTGGATGAATTTCATGACGCCTCTAAGATGTAGCAGTACACCCCACTTTACCACAGCGCTCATAAGTGGGGCTTTCACATCACCCTGAAAAGTAGGCAACTATGACTTTTAATTGCCTTTGCAAGTGTGAAGCCTAGATATTTGCCAGCCAGAGCTCAGAAGCTATAGGGGTCTATTTACTAAGCAGTGTTAGGAGACAAAGTGATAAGGTGCCAGGGAATCAGCTCCTAACTGCCATCTCACAGGCTGTGCTTGAAAAATGACAGTTGGGAGCTGATTGTCTGGCACCTTATCACTTTTCACTCTAATCTCCTAACACTGCTTAGTAAATAGACCCCATAATGTTACTGCATTGTCCCAAGCTAACGCAGACAACTTGTACATCAACCAAATACAGTAGGATAGACAACAAAATATAAACAGAACATGTATATTATATGTGAGCACCATCTACTGGATATATAAAATACTGTGGAAGGTAGAACAGTTATTTATATTAGTGTTTCTCAAAATGTTAGTCAATCATTAAATGTTTGCATGGGGAACCAATAACAGTTAAATCATGAATAATTTTTTGTGGCTAACTGTTGAAGAGTGTATCCAGGTTAACCAATAAAGACTCCAGCACCAAATCAGTACTTAACCTGTCACCTATAACTCAACCTCCAGTACCATGGAGATGGGAACATATTTCTACACCCATGCAAATATCCAGACAAAGAACACATATGTTTATTATCTATTCAATACCAACAGAGCAAAAGCAATTTAAGGCAAGTCTTAAGTGGTTGAAACAGAACATATAAGGCATCCAAGTACAGTACTATATCGACCTGGTAGTAGGGCATATGCATGCTTGCTGACTTTGCTGCCACCTCCTCAGGGATGGGGCAGCCAGGTTAGCAGAGAGGGGGCATGGCGGTAGGGAAAGTGGGCGGTTCAGACGTGTGGCAGCACAATTGCATCATCGTGACCCACACCCGCTATGCAGTGCAGAGGAAAAAGGCATAGTGTAGCAGGGGGCAGGACTCCGATGAAGCGTTTCAACACAAATCATGTCATCGGTCCCCCCAGACCACCTATTTGTGCTCTGTAAGTGGGTGGCGGCGGGGGGATGCCAGCGAGTGGAGGGGGGCCACGGGGGAAGGGGCGCGGGAGGTGCAGGTGGTGGAGGAGGATGCAGGAGGCTTGCCTACTTTTCTGGGCCATCCGATTTTTGGGAGCCTCCCCACCATTCTGGGAGAGTAGGCAAGTATGGGTATATGCTTCAGACCATAGCTGCCGACTTTCTGGCAGCCCATCATCCTTCAAATATACCAGCAATGCTGCTTGCTAGCTACCTGTTAGGAGCACAAAGATACCCCGTCAAAAACAGGGCAAAGTGAAAGTAGAGTTACATCTCTATCTCTGTTTCTATAATGGTATTAAGAAATATCCTAAACAATTTAGAGAGCCATCTTGAACTCTCACACAGCACTGAGAGCCATTTAGTGATCCCTAGACAATACATAAAGGGGCATATTTATCACAGTCCACATATCAGATGGGATGTGATAATATCGCTCAAATTTGAAATGCTATATTTAAATATGTCCCAAGGATGTACCAAATATCGCAATCAGGGACAGAGAAAAAGCTCTGTCCATGCGAATCCGCTTTGCACAGTTCTCAAGGTATTGTTTGATAAATGCCCTGAGAGTGTAACTACGCATGTGCCTCCCCCGACTACCGCTACCCCCCACCTCTTTCTTCCCCTCCATTTGCACTAACCTTGGTGATCGGTGAGATCACGTGAGCTCCTCAGTGATTCGGTCATCGGATCTCCAGGCTCCTGCTCTGTGACCCTGATCACCTGATGTGTGCTGTAAACTAGGATGCCAGTTTACAGCACACATCAGATGACCGTGGTCACAAAGCAGGAACCCAGCAAAGAGCTCAATGGATCACCTATTACCAGTCCATGGGTGCAGGTAAGTGTTTTTTTTCTCTTTTAAATAGTTTTTTTTTTTTAGTACTGTGATCAGCTTGTGGTCTATTTAGACACACAAGGCTGATCATAGGCACTGGCTCCCGGGTCTGCTCTGCCTGTTAGAGCAGAGCAGTAGTCGGTGAATCGGGGAAAAGCCCTAATAACATCTCCCTCTTTTTTTTTTTTTTACAATTCAACTCTGAGCAGATCGCATTTCCCATTACAATTATGAAAAATGCGATAATTAAGGCTTGGAGGAGAATTTGGTGAATTCTCCTACAATTGCCCTCTGGTACATTTAGGTGATACTAAAATAATATTGATAAATATGCCCAAAAGTCTTTACATCGCCCCTGCACAATAAAGAGAAGTATCTTTAGTGATGCCTACCAAATACAGAAAGCCATTATGTAACACGTGCACAATACAGAAAGCCTTACATTTTTCCTGCATAAAACAGATAACCTAGTGGCCCTAGCACAATACAGAAAGCCTTCCATGACTTTTCCTCAGCGCAAATAGCCTTCTAAGTGGCCCCTGGACAATATAGAGAGAGTTGTAGTGACCCTTGCTCAAAACGAAGAGCCATCAATTGACCCTTGTTCAATACAGAGAATTTTCTAGTGCCCCCTGCAAAAACAGACTTTAGTGTTCCTTGTTGGAAATTAAGTGTGTGCAGGTGTTGATATTGTAGAATCACAACAATGGATGACTCAAACCATAAACTACCCAGTTACTTAACCAGTGGTGTTGGTTTATTGATAGATAACAGGTACAGATGTTCTCACTGTTACATGCACACTGGTAATGGAGAAGAGCTTGAGCGGAACTGGGTTCTATACAGCTCACCAGCTGGTGAGTGTATGCTACTTGTGGGTAGCAGTGTAGGGATATGGAACAGCTTTATAGCACATATTTAACAAGGTCTCTCACAGACAGGGCCGAATTAACAATGGGGCGGGTGGAGCTGCAGCTCCAGGCCCCAGATGAAAATAGGTCCACAGGAATGAGCTTGAGACTGGCAGTGTGTACATACAGGGAAAAAAATATTTTTCCAGATTCTTGTCGCAGGCAGTGTCGGGGTCTCTCCGTGGTCCCGCCTATTCCAACCCCATCACCACACCCCTGACCCTGAAAGGCTAGTTAGCTGGAATCACATGAAACAATAATAACAGAGTACTCGATCCAGTACTCTGTCTGCTATTGTTATATGCAACATGAATGGGACGGGGTGCAGGCAGGAGTGAAAGCCTCCAATCCTACCACCTCTGTTTGACTCCTCCTTCCCATGGACTTCAGCGGGACCCAGACCCACCTCCTCTGGAGTCTGGCTGTGTAAGCAGGCACCGCACTGAGCAGCTGAGGCTGCAGTACTTAGCAGCAGGAGGGACAGGACCCTGATCTGAATCAGGCGAGGGGGGAGGGAATATCAGTGGGAAGTTATTAGTTAGGATAAGAGGACTTGATTATGAGGATGATGGGGTTTAAGGAGAGGGAGAGAATTAGGGGTTAATGAATATAAATATAATTGATGGTGTAATTATCAATGGGAATGAAGGAGTTAATGTTAATTATTTTGTTGGATACAATGAAAATCTGCTGATGGGCACCATTTTCTGACATGAGTAACCCACATCTGTGGGACCATGCTCAGTGTCTGATACATACAAGGGGGTAACACTTAAGGTAAACATTGTCTTCTTCACTGGTGGAACTAGCTGTCGTGCAGCAGGACAATTCACCGGGGAAAATCTGCTATGAAGGGGCCCACACACTGTGGCACTATAATGAGTCAGAGTGAATCATTAGCCACTCTGTTGACCATGACAAAGAGGGAGGCTGGGGTCAGGACAGAGGAGGAGCATAGGGACCCTCCCCGACTCTATCTCTCTGCCTCCTGGATAACTGGGGCTGGGTGCTAAGGCGGTCCTGCTCTTGCCACCTTGTGGCTGGGGATCCTTTTTCCAGCGCGGAAACCATGCAAAGGCAGATAAGATTATTTATTGTGACTTTGCTTCTCGCATCAGATATATACTTTGTTCTTTCAAACAAAAAGAGAAAAGGATTCCTCACAGAACTATTTTATAATTGTCTATTTGTTTTAGACCAACCATCCTACTGTGAGGTTCTGGTTTTGTTGTGGACCAGGGGTGGTAATAGGAACAGACACTGAAGCAGGTTTAAAAGTAAATGTGGAGTTTTTAATGAGTACCTTAACACACATGAATGTGGTAAAACAGAAAGTCTGGGTATAGCACTAAAGTGCACTTGGGAGCTGTAGTGAGGCAAATAGGAGAATGTCCAGATAGTGACAGGCAATGGAAAATGTCCAGGTAGCGACTGGTTAAATAGAAAATGTCCAGGTAGTGGCAGACAAGGGGAACTGTCCAGGTGGTGACTGATTAATGGAGAATGCAGACTGAGGAAGAAATATCCAGCAGAGTGTCAGTGGAGGCAAGGTGCAGGGTGAACAGCGGGACTCAGGTACTCAGGCAAGGGAAAGGTAATGGAGGATGCAGGGTAGTCCTGCGGGGTTGGAGCAGACAAGCAGGCAGGCAGGTAGCGTTTCACAGGTAACAGGTGGTGAGCACAGGGAACTCTCTCTCAGCTATGCTGAGTAACACGTTGCACTGGCAATGAAGTGAGGCTCTGAACCTCCCTAAATACCAAGTGCTGTGTCGTGACTGGCCAGAGAGAGCATGGGACAAACCAGGATTGGGCGAGCAAATCACATGGCCGGAGAAAGATGGCGGTGCCCATGCCAAATGGAATGGAAGCACTGCCAGGCCTCACCAGCCCAACGTGACAGCATGCCCGCGCAGAGCCACGCACAGCCAATGCCCCTCACCATACACCAGCACCACCGCCACAGTGACTTCACAGGTAATGCCAGTCGACCACCATGCCGAGAAACCCTGGTCACGACAGTCCCCCCCCCTATGGGTGGCCTCAGGACACTCACCAGGTCTTCCAGGATGAGCCGAGTGGAATTTCCTGATGAGTGCAGGAGCATGGATGTCTCGGGCATCGGTCCAATAGCACTCCTCTGGGCCGTAACCCATCCAATCTAGGAGATACTGTAGTCATCCCATGCGGATACGAGAATCCAGGACCTGGGAGACCTCGTACTCCACACCTCTCTCAGTCTGGATGCAGGGGGGAACAGGAAGAACCATGTGAAATTTGTTCAAGATTAGGGGTTTCAGGAGGGAGATGTGGAATAAGTTAGGAATTTTTAGGTAAGCGGGCAACTGAAGGCGATACGCCACAGGGTTGATGATTTCTGTTATGGAGAAGGGTCCAATGAAGCGGGGAGCAAATTTCATCGAAAGTACTCTAAGGCAGAGGTTCCAGGTTGACAACCAGACTTGGTCTCCAACTTGCATACAAGGTACCTTCCTACGTCTCCTATCTGCCTGAAGTTTGTAGCGAGAGGACGCCTTCTCCAAATCAATATGTACTTGTGACCAATTAGATGCAAATCTTCATATGGTATCCTCCACAGCTGGCACATCAAAGACAGGCAGGCTTCGGAATTCAGGAATCCGAGGATGAAGACCGTAGATGATCAGAAATGGGGTTTGATTAGTAGAGGAATGGTCGGAGGCATTATGTGCAAATTCCACCCATGAAGATCCTTAGGAAGCTCTCAAGGTCTTGATTGACCCTCTCTGTGGATTCATTGCTTTGAGGTGATAGGCCGTTGAAAAGTTAAATTTTACTTGTAGTACAGAACATACGGCTCTCCAGAATTTTGCCACAAATTGCGTACCACGATCAGAAATTATTTCGGTAGGAAGTCCATGGAGGCGGAATATGTGCTGGATGAATAGATGAGCCAAGTCAGGAGCACTAGGCAGTTTCTTTAGAGGTACATAATGGACCATCTTCGAAAATCGGTCTACCACAACCCAGATGGTGGTGTAACCCTGAGAGTTTGGTAAATACATTACAAAGTCCATGGAGAGATGCATCCATGGACGTGATGGAATAGGGAGGGGCAACAATTCGCCAGCTGGGGCTTGATGCGAAGACTTATGCTGAGCACATGAGGTACATGAGGAAATAAACTCCAGCACATCAGCCTTCATGGATGGCCAGCAGTAACTTCTTTTTAAAAGTTCCAGAGTCTTCCGAGTACCTGAGTGACCTGCAAAGTGAGAGGAATGAGCCCAGGTGAGGAGCTGCTTCCTTAACTCCGGGGCCACAAAGGTCTTCCCAGTAGGGGGCTGTATTTGTACAGTGGCAAACACTCTTGACTCCAGCACTGGGGCACTACATAGGGTCTCCGAATTGTCATCACAGAGGAGAGATCTAGACAGAGCATCCGCTTTTTGATTAAGAGCTCCAGATTGGAAGGTCAGGGTGAACTGGAAATGAGCAAAGGAGATGGCTCATCGGGCCAGACGAGGACTCACACACTGGATATTTTTGAGATAGAGGAGGTTCTGATGGTCAGTGAAGACAGTGAAGGGAAATTTGGCCCCTTCCAGTAAGTATCTCCACTCCTTCAGCGCCAACTTCACTGCCAAGAGTTCTTGTTCACCTATGGCATAGTTCCTTTCAGCAGGACAGAACTTTTTGGAGAAAAACCCAAAGGGATGAACTCGGTTGTCTTCATAATGCTGAGATAAAACTGCTCCCACGGCATCCACCTCTAAAAAGAAAGGTCTATCCAGTTCCGGTTGTCTTAGGACAGGAACTGTGATAAAGGCTTGTTTCAGAAGCTGGAAGGCTGTCTCTGCTTCAGGTGACCATAGGGCAGGATTGCCTCCTTTATGGGTTAGGGCTGTAATGGGAGCCATCAGTGATGAGAATCCTTTGATAAAACATCTATAATAGTTGGCAAATCCAAGTAGTCTCTGGATGGCTTTCAAGGTTTGAGGTCAGGACCAATCCAGGATCCCCTGTACTTTCTTGGGATCCATTTCTAGGCTGGAGCCAGAGATGACATAACCGAGAAATGGCACACTGGGTACACTAAAGACACATTTCCCCAGCTTACAGTAGAGGTGGTTTTCCCTCAGACGAGACAGCACCTCCTTCGCATGTTTATGATGTTCCTCTGGAGACGACGAGAAAATCAATATATCGTCCAGATAGACAACAACAGACACGTACAATAAGTCCTGGAAAATTTCATTGACAAAGCCCTGAAAGACAGCAGGGGCATTGCACAAGCCGAAAGGCATCACAAGGTATTTAAAATGTCCATATCTAGTCTCTAGTATTAAAAGCGGTCTTCCACTCGTCACCTGAGCGAATACGAATGAGATTGTAGGCCCCTCTAAGATCTAACTTGGAGAATATGATGGACCCCTTGACTCTGTCAAATAACTCTGTGATTAGTGGAAGCGGATATCGATTCTTGACCGTTATATCATTCAAGCCTCGGTAGTCTATACAAGGCCTTAAGCCACCGTCCTTTTTGTAAACGAAGTAGAACCCAGCTCCAGCAGTAGAGGTGGTGGGGCGAATAAATTCTTTCTCCAAATTCTCCTGAATGTATTCAGACATAGCTTTGGTCTCCGGTAAGGACAGAGGATAGGTGCGACCACAAGGCGGCATCTTGTCTGGCAATAGATCAATTGGACAATCCCACTCTCTATGAGGAGGTAAGACATTTGCTTGTTGTTCAGAGAAGACATCATTAAACATTTGATACTCCTTAGGAATTGATGGAGATATTACTGAAGCTGTTTTCCTTACAGGTCGTATCTTGGGAAGACAGGATTTCTGACAGTCAGCTCCCCATGAAAGAATTTGGATAGAACACCAGTCTATTCTAGGATTGTGCAGGCGTAACCAGGGTAGTCCTAAAATGACGTCTTGAGATGCCACAGGTATCACTAAGAACTTTAAAGACTCAGAATGGAGTGCTCCGATACGGACTAGTACTGGTTGAGTCTCTTTGGTGACGACTCCATTAGCCAGAGGCCGACCATCTACGGCAGTCAAGGATATCGCATGATGGAGGGCTGAACAAGAAATCTGTAGTTTGTCCACTAAGCTGGAGGTTATAACATTTTTGGCTGCTCCAGAATCTTGTAGAGCAGTAACGAAGACAGGTTTTGACTTGAGATCTATGGCTAAGATCAATATGAAATCTTTAGAATTTGGGGACGGGCTCATAACTCCTAACTTGATGTCCCCAGGGTCAGTTAGGAGCGGCCGTTTCCCGATTTTCGGGAACAGGAGACCACCAGGTGACCCGCTTCTCCACAGTATAGGCAGAGGTTTTTTAATATTCTTCTCTGACATTCCTCTTTGGAGAGATGGGTTTGATTCACCTGCATTGGTTCTTCATTTGTAGAAGGAGGGGTTGGACGGGTAGTAGAGGGACCAGTAGATGACCTTTGCCGGTCAGTTCTGTGCTTTTCAGCCTGATGTTCTCTGAAGCGTAGGTCAATCTTATTACATAGGGAAATCATATCGTTTAGGTTAACAGGAAGGTCACGGGTGACCAAATCATCCTTTATTCGATCAGAAAGCCCATGCCAAAAAGCTGAGGGGAGAGCTTCCTCATTCCACTTGAGTTCTGATGCTAAAATCTGAAACTGTACGTCATATTGGCTGACAGGACGAGTTCCTTGTTTCAGTATCATAATACTAGATGAGGCTGATACAGTACGTTCAGCCTCATCAAAAATCCTTCTGAATGATGTCACAAAGTCTGTGTAGTTATCCAGCAGAGAATCTGAACGCTCCCAGAGTGGGGAAGCCCAATCCAAGGCTGAGCCGGACAACAGGGAGATGATGTAAGCCACTTTGGTTCTTGCAGTGGGAAAATTATCAGGCTGTAGGGTGAAATGTATATTGCACTGATTCAGGAATCCGCGACAGAGCTTAGGGTTGCTGTCGAACTTGCTTGGCATAGGGAGATGTAAGCGGGGAGATGCCCTGCTTTATGTATTCCTGGACATAGAAGCGGGTGTAGTTGCTGGTACCCCAGAGGTGGATAAGGAGGTTTGCAGATTATCCTGTCATTTAGACATTTCTTGCAGAAACTGAGTCATTTGGTGCTGCATGGTTTCCAGGTTTTCCAGACAGCCAGCAATGCACCAAAATACATCTACTCCAGACTCCTGTTCCATGGCCGGATCCATGGGGCAAGTGCCAACTGTGAGGTTCTGGTTTTGTTGTGGACCCAGGGTGGTGATAGGAGCAGACACTGAAGCCGGTTTAAAAGTAAATGTGGAGTTTTTAATGAGTGGCTTAACAGACATGAATGTGGTAAAACAGAAAGTCTGGGTATAGCACTAAAGTGCACTTGGGAGCTGTAGTGAGGCACATAGGAGAAAATCCAGTTAGTGACAGGCAATGGAAAATGTCCAGGTAGTGACTGGTTAAATAGAAAATGTCCAGGTAGTGGCAGACAAGGGGAATTGTCCAGGTGGTGACTGATTAATGGAGAATGCAGACTGAGGAAGAAATATCCAGCAGAGTGTCAGTGGAGGCAAAGTGCAGGGTGAACAGCAGGACTCAGGTACTCAGGCAAAGGAAAGGTAATGGAGGATGCAGCGTAGTCCAACTTGGTTGGAGCAGACAAGCAGGCAGGCAGGTAGCTTTTCACAGATAACAGGTGGTGAGCACAGGGAACTCTCTCTCAGCTATGCTGAGAAACATGTTGCACTGGCAATGAAGTGAGGCTCTGAACCTCCCTAAATCCCAAGTGCTGTGCCATGACTGGCCAGAGAGAGCATGTGACAAACCAGGATTGGGCGAGCAAATCAGATGGCCGGAGGCAAGATGGCGGTGCCCATGCCAAACGGAACGGAAGCACTGCTAGGCCTCACCAGCCCAATGTGACAGCATGCCCGCTCAGAGCCATGCACAGCCAATGCCCCTCGTCATCCGCCAGACACCCCTCGCCACAGTGACCTCACAGGTAATACCCGACGACTACCATGCTGAGAAACCCTGGTCGTGACACCTACATTTTTAAAAGCATTATCATTAGTAGTGTTGGTGGTGCTCCCAGAGCCTAAGTTTTGACATGAAAAAACAAAAGAAAAGGAAAGGCTCTTTGTTGGGGCACACTTGGATAATAATACGGATATTATATTGATTAAAATATAACGTTTATTATATCATAAAGCAAGAAAAATTTGTTTGGAAATAGAAATAATATGCAGGTATTATAACAAATGACAGTCTCAATTATGCAATTGGCAAAAATATGAAATTAATTCTGCATTCCACTGGACATCTTTTAGATGAATATTAACTATTAACTGTTCATAGATCAAAATTACACATATAATAAGATCTACTGATTGGTTACGTTCACTGTACCATCCTGTCCCGTTTCTCAATCAATATTGATATCTACAGCACCTAGTATTCCTAGGTGGTCTCAGGGCCGGATTTCCCGCTAGGCATCCTAGGCGCTCGCCTAGGGCCCGGCGGGACCCAAGGGGCCTGTGGACGGGCCCCCACCTGGCCGTTTACAACTTCACAGTGCTCCCAGAGGAGCACTGCGCGAGTACCGCGTGACCTCATGACATCACGCGGTCTCGCATCCAAATCCAAGAGAGTCCCACGTGGCTGAGAAAGACTGTTGTATGCGGCCCAGCCGTCAGCCTGCGTGTGGCACACTGTGACTGCAGAGCAGACTCAAGTAAGTAACTCACTCGTGGACGGGCCCCCACCCGGCGGTTTACAACTTCACAGCGCTCCCAGAGGAGCACTGCGTGAGTATCGCGTGACCTCATGACGTCACGCGGTCCCGCCTCCAAATCCAAGAGAGTCCTGCATGGCTGAGAAAGACTGTTGTATACGGCCGGGCCGTCAGCCTGCACGCGGCACACTGTGACTGCAGAGCAGACTCAAGTAAGTAACTCACCAGCGGGGACCCGCAGCCCTGTCCCACTGCCTCCCAGTCCCAGGCAGCTGATCCTTCATCCAGGCCAGCTAGCCCCGCCGCTACCCGCCCCAGCAGCCATTAGAAGCAGTATCCCATCAGCAGCAAACAGTAGCAGCGCTGCAGGTAGGAGAGAGAGAGCTCAATATGTATACTGTTTAAGTGTATATATAAACACACACATATATGTATATAATATATATATGTGTGTATATACACAGTATATATATATATATATATATATATATACACACACACAGGAAATGGATCATTCCCATAATTGAGATAAATTCACACACATATGGGACCTTATTCAGATTTGGTCGTGAGCGCCGATGCGCTCGTAACCGACTCGATGGTAAGGCCTATGCAGCGGGAGCACTGCGCGTGAGCAAGCCCCGGAGCGATAGATAAACTCTGTCACTCCGGAGCTCGCTACCATAGGGGTAGCTGTCGATGGTGATCGACAGCTCGCCCCGTTTGGTAGGCGGGCCGGGGGGGTGGTTTCCAAAACGGAGGCGTTCCTTAAGGAATGCCTACCATTTTGTGGGTGGCTGCACTGACATCATCAGTGATGTCAGTGGGGAGCTTCCTGCTCCATCAGAGCAGGAAGCTCCCTGGGGCTTACGTAAGCCCCGATGGTTGTGATGGTGATCACCATCGCGACCATCAACCTGGTCGGTCATTAAGCTGTGGGTGGTAACCCACAGCTTAACGATTGACAAGGAGGTTGCCGTTCAGGATGCAAGCGGCCGCCTTGATTCTGTGCGACCGCTTGCATCTAACAACCGCCTCTAAATGAGGTCCATAGTGCTATGGATTGTTTGAGGGAGGGGGCCCCAAACTAGTATCTTGCCTAGGGCCCCATGAGGTCTAAATCCGGCTCTGCGTGGTCTCCCATCCAAGTACTGACCAGGCCTTCTACTGTATTGCTTCCAAGATCAGACGAGATTGGGCAGAGTCAGTGGAGTATGGCTGTAGGTTGTGATCCTCCATAAAATTGAAATATGCCCTAGCACATAGTCTCACAAAAGAATCATATGAATGTAGGAGAAAAGTCCATTTATTTAATAAGAGTCATAAATCAAAAAAGTAATGCATAAGCATACTTTATTCATAAGACAAACAGTTGTATACATTTTTTTAGATGTCAACAATTCACATATAATATTATCACATCATTAAATGTTCCAGTGTATATGTTTTTAACTGTCAATAATTCACATATGATATTATCACATCAATAAATATTCCAAGCAAATTTATTATAGTGGTGCAACTTTTGGTGTCAGATCACCATGTTATTCCCTGTTATCTTTTGGATAGTATAGCCACTGATATAATCAGAATTCCTAGGTATCCATCATAACACCCAATACAAAAACCATACAATCTAAAATAACATCCTGATCTAATCAATATTATGACTCAGTCAGAAAAGTTAACCTGAGGTATCATCCTGGCCTGCCCTCTTTCTATAAGTTGTATTTTGACCAACTGTGTTGTCTCAGTTAGACACATATGCTAAAACATAGTATAACAAAACTGGAATGCATGTGGGCTGAAACTTATTAAGAGCAAAAGGCAGCATCAAACATTACATGTGTATGATTATACATAACCTTATTTTAACCCTGTTGTCTCCAATATAGTAATGAGACATAATTTTAGAAGGCAAATGTCCCCAGGGCCAAAGGTTAGTACTGAGACCACTGAGCACGCACATAAGTCCGTTAACAATACAGTACCAAGTATTGCAGTGGTATAGGTTTAGAAGGCAAGTGTCCCCAGGGTAAGAAAAGGTTTAAGTACTGAGACCGCTGACCGGACACATACATCCATCAGCTAATACGATACCAAGTGTTACAGCGTTGTGGAGCCTGGTCCTTGCATCAACTGGTTCTCCAGCAGTGTAGTGCAGATAAGTGAAGAGGACGCGCGTTTCACCCTGTGGAGCCTTGATCACCTCACCATTGCCGCGTGCTGTCCGTGTCCAGGTTTTAAGCACGTGTCTATGTGCATGTCATTAATTGACCTAAGCTACCCAGTGGACGGACAGGGGTTTGCTAAGAAACAATGAAGAAGGGTGGTAGAACTGCGCTCTCATTGACCAGGGGGTGGTGTGTTGTGGTTTCGGGGTGCTGCACCTTTGTGTGGGAGTACCTTTCCTGCACTGAATACGTATGGGTCTAGGGGAAGTAAGGTGTGCTCTTCCTGCTAGTAGTGGTGATGGTGATGACTTGTGTGTGTTTGTGAGTGGTGTTAATTGGAATGTTTCTTCTGGTGGTGGTGGTGTTTTGGGAGTGAGAAGGAGGGTGTGATTGGGTATGGAGTGTAGTTTGGAGTAATGTGAAAAGGGGAATAAAATAGGATCAAAATGAGGCCAGCGAGACACAGTAATTTGGGGCAAAATCTTTTATTGAGTAGTCAACAATGCTGCTCTGTTGAGATCCCGGGCAGGTGGGTGGGGTTCTGTGATGAGTGGTGATGAGACTGGGGAGGTAGGTGGACCCTTTCAGTGGGCTCCTTCCCGTGCAGTTCAGTGACCTTGCACGTCACCCCTGCTGGACCTATGGTCGACAGTCTAGGAGTCTCGGGGGGTGGGGGGATGTGCAAAGTGGGTTGGAACACCTGTGTGGCGTCCCACATGTTGGTGTGAGTCTTGGCAGTACTTACCTACCGGTAGGTTTTTGTTATGGTCATGTAGGTCGACGTTGCGGCAGTTGCAGATAGGTTGGAAGCTGCAGTGTGCACGGCTGTTCTGATTGGTCTGCGGAGGTCAGCGACCGGAGTGTGCAGCTGAGGTTTGCTCTCAGCTAATACGATACCAAGTGTTACAGCATTGTGGAGCCTGGTCCTTGCATCGACTGGATCTCCAGCAGTGTAGTGCAGATAAGTGAAGAGGACGTGCGTTTTCGCCCTGTGGAGGCTTGATCACCTCACCATTGCCGCATGCTGTCCGTGTCCAGGTTTTAAGCGCGTGTCTATGTGCGTGTCATTAATTGACCTGAGCTACCAAGTGGACGGACAGGGGTTTGCTAAGAAACAAGTCCCGCCTCCCCTTTGTAAGTGACATTTACAGATGGCCCCCATACGCCCTCTGTGTTGGATAATCTCTATGGAGATCAGGAATCACAATGCCTTATGTTCAATGTAGTTTGTGTATTAGGTTGTTCATAATGTATATTTAAAATAAATGGGCTAAAAAAGAACTATCAGCTGCCCGTAATACCTTATCAGATCACATAAATAGAGTATACTGTATATTAAGTTTGTATATGTACTGCCAATTACCATAAGACTAATAAGTGGAGAGATTAGGAGAACACATTGCTTGCAGACTATATAAACCCCATACTAAGCAATCTTATGAGTCCATTGGTGTAGTAACTTTAAAGTTAAATGTTTTATATTTTTTATTTTTATTATTCCATTTAGTTTAGACATAACCCCTGTAAATTATATAGGTATTCTTATAATCATATGATATAATTGAATTAAAATATATAGCAAAATTTAAAAAAATATATATATGCTAGTGTTATTTTATGTAAATAAGTGTTAAAAAGGTTAGGTGAGTGTGATGAGCCACAAAAATAAATAATTATATGAATATAGAATTTAGAATTAAAATTATTACTATTAATAACTATTTGTATTAATAAAATGTTAGTAAGTATATACAAATTAAATTAATAATATATTGGTATTAATAACAGTCTATAAGTGAATATTAATCATGTATATAGTGTGTAAAACACCATATGTAGTGACAGAATAGCAGCATATCTGCAGATAAAAATTCTATAATATAATAACAATGGTGATAATAATAATAACAATATTAATAATAGGTGTTAAATATACATTAACCTCTTGTGTAATATTAACCTCTTGTGTAATGATGTATGACATCATTTTTAGTGTACACTCTTGAACATTTGCCTGTGAAATAAATAAAAAATCGTGTGTAAATAGTTAGTGAAGAAATTAGAACAGTAAACCTACATGTTTACTAATGTGTATCATTATATTTAAATCATCAGTGAAATATATAAGTGAGTGTGTGAAAAAATAAAGATCTTAATTCATTTAAAAAGTGCATGTGTCGCTAAGTGTTAAATTATAGAGTGTTATTACAAGTGACTGAAAGGTCAACATGAAGATGAAAATAATTATACCATGTAGACATAGTGTAGTGTATTGTTCAAAATTGCTAGAATTACATTAGCTAACACTCACACCTGACCCTAGTGTTCACATCCAAAAAAATAAACATTCTAATGGTAATACATGTAAATCAGGGTAATAAATATGGGTAACTGTTTTAAAAGTCACCCATATTAGTTATGTATAATATAGAGTAAAATATCTCCCATGTTTTAATAATAAATATATTAAAAACTAAAAATTGTAAGAAATATGTTAAGAAAAGTGAGCTGGTGAGAAAAAGAGAAGGAGAAAAAAGGATAAAACTGATTATTATTTTAAATATTATGTGAAGACCCAAGGGTTAGATACATAACTTTAAAAAGGATTAATATGAAAGTCGATACTATGACTACAATGGTGGAGTATATAAGGAATATGCTATTATTAGCCGATAAATTAACATGTCGAATTGATTAATTATAGGAGGACACTATAGTTAATGTATTCATTCATTCCCTTAGGAGTGAGAGCGCCCAGCTTGAAAGTCCATGCGCTTTCTTTTTTTTATCAACTCCTGCATTATATCACCTCCACGAATCCCCAATTCAATTTTTTCTAGACCAAATATTTATAGGTCTTTTGGGTTATTGTTATGGCATCTGTGGAAATGACGAGCAACTGACGTCAGTTTTTTAAATTTTGTGAGGTTAGAAGGGGCATTCCGAATTGTTCCAGGATGCGTTGTCTGAAATTCCTTGAGGTTATCCCTACATACTTCATATGGCAGCTGCACGTCAAACAGTATATGACTCCCTTGGTGTTACAATTAATGAAGTCCTTTATTGGGATGGCGTGACCATATCTATCTTTGACCTCATCACATTTCACCATATATTGGCATGCTTTACATGTCTCACATGTATGGGACCCTTGTATGGTTTGATCTTTCTTTGGAAATTTGATAAAATGGCTTTTAACGAATTTGTCACGCAAGTTATTAGATCGACACCATCCCATCTCAACTTTTTTACCAAGTACCTGGGATAGGTCATTGTCTAAATGGAGAACTGATCAATGTTTCTGGATAATTTTTTGTATAGTCCTCCATTCCCTACAGAAATTACCGATTAATCTTATCTCTTCTGTGATTTTCTTTTTGTCTTGCTTTTCTTCCTTGAAAACCCATGCTTCTCTTGGGATGTTGGAGATACTGGACTTGGCTTTCTTAGTGCACCTTTTACTGTACCCCCTTTCCATCAGTCTTTCTGTAAGTTCAATACTTTTAAGTTAGTAGACCTGTTCTTCAGAGCAGTTGCGTTTCAAGCGTAAAAATTCACCTTTCGGCAGATTTTCTACTGTTGGGGGAAAATGCTCACTGGTTTGATGTAGCAAGCTGTTTGTCGCCATCTCCTCACGGAAAAGAATTCAGTATGAATGGTGCCCTCGCTTGTTTTATATATTTTTAAATCTAAAAATGGTATCCAGTCCTGACTGTGGTGGTAAGTCAATTTGATATTCTTATTGTTGTTGAGTTCTCGGGATAAAGTCCAGGAGTAAATTTTCTTCACCTTCCCATATCAACAGGATATCGTCTATGTAACACCACCAACCCCCTACAAATTGGGTATATTGATCCATTGGTTCTCCAAAGACTGTTTCCTGCTCCCACCTACCCAAGAAAAGGTTGGCTTAGGTGGGGGCACAAGCAGCCCCCATTGCCGTTCCCCTCATCTGTAGGTAGAAATGGTCTCTGAATGTATAATCATTTTTGCTCAAAATGAATCTTAGGAGGTCCAAGATGAATTGGTGAAAATTACATGGTTTTTCCATCCAAAGAAAGTAGGCCACTGCTTGAATCCCCAAATCAAGTTCAATGCATGTGTATAAGGATTCTATGTAATACCTTACAGAACACATACATACCTTACAGCCACAGACATACCTGATAGTACACATACATAGCTGACAGCCACAGACATACCTGACAGTCACAGCCATACCTGACAGCCTCATATTATTGTTTGGTGACACTGCCAGCCAGACCACAGTTTATTTTCCACATATTGTGACACTATAAGTCGTAGCATAGTGTGTTATTCTTATTCATAAATAATTAATCTTGAGACACTGTAAGTGGTAGCTCAGTGTGTTATTCTTATTCATAAATAATCTTGTGACACTGTAAGTGGTAGCACAGTCTAATATTCAACTTTTCACTTCTTTCCTCAATTGTGAATAAATGATTAGTCTACACGCCGATTACAAGACAACAACAAAGTGCTAAATAACATGCGTTATATTATATAAAACATAAATGACATCACTGTAAGTGGCAGCACAGCGTGTTATTCTTATCCATAAATAATTAATCTTGAGACACTGTGAGTGGTAGCACAGTGCGTTATTCTTATTCATAAATAATTAAACTTGTGACACTGTAAGTAGTAGCGCAGTGTGTTATTCTTATTCAGAAATAATCTTGTGACACTGTAAGAGGTAGCACAGTCTAATATTCAACTTTTCACTTCTTTCCTCAATTGTGAATAAATGATTAGTCTACACGCCGACTACAAGACAACAATAAAGTGCTAAATAACATGCATTGTATTATATAAAACATAATGACATCACTGTAAGTGGCAGCACAGCGTGTTATTCTTATTCATAAATAATTAATCTTGTGACACTGTAAGTGGTAACGCAGTGTGTTATTCTTCACAAATAATTAATCGTGTGACACTAAGTGGTAGGGCAGTGTGTTATTCTTATTCATAAATAATTAATCTTGTGACACTAAGTATTAGTGCAGTGTGTTATTCTTATTAATAAATAATTACTCTTGTGACACTAAGTGGTAGCGCAGTGTGTTATTCTTATTCATAAATAATGAATCTGGTGACACTAAGGGGTAAATTTACTAAGAATCGAGTCTGGGAGTTTGCTTTTTTTTAAACTCGATTAGCTACGCCAACACTCAGGAGATTTGAGGCTCCTGAGACTCTCAAATGTACCAAGAAGTGAGTTTAGCTGAGAGTGAGATGTCCGATGGTGAAGCAGAACGAGATTTCTCCCCCGAGTAGCAGGTTTTGCAGGAGATTACTCACCTGAAATTGCAGTGTCTTCTCTCTGCAAAACTCTCCCAAGCAAGCAGCCTGCACATATCAGTGAGATATGTGAAGGCTGCTTGTGTTCTAGCCTGTCAAAAAACAGGTTAAAAGTAAAAAAAAAACATGACATAGGGACCCCTCTAAAGCATAACTAGCCCCGGACTTGCCAGCCAGTCCTGGTTCTTAAAATGACAGCAAAAAAATGTGTAGGGTTCCACTGTCATTTAAGAACCAGTACCAGGCAGCAGGGCCAGAACTGGTTTTAAATATAGGGTGAAAAAAATTTGCGTGAGGCTCCCCCTATATTTAAAATTAGCTCCGGATCCTTTCTAGTGTGGGACTGAATCCACAGCCAGGAGAGCCCTTTCACCGGGCACCCAAGCCGCAGCATCAGCCCTGACCGCTAGTCACCCCAGCCAGGGCACCCCTGTCCTAGGCTGATAGCATGGGGCTAATCCTGCCAACCCTGGGTGGTGAGTGGTGGGTTGATAGTGTAGGTGTAGTGTTAAAAATAGAATTAACAACATTGTCTTTACAGTAGAACTGCAGGTACCAACAAGCCTCCTCTGCATGCTGGTACTTGGAGAACCACAAGTACCAGAATGCAGGGCATTAAGGAGCCACTGGTACATGTTGTTCACCTGTAAAGAAGTGTGTAAAAACACAAGACACACACACCATGTGAGCAGCCACTGAGCGGCTCCTCCTTTGAAGTCCATGTGGGTCCCAGCCAATGAGCAGCAGCTAAAGTTAAGCCACTTAAGCATGTTGTTACAGTGTGTCCGGTGAAAGGGCTCCCCTGGCTGTGGCATCAGTCCCCCACAGAAAGAGTCCGGAGCTGGTTTTAAATCTAGGGAGAACCTCACGCAATTTTTTTTCACCCTATATTTAAAACCAGGTCTGGCTCTGCTAGCTGGTGCTGGTTCTTAAATTACAGTGGAACCCTACACATTTTTTTCCCTGTAATTTGAAGAACCAGGATTGGCTGGCAAGTCCAGGGCTGGTTAGGCTTTAGGGGGGGGGGGGGGGCTATGTAATGTTTTCAATAAAACTTTTAACCTTTTTTCTATTTATAGGCAGAAATATACATGGATCACAGTGATCTGTCTATGTTTCTGTCAAACTCGCAGATCACAGACAGGTGAATTTTTTTCATGAGTTTTTACAGTAGAGTTCTCCCTTCTCATGAGAGTTTAGAAACTCTCTGCTTGGTAAATTCCCGAATCCTATCTTCACTAGTGAAAAGGTTCTCGAGTTTTGCTGATGGTGAATTGAAGAGAGTTTGCTAACTCTCCAGTATTTTCCCGTAGCAAAGGAGATCTCTCTCCTGAGTTTAACATTAGTAAATTTACAAGTGGGAAAAAATGCCCAAACTCTCCAGAGATTGCAAACTCTCCCATACTCAATTCTTAGTAAAATTACCCCTAAGTGTTAGTGCAGTGTGTTATCCTTAGTCATAAATAATTAATCTTGTGACACTGTGTCATAAACACTAGTGAGAAAACACAATGTTGTTGTGCACAGGAAGAAACGCTGAATAGCGTTTTATTCGCCCTGTATAGAGGCTATAAGCATAGAATGATAAAGGGTTCCTGTTGTATTCTGAATGGACTAAAGTCCTGTGACTCCTATTACTTAACACTGGTAGTCCCCACTTCACATTAGGATATCTGTATGTGTGGGGTCCGTGGTTAGTGCCGCTGAAGTGTGGGTTTGTGACTCTTTGGTTAGATGTAAATAAGGGTCCGTGTTCATTAAGTCCGCTATGGTTCCTAGGTATAATTGTTACCTGCATTCTTCAGGTAGAATACCTCTCCTGGGCTGTGGTGTGGTCCTCGAGAGTCCTGAAGTGCTGGGGGTCTGCCGGCAGACTTTCTGAGATGGCCATGATGTGCACTCTGCAGCTCATGCTGGAGTCAGTGTATCTGCAATCGACACGTTTTGCCTGTAAGGCTTCCTCAGGATAGCAGATGCAGAGTCTCCCAGCTGGGGCTCTCTTTATATGGTCCTGTTATGATGCTGTTCCAGCCATTTTGGAAAAGGGATTTTCCTCCATGGTTTGCCCATATCATGATAGTGCTTTGGCAATGTTGCTCCAGCCATTTTGGAAAAGGGATAAATCCCCGTTTGCCCTATATTGATGGTACTATGTACGTATAAAGATAGGTAGAGGACATAACTCGACGGATGGGGACGTTACATGAAACATAAACTGATAACATATGTATAGGATACAAATGACTCTAACTTTGGTAACATATGCTCATATATGAGAAATATTAGAAGTATTAAAAGTATTAAAAACACACAAAAAACAAAGAACAACAAAAAAAATTCATAAAAATTCATAGGATACATGTTATCTCCAAAAAATGTGAAGTGCTGGTGTGCATATTACAGAACTCGGGTCTTCTGCACAAATTAAAAAGATCAAAAAGGGTCAATGCTGCTCTAATGGCAGTTAATGAGTAATGATTCCAGACAGCGGTAAAAAGGGGGGGGGGGGCTTGCAACCAATTATGCATATTCAATGCTGGTAATGGTATAGTGCTTAATCTTTGATGAGTACATAGACCCAAAGAAAATATAAAAAGATGTAAAAGCATATAAAATATATAAAACATAGAATGGTGGGGATGGTTCAGACCCTGATGTTGATATCACACGGGTGATTAAATATTGCAGAGCTTCTCCTATTTAATCTTGTTATGAATTGTAACCGCATTTAATATTCTGCAGATGGACTCAAAATATTCTTGATAGATTCATATCGTTAAAAAGGAGGTTCAGAAGTATATATATATTTATATGTATATGTGCATATACTGTACTGTAAATAGTATGCTATAGATCACATGATAAGTATGGAGCATGGAAATATGTATTGAATATATGATGATGGGTGGCGATTATTTGGGGGGAGAGAAGGGGAGAAGCTTGTTGGTGGGGGGGTGGAAGTGTGGTAGATACTACATAATGAAAATGGTTTTATTTGAGAAAGGGTACAATTTCCATGTCGATATTCAAGCCTTTCGGGTGAGAGTTCCAATTTCATATATTGTTCTCGTTTCCTCTTTGCTGAGAACTTCATCTATATTTCCTCCTCTCTACGGTGGCGTTATTTTCTTTAATCCAACAAACTGTAGATCTCTCGGATTACTGTTGTGCAATACATCAATACCAATAACCATAATTTACAATTTACAACCAATTACAGTTAGACTAAGATTGAATTTTTAGATTTAAACATCTTTATAGACAACAATAATATTCATACCAGCACACATCACAAAAAAGTCGATGTCAACAGCTTCATCCTAGCTACCAGTAGCCACAATCCCAGTTGGTTCAACAGTATACCAACAGGTCCATTTAAGAGACTTAGACGCAACTGCTCGAGACCAGAGGATTTTATATTACAGAGTGAACAACTGAAATCACAGCTTATAGCTAAAAAAATACAATACTGACACAGTAGAATTAGTCTTCCAAGCAGTAAAAGAGAGCGGCAGAGACCCTCTTCTAACATTCAAATCACAGTCAGATACCAATGGAGACAATGACATCTATTTTATCACTGAGTACAGCAGTCAAGCTAATCGTATCAAAAAGTTAGTATCCAAACACTGGCCTATCCTGCTAGGCGATGAGATCTTGAGCAAGGCTTTGCCACTGAGACCAAAGGTAGTATTCCGTAAATCATCTGATATTAAAATAAAAATCACCAATAACCACATACCTCCACAGAATACAGATTCTACAGGGAATACTCTGACGAACACATGGCATCAAAAACAGCCAGGGGGATCAAAAGGCTTTTTTTACTGTGGCAGATGTAAAGCATGTACTTTAACCAAGCAAAGAAGTACCAAACCCAAATTAACAGTTAAATCGACAAGCAATAATATAGTGTGGAAGATTAAGGTCAACATGACATGCAACAGTAAAGGGGTTGTATATTTATTACAATGTCCGTGTGACAAACAATATATTGGCAGGACCATCCGTCCGCTAAAAACGAGAATACAGGAGCACCTCTATAACATAACAAAGGGTTATGATAACCACCCTCTTTCATCATATTTTAAACAATTCCATCAATCAGACCCAACAAACTTAGCATTTTGCGCACTCAAATTAGTAAAGCACAACTGGCGGGGAGGTGATTTTATTAAGCACATCAATAAAGAGGAACTCAGGACAATGATCCATATGGGTACCCTTCACCCGAGAGGACTCAATTTGGACAACGAAATTAAGTCCATTGTGTACGACTAAGAACAGTCAGTGTCAATACCTTTAAATAATCTATAGTTCGCTGTAATTGACACATTTAACCTTCATTAGCAGGAACTAACCTCCAGTTCCTCTTATAATCACCAGATATATATTTCCCTAAAATAGTGGGTTTATACCCCGATTCCTTTGATCATTAGATTTAAGGATGTAGTATATTCATATCACTACTAGAAATTATGTCAGTCACAATTTTTAATGTTTTTTTAAGTCTCTCTCTCTTCCCCTAATAATACACTCATTTAGGGGTTATTGGATCCAATAGGCTCCATAGGACCGGACATATAGACAATCAGAGATATACTGCAATTGATGCACTGGGGGTCCAGTCAAATAGCCACTGGCCCTAAACATACATTTAAATGACATAGGTGCAACTATGTGCTTTACTACATCACTATTCTCCAACATAACTTTGCGTTCTACACAGACTGATTCACTACCTATAGATCTTACAATTATACATCTATAGGTTCTATTACTCCACTTAACAAAGTCTAATATCCAAAGATAAGGTACTCCAGAATCCTGGCTGATATGAACACGCTTTTATTTATTAATTGCTTTGATTATACCAGGACATGGGCCTGACTGACTGACATTCCATTCAGCCTATGGGCACTCAAGGCTTACCTATCCCTCAAACACACCTCACCTCCAATCAACCAATCAAATATGAGGTATGCCCAGAGTGTGTGGACTTAAACAAATGAGAGACACAGGCAAACTATCAATCCCGCCCAGAGGAAGACCCCACGTGGGTCGAAACGTGTTGGCTACACATCCCCATTGAGCAAGGAACCGGATACATCATCCAGCGAACACCTGATCAACAGCACCTGACGAGCATCTGATTAGCGGCTGCTTCCGCCGAAGGACACCGAAGGAAGGGACGACGCGACTGCAACATGCCGGCGAGGGGAAGAGCGGACTCTGCCGAGTCCCTGGGAGGTGAGTCCACAGTGGAGTTAGGGAGTATGGCGTCTGGTTCATAGCACCACAACCGTTTCTCCCCCTCCATCTGCACACCCAGTTGTGGACAGACGGGTCGTGCCGGAGGCAGCTTGTCAACGCCGGGTAGGCTCCGTACGCATTCCCACGTCACACACAGGCTTGGCATTACACCTCCATATACTCAGGTAGCTCTCCGTACTACTTACCCCAGGAACACCATCGTCACCATCAGCAATCCACTACATATCAGGAGCCCTTTCTACAATATAAGTGCGGGACGCCGCACCAACATTAACTTTTTCACAAGACTTGCCAATCTCCAGTGCGAGCTCCATGGTCCCTGGTCCTTGCTCTCACTCACACAATCAGCTCTTAAAATCTATTTATTGATTTTGATATTTTCTTGTTTTATTCTGTGGATTTTTTCTAGTTTTTTTCCCCTTTTCTTTTTCAGGAAAGATAGGTATTGAACATTGCACATATTTTGGACTTTTGACTGCCACTGGTGGATTCAGTGGACGGTCACCATTTTTAAGCCTATTATCACCTAGCTTTATTTAATAAAAGTTCTATATTATCATATTCAGCTTGAGCTCATCACTCTTATACAGACTCCTGGGATGTTAGACAACCCTGCTTTGTGGTGGTTGATAGAGGCCTCAAGGTAGCTGTTGCAATTCATGGGCTTAATGTACATTTTGGTGTGTAACCGTTCTTCCTCTATATAAATAGTTAGGTCCAAGAAGTTGATTGTATCCTCACTAATTGTGCTTGTGAAATCCAGATGACCGTGTTCATATTAATCCTTTGTATGAATTGTTCCAGATCCTCTTTTCGCCCCTTCCATATGATAATAACATCGTCGATGTATCTCGCCCATAGTTTTAATTTTGTTCCATAGCTTTCGTCATTCCAAATGTTTCCTTCTTTCCAATGGGATAGGAAGAGGTTTGTGTAGGATGGCACAAATTTAGTTCCAATTGCTGTCCCTTTATGTTGTATGTAGAAAGTATCCCCAAACCAAAAGAAATTGTGACTCAGAATAAAACCAATAGCCTCTGTGATTAAGTCAATTTGTAATTTTCCAAGACTTGAATCCTTTTCCATTCTTTTTCTCACAGCCATACAGCCTTTCTCATGCTCTATGCATGTGTACAAGGCTTTGATATTGCATGTTGCTAGAAGGTAATCTTCTTCCCAAGTAGTGCTCTTCAGGATGTTGAGGATATGGGTAGTGTCCCTAAAATATCCCAGTTGGTGTGTCACTATGGGTTGTAGGAATTTGTCCACGTATCCGGATAGGTTAGCTGTAAGTGATCCTGCCCCTGCCATGATGGGTATTCCTGGTGGTTTCTTCATGTCCTTATATACCTTGGGTAGGTTGTAGTACATGGGATGATTGGGTCTTATTTTTTGAGAAACTGGTATTCCTGTGTTGTCAAGATTCCTGAATCTAGGCCTTTTCTGAGAAGTGTTCCAAATTCCCTTTTATATTCAACAGTAGGGTCTTTTTTGAATGGTTCATAGGTAGATGTATCTCGTAGCTGGTTTAAGGCTTCTTCATCGTATGTGGTCCTATCCATAAGAATGATGTCCCCGCCTTTATCTGCGGGTTTAATCACTAGGTTCTTGTCTTCTTTTAATGATTTTATGGCTTCTATTTCCTTCTTTGTGATGTTTCTTTTCTCCTTTTATATCTGCAAACAAAAAGTATGGTGGTCGCTGGATTCTTTTGGGGCTCCCTGCGTCTCGGACGTGAACCCCATAATGTTAGGGACGCTGGTATAGAGGAGCCTTGATGTTTGGCCCAGCGCTTATTCATATATTTGCAAATGTATGTAAACCAATACCTCTGAATTTCTATTATCATGTAGGATTCAAGTATTTTTGTTTTTGCTGCAGTGTGCTGGAGGGAAAATCCCCTTTTTTTTTCTGTAGCTCAGTGTAAACCCCACCCTTTACGAGCACCTGTGCAATGTCATTAAGTTGATGTGAGCGACCACCATACTTTTTGTTTGCAGTTCTGTGAGGCATGAAAGGAGCCAGCATTGGGAGGATGTGTTGGTCTGAATAGTGCCATTAGGAGGTTTCTGGGGTACCTTCTAGGTGAGTCTGCTCTCAGCTTATACATGTACTGTTATTATGCAGTACATTAATTTGTAATTATATGACCCAGAGTGGGTGCTACTATTAGGTAGCAACAATTATTTTGGGGTGAGCGTTTGGGCGTGGGGCCCCCAAGGTTGCTCTGGCTGGGCCTTTTTTCAGGGCATCACCACTTAATTCACATAGATATTTTTTTATCACCTTTCTATTTGTTTGTCTATTATTTATGTAATTTTAACCCCTTACCATTAACACTTATTGATTTATCTTTACACAACTATACTTTACACTTCACTTTCACCCTTTTTTCCATTATTCGTGTGATGCCCTGGGGATGGTCCTTGGCTGGATTCTTTTGGGGCTCCCTGCGTCTCGGACGTGAACCCCATAATGTTAGGGACGCTGGTATAGTGGAGCCTTGACGTTTGGCCTAGCGCTTATTCATATATTTGCAAATGTATGTAAACCAATACCTCTGAATTTCTATTATCATGTAGGATTCAAGTATTTTTGTTTTTGCTGCAGTGTGCTGGAGGGAAAATCCCCTTTTTTTCTGTAGCTCCTTTTATATCTGTCATGCTTTTGATATCTTGTTCCACTAATTTTTTTTATGTTTTTACAAGTGGTCCCTTCAGATGTTGAGGGTAGAATGTTTATTTAGGTCACAGTTCTGCGTGTTTGAATATATTCCCTCTTTCATCTTGTGAGTTTATTTGAGGTTTGTTCATCGTTTGATTGTGGTTAAAGAATTTCTTTAACGTAAGCTTACGTATGAACTTGTGTAGGTCAATGAAGGTGTCAAATTTGTTAAGACTGTTGGCAGGTGCATACTTAAGGCCTTTCTGTAAGATGTTTATTTCTGTTTTGTTTAGTGTGCATTGGCTTAAATTGTATATGCCTTTTGATGTTTTTTCTTTGGTTCCCTTCTGTTGTTGTTCCTTCTTTTTGTTCTTAGTTCCTCCTCGCTTTCCTTGCTTGTGTTTGAACTTGTTAATTTTTTTCTTTTCCCCTTGTTTTTCTGTCCTTGTGTGTTTCTTGGGATTGCTCCTGCTTGTATGTGTGTTCTGTTGTTGCTCTGTGCAAGGTCTTATTTATACTGCCGCTTCTTTGATTTTCTTCACCTGCTTCATAAAATGTGGTGCCCATGGATAAAATGTTCTAAAGGTTTATAACTTACCACAAGTAG
This sequence comes from Taudactylus pleione, assembly GCA_031769625.1. NCBI lineage: Eukaryota > Metazoa > Chordata > Amphibia > Anura > Myobatrachidae > Taudactylus > Taudactylus pleione. The sequence goes on along the minus strand of JAUIMM010000043.1, from coordinate 5,197,149 downwards.
GGCAAACCCAGTGATGTTCAATACCAGTGTGGCATGAACAGGCCTCTGGTTTATAAATCAACAACTTTCCAGTAAATTTCTTGTTGTTGCCCTCCCTGGTGCCCCACTATCAATTTATATTAAATGATCAGGCTTCTGTTATGACCCATGATACACATGTTGTTTAACATTGAGAATGACTATATTACAAAAACCATAACACATGAGGGTGGTTTTGAAAAAATGAAAGCCAAAACATGGAGGTCCTCACAAACCTGTAATATATTCCCTTCTGTTCAAGTAAAGCAATAATTAAACAATATAGACACATTTTTGCATCATGATTTCAGGGTTTATGACTCAGGTAATATAATACATGTGTTGACATAAGGTTCTGCATGCGCAAGGGACCAGTAACAGAGATGGATAATTCGGATTTCTCTGGTGGATTTTGTGCAAAGAAGCTCTTAGGCTCTAAAGATGGCGTTAGCGATCAGGCTAACTCAAAGCAAGAAGCAATATCACATCCCCGCAGAAACATATGCTGCTGGACTAACCCCCAGGATATCTGCTACAGACACTCTTCATACGGGGAACTTGTATAAATGTGGAAAACGTCAGAAAACTATTTTTCTGAGGTTTTACTGCAATAATCTATTGATACTTCTCGCCCATAGACAACATTTTTGCACCAAACAGACAACAGTTCTTCAACTCCTAAATCTGTGGATAAAACTGAAAGTTTGGGTGATTGTTGCTCTGTAAATGTAAATTGTGATAAAGACATGTCAAGGACAAACAATTGTGACATGTGACTACACCATATCATTAGTCTGAGTGAATCATGTATAAAATGTCATCTATAATGAACAGCAATCTGAAATAGACAAGAAGATTACATGTTTGTCCCTTTGACGATATAGATGCAGTATTCTAAATATATAAATATATTGTGAATTGTGATGAAACTGTTTATGGTTGCATTCTATAAATATAGATAGAAATGTTGTCTTCACCACTTAATGGATCTGTAAAACTGCAGGGAGAGTGGATAACCAACTCTATTTTACTTACCAAAGACTTTCACAAAAGAATTAGAGTTTGTTATTAGTTACCCTCAGGCCAAACTAGCCTCACTAGCTAACATGGCAAATGTCACGTTTAGTGTTTTTAGATCCGAGTCAGGACCCATGGACTGGGCTGGTGGACTGTAGCAGACTAGTGGGGGTATAATCAGAGGTCTACTCATGGGTGAGACCCATGTGGTAAATGCCTGGGGCCTTCAGAGAGATCAATGACACCTACAAGACTCCCAGTCTGCCCCTGGAACCAATTGGGTGGAACTCAATTCCTTACCCTGGATATAGTCTTTGAGTACTCAGGGGACAGCACAGAGAGCAATTCAGGTAAGTGTTAGCCTGCTTGGAATCTGCTAACAGATGCTGCAAACTGATTATCAGAGCTGGGTCACTGGAGCCTAAATCCTCAAAGAGGTACTTTGATCCAGCACCCAGTCGCCAACAACTGGCATGAACATTTGAAGCAGAGACTCAGCCTGAACTCCAACACTCTAGGGAGTAAATTTACCAAGAATCGTGTTTGGTCCAAGATTGCCCGAGTTTAAACATGCACAGCATCGCAGAATCACGGGTGACTTTTGTCAGCTGAAACACTCAAATTTTTTCAAGAATCGTGTTTTGCTGTATTGTCTTTTTTGATAGTGTATGTGATCATGTTTCCTACCCATGTTCCCTGTATTCCCCACAGTCAAACACACCCGATCATGCAGCCTGCACATATCAGTGAGATACGTGCAGGTTGCATGTTTGTATATATTTTAGGTGGGGTCTCCCTTCCATTTATAGCCAGCACTGAGCTCTTTCAGCCAACACCGGTTTGAAAAATATGGCGGACAAAAAACGTAAGGGGCCCCCCGTATTTAATGAACCAGCACCGGGCTGTTGAACCTGGCGTCAACTGTAAAAATATGGGAAAAAAATGTCAAGGGGTCCAACATATTTTTACAACCATCACTGGGCTCCACTGGCTTGTATGTAATGCCACAGCTGGGGGATCCGCTTCCATAAGGTCGTGCTGATGCCGCTATCCCTAGTGTAAAATAAATATTTAAGAGGGAATAAACTGTAATAACCCTGTGGTTCCCACCATTGAAGTCAACTATATTAAGGAGAATGTGAAGTAGATTCATATATTTAGAATTCAAAGGCTCCCTTTGTAGGAGGAAATGGTTCTAATTGTAAGGTGACTGACTTCAATGTATGAGGTGATAGGTTTGAATCCTAGGTATGACTGTATTTTAAATTAATAAGAATGTGAAGTAGCTTCAAATAGTTAGAATTCACAGACTTCCTTTGTAGGAGCAAATGGCTCCATTGGAAAGCTGTCTTGTTGCAAAGTGTGAGGTGACAGGTTTGAGTCCAAACTCTGATGGTATTTTGAAATGTGTTAAGTTAAGTTGAATATGGATGAAGGTGCTTAGAGTCAGAAGGGGAGGTGACAGGGGAAGGGACTCACAAAGAAGGAAGACAAATGGCCAGCAGAGCGGGGAAGGTGCCTCTCCAGCCCGGTGCCTCAATGCATACCCACTTACTGCATTGCACTGGCCCTGGTCTCACTATGGTCCAAGCATGCAGTTCCACACTGGCTGCTGCTCTCTACGGTCCCACTCTTGTAAAAGCCTTCAATTCCACACTGACTGACTGTTGCTCTTTCTCTTTGAATCCACTCTAGTAATTCTGCTACTCTAACTTCGATCTCAATCCAGTTCAAGACTCTGGTAGTCAAGTGATTGTGAGGTAAGCTTAAGCTGGATACACGCTGGTTGATATATTGGATAATTTGTAATATTGAGGCAAATTTGAATGACAAATCGTCCGCATCATCCAATGTGTACGCACTACTGCACCGCTCCCATGTGTCCAGGGCTGGCGGGATGCACTCAGCCAGCTCTGTGCCACAGGGAGATACCAGGCTGGAGAGGCTCTGTTGCTGCCTACTCCATTTGCCAGATTCCTACAGAAAATTTGTTACCAGCAGGTGCCTGGCGGCTCCTTCTCTGCAGCAGCAGCCAGAGACTGGAGCTCACTTCTGAGCTCAGCCTTTCAGCTCCCACAGTGGGTGTAGGGAGAGCCGTCATGATGTCTCTCCCATAGTGCCGAGCGTGAGGAGCTGTTGGATGGTGGTGGGCACAGGAGTGGGGCTACAGGTAAGTATAGTGTTGTGTGTCTGTGTGTCATTATGTGTAAGGGGCACTACTAATGTGGGCATTGTATGAGGGGCACTACTACAGTGGGCATTATGTGTATAACAGGAACTACTGTGGAAACTGTGTATAAGGGGCACCACTGTGTGCCATAACATGAATAAGGCACACTACTATGTGCTGTAATGTGAATCAGGGTCACTATGTGCGGTGCAATGTGAATAAGATTATGCTACTGGGTGGCGTAATTTGAATTGGCAGTACTATTGTGTGACAACATCCCTTTCTTGTGAGGCCACAACCCTTTTTGCGGCATGCGCTTACGGTGCGCGCTGCCCCTTTATAGAGAAATGGGAGGGCAAAAATGTAGTTTGCAGGCAGGGCCGGCTCCAGGGGTCAGAGCACCCTGTGCCGGCCCATCATATGGCGCAGCGTGCGACTGAATTTGGGGGCGTGGTCTAATTACAATAGGCCACACCCCTTATGTGACGTTATTTGGAGGCGTGCCCGCATGGCACGCCTCCAAATAACGTCAGGCTGGGGGTAAAGCCCAGCAATGCGTCACTGGCTGGGCTTCCCCCAGCCCTCTTCTGTCAGTGAATGGATGCCGCGCGCATGCGCGCGGCATCCATTCACACTCCGGGGGTCTGGCACCGCCGCACAGCTGCGGCTGTGGGAGTCCCCAACCTCCCAATTAGACCACCCGCGGGCCACTTCGGCCCGTGGATGGAGCAGCGGGACAGTACTGACCCGCTGAAATCGGGATGCTGGGGAAGGGTGCCGCCCTCTAGGGGTGGTGCCCTTGTGCGACCGCACTGGTCGAACACCCCTAGAGCCGGCCCTGTTTGCAGGGGGGCACTGAGCACTCTAGAACCGGCCCTATGCAAGGTATATTGTATAGTGTGAACCCAGCTAAAATCCCTCTGCACATTTGAAATCTGCCCCATCTGCAGTGCAATATGCTTTTACCAAGGTGCAAAGCTACTAGCTCTATTTTGATTTGCTCTCAACTCAGAAGCAACCCCTTTGTGTTTATCCATTACATTTATGTTAATTTATATGGGAGGTAGTTAAAATCCGGGAGGCAGGCGCTCACAATGCCGGTGCCAGAATCCCTACACCTGTGAGATTCCCGGCGCTGACAGTAAGTAGTGGAGTTATGGGAAGGATTAGGGTTAGGGGTTAGTGTTAGGCACTTGGGGGAGGGTTATGGTTAGGCACTAGGGGGACCATAGGCAAATGCAGGGGGGTTTCCAATTGCCTGGAAACCCCCCTTCCCAGGCCATAACCACAATCGAAATTATAGTATAATAGAATTTTACTAGTGCTGCATGTTCTTCTCAGTATCACACATGAAATAATTAGCACCACCTGTTGATCTTTTAACATATGTCAGACAGTAATAAATACACCTGTACACCAACTAGGAGATCTGGAACACATGCAATGTTAGGGGTGCAATTTTATAGACCATCAATAGGGTTAATTATTAATATTGTATAATACACTATTCAGTGCATAAGAAGACCAATATGTACATATATGTCCAGGGCAGTGCTAGGTTCTTCTGCTGCTCCCCCAGACTCCCGGAATTGCTCCAATGCTCTGGAATGATGTCCACATCTGAAATAAAAACATTTAGCTCAGGCAGGATGGACCAACTGCCATATCTAATGGCTTACTGTGATCGCTGGTCCTGGATATGCTGGAATTATGGCGCACAATACACTTTGTATGATGCATATTAAAGATGGATAAGTGTTAATTATGTCCTTTTCATGGACTGGCCACACTTGCTATAAAATCAAGCATTTGGAAACCCCCCCTCTAAAAATCCTGCATTTGCCACTGGGGAGGGTTAGGCACTAGTGGGGGAGGATTAGGGTTAGGCCAGTGGTTTCCAAACTATTTTGAATCACGGCACCCTAGAGTATCACCATATTTTTACAGCACCCCTGGGCCAAAAGTTTTTTATTGAGAAATTCAGCAAATCACGGCACCCTAGAGTATCACCATATTTTTACAGCACCCCTGGGCCAAAAGTTTTTAATTGAGAAATTCAGCAAAAATTAAATGTAGTAAATTGTGCTTATATGTCACCCTTAGGGTCAGTTATGTGGTGGGTTACAGGTCTGCGCTTCTTTTTGTCCACATATTTTGGATTGGCAGTCTTTAGCACTGGTTTTGCCTATCACAGTGGCTAAAAATATTTTTATTTGGTACTGGACCAAAAAACCCGAGGCACCCCTGCAAGTGCCCTGAGGAACCACAGGGTACCACGGAGCCCAGTTTGGGAACCACTGGGTTAGGCACTAGGGGGGAGGGTTAGGTTTAGGCACTAGGGGAGGAGGCTAGGTTTAGGGTGTGGGGAGGGAGGGTTAGTGGTAGTGTTAGGATACTTACTGACAGGTGGCAATATCCTAACCCTGTCGGGACGTCAGCGTCAGGATTCTGGCCATCAGCATCCTATACCCAACCCATTAATATATGTTTATTGTGGTCATTCCGTCCTGTTGGAAAACATTAGTAAAGCACAGTAAAGCACTAATTTCATGTTTGGTTTCTTATTTTCATCTCAAATTGTAATATATGTATATCCCTTTAACAGAATTTTGACAGTCTTATACATGTAATTAAAACAGGTCACTATATACAGCCTCTTATTCACCTTGCTAAACTTCTGCTCAATTTAATAAAAATTATAATAACAAGCAGTTGTTCTGATTTCCTGATTTCCATATTCACATTTTCTTCAAATCAAGTGTTGAAATTATCATATAATGGCACGAAAATAGATTTTTTTTCCCTTGTGAGAGCACCATTTATACATCTCAGTAATTAACACGTGCAACATAACAGTGTGAATGCCTGTCTAGTGATAAAATAAATAGCTATATCAACAAAAAATACATAATAGAGGAAAACATTTTTGACAATTTGCATGATCTCCTGTTTGCAATCGCAAAACTAGCAACAAATTGAGATTACAGAGTCTACTATTGTTAATGATGGATTAAAACTAGAGATGTGCACTGACCCCAGTGTTTTGGTTTTGGATCTGGATTCATCTTTGTGTTTTGGTTTTGTAAAACTACCCTCAAGTGTTCTGGTTTTGGATCTGAATTAAAAAAAAAATAGATCATTTTTTTTTATAAAGATAGCTAAAATAATGTCATTTATGCAATCCAAAACCCAAAATTCCTGAACCCTGTCTCTGGTTTACACGGATCTCCTCAGGAGATCAGAACTGCGACTCGGATTTCTGGGCAACCGAACTGCACATCTAATTAAAACTAACTTGAGCCACAGTTCTTTCACACCAAGCTCTGCAAATCATTTTTTGCAGTTTGTGGTCATTCATCACATGTGATCAGGCCTGCACCTGTAGATAAAAACTCAGCACCTTTGTACGCTTATATACTGTTGCTTTTCAGCATTATGAAAGATTACTTCCTAATAAAGGGAGCATTAATTCACATTTATCCATTAGTGGCCATTTAATATTTAGAAATATATTTGAAATAACAGAAACAGATGCCAAAAAATATTTAACTAACAATTATTATAGAAGATCTCTATATAAGTTCTATTCACCTATACCTTAATTAGATGTACAAGCCTTGTGTTTCTATTAATTAATAAAAGATTTGTCTTATTTCTGATTTTCTTCAAGTTATCATCAGCTTTCCTTTAGACTATAAGCTCAGGGCCCTCTTCCCTCATATGCTTTTCCTTCACTTGCTTCTACCACCATATCCTCCCTACTACCTACTACAGCACCCAACCTTTGGGTTCACCCTACTGCCTATTTCAGTTTTATGACTTCTGGTGCAGCAATGTTTATAAACAATTACCATGTTTTGCAATGTCCTGTATTGTATATGTCGAAGTTGAATAATTGAGTGAGACAAGTTCAGTTTAAAATTTAATCGCAGCGACGCCATCTTGCGAATGGCCACAAGACTCCATTTTGGAAATGAGATCACAAGACACCATTTTGTGTGGTCAGCATTAATTCAAGTTATAACCCATTAACTAAGAAGAGATGGCAATGTTTTTGTTAACACCAAGGGCAACGGGAAAAACCAGCTTTCTAAGTAGAAGTAAATAAGGAGAGACAATGGGTATTTTTACATACAAATTGGGAATCCCGGGATGCAGATAAAGTATAGTTGTGGCAATTGTAATATAATATCTACACAATTGGATTTGCCTGAATACTAGACAAGATGTCTCCTAATCCCATAGTTTGAGGTGATAATACATTTGCACTTCACACAAGTGTCTGTGAGAACAAAAGAGGTTTTGTTTTCCTTTGAACACAGCAGGTGGGGGCCTGCTGACAGAGGGCATGTGGAATTACAACCCTCAGCCATCCACACTGCTGGATGTTCACTTCGTGTATGAGAGATTATGCACTTAAATCTCACCCATTAATAACTAGCGTCCTTATATCAAACCCCGAATACCCACACACTACATATTCGCACATAAGGTTCCTTAAGCATCAAAATGTATGATTCAAGTTGGTTAAGTTAGTTTAAATGCTAAGAAATAGAGGTTTTTGATATCTAAGGTATTATATATGACAAGCAAGGTATGTTTGATCTCGTTCTGATACCTACGCTTTTTACAGAATCCCGGTGTTATCGGTGGAGAGATCGCATCATGCAAACTCAAGTTATGGATCGCAGAACTTATAAGCAACAAAATGTTTTAGTTGATGGAATGTTACAGGAGGCGTTACCAGAAAGACCCCGGCTGTTAGAGGCAGGGAAAGTCTATTTAAAACAACCTGTTAAATGTGTCGTTACATATGCTCCTCCTCTGGGAACCAATGAGATCAGCAGGAAGTTTCCCCTTTGTCCTGTTTCAGTCTGGGGGGGAATAAATACATGTGTCCAAACACTGGTTTGGCAGTTCATGCTGAATTTTGGGTGAACTGAGGATATCTAGTCAGAAGTCTATCTCTGGGTCCGGAGGCGCAGCGTATGTATAATCGTACTTGGTCTGTATTATTTCCTTTTATGCCTAAATTATGTATGTATAGATTGCGTGTAACTGACTGTACTTTTACCTGAATAATACTTGTGCATTGGAACCACATATTCCACTCCTGTCTTTATTTGCGGTCATACTGCGTACGCAATTAGCGTTGTGTTTAGAGGTTTATAGGCAGGTTTTGTCTTAGAGGTTCTAGGCAGGTGAATCTTAGAGGTGTATAGGCAGGAATGTATTAAAAGGTTTATTCACAAATTTAACAGTGGGGGCTCATACGTTTATCACGCTATCTGATACACGATAACACTCGGTCATTCCTCTCTCAGCAAAAGGGTGGAGGCGCCTTTTGAGAGACACATTAGTCTTTCATTACCACAGTGTTGCTGAGAGCGTACTGCCGGTTATTGTGTAGAGGAAGCGCTGATCAGAATCCAGGGACAAGAAAGGAAAAAGTTTATTTTTCCTTTGTTGATAGAACCTTACGTTTAGAGGGGTACCGCAGTATTATGTACGCGGCTAAAACGCATTTTTGCGTACGCAGTTAAAAAGTCATTATACGGTTGTGTGGTAGTCGCATAATTGTGTATGCGGCCGCTTGCACAATAGCGTATACGCACTTCCGGTTCTGCTGCCACATGTTTGAACAAAGCCATTGAGGTTTACATTTTTTTCTATCTATCAATATCTGGGTTAAACGTTTATTTTCTGCGCAGAGAAAAAAAAGTGTGTAACAGTGTGTGTATTGTTGATAGGGGTAATTTATTCCCTAAAGTTAAGGGTACCGTATGATCCTTAAGGGCTAGGTGCAAGGGTTAGCCTAGTCGCTCGGTAAGCAGCTTTACCGTTCTAAACACAGTAGCAGGTGTACATGTTGTCTTTGTTGTATAGAGGTGCGTGAGAGTGGCCGACATACAAACTCTCATAGGTTTGGAAGTTACCTTACTAAAGCTTATCCGGGTGTGGAAGTTGCCTGTTTCAAATCTTATCTAGGTGTGGAAGTTGCCTTACGAAATCTTATCCAGGTGTGTGGGCGCCGCCGACTTAAATCGTTCACAGGTAAGTGAAAGTATCTTGATTGTCTTTCACCAGCTTAAATTTTTATTGAAAAGCGTAGGAGTTGTCTCAGAATGGGAGCCACGCAAACGGTAGAAATGTTAGGCAATGATGTGCTGCTAATGGAGGCTCCAATTGGATCAGCCCATCGTATTATGCATACTAAGTACGGTACTTATGCAATAAGGTATTGTGATATATGGTTTAATATGACGAGAATGAGTGTTAGTCCGTTCCCCAGAATTGGTAGTTTTGATAAAAATGTGTTAGATAATGTCCAGGAGCACATCAGTATGGTGAGATCCCGAGAGAAAAAGATTAAATATTTTGAATGTTTAAAAATATGGCAGCATGAAGGGGATGCTTGGCTTAAAAATGTGCAAACAACGCAAACTAGCGTTGCAAACGCATTGCCAGAAAATACATCCGCGACGCTGAGTTGCAATACGGGCGAGCCGCAAATTGGCGCGCACGGGCGGCAAAGTAGCGTCGTGGAGAGTATTGCCAGCAGTTCACGCTCACCTCCCCCACCTTATGTGGATGGAGGTGCAAGTACGGTTACCAAAAATACCAATAAAAATGTAACAAGTAATTTGTACCCCCTCTTAAGTAACCATAAAGAAAATGCTTATGATGTAGAAGATGAGCCTATTGTAATGTCTGCCATTTCCCATGCTGTACAAATAATAGATGCTGCATCACCACAATCACGGGTGGTGCCGCCATCTCCATCGGTAACAGCAAGGAAAGTGTTAATACACTCTGCACCCATTGAGGAAGTTGTTAATACCATACGTAGCAGCAGCAGATTAAACCCCCAGCCAGGTAACCAGGTCAGAAGTGGCAACGCTGCCGGTCTGCATCCCATTCGGACAATAACTGTTCCGAATGGAAATGCGGTTGCAAACGGTGTAGTACCCACGAGGGAAGTAGTAATGCATTGTCCATGGACAAGGGCAGAACTAAATTCCATCATAAATGATTTCCCCAATCTCAAAAAGGAACTAGCCAAATGTCAAAGATTTTTGAGAAATTTGGGTAGTTCTCATGAACCCACTAATAAAGATTGGCGTGTGGTGTTAAGGGCCTGCCTGCCACACAATACCGACGTGACAAAATTTATCACGGACTGTGTATTAGATGGCGACGTTCCCTTAACAGACCAAGTAAACCAAGGTAACATTTCCCGCATTGTGACTCAATTGGGTGTATATTTTCCAGTAGTAGTTAACTGGAACAAAATCTTCACAATCAAACAAAAGGAAAGTGAAACTGCAGAAGAATATTGCGACCGGGCTCTGCAGGCTATCACCCAGTACACTGGGATAGAAGAGATTAAAGATAGCATTCACCACAGGGGAATGATAGTCACGATATTAATGGATGGTTTAAAAGAGAATTTAAAAACTCGGGTTCAGACCTCACAGCCTGGCTGGCGGGGACTTACAATAGATAACCTTATAGAGTCTGCCATAGAACATGACAAAAACATCTAAAAAAAGAGGGAGACCCAGAGCGAAAAATTAATGGCTGTCAGTATACAAGCTCTGGAGAGAATGACGTTAACATCACAGCCAACAGACACGCTTGCACTTGCACACACACTCATGTCAGAACAAGTTGCTCTCACTAACCCCACTCAACAACAAACACAACTCTATCCCACTAACCAAATGCAACCACAGGTCCCAGGATATTCACCCACTTCTTTTCCTCCACAATACCCTTACCCTCCCTATCCTTACCCATATCCACCACCTTTGCCCTCTGCTCAAACTCCACAACAACACATGCTTTCACCTGAATCACGGACATGTTTTAATTGCAAACAAACAGGACACTTAAGTAGAAACTGCACAGTAAAAAGAGTATGGACCCCACACCAAGGGAAACCTGGACATCCCCATAAGGGATATGCACAGAGACCAGCAAATGCTCAGCAAACACCAGCTTCAATTGTAGCCGTAAATGCTTTATTGGAGAATGGTAGCCAATGCTAGGGGTCAGGTCATACCTGTAGTCTACAGGTAGTCAGGTTAACGGGAAGTACTAGGGAAGAACCGGTCTTGATGGTTGATGTAGCTGGTACTGAATATCCTTTTCTTGTAGACACAGGGGCGACCAAGTCAGTGATGAAATCTCCCGTTAATTTACAGGTGACCAACGAGACAATACCAACAATGGGTGTGACAGGTAAAGTGGAACGTTATCCTTTAACCAGACCCGCAGAGGTTAGTATTGGGCCGTTGCATACCAGACATTCTTTTCTTCTGGCTGCCGCGGCTCCTACTAACCTGCTGGGCAGAGACTTGTTATGTAAAATGGGATGTGTCATATATTGCTCCCCTGATGGTGTATATTTAGATATCCCAGAGAGAATGGTATACGAGGTGCGGGATATGTTAGACACCCCTCAAAGGATAATGTACCACTCTACAGTTTTAAAAGAAAATCCATCACAAGTAGATGAAATGTTGTCCCAAATTCCAGATTCCCTTTGGACAAAAGATGGACAGAACACTGGATTAATGGCAAATGTAAGCCCGGTAATGGTAAACATAAAAAGCGGTAGGCAAGCTCCAAAAATTCCCCAGTACCCACTAAAACAGGAAGTAGAACTAGGGGTGTTTCCAATAATCGAGCGATTATTGCAACAAGGAATTTTAGTTCATACAGCTAGTGTAGCCAACAGTCCCATCTTTCCAGTAAAGAAGAGTGGTGGGAGGGGTTAAAGGCTGGTGCAAGACCTTAGAGGTGTTAATAAGGTAGTAGAGAGCCAATTCCCTGTAGTGCCAAATCCAGCTGTCATCCTGATGCAGATCCCACCAAATGCAACCCATTTCACTGTCATTGACCTCTGTTCTGCTTTCTTCTCTGTGCCTCTCCATCCTGACTGTCAGTACCTATTCGCATTCACATACAGGGGTGTGCAATATACATGGACACGATTGCCCCAAGGTTTCATAGACAGCCCCAATATTTTCTCCCAGGCATTGCATGACTGTTTACAAGCTTTTCAACCTGCCAATGGATCAGTTCTAATTCAATATGTGGATGACTTATTGCTATGTTCTGACTCATTTATGTCATGTGTGAATGATACTAAACTTTTGTTACTTCATCTCTCGCAAACAGGACACAAAGGCCCTCATTCAGAGCCGTACGCTCTGAGCAGAGCGCACGCTCTGAATGAGGGCCGGGCTCCATTTTCATGGAGCGTCCTCCTGGACGCTCGTATAGCTGTGGGTCACCACCCACAGGCTATACGAGCGTGCATTGTGATGGTCGCGATGGTCGAGACCATCGCGACCATCGAATTTGCGAGCCGGAGCCTGCGGTTGAGGTTTTCAACCGCAAGCTCCGGAGTGATTTTGGCTCTATCAGAGCCAAAATCACTCCCACTGACATCACTAGTGATGTCAGTGGGCCGGCTTCTGACGGGAGGCGTTCCCATGGGAACGCCCCCATCAGGGAGGCACGCCCCCAGCACGCCCACCAAAGGGGGCGTGCTGTCAATCAACATTGACAGCACGCCCCCTTTGATCGGACACAACGAGCGAAGGACTTTCCTTCGCTCGTCGCGTCTGGCGCATGCGCACGACGGAGCTCCCTCCGTCGTGCGCATGCTCAGTCCATAACATCGACCCACTTGCGAGCGGACAGCCGCTCGCGAGTGGGTCTGAATCAGGCCCAAAGTGGCTAAGGACAAGTTACAGCTGTGCCAGCCCAGAGTAAAATATTTGGGACATTGCCTAACCCAGGGGTTACGACATCTCACAAATGATAGAATCCAGGCCATACAAAACATGACACTGCCGCAGAATCAACAGCAAATTCGTACCTTCTTGGGAATGTGTGGATATTGTCGAATGTGGATCCCAGGTTTTTCTATTTTGGCCTTGCCTTTACAGGAACTAGTCTCTTCCTCAAAGCCCGATCGTGTAGCACACACTGAGGAATCAGAACAGGCTTTTCTTGATCTTAAGGATAGCCTGACAAAAGCTCCTGCATTGGGAATACCCGATTATGAAAAACCTTTTGATTTATATTGTACGGAAGCCGATGGTAGTGCTGCAGGTCTCCTTACACAATAACATGGTGATGCCAGTAGGCCCGTAGCATACTACAGTGCCCAATTGGACACGGTAGCAAGATCACTCCCCACCTGTTTAAGAAGTGTAGCAGCTACCGCTTTATTGGTGAGTAAAAGTGAGGACATAGTATTGGGCCATGATATGATTGTCTACACTCCCCATGCTGTATCTGCTCTGTTGAACTCAGCTCAAACCAGACATGTCTCCTCAGCTAGGTTCACCAAATGGGAACTAGCCCTAATCGCCCCTACAAATATTACAGTTAAACGTTGCAGTACGCTGAATCCAGCAACATACCTACCATAAGTACAACATGATGTACAAAGGGTGGAAGGAGAGGAGTTGCTGGCGGGAGGTGAGTTCAGCAGACATGATGACACCCACGATTGTATGACATATCTGAATCAGACCTTTACTGCTAGACCTGACATACATGACACACCTTTAGAGAATGTGGATGTGACTTTCTATACGGATGGGAGTTGTCATAGACAAACAGACACAGGTGAATTATGTACAGGTTATGCTGTTGTAAATGACACAGACATCATGGAAGCTAAACCTCTCGGTCCTCCTCACTCAGCCCAGGTGGCAGAGTTAGTAGCACTGACTAGAGCATGTGAACTGGCAGCAGGCAAATCTGCTAACATTTACACTGACTCGAGGTATGCGTTCGGGGTGGTACACGATTTTGGGGCTCTATGGCGTCTAAGAAATTTTATGACAGCAGCAGGCACACCAGTTGCACACTCCCGACACATAAAACATCTCTTAGAAGCAATCCAACTGCCCAAAGCAGTGGCAGTAATTAAATGCAAAGCCCACACATGTGAGGATGACCCAGTGTCACTGGGCAACAACAGAGCTGACGAAGCTGCAAAATGGGCAGCAGGGTTAAAAATGCCTTCCCCAATTGAAACAATTATGTCATTCCAAACCATTGATATGCTGAAATTAATTTAGATGCAAAATTTGTGTTCAATTCAGGAAAAATCCATATGGAAGTCCAAGGGGTGTGGGCAAGAGTCCTCCGGGCTCTGGAGGGATGGACATGGTAAGCCAGTAGCCCCCAAGGCATATTACCCCAGCCTGGCTGAAGCAGCACATGGTCTGACTCACCTGGGTAAACAGGGCATGTGCAAGTTGGTGAGGGCATACTGGTGCGCACCAGGGTTTTCTTCACAAGCAGAGAAGATAGCAATGTCCTGTCTGACCTGCTTGAGAAAGAACATAGGGAAAGCGATCCCTACCGAACCGTCCCACATTCCACCGACTGATGGACCTTTCCAGGTGATACAAATTGATTTCATCCAATTACCACCCTGCAGGAACCTTAAGTATGTATTAGTGTGCACAGACGTATTCTCTAACTGGGTTGAGGCCTACCCAGCAGCCACTAATACTTCTGCGTTTACTGCCAAGAAAATAGTGCAGGAATTTGTATGCAGGTACGGTATCCCTAGAATCATCAAAAGTGATAGGGGTACCCATTTCACAGGTGATGTTTTCCAAAATATGTGTAAGCTGATGGGTATTAATAGCCGACTTCACACCCCCTACTGACCGCAAGCCAGTGCCAAGGTAGAGAGGATGAACGGCACTATTAAAAATAAGCTAAGTAAAATCATGGCAGAGACTGGACTAGGATGGCCAGAAGCTTTACCTTTGGTCCTACATAGTATAAGGACCACTCCTAGATTTCCTCTGAATCTGTCCCCATTTGAAATATTGTTTGGTAGACAACCTCATTTGATTATAAGTCCACAGGAAGATCTAAAAGGTAACAACGAGGTAACTGTGAAGTACCTTATATCAATGAGTAAGCAGTTAAAGCAACAGCAGCAGAAACTGAAATTGTTGTCCCATGATATGCCTGAAATGAACTGCCATGATGTTGAACCAGGAGAATATGTAATGATCCAAAATTTCTTACGTTCAGGTTGTTTGACTGATCGGTGGGAAGGTCCGTACCAGGTGCTGCTGACGAGTACTACATCTTTGAAGGTGGCCGAGAGAGATACCTGGGTCCATTCCACTCACTGCAAAAAGGTCAATCAACCGGTAGAGAAACAAGTCGGAGACAAGGCTGATAGTGTGGATCTGTCGCTCGCGAGCTTGTTCCGGGAGGATTGAAAAGGGCGTAGTGAGATACCTGAACTGAGAGAAATTTGCAGGTCTTGTTGTGACAATGGACTGGCCTGCTGTGTTCATTTTCATATTCTCTTTCAGAGTGTTCACCATCCTGGTCGGGTCGGGAATATCCAGTTTCTGTGATGGGGGACCGATTGAGGAAACAGGGACTGATGGCAGTGCTGATGGAGTGGAGAGAGGAGGAGTGCAATGCCAATCAGGGGAGTGTCTGACCAATCTTAGTACTGTTATTGTTAAGAGAGCTGTCATTCCGGATACTCGGGGAAGGTGTGGAAGGTTATCGTCTGAAGATTCCTGTATTTGTGAGTTTTGTGGGTCCCTAGTTGATGAAAACTGTATTCAACAGTGCCAACCTAAATATAATCCGTACTGGGGAGGGTATCCTTTGGAGGATTACCACAGCATGGTAGGCAAAGTGTTAAATCAAACCGATTGCTGGGTGTGTTCACATGTGCCACAGGGACAGCATAATGTAGGGTTGGTGCCATTTCCGCTGAATATCACGGAAATTTTAGAATTGCAAAAAGGGAAAACAGTGGATGGAAAATTCCTCTCATCCAAACCACCTCATTTCAAACTCTATCAATTTCAAGTAGATAAATCACTTTTGTGTCTAAACATAACCAACCCCAATAAACCCGGAGGTTGGGAAGTGACGGGGAATAATCAGACGATGACCTTCTCACAAAGAGCTGATAATGAGTCCATAAACTATGATCTGTTACACACAATTAAATCAAGTGGGAAATATTTTAGGTACCGGTATACATTGAGTTCCACCAAAGAAATGATTGGTAAAGTACCAGATGGTTATTGTGCTAAAATAATACAACCAGAAACTTGCATACACCAGATGGAAGAACCTGAGATAGGATTGTTTGCAAGAGAAATGTGTTTATTGATAATGATGCATACCATTCCTTATATTCTCCCTGATAATGTATATTTTATATGTGGAAGAAAAGCGTATAAATGGCTCTCCCCGAGTTCCGAAGGTTTGTGTTATCTGGGAAGAGTAGTCCCAGAAGTTATGACCCTCACACATGTTGAAATGTTGGGAATACATAAAAACATACCATCACCATATCTTCACACACAATATGAGCACAGAGGCAAGAGAAATATGATACCTGGTGATAAGCATAAAGCCGCTCAGTTAATCTGTGAGACAACTGGCTTCCAAGTTTTAGTCGCCCTGGATCCCACCAGAATTGCTAGGGGTACATTAAATTTTAGATATATCCAGGAACTTTCTAAATTAATAGATAATATCACCGAGATGTACGATGACACATTCAGGTACACAGGGAGAGAATTGCAAGTGTACAAGAAAGAACTAGTGCAACACAGACTAGTGTTGAACTATTTAACTGCTGTTACTGGAGGGTATTGCGTAATGTTAGCCACCCAATTTGGAGTAAAGTGTTGCACTTATGTCACCAATGATACCAGCGACCCTAAGGAGGTGATAGACCAGAAGATGGATGAGATTCTGCAGCTAAAGTGGGAATTTCGTAAGAACCATAACGCATCAGTGGCTGAAGCAGGGGAAAAGATAGAAGGATGGGTGTCATGGCTGAACCCAGTAAAATGGTTCTCGGGTCTAGGAGAGTGGGTCCAGGAAGTGATCGCCAGCATAGGCAAATTCTTGATCCTTATACTGATTGTCATCATAGTAATTGGCATATGCGTCCGGTGTGTTCCTATTGTGTTGAAGTGTGGAAAATGTGAAAACAGAGTGAAACGAAGGGATGAAACTATGATGGTGGTCAGAAATGATAATATGTGTACCGAGGTAGATACAGAACTGCACTACAATCCTGAGCTAGGAAGTACCATCATTTAAATGTATAATATTTAGACATGCATAGACGATATTATTGAAATGTTATTTATATAACACCCAGACAATGTAAAGTCTCAAATTCCCCTTCAAAACTACTGTTATAAGACTGGTGCATTCCCACACCTGTCACACGATCTCCCAAGATCCGCGGTGTGCGTATAATAGTAGTTTTATGCCCCCGCCTAGAGACACATTGTTGATGGATTAAGAACCACCTTGTGCTATCCCATGATAACACTAAATAATATATGAATGTGAGCCCAAAATAAATTTTTATAGCAGATTATGATAGCATGTTGTTTGCTATCAAAGGGTGGACTGTCGAAGTTGAATAATTGAGTGAGACAAGTTCAGTTTAAAATTTGGCGAATGGCCACAAGACTCCATTTTGGAAATGAGATCACAAGACACCATTTTGTGTGGTCAGCATTAATTCAAGTTATAACCCATTAACTAAGAACAGATGGCAATGTTTTTGTTAACACCAAGGGCAACGGGAAAAACCAGCTTTCTAAGTAGAAGTAAATAAGGAGAGACAATGGGTATTTTTACATACAAATTGGGAATCCCGGGATGCAGATAAAGTATAGTTGTGGCAATTGTAATATAATATCTACACAATTGGATTTGCCTGAATACTAGACAAGATATCTCCTAATCCCATAGTTTGAGGTGATAATACATTTGCACTTCACACAAGTGTCTGTGAGAACAAAAGAGGTTTTGTTTTCCTTTGAACACAGCAGGTGGGGGCCTGCTGACAGAGGGCATGTGGAATTACAACCCTCAGCCATCCACACTGCTGGATGTTCACTTCGTGTATGAGAGATTATGCACTTAAATCTCACCCATTAATAACTAGCGTCCTTATATCAAACCCCGAATACCCACACACTACATATTCGCACATAAGGTTCCATAAGCATCAAAATGTATGATTCAAGTTGGTTAAGTTAGTTTAAATGCTAAGAAATAGAGGTTTTTGATATCTAAGGTATTATATATGACAAGCAAGGTATGTTTGATCTCGTTCTGATGCCTACGCTTTTTACAGAATCCCGGTGTTATCGGTGGAGAGATCGCATCATGCAAACTCAAGTTATGGATCGCAGAACTTATAAGCAACAAAATGTTTTAGTTGATGGAATGTTACAGGAGGCGTTACCAGAAAGACCCCGGCTGTTAGAGGCAGGGAAAGTCTATTTAAAACAACCTGTTAAATGTGTCATTACATATGCTCCTCCTCTGGGAACCAATGAGATCAGCAGGAAGTTTCCCCTTTGTCCTGTTTCAGTTTGGGGGGGAATAATACATGTGTCCAAACACTGGTTTGGCAGTTCATGCTGAATTTTGGGTGAACTGAGGATATCTAGTCAGAAGTCTATCTCTGGGTCCGGAGGCGCAGCGTATGTATAATCGTACTTGGTCTGTATTATTTCCTTTTACGCCTAAATTATGTATGTATAGATTGCGTGTAACTGACTGTACTTTTACCTGAATAATACTTGTGCGTTGGAACCACAGATTCCACTCCTGTCTTTATTTGCGGTCATACTGTGTACGCAATTAGCGTTGTGTTTAGAGGTTTATAGGCAGGTTTTGTCTTAGAGGTTCTAGGCAGGTGAATCTTAGAGGTGTATAGGCAGGAATGTATTAAAAGGTTTATTCACAAATTTAACATATATCACTTTCGTTTCTGTGTTATCTGTTCTTACTGTTTGAATTTTTGTATTTTTCAAGGAGCTTCGAACCCCTTGTGGTGGCATATAAATAAAGGATAATAATAATAATCATAATCATAATCGTAGGCAAATAAAAGTTTCTAAAGAATGCTTTTTCTATAATTAAACTTCTACTACCTTAAGCACTAAGGGCCAGATTCAGACCCGTTCACTAAATGGGTGCGCTCGCAAGCGGCCCGATGTTCTGCGTACACACATGCGCGAACTACTCACTGCGATCGCATATTGCTCACTCGCCCTGCAAAGACAGCCCAGTGTAATGAGTGACAGGAGAGGCCGTTTGTGTGTGCTAACAGGGGCATGACACTAATAACGGGGTGTTGGAGATGCAAACGCAGGTGTGCCAGAGTGTTTTAATGCCGTTTTAGATGCGTGCATAATTAACAGGCAGCATCATAGTACACGTCACTTGCCTTTTTTTACACTGATTTCCTTGCAATACTTGCGTTAGGGTTAAGCTACCTCAAGCACTGCTTTCACATCCGATGGTGCCCGATTTACCAATGTTTTAATACACTTCCTGGAGATAACGTGGTGCTGGTAGGTGGCTCTGCCTGTGTGATTGGGCATACGCATACACAAAGTGACCGCTCGCTAAGACATGGTGGGCGTGCTTATGCCTTGGCGAGCGATCGCTTCCCGTGGCGTCACTTTGACAAATTTGCATATGCATCCAGTGAGCTTACGCAGATAGCGAACGGGTCTGAATCAGGCCCTATATTCTAACTATTTTCTAACTTACATATAATTCATTATTTATTAATATATATGTAGCCTTATATATTTTGTTTATTAGATATTGTTTATTATATATTTTAAAGCAAGTCAAATGCAATAAAATAAAAGAGACTACAATGAAAAAGGAATCAAATACATATAAATACATTAAATAAATAAATTAAAAATATTAAATAATAAGATTCAGTGGTAATTCTAATAGTTTATCTAGCATAAAACCATTATCAATTTCATTTCTGGCAATACATGCTGACACAGGGTAGAGAGTTTTAAGATTGTCTTAGTGCCAGTAGATATTACTGGCCATTGATTGTACTTTAGACTTTTAAAGGTAAAGTGGATCCAAAAAGTTGGCTCCTGTGTGAATAAAGTCTTATCAGCTTATAATTGTAATGTTAAAATACTTTTGCATGTGGTGCTTACCTCAAATACAGATCAAAGTGTGAGAGACACTGTGGGCTACTGGAGTGCTCAGAAGGGGTGCTACTTGATGCCCATGTAGTACCGTGTTCCAGCTGAGCTCTAACTGACAAAAAAGCAGTGTGGCTATTAAATAACGAGACTTTACTTGTGAAAAATAAGCCATACTGTGTGAGTTAAAAAGGAGGTGGGGGAACATTGACCTTTGACGATACCAAATTTTTTTTTTGCTAGTTTCACCCCTCTCGTCCAGGTAGTTTGCTGTCACACAGCGTTAGAAGAAGTTGTATTTTCCCGTATGCCATAAAAATGCTTAGTTCAAAAGTAGAGCAACATGTTAACTTTACATTTTTAGTTAATTGAACAAAATGCCCACCAAATCTTTCTGTATGCTACCGAGGCTTACAGGGCAGATTGTATGTTTGCCCCATGTCTGAGAAAATTGTTCAAATTGACCAACAACTCAGCATCTTAATGATAGCAGAAATGGTAAACATCGACAAAGAAACTGTTAGGCAAGTTTTGCATTAAGATCTGAACATGATAAAACTTTGTGCTGAGATGGTTCCATGGCTTCTCACTGCCGACCAGAAAGATAATCGAAAGCAAATTTGTACAGACATTTTGGAACAAATTCAAATGGATTCACATTTTTTAGATAAAGTTATTACCTGTGATGAAACATGGATCTTCCAGTATGATCCTGAGATGAAATGCCAGTTCATACACTGGAGAACACCATCACCGCCAAGAAGTAAAAAAGTACATCAAAACAAATCCAAATTCAAAGGCATGTTAATTGTTTTGTTTAATATCAAGGGTGTAATATTGGAAGACTTGGTATCAGAAGGTGCAACAGTGAATCAACATTACAACAATAATGTTCTAGCAATTTTGCAGGAAAGAATCAGAAGATAAAGGCCAGAGTTGTGGAAAAATGGATTCACCCTCCATCAGGACAATGCACCTGCGCACTCAGCTCTCTCTTTGAAGCAGTTTTTGGCCAAGAAACTGATTGCAGTGCTAGAATACCCTCTATACTCACCAGACCTAGCACTGTGCGACTTCTTTCTTTTCCCTAAATTCTAATCTATACTCAATGGAACCAATTTTGCATCAGTTACCGAGGTAAAGAAGAAAATGACTTATTGAGTTGTTGAGACAGCTGACAGATAATGAGCTACAGCACGAGTTTCATCAATGGAAAATAAGAAGGCAGTGGTGTGGGGATACAGAAGGGGAGTATATAGAAGGGAAGCAGAGTTAAAAGGTACTTAATATAATTAAACATAAATTATAGCATCAGTGTCATCATTTAATAGCCACACTTCATTTATCTCCCCTGATGTATTTGTAGGTGATGCTTACCCAATGCATTTTGTCTTCTAGGGGACTGGACTTCATCAGGGATTTCTGGGTGTGATGTGTCTAGTGGCTCATTTGTATTTAGTGGGAGTGTCATTTATGGTATATATTAACTGGTTATATCCAGCTTACTGGTCATGGAAGCTGATTGGTTGTAATGATGAAATGCTGAGGTTATTACCAATTGGTTGGTGGGCTGGATTGCGAGTCCATCATATCAGCACTACAGAGTGAGATTAAACCAAAAAATTAAAATTATGAACATTCATCCCTTTAAATAGCTATATTGTGGATTGTAGAGACTTATAGTATAGATAAAGATGATTAAATTAAAATGTAATACATTAGTAAACAAATAAATAAACCACTATTTTCATGGGCCTTGTGCTTGATGTACAAATAGTAACAATAAATGTATATTACTGTATGAGCTAGCAATGTGTTGTGTAGGGGTAGTTACAGGCAATGACAAATTTGTTGTTACCCTTATTCCTCATTGTAACACTATTTCATTCCTCTTGAAAAATTATTACATTAAAAGCTATTGGATCTTGATTCAGACGTGGACACAGAAGCGTCCGCAGCTGCGTCTATTGGCAGTAACCCATTTGTGATTTTTTTTAAATATCAATACAAAGTCCTTCCCTTTTGTACATCCATGCATCTGAATGTGCAAAGAATGAGATGCCTGCTTTCAACATCCGTACTTGCTGCAATACCAATTGATGCATACTTACATGCCACTATCGGCCTTACCATCAAAAACTTTGCAGGTGCAGTTTCTCAATCCGTGTGTGATATGAGTGGTCAAGCACCTGTGTATGCAACGACTTTCACTGACAAGCCATGACACTCTTATAACACCATATAAATCAGACAATCTCTAAGGCACTTCCCTGTCACTGCTCAGGAACACCCACTACATTTTTTCACTCCCGGTTGAGTCAAGGCTGTTTATGCTATCAGAAAGCTGGTTAATTCAAAATCTGCCTTTTAGCAATAGAGTTTTCATATCAAAGATCCATTTGAATTTTTCTCTTGAGATCATGTAGAAATACTCGCCTCACCCACAGGGAATGTTAACCTTCTTGATCACTATGAAGGAGAGTAGATTTGGATCTAGGTGTTTATAATCTGAAAGTGTTCAGGGTGTTCTGAGATGCTGTGATCTGTATTGATGTCTGATATAATTAGGCAACAGTCTTCAAAATATGTTTTGCATGGTCAAATATTTCCTAAAATTTAGCCGGGATATAGATACAACACTCATTATCTATGACTGCACGCAATACTATAATACCGGTTCTAGGACATCCTAAACAATTCAACGTATGGGAGTAACCCACTGTATCAACTACCACAAAATACATTAAACTTGCACTCCTCTTTATCTATATCCTGAATAAATATTAAAACAAATTGCTAAATCCTAGCTTCCAGTCACCCCTACATTCAAACCACACAAACACACTCTAGTACCATAGTTTATGTGTAAAACTTAAACTAACAATTAGACCACAATTAAGTAACTAAGTAACTAATTTCCATTAATACATTGGTGCACTTATAGAATGTGTAGTTGGACCCAGGTCTGATTATGATTGCTATCCTCCAGCAATAAAAGTCATGAAATCTATGGAATTCTCATGATGAGGTACCTTATTAGAATAGTAATTTATGCATGAGTTATGTTGGTTACTTATATCCAGGGGTGTATCTAGATGTCTGAGTGACCCTGGCAAAGTAATGGACTGGTGCCCCTCCATATTTTCTGCTTAAATACATTCTGTCTCCCCAGCCAACCTCTCTTCTGTGTCCCCAGCCATCCCCTCTTCTGTGTCCCCAGCCATCCCTCTTCTGTGTCCCCAGCAATCCTTCTTCTGTGTCCCCAGCAATCCCTCTTCTATGTCCCCAGCCATCCCCTCTTCTGTGTCCTCAGCAATCCCTCTTCTGTGTCCCCAGCCATCCCCTCTTCTGTGTCCCCAGCCATCCCCTCTTCTATGTCCCCAGCCATCCCTCTTCTGTGTCCCCAGCCATCCCTCTTCCGTGTCCCCAACCATCCCCTCTTCTGTGTCCCCAGCCATCCCTCTTCTGTGTCCCCAGCCATCCCTCTTCTGTGTCCCCAGCCATCCCTCTTCTGTCCCCAGCCATCCCTCTTCTGTGTCCCCAGCCATCCCTCTTCTGTGTCCCCAGCCATCCCTCTTCTGTGTCCCCAGCCATCCCCCTTCTTTCTCCACATTCATCCCCCTTCTTTCTCCACATCCATCTCCTTCTTTCTCCACAGCCATCTCTCTTCTGTGTCCCCAGCCATTCCCCCTTCTGTCTCTCCCAAGACCTCTCCTCTGTCCCCAGCTATCCCTCTTTTGTGGCCCCAGCCATCCCACTTCTGTGCCTCCAGCCATCCCTTTTCTGTGTCCCCAGCACCCCCCATCCCACCAGCAGGCAGGCTTCTCAGTGAGTGCAGCAATGCAGTGCGCATAACGTAAAAAACAAACAAAAAACAATTTATTAATTGCGCATACAAGGCAGCAGCTACCTGGCCCTAAACATCTGCCCCGGGTAAGAGCCAGATTCAACCCCTTGGCCGTGGGTGGCACCACTGGACGGCACCCCCCTCGGTTGGCGCCCCATCCTGGCCAATGGGTAAATACACCCCTGCTTATATCATCACCTTTCTTATGTAATTTCACAACCCTACATTTTTTCATTAGTAAGAGCAGGCCTCATTATTATTGACATTCACCCCATGCTGGAATGCATTTGCACTGCTTAGAATAGTGATTAGCTCTGGTCACATGCATGACACACCCAGGAGACAGTTCTGTTGCACGGTTCACATTGTTGCTGCCCCATTGCCACAGAAAACATCCATTTAGCGGCAGCAGATAAATTACTGAGATGAGATACCTACCACTCTGAATAGTATTATTGCAAGATGTGTATGTAGCCCACTCCCCTTGCATGAAGAGTCTGTAGATACGACTGCATTTGGACATACATTTATATATTAATAAGTATCAGGCTCTTTTATTTACTAGCCCTCACTACAATGTATGCAGATCGGATAATATTGTTCCTTTTTGCAGAGCCGGAACCAGCCTTTTTTGGTGCCCTGCACCAGAAAGAGCATTGGCGCCTCCCCTATTTTTAAAATAGGGGCATAACACACCCAAAATAAGGCCAAGGCTTCATGGAGAAGAGCCAGGAAAGAGATCGGAGAGGCCAGGAGATGCTGGGGATAAAAGAAGAGGAAGCTACAAGTGAGAATGATACTAAACAGAAAATTTACAGACCCAAACAGCGCCCCCTGCCCTGCGGTGCCCTGTGCCATGGCACAGGCCGCACTACCCTAGTTACGGCCCTGCCTTTTTGTATAGTCTCTTATCTCCATGTGGCAAGCACTATGAGTCCTATTTATCTGGATCTGCATTTAAAATGCGGATGCAATTAATTATAAGGGCACACTCATGCCCTTATATTAAGGCTGAATGGAAAAAAGAAGAATTCTCCATAGAGAATTCCAGAGGGGAGGGGGGCATGGTATTTAAGGGGCTACACCTCAAAAGCTATTGGAGTTACTGAGCTGAAATTTGGCATGGACGAGTAGAACTGGCTATCGGTGCTGCATTCCAAATTACATGGTAAAAACATAAAAATGAGGATTTGGGAGTAATCTAAAGTTCCAACTGTCAGTTTTTTCTGACACTCTCAGTTAGGACCACTTTTCTGCAGTAGTCTATAGGGGATTTTTAAGAAGGCATAACTAGGGGTAGAGGGTGAATTTAGACTTGGTTTTTTTTAATTAGGTAGTATGGATACCCCTTAATAGCTATTTAGTGCTACAGGTCACTAAATGTAAATAATTGCTTTCCAGTCCAATTGTGGTTCCAAAGCACAAAAAGTTATATTTTGCAAGAAAAGTATATTGCGCTGTTATCTAAACAATTAGCGCAAAAAGCAAGTAAATACAAGGTACAGCCGATACATACGCTAGTGCTCTGGATCCAGTTCTCAGTCATCAATCCTGAAGCCTACGGTCATCAAAGAAGGGAAAATTACTCCCTTATGGTGTCCAGAGCACTAGCCTATATACCTTACAGGTCACAGATAAAACAATAGAGACAAGCTGGCATAATTCTATTGGTTCTTGCTCCTGGTCATCTTTCTCATTGGTTAGTTCATATGGTGTCATCAGGGGTATGTCTTGGTTCTCCAACAGTTGTTTTGTGTAGTTTCCCGCCGAAGAACTGGTTAAACTGGCTACAGACACTACATACAAAATGTTAACATGCTAACCAATAACTCCCTATAGTTCGTAACTTGTGGACGCATGATGCGATCTCCTTGCCGATAGAACTGGAGATCTGCAAATGAAAAGTGATTTAATATAATACCAAACATGACATGTCTACTATGTTCTAAACCTTAGATCTTATTAAAGTACATATTACTACATAATTACTTGTTAGAAAGACCTTTAATAACTCTCTTTATTAACTTATTGTAAATAGGAACCATTATATACATATGCATCTGTGCATTGATGTAGGAAATGTTCATATGTATGTAATGACACACATGGGCGTCTATGTGTACGCATGTGGATACACAAAATAGTGTCTATGTGTAAGCATATGTCTATGTGTGTGCATAATGTGAATCAGTATATGTGTGTGGTGGGTTCGCAGTTGTGCGCATTGGGTTGCGCCGACGCAAAGTAGCATCCGATTTACCATTTATCAGGCAACCATTTATCTGGATCATCAGATAATAATTGCAACCGATCATACTCAATTATTTGACATCGACAGTAGCTATTGTTCCAGGGTTTAGGTAATTGAGACAGTTACAGTTTTTAAACTATTACCTCACAATTGCACTATTATAGAGATAGGAAGCTTCAACTGGTTGTGCAGCCTCAGTAGGAGCTTCCAGCAGGTGTACTCACTGTTGCTTCACCTGGGTGCACCAAGATGGTTGCCTTTGTGGGCGTTAGCGGTGGAGCAACCCAGTAATGGCAGCGGGCGGAAGCGGGGACCCAGCGGCGGTCTAACGGGTGTCAGTGATGGTGGTGAAGTGGGCAGCGGTGCGGCCTACAGCTGTGGCCATGGAGGTGCGGCCTGTGGGACCCGGCAGTGGCGGTGGCGTGACCCAGCGTCTGTGCAGGTGTTCGCGGCGGGCCTGGATCTGAGAAGATCCAGTACCTGCCAGGCATTCAGCAAGTTGCTGCCCACCAGGCGAAGATGCCAGACATCCTAGTAGGCGGTGGCCATGCAAAAGAGCTTACACAGACTGCCGCCCACTAGGTGAAGATGACAGCAGAAGCCCTAGGGAGGTAGCATCTGTGCAAAAGAGCTAATTATCTGCCACCCCGTAGGTGAAGACACCACAGCACTGGTGGGTTGGTGCCCACCAGGCAAAGTCCTGGGGTGGCAGTGGCCACGAAAAGAGCTTAAAGGCCGACGCTCCCCAGGTGAAGATGCAGAAGCCCTGCAGGATTGTTGCCGCCAGGCGAATATGCCGAAGCCCTGGCGGGTTAGCGTCTGTCAGGCAAAGTGGACAGCGGCCATGCAAAAGAGCTTAAACAGACTTCCGTCAGCTAGGTGAAGAGGACATTAGAAGCCCTAGGGAGGTGGCAGCTGCTCAAAAGAGCTAATTGGCTGCCACCCCCTAGGTGAAGTTGCTGAAGCCTTGGTGGGTTGGCACCCACCATGCAAAGACGCCAAAGCCCTGGCGGGTTGGCACCCACCAGGTGAAGACGACAAAGCCCTAGCAGGTTGGCACCCACCAGGAGAAGACGCCGAAGCCCTGGCAGGTCGGTGTCCGCCAGGAGAAGACGCCGAAGTTCTGGGGTGGCAGCGGCTATGAAATAGAGCTTAAAGGCTACCGCCCCCCAGATGAAGGTGCAGACTAAATAAATGATATACAAAAAAAAGTCTGTTTATTTTAATATTTTATTTACTGGCGAACTACGGGTATCAGTGGGCCCTCAATACCTCTGATATTTATTCAATACTAATAATATTTTCCACAACTTTACTTTTATGAGAAAACACACATCTGAATGTAGTATTTCAAGTGGTTTTGTAGTTCTGCTTTTTGATTTTGGAAAAAACTGACAACTTTGTTTCCCCATAATACAGCTCTAGATTTCTCTGCATTAGTTATCAACATTCTTGCGACTATCCCAATTTGTACCTTCTCAACACTGTCGTACCCAAGGTGACCAAATCTTCAATAAATGCAACTCAGTTGTCATCATTGAATAACAGTGCTGTGTGTCAAGGACATAGAATTGCTGACATTTTGAGCTTGTAGCTATGATCATCCCTTTTCTGTTTTTCACTATGCACTATTTGAAATCTGTCGCCTCTCTGCTGTAGGACACTGATGGTGATATATGTTACAATTTCTGCTACATGAAGCACTTATTGAATCTCTGTGACTCTTATTCTTGTTCCAATTTTGAAACAATATTTAATTGTCCAACTTTAGTAGCTGTAAGGCCTTGATTGCCAATCCCTTTGATCGTTAACTTAATGAGTCATTCTTCATTGCAGCTAAAATGTCTTGTTGTTTCTGAATTGATATACCAGTAATATTTTCTGCAGTTATGTGAAATACTCAGAGCTGCCTCATCTCTGCCATTGCATTTCTTGCATTGTATAGGATTCACATTCTTTTGTTTGCACTCTATTGCTTTGTGACCTATCTTGTGACAATTGTAACAATTAATATGTTCTTATTTTTTTACTTTTTGCATGTAATGCATTTGTTTAAGCATGCAAATCATAGGACACACGTTCCTGAAACTGTAACAACTTGCTCTGACTGTGGGCTCTATTCATTAAGCTGCGCATGCGCAACATGAAGACAGGCTGCAAAGAGACAGGAGAAAAGCCAGCAGAGTCAAACCCCTCTCACCCCCCTGCTCGCTCGCCTATTCTGCTCAGCCCCGAATGTCCCCATTGCCTGAAACCTGCATCCTCGCTCCCCAGCTTGGTCACCCACCTCCTCGCTCCCCCCCACTCAGCCCTGGATATCCCCATTGCCTGAGACAGAGGTCTTAGGAAGAACTAGTAATTCCAGCATCTCCTGATGGAGACATCCGAATCTGAGAGACAATGGGTGGGTAATGGAGGAAATAGACTCTCCTAGAATAGTGCTGCCATCTACCCCTGAAAGAGACAACTTGTTGGGTAAAGGAGAAACTGGAATACGCAGGGTTTGAACTAAAGGTCAGAAATAAAATTTCCGGCGGCCCACCAGGCCTTTTAAATTCTTTGTCCTTGACTTGTGGGAAAGAGACATAGATAAAAGACTATCCATTAACTGGGATGACTTGATCAAAACCCCCAACTGAATGCTCCAAGATTCAGTTAGGGTCTTGCATTTCCCGCAAGAAGAGGACAATTCTTGAGTATGTGAACCGGTGCAGCACAATAGAGACAGAGATTATTCTGGTAGCGGCAGTTTCATTCAGCTGTGGTCAGCTGGGATTTATTAACTTGCATAGGTCCTTCTCCACTGGTAGCAGGAGAAGAAAAGCGGGCATCCATAAATGGTTGATCCTGAAAATGACCTCCTCATCCTCTACTAGCAAATCACTCTCTAAGGCGTAGATCAATCTTGATGCACAGGGAGATTACATCGACAAAGACCTCCGGAAGATCCCGAGAGGCTAATTCATCCTTTATTTTCTCGGAAAGCCCATGTAAGAAAGCTGCTTTAAGAGCCTCCTAATTCCACCTCAATTCGGAGGAAATGGTTTGAAACTGAACCACGTAATGTCCTACAGTGTGGGTTCCCTGACAAATTCGATGGAGATCAGAAGAGGCTGAGGCAGAACGACCTGGATCATTAAAAATTATTTTGAAGGAGGAAATTAAATGTTCATAATTGGACAGAAGAGGGTCAGCTCGTTCCCAAAATGGGGAAACCCAGTATAATGTTGTTCCTGTCAATAGAGAAATAATATATGCCACTTTAGACCTAGACATAGAAAAACTTTGTGGCAGGCTTGCTAATTGGATTTCACATTGGTTGATGAACCCCCAGCATAGACGAGGATTTCCATCAAAATGTTCCGGGGATGCCAACTGAAGCCGAGATTTCTGAGACACCAAAACTTGAGGTTAGACTGGAGGCTTTGGTGGAGCTGAGACAGCGGGAGGAGGATGGAGTAGTGTAGCCAAAGTAGTTTGGATGGAGAACAGTTGTCTAGAAAGCTCCTGTAGATACTGAGCCACTTGATGTTGTGCTGCCTCGTGATTGTCCATAAGAGAGGTGAGATCTTGTAATGCCCCTGCACCTTGGGATCCTGGAGCTTTCATTTGGCCTGTGCAAACTGTCAGACTTTGCACTAAGGGAACTCCTACCGAGGGGTTGAAAGCTGAGGTCCGGGGTTGAGGGAGGAATCAGAGGCGAGGGACCTGAATGTATGATCTCCTCATCCACAAATATCAGATGTTGGCGAGACCTGGCCAAAGGCGCAGAGTCTAATCTGCTGGGAGGTGTTCACCAGTGACCCCTCCAAACAGGATATGGGTTTAAGCTGTACCCAGCAGGCATGTCACGGTATCCGATATCCATGGGAATAGAGACAACACAAATGATGGCCTGAGTGATATACTTCAGAAAGAAGCACTGCTGCACTAGGAGTGGGCACTCAAGGTTGCACGCAGGCAAGATGTACTGATGCACAGCGGCACCAGAAGAGGATACTTGTAAAGCAGACAGGCAAGGTGTTCTGATGCACTGCTGCACAAGGAGATGGCACTTCTAATGGCACACAGGCAAGGTGTTCTGACACACTGCTGCACAAGGAGATGGCACTTGTAAAGGCATGCAGGCAAGCTATTCTGATGCACTGCTGCACAAGGAGATGGCACTTGTAAAGGCATGCAGGCAAGGTGTTCTGATGCACTGCTGCACAAGGATATGGCACTTGTAAAGGCACACAGGCAAGGTGTTCTGACACACTGCTGCACAAGTAGATGGCACTTGTAAAGGCACACAGGCAAGGTGTTCTGACGCACTGCTGCACAAGGAGATGGCACTTAGACTTGAGGGTATAATGAAAAGGGAACCCGGAATGTAGTGACAGCAAGTAAACACAAGTAGCAACAACATTGCACAGGCAACTTCCTGCTGTCTGGGGCCTAGTTATATACCCAGAGGTAGCAGATCATTGGAGGACAGTGTCAGCTGACGACAACCAAGCTACCATTGGATGGAGGGTCAGTCAGGTGATACAGACTGTCATGGCTGCATCTATGAAGGAAATCACAGAAACCAAATCACAGAGAAGACCCAGACAATAATGCACCTAAGGCATAATCCTTAGCTCGTCACCAACCTCTGTACCAGACGTCTGACCACACAAAAAAGTCAGGGGAAGTCGGTGCAGTGGTGAGTAACGGCCGATCCTAGGCCAAAACCTGACAATAGCAAGCTATGAGGTAGTCAAAATTGTCTGGAAAGTAATGTTGTTGATGTTAATAATACTACAGATCAAAAACCATGTACAATTGTACCCAAAATACTTGTGGGTGGTTTTGCCAAAACCAAAACATGATGAAAACCAAAACAAAACATGGGTCTCTGCGCTAATCTTTAATTACTATAAGAGCTGAGATACAGATACAAACTATTAAGTTCTGAAGATACCTGTACTACTAAAGTGGAACTGTATTCATTGTGGTTTATAATTGGAAAGTTAAAGCTATTGCTCTTTGGAATCAAGAAAGACTAGCATTAGAACTAACTTGTATGTTACTTTTTCCTGTGTATTACAAGTACATGTATTTAACAGTTACCACCTAGCAAGAGAGTACTCCAACAAAAGAAGTTTGGGGGAAATTTATCAAAGCTTGGACAGAGATAAAGTGGAGAAAGAAAAAGTACCAACCAATTAGCTTACAATTGTAATATTAAGGGCTGTGTTCAAAAAATGATATAAGCTGATTGGGTGATACTTTATCTCTCTCCGAGCTTTGATAAATCTCCCCCTTTGTGTTCACTTTAAAGTAAGTGACTGATCAGTCTTGGGTTTTACTAGTCTGCTGAGTAATATCCTGTTTTGCTATTCTAATACCCGGCAGCGCGGGACTTAAGCTCTGCCCACACAATTAAACCCCACCTAAAAGTGCTGCCTCGATTAAGCCCCGCCTCCTGGTGACATCATCCATCAATCACCGGGATTGCAGGGGAAAGCATACTTCACAGGGGTGTGGCATCGAAGGTGTTAAAGGGGGCATGGCCTCGCGGCAGGCGAACGCGTCCTGGCCGTGGCTGCAGCCTGTGATGTTGGGGCATGAGTCTATAAAGACTCAGGTTCCTGGTGTCCTCGTGGAGGAGAAGGAGGTCGGCCATCTTACGCTGGGGCCGCTGGACAGGAGGAGGGAAATCCCGTGGTACCCTGGCGTTCAGGGGAGGGTGTATGGCGGCTGCCATAAGCCTCCAATTATATGTACAAGGGGAATGCTCCTGTAAGATAATAAGGCCCACCCCTGCAAGAAGCCCCTAGGCAATAAGGAGCCTTAGAGAAGCCCCTGGGTCCAGACAAGGGGGGGAGTCACCTCTCCCCACAATCCTGCAAGGGATCTGCAG
The DNA here is from genome assembly GCA_031769625.1 of Taudactylus pleione. NCBI lineage: Eukaryota > Metazoa > Chordata > Amphibia > Anura > Myobatrachidae > Taudactylus > Taudactylus pleione. The sequence goes on along the minus strand of JAUIMM010000043.1, from coordinate 5,164,926 downwards.
ATAAAGGGCAGCCAAACTGATATTGAGCCCCTTATAAGAAGAGGATTGGGGAGTGCTGCAGAGGTAGCAGCTGGAGCCAGAGCGCCTGTGGAGTGAGGAAGTCACTGCAGGGAATCTCTGGGCAAGTACTGCCTGGTGCCATAGTGGAAGATAAGATATCTCCTGTGAAGAGACAGCCCATGTGATGAGAGGGTGAATGTCTGAGAGGTATAATGCTGGATCCCTGGTTGATAGCCCCTGGAGAAGTGCCCCATATTGAGGGAGGGGTCAGTGCAAGATGGCAGTGTGGCTAGAGGTGAGTCCTATGGAAGAGTCCTGTGTAACTATGTGCTGAAGTAGAGAAATCCATCAGTGAAAAGGTTAATGGTCTGCATTAAGTTGCCAGCATGTCAGATGAAAGGTCCCAGGATAATGGGATATGTACTAGAGGCAGAGTCCTGGGATACACAGGATATCAGTATGCCTGAAGAAGATATATGCGGGGTGATGGAAGGAGAGAGGGTCCCTGTGTAATGGGATGTGCCGCACGTTAGCAGTCTTGATGAGTGAGTTGAGTACAATGAACTTCATATCTGGAGTCCCCTGTAAGTATTGAAGTAAATGAGAAACTATATTTTCCATAGTTGTGAGGTGCTGCAACAGTTAGGATAAAGAAGTCTATTTAACTGTTAGGGAGAATTATTGCCTATTTCCTTCTGTATTTACTGTCATATATTTGTCATATTTAATTTGTGTCGCATTGACTGTCATTTGTATAGTGAATTTTATTTTCTCCATAGTGACCTCCATGGACCAAACCCATATCCTCTTACTCCCCCTTACATAAATCTACTAGATTATTCTATTTATCAAGCTGTCATGTTGTCATTTTGTTGTGTGTATGTGGCTAGCCTCTCTGCTTATGCATGAGAAAGATAACCTGGTAAATCCGCTGTAGCTGCTGTCTTAACTGCAAGGTGCCATCTAAACCGAACTTAAATGTGCCCACACCAACAGCAGGGGGAACCACAATTACGGTGAGACATGCTGCATACACATGTAAAGATTTTCTGTCCAACTATCCAACTAGTTGATTGGTTGTAATGAAAATCTGGTAACGTATGGGAGTAACTGATGATCAGCAATTTGCTCCTAAATGCCAGAAAATGGATGAAAATGGTCGTTCAGACACGTTTGTTAAATGTTTGATCTAAACCAGTGGTTCTTAAACTCGGTCCTCAGGACCCCACACAGGTCATATTTTGCAGGTTATCTAGCAGGTGCACAGGTGTATTCATTACTCACTGACACATTTTAAAAGATCCACAGGTGGAGCTAATATCTCACTAGTGATTCTGTGAGGAGACCTGGAAAACATGCACTGTTTGGGTTCCTGAGGACCAAATTTGAGAACCTGTGATTCTAAACAATTTGTTCAAACAACAGTTTTTGTCCATTTTCTGGCATTTGGGAGCAAATTGCTGATCGTCATTTGCTTTCATACCTTACCAGATTTTCATTCCAACCAATCAACTAGTTGGATGGTTGGACAGAAAATCTTTAAATGTGTACGCAGCCTAACACCACAATAAATACATGCCAAACTTATGTCAGAACTACTTTGCACTGATAACCTATAGGCAATTACTAATAACAATATGTGATTGGCACTGTTTACAGATACATAATTGGAATCACAGAAAGATTTTATTGTAATGGAAATTACTGAATAATTGTGATACCCAGCAGTGAAAACAAGAATAGCACCTGCAGATACTGTATAAATTAAAATAACTTCTTGGTGGTTGAATCTACCATTGATATTCGAGGGTCTCACTCCTAGTTAGGAATATGGAATTTGCATACCCTATTTATTTAGCATGACTAATCATCACAAAAACCATGGATAAGTAGATTCCTTAACGAACACAGAAACCATTGATATTTTGCTTATTTAAAGTGATATAATTCTGGTATTAATATACAGAATAAAGAGATCATTTAATTACATCTATTTATGAATAATACTTCCTATATGCAGTTTTTATTACAACTGATCCTTAAACTAAACTGACAGTGCTTACTCAAGGTAACAGCATTATTAAATAGCTAATGTGTACAAAATAGATGATGATTATCATTGCATATGCAAATAGATTAAAGAGAGGGGCCTGGGTTGAGTAAGGGATCCCAGCGCACAAATTCCCGTAGGTAAGTACTCTAACCCTACTCCTAACTCTACCCCTAAACCTAACCCCCCACCTCAGCCTAACCCTAACCCTCCGCTAGTGTCTAACCCTAACCTCTAACCCTAAACCTAACCATTATACTATCTGTCGAGATGGCAGCGGTCAGGATCCTGGAGCTGGGATTCTGACTGCTGTCGGGATTCTGGTGCCGGCATTCTGAGTGCCAACATGCTGACCACTGGGATGCCAACTACAGCCCAAGGGGCCTATTTATCAAATAAAATTAGCAGAATATTACTTGTTTTCGGGGGATATCTACAAATATTAAGCATCCCCTGAATGTACCATGGAGAGACTGCAGCAGATATCGGAGATACTGTATCTGCCGCAGTCCCTCCATTTCCGTCAGCAGCCGCAGCCCCTATAGGTTTCTATGGGTGCTGCTTTGCTGCCAGATTTACAAAGCTCTGGAATGTAAAGCATTCCGGAACTTGGCCCTGATAGGATAATACAGTTTCCAGATGGCGTTATCCTATTGTAGCTCCCTCTCCTTTGGCCCCCAGGAATGCATGCGCTGGCCAATGAACGCTAATGGCTACTGAGACTCAAACCAAGAAGCAGTGTAATAACCCTGCTGTACGCTATCACACTCTTATTGGAGCCTGTATATTGTCAAGAGGATTTTAGTACATTTGCGTGAAAATATTTATTTTTACATTGCGAATTTGTGCAAAAATTATTTATCACATCCGCATTAAAAATACAGATTGTGCTAAATATACCCCTAAATATGAGATCTCTGTTTCAAACAATTTAAGATTAGAATTACCGTATAAGTAGTACATACACAGTATATCACAGACATCACCACATCTGTGAATAAACTGTATATGAGAACTTTTTTTCATTATTTGGGCACAAACATGAGGTTACTTAAGACAGCAGGTAATTAGCAATATAAAAAAAAATCATAAGTAACTATGATGCTAACATATAAAAGAAAACACATTAGACCTGATTCTGAGTTGAGAGCAAAGCAAAAATAGCAAGTAACGTTGCACCTGGACAAACCATGTTGCAATACAAGGGTATAAAAACATTTATTTATTTAGCATGCAGGGTAAATACTGGCTGCTTTTGTATGTAGCCCAAAAATACTGGACAGGTTTATTTTGAAACTGCGATTTAGATTTCAGTTTGAACCTGAATCTGAATCTCTCTGCACATTTAAAATTTGCCCCAGCTGCAGTGCTACATGGTTTTGCCAAGGTACATTTACTTGCTGCTTTTGCTTTACGGTGGGTACACACTACACGATGTGTGTATCCAGTGATGGCATGATGCAATGGTATGAAACATCACACCACCCGTACACACTGCAACGGTATGATGTGTAGTTCCATGCTGCATTTAGCAGCATGGCAGCTTTCGTCAGACTGTCCCATCAGCTGTGCTGCACAGCAGATGGGATGATATGACGAACGTCCCGCGATCAAGCGCAATTGGGCATACACACTATATGATCTGCACAATATATCATTCCGATCCATGTCAGAACGATTTATCGTGAAACGGATCGCATAGTGTGTACCCAGCTTTACTCCCGGTCCTGACAGAGAATCAGCCCCCTTTTTCCTAATCTGCCAACAAAATGATGTTCAGATATTTTCTGTGCAAATATAATAACAAAAAGACAGTAATGAGTGATGAAACTTAATTTTTATCTAATAATTGATTTTTAGAGACGTAGTCAGAATCCCAACCCAATACCGACAGATGCATTCCATGGAAATTTTGCTATCACCATTGATCTAGCTATGCCCCTGGCTACACATACAATTTTATTGGTTCACGGTAGTTATGTATGCACACAGAATTGGCATAAACTATGAATGCATAAAATAAATGTCCCTTTCTTCACACCCTTACTAACAATCATTAGTATAATATAACTATTGGATGTGATTACAACCTTTGAAACCTCTGCTTTGAACAATAAAGATATTTATAAAATATACATCATCTTGGTTTGAAAAGACAACTACAGGCATGGTAGCCAATTTTCTACATTTTCGTTAAGTGGTACAATTATGTGGATCATTTTATTTTTATTCTCTATGTATCTGTGTTCCAATAGGTTTTATTTAAATGAGCTCATACCCACATGATTATTATGTTACCAAATGTATTGCTCAGTCATAACCTTTATTAAATCTAATTTATCACTGTGGGACTAATGGTTTGTGTATATTCAATTTCTTTTAAAGGATTTGAAACACTGTGGAACATATAGAGCTATATCACTGGGTTATATTTATACTTTTTGAACTTGATTTAAAGCTACTGTATATACACTTGCATATAATAATTTACACATTATTGTTTTTTATGTGATATCATCTATTAGGAATCGATGTAGACCTACTTGCAGCCATGGGGATCCAGGTGGACACTGAAATGCCACATATAGGATAGGTCTGGAGAGAGAGGGTGAGATGTCATGGCCTCAACCGGTAATAACTAACTTTTTTAATTACTGCACAAAAGAAAAAAAATCTGATTGCCTATCATAGATCTGAAAATCTGGTGGTCAAAGACAGCAGAATATTAATTTATAATCAGAATTTCACTACGATGGTATCCCAAAAGTGCAAAGAATTTTCTGAAATGTGTAGCTTTCTGCTTCATAGAGACACTAGATTTGCCCTTTTATACCCAGCTAAACTGCAGGTAGTTGAGAATGGCCGTACACTTTTTCACACTGACCCGGCTGAAGCCAAAGCCAATTTTATGAGTACTGGGTCACCTAAAAGATCCTCCAAACCGTTGATGACTACTGACATCCTTATTATCAATATGTGTTATTTGAAATGTCATTAATTTGGAATTATTGTGAGTAGGGATGTTTGCCGACCCCCGTGTTTTGGTTTTGGTTTTGGATCTGCATCTCCTTTGTGTTTTGGATCTGGATTTGGTTTTGGCAAAATACCCTTGCGTGTTTTGGTTTTGGATCTGTATTCTTTGTAAAAAATCAGCTAAAATAACATAATTTGGGCCTGTTTTTGTTCCTACAGTATTATTAACCTCAATAACATTCATTTACACTCGTTTCCAGTCAATTTTGACCACCTCACAACCCACAATATTGTTTTCATCCAGTTTAGGCCCGTAATTTGCACCAAGCTAGCTGGCTGACTAAGCTAAGTAGCAGCAGTGGGCGGCTCAGACACGTGGCAGTTCAACTTCCAACATGGCACATAAGGAAACATATGTTTTCATTAAACAAGAGGCCTGAGGGAGATGGAGTATGTATGTAGTTGAAGGCAGGGAAATGAAGGGTTGATTCATAGTAAATGTAATTAAAGTTTTGGATTCCAAAGCAAATTTATGAGGGAGGGAGGTGGGGAGTCATTTTCAAAGAATATTTGACTCATTCACATCAATCCTTGCCCCAGTTGAGCTCTTGTGGTGGCCCAACATTTTTATTTAAATGAAAGGGGCATGCAGGGGATTCTGTCTGTGACAGTAGACAAAATGGAAGTTCTGAACAGGAAGGGGGCAAAGGGATTTTTAAAGTCTGGTACTAAACTTCTCTTATCATTGTGTTTCTGGGACTATGGATGGGAAGGCTGGGAGGGGAGGAGAGAGAACATCTCCAGATACCATCACAAAATAGCCTTTCCATTTGGTGTTTGAGTTGCATCTGACCAAACATGGCTGTTATGATCAAGGAAAACCAAGCACGCCAGATTGGTATGTACAAATCAAGACTGAAAAATGGCATGAGTATTTTTCAAGTATATGTATTTGTGATTTTAGTTGAAATAAATACAGTGTGAAACAATAAAAAAAAGAGCATCAGAGCAGCGGCACAAAAGCACGGTAGTTTAAAAAAATATAGGACATCTATTAAACTGTTGCAGCAGTGGCAGACAGGACGGCAGTTTCATAAACTATAAAATTAAAAATGTCAGGCAGCAATGCCCCAAACAGCACATAATGCAAAGAAAAGAGGTGCAAGATGGAATTGTCCTTGTGCCCTTCCACCCACCCTTATTTTGTATATAGGACATGCACAGTTTAACAAACCAATCACTTCAGCAACAGGGACTGTCAATTGTGGCTGAAACGATTGGTTTGTTTGGGCCCCCACAAAACAAGCTACCAACGGGCAGCTGATATTGTTGGCAATAATCTCTCTGTGCACAAAGGGGCTTTACATAGGCAAGATGTTGTCGCCATCATCATCTGATTCCTCATCCTCATCAGTGTGTACATCATCTTCACACAATATTAATTTGTACCCGCTGGATGTAATTGGCAGTAAAAGTCTTCCTCACGAAATTTGTAGTTCATTTTGATGAACATCATCTTTTTCACATTTTGAGGAAGTAGTCTCGTACGCTGATTGCTGACAAGGTTCTCAGCTGTGCTGAAGACTCTTTCTAAGTACACACTGGAGAGTGGACAGATCAAGTACAGCAAAGTCAGTTTGTGCAAGGGCCTCCAAATAGCCTTTTTTTCCTGCCAGTAGTGAAACGGACTGTCTGACATGCCTATTTGGACGCCATCATTGAAATAGTGCTCGACAATTCTTTGAATGGTGAACGTATCAGATGGAGTTACAGTACAGGTCTCATTAATTGTGAGCAATTCTTTTAGACCCGAGCAGATGTCAAAATTAGTTGTGTTAACTTATCTGCATCACCAGTGGGTATTTTTTTGGGAAAGTTTTGTTTTTTCCTGGCAGCTGCACTTGCTGGAGAAACTGAAGGAGGTGCCATCGCTACATCACTTGCCAGTCGAGCTGACAATTTCCTTACTAACAGCCCTTTGCATCTGTTCAGATCTGTGTCACTGGGAAGAAATACACAATGTATGGCTTAAACCTAGGATCCAGCACGGTCGCCAAAATGTATTGCTCCGATTGTAAGATCCTGACAACCCTTGGATCCTGGTGAAGCGAATAAAGGACTTGATCTACAAGTCCGACATACTTAGCGGAATTGCTTTGTTTCAGATCATCCTTCAGTTTCTCAAGCTGCTTTTCCAACAGTCTAATGAGGGGAATTACTGACTCAAGCTGGCAGTGTCTGAACTCAGAGTCTGATTCAGACCCGCTCGTGAGCGCTGAGCGCTCGCAAGAGGGTCGATGGTGCCCTAGTGTGCATGTGCACGATGGAGGGAGCTCCGTCGTGCGCATGCGCGAGCCCCGAACAGCGACGGCCAAGCCATTGCTATGGGTCTCGCACCAAACGGGCCGTGCTGTCAATGGTGATTGACAGCACGCCCCCTTTGGTGGGCATGCCGGCCCCACTGACATCACAAGTGATGTCAGTGGGAGTGCTTTTGGCTCTGATAGAGCCAAAAGCACTCCTGGGCTTGCGGCAACGAGACCCTACCGTAGGGTCTCGTCGCAAGCCCGATGGTTGCGATGGTCTTGACCATCACGACCATCTTTTTGGCCGCTCGCATAAGCTGTGGGTGGTCACCCACAGCTATGCGAGCGGCCAGGATGCCACTCCAATTTTAGGTAGGTGGGCCCTGATTCAGAGCGAGTGCTATTGTCAGAGCGTCCAGCTCTGAATCAGGCCCACACGTCACAGGGGACTACTTTGAAGGGTTTCAGCACACTGCACAACACGGAAATTATTTTCCACTGAGCTAGAGTAAGGTACAGTCCTCCTCTTCTTCCTATGTCATTCTTTGTTGTGTAGCTTTGGATGGGTTTTTGCTGTTCCTCCATCTGCTCAAGCATATAAAAGGTGGAGTTCCACCTCGTAACTACCTCTTGCTTCAGCTGGTGAATAAGCAAAGTCAACATTTCTTTCAGGTGCTGCAATATTCTACATAGACTTGCTGAATGGCAAAAATGACCAGAAAGTTTGCAGACCATGAAAAGCATCTCCTGCATGTTGGAATTCACCCAGCTGTAATGCAGTCACAATATTGGTGGCTTTGCCAGAAATCACATATCCCGTGAAGAGTCCAAGCGGGGTAAGCCACTTTGCAATGACTTCCCTGAGTTTTTCTAAGAGGTTGTCAGCAGTATGCCTCTTAGTGAAACCGGTTATACACAGAGTAGCCTGCCTCTGAATAAGCTGCTTTTTCTTAGATGCTGCTGCTGCTGTTGGTGTCCCTGAAGGCAATACACTCACCCAGTGGGCTGTTACAGTCATGTAATCTTGCATTTGCCCTGTTCCACTTGTCTACATATCTGTAGTTAAGTGTATATTGGGTACAACGGCATTTTGGAAGACACTAATTAAATTTTCTTATCGGCCCTGTACAGGCTTGGAGTTGCTTTTCTAGTGAAGTGGAACCTAGATGGGATTTGGTAGCGGTGACAGAGGACCTCAATTAACTGTCTAAAACCCACTGCACTAATGGTGGATATTAGATACACATCTAATACCAGCATAGATGTTATGGCGTCAGTGATACACTGTGCACCTGGGTGACTGCTTTTATACTTGCGCCCCCTTGCAAAGGATTGTTTAACAGACAATTGTTTTTAGAACTACTACTAGTAGTCTTCCTGGTCCCGTTCTGGGATGAAGATCCACACCCAGCAGCAGCAGGCGTAGCACTCAAGGATTCTTCTGAGGAATTCAGGATAGGGGAAGACTGAGTTAACCTTATCAACCTGGATGCAGGACTACTTCTGATCATGATTGAGGATATTGTTGATGAAGGTGTTGGTGGTGAAGATGCCAGGTGCTTGGATCTAACAGAGAAGGGAGCTAGCTGACACTGGACTGCTTGTTGTTACTTTTTTAGCCAAAGTTTCAGAATTTTGCAAACACTTTTGATGGATGCGCTGTAGATGACGTAACAGGGAGGAGGTTCCTAGATGGTTAAGGTCCCTACCTCTACTTACTTTGGCATGACAATGGGTACAGATGGTTTGACAATTGTTGTCCAGGTTTGGTTAGAAATGATTCCACACATAAGAAGTGGATTTTTCGGTTTTATGCCCAGGCATGACAGTGGGCTATTCCTTATCATGGGCAACAACTGTTTTCACTGGGGCCTGATTTACACAAACAACATCCTCATTAACAACATCCTCATCATCCACATCCCCATTATCAACATCCTTATTAGCATCAGCTACACAAATATCCTCCTCATCCTGGTCACTTCCACAGAAGCATCCTCAATTTCTATGTTAGCATGTTGACTTGTGCTGCTCATCCCCACATTTGCAGAGGATGCACAAGTGGAATATAGTATTGGAAAGGTCAGGCTCACACATGGCACCTGCCAACACACTTAGGCCCTCATTCAGAGGCGGTCGCAAGAAGCGGCCTCCTGGTTGCTAGCTAAGCTGTGGGTTACAACCCACAGCTTTAGCGACCGACCAGGGTGATGTAAGGTCTTAACCATCGCAACCATTGGGGCTTGTGACGAGACCCTAAGGTTGTGTCTCAGCAACCGCAAGCCCCAGGGAGCTTCCTGCTCTGATCGAGCAGGAAGCTCCCCACGGACATCACTGCTGATATCAGTGCAGCCGCCCACAAAATGGCAGGCGTTCTGTCAGGAATGCCTCCGTTTGTGTAGGAACCCCCCTGCCCCGCCTACAATACAGGGTGAGCTGTCCATCAACATCGACAGCCACCCCTTTTGTAGTGAGCTCCGGAGCGAGATAAATTCTCTCTCGCTCCGGGGCTTGCGCACACACAGTGCGGCCGCTGCATGTGCACAGGGCCTTAACATCGATCTGGTTGCGAGCACTCAGTGCTTGCGACTGGGTCTGAATGAGACCCTTAGACTGTCCTCAGGGATTTGTGACATTTCTAAGCACACAGTTGGTTCCTGTGCCTTAACGATTTTCAGGGAGAAGGTCTTACATCATCATAAGAGGCAGAACTACCAGTCATAAATAAAAGCCTTTCCTTGCCACTTTGTGTGGTGAAAGGCGTATTGACAATTTTTATGCTAACTTTATTTTCTTTACCAATGTAAAATATTGGTCCTTTGATTTGAGATGCCCTGACTTAAGCCCTGTATGCCCTTGGGCTTCGGCTTTAGTAGATGATGTAGACGGACTAGTATCGTCATGACTGGTGGCACTGGCAGCAGCTCCCGCACTAGTATGTGGTTCCTGCTCTTCTCTCAACTGATTGTTCTCCATGTCAACAAACACGAATAAAGTGGGGTACAGAACACACATCAATTTGTACCAATTTTAAATATTACACTGCAGTATCAATGACCTACAGTGGCACAATATTTTTTATGAATAAGAAAAGAATAACACAATGCGCTACCACTTACAGTGACACAATATATAATATGAATAAGAATAACACACTGCGCTACAACTTATAGTGTCACAATATGTGGATGATAAACTGTGGTCTGGTCTGCAGTGTCACCGAACAATAATAGCGTAGCTAGCACACACAAAAAAACTGAAGAAAATATATATATTTTTAATTTTTGTGGAATGCTAATTTTATTTAGCTTTTTTTTTTTTACACTGGGGAAGAGCACCCCTGGATGAAGCAGCAGCCCTTGATGAACAATACAGCACTCCTTTATGGACAACAACCCTGCAGAGTGCGGATGGACCATCTGCAGAGTCACAAATACGTGGATGATAAACTGCGGTCTGGCCAGCAGTGTCACTGAAGAACAATAATAGCATAGCTGCTGTGTCACTGTTGTTGATTGACAGGACAACAGTGACACAACAGCTCCCCCCACTTTATGTACTGCAGCCTCAGCCCGACAACACTGCACCCTTGAACAACTACAACACTGCACCCTTGATCAACAGAGAAGAACAGAGCCCCTTGGTTGACAGGACAACAGTGACACAGCAGCACCCCCCACTTTATGTACTGCAGCCCCAGCCTGACATCACTGCACCCTTGAACAACAAAGAAGAATAGAGCATGTCTGTTCTGTACCCTCTCCACAGCCAGAAAATGGCACCGATCACCGGGACCTTTATAGAATCCAAAACCCGCGAGAATCTGACAGAGGGAGGATGACATTTTCCCTCGTTTTCGGATCTGAGTCAGATGAGAAGACTGGAGCTGAACTTGAATCCGACTCGGAATTGCAATGTTCGGGTGGGTCCGGTTCTCTGAGAACCGGACCCGCTCATCTCTAATTGTGAGCAGGGGCGTAACTAGGTAATTGAAGGCCACACAGCAAAAGTTTGTAAGGGCCCCTATCTACCACCCAATAGTGAAAAATGTCTATAACACATGTAACTTTGACAAGGAATATAGGCCCCTTAAGCTCTGGGCCTCATAGCAGCTGCACCTCTTGCACCTATGATAGTTACGCCCATGATTGTGGGAGTTTATGAAAGACGTTGAACTTTTATTTAAGAGGTTACTTGTCTCCGAGTTTATCATTCATATTTTCTTTAAATTCTGTACTTATGATTACTAGCGAGCACCTCTAGGATTAGATGGTCCTGTTTCCTTGTTGGTTCTTTTAGAAAATTTTTAAAATGGTGCTATGAGGTTTTGCATTGCAATAACATTACTTTTATTATGTCAGTTGCTTTAGTTATACATTCCCTGTTGATTATAATGTTCAAACATGGGGCCTTATTCACTCTGGTTCGCAATATTGTGTATGCACGCAGTTCAGCTGCAATAATATGCTAATACATTGCGATCGCAATGCAAACTCAGCAATACATAAGGACGCCCACTTTACAGTGCACACCATCGCAGCCTCACACATACTACTTGCACAAGCCCTGACCTTACTCAGAAATTGCTAACAACCATACGCATGCTATGAGACCTCACACTGCGCATGGCATCACAGTGGCTAATTTATGCATGCCCCTGCAACAGCGTGCGAATGCACTGTCACGCCTGCGTTTCCATGACCATCCCCCTGTCACCACCCACAATCAATGCTAACCGGTGAATCACTGTACGAGGGGTCTACATAGCCTCTGCGATCGCAGTATTGACCACAATAGCTAGTTTGCGCACGCACATTGCGAAACATATGCATGCGCAGAATACAACAATCGGCCGATTGCAAGCGGAATTGTAGTTGTGTACGGTAGTGAATCAGGCCCACAATTATTATATGAGTCACAAAGAAGTATTTAGCGGGTGATGTCACTTTTGAAGAGATACTGTATATACGCTATTCTTTCAGCCCTTCTTCAGGACCAGGTGGTTTCTTTGTATATTATTACCACATATTGCAGCCGTATGTTGCACCGATCCTACTTGAATTGTATAAAACTATTCATAGACCTGCATTTCTATAAATCTCTTGTTCATATATACTGTACCTTCCTGATTCCCATACCAAATAAAGATCCCCAACAATTATTATCATATTGAGCTATAACATAGATAAATATAGATTTTAAAATATTAGCTAGTCAAGGCTACAAGATTTCAAGTAGTATTTCTATCCCTCCATGCTGCCCATCAGCTGGGATTCATTAAGCGTCATCATGCCATTAAAGGCATACAAACAGCTATAGCAGCAATTGTCTCTTCTTATCAATGTTCTCTTCATCCTAATATGCTGTTGAGCCTTGATGCTCATAATGCTTTTAACATGGTTCTGTGGGGTTTGGCATGAAATACCAGTGGCTCAATAGCCGCCGTTTCAAATCCCAACAGTGGCAACTAATGACTGAAAATCCCTTCCCTCCCCCTCTCCCCCCCTAACCCTAACTATCCCTTAGTGGAGCTTAACCCTAACCTCCTCCCGGGGGTGCCTAACCCCGACTCCCAATAGCCTAACCTTAACCCTCCCCGGGGGATGGCTAACCCTAATCTTCCACCGGGGTTGCCTAGACCTATACCTAACCCCCCTATTCCCGGGGACAGTGATACTTACCCGGTGTCCGGACATTCGGGATTTAAGCGTCGGGATGCTGACGCCGCTATCCTGATCTCATTTGGGATAGTGACGTCGGCATTTTGCTGGCATCAGTATATCAGGATCCTGTCCGCTGGGTTTTTAACTATGTCCTGTTCTGTGGCCCTGTCTTTTTACTGTGTTGGAGAGTAGGGTGTTTGAGCACAGTTTTTGTCAATACAATTATATATTTACACTAATCCACTTGCCTTTCTGTATGTAAATGGACTGATATGCTGAAATACTGTAATGAGAAGGAACACGACAGCGATGCCGACTTTCTTTTCTAGGCTGAAATACTGTAATGAGAGGAAACGCGACTAAGATGTCTACACTTGCTTTTCTAATTTTTAATTTGGCTTTGGACCCCTTACTAAGATTGCTTCAAAACTGGCAAACATTTAAGGGTATCAAAATTGGACAGAGGGCGGTAAAATTATCAGGATGCAGTTATTAAGGTGACAATCACAATGTCAACAATTATGATGTCGACATTGTTGAAATGTTGATAGACAGCATGTCGACATCCTAGGAGGAGCTGCCAGTATTTCATACCCATTCCATACAGTCCTTAGCTAATGACCTAAAGGGGGAACTTCTCCTTCTTTCATATTTAAGCTTGGCAAAGAGACACACACAGAAAGTTATTTGCCATTTGGGGGGTCTTACATGCGTATATACATTACCATTAGTTACTAGGACCAAAATTCATAACAAATAAGAATGGTATTAGAGGATTTCTATGCTAAAATGATGATTGTTAATATGTAATTATATACTTGTATTTTCTTGTATGGAACAAATATGTTACCTTTTTGCTATGTGATACCTAAATTAAATATTATATAAAAAATAGAATCCATGAAGAATCCATATTTATCCACTGACCCAAATACTTAACTAGTGTACAAATGGAGACTCCCTATAAGACAAAAGACACTCTGGATACTGTTGTTTATCACTCTCCCCTTGACAGCGGTCAATTTAAGGGCCATAACGGCAGTGATGTGCGGTCAGGTGAGCCTTTCCTGTCATACTTAGGTATACTCCAGAGTTTTTTTACTATAAAAATTATAAGAAAAATGTAAAGGAAATATTATAAATATCTTCTTTGTATTATTCTAATCATTTTTATAGTCAAAACTCTGGAGTAAAAAGTGTATGGCAGGTGAGGCACTACCTCCCCTGTCTACCTTTTCCACACAACCCTGATCAAAACACACCAAGTTTCCAGCACTATATACTGCTGCACCTTGGTATAATGCCCACATGAACCCTCAGGTTCATATATGTCTGTATAAATCTGGCTCTGATACTAACCAGTACCTCACTGCACGTCATTGCATAACGGAGGAGAGAATATCACAATAAACAGGATTTCAATACAAGGGGAAACTACCCCTAGGGCTACCAAGAGATTTGTTGAGCCCTGCTTCTAGGGGCATTGCCAAGTGTGTGGGTAAGCTCCATGGTGAATACCAGAGCAGAAGTTGTGCACCACTGCAAAGGGGCCAACAACAATATCGTCAGTTATGATGTTGATATTGTTTAATTGTCAGGAAGCAGAATGTCAAAATGTTCACAATGTTGACATCAGATTTGTCGACATGTGGGGTTAGGGTTAGGCACCAGGGTGAGGATTAGGGATTGGGTTTGGGAAAGGGGGAGAATTCTCCCCAGAAGGCCACTCTGTCAGATGTCTGCCCTGGAATTGCTCCACATGTGCCACCAGCAGGACAGGATTAATGGGAGGTTGACAGGGGCGGTCATTCCAGGGCCCCACACCACTAGTGCACGCAGCCCCTCTACGCCAGCTGAAGTCGGGGCGTGGCCTACAGCACCGTTCCTACATGGCAGGTGCAGTGCAGCTGCTTGCCGGGCAGTCATCAAGGCAGTCATCAAGGCTGTGACTGACCCGGCCGGCAGCTACACACAATGGGTAAACGGTCGGGAAGCCAGAGGATGCAATACCGACCGCCGGCTTCCCGACTGCTGAATCCCGGCAAGGGTTAAATGACAGGCGTCCAAATCTCAATGACATATATATATGGAGGAGTTAGGCTCCCTGTGGCAGTGGGGGGCCCCCACAACTTAGTTGCCCCAGGGCCCCCTCAAGCCTTAATCCGGCCCTGGCTGCCAGGACAAGGAAGCTGCAGCTGAAGACGCTGTTGCTACAGGGACCAGGTAAGTGAACGGTGGGCCACCAGGAAATTTTTGTAAACATTCAATCATGAATGTTAGGATCTGAGTTTGTTGTGGACCCGGGGTAGTAACAGGAGCAGACACCTGAACAGACTTAAACTGAAAAGTGGGTTTTTTAATGGATGAACTTGAAGACATGTACACGGATAATATAAAGTCCTGAATGTAGATGGGGAGGTGATTACTAGAAACTGAAGTGAAGTAAGAGTGGGTAATGTCCAGGTAGTGACAGAAATTATAAAAAGTCTTTGTAATCCAAATGGTTACTGCGAGGCTGCAGACAGGATATCAGGTTCCAAATTGATACTGGTGAGATGAAATCCAGAGAGGTGATGGAGTAGTTGAATAGTAGGAGCAGTTGGTTAACTGATGAATAGTACTCAGATGGCTCAGTGTAGAAACTTGATTAGCTGCAGAGAGTGGAGGCAGTGAAGGTACAGGGTTAACTGCACACTCAGGTATTTAGGCAGGGAGAGGGTTATTAGAAGGTGCAGGGTGGTTCCAGGTCCAGCAGGAGACTGGGAGCAGGCAGAGCATTGCAGGCTGCTTGGAAGCTGGGATCCAGCAAGAGCACAGGCGAGCATGGAACAGACAGGTCACAGGAGCACAGGAACTCTCTCGCAGCATGCGCTGTGAAACACATTGCACTGGCAACTATGGGGAGCTCTGAACTCCCTTAAGTACTCAGTGAAGGATCGTGAATGGTCAGAGAGAGCATGTGACATGCCAGGATTGGAGCAACTAAGTCACATGACCGGAAGCAAGATGGCGTTGCCCATATCAGAATGGAATGGAAACACTACCAGACTTACCCCAGCCAGAATGACACAGTGTCTGCGGAACACCTCGCACAGCCAACACCTGCATCCAGACACCAGCTCCTCTGCCGGAAGGACCACACCACAGCGCCTCACAGGTAATACCCATTGTCCCCTCTCCCGGTCATAAAAATGAATGTCCAGATGATGAATGCCCACATAATGAATGTCCACATGATGAATATCCACATAATGAATGTCCACATAATGAATATCCACATAATGAATGTCCACATGATGAATGTCCACATAATGAAAGTGCACATGATGAATGTCCGCATGATGAATGTCCACAATATGGGCGGAATTCAATTGTTTCCAGCCACCATCGTGCCCGACTGAGCTATTCAATTGTTGCTCCTGTCAGGCGCGATCAGCTGCCCGTGCTCCATTTCAGCTCGCAGCACCAGAGGGGTGTGAGCTGAAATCGGCGAAAAGTGACCTGTTTGGGCACCCAAACAGCACTTTTCGCGATCGCACCCAGCACTTTGGTCAGAGTTAGCCGATTTACGCGGCTAAACACTACCACTTTGGGCGCTATCAGTGCGAAAAGCTGGAACAATTGAATAGCAGCCCACGATCTCCTGTCACTTTAGACGGGAGATCCAGGCTGCGAAAACAATTGAATTCCGCCCAATGAATGTCCACATGATGAATATCCACATAATGAATGTCCACATGATGAATGTCCACATAATGAATGTCCACATGATGAATGTCCACATAATGAATGTCCACATGATGAATAACCACATAATGAATGTCCACATGATGAATGTCCACATGATGAATGTCCACATAATGAATGTCCACATGAAGAATGACAAGTATACGTTTAGGAAGCCGGCTGTTGCAATGCCGACAGCCGGCTTTCCAACTACTTAATCCCGGTGAGGGTTAAATGACAGGTGTCTAAATCTAGACGCCTGCCATTTTACTGGTGCCGGGAGACCAGCGCCCAGCATCCTGATCGAAGTGATGCCAGGCACGGACACCCACGGAGGGGGGAGGGTTAGGTTAGGGGCTTCTGGGGGGACTTAGGGTTAGGCGCCCCACCTGGGAGGTTAGGGTTAGGCTAGGGGGAGGGAGGGTTAGGGTTAGGCACCCCCGGGGGGAGATCAGGGTTAGGCACCCTAAAGGAGGGTTAGGGGGGGAATTAGATTAGTTTATACCTTTAGGATGATTAGGATTTCCTCCTCTGTCGTGGTGACGTTGCCATGATTTGAACATCGAATCATACCGAATGCGAATGACAACTTGTATACCACACCCCTTTTGAATTACTAATAGACATCCGTTAAATGTGTATGGACCTGCTCTTTTAGGTGTTTATTTACTAAGCCTTGTATGGAGATAAAGTGAACGGAGATAAAGTACCAGCCAATCAGCTCCTAACTGCCATGCCATGTTCACTTTATCTCCATCCTAGGCTTAATAAATTGACCCCATAATATTTTACATTACCCAATTACGATCAGAGAGCTATTATATATGCAACGGGACCAGCAGGTACTGTATATATGCTATTATTAGATATGTTATACTCAATATGATATAAATAATATGTTGCAATTATTGTGTAAGTAAAGACAATTTCATATATACATTATACTTTAATGTTATAACATAACATATCTTTAAAAACATAATTTTACACATATCTCTCTATTATGATTATGGTATTTTTACCATGTTGCTACAGTATCTATTGCAAAGAGAACTGTATTGGCCAGATTCATTTACCTGAAAGCTGCTACTGGAATAACATTCGGAAGCTTAATGAGAGGTCTCTGTAGCTGACTTCTGATTGCAGAAATCAGGCTACTCTTATTGCGCTTATAACTGAATCTGCCCTACGCAGGGCCGGAATAAGGGCCACATGGGCCTGGGGCTGCAAATGAACAAGGGCCTATTGTAAGAAGTGAAAGATCTGTGACCAGTGCTGTGTGGGTGTGGCCAGTGCTATGTGGGCATGTACAACAATACACAGTTAGCCCCAAGTAAAAAATGACATCATTTTGTGAGAAAAATAATAATACAATGTTTAAAATTATAATTTATGGCCGACCATGAGGTTAGCTGAGCAGTTGGTCATCAGGGGCATATTTATAATGGGTGCAGGGTGTGCGAGGCACACGGACCCCTGGGTCCAGGGGGGCTCACACCGTACACCCTGCACCCATATTTTTTAATACTTGCCTCTTCGAAGTCCCACGTCGGGTATCGCAGCCCTGCACAAAATGGCTGGAAAATGGCTGCCACATTTTGCGCATGCACAGTGGGGAAATCACTGGGGAACTGGTGACTTCCCCATTTTCCCAGTGACCTGCACATGTGCAGTAGACTCTGGGCACAGACTAGGAAGGGGCCCCAGACGGAGACTGCACATGGACCCCTCCTCTCTTAATATGCCCCTGCTGGTCATTATCATATTGCCATAATGATGGGACTCTTTTTATGTTGCAACCTGGAGAAGTAGTCCCATCTGCCGCATTATTAAGCCGCAACTGCCCCTATGTGAGTTGTATGTTCTTTAAAGTCGTTGGAAAGGAAAGGTGTGTCTTATGAGGAAGGGTAAAGATTGGGTAGGTGATTAATGAGACAATTTAAGAACAGTGGGCTTGATTCAGATATGTACGTAAACACAATGTTTGTGGGTCATACTGTGCATGTGCAGAACAAGTTCTGTGCGTTAGCACGTAGTGCCCCTATGTTGCAGCATGATTGACGTGCTGCATCCATTTGGGGTCATTGCATCCCCCTGTTTCCTGGCAGTACCAAGGCCAGGGTCTGCGTTGCAAGCGGCCAGGAGCCGGGAAGGCTGAGTAAGCGATGGTGATCTAAAGCAGCGTCTATGGACACTGCTCTCACATTGCAAATTCTTGCAGGAAGTGTATATTTCCTATAGACACCTAATGCTGCATTTGCAATTTAGTTGGACAGTATTGTAGAGATGCATCCTTAATACCTATGGATTTGTGTGAGCCTTATAACATATTTAGGGCCCGGATTCAATTAGCTCCGTTAAGTTAATGAGGGTGAAAAAGGGTGATAGACTTGGGGGTAAATTTACTAAAGTGAGTTTTTAGAAGTGAGTTTTAAAAGTGATGTTGCCTATAGCAACCAATCAGATTCTAGCTATTATCTTCTAGAAGGTGCTAGTTAAATGTTAAGTAGAATCTGATTGATTGCTATGGGCAACATCACTTTGGGCTGTCACTCACCATCAACAGCATTCCCGTCTTGTAGCGAGTCCCGCAGCGACTGAAGCTCAGGCGCTCAGCGGGGTTCACGCACGCACACAAAAGACGCGGCGCGTGCTCAGTAGGGAACCATTCAGCCGCTTGCGAGTGCTGTGCGCTTGCGAGCGGCTCTGAATTAGGCCCCATGTCCGAAAGCCCAGGTCGGAACTGGGTTTTTGGTGGAAAGTAAGCCAGAAATCTTCCAAACATGGTAATTTATAGTTATTTATTATCCAGGATATATCCCAAGTTCGGTAAAGATGGTTAGTAATGAACTCCTCTTAAGCTTAGTAAAGAATATTAGTAATTGCAATATCCCAGACTGTAAACAGTGGAATTTAGTAGAAGCAGTTAGTAATCAGTTCCTTTTTAGGCTTAATGAAAAGATGTTAATAAATGCAGTCTCATAAAATCATCAAGCAGTCAGCTGTTAGGCACCTCGATTTATGCATTTGCAGTTCAGATTTGTTAATATGCACTGAATCATTGTCCTATACCTCCTGCTGCTGGTGTTACCAATTCATGCAGCTATGAAGGAAGGGCGGTTTGTGGCAGATTGTGCTCCTTATCCCAGCAATATGTAGCTTGTGTCTGTTGCTCCTTAGAATAGCAGTATAGGATATACTCGTACTATTCATTTAGCGTCGTTACTATGTGTTAAGGGGTGTTAACACATAGAATCCGTGATAAGTTCACGGATCTATGCATTAAGAGGGTTAAGAGGGTGATTCAAGTGCGGATGCAGAGGCTATCGCAGCTGCTAACATGGTAATGCCTCCTGCATGCATTACTGATCTGAGCTGCGTCCAGCTGAGTGACCATGGGGTCTGCGGATATGTACTGCACATATGCAGACCCCCATCTGCGAGTTCTCTCACAATGTCTCCATGCCACAGCCTTATTGAAAATGGAGGCGTGTCTCCCCCATTTTCCGGGTGTGACGAGGACAGGGTCTGCAATGGTGGATGCAGATTTCCTGGCCTCGCAAGCTGCCAGCAACAGGCCAGGCTGAGTACATCTCAGCTTACGCAGCCTGGCCAAAGGAGCAACGACCGATGGTTGCAATGATGACCCGAGGCACCATCTGCACTCAGATCCAGATACAGACACCTGCATTTGCATTTGAGTTGGACAGTATTGTATAGCTGCTTCCTTGCAGCTGTGCTATACCGTCCATCTCTGAATCATGCCCTCAATTCGGGTTATGAGTGCTACAGCCTGGTACAGCAAGCACCATTCACACTGACTGCATCTCTTCTATCATGGTAAGTATGGTGTTGTTCTCTGTACCGCTGATTGCAACATTTTTTCAGTGTGAGTAGTTGTCTACAAGACACTAGCTACTGTCTGTCTACATATTTTTAGCCATTTGCCCTGGCTCCTTTGATTCCAGCTATTCATTATTGGATTACCATGGCAACATTTGTTTACAATAGCAGCATCTTCAAGATGTTTTTCAGCCATCATAACATACGGCAATACTGTATCTACTGTATGAATGTGTTTAATTTATACTTGCAATCATCTTTTTGCACTGTTTCTGTGCATAAACTTTCTTTATTTTCTCAATAGAGTTGTATCGCCTTACAAATATTGGGCATGATTGAAATAACCTTCACTCAATTCTTTATTGTCTGTGACAATATGTATTCCTACCTGCAAATTTCCATGACGGGTCTTGGGGGACCTGAAACCTTGCTAACAGTACAATTCCTGTTTATGCAACTATATATATATATATATATATATATATATATATATATATATATATACAGTCAGGTGCATAAATATTGGGACATTGACAGAATTTTCATATTTTGGCCTCTATTCACCACCACAATGGCTTCGAAATGAAACAAACAAGATGTGCTTTAACTGCAGACTTTCAGATTTAATTTGAGGGTAATTACATCCAAATCAGATGAACGGTGTAGGAATTACAACGGTTTCTATATGTGCCTTCCACTTTTTAAGGGGCCAAAAGTAATGGGACAAACTAAACAATCCTAAATCAAACTTTCACTTTTTAATACTTTGTTGCAAATCCTTTGCAGGCAATTACAGCCTGAAGTCTGGAACGCATAGACATGACCAGATGCTGGGTTTCATCCCTGGTGATGCTCTGCCAGGCCTCTACTGCAAATGTCTTCAGTTCCTGTTTGTTCTTGGGGCATTTTCCCTTCAGTTTTGTCTTCATCAAGTGAAATGCATGCTCAATCGGATTCAGGTCAGGGGATTGAATTGGCCATTGCATAACATTCCACTTTTAGCCTTAAAACACTCTTTGGTTGCTTTTGCAGTATGCTTCGGGTCATTGTCCATCTGCACTGTGAAGCGCCGTCCAATGAGTTCTGAAGCATTTGACTGAATATGAGCATATAATATTGCCCGAAACACTTCAGAATTCATTCTGCTGCTTTTGTCAGCAGTCACATCATCAATAAATACAAGGGAACCAGTTCCATTGGCAGCCATACATGCCCACGCCATGACACTACCACCACCATGCTTCACTGATGAGGTGGTATGTTTTGGATCATGAGCAGTTCCTTTCCTTCTCCATACTCTTCTCTTCCCATCACTCTGGTACAAGTTGATCTTTGTCTCATCTGTCCATAGGATGTTGTTCCAGAACTGTAATGGCTTTTTTAGATGTTGTTTGGCAAACTCTAATCTGGTCTTCCTGTTTTTGCGGCTCACCAATGGTTTACATCTTGTGGTGAACCCTCTATATTCACTCTTGTGAAGTCTTCTCTTGATTGTTGACTTTGACACATATACACCTACCTCCTGGAGAGTGTTCTTGATTTGGCCAACTGTTGTGAAGGGGTTTTTCTTCACCAAGGAAATAATTCTTCTGTCATCCACCACAGTTGTTTTCCGTGGTCTTCTAGGTCTTTTGGTGTTGCTGAGCTCTCCGGTGCGTTCTTTCTTTTTAAGAATGTTCCAAACAGTTGATTTGGCCACACCTAATGTTTTTGCTATCTCTCTGATGGGTTTGTTTTAATTTTTCAGCCTAATGATGGCTTGCTTCACTGATAGTGACAGCTCTTTGGATCTCATATTGAGAGTCGACAACAACTGATTCCAAATGCAAATGTCACACCTAGAATCAACTCCAGACCTTTTACCTGCTTAATTGATAATGAAATAACGAGGGAATAGCCCACACCTGTCCATGAAATAGCTTTTGAGTTGATAGTCCCATTACTTTTGGCCCCTTAAAAAGTGGAAGGCACATATAGAAACCGTTGTAATTCCTACACCGTTCACCTGATTTGGATGTTATTACCCACAAATTAAATCTGAAAGTCTGCAGTTAAAGCACATCTTTTTTGTTTCATTTCAAAGCCATTGTGGTGGTGAATAGAGGCCAACATATGAAAATTTTGTCAATGTCCCAATATTTATGCACCTGACTGTATATATTAGGGATGTGCAGGCTCGGATAGGTTCGAGTTTGCACGTTGAGTTCGGATTTTTCCCTCCAAAAAAACAGAACTCAGAAAGAGGCAAAACGTCATCTTGCATGGACGAACATCATCATTCCTGGACAAAAGTCCTATCCGAGCCTGCACATCCCTAATATATATATATATATATATATATATATATATATATATATATATATATCAGAAAGACAGGCAGCACTCACATCAAACACAGTTCTATGTAAATAATGCTGGGGTGTCCCCCACAATAGTGGAGTCCTAAATGGTACTCCACCAATTATGTAAAACAAAAAAAGAGGGGCACTCACCAGGCTTGTAAAAAGTTATTCCAATTTTAATTCACATAATATAACTCACTCGATGGTTCGATCACAGTCTGTGACCTTCTTCAGGAGTAGCAACACAGGTTATAAATGAACAACATCTACAACAATGATAATCATACTCCTGTATCCATTGTTGTATATGCTGTTCACTTATAACCTGTGTTGCTATTCCTGAAGGAAGGTCACAGACTGTGACCGAAATGTCGAGTGAGTTATATTATGTGAATTAAAATTGGAATAACTTTTTACAAGCCTGGTGAGTGCCCCTCTTTTTTGGTTATATATATATATATATATATATATATATATATATATATATATATATGTACAGTACCAGTCAAAAGTTTGGACACACCTTCTCATTCAAAGGTTTTTGTTTATTTAAATTATTTTAACAAAGTAGATTAATACTGAAGACCTCAAAACTATAAAAGAACAAATATGGAATTATGTTGTAAACAAAAAAAGTGTTAAAAAAATCAAAATATGTATTATATTTTAGATTCCTCAAAGTAGCCTCCTTTTGCTTGGATGACAGCTTTGCACACTCTTGGCATTCTCTCAGTTAGCTTCATGAGGTAGTCTCCTGGAATGGTTTTGAATTAACAGGTGTGCCTTGTCAAGAGTCAATCTGTGGAATTACTTGCCTTCTTAATGTGTTTGAGACCATCAGTTGTGTTGTGCAGAGGTAGGGTTAGTACACAGTGGACACCACTATTTGACTACTGTTGTAATCCATATTATTGCACCAACCACTCATTTCAGTAAAGACAAACGACAGTCCATCATTACTTTAAGACATGAGTGAAGGTCACTCGATGCAGAACATTTTTTAGAACGTTGAATGTATCCTCAGGGTAAAGTTGCAAAAACCATCAAACACTATGATGAAACTGGCTCTCATGAGGACCGCCCCAGGAAAGGAAGACCAAGAGTTACCTCTGCTGCAGAGGATAAGTTAATTAGAGTTACCAGCCTCAGAAACCGCTACTTAACAGCACCTCAGATTAGACACCACATAAAGTCTTCACAGAGTTCAAGTAGCAGACAAATCTCAACATCAACTGTTCAGAGGAGACTGCGTGTATCAGGCCTTCATGGTCGTATTGCTGTTAAGAAGCCACTACTGAGGATGAACAACAAGAAGAGAATTGTTTGGGCCAAGAAACACAAGGAATGGACAATAGACCAGTAGAAATCTGTACTTTAGTCTGATGAGTCCAAATTTGAGATTTTTGGCTCCAACCGACGTTTCTTTGTGAGACACACAGAAGGTGAGCGGATGGTTTCAGCATGTGTGGTTCCCACTGTGAAGCGTGGAGGAGGAGGTGTGATTCGTGTGGCGGTGCTTTGCTGGTGACACTTGGTGATTTATTCAAAATCCAAGGCACACTTAACCAGCATGGTTACCACAGTATTCTGCAGCGCCATGCCATCCCATCTGGTATGCGCTTACTTGGACCATCATTTGTTTTTCAACAAGACAATTACCCCAAACACACCTCCAGGCTATGTAAGGGCTACTTGACCAAGAAGAAAAGTGATGGAGTGCTGCATCAGATGACCTGGCCTCCACAATCACCCGACCTAAACCCAATTGAGCTGGTTTGGGATGAGTTGGACCGCAGAGTGAAGGAAAAGCAGCCAACAAGTGCTCAGCATCTCTGGGAACTCCTTCAAGACTGTTGGAAAACCATTCCAGGAGACTACCTCATGAAACTGATTGAGAGAATGCCAAGAGTGCGCAAAGCTGTCATCCAAGCAACAAGGGGGCTACTTTGAGTAATCTAAAATATAAAACATATTTTGATTTGTTTAACACTTTTTTGTTTACAACATAATTCCATATGTGTTCTTTCATAGTTTTGATGTCTTCAGTATTAATCTACTATGTTGAAAATAATTTAAATAAACAAAAACCATTGAATGAGAAGGTGTGTCCAAACTTTAGTATCATATTCATAGAGTCATTTCAATGTTTCGGTTCATGTCGAACCTTTTTCAAAACTGACTTACATGCAGCAACAGTTGCAATATAAGCATAAGAAAGACAACATCTGTGAATAGAAGACATAAAAATAGACATAGGGGTGATTTAGCTTTTCTCAAACCGACTCAAATCGAATGTTGAAAAACCAGTGATTTTACCAGATTTACTATTATTCGATTTTGTGTTCGATTTGCAAATTGAATTCGATTTAGGTCGATTTGTGAAAGTGATTTGTTGTTCGATTTGACATGTTCATGTACAAATCGAATGGCAAATCACACTTCAAACCGAACTGCAAATCCCCGACAGCATAGAACTGCTTCATGCTTTCACTTTCAGCATTCGTTCTCACACAGATACATGCAGACATCAGTGAGATGCCTGCATGTTTCTGACTGTAAAAAGTAAATGAAGAGTTAAATGCAAAAAAAATTGACATGAGGTCCCCCCCAAAACAGAACCAGCCCCGGACTTTGCAAACCCAGGTCTTGTTGACTAAGTACAGGGAAAAAATTGCGTAGGGTCTCCCTCTACTTAGTTCAACCAGCACTGGGCTATGGGAACCAGTGCTGGTTCTGGAATTACAGGGAAAACTTTGCGTAGGGTCTCCTTGTAATTCACAGAACCAGCCCTGGACCCTTGCTAATGGGATACTGATGCCACAGCCAGTGGAGCCCTATCACCGGGCCCCCCTGCCACAGCATCAGCCCTGACCACTAGTCAGCCCAGGCCAGGGATCCCTGGGGAGTTAGAGACCCCTCCAATAAAGGGGTCTCCCTCTCCAGGGCACCCCTAGCCTAAGATGATAACCCAGAGATACCCCCGCCACCCCTGGGCGGTGGGTGGCGGGTTGATTGTGTTAATGTAGTGGAAAATTAGAAGAATAAAAACAACGTCTTTACAGTAGAACTGCAGGTCCCAGAAAGCCTCAAGTACCAGCATGCGGGGCATTAAGGGCCCACTGGGATATGTAGTTCACCTGTAAAATGTTGAAAGAAAGACACACACACACCTTACACAGTATAAGTTTAATACATACATACATACATACATACACACTCACACAATACTCACCTATATTACCTTGAGTGGTCCCCTTGTCCAGTAGGCATCCATGGGTCTTCTTAAAATAACAACACGAAAAACCCGACCCTCGCACTAAGCAATAACCATCCTAACAAGGATGATTATTCCTTCCCGAATGAAGCGCTCAGACGCGGGTTCCTCCTTTGAAGGTCCGTGTCTGAGCATTCACTGGCTGAGAGAGGTCAGGCCCCGCCTCTCAGCCAATGAACGGCTCCCTCCATTTAACACAATGGAGAGCCGCAGGGTAACTAAAATTTTTCCTGTGGTTCTCATCATTGAGTTCGATTTGAACTCCGATTTTGAGGTAGATTTCAAATTGAATAATAGTAAATAAGGGTTTTGTGTGTTGGGCTATGTAAAAGTACCAATGTTTCCCGATGTTCGATTTGAGGCCAATTTGACTAAAATTCGATTTTAAATTCGATTTTACATTCGATTTGGCCTTTAGTAAATACCCAAATGCAAAATCGAATACAAAACGAATGTAAATCGCACCTCAAATCACTCAAAATGCCAAATCGACCGTTGATAAATTTACCCCATAGTCTCTCAGGCTCCACAATTAGTCAACTGCACAAAATTAACAACTAATCCCAATATGCATCTGATAAAGAATATCTGAAAACACTGTAGCACAATACTTCCATTACCAGCATGCTGAAGCTTACATATGCATAAATATATTGATAAATATAAATGACATGTCCTTGCTGACATATCCCTAATGTATGCAACTAAAGGATACAAACATGCGTCTCAGAAATAGCCTGGTGTCACTTTAAATTTCTCCACAAGATAACCATACAGAATCACAATATAAGTACAGGCATATACCCTATAAGCATAAGAACGGTGGTCTATAAATGTATTTGCATACCAACTCTGATGCATACAAATAGTGGATGTGTGGGTTGGGGGTGTAGGGAGTAGGCGACGGGAGAGATAAGTTCCACCACCTCTCCAGGACCACTTTAAGCCCTGCTTAAACCAGACGCTTCTGGAAGTGATCATCCTGCCAATCTAGTTATGCCCGGAAGTGGTATGCGTTCCACTCCGTGCTTGAGCGTGATGTCACGCCGAAAATGTCACTACCCATGTATGGCTGCAAAGGAGTGGTTGATGTTCCACCTGGAACGCATTATAGTGGCTGAATCTCTACCTGTGTATAATGGATAAGACAGACTGCCATACATATACCCTTGTGCACTAACGGTTTGGTGGACGAATGTGCAGCCTGAAGAAGATATAGGAAAATCTTATCTCCATCCAGTGTACATTAGAGAATATATAACATTAGAAAAAAATTAAATAAAGAAAAAGAAAGCTCCAGAAAATCGAGAACAATATAAGGACATAAAGAATAATATAGGGACATGAAAAGAATACAGCCCAAAAATCTAATCACCATAGAACCAAACCACAAGGTGAGGTATTGAGACCCCAAGGACAGAACAAATGTACCCAGTATACTAAACATGTGAATGAGTGTACAAAGCATGAAAGACCAAGATGATACAACCCAGTTTTTAGAGAAAGATATTTAAAGGATTATATTCATTGAGGCTCTTTGGGGTGACAGTGTCCAATTGACGATCCAGTAGCTTTCTCGTTTGTTCAAGGTCAGGAGTCTATCACATCCCAATTTTGTAGGCAGTATCCAATCAATCAGCTTACATTTCATACTTGCTACCTGATGGCCTTTTTCCAAAAAATGCCTTGCGACGGATTTATCTGTTAAACCAGTTAGTAATGCCGAGCAGATTGAAGACCAGTGGTTCACCATATGGTCTCTGAATATTCTTGAGGTTAAACCCACATAATACAGCCCACAAGGGCACGTCAAGATGCATATCTAAAAGTCCAGAGTACAATGTGGATGGTAGCGTAATTTGATCTTTTTACCAGAATGTGGGTGTGGGAATGTAGGTCCCACTAGCATCAATGCACAAGTCACAAAACTCCCACAGGTGCAACTACTACACTTGCGGGTCATCAATTCAATGGTCTTATTTTGACTGCCAGGGTATATTGTAGGTTTCATCAATAATTAGGTTAGGTTAGGCCCTCGTTTGAAAGCCATTATCGGGGGACCCGTATTTCTAAATGACAATTACCAATCACTGGATACAATGGGGTAGAATTTCCTTAAAGCCTTCTGTGTTGTGGAAGAACAATTGTCATATTTGGTGATAAATATCTGTCATCGCTGCCCTACAGTTTGACCAGGGTGGTCTTGGGGTGTATTCAAAATATCTTCTTTGCCTTGATTAGACACCAATGTAGTGTGATTCCCTTATAGCCCCTCTCACGGAATCTTGAGGTCATCTGTTTTAATTGTATTTCCCTTATCATCTGATCAGAGTTGATTCTCATAACACTAATATATTGGGAGATGGGAGATTTTCTTTAGTGCTGGTGGATGATGGCTTGTTGGCAATAAAGTCATATTTCTGTCTGTAGATTTACGGTACAATGAGGTTGTGAGACAACCATTTTCATTTTTGGAAAAACATTTTTTTATTGTCATTTGAAGCATTGAACATCAAAAATACAGTCGTGACTGAACATAAATTTATAGAATTAATTAAGTTATGAATGATACATTCACAAAAAAAATATTATCTGGACCTCTGAAAACAGTATACACATAACTATTATCAATTAATATAATATGGTCGCAGTAGATCATATGGAATTTAGTATAATGTGATCATATTAGATCAAATGGAATTAACCAACCATGTCAATGTCCACGCATAAATTCTACACTCCCTCCCCCCTTCACAGCATCAAAGGAGAGCATCCCTTTAGACATCAACATGTCATTGTTCTGTCTCAACTTGCAATCAACATATAGTTTGTTCACATTTCTCTTTCCAGCTGTTTCCAATTTCTGGTTTACAATATTACAATATTTCTTAAACATAAAATGCATTTTTCCTTGTTTCAGTAACACAAAGACAGTAAACAGATAACATACACATAAACTGTGACATATACACTATGTGACTGATCAGGTCATACTGTACCTCCTTCATCAGAATGAGACAGACAAGCACTGAACCATGTAAGCAATTTACAATTGAAACCATCGACTACACATTCTAAGTAGATAAATAATTATTGACCTTCTTTATCCCACTTCTGACACCATTAATGTTTTCGGTGGAATGAGAAAAGATAATTGGATACAAAGACGTTAATCAAGCCACACAAACAAATATCAGTTAAAAAGACATTTATTACAAAGTAAATGAAAAAGTAAATTATTAACACTTAACTTGCTTGTCAGATTATCTACTCAGAACATAAATGGTTTCCTTCCCAGGAGCCCCTCCAACACCTTGGAGCTGGAATTTCATACATTGAGCATAAGCTGATTCTATACTGACAAATTACAGCTTATATAGGGGAAAAACTCCTACATAAGCATTTTAACAGGTATAAAGGTCATATTTGTAAATATACATAAATATTAATAGACAGTAGGGGGCACTGATGCCTCAATTATGAATGTTGGAAATCTCAACAACAACTACTTATGTTGTATGCTTTCTGATAAACTGAAGGTAAGACAATATTGACTCAGGATTAAGTAAGTCTGGTAACAGTGATCTTTGCTCTTTCCTAGATTCTCTCTGTCAAAATCACCTCCTAATGTCTGATACATTCATAAAATCATTGCACACAACATGGCTTTCAGCAGCCATTTTCTGCACTCCCATTACACTAATATAATCATGGTCAACTTAGTGAGTAAATCGAATAGGATGATTAAGTTGGTTTAAGTCATCCCCCATCTTTGTGAGGGATTCTACAGTGCCTTTCCATAGCATAAAAATATCATCTATGAAACGGCGAAAAAAAAATTATGTTTTGACCATACTCTGGAAAAATGTGTTTAATCTCGTACCCCATCATATATAAGTTTGCATAAGATGGTGCGAGATTGGAGCCCATCGCTGTCCCAGATATTTGGACGTAGCATGCATCCTTGTAGTGGAAATGGTTGTTGTAAAGAACTAAAGTAGCTAGTTCTACTAGAAATTCGGTAGGGGTACAGTTGTATGTTTTTTTAGCAAGCGTGTCTCTAATTGTTTCTAGACCTTTTTTGTGCGGTATTACCATGTACAATGAATTCACGCCCATGGTGGCTAGGAATGTATCTTCATTTAGAGGACTCACAGTTTTAAGTTGTTGAAGGAAGTCACTGGTGTCAAGGATGTAACTTTCACTCTCACAAACAAATGGTTGTAACTTATGATCAATGAAAATTGCCAAAGGTTGTAGAACAGAGCCTTGAGTGGAAATAATTGGTCTTCCTGGTTGGATGAGAGATTTGTCTATCTTGGGCAGTGTATATAAAATAGGATATCTGGGTTATCTACCATTAGGTATGTGAATTCATCTTTGTCCTTTGTACAACCATCCATGTTGTAAACCATGAGAAAGTAAGTGTAGTGTCCACCTTAACTTTGATCTTCATGATAGGGTTTGCCTCTAATATCATATATACAGTATGTGGTGACTGAATCTGAAAAAAACTTTGTACTTTTTTTATCCTTGAGAGCTAGTATAGTTGTAAGATTTAGTTGCTCTATCTCAACTTTAAGTTTTTATTAATTCACTACCTGCTTCTTTGATAACTAAGATCATTAGATCTAGTGAAAACTTGTTAAGAATTCCACACTAGCTGTTACAGGAGACTGGATTGTTCCTTTCTAATGTGGGGATGTTGGTGATGTGGGAACCCCTCTGTATTTGTTTCCAGCAATGATATGAGAGAAACTGACCATGTAATAACAGGTCAATTTCTCTCCTCCACAATTTTAGTAATTTATACAATAGGTCAGCCGAGGTCTCTGCAGGTAGAATACTCTTTCAGTTTCATCATCTGTGAAAGATATTACCCCTTGTTCCGCCTGGGACAATAATCATTCATCCATCAGTCCAACTCCACCTTGAGCCATTCTGGTGTCAATGTATCAGACAAATATATATTATGTTGAAAAGATGGAAAGAAAAAATTATTTATGCGGGATCCAGACAGACCAGTCTAAAAACACACTCTATCGATAATACTCAAACATAATTCTCTTGCAGTGGGTGTCAGGAAAGATTTTGTCAACATGAAGCAAAACATATTGTTATCCCACAGGAATCCTGCACTCACACCATCTTAATATTTCAAAACGGGGTGCTACCAGAATCTAACACGATTCAAATAGAGACCAAGAGGTATATTTACTAAAGTGAGAGTTTTTAGAAGTGGAGATGTTGCCCATAGCAACCAATCAGATTCTACTTAACATTGACTAGCACCTTCTAAAAGATAATAACTAGAATCTCATTGGTTGCTATGGGCAACATCTCCACTTCTAAAAACTCTCACTTTAGTAAATTTACCCTCAATTCTTAGTGTAACTCACTGGACAAGGGCACTCACTACTAATAATACTCAAGTAAAAGAAAAAAGGTACATTTTATTATTGTATTTAGAGTTTAGACACAAATTGCTGCAGTGTCATATACATAGAGTCATGTCTACATTTTAGGTCATGTCGAACCTTTTTCAAGACCGACTTACATACAGCAACAGTTGCAATATAAGCATAAAGAGACAACATTTGCGAATAGAAGACACTAAAAATAGACATGGGGGCCTATTCATCATCACCTAATTTATACAAAAGCAGGTGAAAATGCTATTCATCAAGAAGGTGAAGCAGGAGATATCACAGATATCTCCTACTTACCTTCCTCTTGCGGAATGGCCCGCTGTCCCCATACACTAGAATGGGGACAGAATTTTCAAGCTCCGAAAATATAATATTTTCGGAGCTTGAATGTGGTAGCATTCGCCATCTTCAGATGGCTCACAACCCGCTCCTTCCTTATGGGAAGGAGGCCCGGGTTGCGAATAGGGATCCCCCCTCTCTGGCTCCTTCCGCCGGACGTCGAGGCTCTTGTGCGCATGTGTAACCTGTAGGTCACGCATGAGCAATCCTGTCACTGCTCTGAAAGGAGCAGTGAAAAGATTCACTGCACCAAAAAGGAGCAATGAAGCCGGTCATGTGGACAGCTGATATCGCATCAGCTGTCTCCACGTCGGAGCAATGATGAATTGCTCCAGCGGCCGCAGCGAGTTAGAATGTTAATTATCGGGGCCCGTTTGGACCCGTATAATTAACATCATGAATAGGCCCCATAGTCTCTCAGGCTCCACAACTAGTCATTTGCACAAAATTAACAACTAACCCCAATATGCATCTGATACAGAATATCTGAAAACACTGTAGCACAATACTTCCATTACCAGCATGCAGAAGCTTACATATGCATAAATATATTGATAAATATAAATGACATGTCCTTGCTGACATATCCTTAATGTATGCAACTAAAGGATACAAACATGCGTCCTAGAAATAGCCTGGTGTCACTTTAAATTTCTCCACAAGATAACCATACAGAATCACAATATAAGTACAGGCATATACCCTATAAACATAAGAATGGTGGTCTATAAATGTATTTGCATACCATCTCTGATGCATACAAATAGTGGATGTGTGAATCATCTAATCATATTATGCATAAATGACCCCATAGTAAATAATGACCAGACTGCAATAATTGGTTAAATTAATCAGTGTACACTAGATTGTATCACTATGTAGCGTCAAACCAACAAACAAGCTTACCTGCAAATCCTATATTGTTAAGGTCTATTTCTAAGCCAGTGTGCATGGGGACACATGGCTCACGTCTCCCTCACGTTGTGTTCTGCACATATGTATGATTGGCAGTACAATCGTAGAGGCTACGCAAACCCATGGCAGAGTGATTGACAGGAAGTGCCACTTGTGGGTGGTAATGGGGGGGTGGTCGGATGAACGCAGGCATGCCAGTGCATTTCCATGGTTTGCATGGGCGTGCATAAAGTAGCCACTGCGATACCAGAAGTAAGCAATTCCTGAGTGAGGTCTGACCTGCCTTAACTGTGCGTATGGGTCCGATGTTACCGATTGTTTTGCTATGTTGCCCAAGTATACAGATTAGAGTCAGGGGAAGTGGGAATCCTTAGAATATATATATATATATATATATATATATATATATGTAAACATATATATGTTTACATATATATATATATATATATATATATGTAAACAAAAGGTGAGAGCACAGCGCCTCATAGTGTAATAATTCTGTATTATTGTGGATAAATATAATAATATATGCCCGTACCAAATGGATTATATGTCAGCGCATATAATCAATGTTTCCTGGGTCTCCACACCGGGATTAATCCCCGCTCAGGTGATGTTATAGTATGGATTCTTCAAAGTGATACCCATCAGGGTTACCATTCATCATATATTCAGAATCCAAGAGAAACATAAACAGAAAGAAATTCTCTCATGGTGGATAAAGTGCTTGCGTCATTCTCCTGATGAAGTCCAGCCTGTAAAGCATAAGAGACGAAACGCGTTGAGGACGGGGTGATGTGTGACGCAAGCACTTTATCCAGCTGGGTTGAGACCCATAAGATAAGCAATTTTTGAAAGAAATTTTAAATGTAATAGTGATTTTATCCTGGTGGCTTGAAGGGGTGTATGTAATAAATGTGTTAATACTACACCATGAGAGTATTTCTTTCTGTTTATGTTTCCCTTGGATTCTGAATATATGATGAATGGTAGCTGTGACGGGTATCATTTTGGAGTATCTATATTATAACATCACCTCAGTGGGGATTAATCCCGGTGTGGAGACCCAGGAAACATTGATTATATGCACTGACATAAAATCCATTTGGTACGGGCATATATTATTATATTTATTTTTCCACATTAATACAGAATTATTACACTATGAGGCGCTGTGCTCTCACCTTTTGTTTTACATAAAATTTGTTTTGGGACAGTACAACGACGGTCTCCTTGGAGAACATTTAGCAGCCGCCATCTTTTGGAAAGTGTAGCGGTGGAAGAATTCTACATAGTGATATTTTGGAACATTGTGGGTGTAGCGCCCCTTGTTTTATATATATATCTATATATAAATATATATATATAAAATTCCATCCAAATGTAGAGCGGCACTCAGGAATAATAAATAGCTCACAACGGCACGATCTTAGTACTATTTATTTCAGTACTGTCTTCAGAACAATACATGGCAAATAACTTACTATCCTTAAATAACCAAAGAAGCCCCATGTGCCTCCCACGCCAGGACCGGTGTTCTGGTGCTGGCCACAGTCCCACAGCAGTGACGTCAATGCGCCGCATCCGCCGAGTGCATGTGGGCCCAAACAAACCCATCACCAAGGGAACCACATACAATAACAATCACTATACGATCTTAGAATAGGCTATTAGAAAATATGCACATCAAAAAATATTATTATCACAATGCTAACATACACAATGCATACTATATAGTGCCAGGAGATTCTTACCCCACTGGTACATTTATACAAATGTGTGCACCTCATATTATAATCATAAACCTGCTATACTCTACAGGAAACAGTGTAGCCCTAATATCTCATTGACACCATAAGGCGCCAAAGTATTCATGTGATGTATCCATCGCGATTCACATTGTAACAGTTTTTTAGCTCTACTGCCCTCCCCGCCCCTCCCCGAGGCTGCGATGGTACTCGATTGTACCGATAGTTTTGCTATTCTGCTAAGTATTACGGATATGTGCAATGTACAGTGGGTGTCCTTATGTAGCATTGAGTTTGCATTGCGATCACAATGGATTAGCTTGCTTTCGCTGTTGAACTGCGTACGTACGCAATATTGCAATCCATAGTGAATTAGGCCTTTAACTCTGACCCTTATTGTCACACTAATGTTGGACTTTGCTGCTATTACTGTTATGGGACAAATTTTACAGTTAAAATAAAATAGCGTTGTATCCTTCCACCTGGAGTGCATTATAGTGGCTAAATCTCTACCTGTGTATAATGGATAAGACAGACTGCCATATATATCCCCTTCTGACTAAATGATCGTATATGTTTCCCCACGCTTTATTTAGAGAGTTGGGTTAACCTTGTTCTATGGGTTTTAAAGGCATATATTGAGCTGCTCAAATGATTACTCTCTTCAGAAAGCCATGGCTGACAGTTGTGCTGCAAACATATTAAACCCCATTGATGACTTGCTTGTTGTTTGATTCAATCTTTCACAAGTTTACCTGGGGTAACAAAAGAACTGTGAACGGGCAACGGTTATCTGAGAGATTGGATCCAAGTCTCAGAAACATATACTAATACTTCTACAGAACATCTTCATTTTTTTACCCCATATATACTTTCTTCACCGGTTTGATCATGGCCTACCTGACCAGATCCTTTGACAATCCCCTCACGTCGATTAGAAAGCAGTGGCAGCTACGGCGCCATAGCTGTAAATTGAATACATGCTGTATTTCTCAATCCATTATCTTTTCTATGCCTTCACCCAGTGGGATAGGGAGGGTGTTAGATCTATTGCACACCTCATAGGTAAAACAAACAAAAGATCTGTGACATTTACCCACGAGAAATTTTCTATCATTGAATTTTTTTAATATGGCTTTTTGTCAGTCCCAAAATGATGTCAGCACTGTGCTACATACATTCTCACCAACTGAATGTGACAATGGGGCCTATTCATCAACACTAAAATAAAGTTTTTAAGGACATTTTCCTTAATTACTGTTATTTTAGTATTCATGAAGACACTTAACACAGGAGATATCACTGATATCCCTCTACGTTAATTTCCACACTCCCCATACATTAGTATGGGGATATGGAAATTATGCTATTCATTAAATTCCAAAAATTATGTATTTTCGGAATTTGATGGCGTTACTATCCGCCACTGTGAGGTGGCGAATAGCAGGTAACACTTACCTGTGTCAGTGTGAGCAGGTCCCCAGACGTCTTCCTCATGCGCTCTTGTCCCTCCTCTGGTTCCAGTGGCTGCTCGGACACTGTGTTCTCCAAGCAGAACATAATAAAGTTTAGAAAAAAAAACACGTTTTTTTTTCTAAACTGTACTGTGGTCTGCTGGGAGAACACGTGTCGGAGCAGACTCCTGGAGGCGCTGCAGTGGGCAGGTAAGTGCGGGACAGCGGGGAGGTATGCGGAGAGGGGAGACACACAAAATTACGCAGCTGTAGGCAGTGCTACGCATGGCTGGTTTTACTAATGTAACAGTGCATGCGCAGCACAGATTCCAGCTGTGGGAAGTTAGTGTAGAGAGGCAAAACTATATATTTCCCGAAAAGCTGTCATCGCAAAAATTACAGCTTTTCGGAATAGATAGTTATGGAGAGGAGGACTGATGAATTACTTCGGTAAGTAGGTAGAACTCCATGCGAGTTCTAAACCTAATTGCCTCCATCGAACTTTAAGTTATGATGAATAGGCCCCAATGCACTTAATAAGCTTCTAATGAATCCAGTCCCAGTACGCTCGGTCATCTCAGTACACTACCATTCTATATACTAACACGTTGACTATGAATCATCAAATCAGGTTTATCATTATGGACAATTCACTTTCCATCACTATCAGAGGACCTCATACTTCTGTCCATGATGGACTCATTGAAGCTTCTCCCAGCTACTACCTGTGTAGAGATGTTCCTTAACATATCCCATAGAGTTTACTGGTCACCCTTGCATCGCTTTCAAATGGGCTTCATCCATCACCATCTTGCCTGAGATGTAAACTACCCATGTAGATTTGGACAATTGTTTTTGAGATTACCCAGTCATAAAATAAAACGTTTCTGGTACCACTTCTGGAGGTTCATTAAGGACCATTGGTGAGTAATTTTCCTCTGACACCAGAAGGGCTGTATTTGTAAATTTACCTGAGCTACTGTACAAAGTCTCCAAAGACTGTATAACAAATTTAAAGCGGTTTAGGCCTCAGCTACAGAAAGTGTTATCCAGATGGGGCCCAGAGTTCACCTCCTGGTATGAAATTGGACTATTTGGCTTAGACCTCCTGACAGCACTTTGTGCTGGTTACAATTATTTTATGGCCCAACATACTGTTTTGGCCATGGCTGATTTGGTCACGGCCATGGTTACAGCCTTCTTTAATAATGTTTAAGGAGCGAATGGCACTGCATCGCCGTGCCATTAGGTCTTCCCTAGATGGTAGGAACAATGAGCAGCCTGTTTCTAGGCATTTTAAACAATGTAGCCATCCTTTAGATACGTTAAGATATAAGATGATAGATTATGTGCCAGAGAAAAGCAGTGATCGCTCAAGAATCCTTTTATAGAGGGAAGCGTGGTTGATACACTACCTAAATACTGTCAAACCGTATGGTCTTAATGATAGCTTTTCATGAGCTTGTTTTCTGTGAGATGTCTCTTGTTTTGTATGTACATTATTTATCCAATTATGATACATCCTTTGTAATCTGTAATGAATAATTATTAATTTGTTAGTTTGTATACAGCTTTATTGCGGTCTGTTACTATGGTGATGGTATACACAATTACTGAACACTGGATGTCGGGTAGCTGGCGTCACTTCCGTCGCTTGTGGCGCTGTTAATGGCGTCAGCATATGTTTTCCTGACACGCCACTTTTGAAGACTCACAGGGTGATTATGTCGGTTATATAAGGTAATATACTTGTTTATTGAATCCTGACGAAGGTTGTATAAACCGAAATGCTGATTTCTCACTGAAGGTCTCCGTGATCCATTTCTGATAACATCCGTGAGTGCTGCCAATCTACCTGTACATTTATTATTATATTTTGCGGAAGGCACCTGGGACATTGTCTTTATATACAGCAACAGAGTGCCGAGCATCAAGACTATCATATATATATATATATATATATATATACACTGTATTGTGTATGTTCAGACATGTGTTACTGTGTTTCTGTTTCATTGTAATGGCTGTTTATGCTCATTAAAGTATATATTAAAAAATTTAAGTGTCTCAAATTATTATTTTAGTCTCTAAATAAAGTGTGCTCCTATATTCTACAGTACAGTATTCTTATTTTATAAATTATAACACTAATGACATGAAAAATGAAAATTCTCATGTTATGTTTTACACAATGATTGCCATGAGAGTGAGTCGAAGATGTTGAATCAGAGTAGGAGTTGAATCTTTAGAAGCCAGAGGATGAGCTACTGTAGCACAAGAGGAACTGGCACTTAAGGTGAGGTGGGAACTGGCAGAAGTTGTGTCGGAGAAAAGTTGTTTATTTTTTATTACCAATAAGGTACTGTAAATATACCGTGATTCCTAGAATACATAAAGTATACATCACATGTTGTATGCATGACACTGTATACATTTTATGGAATTACCTGTGCT
Source organism: Taudactylus pleione (assembly GCA_031769625.1). NCBI lineage: Eukaryota > Metazoa > Chordata > Amphibia > Anura > Myobatrachidae > Taudactylus > Taudactylus pleione. The sequence continues at coordinate 5,126,410 of JAUIMM010000043.1, read as the reverse complement.
ATTGATCCCCAGTGGCTGGTAACTATTATCTGATGAGGCTTACAATGAGTATGAGCCTTTGATAGGTTGCTAATAAAGCACAGAGACTAAAAGAAACCACAATAGCATAGTAAATGTGTTGGCTAAGACAATGTATACCTTGAGATGCCAATAACCTGAATTTATTAGGAATGATGGTCAGAGACACAAGTAGAGATCTGGCATACAAAATTATGAAGATTAACCTGGTGTCAGTGGTTGGTGGTCTGGTACATGGGATAGTAAACATGGTGTTAAGTTAGCACATTGGGGTTAATGTGTTCTCCTTTTGCCTTGTTGTACTGTTTTGGGCAAGGTGGTTAAGAATAGGATTTTTTCGACACGATAAGGCAGTAAATAAGCAAACATTAGACACTGGTGTAGACACTCAATAATCTGGGAACTAAGGAACCCTGGTGCGGTGTAAATATAGTGACTGAAGTGTGCTGAGTGCCAATGATGAAGCAACTCAGTGCCATAAAATTACTCGGGAGAGTTTTCCCTTTTAAAACTCACAAATTTACTAAGAAGTGAGTTTAGCTGAAAGTGAGTTTTTCGATGGTGAAGCAGATCGAGTTTTTTCCCCCAAATTTCGAGTTTAGAAAAGAATTTAGAGGAGAGTTTAAGGAGAGTTTAGATGAGATTACTTACTCGAGATTGCAGTGTTTTCTCTCAGCAAAACTCACCTGAGCAAGCAGGCTTCACATATCAGTGAAATATGTGAAGGCTGCTTGTGTATTGAACCTGTAAAAAAGTGTTAAATGTTAGATAAAAAATTTCATAGGGTCCCCCCCAAAAGCATAACCAGCCCCAGACTTGCCAGCCAGTCCTGGTTTCTAAAATTACAGGGAACAAAATGAGTAGGGTTCCACTGTAATTTAAGAACCAGCACCATGCAGCAGGGCCAGACCTGGTTTTAAATATATTTGGCAAAAAAAATGGCATGAGGTTCCCCGTATATTTAAAATCATCTCCAGACCCTTTCTAGTGGGGGACTGATGCAACAGCCAGGGGAGCCCTTTCATTGGGCCTCCCAGCTGCAGCATCAGCCCTGACCGCTAGTTAGCCCAGGCCAGGGATCCCTGGGGAGTTGGGGACCCCTCCAATAAAGGGGTCCCCCTCTCCAGGGCACCCCTGTCCTAGGCTGATAGCCCAGGCCAATCCCTGACACCCTAGGGCAGTGGGTGCTGAGTTGATAGTGTTAGTATGTAGTGTAAAATAAATGGTTAAATATTGTCTTTAGTTGTGGAACTAACATACCAGCAAGTCTCCCCCACATGCTGGTATTTGGAGAACCACAAATACCAGCATGTGGGTCATTACGGGCCTGCTGATACTTGTAGTTCCATAACCAAAGCAATATGAGAAAAAACACAACATACACCGTGAAAGTAAAATGTTATTATAACATTCATGCACACTCACACATACTGACCTATTATCCAAAGTAATCCATAGTGGTACCTTTAAAAAAAATCCATACTCACCTCACCTATGCGTGATTCATGTCCTATTCTCCAAGTAGGAATCCATGGGGTTAAAACAAAAAAACGGGTGCTCACGATTCCAAGCCGGACTGAGTAAAGCTATGTGCTTCCACATAGCTTTACACCGAGCGAATTACCGGGCAACACGTGTGCCCCATCATTAAAGGGCCGACAGCCAATCAGTGGGCATATCCATCGGAGCAGCTCGCTGATTGGCTGTTTGTGGTCAGCCTGTCTCCCCCATAGACTTCAATGGGCAGAATTCTCCATTGAAGTCTATTATTATTATTATTATTACATTTTATTTATAGGGCGCCACAAGTGGTCCGCAGCGCCGTACATACAGTAAAGGGTACACAGAACATTACATTACAATACAGTAACCAACTTATAAACAGAGCACAAGTAACAATTAGCAACACAATTCTCCATACACAATACAGCTGGGAAGGTGAGGGCTGTCATAGAAGTGCTAGAGAAGAAGGCTGCGAGACAGTGGGGAGGAGGACCCTGCTCCTAGGAGCTTACAATCTAGGGGAAAGGGGAGACAGACAGATGATGTGAGGCATAAGTATGTAGAGGGGGACCTGAGTGCAGGAAGTAAGCATGGTAGAGATGGCTGAGGCGGGAGGGACAGAGACCTGGTTACATGGTTATGTGGTGGAAGGGTATGCTTTGGTGAACAGGTGGGTTTTCAGTGCACGTTTGAAGCTCTGCAGGGTCGGGGAGAGCCTGATCAAGCGAGGGAGCTCATTCCAGTGAAGGGGGGCTGCACGAGCAAAATCTTGGATACGTACATGAGATGAAGTAACCAGGGTGGAGGAGAGGTAACAGTCATTGGCAGACCGAAGTGAGCGGGAGGGAGTATGTAAGGAAATGAGGTTTGAGATGTAGGGAGCAGTAGAGTTAGAGAGGGCCTTGTATGTGAAGGTGAGGAGTTTGAAGAGGATTCTGTAGGGGAATGGGAGCCAGTGCAGGTTTTGGCAGAGAGGAGCAGCAGAAGTGGAACGGCGGGAGAGGAATATAAGTCTAGCTGCCGCATTGAGAACAGACTGGAGGGGAGCAAGATGGCAACATGGAAGGCCAGTAAGGAGAAGGTTGCAGTAGTCAAGCCGAGAAATGATTAGTGAATGAATAATCAGTTTGGTATCATTCTGGGAGAGGAAAGGCCTAATACGAGTGATGTTGTGTAGCCGGAGCCGACAGAATTGAGCCAGAGATTGAATGTGGGGTGTGAAGTAGAGGGTGGAGTCAAGGGTGACACCCAAGCAGCGAAGTTGGGGGACAGGGGAGATGATTGTGTTGTCAACAGTGATAGCGAGATTGGTTGGAGACTCTATTAGGGGGAAAGATGATGAGTTCGGTTTTGTCCATGTTGAGCTTCAGAGAGCGCTCGGACATCCAGGAAGAGATGGTGGAGAGGCAACTGGTTACCTGAGAGAGGACAGAAGGGGAGAGTTCAGGAGAGGAGAGGTATAGTTGTGTGTCATCGGCATAGAGGTGGTATTGGAGGCCAAAGAAGCTGATGAGTTCTCCTAGTTTAGAAGTGTACAGGGAGAAGAGCAGTGGGTCCAGGACAGAACCCTGTGGGACACCAATGGGAAGGGTGGAAGGGGGGGAGGTGGACCCAGAGGAAGACAGAGAAGGAGTGGTTGGTGAGGTAAGAAGTGAACCAGGCATGGACGGTGTTAGAGATCCCAAAGGTCTGAAGGGTGCGAAGGAGGAGAGTATGGTCCACAGTGTCAAAGGCTGCAGAGAGGTCCAGGAGGATGAGCAGAGAGAAGTGGCCCCTGGATTTGGCTGCAAGCAGGTCATTGGTGACTTTGGCCAGGGCAGTTTCAGTGGAGTGACGTTGGCGAAAGCCAGATTGGAGAGGATCAAGGATGGAGTTGTCAGAGAGATAGCTGGTGATGCGGCTATAGACAAGCCTCTCAAGTAGTTTGGAGGCAAAAGGGAGAAGAGAAATAGGGCGGTAATTGGCAGGTGAGGACGGGTCGAGGTTGGGTTTTTTAAGAATAGGTGTGACAAGAGCATGTTTGTACGAAGAGGGAAAGATGCCGGTGGAGAGAGATAAGTTGAAAAGGTGAGCAAAGTGGGAGCAGGCAGTGGAGGAGAGGGAGCGTAGAAGGCGAGAAGGGAGCGGGTCAAGGGGGCAGGTGGAAGGGGGAGAGGACAATATGAGGGAGTGGACCTCATCACCCATGGTGGGGCTGAAGGAGCACAAGATGGGGTGGCCGGGAGGTGCAGATGGTGGGGGAGGTGGTTTTGCAGCAGGGAGATTGGGGGATATACTGTGACGAATTGCCTCAATTTTGGAAGAGAAGAAGGAGGCAAAGTCAAATGCAGTGAAGGAGGATGGAAGGGGTGGAGGTGGGGGGTGTAGGAGGGTGTTGAAAGTACCAAAGAGGTGGCGGGGATTGGAGGACTGAGAGGAGATGAGCGACTGGAAGAAGGATTGCTTGGCGAGGGAGAGGGCCGAGCTGTAGGAAGAGAGGACAAACTTGAAGTGAAGGAAGTCCGCCAGAGAGCGAGATTTCCTCCAGATGCGCTCGGCTGTGCGCGAGCATTTTTGGAGAAACCGGGTCAGTTTGGAGTGCCAGGGCTGGGGTTTGGACTGACGGATGGGGACAGAGGAGGAGGGGGCAACAGAGTCAAGTGCAGAAATAAGGGTGATGTTGTAGAAGGAGGCTGCCTGGTTAGGGCAGGCCATGGTTGATAGAGGAGAAAGGAGAGTATCAAGTGAGGAAGACAGGACAGCAGGGTAGAGAGACTCAAGATTGCGTCTGGTGGTGGTGGCTTTGGGTGAGGGGAGGAGTGGAGGACTTGAGAGAGTGAAGGAGAGTAGATGGTGGTCAGAGAGGGGGAAGGGAGAGTTAGAGAAGTCAGAGAGAGCACACAGATGAGTGAAGACGAGGTCAAGGGAGTGACCGAGGCAGTGGGTAGCAGCGGAGGTCCATTGAGAAAGTCCAAAGGCGGAGCAGAGGGCAAGAAGATTGGTGGATGCAGGATTTGTGATGTCAATAGGGATGTTAATGTCAGCAAGGATTATAAAGGGGAGGTCAGCAGAGAGGAAGTGGGGAATCCAGGCGGCAAAGTTGTCAAGGAATTGGGTGGAGGAGCCTGGTGGAATGGAGGTATACTGCACACAGGCGAGGTGGTAATGCACTGATGAGATGAACGATATAACTGCACACAAGCTGAGGTGGTAAAGCACTGGTGAGATGGACGATATAGCTGCACACAGACTGAGGTGGTAAAGCACTGGTGAGATGGACGATAGAGCTGCACACAGACTGAGGTGGTAAAGCACTTGGTGAGATAGACGATATAGCTGCAGACAGGCTGAGGTGGTAAAGCACTGGTGAGATGGACGATATAGCTGCACACAGACTGAGGTGGTAAAGCACTTGGTGAGATAGACGATATAGCTGCAGACAGGCTGAGGTGGTAAAGCACTGGTGAGATGGACGATATAGCTGCACACAGGGATAGATCACTGGAAGCAAGGGAACCTGGAACGAGAGACCACTAGTAACACTAGCAGTGACAATGGTTGTTCAGGAAAGTACCTGATACACAGAAGCCGGATGTATACCCCTGGAAGCCCACTGATTGGTCCACAGCGTCAGCTGACCGGCCAGACTGTCAGAGAAGGAAGTGTCATGGCGGCACCCATAATGGAGACTCCGACCCTGTGCACCAGGCCGCCTGACACACCAGCATCAGGGAGAATGCTCAGCACCTCCCAAGTCGCTGCACCAGCCGCCCGACTGCCTGGGAAGTCAAAGGAAGCTGGCGGGACGGTAAGGGATGGCCGATCCCCGGCTGAACTCTGACAGTACCCCCTCTTTCAGGGTGGACACCGGACACCCACCAGGTTTACCAGGAAATGTAATATGGAAGGCTCGAACCATATGAGGCGCGTGAACGTCTGTGGCTCTAATCCATGCCCTTTCTTCCAGACCATATCCTTTCCAGTCAATGAGATATTGGAGGTTGTTAGATTTAGTAAACCAAGGGTCCAAAATCCTCCCTACCTCGAACTCTGTACCTTGAGAAGTTTGCACTTGAGGTAACTTGGGAGCAGAAGTTTGAAAAAGATTCAGCACTAGAGGACGCAGAAAAGAAATATGAAAGGAATTGGATATTCTTAGTTGAAGAGGGAGTTCCAACTTATATGTGACTGGGTTGATGACCTTGCGAACACGGTAAGGACCAATGAAGCGTGGGGCTAGCTTCATACTGGGTACTTTCAATCGGATGTTCCTGGAGGATACCCAGACTTTATCTCCAACTCTCAGCAGTGGAACAGCGATGCGTCGTCTATCTGCAATTTTTTTGTAGTTCTTAGATGACTGCTTCAGAGAAGAATGAACACTCTTCCAAATGGTTGCGAAAGACTCCACCAATTTAGAAACTGCAGGGACCTCTACTGTAGGTAAATTTTGAAAATCTGGGACTCGAGGATGTCTCCTAAAAACACCGTAAAAAAAAGAGTGGCTTTGGAGGAAGTGTGATATTTGAAGTTGTGTGAAAATTCTGCCCAAGGTAATGGATCCAGCCAGTTATCTTGTGAGGAAGAAATGAAGAGTCTTATGAAAGTCTCCAGCTCTTGGTTAACTCTTTCGGTTTGCCCATTAGTTTGTTGATGATAGGCTGATGAAAATTTTAACTTGGCTCCGCAAGTGCTATATAAGCTCTCCAAAATTTAGCTACGAATTGGATTCCGCAGTCGAAAATGATCTCTTTAGGAAGTCCATGCAACCTGAATATTTCCTTAACAATAACTCTTGCCAACTGAGGAGCAGAAGGGAGACCCATCAATGGAATAAAGTGTGCCATCTTAGAAAAGCGATCCACCACTACCCATATGGTATTGTATCCTTGGGAGCATGGTAGTTCAGATATGAAATCCATGGATATATGGGTCCAAGGAGTATTAGGAATGGATAGGGGTCGCAGGAGACCTGCTGCCTTCCTGTGGGGAGTCTTATGCTGAGCGCATTTTACACATGAAAGAATAAATTCTCAAATATCCCCTTTCATTGTGGGCCACCAATAGGAACGCTGAAGGAACTTGTAAGTCTTGAGGATACCAGAATGGCCAGCGAACAGAGAGCTATGAGCCCAAGTTAGTAATTTTCCCCGTAGTTTCGGGGTCACAAAAATTTTCCCTGGGGGAGGAGTCAAAATTTGAGTAGAGGCAAAGACTACAGGATCTAAAATTGGTCGGGAACATTGATGATCCTCTTCCTGAGTGCTGGACAAGAAAGACCGTGAGAGGGCATCAGCTTTTTTGTTTTGAAATTGAAGTTTTAAATTAAATCTTGAAAAGAATAAGGACCAACGGGCCTGTCTAGCATTTAAACGGTGAGCCGTTTGGAGGTAGATTAAATTTTTATGATCCGTGATCACGGTAACTGGAAAGTTGGCTCCTTCCAACAAATGCCGCCATTCCATTAAAGCTAACCGCATTGCTAGTAGTTCCTGGTCACCAATTCCGTAGTTTTTTTTGGCAATGGAAAACTTACGAGAAAAATACCCACAGGGATGGTACTTTCAATCACTTGAGGTTTGAGACAGCACTGCCCCTACCCCTAGTGAAGGAGTTGAGGCATCTACCTCAACTGTGAATGGTTTGTCCAATTGGGTTTGGCACAGGATAGGTGCAGTGGAAAAAGCTTCTTTTAATTTTTGGAAGGCTTGGATGGCAGTATCTGGCCAGCGGATGGGATTGGCACCCATCGTTGTGAGATTAGTGATAGGTGACACCAGTGTGGAGAAATTTGGTATAAACCGCCGGTAATAATTTGAAAATCCCAAGAAGTGTTGAGTAGCCTTCAAGGATTTCAACGGCCAGTCAGAAATGGCTTTTAACTTCTCCGGATCCATCCGGAGGGTCTTTCCAGAAATTATATGCCCTAGGAAGGGTACCGAGGTTTGTTTGAAAAGGCACTTGGATATTTTTCCATAAAGATGATGTTTCCGGAGGCGTGACAAGACTTCGCGGACATGCTGGCGATGGTCTTGCAGAGTTTTGGAAAAAATTATAATATCATCCAAATAGACTATAACAAAGCTGTAGAGGACATCCCGGAAGATCTCGTTCACATAACCCTGGAATATCGCTGGGGTGTTGCAGAGTCCGAAGGGCATTACGAGATATTCGAAGTGGCCATCTCTGGTGTTAAAAGCGGTCTTCCACTCATCTCCAGCTTTAATACGTATTAAATTATACGCACCCCGTAGATCAAGTTTGGTGAACAAAAGGGCCCTGCGAACTTTGTCAAAAAGCTCCGGAATCAAAGGCAGAGGATATCGATTCTTTACTGTAATCTGGTTGAGACCACGGTAGTCAATACAAGGCCGAAGCCCGCCGTCCTTCTTGCTAACAAAGAAAAACCCTGCCCCTGCTGGAGAAGTGGAATGCCGGATAAACCCCTTAGCTAGATTTTCTTTTATATATGCCGCCATAGCGGCTGTTTCAGGAACTGATAATGGGTAGGTTATATATATATACACTGTATTGTGTATGTTCAGACATGTGTTACTGTGTTTCTGTTTCATTGTAATGGCTGTTTATGCTCATTAAAGTATATATTAAAAAATGTAAGTGTCTCAAATTATTATTTTAGTGGCTAAATAAAGTGTGCTTCTATATTCTACAGTACAGTATTCTTATTTTATAAATTAACACTAATGACATGAAAAATGAAAATTCTAATGTTATGTTTTACACAATGATTGCCATGAGAGTGAGTCGAAGATGTTGAATCAGAGTAGGAGTTGAATCTTTAGAAGCCAGAGGATGAGCTACTGTAGCACAAGAGGAACTGGCACTTAAGGTGAGATGGGAACTGGCAGAAGTTGTGTCGGAGAAAAGTTGTTTGTTTTTTATTACCAATAAGGTACTGTAAATATACCGTGATTCCTAGAATACATAAAGTATACATCACATGTTGTATGCATGACACTGTATACATTTTATGGAATTACCTGTGCTATTGATCCCCAGTGGCTGGTAACTACTATCTGATGATGCTTACAATGAGTATGAGCCTTTGATATGTTGCTACTAAAGCAAAGAGACTAAAAGAAACCACAATAGCAGAGTAAATGTGTTGGCTAAGACAATGTATACCTTGAGATGCCAATAGCCTGAATTTATTAGGAATGATGGTAAGAGACACAAGTAGAGATCTGGCATACAAAATTATGAAGATTAACCTGGTGTCAGTGGTTGGTGGTCTGGTACATGGGATAGTAAACATGGTGTAAAGTTAGCACATTGGGGTTAATGTGTTCTCCTTTTGCCTTGTTGTACTGTTTAGGGCAAGGTGGTTAAAAATAGTTTTATTTTTACACGATAAGGCAGTAAATAAGCAAACATTAGACACTGGTGTAGACACTCAATAATCTGGGAACTAAGGAACCCTGGTGCGGTGTAAATATAGTGACTGAAGTGTGCTGAGTGCCAATGATGATGCAACACTCAGTGCCATAAAATTACTCGGGAGAGTTTTCCCTTTTAAAACTCACAAATTTACTAAGAAGTGAGTTTAGCTGAAAGTGAGTTTTTCGATGGTGAAGCAGATCGAGTTTTTACCCCAAAATTCGAGTTTAGAAAAGAGTTTAGAGGAGAGTTTAAGGAGAGTTTAGATGAGATTACTTACTCGAGATTGTAGTGTTTTCTCTCAGCAAAACTCACCTGAGCAAGCAGCCTGCACATATCAGTGAAACATGTGAAGGCTGCTTGTGTATTGAACCTGTAAAAAAGTGTTAAATGTTAGATAAAAAATTTCATAGGGTCCCCCCAAAAAGCATAACCAGCCCCAGACTTGCCAGCCAGTCCTGGTTCCTAAAATTACAGGGAACAAAATGAGTAGGGTTCTACTGTAATTTAAGAACCAGCACCAGGCAGCAGGGCCAGACCTGGTTTTATATATATTCGGCAAAAAAAATGGCATGAGGTTCCCCGTATATTTAAAATTATCTCCAGACCCTTTCTAGTGGGGGACTGATGCCACAGCCAGGTGAGCCCTTTCACCGGGCCTCCCAGCTGCAGCATCAGCCCTGACCGCTAGTCAGCCCAGGCCAGGGATCCCTGGGGAGTTGGGGACCCCTCCAATAAAGGGGTCCCCCTCTCCAGGGCACTACTGTCCTAGGCTGATAGCCCAGGCCTATCCCTGACACCCTAGGGCAGTGGGTGCCAAGTTGATAGTGTTAGTGTGTAGTGTAAAATAAATGGTTAAATATTGTCTTTAGTTCTGGAACTACACATACCAGCAAGCCTCCCCCACATGCTGGTATTTGGAGAACCACAAATACCAGCATGTGGGTCATTACGGGCCTGCTGATAATTGTAGTTCCATAACCAAAGCAATATGAGAAAAAACACAACATACACCATGAAAGTAAAATGTTATTATAACATTCATGCACACTCACACATACTGACCTATTATCCAAAGTAATCCATAGTGGTACCTTTAAAAAAAATCCATACTCACCTCACCTTTGCGTAATTCATGTCCTATTCTCCAAGTAGGAATCCATGGGGTTAAAACAAAAAAACGGGTGTTCATGATTCCAAGCCAGACTGAGTAAAGCTATGTGCTTCCACATAGCTTTACACCGAGCGAATGACCGGGCAACACGTGTGCCCCATCATTAAAGGAGCCGACAGCCAATCAGTGGGCATATCCATCGGAGCAGCTCGCTGATTGGCTGTTTGTGGTCAGCCTGTCTCCCCCATAGACTTCAATGGGCAGAATTCTCCATTGAAGTCTATGGTGGGAACCGCTACATTGTATCGATTCCAACCTATCTATACACTCAAAAATGTTGCTATTTAGCGTTGTAAGTTGCACAAGAAATAATTACTCTTCAGACTTTGATTGTGTTTCCAAAGCACAAAAAGAAAGCAGATAGTTACACGCTGTGATCTAAATACAATTAGCGCAAACAAATTATACAATCACAAGTTACAGTCAATACATACGCAGGTGCTCTAGATCCAGATTTCTGTCATCAAATGTGAAGCCTCCATCAGAAGAAAGAACAAGCAGACTAACTACTAGAAATAGAGTGTCCATATATGTACCCTTACAGAGATAGGCAATACAATAGAACAAGTTGGCATAATCCCATTGGTTCTTCTTCCAGGTTCTCCTGTTACAGTACAGTTATAATTCAGTTTGTAAGATCACAGTCCAGCCTCCAACAGCTCTTTGTGTCCAGTTTCCCGCTGAATAACAAGTCTAAACTGGCTGCATTACAGAGTACATTTTAATGCCTATCTCTCTATGATCCATAATTCCCAGACGCATGCTGCGATTTCTTTGCCGATTGAACCGGAAGCCTGCAAATACACCATGGTTTAGAATAGCACCAAACTCAGTCTGTTTATCATGTACTAAACACAGATCTTAAATACAGTCACTTTATTACATACTTAATAATAATTAAAACCTTGATTATAAACCTTTATGCTAGGGAACCTTTTTATGTAAGAATATTGCGTATAGTAGCTAATTAGCATTGTGCATCTACGTGTTAGTGAAGTACACCGTGGTACGAGTTTGTAGGATTGATCATATTACATATTTCAGTAAATGTATGTATTTGTATACTGATTACTTTTAACATCTTTCTATTGCGTGGGAATCACATGACACTAAATAATACCATTGCCGTATGTACTTAAAATGTGTGAGATTTGCTAAAATGGCGCTGAGCGGCCATTCGCAAAATGACGTCTTGTTGACATTCGCAAAATGGTGTTGTGCAGATTTTAATTTTAACAGATTCTGTCTCAGCCAGTTATCTAGCTTCAACAGTCAACCCTTTGATAGCAAACAACACGCTCTCACACAAGTGGGGTTTGTCACGCTGGGAGGTGGGTTTCTGAAAGCTGAGGCCTGAGGCTGCGGGAGGAAACGGAGGCGAGGGGCCTGAATGTATGACCTCCGCATCCATGGGTCTTGGTCATTGGCGAGACCTAGTCAAAGGTGTGGAATCTAACCCACGAGATGGTGTTCGCCAGTGACCCCACCAATCGGGATATGGGCTTGAGCTGCACCTCGTAAGCAGGTCGCGGTCCTTTGACTAGGTGACCAAAGCCTGTGAGAAAAAGGAGAGATGAACACTCGTGGCCCAAAGGGTCGGTGCCAGTAAGAGGCACGTAAGGACAGGGGTGGAACCCCTAGTTCGGGATACTGTACTTGAAGTACAAGGAAGTGTGCACTACGGACACACTCTACTGGGTTGCCGATCAGAAGGAGTGCACCACAGTGCGATACTGTAGCACATAGGTAGGGACCACAGAGTCCAGTAACGAGGTGGGTAGTGGTGCTGGAGCCAACCAGAGATGATGACACTGGAGAGGTGGGTACGTATAACTACAATCAGGATGTGATGGTAAAGCACTGGTGAAATGGATAGTATACTGCACACAGGCGGGGATGGTAATACACTGGTGGAATGGAGGTATACTGCACACAGGCGAGGTGGTAACACACTGATGAGATGAACGATATAACTGCACACAAGCTGAGGTGGTAAAGCACTGGTGAGATGGACGATATAGCTGCACACAGACTGAGGTGGTAAAGCACTTGGTGAGATAGATGATATAGCTGCAGACAGGCTGAGGTGGTAAAGCACTGGTGAGATGGACGATATAGATGCCCACAGGCTGTGGTGGTAAAGCACTGGTGAGATGGATGATATAGCTGCACACAGGCTGAGGTGGTAAAGCACTGGTGAGATGGACGATATAGCTGCACTCAGGGATAGATCACTGGAAGCAAGAGAACCTGGAACGAGAGACCACTAGTAACACTAGAAGTGACAATGGTTGCTCTGGAAAGTACCTGATACACAGGAGCCGGATGTATACCCCTGGAAGCCCACTGATTGGTCCACAGCGTCAGCTGACTGGCCAGACTGTCAGGGAAGGAAGGCTAGTCAGAGAAGGAAGTGTCATGGTGGCGCCCATGACGGAGACTCCGACCCTGCGCACCAGGCTGCCTGACACACCAGCATCAGGGAGAATGCTCAGCACCTCCCACGTCGCCGTACCAGCCGCGCGACTGACTGGGAAGTCAAAGGAAGCTGGCGGGAAGGTAAGGGACCGCCGATCCCTGGTTGAACTCTGACAGTACCCCCCCTTTCAGGGTGGATACCGGACACCCACCAGGTTTACCAGGAAATGTAATATGGAAGGCTCGAACCATATGAGGCACGTGAATGTCTGTGGCTCTAATCCATGCCCTTTCTTCCGGACCATACCCTTTCCAGTCAATGAGATATTGGAGGTTGTTAGATTTGGTAAACCGAGGGTCCAAAATCCTCCCTACCTCGAACTCTGTACCTTGAGAAGTTTGCACTTGAGGTAACTTGGGAGCAGAAGTTTGAAAAAGATTCAGCACTAGTGGACGCAGCAAAGAAATATGAAAGGTATTGGATATTCTTAGTTGAGGAGGGAGTTCCAACTTATACATGACTGGGTTGATGACCTTGCGAACACGGTAAGGACCAATGAAATGTGGGGCTAGCTTCATACTGGGTACTTTCAATCGCATGTTCCTGGAGGATACCCAGACTTTATCTCCATCTCTCAGCAGTGGAACAGCGACGCGTCGTCTATCTGCAATTTTTTTGTAGTTCTTAGATGACTGCTTCAGAGAAGAATGAACCCTCTTCCAAATGGTTGTGAAAGACTCCACCAATTTAGAAACTGCAGGGACCTCTACTGTAGGTAAATTTTTTGAAAATCTGGGACACGAGGATGTCTCCCAAACACCGTAAAAAAAGGAGTGGCTTTGGAGGAAGTGTGATATTTGAAGTAGTGTGAAAATTCTGCCCAAGGTAATAGATCCAGCCAGTTATCTTGTGAGGAAGAAACGAAGAGTCTTATGAAAGTCTCCAGCTCTTGGTTAACTCTTTCGGTTTGCCCATTAGTTTGTGGATGATAGGCTGATGAAAATTTTAACTTGGTTCCGCAAGTGCTACATAAGCTCTCCAAAATTTAGCTACGAATTGGACTCCGCAGTCGGAAATGATCTCTTTAGGAAGTCCATGCAACCTGAATATTTCCTTAACAAAAACTCTTGCCAACTGAGGAGCAGAAGGGAGACCCATCAATGGAATAAAGTGTGCCATCTTAGAAAAGTGATCCACCACTACCCATATGGTATTGTATCCTTGGGAGCATGGTAGTTCAGATATGAAATCCATGGATATATGGGTCCAAGGAGTATTAGGAATGGATAGGGGTCACAGGAGACCTGCTGCCTTCCTGCGGGGAGTCTTATACTGAGCGCATTTTACACATGAAAGAATAAATTCTCAAATATCCCCTCTCATTGTGGGCCACCAATAGGAACGCTGAAGGAACTTGTAAGTCTTGAGGATACCAGAATGGCCAGCGAACAGAGAGCTATGAGCCCAAGTTAGTAATTTTCCCCGTAGTTCCGGTGTCACAAAAATTTTCCCTGGGGGAGGAGTCAAAATTTGAGTAGAGGCGAAGACTACAGGATCTAAAATTGGTCGGGAACGTTGATGATCCTCTTCCTGAGTGCTGGACAAGAACGACCGTGAGAGGGCGTCAGCTTTTTTGTTTAGACTGCCAGGACGAAATTGAAGTTTTAATTTAAATCTTGAAAAGAATAAGGACCAACGGGCCTGTCTAGCATTTAAACGGTGAGCCGTTTGGAGGTAGATTAAATTTTTATGATCCGTGATCACGGTAACTGGAAAGTTGGCTCCTTCCAACAAATGCCGCCATTCCATTAAAGGTAACCGCATTGCTAGTAGTTCCTGATCACCAATTCCATAGGTTTTTTTGGCAATGGAAAACTTACGAGAAAAATACCCACAGGGATGGTACTTTCAATCACTTGAGATTTGAGACAGCACTGCCCCTACCCCTAGTGAAGAGGCATCTACCTCAACTGTGAACGGTTTGTCCAATTGGGTTTGGCACAGGATAGGTGCAGTGGAAAAAGCTTCTTTTAATTTTTGGAAGGCTTGGATGGCAGTATCTGGCCAGCGGATGGGATTGGCACCCTTCTTTGTGAGATTCGTGATAGGTGACACCAGTGTGGAGAAATTTGGTATAAACCGCCGGTAATAATTTGAAAATCCCAAGAAGCGTTGAGTAGCCTTCAAGGATTTGAGTAACGGCCAGTCAGAAATGGCTTTTAACTTCTCCGGATCCATCCGGAGGGTCTTTCCAGAAATTATATGCCCTAGGAAGGGTACCGAGGTTTGTTTGAAAAGGCACTTGGATATTTTTCCATAAAGATGATGTTTCCGGAGGCATGACAAGACTTCGCGGACATGCTGGCGATGGTCTTGCAGAGTTTTGGAAAAAATTAGAATATCATCCAAATAGACTATAACAAAGCTGTAGAGGACATCCCGGAAGATCTCGTTCACATAACCCTGGAATATCGTTGGGGCGTTGCAGAATCCGAAGGGCATTACGAGATATTCAAAGTGGCCATCTGGTGTTAAAAGCGGTCTTCCACTCATCTCCAGCTTTAATACGTATTAAATTATGTGCACCCCGTAGATCAAGTTTGGTGAACAAAAGGGCCCCGCGAACTTTGTCAAAAAGCTCCGGAATCAAAGGCAGAGGATATCGATTCTTTACTGTAATCTGGTTGAGACCACGGTAGTCAATACAAGGCCGAAGCCCGCCGTCCTTCTTGCTAACAAAGAAAAACCCTGCCCCTGCTGGAGAAGTGGAATGCCGGATAAACCCCTTAGCTAGATTTTCTTTTATATATGCCGCCATAGCGGCTGTTTCAGGAACTGATAATGGGTAGGTTCGACATCGAGGAGGGTTCTTCCCTGGCAGGAGCTCAATACCACAGTCCCAGGGACGATGAGGTGGAAGTTTATCCACAGCCTGTTCGCAGAATACATCAGCAAAATCTTGATAAGCTGCTGGTAGACCGGGAACAGAGGAACACTTGGGCTTGTCAGACAGGGGGTAGCTTACATTACCACTGGAGGACACCGCATTAGTGCGGACAGGGAGTACTTGGATGAGACATCCATAGAAACAACTTGGACCCCACGATAAAATTTGCATACTGGACCACTCAAACGTAGGATTGTGCTTTTTTAACCAGGGGAGGCCTAAAACTAGTTCATAGGCTGAGTCGGGAAGAACAAAAAATTCAATTGTCTCCTGGTGCAGACATCCAATCTGGAGGAACACTGGCAGGGACTTTGAGGAAATAGATCTCCCATCCAAGGTCTTGCCATCCACAGCAGAGAGCAGTAATCTGTTTGGCAATGGAACCACCGGAATGCGTAGGGTCCGAACCAGTGACTTAGAAATAAAACTGCCGGTAGCCCCAGAATCTACAAGGGCTTTAAACCACCCTTGTCCTGGACTGGTAGGAGAGCGACACGGGCAATAAACTGTCATTTATCTGGGAGGAGTCAGAAATAACCCCCAATTGCATGCTCCCAACATCAATTAGGGTTTCGCGTTTCCCGCCAATACAGGACAATTCCTTAATATGTGCTCTGGAGCAGCACAATATAAGCACAATTTATTTTGAAAACGCCGGTTCCATTTGGCGGTACTTAACAGGGATCTGTTAATTTGCATCGGCTCCTCACTGCTAGAGAAGGAAGGAGAGGAATGGCCTCCCAAGGATGGGCGATCCCGAGGATGATCTCCATGCCCACTACTTCCCCACCGCTCTCTATGGCGAAGGTCAATTTTAATACAGAGGGATATAATATCCGAGAAGGCGGGAGGTAAATCCCTAGATGCCAATTCATCCTTCATCCTCTCAGATAAGCCATGTAGGAAGGCTGCCTTAAGTGCTTCCTCATTCCATTTTAGTTCGGACGCCAGGGTTTGAAATTGTACTACATACTGCCCGACGGACCGGGTACCCTGACGGACATGAAGCAAATCAGAAGAAGCAGAGACAGATCTCCCAGGTTCATCGAAGATCATTTTGAAAGCGGCCACGAACTCTTCATATCTAGATATGAGCGGATCTGCTCGTTCCCACAATGGGGAGACCCAATCCAGAGCTGCCCCGGTTAGTAATGAAATTACATAGGTGACCTTAGACCGGGAGGTAATGAATTTATGGGGTAGGCATTTGAACTGGATCTCACACTGGTTTATGAAACCATGACATCGTGGAGGAGTACCATCGAAACTCTCGGGAGTAGCCAAGTGCAAACGGGATTTTTGAGGAACGACCCCCGAATGTAATGCAGGAGAAACCCTAGGAACGACAGAAGGTGGAGCATGAGACATAGCTGCCAGAGTGTTCTGAATGGACAGGAGCTGACCAGATAATTCCTGTAGGTACTGGGCCACATGCTGCTGTACCGCCTCTTGGTTTTCCATGTGAGCCGTTAGCTCCTGGAGATTCCCAGTACCTGGGGAGCCTGCAGCTTCCATTGTGCCTGAACAAACTGTCACGCTGGGAGGCGGGTTTCTGAAAGCTGAGGCCTGAGGCTGCGGGAGGAAACGGAGGCGAGGGGCCTGAAAGTATGACCTCCACATTCACGGGTCTTGGTCGTTGGCGAGACCTAGTCAAAGGTGCGGAATCTAACCCACGAGATGGTGTTCGCCAGTGACCACACCAATCGGGATATGGGCTTGAGCTGCACCTCATAAGCAGGTCGCGGTCCTTTGACTAGGTGACCAAAGCCTGTGGGAAAAAGGAGAGACGAACACTCATGGCCCAAAGGGTCGGTGCCAGTAAGAGGCACGTAAGGACAGGGGTGGAACCCCTAGTTCGGGATACTGTACTTGAGGTACAGGGAAGTGTGCATTACAGACACACTCTACTGGGCTGCAGGTCAGCAGGAGTGCACCACGGTGCGATACTGTAGCACGTAGGTAGGGACCACAGAGTCCAGTAACGAGGTGGGTAGTGGTGCTGGAGCCAGCCAGAGATGATGAAACTGGAGAGGTGGGTACGTATAACTACACAGGCTGTGATGGTAAAGCACTGGTGAAATGGATAGTATACTGCACACAGGCAGGGATGGTAATACACTGGCGGAATGGAGGTATACTGCACACAGGCGAGGTGGTAACACACTGATGAGATGAACGATATAACTGCACACAAGCTGAGGTGGTATAGCACTGGTGAGATGGACGATATAGCTGCACACAGACTGAGGTGGTAAAGCACTTGGTGAGATAGACGATATAGCTGCAGACAGGCTGAGGTGGTAAAGCACTGGTGAGATGGACAATATAGATGCCCACAGGCTGTGGTGGTAAAGCACTGGTGAGATGGACGATATAGCTGCACACAGGGATAGATCACTGGAAGCAAGAGAACCTGGAACGAGAGACCACTAGTAACACTAGAAGTGACAATGGTTGCTCAGGAAAGTACCTGACACACAGGAGCCGGATGTATACCCCTGGAAGCCCACTGATTGGTCCACAGCGTCAGCTGACTGGCCAGACTGTCAGGGAAGGAAGGCTAGTCAGAGAAGGAAGTGTCATGGCGGCGCCCATGACGGAGACTCCGACCCTGCGCACCAGGCCGCCTGACACACCAGCATCAGGGAGAATGCTCAGCACCTCCCACGTCGCCGCACCAGCCGCCCGACTGCCTGGGAAGTCAAAGGAAGCTGGCGGGAAGGTAAGGGACGGCCGATCCCTGGTTGAACTCTGACAGTACCCCCCCTTTCAGGGTGGATACCGGACACCCACCAGGTTTACCAGGAAATCTAATATGGAAGGCTCGAACCATATGAGGCGCGTGAATGTCTGTGGCTCTAATCCATGCCCTTTCTTCCGGACCATACCCTTTCCAGTCAATGAGATATTGGAGGTTGTTAGATTTGGTAAACCGAGGGTCCAAAATCCTCCCTACCTCGAACTCTGTACCTTGAGAAGTTTGCACTTGAGGTAACTTGGGAGCAGAAGTTTGAAAAAGATTCAGCACTAGTGGACGCAGCAAAGAAATATGAAAGGTATTGGATATTCTTAGTTGAGGAGGGAGTTCCAACTTATACATGACTGGGTTGATGACCTTGCGAACACGGTAAGGACCAATGAAACGTGGGGCTAGCTTCATACTGGGTACTTTCAATCACATGTTCCTGGAGGATACCCAGACTTTATCTCCATCTCTCAGCAGTGGAACAGCGACGCGTCGTCTATCTGCAATTTTTTTGTAGTTCTTAGATGACTGCTTCAGAGAAGAATGAACCCTCTTCCAAATGGTTGTGAAAGACTCCACCAATTTAGAAACTGCAGGGACCTCTACTGTAGGTAAATTTTTTGAAAATCTGGGACACGAGGATGTCTCCCAAACACCGTAAAAAAAGGAGTGGCTTTGGAGGAAGTGTGATATTTGAAGTAGTGTGAAAATTCTGCCCAAGGTAATAGATCCAGCCAGTTATCTTGTGAGGAAGAAACGAAGAGTCTTATGAAAGTCTCCAGCTCTTGGTTAACTCTTTCGGTTTGCCCATTAGTTTGTGGATGATAGGCTGATGAAAATTTTAACTTGGTTCCGCAAGTGCTACATAAGCTCTCCAAAATTTAGCTACAAATTGGACTCCGCAGTCGGAAATGATCTCTTTAGGAAGTCCATGCAACCTGAATATTTCCTTAACAAAAACTCTTGCCAACTGAGGAGCAGAAGGGAGACCCATCAATGGAATAAAGTGTGCCATCTTAGAAAAGTGATCCACCACTACCCATATGGTATTGTATCCTTGGGAGCATGGTAGTTCAGATATGAAATCCATGGATATATGGGTCCAAGGAGTATTAGGAATGGATAGGGGTTGCAGGAGACCTGCTGCCTTCCTGCGGGGAGTCTTATGCTGAGCGCATTTTACACATGAAAGAATAAATTCTCAAATATCCCCTTTCATTGTGGGCCACCAATAGGAACGCTGAAGGAACTTGTAAGTCTTGAGGATACCAGAATGGCCAGCGAACAGAGAGCTATGAGCCCAAGTTAGTAATTTTCCCCGTAGTTCAGGGGTCACAAAAATTTTCCCTGGGGGAGGAGTCAAAATTTGAGTAGAGGCGAAGACTACAGGATCTAAAATTGGTCGGGAACGTTGATGATCCTCTACCTGAGTGCTGGACAAGAACGACCGTGAGAGGGCATCAGCTTTTTTGTTTAGACTGCCAGGACGAAATTGAAGTTTTAAATTAAATCTTGAAAAGAATAAGGACCAACGGGCCTGTCTAGCATTTAAACGGTGAGCCGTTTGGAGGTAGATTAAATTTTTATGATCCGTGATCACGGTAACTGGAAAGTTGGCTCCTTCCAACAAATGCCGCCATTCCATTAAAGCTAACCGCATTGCTAGCAGTTCCTGATCACCAATTCCGTAGGTTTTTTTGGCAATGGAAAACTTACGAGAAAAATACCCACAGGGATGGTACTTTCAATCACTTGAGGTTTGAGACAGCACTGCCCCTACCCCTAGTGAAGAGGCATCTACCTCAACTGTGAACGGTTTGTCCAATTGGGTTTGGCACAGGATAGGTGCAGTGGAAAAAGCTTCTTTTAATTTTTGGAAGGCTTGGATGGCAGTATCTGGCCAGCGGATGGGATTGGCACCCTTCTTTGTGAGATTAGTGATAAGTGACACCAGTATGGCGAAATTTGGTATAAACCGCCGGTAATAATTTGAAAATCCCAAGAAGCGTTGAGTAGCCTTCAAGGATTTGAGTAACGGCCAGTCAGAAATGGCTTTTAACTTCTCCGGATCCATCCGGAGGGTCTTTCCAGAAATTATATGCCCTAGGAAGGGTACCGAGGTTTGTTTGAAAAGGCACTTGGATATTTTTCCATAAAGATGATGTTTCCGGAGGCATGACAAGAATTCGCGGACATGCTGGCGATGGTCTTGCAGAGTTTTGGAAAAAATTTGAATATCATCCAAATAGACTATAACAAAGCTGTAGAGGACATCCCGGAAGATCTCGTTCACATAACCCTGGAATATCGTTGGGGCGTTGCAGAATCCGAAGGGCATTACGAGATATTCAAAGTGGCCATCTGGTGCTAAAAGCGGTCTTCCACTCATCTCCAGCTTTAATACGTATTAAATTATGTGCACCCCGTAGATCAAGTTTGGTGAACAAAAGGGCCTCGCGAACTTTGTCAAAAAGCTCTGGAATCAAAGGCAGAGGATATCGATTCTTTACTGTAATCTGGTTGAGACCACGGTAGTCAATACAAGGCCGAAGCCCACCGTCCTTCTTGCTAACAAAGAAAAACCCTGTCCCTGCTGGAGAAGTGGAATGCCGGATAAACCCCTTAGCTAGATTTTCTTTTATATATGCCGCCATAGCGGCTGTTTCAGGAACTGATAATGGGTAGGTTCGACATCGAGGAGGGTTCTTCCCTGGCAGGAGCTCAATACCACAGTCCCAGGAACGATGAGGTGGAAGTTTATCCACAGCCTGTTCGCAGAATACATCAGCAAAATCTTGATAAGCTGCTGGTAGACCGGGAACAGAGGAACACTTGGGCTTGTCAGACGGTGGGAAGCTTACATTACCACTGGAGGACACCGCGGTAGTGCGGACAGGGAGTACTTGGATGAGACATCCATAGAAACAACTTGGACCCCACGATAAAATTTGCATACTGGACCACTCAAACGTAGGATTGAGCTTTTTTAGCCAGGGGAGGCCTAAAACTAGTTCATAGGCTGAGTCGGGAAAAACAAAAAATTCAATTGTCTCCTGGTGCAGACATCCAATCTGGAGGAAAGCTGGCAGGGACTTTGAGGAAATAGATCTCCCATCCAAGGTCTTGCCATCCACAGCAGAGAGCAGTAATCTGTTTGGCAATGGAACCACCTGAATGCGTAGGGTCCGAACCAGTGACTTAGAAATAAAACTGCCGGCAGCCCCAGAATCTACAAGGGCTTTAAACCACCCTTGTCCTGGACTGGTAGGAGTGCGACACGGGCAATAAACTGTCATTTATCTGGGAGGAGTCAGAAATAACCCCCAATTGCATGCTCCCAACATCAATTAGGGTTTCGCGTTTCCCGCCAATACAGGACAATTCCTTAATATGTGCTCCGGAGCAGCACAATACAAGCACAATTTATTTTGAAAACGCCGGTTCCATTTGGCGGTACTTAACCGGGATCTGTTAATTTGCATCGGCTCCTCACTGCTAGAGAAGGAAGGAGAGGAATGGCCTCCCAAGGATGGGCGATCCCGAAGATGATCTCCACGCCCACTACTTCCCCACCGCTCTCTATGGCGAAGGTCAATTTTAATACAGAGGGATATAATATCCGAGAAGGCGGGAGGTAAATCCCTAGATGCCAATTCATCCTTCATCCTCTCAGATAAGCCATGTAGGAAGGCTGCCTTAACTGCTTCCTCATTCCATTTTAGTTCGGATGCCAGGGTTTGAAATTGTACTACATACTGCCCGACGGACCGGGTACCCTGACGGACATGAAGCAAATCAGAAGAAGCAGAGACAGATCTCCCAGGTTCATCGAAGATCATTTTGAAAGCGGCCACGAACTCTTCATATCTAGATATGAGCGGATCTGCTCGTTCCCACAATGGTGAGACCCAATCCAGAGCTGCCCCAGTTAGTAATGAAATTACATAGGTGACCTTAGACCGGGAGGTAATGAATTTATGGGGTAGGCATTTGAGCTGGATCTCACACTGGTTTATGAAACCACGACATCGTGGAGGAGTACCATCTAACCTCTCGGGAGTAGCCAAGTGCAAACGGGATTTTTGAGGAACGACCCCCGAATGTAATGCAGGAGAAACCCTAGGAACGACAGAAGGTGGAGCATGAGACATAGCTGCCAGAGTGTTCTGAATGGACAGGAGCTGACCAGATAATTCCTGTAGGTACTGGGCCACATGCTGCTGTACCGCCTCTTGGTTTTCCATGTGAGCCGTTAGCTCCTGGAGATTCCCAGTACCTGGGGAGCCTGCAGCTTCCATTGTGCCTGAACAAACTGTCACGCTGGGAGGTGGGTTTCTGAAAGCTGAGGCCTGAGGCTGCGGGAGGAAACGGAGGCGAGGGGCCTGAAAGTATGACCTCCACATTCACGGGTCTTGGTCATTGGCGAGACCTAGTCAAAGGTGCGGAATCTAACCCACGAGATGGTGTTCGCCAGTGACCACACCAATCGGGTTATGGGCTTGAGCTGCACCTCATAAGCAGGTCGCGGTCCTTTGACTAGGTGACCAAAGCCTGTGGGAAAAAGGAGAGACGAACACTCATGGCCCAAAGGGTCTGTGCCAGTAAGAGGCACGTAAGGACAGGGGTGGAACCCCTAGTTCGGGATACTGTACTTGAGGTACAGGGAAGTGTGCATTACGGACACACTCTACTGGGCTGCAGGTCAGCAGGAGTGCACCACGGTGTGATACTGTAGCACGTAGGTAGGGACCACAGAGTCCAGTAACGAGGTGGGTAGTGGTGCTGGAGCCAGCCAGAGATGATGAAACTGGAGAGGTGGGTACGTATAACTACACAGGCTGTGATGGTAAAGCACTGGTGAAATGGATAGTATACTGCACACAGGCAGGGATGGTAATACACTGGTGGAATGGAGGTATACTGCCCACAGGCAAGGTGGTAACACACTGATGAGATGAACGATATAACTGCACACAAGCTGAGGTGGTAAAGCACTGGTGAGATGGACGATATAGCTGTACAGAGACTGAGGTGGTAAAGCACTTGGTGAGATAGATGATATAGCTGCAGACAGGCTGAGGTGGTAAAGCACTGGTGAGATGGACGATATAGATGCCCACAGGCTGTGGTGGTAAAGCACTGGTGAGATGGATGATATAGCTGCTCACAGGCTGAGGTGGTAAAGCACTTGGTGAGATAGATGACATAGCTGCAGACAGGCTGAGGTGGTAAAGCACTGGAGAGATGGACGATATAGCTGCACACAGGCTGAGGTGGTAAAGCACTGGTGAGATGGACGATATAGCTGCACACAGGCATAGATCACTGGAAGCAAGGGAACCTGGAACGAGAGACCACTAGTAACACTAGCAGCGACAATGGTTGTTCAGGAAAGTACCTGATACACAGGAGCCGGATGTATACCCCTGGAAGCCCACTGATTGGTCCACAGCGTCAGCTGACCGGCCAGATGGTCAGGGAAGGAAGGCTAGTCAGAGAAGGAAGTGTCATGGAGGCGCCCATGATGGAGACTCCGACCCTGTGCACCAGGCCGCCTGACACACCAGCATCAGGGAGAATGCTCAGCACCTCCCACGTCGCCGCACCAGCCGCCCGACTGACTGGGAAGTCAAAGGAAGCTGGCGGGAAGGTAAGGGACAGCCGATCCCTGGTTGAACTCTGACAGTACCCCCGCTTTCAGGGTGGACACCAGACACCCACCAAGTTTACCAGGAAATCTAATATGGAAGGCTCAAACCATATGAGGCGCGTGAATGTCTGTGGCTCTAATCCATGCCCTTTCTTCCAGACCATATCCTTTCCAGTCAATGAGATATTGGAGGTTGTTAGATTTGGTAAACCGAGGGTCCAAAATCATCCCTACCTCAAACTCTGTACCTTGAGAAGTTTGCACTTGAGGTAACTTGGGAGCAGAAGTTTGAAAAAGATTCAGCACTAGTGGATGCAGCAAAGAAATATGAAAGGTATTGGATATTCTTAGTTGAGGAGGGAGTTCCAACTTATACGCGACTGGGTTGATGACCTTGCGAACACGGTAAGGACCAATGAAGCGTGGGGCTAGCTTCATACTGGGTACTTTCAATCGCATGTTCCTGGAGGATACCCAGACTTTATCTCCAACTCTCAGCAGTGGAACAGCGACGTGTCATCTATCTGCAATTTTTTTGTAGTTCTTAGATGACTGCTTCAGAGAAGAATGAACCCTCTTCCAAATGGTTGCGAAAGACTCCACCAATTTAGAAACTGCAGAGACCTCTACTGTAGGTAAATTTTGAAAATCTGGGACTCGAGGATGTCTCCCAAACACCGTAAAAAAAGGAGTGGCTTTGGAGGAAGTGTGATATTTGAAGTTGTGTGAAAATTCTGCCCAAGGTAATAGATCCAGCCAGTTATCTTGTGAGGAAGAAACGAAGAGTCTTATGATGAGCGCATTTTACACATGAAAGAATAAATTCTCAAATGTCCACTTTCATTGTGGGTCACCAATAGGAACACTGAAGGAACTTGTATGTCTTGAGGATACCAGAATGGCCAGTGAACAGAGAGCTATGAGCCCAAGTTAGTAATTTTCCCCGTAGTTCCGGGGTCACAAAAATTTTCCCTGGGGGAGGAGTCAAATTTTGAGTAGAGGCGAAGACTAAAGGATCTAAAATTGGTCGGGAACGTTGATGATCCTCTTCCTGAGTGCTGGAGAAGAAAGACCGTGAGAGGGCGTCAGCTTTTTTGTTTCGACTGCCAGGATGAAATTGAAGTTTTAAATTAAATCTTGAAAAGAATAAGGAGCAACGGGCCTGTCTAGCATTTAAACAGTGAGCCGTTTGGAGGTAGATTAAATTTTTATGATCCGTGATCACGGTAACTGGAAAGTTGGCTCCTTCCAACAAATGCCGCCATTCCATTAAAGCTAACCGCATTGCTAGTAGTTCCTGATCACCAATTCCGTAGTTTTTTTTGGCAATGGAAAACTTACGAGAAAAATACCCACAGGGATGGTACTTTCAATCACTTGAGATTTGAGACAGCACTGCCCCTACCCCTAGTGAAGAGGCATCTACCTCAACTGTGAACGGTTTGTCCAATTGGGTTTGGCACAGGATAGGTGCAGTGGAAAAAGCTTCTTTTAATTTTTGGAAGGCTTGGATGGCAGTATCTGGCCAGCGGATGGGATTGGCACCCTTCTTTGTGAGATTAGTGATAGGTGACACCAGTGTGGAGAAATTTGGTATAAACCACCGGTAATAATTTTAAAATCCCAAGAAGCGTTGAGTAGCCTTCAAGGATTTGGGTAACGGCCAGTCAGAAATGGCTTTTAACTTCTCCGGATCCATCCGGAGGGTCTTTCCAGAAATTATATGCCCTAGGAAGGGTACCGAGGTTTGTTTGAAAAGGCACTTGGATATTTTTCCATAAAGATGATGTTTCCGGAGGCATGACAAGACTTCACGGACATGCTGGCGATGGTCTTGCAGATTTTTGGAAAAAATTAGAATATCATCCAAATAGACTATAACAAAGCTGTAGAGGACATCCCGGAAGATCTCGTTCACATAACCCTGGAATATCGCTGGGGCGTTGCAGAGTCCGAAGGGCATTACGAGATATTCGAAGTGGCCGTCTCTGGTGTTAAAAGCGGTCTTCCACTCATCTCCAGCTTTAATACGTATTAAATTATATGCACCCCGTAGATCAAGTTTGGTGAACAAAAGGGCCCCGCGAACTTTGTCAAAAAGCTCCGGAATCAAAGGCAGAGGATATCGATTCTTTACTGTAATCTGGTTGAGACCACGGTAGTCAATACAAGGCCGAAGCCCGCCGTCCTTCTTGCTAACAAAGAAAAACACTGCCCCTGCTGGAGAAGTGGAGGGCCGGATAAACCCCTTAGCTAGATTTTCTTTTATATATGCCGCCATAGCGGCTGTTTCAGGAACTGATAATGGGTAGGTGCGACATCGAGGAGGGTTCTTCCCTGGCAGGAGCTCAATACCACAGTCCCAGGAACGATGAGGTGGAAGTTTATCCGCAGCCTGTTCGCAGAATACATCAGCAAAATCTTGATAAGCTGCTGGTAGACCGGGAACAGAGGAACACTTGGGCTTGTCAGACGGGGGGAAGCTTACATTACCACTGGAGGACACCATGTTAGTGCGGACAGGGAGTACTTGGATGAGACATCCATAGAAACAACTTGGACCCCACGATAAAATTTGCATACTGGACCACTCAAACGTAGGATTGTGCTTTTTTAGCCAGGGGAGGCCTAAAACTAGTTCATAGGTTGAGTCGGGAAGAACAAAAAATTCAATTGTCTCCTGGTGCAGACATCCAATCTGGAGGAACACTGGCAGGGTCTTTGAGGAAATAGATCT
The DNA here is from genome assembly GCA_031769625.1 of Taudactylus pleione. Taxonomy (NCBI): domain Eukaryota; kingdom Metazoa; phylum Chordata; class Amphibia; order Anura; family Myobatrachidae; genus Taudactylus; species Taudactylus pleione. The sequence goes on along the minus strand of JAUIMM010000043.1, from coordinate 5,099,839 downwards.
CCCATCCAAGGTCTTGCCATCCACACCAGAGAGCAGTAATCTGTTTGGGAATGGAACCACCAGAATGCATAGGGTCCAAACCAGTGACTTAGAAATAAAACTGCCGGCAGCCCCAGAATCTACAAGGGCTTTAACCACCCTTGTCCTGGACTGGTAGGAGAGCGACACGGGCAATAAACTGTCATTTATCTGGGAGGAGTCAGAAATAACCCCCAATTGCATGCTCCCAACATCAATTAGGGTTTCGCGTTTCCCGCCAATACAGGACAATTCCTTAATATGTGCTCCGGAGCAGCACAATACAAGCACAATTTATTTTGAAAACGCCGGTTCCATTCGGCTGTACTTAACAGGGATCTGTTAATTTGCATCGGCTCCTCACTGCTAGAGAAGGAAGGAGAGGAATGGCCTCCCAAGGATGGGCAATCCCGAGGACGATCTCCACGCCCCCTACTTCCCCACCGCTCTCTATGGCGAAGGTCAATTTTAATACAGAGGGATATAATATCCGAGAAGGCGGGAGGTAAATCCCTAGATGCCAATTCATCCTTCATCCTCTCAGATAAGCCATGTAGGAAGGCTGCTTTAAGTGCTTCCTCGTTCCATTTTAGTTCGGACGCCAGGGTTGGAAATTGTACTACATATTGCCCGACGGACCGGGTACCCTGACGGACATGAAACAAATCAGAAGAAGCAGAGACAGATCTCCCAGGTTCATCGAAGATCATTTTGAAAGTGGCCACGAACTCTTCATATCTAGATACGAGCGGATCTGCTCGTTCCCACAATGGGGAGACCCAATCCAGAGCTGCCCCGGTTAGTAATGAAATTACATAGGCCACCTTAGACCGGGAGGTAGGGAAATTATGGGGTAGGCATTTGAACTGGATCTCACACTAGATTATGAAACCACGACATCGTTAAGGAGTACCATCGAACCTCTCGGGAGTAGCCAAGTGCAAACGGGATTTTTGAGGAACGACCCCCGAAGGTAATGCAGGAGAAACCGTAGGAACGACAGAAGGTGAAGCATGAGACATAGCTGCCAGAGTGTTCTGAATGGACAGGAGCTGACCAGATAATTCCTGGAGGTACTGGGCCACATGCTGCTGTGCCGCCTCTTGGTTTTCCATGCGAGCCGTTAGCTCCTGAAGATTCCCAGTCCTGGGGAACAAACTGTCACGCTGGGAGGCGGGTTTCTGAAAGCTGAGGCCTGAGGCTGCGGGAGGAAACGGAGGCGAGGGGCCTGAAAGTATGACCTCCACATCCACGGGTCTTGGGCATTGGTGAGACCTAGTCAAAGGTGCGGAATCTAACCCACGAGATGGTGTTCGCCAGTGACCCCACCAATCGGGATATGGGTTTGAGCTGCACCTCATAAGCAGGTCGCGGTCCTTTGACTAGGTGACCAAAGCCTGTGGGAAAAAGGAGAGATGAACACTCATGGCCCAAAGGGTCGGTGCCAGTAAGAGGCATGTAAGGACAGGGGTGGAACCCCTAGTTCGGGATACTGTACTTGAGGTACAAGGAAGTGTGCATTACGGACACACTCTACTGGGTTGCAGGTCAGAAGGAGTGCACCACGGTGCGATACTGTAGCACGTAGGTAGTGACCACAGAGTCCAGTAACGAGGTGGGTAGTGGTGCTGGAGCCAGCCAGAGATGATGACACTGGAGAGGTGGGTACGTATAACTACACTCAGGCTGTGATGGTAAAGCACTGGTGAAATGGATAGTATACTGCACACAGGCGGGGATGGTAACGCACTGGTGGAATGGAGGTATACTGCACACATGCGAGGTGGTAACGTACTGATGATATTAACGATATAACTGCACACAAGCTGAGGTGGAAAAGCACTGGTGAGGTGCACACAGCACTGGTGAGATGCACACAGGCTGAGGTGGTAAAGCACTGGTGAGATGGACGATATAGCTGCACACAGGCTGAGGTGGTAAAGCACTGGTGAGATGGACGATATAGCTGCACACAGGGATAGATCACTGGAAGCAAGGGAACCTGGAACGAGAGACCACTAGTAACACTAGCAGCGACAATGGTTGTTCAGGCAACTACCTGATACACAGGAGCCGGATGTATACCCCTGGAAGCCCACTGATTGGTCCACAGCGTTAGCTGACCAGCCAGACTGTCAGGGAAGGAAGGCTAGTCAGAGAAGGAAGTGTCATGGCGGTGCCCATGACGGAGACTCTGACCCTGCGCACCAGGCCGCCTGACACACCAGCATCAGGGAGAATGCTCAGCACCTCCCACGTCACCGCACCAGCCACCCGACTGCCTGGGAAGTCAGAGGAAGCCGGCGGGACGGTAAGGGATGACCGATCCCCGGCTGAACTCTGACAGGGTTCTTAAACCATCAATAATTTGTCTCTAGGGGGGACATTAAACTACCCTTATACACACACCGCGGATCTTGGGAGATCATGGGAAAGATGTGGGGATGCACCTAACCTATAAAGGAAGTCTTCAAGGGGATAGGGACTTACATTATTTAAGATGTTTTAAAATAAAATTTTAATAACACATTTCATGCATGGCTAAATTTATACATCATCTGATGGTACATTCTAGTTCAGGGTTGTAATGCAGTCCTACATTTACCTCAGTATTCATATTGTTACTTCTAACCACCATCAAAATTTCATTCTTTCGGTTTACCTTATCTTTACATTTTCCATATTTCAACACAGTAGGAACACACCTGACACAAAAGCCAATTACTATGATAACAACCAATATGAGGATTAGGAGTTTACCTATACTAGCAACCATTTCCTGGACCCTCTCTCCTAGACTGGAGAACCATTTCACTGGGTTCAACCATGAAACCCATTCCTCTACCTTCTCCTCTACTTCAGCCATTGAAGCATTATGGTTCTTCCGAAATTCCCATTTCAGCTGCAGAATTTTGTCCATCTTCCAGTCTATCACCTCCTTGGGGTCACTAGTGTTATTTGTAATATAAGTGCAACACTTTACACCAAATTGGGTGGCCAAGGTTACGCAATACCCTCCAATGACAGCTGTTAAATAATTTAACACTAGTCTATGTTGTACCATTTCTTTCTTGTAAGCTTGCAACTCCCTACCTGTATACCTAAACATACATCTCGGTGATATTATCTATTAATTTAGCAAGATCTTGGATATATCTAAAATTTAGTGTACCCAGAGCGATCCTGGTGGGATCCAATGCTACCAAAACTTGAAAGCCAGTTGTTTCACTAATTAACTGTGTGGCTTTATGCACATCACCAGGTATCAGATTTATTTTGTCTCTATGTTCATACTGTGTGTGAAGATATGGTGATGGTGTGTTTTTATGAATACCAAGCATTTCACCATGTGTAAGGGTCATAACTTCTGGGACTACTCTTCCCAGGTAACACAAACCTTCAGAACTCGGAGAGAGAGCTACTTATATGCTTTTCTACCACATATAAAATATACATCCTCGGGGACAACATAAGGAATAGTAAACATCAGTAACCCACACATTTCTCTAGCAAGTGATCCTATTTCAGGTTCTCCCATTTGACTCATACAAGTTTCTCGTTGTAATATATTGGCACAATATCCTTCTGGTACCTTAACAATCATTTCTTTGATGTTACTTAGTGTATATTTATATCGGAAGTGTTTTCCACCCAACCTAATTGTGCGTAACAGTTCAAAATTTATAAGTTCATTATCAACTCTTAGTGGGAAGGTCGTCTGGTTATTCCCCGTCACTTGCCAACTTCCTGGGTCATTGGAGTTGGTGATGTTCAAACATAAAAGTGATTTATCTACTTGGTACTGGTGGAGTTTAAAATGAGGTGGTTTGGTGTTTAGAAATTTTCCATCCAGCGTCTTCCCTTGTTGCAGTTCTAAAACCTCAGAGACATTTAATGGAAATGGCACTAACCCTACATTATGCTGTCCCTGGGGCACATGAGAACACACCCAACAGTCAGTCTGGTTTAAAACTTTGCCCACCATAGTATGATAATCCTCTAAAGGATACTCACCCCAATACTGGTTATGCTTAGGTTGGCACCATGGGATGCATCTCTCATCGACTATGGACCCACAAAACTCACACATGCAATAATCCTCAGACGATAGACATTCACACTGTCTCCGAGTCTTCAGAATAACAGATCTCTTAACAACTACTGTACTGGGTTTGGTCAGATACTCCCCCAATTGGTTTAGCACTCCTTCTCCCAACTCCATTCCATTGATATCACCATCAGCGCCCCTCTCCGTCCTCTGTCCTCCATCACAGAAACCAGAGATCCCGAAACAACCCAAGATAATGAGAACTATGGGAGAAAATGCAAAGATAACCACAGCAGACCAATCCATTGCTGAAAACAATGATCTACAAATTTCTTTAGCTCAGGTGTCTCACTGTAACCTTTAACCTTCCCGGAAAATATTCACATTTGACAGGTCTACATTATCTGCCTTGATTCCACCTTGTCTCTCCACTGGTTGGTTAACCTTCTTACAGTGAGTGGAATGGACCCAGATATCTCTCTCCGCCACTTTCAATGAAGTTGTACTCATCAGCAACCCCTGATACGGACCTTCCCACCAATCTGTCTAACAACCTGAATGCAAGAAATTTGTGATCATAACAAATTCTCCAGGTTCAACATCATGACAGTTTGTTTCTGGCATATCATATGACAACAATTTCAGTTTCTGCTGTTGCTGTTTTAACTGTTTACTCATTGTTATAAGATACCTTACAGTAACCTCGATGTTACTTTTCAAATCTTCCTGTGAACTTATAATCAAATGAGGTTGTCTACCAAACAGTATTTCAAAGGGTAACAGATTGAGCGGGGGTCTAGAAGTTGTCCTGATACTATGGAGGACAAGTGGTAGTGCTTCTGGCCAACCCAGTCCAGTTTCCGCCATGATTTTACTTAATTTATTTTTAATAGTACCATTCATCCTCTCTACCTTGGCACTGGCTTGCGGTCGGTAAGGTGTGTGGAGTCTACTATTAATACCCATCAGCTTACACATGTTTTGGAAGACATCACCTGTGAAATGAGCACCCCTATCACTTTCAATAATTCTAGGGATACTGTATCTGCATACAAACTCCTGAACTATTGTCTTAGCAGTAAACGCAGCAGTATTAGTGGCAGCTGGGTATGCCTCAACACATCAGTGCACACCAATACATATTTGAGATTCCTGCAGGGTGGTAATTGGATGAAATCAATTTGTATTACTTGAAAAGGTCTGTCGTTTGGAGGAATGTGGGATGATTCGGTAGGGATTGTTTTCCCAATGTTTTTCCTCAAGCAGGTCAGACAGGACATTGCTCTCTTTTCCGCTTGGGAAGAAAAACCCAGCGCACACCAGTATGCTCTCACCAATTTGCACATACCTTGCTTTTCCAAGTGAGTCAGACCATGCGCTGCCTCAACCAGGCTTGGGTAGTATGCCTTGGGGGCCACTGGCTTACCTTGTCCATCTCTCCAGAGTCCAGAGGACTCCTGCCCACATCCCTTAGACCTCAAGACTGCCTTTTCCTGAATGGAACACAAATGTTGCATCTCAATTAATTTCTGCAAGTCAATTGTTTGAAACATCATTTGGTTAATTGGCACATTCACTTTTAACCCTGTTGCCCATTTGGCAGCTTCGTCTGCCCTGTTGTCGCCCAATGACACTGGATCATCTTCACATGTATGGGCTTTACACTTAATTACGGCCACTGCCTTAGGCAATTCGATCGCTGTCAGTAGTCCTTTTATATGTCTGGAATGTGCGACTGGTGTGCCTGCTACTGTCATAAAATTTCTCAGACGCCATAAAGCACCGAAATCATGTACCACCCCGAAGGCGTACCTAGAGTCAGTGTAGATTTTAGCAGATTTACCTTCTGCTAATTCACATGGTCTTTTTAGTGCCACCAGCTCCGCCACTTGGGCCGAGTGAGGTGGACCTAGAGGTTCAGCCTCTATGATGTCTTCGTCATTTACCACAGCATAACCTGTACATAACTCTCTAGTGTCAGTTTGTCTATGACAACTCCCATCCGTGTAAAATGTCACATCTACATTTTCTAAAGGTGTATCCCGTATGTCAGATCTTGCAGTAAAGGTCTGATTCAGATATTCCATACAATCATGTGCATCAATATACCTGCAGAACTCACCTTCCACCAGTGACTCACCTCTCTCCACCCTTTGTGCATCCTGTTGCACATATGGTAAATATGTTGCTGGATTTAACATACTGCACCGTTTGATGGTGATGTTAGCAGGTGCTATTAGGACTAGTTCCCATTTTGTGAACCTAGCTGAGGAGACATGTCTGGTTTGGACAGAATTTAGCAAAGCAGATACAGCATGGGGAGTATAGACAGTCATATCATGGCCTAATACTACATCCTCACTCTTACTGACCAATAGAGCAGTCGCTGCTATACTTCTTAAACATGTTGGGAGTGATCTTGCCACAGTGTCCAATTGTGCACTGTAGTATGCTATGGGCCTACTGGCATCACCATGTTTTTGTGTGAGGACACCTGCTGCACAACCATTAGCTTCCGTACAGTACAAATCAAAAGGTTTTTCATAATCAGGTATTCCCAATGCAAGTGCTCTTGGTCCACAGGGTATGCGCATGACAGAGCAGTCTCCATCGTGCACATGTGCGAGCCCCCGCTAATGACTGATTACCCATCGTTAGCGGGCTCGAAGCAGATGGAGCAAGCTGTCAATGTTGATTGACAGCTCGCTCCATTTGCTGGGCAGGCAGGGGGCGTGCCCGACCAAACGGAGGTGTTCCTTTCGGAACCCTTGCCGTTTTGTGGGCGTCCCCACTGACATCATCAAACAGAGCAGGAAGCTCCCTGGGGCTTATGGTTGACGAGACCCTACCCTAGAGTCTCATCGTAAGCCCCGATGGTCGCGATCGTCTTGTCCATCGTGACCATCTCCCTTAGCGGTCGTTAGAGCTGTGGGTGTTAACCCACAGCCTAACGACCGACATGGAGGTGGCCGTTCAGGATGCAAGTGGCCGCCCTGTTTCTGAGCGACCGCTTGCATCCTACGACTGCCTCTGAATGAGGCCCTAAGTCCTGTAATGGCAAGGCCAAAATAGAAAAACCTGGGATCCACATTCTGCAGTATCCACACATTACCAAGAAGGTATGGATTTGCTGTTGGTTCTGCGGCAGTGTCATGGTCTGTATGGCTTGGATTCTGTCACTGGTCAGATGTCGTAACCCCTGGGTTAGGGAATGTCCCAAGTATTTAACCCTGGACTGGCATGGCTGTAGTTTGTCCTTAGCAACCTTGTGTCCTGTTTGCGAGAGATTAAGCAATAAAAGTTTAGTATCAGTTAAACTTGACATAAATGAATCAGAACATAACAATAAATCGTCCACATATTGTATTAGAACAGATCCATTGGCAGGTTGAAAAGATTGTAAATAGTCATGTAAGGCCTGGGAGAAGATACTGGGGCTGTCTATGAAGCCCTGGGGAAATCATGTCCATGTGTATTGTACACCCCTGTATGTAAAAGCAAATAGGTACTGACAGTCAGGATGGAGAGGGACAGAGAAGAAAGTAGAACAGAGGTCAATGACAGTGAAATGGGTTGCATTTGGTGGGATCTGCATGAGAATGACAGCTGGATTCGGCACTAGGGGAAATTGGCTCTCTACTACCTTGTTAAACCCTCTAATGTCTTGTACCAGCCTATAACCTTTCCCACCACTATTTTTCACAGGAAAGATGGGACTGTTGGCTACACTTGCTGTATGGACTAAAATTCCCTGTTGTAATAACCGCTCAATTATGGGATAAACCCCTATCTCTACCTCCTTTTTTAATGGGTACTGGGGAATTTTAGGAGCTTGCCTACCTCTTTTTAGATTTACCATTATGGGAGCTACATTTGCCATCAATCCAGTGTCCTGTCCATCTTTGGTCCAAAGTGAATCTGGTATTTGGGATAACATTTGATCTACCTGAGATGAATTTTTACCTGAACCAGTAGAGTGATTCATTAACCTTTGGGGAGTGTCCAATACATCCCTTACCTTGTGTGCCACTCTCTCTGGTATATCTAAGAATATACCATCAGGGGTACAATATACAACACATCCCATCTTACATAACAAATCCCTTCCCAGTAGGTTGGTAGGGGCCGCTGCTGCCAGGAGAAAATAATGGCTGGTATGCAATGGCCCGATAGTAACCTCTGTGGATTTGGTTAAAGGATAATGTTGCACTTTACCCGTTACACCCATTATTGGTACTGTTTCGCGGGTCACCTGTAAATTAGTTGGAGATTTTTTCACTGATCTGGTTGCCCCTGTGTCTACAAGCAAAGTATGTTTAGTACCAGCTATGTCAATTAATATTACAGGTTCTTCTCTAACATCCCCAGTTAACCTGACTGACTGTAGACTACAGGTGTGACCTGACCCCTATCGTTGACTCTCACTCTCCAATACAGAATTTAGGGCCACAATTGGAGCAGGTGACTGTTGAGAATTCCCTGCATTCTGCATATATCTCTTATGTGGATATCTAGATACTCCCTGGTTAGGGGGTCCTATCCTCTTCACCTTACAGTTCCTACTTACATGTCCCACTTGGTTGCAGTTAAATCACCTTCATGAGTTGGGTGGGGCAAAAGGTTGTTGTGTAGGTTGGGCGATAGAGAAAGATTGTGGGTATGAATTTTGAGGGTAATATGGTGGCTGAGGGTAGTATGGGTTTTGTGGTTGTGTGTGATAAGTGGGGTAGGGCTATGTTTGTGGTGGTGCAGGATTGGTGAGGGTGTGTAGCTGTGCAGGTGCATGGTGTCTGGTGGCTGTGATGGTATATTCATTCCTTCTAGAGTTTGAATGCTAACAGCCATTAGCTTCTCCCTCTGGGTCTCTCTCTTCTTGAAGATGTTTTTATCATGCTCAATAGCAGACTCCCTGAGTGTGTCTACAGTAACTCCCCTCCAGCCAGGTAGAGAGGTCTGGACTCGGGTCTTTAGATTGTCTTTAAGACCATCCATAAGTAGCGTGATGACCATTTCCATATGGTGAGTGCTATCTTTAATATCTTCTATCCCAGTATACTGGGTGATAGTCTGCAGAGCTCAGGTACAGTAATCTTCTGCAGATTCACTCTCTTTTTGTTTTATGGTGAAAATTTTACTCCAGTTAACTACTACCGGAAAATATACAATTGAGTTATTATGCAGGTAATGTTACTTTGGTTATCCTCGTCTGTTAAGGGAGCATCTCCCTCCAATACGCAATCCATGATAAACTTTTTCACATTGGTATTGTGCGGAAGACATGCCCTTAACACCACTCGCCAATCTTTATTGGTTGGCTCGTGAGCATTACCCAAATTTTTCACAAATCTTTGGCATTTTGCTAATTCCTTCTTAGGGTCAGGGAAGTCAGTCATTATGGAATTTAGGGTCTCATTCAGACCGCTCATGAGCGCAGGACGCTCACAAGTGGGTCGATGGTACCCAAATGCACATGCGCACGACGGGGAAGCCGTCGCTCGGGGTCTCGCGCCAAAGGGGGCGTGTTGTCGATGGTAAGTGACAGCACGCCCCCTTTGGTGGCCGTGCCAGGGCGTGGCTGCCCAGACGGAGGCGTTCCCATGGGAACGCCTAGCGTCTGGGTCCGGCCCCACTGACTAGTGATGTCAGTGGGAGTGATTTTGGCTCTGATAGAGCCAAACTCACTCCAGGGCTTGTGGCAGCGAGACCCTACTGCAGGGTCTCATCGCAAGCCCGATGGTCACGATGGCCTTGACCATTGCGACCATCATCATGGACGCTCGCATAAGCTGTGGGTGGTAACCCACAGCTATGCGAGCGTACAGGAGGATGCACCAGAAAAAAAAAAACCCTGATTTAGAGCGGGCACTCGCTCAGAGCGTCAGGCTCTGAATCAGGCCCTTAGTTCCGCTCTTGTCCAAGGACAATGCATCACTACTTCTCTTGTGGGCACCACACCATTCGCATCCGGATTCCCATTGGGAACAGTTATTGTCCGGCTGCACTGCTTCCTTTGGATTTGTTAACTGGCTGGAGATTCAGTCTATTACTGCTATGTACAGGATTAACAACTTCCATTACAGGAACAGCGAATGTTAACACTTCCTGTACTACCACTGATGAGGATGGGGTCACCTCCTGTGCTCGTTGTAATGGAACATTTAACATTTGTACGGAATGGGAAATGGCAGACACAACAACAGGTTCATCATCCACATCATTAACATTTTCCTTGTAATTACTCAAGAGAGGGTACAGGTTACATGTTACATTTTTATGAGTTTTTACATCGACTGTACCTCCACCCCCATCCGCATAGGGCGGTGGTGGTGCGCGTGAACTACTGACATTACCTTCCGCAATGCTACCTTGCTGCACGTGTGCGCTATTTTGTGGCGCATAATCAACACTGTTTAGTGCTGCGTGCACATTCCCCTTCATCGTGTGCATAATCTCACTCACTCCTATCCTATCACAACTATCGAATCCTCCCTATCTACACTCTAAAATGTTGCTATTTAGCATTGTAAGTCGCACAAGAAATAATTACTCTTCAGACTTTGATTGTGTTTCCAAAGCACAAAAAGATATTATTTACCAGAAAGCAGATAGTTACATGCTGTGATCTAAATACAATTAGCACAAACAAATTATACAATCACAAGGTACAGTCAATACATACGCAGGTGCTCTAGATCCAGATTTCTGGCATCAAATGTGAAGCCTCCATCAGAAGAAAGAACAAGCAGACTAACTACTGGAAATAGAGCGTCCATATATGTACCCTTACAGAGATAGGCAATACAATAGAACAAGTTGGCATAATCCCATTGGTTCTTCTTCCTGGTTCTCCTGTTACAGTACAGTTCATAGGTCAGTTTGTTAGATCACAGTCCAGCCTCCAACAGCTATTTGTGTCCATTTTCCCACTGAATAACAAGTCTAAACTGGCTGCATTACAGAGTATATTTTAATGCCTATCTCTCTATGATCCATAATTCCCAGACACATGCTGTGATTTCTTTGCCGATGGAACCGGAAGCCTGCAAATACACAGTGGTTTAGAATAGCACCAAACACGGTCTGTAATAAAATTAAATGTTCTGCGCTCAAATGAGTAGTAGCAGCTCAATAGGGTTAAATATCAATAGGTGTATATAAATGAGTGCTAGAATGCATAATAATCATACAAACAAACATTTAAAAATAGGTCTTTTTTAAGACTAAATGGAAGTGGTGGCTATAGTTCCACAAAATGACCAAAGGTGTCAAAAGTCCGTGGTGTCGGGCTCCACCTAAGCTATCCCTACCTTACCACTGGTGGTACCTTCTCCAAAAGGTAGCTTCAGGCATGTCTCGGCCGCTGTAGTTGCCGCGGTGCTGAGAGATACGTCAGACGCCGGCCACCTCACGTGTTTTCGCAGGTAATGTGCCGCTTGGTCTAGTCCTTAAGCTCTTCACACTTCCTCCCTTATTCAGACCGCTTCTGGTCCTCAACATCAACAGCTCGCCCCATCTGCTATGAGACCCCTAGCATGTGCACGACGGAGCCGGCTCCATCATGCGCATGCTCTGTGGGGACCATCGACCCGGTTGTGAGCGCATCGGCGCTTGCGACCGGGTCTGAATGAGACCCTCTGTCTCAGCCAATTAATTGTATCATTGATGTAACCACAAGGTTCACCTCAATTAACCTTGTGTTTACATCAATGATACAATGTAGCGGTTCCCACCATAGACTTCAATGGGGAATTCTCCCCATTCGAGTCTATGGGGTAGACAGGCTGACCGCACACAGCCAATCAGCGAGCTGCTCAAAGATGGGGCACACGTGTGTCCCGGTCATTTGCGCGGAGTAAAGCTATGTGGAAACACATAGCTTTACTCAGTCCGGCTTGGAATCGTGAGCACCTGTTTTTTGTTTTAACCCCATGGATGCCTACTTGGAGAAGAGGATGTGAACTACGCATAGGTGAGGTGAGAATGGATTTTTTTTAAAGGTACCCCTATGCATTACTTCGGATAATAGGGGAGTATGTATGTATGTTATAATAAAATTTTACTTTCACGGTGTATGTTGTAGTTTTTTTGTATTGCTTTGGTTGTGGAACTACAAGTACCAGCGGCCCCTTAATGCCCCACATGCTGGTATTTGTGGTTCTCCAAATACCAGCATGCGGGGGAGGCTTGCTGGTATGTGTAGTTCCACAACTAAAGACAATATTTAACCATTAGGGTGCCGGGGACAGCCCCGGGCTATCAGTCTAAGACAGGGGTGCCATAGAGAGGGGGACCCCTTTATTGGAGGGGTCCCCAACTCCCCAGGGATCACTGGCCTTGGCTGACTAGCGGTCAGGGATGATGCTGCGTCTTGGGAGCCCAGTGAATGGGCTCCCCTGGCTGTGGCATCAGTCCCCCACTAGAAAGGGTCTGGAGCTGGTTTTAAATATACGGGGAACCTCATGCCATTTTTTTTCGCCGTATATTTAAAACCAGGTCTGGCCCTGCTGCCTGTTGCTGGTTCTTAAATTACGGTGGAACCCTACTCATTTTGTTTCCCATAATTTTAGGAGCCAGGACTGGCTGACAAGTCCGGGGCTGGTTATGCTTTAGGGCGGGGACCCTATGTAATTTTTTTAAAAATAAAAACACTTTGTATTAGGTATACAGACAGAAACATACACAAATCACACTGATTTGTGTATATTTCTGCCAAACTCACAGCTCAGGAGGCGGCCTATTTGAAACTTCTATTTCACAGTGAGTTTGCTACAATCTCACACGAGATTGGAAACTCGATTCTTAGTATTATTTGCAAGTTGCTCCTTTTTCATGAAAAGTACTTCCTATTTTGGCCGATGGTGAGTTTTTTCGAGTTTGCAATCTCACATGAGTTTTAACAGTGAAAAGACAGAACTCACTTCCAAACTCACTCGAGTTTGTCTTTAGTAAATTTGCGAGATGAAAAACATGCCTAAACTCACGTGAGTTTGCAAACTCACACAAACTCGAAGCTTAGTAAATTTACCCCATGGTCTCAATATGAAAAGCGCATGGTTTCAATAGTATCCTCAATTCAAATCACGCCACACAGTAGTACAATCTTATTCACATTACACCGCACATAGGACCACATTGAGAACTGAGCGCTTGCAACCGGGTCGATATTAAGGCCCTGCGCATGCGCAGCGGCCGCACTGCGCGTGCACAAGCCCCGGAGCGAAAGAGAAACTCTCTCGCTCCGGAGATCACTACATTTTGTAGGTGGGGCATGGCGGTGGCTACACAAACAGAGGCGTTCCCAAGCGAACACCTGCCGTTTTGTGGGTGGCCACACTGACATCAGCAGTGATGTCAGTGTGGGGAGCTTCCTGCTCGATCAGAGCAGGAAGCTCCCTGGGGCTTGCGGTTGCCGAGAACCAACCTTAGGGTCTCGCTGCAAGCCCCTATGGTCGCGATGGTCTTGACCATTGCGACCATCAATCTGGTCGGTCGCTAAGCTGTGGGTGGTAACCCACAGATTAGCTAGCGACCAGGAGGCCACACTAAAAAAAAGAAGTGGCCATCCTCATTCAGAGAGAGCAATCGCTTCTTGCGACTGCCTCTGAATGAGGGCCATAGTGCCCCTGATTCCCATTACACCACATAGTAGTGTCACTTATTTTTGTTATGACATGCAAGAGTGCCCCTTTTACACAAAGCCCACATTAGTGCCACTTACACACTATGCCCGCAGTAGCAGTGCCCGTTATACAATGCCCACAGCAGTAGTGCTCATTACACATAATGCCCACAGCAGTAGTGCCCCTTATGCAATGCCCACTGTAGTAGTAGTGCCCCTTATGCAGTGCCCACAGTAGTGAAGCCCCATGTAGTAGTGTCCCTTATGAAGTGCCCCTATGCAATGCCCCCATTAGTAGTGCCCCCAGTAGTAATGCCCCCTGTAGTAGTGTCCCCAGTAGTAATGCCCCCAGTAGTAGTGCCCCTATGTAGTGCACCCATTAGTAATGCCCCCATTAGTAGTGTCCCCAGTAGTAATGCCCCCTATAGTAGTGCCCCCAGTAGTAGTGCTCCCAGTAGTAATGTCCCCAGTAGTAGTGCCCGCTATGCAGTGCCCCCATTAGTAATGCCCCCTTGAAGAGTGCCTCCAGTTATAATGCCCCCTATAGTAGTGCCCCCAGTGGTAATGCCCCCTGTAGTAGTGCCCCCAGTGGTAATGCCTCCAGTGGTAATGCTCCCAGTAGTAATGCCACCTGTAGTAATGCTCCCTGCAGTAATGTCCTCAGTAGCAATGCCCCCTGTAGTGGTGCCCCCAGTGGTAATGCCCCCATTAGTAATGCCCCCATTAGTAGTGCCCCTTACACAAAAAACTAATATACGTACCTTAAGCCCTGCTCCTGTGTCCGCTGGCCTCCGTTTGGCCGTCCGGTCCTCGGAACTATGGGAGAGATGTCGTGACATCTCTCCCAAAGTGCACAGTGCACACTGCGGGAGCCGGAGCTCAGGAGTGAACTCCAGCCTCTGGCTGCCGCTGTGGGGAAGGAGCCTGTTACCCGCTGGTAACAAGATCTTTGCAGGCGTCCAGCAACTCCCTGCAGCACCGGGCTGATAGGCTGGGTTAGGTGGGCTGGAGGAGGCGAAACTGGTTCTGTCTCCTAATATAACTAGTTCTGCCCCATTCCGGCCCAATGTAACTCCTGCAATCTCATTGTCTGGCCATTGGATTGACCAACCAATATTTATGCACTTGCAAAAGGACCGTGCACTATCCATATTGTGTTATGTATATTACAGTATTTCTCTCCATGGACCAGAAGCAATGTGCAAGGGTTACAGAAGACCCAGTACGTATTGGGATGTGTAGTTCCACAGCAGCTTGGGTGCCACAGTTTGCCTACCCATGTGAATAGAAGAACAAAACAAATTGCTTAACATATCATACAAATGAAATTATATTTTAAGGCGTTGGCAAATAACAGTGTTAAATGTACCTAGAGTTATAGTGTAAGACGCAAAACACAGAATAACATAGCTAGAGTGACAAATGTGGCACTCACGTTACACATATATAACAGTAAACAGTCTAAAAAAACTATTATGGAGTGTCAGATAAACCACACAAAATAGTGTAGGTACAGTGACATGTATTTATTAGCAAATGCAGCATTGACATTACACCAGCAATACACAATCTTAACATAATGTTATGTACAGTTAACTACGAAATACAGAATAATTTAGTTATAGTGGCAGGTGTCAGTCACATTGCACAAATAGTACATTGTATTTGTATAATACATTTAAATATCAAAACAGAACAGAGAATAATGTAGGCCAGAGAGAGCTATTTAGTGACAACTGCAGTGTACGCTGAACTCTAAAGTACCATATCTGGTATTTAGCTGTTTGGACATTGAATGCCTACCTACGGTTATGCTATATTCCATGTTAGCTCTAATTATATGATAGTTTGATTTCTACACATGAAGTATCAATACAATATACTTTGAGTTGAATGTATGTAAAGATACAGTATTGTGTGTGTCAAGCAAGTACACACATGAATCCACATTTCGCAGTCACATTTTTACGTTTCATAAAATTTCCCCATCCCATTCAAGTGATTAAGACTATGTCACACTCAGCAAGTTGGCTGATATACTCAAGACAATATTATATTTTACATGATCAAAAGATTTCTTCCTGTGCCTTGGCCCCGCGCAGAGCCTAACTAATAAAATGATTGCAGAGAAATCTCACATTCTCTTTGCTGGCTGACACATACAGTATACACCATAGACTCAAATAAGCATCTCTCTCATCTCACTTCCCCCAGAAAGCCTGGCTATATAAATGGCTAATGAATTACAATACAGTATTAGATAAATAAAAGAACTAGGGTTATGAATGATGGAGAAATTAAATGTATTATTTATATCAGTTTAGTTTATAGATAGTTTTTGTGATTTAGTAGGTAGCATGTCAGCAGCATTGGTGTGTAGTAAACAGATTGTGATAACGTGTTATTTGTGTTCCTTTAGCTTATCTGTTTCTCTGATATAATGTTATAAAGGGCTTGGTGCATTGTGGTACAATATTGATAATGTTAACACTATATTAGAGTGTGACTTTGGTAGTAGATTAGGCTGTGTAGTTATCATTGTGGTTTAAATATGGCTGCAATGTGAATAGTGGCAACTGCAATTGTATCAGTAAAGGTGTTTTATGATAATGGACACAAAGCCTGCTGTGGAGAACATGGTAGCATGTTAAATGAGTTTCAACATGTGCACTGGACAAAATGGCTGTAAGTGTATATAATATATATATATATATATATATAAATTATCAGATGTCCTGACTGATTGACTCATCAATGTCCAGCCCAGACCTCGGGGAAAATTGGGGAGTATATGCCTTCCATGATGTAGGTGCCCACTAAGAAGGGATTTTTGAAAATTTTGACTTCTAAGGGGGTTTAAAGGGCTACAATGTTTCCCTCCCTGTGCAATGTCCTGTCTGACTGTCTCATCGTGGCTGTAGCACAGATCAGAATTCAAATGACAACTGTTATCCCAAGTGTTGCCAAACATCACTGGCAGTTGGTGTGGCTTCTCTATTTGAATAGTGAGGAAAATTAATGTGTTACTACAGAGGTGAGAGAGGAAAATGTGTTACTGCACAGGTGAGGGAGGGGAATGTTAAATGTGTTACTACAGGGTGAAGGAAGAGAATGTGAACAACACGAGTGAGGGAGGGAAATGTGTTACTACAGGGGTGAGTGGGGGTAATGTGCTACTACAGAGGTAAGGAAGAGGAATAAGTTACTACAGGGATGAGCAGGGGGTAATAAGTAACTACAGGGGTGAGCGGGGGTAATGTGTTACAACAGAGGTGAGGGATTGTATTTCTTCACAGGTGAGGGAGGGGAAGGTCGAATGTGTTACAACATGGGTGAGGAAGGGAAAGGTGTTACCACAGAGGTGAGGGAGTGGAATGTGTTAGTACACAAGTGAGGGAAGGTAATGTCTTACTATAGCAGTGATCAGGGGTGTATTTATAATGGGTGCAGGGTGTTCAGGACACATGGGTTCCTAGGTCCAGGGGGGGCACGCACTGTACACCCTGCACCCATAAAACTTATCTCTCCGGAGTCCCATGTCGGCTCCGGTGTCTGCGCCTGTAAAAACGGCTGGAAAATACCCGCTGCAGCCATTTTCCCATCGTTTGTGCATGCGCAGTACAGGGAAAATGGCCACCACGGCCATTTGCCCAGTGACCTGTGCATGCGCTGTAGACTCTGAGCACACTCTAGTGGGCTCCTACCATTGCATTCCCCCGGTGGGCCCTTCTTTTTCCAGTTTGACACTGACCCAATAGCTAAATCAGAGAAGAAGAATACTGTATGTATTTTAAAATACTCTAAAATTCAACATCTTTTTTATAGGACTATGTATACTATTTTTCAATACTAATTTGAATTACATTTTTGAAGAACAAACAAAATACAACACGGTTACATAGGGGCCTATTCATCATGATAAACATTTCATGTATGATACTTTAGTTTTGAACTCGCCACGAGTTCATTGTTAAGTTTAGTCTAATTCATCATCTTTGCATTACTAAAGTATCACTTCCACCATTTCTACGAAGACATCTCTTTGGAAAAGTGATACCTTTCCCCATTTAACTGTGCTGACCTTGGTCTCTGCTAGCTGTCTGACCCCCTTCCCCTGTAACCCGGCGCCGGTGTCCGACTCCGCTGCTGCAGCATGCTATCTCCTCTCTCCCTCACCTGCCGGGAGCCTGGACAGGAGAATTCTCTCCCCCGCCTTGCCAAGAGGGAAGTCAGCCATCTTGTTGCAGCAGCTCCGCCTGTAATTGCTGGAGCCCCTGGATGCCTGCCAGGCTGTCAGGCGGCTGCTGTCCTTCTGGCTGACCGGGAGGGAACGAGCTCCACCCCGCTGCCGCTACAACATCGCTGGAGTCCGATCCTCCCCCATTTGCCAAATACTCCCGGCCGCGGCGGCCGCTGCCGCATCCTCTTCTCCCCTCCATCACACTCTCACTGCGGTGCCCCAGAGCTCTCAGTTCCCGGGGCTCTGTGGTGCAGACACAGCAAGGAGTCTGCTGTGGCTGGCATGTATTTCTTCACGGGCTGCCATGTAAACAGCAGCCTCTGAAGACTATCGGAAGCTGTACGGCACCTCAGGGTGGTGAACAATTTCTCAGTCAAGTTCTGAAAAAAAAGCTTTTTCGGAACTTGATGAATTTCATCATTTCGAAAATTATCGATTCACAATTGTAACCGGGAGATATCTGTGATATCTCCTGCATTACATGATTGATGAATGGGGCTGACACTTAAATTATACAAAATTTAGTGAAAATTTTATTTTTCACCTGCTTTTGTATATCTTAAGTGATGATTAATAGGCCCCATAATCACAGTAACAAACAAAAATATACTGCAGGGAACAACATCATAGAAAGGGGAAAGAGAAAAGTAAAGAGGGAAGGAAGTCCCTAATGTCAGCAGAGCAGTCAGGGACACCGAAAGGAAGGGAGAGATGGTACTAATTATGTGTTGTGGGACCAGGACTGCTGGAGGGGCACGGTGGAGGCCTGGGCCTACCACTTCGCATGAGCGTGCATAGTATTTAGGGATGTGCCACGGACCATTTTTGCCGGATTTGGATTGGTTCTAATTCTTCGTCCGGCTTTGGATTTGGATTTGGATTTGCCAAACTGCGGTCACTGGCTTTGGATTTGGATTTGGATTTTTTTACAAAAATTGACAAAAAAAGCTAAAATCACATAAATTGGTCTTTTTTTTCTTCCTAGAGTATTATTAACCTCAATAACATTAATTTCCAGTCATTTATAGTCAATTTAGACCACCTCATAGCTTATAATATTGTTTTCAACATTATTTGCCAAAGGTTGCAGTGAGCTGACTGGTTACTAAGCGACAGAGTAGCGGCACGACACAGACACCACAGTATAAATCACATCTATGAAACATTGCCACACAGCAGTGGCAGAAATGAAAAGTAGTGCACCCACCCAGTGGGGTACGGCCAGCAGAATCAGAGTACTTGTTTACAAAGTAGGCTACGGCCCAAGGAGTCAGAGTGCACAATCTTATTCACATTACACCACACATAGTGCCCCTGATTCACATTACACCATAAAGTAGTGTCTCATTTATGTTACGACACACAGTAGTGCCCGTTTTACACAATGCCCACAGTAGTGCCCCTTTTACACAATGCCCACAGTAGTATGCCCCCCAGTAGTGTGCCCCCCAGTAGTATGCCCCCCAGTAGTAGGCCCCCCCAGTAGTATGGCCCCCCCAGTAGTATGGCACCCCAAGTAGTATGCCCCTCCCAGTAGTATGGCCCCTCAAGTAGTATGCCCTCCCAGTAGCAGACCCCCCCAGTAGTATGGCCCCCAGTATTATGCCCCCCAGTAGCAGGCCCCTCCAGTAGCAGGCCCCCCCAGTAGTATGGCCCCCCCAGTAGTATGGCCCCCAGTAGCAGGCCCCCCAGTAGAATGGCCCCCCAGTAGTATGCCCCCCCAAGTAGCAGACCCCCCCAGTAGTATGCCCCCCAGTAGTTGTGCCCCCCAGTAGCTGTGCCCCCCAGTAGCGCCCCCGGCCCTTACACACATAAAAAAATTAAAAACTTACCTGAATCCCCTCTCCCGCGCCATCCGCTCTGCATCCACGCGACGAGGAGGGAGCCGGAAGACGGAGTTCCTGAGTGAGCTCCAGCCGGCTCCCACCGTGCAGCAGCCAATGAGAGTCTGTGTGACTCTCATTGGCTGCTGTAACAAACACACAGCTGCCGCTGGTGGCTGTGTGTTTGTTCTGTGTAGGGCAGACCGCTATCACAGCGGTCTGCCCTACACTCGAGGAGCCCTGATGTCGACTTCTCTAGTGAGAATCCGACATCAGGCGGCCGCCGTTCGGCCCCGAACGGGGATCCGAGTCAGGCGGGGAACACCTGAACAGCGTTTGGGTGGACTCGGATCCCCTATGTTCGGAGCGGTTCGGATTCCACAGAATCCGAACCGCTCATCTCTAATAGTATTCTGTATAGTTTGCTTTGAGGGGACTTGGCCATGAGATATGTTGAATATGCTGGCGGACGGGATCTGCATAATGGCGACACCGCTATCCCGTAGACATCAGGATACAGATCCTGATACGGCATCCCGACCCCCACTATATGGGTAAGTATTACACTTTCTCGGGGATAGGGGGCTTAGGGGGAGAGGGGGTTGGTTAGGGTACTTACCACCCCTCTCGGGATTCTGGACCTTCGGGCTTCGAACTGGCAGCAATTCAGCAGCCAGCTATTCATACCCAACCCCTTGGACACACCTCCTGGATTTGGTCACGGACTCTCAGTGACACCTGGACCCCAGCAAATGTCTCAACGACCCCGAGCACAGTTAAACTCCATAACACATATGTTTATCAGGACTATATATTTCTAAAAACCTATATATATGGTTCTGATTGAAAGAAAATTAACATCTCTAATGAAAATAAGTTAGTAATAAAAACAAACAATTTTGTTGTAGAACAAAAAGTTCTAATGCCACCTTTAATCAGTGTACATAACCTAGCAGTTCAGTTCTGTAAGCATGGACACACATGAAATGCACATACCATATGGCCATACAGAGATGCTTAAAGGGAAACTATTTCTTGTTTATGTGGTCACCAGGGGGTGTATCTACTAGAATG
Source organism: Taudactylus pleione (assembly GCA_031769625.1). Lineage (NCBI taxonomy): Eukaryota > Metazoa > Chordata > Amphibia > Anura > Myobatrachidae > Taudactylus > Taudactylus pleione. The sequence goes on along the minus strand of JAUIMM010000043.1, from coordinate 5,079,017 downwards.
GAGGAAATTTGCCTGAAGTACAGTGTAAAATCATCTTTGGCAATGTCTATATTTGTGCGAGTACATCTTGTTTTGAGCAGAAGCACGTTGATTTGCAGAATGTCAAAATGTCAGCATGTTATACCATTTGATCTATAAAGTTGTGAGACTATTAGATTTGTTACCTCCTCCTCATTGCCAGGGAGGGTGGGGAGCAAGTACTAATGACCTGGGCATGTTTGAGGGGCCCGGTAGGGGCCCAGGTTGGTCCTCGCACCTTCTGTGTGCTGGGCTCTGGTGCGTCCAGGGAGGCTGCTGTCGCTGAGCAGCAGCAGTCTCCTGCCTACTGTCCTGAAGGTTTCCAATAATAATTTTAAGGGGACAGGTCCACGCATCCATGTTTATGCCACACCCCTGCAATACCTCGGCCCAGCCCCACTCATGGTCAGATTCTTCAGTCAGGGCTCTTTCAACAGATTATAGTCAACTAGCTTTTGGGAAACCATTTTGAGAATAAATTTGCTCCTAGCTTTTTTACTAAGCTGGATAAATCAAAATAGCCTGTCTAAATCAGTTTGGTTACCAGATAAACCAAAAGGCTTTCATCATTGTGGCAAAGAGAGGGGCATTTCATGTAGTTTTAACAAACACTGGAGTGCATAATTTCACTCATACATTACACAGGAGCAGTTTGATAGAGACTCACTTGTTATTAGTTTCTTGGAACATCTGACATAAAATATATAAAAAAAAACTCATAAAGGACAATTCATGAAAACCGCCAGTTCTCCTGTGTTTTTTTTTAATGATTTTAAAACCGTAGGCTTTACTGAATGCTAAATTACCAAAATTAACCAGAGATATGAAAGTTTAGAAACCGCCATCAGACACATCAATGTGAAACTACAAGACATACAAAGCAGCAGTTTTGAAAACTGACAAAAAACCTCTGGAATAATCTGCCAAACAAAATAAAATTGTTGTAACAGGAGAGATAACTTAATTACAACAGCATTTGGTTTGGGCTGACTGGCGGATCAGAAGATGAGGCCGTGCGGCAATCATTCCAACAATTTGATGGTGATATACCAGGACTTACTGTTCATGGTTAGAACAGATTAAATATACACAAGGGTTGTAATATAGACCCTTATGTGAATGTGAAAAATACCAGATTTTTGTTCTCTTTCCACAAGAACATGATAATAATTGCATTAAACACTATTTAATAAGAACCTACAGCATAAATGATGTAATCAGTTGTCATTGATAGGGTTGATAGAGTAATTTACACATGTCCTAGGTTTGCTGGGATGGTCTTGAAAAGACAATAGTGTAGGAGTTAGCATATTTGACATCAGTTGGTTTATTTTTGGATTTTTTTGAGTATATGCTGTATTTATGATTTTGGGGGAATGGGAATGAAATGCCGGCGGATCAAGATCTCGACAGGAGCAAGTAAGTACCTTAACGTCCCCTGTCCCCCCCGTAACCCTAACCCTCCCTTAGTGGTGCCTAATCCTAACCTTCCCCTAGTGCCTAACTCTAACCTACTCCTGGGGGTGGCTAACTCTAACTCCCCCTTACCGCTCCCTAAACCTAACCCTCCCGGGGGAAGTGCCTAACCCTAACCTCTCCCTGGGGTGTCTAACCCTAACCCTCCCCCCTAGGGGTGCCTAACCCTAATCTCCCCTCCCCCAAACCTAACCCCACTAGACTCCCTAATCCTAACCCTCCCCCCGACGGCTAACGCTAAGGGTGCCCCGGACTTACCTTTGTTCGGGATGGCACCCTCGGCATCGGGATTATGATAGGTGTCGGTATTTCGATGCCTATCATAAATCCCTAGTCGGGATTCCGCTGTCTGGATTGTGACTACATCCCATTTTGGACTATATATGCTAAAGCTAGACATAAGTGCATATTTCTGAGTTAAATGCAAAATAACATGCTGCAGCCTCTATTGGTGGCTGCCTGCCTGCCAGTATATGCAAATTAAATTACAAACTCCTCCCCTTGTGTACACCGTGTGGCTGAATGTGCAAGGTCTGAGACGCCCACTTTTAGCACCTGTGAATGCTGTAATACCGAATTCTACATCCTTATACGTCGACATTGGTCGCGTCATTAAAACTTGCACCATCCATATGGCAGGTGCAGTTCTCTGTCTGACCATGGCCTCCTATGCCTGCTGCTGTGTGTCTGTGAATGCATCCGCTTACATAGACACACCCACGACACTCCCAAAACACGCCCACTGAATGGACGATTTTTGCAATCCTAGCCACCTCCCAGAAACGCCTTTTACTTTTCCACAACACTTCTAAAACCGCCTGTCCCGATTGCAACAGCGCCTTTGTACGTATAACTCTGTGTAACACGTGCTCCGTAGGAGTTTTCAGATATTTACGTGCAACTGCAGTTACAAAAATGCTTAACTACATGAACATGGTCAAGGGTGCCGAGAGGGGGAGAAGCAGGTACTAATTACTTGGGCCCGGGCTTGCTGGAGGGGCTCGGCGGGGGCACGATCCAACGCTGCCCCTTCTCCCCCTACTTGTCAGCAGCCCAGCACATGCTGCTGTGTGCTAAGCTGCAGTGGGAGAGCTGAGCAGCAAGCAGTCTCCTTTGCCTGTGGTGGGGAGCCCCCCCTGGATTTGTGCCGGGCTGAGGGGCTCACAGCACCCCCCTCCCCAGCGCAAATAGGTTTTTTTTAATTTCTTTTCATTTCTAAAGGGTCATGGCCACGCCTCTCGCCCTCTTCCCCCAGGCCCAGTGAGGCTTTCTACGGCCGTGAACATGGTCATTGCTTACGGTTCTGAATTAGGCTCTAAGTCTCCAAATTGCTATGTGGGATAATGAATGCATGGTCCGATTATTTTCTTATATACAGATGCACCAGTTTCCTAAGGTCTGTTCAATTGTTAATGCAGTTATGTAAAAAATAAACTACATTTAACACTGTGGCTTCTTTCTGAAATCTATTATATGATTGTACTTTTTGATAAAAATCTTGAAACGAATGAAAAACGAGTAGCAAGTAAAGAATAAGGGTCTCTTTGTAAGTTAATATACAATATACAGTAGTGAACAACTCTTTCATTTGCAGATGACTTGTTACAGATAATGAAGACCTCATTCATACACAGAAGAATTGATACTTACTAATGAACACAGTGTAATTGCCATTATTCATATTGTAAAATGTGAATTAAACCCACTTATGTGAGCTGACCAGAGCTGTGAAAGACGTAATAATTGTTGAAGTATTGATTTATTTCCCTCTGTAGTTCTGATGGTGGAGTCTTACTGGTACTTATGCAGTAGCTTTGTCTATCATTACTGTGCTGAAGAGAAATAATAATATATTTCAGCTTTATCTACTTTAAATTGCATGTGCTATATATTGCTAATTTATGATGTTTTAATTGTATATTTAATGCTTTTATATATGTATAATCAAGCCAAGTTATCCACTTAGTTATATAAGATCAGAAAATGATTGCTCACATTCTCCTCAGCAGAAACCACTTTAGTAAAATGTGAGGAAACTCATCAGGATGTTTTAAATTTGGATGCTGCCTATATATAAGCTGTTGGGTAAACCGTGACATATTTGGGAGCAAAGCTCTGATGTAGATGCCTGAATCTTGCATGGTTTAACATTGAGCCTGAATAATATTAACACAGTTTGTTGCTGAACTATCATTAATTTACCCATTGATAAGCTGGTACATTAACCTCTTACGTCCCACTTTCACACTGCATCTGTTCACAGTGTGAGGAGAGCCTTGGGGGGAGTGCTGGCCACACTTCCAGAGTGATGAAAACAGGGGTATGCTGTAAAGCTACATCCTCCTCTTAAGGATGTTATTTCCAGCTTAAGTAAGAGAAAGGCATAGGAGTCATTTTTGCTTATCTTGAATTTTGTATGTGTTTCTTACACAGCTTGCTTGCTATGAATTATTTATTTGATGCAAAGTTATTATATATTGTGTAAATATCTGGTGGCTATATGTGTGAGGTAGTTAAAAAAGAGGAATATTACATTGTGATTTTCTCTTCTAAATGTCCTCTAGTATGTTGTGTTCTGATGGAATCTATCTGAAACGATAGTTCTTCGTGTTTAATATACATTTGCAGATAACATTTCATATTGTATAAACTAGCTACATTCTGATGACAAAATATTATTGATGTTGATGTATTAGGTGAGCATACCTTTGATACGCTTCTTATTTATTTTAGAGTTGGATACAATTGTGTGTTTGAATTTATACAATGGTTTAGGGACTTTTAATAGGATACAATCAGTGCTCCCTACAGTACTTTTGTTCATTGGTGATGCAGGTAATCCCATGGGAGCGGCAGTTTGCCTTTTGACTTTACTTTTAATATCATCTGCAGGTTTTACATGTGCTATCGATTTTGTTTCTAATTTCATGTGGTATTATTATTATTATTATTATTATTATTATTATTATTATTATTATTATTATGGTATGACTGCTTTACTGCAAGGAAAACACTGAGTAGTCAGCAATTATTTTTCATTTACATGACATTAATTGTTTCTCTGAGCTTCTCTGTTGTATTCTTAGTAGTTCTCAGCTTGAGTTTCTCATCCAAAGTGAAAGTTTTCAGATAAAATTAATAGACAATAAAACTAATATACTGTAGGTAGTTATGTGTTAATCTGATTGTCCATTGCAGGTGGCTAAGTCTTACCTTCCCTACCTCCCAACTCTTTAATACCTGATACAGGGCATAAGCGGAGTCTGCGGACATTTGAGCTGCTGTTCCATCCCTAGCCCAGCTCTGTGGAGGAATCTACCAATGCGTCCAGCGCAGTTCTGCAGAACATGTTTGTGAACCTGCTGGCCATGCTCTATTAGCATGGCCAACACATATGGGTTTATACATTTAATATAAGAAAACATTAGTTAGCCTTGTGTAAAATACTCTGTACTTTATACATTGTGGGTCTCACTTAGGAGCAAATGGAGTTGGTTTGGGTAGCTAGGATGTGACTCCTCCCAAATCCAAATCTATCCCCGCATTTTATGTTTAAGGCCCCTCTGACCAAGGTGCAAAATTCCATACTACTGCATCAACATATTTTTAATAGTAATAGACATTATTAATACTAATAAACATACATAAATTCAAATATATATTTTGAAAACATAGAGAGGCTTATTTATTATATTAAAGTACTCCTAATTATTTTTATTATAATCTTTCTGCTACTGCTTTGGGGCCTGATTCAGAGTTATGTGTTATGCTGATATTTTCGCAAATGAGTGATTATCGGTACAATGTGCATGCATTGCACTGCGCGTGCAGTAATACCCATCTGCGATCCAGCGCGCATTGCTTACCTCCACGCATGGTGACTGACAGGAAGGCACATTTGTGGGAGGTAATGGGGGAGTGGTGGAAAAAATGCAGGCATGTAGTTGCCGTTTTATGGACATGTCAATGGCTGTGTCTGCGATCCCATACGCTAATAGTGTGTCTCCAGCGTCTCAGTTCAGGTAGACATGCTGAGTGCACAGAGTCACTTGAGCAGCCGATTATTGGAGAATCTGCACATGCATTGTGAATGCGTACTCAGTTGCTGTGTCTTTTGCGATGGATCTGGTGAGCGTCTCTATTCACTTCTTGGCGGCTGCTACTTTGCACACTTCTCACATTCACAGCCTGCATAATCGCAGCTGCAACCGGCATAGCATATAACTCTGAATCATGCACATTATCCTTCAAAATCTAATTTGACAATTTCCTCCATGAATAAAAATAATGTAATTAAAACTGCACATAGTACTGATATCTGCACATGTCCCCTGATTGGTAGAAGAAACAGGCTTTTCAGTCATAGCTAGAAGTTGTGTCCAGTTTAGCATTATTGCATACAGGGTGGATTTCAGAAATCTTATACAATAATTCTGCACCAATGATTGTTCAAATACCAGATTTAGTATAAAAAGATTTACAAGCTCATATGTTGCTTCCCAGGGGATGGTTTGCTCAGACGGCTTCCCTGGGACAGTGAGTTCTTACCCTGGTTAACAGACAACAATATTTCAAAGTCCAGGATGGTGAATTCAGTATAAAGCCCTATTTTCCATATATGAACTACTATGTCAGCGTGCTCTATTTAGTAAAAAGAACTGTAATATCAGTTTAACATATGGTGTCTGTAAAAAAGGAAATTTGAGAGTAATAAATGAGCAGTTGTTATGCTGGATTCTATAGAAAAGAGCCCTGTATAGAGAGGGTTTTTGTCTCCTACGTGAAAAAACATTTCCTTAACCTAAGTGCCTGAAGATACAAAATGCATCTCAGTGTTGGCATTAGCATTGGCCACTCCAGTGCTGCCCACTCGTTGCTTGAAGAGGAAAGGAAAAACCTTGTTAAAGGCTTTGCGGAAGTTAGCACCCATGAAGGCATAGACAATGGGGTTTATCGAGGAATTGGTGTAGGACATGCAGTGGGCCCAAATCTTGATCTTGTAGGTATAGTAGTCACGTTTGAAGGTGGGACTAAAAGCTTGAAATAGGATGTAGAGCTGGATAGGACCCCAGCAGATAGTGAAGAGCAGGACAATGACAGCCACCATGCGTGAAATCTTGGTACGCATCACCACGGAACGTTCGGCCAAAAGCTGCACCTGAAGGAGAAACACAGGGAAAGTTAGAACAAAATAGCAAAAATAGGACAAATACACTATTCCATATACATAAGCTTAAGGAGAAGTTCATTTGGGCATCTGTTGGTTTAGACTCAAGGTCCAGTCTTCACCAATATTAAAGCTATATTTCCATGTGCTAGTTCAGCTCGATTTCTGTTTTGTAAACTAGATAAAAATTATGGAGCCAATGCAGAATTGCACGCGTCAGCTGTATTAGCTCCCTCACTGTATGAATGAAACAAAATATTTATTATATCAGTTACTTATATAGCAATAGCATATTCCATTGCGCTTTTTCATTTGGGAATAAAATGGGTATTTCCACCAAATGAAAATTTGTATGCATCTCTGCAGCCAAATCAACCCTATCCATAAGTTTGGTTGCATAGCCATCATCATTATCTGTGAGTACTTTCACCAGCCTATCCTTGTTGGAAAGATACATCTGAAAGCAGATGTACTGAGCATATGCAACATGAAAACATGTAAGAAACACTCTGCAAATTGACTTGCATTCACCTTTCGAGCAACCCCTTTGTATTTACGTCTATTCCTTACTAAAAAAAAGCGCTGGGTTGTTTTCTTAAAGTGACATGTTTGAAGTGAAACCCTAAGACTAGAAATTATGTATATGGTGATTTATTCTATATTTATTATGTGGCATTTGGGGATGTAGACAGCATCTTGGCGGTTGGGATACTGGTAGTCAGAACCCTGGAGCAGGAATCCCAACAGCAGTTGAAATCCCAGTGCCGGAATCCCAACAGAGTTGAAATCCCAGTGCCGGAATCCCAACAGCAGTCAAAATCTTGGCTCAAGAATCCCGACCTCTGACATCCTGATGGTAAGTAGTATGGTTAGGGTTAGTTTAAGGGGTTAGGGTTAGGCTGCGGAGGGTAGTGCTAGGGTTAAGCTGCAGGAGGGGAAGGTTAGGGTTACACTAATGGAAAGGTGGGTTAGGGGGAGTGTTAGGGGTTAGGATACTTACGCAATTCTGTCAGGATTCTGACTGTTGGGATGCCGCTGCCGCTATTCTGACTGCTGGCATCCTGACCGTGAGATCCCATACTCAACCCAGCATTTGGTACCTAATAGCAGTTCTAGCACAACAACATTTACATTAAATATCTTTCTAAGTAAATGATGTTAGATAGAGAAGTGTGACTTATCTTTTTTTATCAAGTAGGTAAGACTTCACTAGAAAAAGTACTGTTATGATCAGTTTTGATATTAGCCACTAGCATATTTATAATCAGGAGATTGATACATTTTGTGTTAAATAGAAGTATTAATCATGATGAAATGAGTCATTGGCCAAATAAGAGTCATGTCATAGAAGTATTTGATGTCAATGAGAAGACAAATTGGTGGGCAATCCATCAACACTCTTATTATGTTTCAGTAAGGTTCAGGTACAGTAAGTCAATATGTGATAAATAAGAGTTTATGTTTCAAAGTAATGGTTATCCAAGGATTATTATACTTTTTCAGAAGTGTAGACGGATCAGCACAATATAGGTGCTATATTGTGCCGTGTATGGGCAAGATATCGTACCTGATATCATGCTGCGCGCTCCCGCGGGGTCGTACGTCGCATCCCCAGGTCTTCCTGCAAAACCATCTGACCTGGGATGCGATGTACGATCCCATTCAAATGGTGGAGGGGGGATCCGGCATATAATGCGGTCTGCGGGGACCGCACGAAAGCCGGCAGTGACAGCACGAGCCGTCTGCTGACGGATCGGCAGTCGCACTGGCCAGCATTAGACACTTTACTAGTTCTTTTATTGGACTTGCAACTGTTTGGAAATTGCAGACCTAAGAAACCCAATTGTTATATGAACATATTTATATTCTTACCAGCAGTTTGTACAACCTCGTATGTGAGCTTTATACAGTACTTTGTGTAAGTTTCTCAATTTTATTTAAAACTGTATTTTTTGCAGCTTATTTTACATCATATTGTAACATAATGTTGCAAACACTGTACTAGTTTTTGTACATAAAATCTTAACATTAATAAGTTTCTGTCCAAATGTTCTAAACAAAATCATTAGCTTTAAGAAAATAGGTTTCCAGTGACCTTGGGCGTAGTAGGTGGTGGCAGCAAGAAGTGTTGTGTTTGTGCCAGAGACTTTTGGGAATGAAATTCATTAATCTGTAGCCTATAGATAAGTGACAGTGAAAACTGTGATTATTTGAGGAACCCATACAGCAGCATCCCACATCAGGTGTGCATCAGGTGTGACCCCTTAGGCTAACTTTATAATTGAATAACCTGCAGTCAGGTTTATTATATCATTGTTATCACAGCCACAACAATTTACTTCAGGGGAACCAGGGCTGCAAGAACTACATGCCCCACAGTACAATGCTACAGAGAGAGAGACAGGCGGTGCAAGCATAGGATTAAATAAGACTGCAGGTAGAAGCCTGTAAAATAGTGTTAATGAGTGAACCAGTAAAAGGAGAGTGTGTAAATGGCAGGAAGCTGCACGCAAGGTCTAAAGAGAAAGGGGGAAGCCCACAAAAGCTGTGGTGTGAGAGGGGCAGATAGGAGTGCAGCTATCATTAAGAGAGACCAGGAAGCTGCACATGTCATCCTGAATTGAAGTGCATGCAGTAGAGACAAGAGAGAAAGCTGGAGATGTAAACAGTAGCGAAAGTGAAATAAGTATTAAGAAAGAGATAAGCACAACAGTGGAGCTGTAAAGTAAAAAAATACCAGTGAGACCAGAAGAAACCTATATAGAGGAAAAACATAATAACCTGCCAAGTAAAAGACACAGAATCCGCAAACACAATCTGCAGAGAAAGACAGGGACTTGTTATGGATTGGCTAGCAATCCAGAGCAAGAGATCAGAGCCGAGAGTCCTATCTAAACACCTGCTGTGCTTGCCTTCAGTGGGAAAGTTGGAGCAGACATTATTCCTCAGGTCGGTGAAAGATTGCCAAGTATTGCACACCCAAGCACTCCATTTATGTGATTTAGACATTGCTCCTATTTGCCAACAAGTAGCACTCAATTGTTAAATAGGACATTTACAGAGGATTGATAAAGTGAACACGTGCTATACCATTTAACAGCACTTCAATATTTACATCTTAAAGGGACAGACTTCAATTTTTCTTATTGTCTAATGAAAGAGCACCAGAGTGCACATACAGATTAACAGTAACCCAGGTTACCAACGGTAAATCCACCCTCCTAAACCATATGGACATTAGGTGAGAGTCCGTGAAAAAGTGGGAAAGTGACAGGCAGTGGAAGTTGTGCGTGAAGTGTAGAGAGAGTGGGTGAAACCTGCAAATACTAAAGGTGTGTGTAAGGGCAGAGAGACACAGAGCTGCCATTATAGGAGATTAGGGAGCTGTATATGTGATGCCGGATTAAAGTTCAGCAAAGATAAGGGAGAAACCTGGAGAAGTAAACAGAAGTGAAATATTAAGATATGTCTTAAGGATATTGGACCTCATTCAGAGTCGGTCATTGCGGCCGCACGGTCGTACGCCACCGATGTTCGCTAAACTGCGCATGCGTAAAATTCGCAATGCGCATGCGCAAACTAGCTATTACAATCAGAAATTGCTCTCTCCTTCAACTTGGCCAGGTCGTTAGTTTGAGTGACAGGATGAGGCGTTTGTGGGTGGTAACAGGGGAAGGTGCTTGTGAACGGGGGAGTGGAGATCCGAACGCAGGTGTGCCTGACTATGCAAATGGCGTTTTATGGGAGTGCATAATTAACTAAGTAGTGTCATGGCACATGTGACATGGGAGGTTTTTACACTGACTTGATCGTAGTGCTTAACCTTAAGGTCTACGACCAGCTCCGATGGTTCCGGATTGTCTCGATTAATCCTTATATGCCCAGGGAGATGACGTGTAATGCGAACGAGAAGGGGGCGTATTTTTAGTCTTACGGCCGCATCCTCCCCTCGCTCGTCCAGCTAACGATCCCATCTTAATGACGCAACTTGCGAGTGCTTCATTTGCATATCCTGCCCCTTTTACCTTACGACCGTGCGGCCGCAATGACCGACTCTGAATGAGGTGCATTGTTCATCTACAGCCATGGCCAAAAGCTTTGAGAATGACACAAGTATTGTATTTTACAAAGTTTGCTGCTTCAGTGTTTTTAGACCTTTTTGTCAGATGTTACTATGGTATACTGAAGTAACATTACAAGCATTTCATAAGGGTCAAAGGCTTTTATATACATTAAGTTTATGCAAAGAGACAATATTTGCAGTGTTGACCCTTCTTTTTCAAGTCCTCTACAATTCGCCCTGGCATGCTGTCAATCAACTTCTGGGCCACATACCTACTGATGGCCGCGGATTATTGCCTAATCAATGCTTGGAGTTTGTCGGAATTTTGGAGTTTTTGTGTGTCCACCCGCCTCTTGAGGATTGAACACATGTTCTCAATGGGATTAAGGCCTGGGGAGTTTCCTGGCCATGGAACCAAAATTTCAATGTTTTGTTCCCCGAGCCACTTAGTTATCACTTTTGCCTTATGGCAAGGTGCTCCTTCATGCTAGAAAAAGCATTGTTTATCACCAAACTGTTCTTGGATGGTTGGGAGAAGTTGCTCTTGGAGGATGTTTTGGTACCATTCTTTATTCATGGCTGTGTTCTTAGGCAATATTGGGAGTGATTGCACTCCCTGGGCTGAGAAGCAACCCCACACATGAATGGTCTCAGGATGCTTTATTGTTGGCATGACACAGGACTGATGGTAGCACTCACCTTTCTTTCTCCGGACAAGCGTTTTTCCAGATGCACCAAACAATCTGAAAGGGGATTCATCAGAGAGAATAACTTTACCCCAATCCTCAGCAGTCAAATCCCTGTACCTTTTGCAGAATATCAGTCTGTCCCTGATGTTTTTTCTGGAGGGAAGTGGCTTCTTTGCTGCCCTTCTTGACGCCAGGCCATCCTCCAAAAGTCTTCGTCCTGTGTCATGCCAACAGTAAAGCATCCTGAAACCATTCATGTGTGGGGTTTCTTCTCAGCAATTATTGTAAATATCAGCTTTAATTTAAGAAAATGGCTACAAGTTGCAACATTATATTGGTTGTTGTAACTTGTAGCCATTTTCTTAAATTAAAGCTGGTATTTACAATAGTAAGATAAAGTCATATTCAGTTGAATCTTTGTTGAAACTTTCTACATTAAAGTGACCCCTTTCAACCTTTTTGGGTAGATAGAAATAAATCTAAATAATGGTGGGCATACACTATACAATTATCTGTCAGATATTTGTCCAATCTGGCTGGTTGGATTGAAATCCTGGTAATGTATAGGAGCAAATGACAGTTGATCAGGGCCTGATTCAGCAAGGATCTCTGTTACAATCACGGCCGCAATCATTAACGCAGTTCTGCTGTGAAAGTATGCTAATAATTGCAATCGCAAAGCACTCACATGGACAACATATGCGATGGCATTGCCCAATAGAAATCTATGGGCTTCTTTTCAAGTGCTGCACTGAGAGGGATCCAATCGGATTCCACCCAGTGTCCTCTGCTGCACACACGTCATTCTGCACATGCGCAGATGGGCGCCAGTTGGACTTTTGGGTCATAAACCCGGAAGTCTCTCTATCGCAAAGCAGTGGCAGATCTACATTTTTGGGCACCTGAAGCTTAAACTGTTATGGGGGCCCATTTACAACCAACAACAATAGGGCAACATACAACAAGGTCTAAAGGATCTTGCTGCCCTTGTAAAGACCTTGAGGCCCAAATGGTGGAGATGTAGAAACCCCCCAGAAAGTGAGAGACAGTAAATAGATAGATAAATGTAGAAACCACCTAGAGAGTGAAAGACTGTAGATAGACATAGAAACCCCCCAGAGAGTGAGAGACTGTAGATATATAGATACATGTAGAAATCCCCCAGAGAGTGAGAGACTGTAGATATATAGATAGATGTAGAAACCCCCAGAGAGTGAGACACTGTAAATAGATAAAGAAACCATCCAGAGAGTGAGAGACTGCAGATAGATAGATGTAGAAACCCCCATGAAAGTGAGACACTGTAGATATATAGATGTAGAAACCCCCTAGAGAGTGAGACACTGTAGATAGATGTAGAAACCCCCAGAGAGTGAGACACTGTCGACTGATAGATAGATGTAACCCCCCCAGAGAGAGAGATACTGTTGATAGTTAGATAGATTTTGAAACCCCCCAGACCGTGAGAGACTGTAGACAGATAGATGAAGAAACCCCCCAGAGAAAAACAGCCCTTCTAATCACACCATGCCGTGGCATGACTCGGTACAGCCGAGCATCTTTCATGTGACTTTTTACCTTCAAATGCGTCTTATTCACACAGTGATGTGAATAGCTTCTGCTGATTAAAATGATATGCAGCATGCCTATTTTATCTGTGCGTCTGCAGGTGTATCTGCATGCAAAATGCTATGGTACAGAGTTACAGCCACTGACACTATAACGTAGCATTTCACATGTCAGATACACCCGCAGATGCACAGAGAATGTAAACATGCTGGTTATCATTTTAATCAGCAGAAGCTGCTTGTGCTAGCTATTCACATCATTGTGTGAATAAGACGCATTTGAAGGTAAAAAGCTGTACTAAAGTTGCTTGGCGCTACCGCATTATTAGTGGCGTGACTTGTAGTGCATGGAGGATAGATGTATATGGACACATCTGTAGATCACATACAAAACCAACACTTACTTCCTCTGTAGGATCCCAGCTATTGATCCTCCTGAGTGGGATCTCTTGAATCCAACTGAGACAGGCCTCTCCCCCACGATGCAAGCTCCTGCCTCTGAGCTGCATGCCATCCCTCAGTCAGCTCAGCTTTCAGTTTCTGGTCAGCACTGTAGGGCCAACTTCTGGCAGATGCGATAGCACAAATGTTGATGGGAGCATCTAGTAGCACCTGGCAGTACTGCACTCAGCAGTGACATTGACAGCAACTCTGTATTCTGCACCTGGCTGGCTCATAAGAGCAATCCGCTGGTTGGAGCTGTAGATAGTGTCTGCCAGATAGTACTGATTATGGGGGGTTTCTGGGTACTCAGAAACCCCCCCTACATGCACTACTGTAGAGCATATTCTAAGGTCATTAAGTACTTCAAACCATTGGCTTATGATTCTATCTTAATAACACTCCATTGATTTTGTTGAAAAATTCACTCAAAACAAATTTGCTTTAGGGCCCCTCCGGGGTTAGGGGCCCTGAAACTTAAGCTTCATTAGTTTCACAGTAGATCAACCACTGTCGCAAACCACAGCTGTTTTATCGGGAGAGCTGTCCTTTGCGATTTTCTAGGTGTATACCAGCTTTGTTAACGCCGGTATGTGGACGATAAGTGGCGGGATGTACTGCATCAGCAATGCAATGCTTAGTTAAATCCCGCTCTGGGTGAGAAACCAATCAAAAATTCCTAACAGCACGTTTAAGAAATACCTTGGTGATATAAAATTAATTTCATCTCAGTCTTAGCAAGACATGAAAAACTTGATTGTTGTGTTCAGTGATCAAAGAGGAAAATCCTAAAATGTAATAGACTACCATGAATTTGGGCCCTGGATACAAGATCGCATCGCTGGAAAGGTAAGTGTACGTGAATTGCTACTTAACAAAGTTACAGTATATATATCGCATCGGATGGAAGCGATATATAGTGAAAATAACAGTTCTGTTTTCATTTTCTTCATGAATATTTCCCTAAATGTGAGCAACAGGGTAGATTTAGGGTCATGCCATCCCTAGGCACGTTTTTATTGTCAGTACCCACTCCCCTCTCCCAGACTTCCGGGGAGACCCTGCCCTCTCCAGCTACATGTTCTTTTTGTCTATTTGAGGACTCTTATCGTGGTCTAAGAACCTCCTCTTCGGGCATATGCGCTGACTCCCGATACTCCCCCAATAAGCCTCACCGCTGCTGATCACTCAGAAACAACCTCAGTTTAGGGAGAGCTAAAGATAAGTAAATAACAGAAATTATTCACAACATAACGCTGATTATAATAACGCAGCAAATCGGTTCTAGATGTTTATGAGTCTGTCTTATTAGAAAAACCTAATTAGGAATGCCGAAGTCCCAATAAGGGTGAAATGATGACTCCACAAAGGAGAAACTGCTGCAAAGATATCTGTTTAAATAGTAGAAATGTCTTATCCATACAGGAGTGAACAAAGAAACAGCACTATTACATTAAAGGTGGCCAACTGGTATTTAGCACTGAGATAGTTCACCATACCTGCTGCAGTATTCTGAGAATTTCCACTTGAAAAGTGCAATGTAAAGGTCATCAAAGTGGGTAATAGAATTCCAATCAGTACATTGACATTTACTTTATTTTCTCTGGATATCTGCCTGTTCAGCTGAACCACTAAAATCCAACAAGTCTCCACGGAAGGCTTAATAAAAAAATGTCTTAACTAATTTTGTATTGCATTATATAATACCTTACATTTTTTAAATAAATGTTATCATATGCCAATGCCATTTCTTGGATGAATTATAATAATACTATTCTATTTTGCTTGTGGTAAGGTAATGGCAATTTTACATTAAGGACCAGCTTTTTAATTGATGTAGATTCTGAAGGATTTTTTCTTATTCTTATGAATGACTTTGTAAGCCTATGCCTGACCCAATGCCGTGGCGTGGAGTTGGCCCAATATCTGGAGATTGTGGGACCACGATTCTACTGCCCGGGGCACCTTTACAATGGATGTCACTGGTTGCCACTACCAGTGGACCACCTGCTGAGTGAAGGGTTCTGCTTGCTGGGGTAGTGAGTGACGCGGCCCTGTGACCACTCCCTACCACCCTCACAGCCCATGCTTACTTGCTGACTGTTGTTCCGGAGCTCACTCACTGCCAGGGTGGCCTCCATCTGCCTGACACCCCAGCTGCCTCCTGGACACTGTGGCTACCGGCAGGTCCGCACCTGGTGTCTTCAGTTGAGATGCCGCTGGCCACCATCTTGGATGCCCTGAATCCATATCTGCATTGCTGTTGCTCACAACAGTGGCTGCCACTACCAGGCGAGTAGTGTTCTCATTACCGGGGTCAACCCGCTGGGCTCCTTATCCCTGCACCTAATACTCCCCACTCAGCTCTACCCCATCAGCTGCATCAATATTTGTGCAGCCCCAATTGTTGGCACTTCACACCGGCTCCAGCCATGACCCAGTCAGTCACCACGTCCTACTGAATCTGCTCCCTTCATATTTTACGGATCAGTTGTAAAAACACCCCCACCTTCTGTTCCAATACCAGATGTCTGATCCCCAACCTCTAATGGCCCTCTGATACCCTTTTGACCCCTGGGTATCCTTCACCAAACCTTGCCCATTACTACCTATGAGCTATAGTCTGAGTGCTCATAACCTTTTCACCGTTCTGCTCTGGCTTACTCCATCACTTGTTTATATTACCATTACTCTTCACATGCAGAAGTCTACTACTTTTTTCTCTAAACAAGGAGGTGGTAGTACATATTTCACCCAAGGTAACAAGTCCACTCAGCATCAGAAGCCTACTTCCCCTTCCCCAGCCTCCATGGATAAAGAAAGATCGAACCCTTGCCCCCTCTACTAAGGAGGATATTATGGCATTACATTCCCTCATTATGGAGTTCAAGTACTCTCTCAAAACCAAGCTTGTTAAAGAAGTTGCATCTATCAAAGCTGACATCTCATCTATCACCTCTTGAAAAACTAAACTGGAATTCTGCCAGGATAGTCTCAAGAATGAAATCCAACAGAGATTTGGATCATATTATCACTGAACTCTCAGACCTCCGTACTATGCATGAGGATCTTGAAAACTGTGAACAGAGTGACAATATTCTAATCCATAACATCCCAGGGTCAGTTACTTGGGAGACCCAGGAGTCTTATTTGAATAATCTCTTTTCCTTCCTGATACTAGCCCTCGGATCTCAGGTTCTGCCATTGGAAAGAGCCCACCGCGCTCTATGGCCTAAATCCAGGAAATATTAACCTCCACAGGATGTTATCATGCGGTTTCTCAACTATAAGGATAAATAATTGGTTCTTGCCCCAACAGCAGGTAAACCTCATGTCTTATTTGACTCTGTCAAGCTTCAGTTCTTCAAAGACCTCGCCCCAACGATGATCGCTAAGCGAAAAGAACTTCAGGATCTAACTAATGCCCTCCGAGACCAGGGAATCCGATATAGCTGGGAGTTCCCTTTCAAGCTAATTGTTGATCTGAATGGCAAGAGTGTCCTCATTAGAGATTGTCGCGGAAGCAAGGACTTACTGGCACATCTGGAGGAATCTGGCCCCTCTTCCCGTAATGAAAAAAAAATGACTCAGGAGACCCGTGACTATGCCTCTACTTTATCATCATGGCTCTAACTCTTACCACTTGTTCAGACCTGGTTTTAGCCCTACCCTGTAGCTACTCATTGGTGCTAGAATTTGGTAAAAATTTTTATTGTAACATAACTCTCCTCATTTATATAAAGTTTACCACTATTTCCAATTTTTTTTACATAACGACTGTTTATTCCATGTATTTGCCCCCTTATTTGTCTACAGGTTTATCAATGTTATATATGCCAATGTTTTCTCTGTTATATGTATCTCTTTTTTTTCTTTATTATATATTTTTTCATCTTTTATTGATGCTGGCTGTGTCTATCTGGGCTACATTCATATTTATGTATGCAGTTTCTTTTTTTTGTCGATACTGGGGAGTTTGGTGCGCTTGGATCAGGAATTATTGCCTTTTTCCACCTCGGCAACCCTGTCCTTGGAATGTTTCAATATGATTATTATATAATTACAAGTTATTGCCTCTTTTGTTCCTTACTATGTTTTTATGTAATTAAGGTCTTTTATATGGCATTCTGTATGCTTTATAATTCTCCCTGGTCTCTATCTCTCTGTTTTCACTCCCCTCTAGGATTTAGGTCCAGTATTTCTTCACTTTTCCTAACCTATCCCTCTTGATGCTCATACCAGTCATATTCATTTTTCTTCTCTCTCTGGGCCTGATTCACTACGGATTGTTATTGCAATCGCAGCTGAGATTATGCATGCAGGTCTGTTGCGAAAATATGCTAATGACTGCAATCACAAAGCTATTATAGAGACGCCCAAAGTTAGCATAGAGACTTCCACTACTGCCTTCGCAGATCCATAATAACTTGCAATCCTGCGTATACATCGAGTAACATCGACCCCTCACGTGCAATTACAACAGGTCAGACCTTACTCAGAAATTGCTAACCTCCTCGCACGCAGTGAGCACTCAAGCTGCGTATGCCGTCATAGTTGCTAATTTATGCATACCCATGCAACGGCGTTCAAATGGGCAGACATGCCTGCGTTTCTCCGGCCACTCCCCCATCACCACCCGCAAACGCTGCCATCCCATCCCTCTGTCTGCGATGGTTTTGTATCTGTGAGAGCAATCACAGTGCGTTCGCAATGCACGGGCATTGCGGTGCATACGTATGCGCAGTACACACCATCGACCAATCTGTGTGCGCGGTTGCAATTGCGATCCATGATGAATCAGGCCCTCTATCATTTCTCATATACTCAAGGAGTGCTGATGCCCCCACTGTTACTACTTGGTTCAGACCCCTACACTCCCCCACACGGTGACATTTTATGCCTAGGTAGTTCTGTTCTTCTCTCTCTGATTTAAATTTTATTATCTACACCTCATTGGACACTTTTGTCCTACTCTGTACATATGTTTTACTCCATTTTTTAGTCGTAGACAACATATCCAGACCCCTTCTCTCCCTCTCTAGTCTCTCCTCTCTCTCTCCCTTAGCTATTACCCCCCATTTATTTTTAGCGAGTCGGGGGGCTTCACCTCCTTATTCTCCTTTCAGCTTACTCTCTTTGGGCAGAATTAAATTGTTTTAGCGTGAATTTGGCCATCCCTCCCTGCAATCCAAACACTTCTCTACTGTGTTGTACTCTTCCAGTAAAACTAAACATAATGTTGTTGCAATTTTGGTAAACACCCGGTTGCTCTTTGTTCAACAATCTGTCTACATGGATTCCTATGGCCACTATATCATTCTAACAGGCAGACTGAGGCACTTAGACATCACCATTGCTGCTGTTTATGCTTCCAACACAGGTCAGCAACGCTTTTTCAATTCTTTTCTCAGCATATTGTGTATTTGGAGTTATTGATCAACTTTTGGATAAGTCCATTCCCACATCCCTCTCCCATACCTGCCCAGTGTCTCAATCCCTCAATAAGCACATCAAGCAAACTGGTTTATATGATGCCTGGCGTGCTCTTAATCCCTTATCTAGGGATTATTCTTTTTACTCAATGTCACCCAGTACATACTTTAGGATTGAGCTGCTTCTATGTGGTCTTCTAACATCTAAACATTTACTGTACTCCTCCATAATTACTAACCCCTTGCCTGACCACTCTATCATTACCTCCACATTCAACTTCCTTAATTCTCCAGTCAACAGACCAATTTGGCATTTCAATGATACCCTTCTGAAGATTCCTCACTGTCAAACAACTATCAAGGTGACAATAGAGGACTACTTCACTCTCAATGTCCAGGACTCTCTGTGTTCGCCTTTGGTGTGGTAAGCCCATAAATCTATTCTGTGGGGCCTTATTATTTGGTATGCCTCACACAGGAATAAGGAGCAAAGCAACTACTTTTCATCCTTACTGAACAGGTCCACCATCTCGAGTCTCTCCATAAATGTACCCCTACAGATGCTATCTATAAGCAATTAACACTAGCAAAATCCACTGTCAATGCGATCCTCTTTGAGAAAATCGAGAAGTCTCTCTGTTTAAATCAACGTTTCTCTGAGAAGAGCACTAAGGCAGATACTTTGTTGGCCAATTGATTAAAGGCTTGTAAGGCCATCTAGGCCATACCAGTACTTTGTGATCCCCTTCAATAATGTTCAACTAAAATCAATAATATTTTTAAGGAGTATTATAGTCACCTTTACAATATCCAGGAACAATCTCTTCCATCTCCCTCCACTCCCACATATCTCTCCTCCTGTGCTCTTCCCCGCATTAACCCTTCTACTGACTTAAGACTCATAATTGAGGGAGAAGTCTCTAATGTCCTCAAGTCACAAAAACCCTCAAAAGCATCGGGTCCAGATGGACTCCCATTTTCCTATTACAAGACCTTCCAGGTGCCCCTTATTCCTCACAGTACTGCCATGTTCTCGATGGCAAGTTTTGTCTACCCTGACAACACTAGAGCCAAAATTACTGTTTACCAAACCCCAGCAAAGATCCTCTCATGGTTTCCAGTTACCGGAGTGTCTCGTTACTATACACTGACCTGAAACTTTTTGCAAAAATTCTCGCAAAATGATTGAACCCCATCTTCCCTACCCTCATACATCCAGATCAAGTGGGTTTTGTGACCTCCAGAAAGACACTTGATAATACCAGGCGCTTGGTAGACTTTATACACCATATTAACACAACCAAACTTTCCTTGCTAATCCTGTCCCTGGATGCGAAGAAAGCATTTCATAAGGTCTCTTGGCCCTTTATGTTACATACACTTCTTCAATTTGGTTTCACCAGTAAATTTTTGCAAGCAATTAAGGCTCTTTACCAAAACCCTTCTACTACAGTTCTATCTTGAGCCTTGCTCTTGTACTCCTTCAATGTCACAAACAGGACCAGGCAGGGATGTCCCCTATAGCCACTCATATTCGCTCTAATTATTGAACCCCTTGCTTGCAGTATTAGGGCTAACCCGGACATTTCCGGCATCACTATAGGCCATTCGTGGCCCTTTTTGCAGATGACATCCTCCTCACCTTCTCTAAACCTCTGATTTCCCTCCCAAATCTTTTCCATGAACTATCCCTTTATGGGTGACTGTCTGGTTTTAAGATTAACCACAATAAGTCTGAAGTTCTACTACTACACATGACAGAATCCCTAAAAAAAATAGTTGTAACTAATTTTAACCTTACATGGCGGAAGGATTCCTATAAATATCTTGGAATCTATATTGCCGGATTCTATGGCCAGTTGTACAGGGCTAATTATGCCCCTCTCCTTAGGACCATTGAACAGAATATCTCCCATTGGAAGAAATATTTTCTATCCTGGGTAGGTTGCACCAATGCAATTAAAAAGAATGTTCTCCCCAAACTCTTGTACCTTTTTCAGGCACTCCCAGTTCCAGTCCCAGCCTGGGTACTCACAACTCTCCTAGCCCATTACAATAACTTTATTTAGAATGATAGGAAACCTCGAGTACATAGAAATATTTTTATCTAAATACTACCAGGCTTCTAGACTTAGCCAGCTGGTTGCTTGGCACTCCCCAAAGGGCACTAAATGTTGAGTGAATTTGAAGAGTAAGGAAAAAGGGGTTTACTGCGCTCCAATATTAATGCAGGGACACAGGAAAAACACAGATCACGTAAGATTCCAAAATTTAATTGAATAATTAGTAACAAACACAGTAGCAATATAAAAATATTGGATATGACAATACACTCCAATGATTAGTTATTATAAAATAAAAGTAGAAGTGGAAGATTATAAAAAACAATAAAAACCATAAATTCGCAAAAACGAGACAACAGAGGAGTTGATCAGGCTCCAATATTGTATCACCAATATCACCTATAAAATAAATCCACTTAGGTCAATTGATTAGCTGGAGAAACAATGCTGTAATGAAGTGTGTTCTAGAAACCAGGTTGATACATTGAAGGACCTGATATATGTACACACTCTCCCTATGTATAGGTAGACCTCGGTGTTGATGGCCCTTCACTGAATTGAGCCAACAGATAAATCCATTTCGCATATAATGTATTCAGCGATATATAAAGCTGATAATACAGTCTGATATTCTGCGATGGGATATAATAATGCTGATCCTTTCGTAGTGTATTGTATAGCACAAATGTTATTGTACAAAAATAAAAGCAAGGCCAGTAGTGTGCTTGTAAATGAACCAGCACTATCTCTGAGTGTTAGAAAAAATGTACCTTGGGCAGATGTAACGTTAATGCTGATCAATAATGAGGCTGGTAGCTCCTCTCGTTGGAAGATACTTCCGTCTCTTGTGTTGGAGCAGGTAGTAGAAGCCGCTTGCAGAGGTGTTTCGGCTGACAGCGGGGAAGTTACCTCCCGTCCGTTGGAACCAAAGGGACACTGACAGCGGAGCAGCCAGCAGGCGATGAAGATAATGGCTCCCGTATGTCAGGACCAATATTGCAGGCTGTTATCCGTATAATTCAGTAGCTGCATAGGATAGATGACAGCGCCAGCCCAGGGACTTGATTGACCAAAAATGCCAAACCGGCTTGCAATGATCAGCGGCAAGAGGTCTTCATATAGGGAGAGACTCCAGTAAACTGTAGAGAGCAGCAACGCGTTTTGGATACTCCTGTATCCTTTTTCAAGCTGAAATGCTCTCCTGTGTTCAGTCAAACACATATATAGCGTCCAGGTGGAAATTATTGGATAATAGGCTAATTGTTTTTAACCCTTAACAGTTTATTCCAACAGAATTATATAATATATTGGTTTTTAAATATAAACAAAGAAAAAAGAAAAAAATATATATATCTCTTTAGCACTGTAGTATAGATACATTCTACAGTGCTACATAACTCACATCCATATTAGTAGCAATTAATCAAGTAAGTATTTATTACCAATACATTAACTATAATCGGCACACATACATGTATTGCATGCACACACATATGACGATCATACGTGTATTACCGCACACATATATCCGTGTCGAGGGTTGTAAACCCTTTTTCCTTATTTTTCTAGTGAGGTTGGCAATCACCTCTGTATTTACTGCTGCACCGATATTTAACAATTAAGTCTCTGACTGGTTAGCGCTCAGGTTTCTGTGTGTGGGTGTGAATTTGAAGAGTGACTCAATTTCCCAACTGCCATGGCTCCAGTGCATTTATAGATCCAGATCTGCCCTGCTGGTCCTGACAATAGCTCAAACACTATACAGTACATCAGGAATTTTCTTCACCAAATTTGCTCTCTCTGACCATCCATCCCCCCAGACGCCCCTATGGCAGAATTCCTCTTACCTTCCCGGTCTATCCTCCCACATGGCATCTATTTGGTCTGCTGCTGGCATCACCAGGTTCCAACATATCTCTGGACTATTTGCTCTGCAGTCATTCACAGAAATGCAGAGATCTCCAAATTTGGCATTTTGTAAGTTCCTCTGTCTCTGTCACCCATCCTCTCTCCATAATCCCACATCTATGGAACGTCTCTGTATTTACCGGCATACTGATAAGGGCACTATCTCCCACCTATACCACTCTTAACTCTGGAATCTCCCTTTTTAACAAACCACGAAATGGTGTGTGAGCTGGATTTAGGCTCTTTTCTAGGTAAAGAAACCAGGGACGCAATTACATTTGCTATTTCTAAATGTTCTATCAGTTCTTCTATTAGGGAAAATACGTATAAGATATTTTGTCCCAGAGCATCTCCACTGAATGTATCCCTTCTAACATATGTTGGCAAAACTTTGGTTATACTGGCTCCCTTTTCCACATTTTGTGGACTTGTCTAAGAATTGTACCATTTTGGGTGATGGTTCAATCACTTATTGCCTGTGACAGCCCACAGCTCCCCCCCTCACCCAGCTACACTCCTCCTATCTGCCAAAGTCTGCTAGATGACTAAGAAGGCCAACAAATAAACTCTACACATTTCATTTGCAGTTAAATATCAGCTGGCACGAGCTTGGTAAAAACCTCACCCTCCCTCACTCCCTCAGGAGATTGTAAATTGGATCTGGTTTGTCACCAAAAAGGAATATATAACCAGTCTCCAAAACAACACAGTGGACAAGTTCCACTCAGCATGGTGTCCATGGTATTTACTTCACAATGCAACACTTCCCGAATCTACATTATTGTGCACTCTCCTATTCTCTTATCTCCTTCCTTGCTCTTGACTTTTCTTCTTCTTTCGCCATCTATGCCCTCCCACCCATCTCTCTACCATCCTGACTTGCTTACTTTTATTTTCCCCTTCTTATATATATTACCTTCTTTGTATTTTCTTTAATACACCCCTCCCCCCATGACCACACTGCACCATTTTTTTTTCTCAACAAATTTTTTTTCTCTTTTTTTTACTGATCTCATAGCCGCTTTTAATATTTGTTTAGACAATCGAGTAGCCTATTTTATCTTATCTAAATCTATATTTAGCCCCTCTTAACCCTCTATGATTTACGAACACTCTGTTCATGCCACTAGCTTTCCTCTCTTCTTTCTCACCTTTATTCATCTGAGAGCTCAATTTCTCTTTTCCCTGTGTTAGCTGATCTCAGTTTGATTAATAGATGTTTTCAATTTTGTTTTATGTTTACTTTTTCCCTCAGTAGAGCTATACTATTACTGTTATATTTTGGAAATTCTAATAAAATGTTTTGACTGTGATTGCCGATCTGGATTGGGACTAGATTATTCTATTGTCTCATAAAAAAATTAATAATAGAGTCTATTGTTCTTCAGAAAATTGTGATTTCAGCTTAAAAATCAATTTGAAACATTAATCTTAGGTTCAGGCTGCACTTGGTAAGAAATATTCAAAGTATCTGGATACTTCTAGCTCCTTGGGTGACTGCCATGATGGAGAGTTCCTGAGCCATCTAAGCAAGCATCCTGAGTTGGTCACCTAGAATTTGTGGTGACCTTTGATCTGTACTGTTTGTTTCTTTAGGTTCACAATAACATCACATTCTGACTTGTGACATTATTGTGTGACTTATGTGTAAAAAACCACCAAAGTCCTGGAGCACAATGCAGATTGCTTCCCAGGTCCTGCCCTGTCATAGTGCAACAGTCTAAAAATTTTCAGTTAGATAATTTAACCTCCTATCTTCTGAGTGCATTGTATTTTTTACTCTATGATTAATAAATCTACCAAGTTTATTTTAGATTTTCTATTTCACTGACATCTTCTAAATGTCAATCTGTCAAAGGAAATGACAAGTAGAAGGTGCAAGAAGTTATTCACTCACTTGATAAAAGTGTATGTTAAAAAAGAACGAAATCAGTAGTCTGTAGCAAAATCAGGCAAATAGGCTAAAAGGCAAAAGGTCAAACAACAACTTTTCTCTCTAAGCCAAGCAATACGGAAATCAGAGACAATGAACGCAATCCAAAAGAATAATTAAAGTCCAAGCAAATACCATGGTAAGTGTTACGGAAATATAATAGTAACTATTAAATAAATACTAACAACAATTATGCACAATGGGGATCATACTACATAGCTTAGCATAAGAGCTGATAGTTTGTAACATATGCCCACAAACAAATATGCATGATTACACAATTCTGCAGATCTGGTACTTGGGCCCTTCTAAGCTTGGAATGGCAGAATGGGGGAAGGAAGGTACATGGAAACGCAGACAGGCTACAGCTAAGGCATGCTTGCATAGTGATGAACTGTGGTAATATAGACAGTAATGCAAATAGCCGTTTTAGTAGTTCTGAAGCAGGTAGTGCTTTCTTCATTGGTCATGCCTATACTATACTGTATGATTTTGTGGCCATATTTTACAGTGATTGTTTTGTCACTTCATTCATACACAAGAAGGAAAATTATACCAGCTGCATTATAAGAATTATTTAAACTACACCAAACAGCAAATATGGTTTCACTATCAAAATAAATGTTTTTAAAAACATTCCTCTGCTTCTCACCCGAGAGGACTTTGATTCATCATGTGGACATAAATACAATATGTGTTTGGTTTTTATATTATTCCATACCACAAAATATAGGACCATCTTAAAACATTTTTATTATACTCTTGTTACTTCAGTATCATTCTAATCCTGTATACCTAATTTTTCTTATACTATTGTCATACACTATACACGTAATATAAACAGTTCAGCATAGATGATACAATACCAGTTTCAGGTCACCATGGCTGTGCTTGGTTTAGTGTATGGGTGCCAATAGTTCTTTCACTTCCATTATTAATCTCTTTGAGGCTCATTTAGTGTTGACCGTAAGTCAATTTATTTTGTTTGATGCTGCCCTTCCACTGGCAGATCATAAAAACGACAGCACGATTACGACATTGTAATCGTGCTGTCGTTCTATGTCTGTAATAAGCCTACACTGAACGGGCATGCTGAACCTGACATTATCGTCAGGTTAACCAGGATGTTTGCCCGATGATTGATGTCGGAAACGACCAGCGGGCGCGTGCATCGCTGGTCGTTTCCGACTTTAAAGTGCCTGATTTGCGGACAATTTGCAAGCAATTGCACGATAACGATCTCGCTATCGTGCAATCGCCTGTCAAAATCGCCTAGTGGATGGGCAGCATTAGACATGCAATGTCATGCAATGTCAAGACCATCGCGACCATCGGGCTTGCGACGAGACCGTGCGGTAGGATCTCGCTGCCGCAAGCCCAGGAGTGCTTTTGGCTCTATCAGAAGCAAAAAGCACTCCCACTGACATCACTAGTGATGTCAGTGGGGCCGGACCCAGATGGTAGGCGTTCCCATGGGAACGCCTCCGTCTGGGCAGCCACGCCCCCGGCACGCCCACCAAAGGGGGCGTGCTGTCACTCACCATCAACAGCACGCCCTCTTTGGTGCGAGACCCAAGCCATCGCTATTCGGGTCATGCGCATGCGCACTAGGGTACCATCGACCCGCTTGCGAGCGCTCAGCGCTCGCGAGCGGGTCTGAATCAGGCCCTCAGTGTCCTAAAAAATGCGGTTGTACCCAATGTCCACTTAACCACGGACATGTGAACAAGTGGAACAGGGCAGACTAAGGACTATATGACTGTGACAGCCCACTGGGTAGATGTATCACCTTATACAGCAGCAACAACAGCAGCATCACAAGTAGCAGCATCTCAGAAACACCAGCTCGTTCCAAGGCAGGCTATGCTGTGTATCACCAGTTTCAATAAGAGGCACACCACCGACAACCTCTTAGAGAAACTTAGGAAAATCATCGCCCAATGGCTTACCCTACTTAGACTCTCCTGGGGATATGTGATATCTGACAATGCCACCAATATTGTGCGGGCATTACATCTGGGCAAATTCCAGCACATCCCATTTTGCTCACACAATAAATTTGGTGGTGCAGAATTATTTTAAAAATTACAGGAGACGCTTTGGGTCGCCCCAAAAATTTTGGGCCACTTTCGCGATTCAGTGACTGCATGCCGAAGACTGGAGCAACAGCAAACACTCTTGAACCTGCCCTGCCATCACCTGAAGCAAGAGGTTGTAACGAGGTGGAACTCAACCCTCTATATGCTTCAGAGGATGCAGGAGCAGCAAAAGGCCATTCAAGCCTATACATCCACCTTTGACACAAATGCAGTGGAGAATGATTTCCGTGTTGTGCAAGGTTCTCCAGCCCTTCGAACTTGCCACATGTGAAGTCAGTTCAGACACTGCCAGCTTGAGTCAGGTCATTCCCCTCATCAGGCTTTTGCAGAAGCAGCTGGAGAAAGTGAAGGAGGAGCGATTCCGCTCGGTATGTGGGACTTGTGGATGAAGCCCTTCATTCGTTTTCCCAGGATTCGAGGGTGGTCAATCTGTTGAAATCAGACCACTACATTTTGGCCACCATGCTCAATCCTAGGTTTAACACCTATGTGGTGTCTCTCTTTCTGGCGGACACAAGCCTGCAGAGGTGCAAAGACCTGCTGGTGAAAACACTGTAAGCTGCAGTGGAACGTGATATGGCAACAGCTCCTTCTTCATTTTCTCCTGCAACTGGGGCTGCCAGGAAACAACTTAGATATCCTAACCAACCCGCTGGCAGTGATGCAGAGCAGGTAGGACCAAGTTTGGACATCTGGCACGGACTGAAGGACCTGCCAACAATTTCTGACATATCTGCTGTCACTGTCATTGAAAGAAAGGTGGAGGATTACATCGGTGACAGCATCCAAGTAGGCATGTCAGACAGTCCGTACCTGTACTAGCAGGAAAAAGAGGCAATTTGGAGGCCCCTGTACAAACTGGCTCTATTTTACCTAAGTTGCCCCCCCTCCAGTGTATACTACGAAAGAGTTTTTAGTGCAGCCGGGAACCTTGTCAGCGAAAGGCATAGAAGGTTGCTTCCACAAAATGTGGAGAAGATATGAATTATCAATTGTTCCGGGAAGACCAGCCTCCAGAAAGTACAGAGGGACCTGTGGTGGTGAATTCCAGCGGGGACAAATTAATACTCTGTGAGGATGAGGATGTACACAACACTGAAGAGGGTGAGGAATCAGTGGATGAGGATGAGGATGACATCTTGCCTATGTAGAGCCAGTTTGTGCAGTGACAGATTAATTGCCAGCTTGTTTTGTGGGGGCCCAAGTGAAGCAATCATTTCAGCCACAGTCGTGTGGCAGACTCTGGTGCTGAAATGACTCGTTTGTTAAAGTGTGCATGTCCTGTTTATACAACATAAGGGTGGGTGAGAGGGCCCAAGGAAAATTCCTTCTTGCACCTCTTTTTTTTCTTTGCATTGTGTACTCTTTGGGGCTCAATTTTTCAAACTGCCATCCTGTCTGCCACTGCAGTGCCACTCCTTGATGGGACACGTGTTTGTGCCACCCACTTGTGGCACTTAGCATAGTCATCCAGCTACCTCGGTGCAACCTTTTGGTATAAAAACAATATTGTGAGGTGTGATGTGTTTAGAAGGTATACAATCGGGAAACCGGCTGCCTTAATACCGGCAGCCGGCTTCCCGACTGTCATATCCCGGTGAGGGTGAAATGCCGGGCATCTAGATGTAGACGCCTGACATTTCCCCGACGCCGGGAGACCGGTGCCCGGCATCCCAATCGAAGGGATGCCGGGCGCCGCGAGCGGACAGCCGCGCGGGGGGGAGGGTTAGGTTTAGGGCACCCGGGGGGACTTGGGGTTAGACACCCCCCCGGGAGGGTTAGGGTTAGGCTAGGGGGAGGGAGGGTTAGGACTAGGCACCCCGGGGAGGACTTAGTGTTAGGCACCCCCTCGCGGGACTTAGGTTTAGGCAGCAGGGAAGGGGGGGTTAGGCACTTAGAGGGAGGATTAGGGTTAGGAACTTGGGGGGGAGGTTAGGGTTAGGTACCCCTAAGGAGGGTTAGGGGGTTAGGTTAGGTTAGTTTATACTTACCTTCGGGCCGATCAGGATTTCCACCGCTGTTGGGCTTCCGCTGCTGGACTCTGCTCATCTGTCGGCCAGGCACTGCCGGGAATCGAGCCGCCGGCCATGCGGCCGGCAGTTTTTCATACCGATTCCGTTTAGAATAGACTGGAAATGAATGTTATTGAGTTTAATAATAGCGTAGGAACAAAAAAAAACTACATTCTTTGATTTTAGCTGTTTTTATGCTTTTTTCCAAAAAATTCAGATTCAAAACCAAAACCCGGAAGGGTGGTTTTGGCAAAACCAATCCAGATCCAAAACACGAAGAAAGATCCAGATCAAAAACCAAAACATGAAAAGTGGCCGGTGCACACCCCTAATCTATATATATGACTTGCAGGAGTCATATCTCTTGCAGGTACTGGAGGGTATAAATACATGACAGTGATAATGTCTATCTGTAGGGGTTGGGTATGGGTTCCCCGCGAGCAACCTGCTCGCCGGGATGCTGACTACATCCCATCAGTAGCACCACCCTCCTAGCCACTGTTGATTAACTCATTGCATATTGAAAGAAAGGTGGAGGATTACAACGGTGACAGCATCCAAGTAGGCATGTCAGACAGTCCGTACCTGTACTAGCAGGAAAAAGAGGCAACTTGGAGGCCCCTGTACAAACTGGCTCTATTTTACCTAAGTTACCCCCCTCCAGTGTGTACTACGAAAGAGTTTTTAGTGCAGCCGGGAACCTTGTCAGCGAAAGGCGTAGAAGGTTGCTTCCACAAAATGTGGAGAAGATATGAATTATCAATTGTTCCGGGAAGACCAGCCTCCAGAAAGTACAGAGGGACCTGTGGTGGTGGATTCCAGCGGGGACAAATTAATACTATGTGAGGATGAGGATGTACACAACACTGAAGAGGGTGAGGAATCGGTGGATGAGGATGGGGATGACATCTTGCCTATGATTTTGGGGTAATTTGAGGATATTTTTTTAACTCTCAAAAATAACGTAATTATTGGACTAATAAAGCTAATTGTAAACTTCCAATTGCCTAATTCATCATTAGGGGAGGTGTCCAAGGGGTTCAGCACAGTGTCCCGACATTTTAACCTTATAATAAAGATTTTTCTTTCGATCTCTCACCTCAGGGAGCTTCGAATGGAAAAATGCAAATTCAATCTCACTGGTTCAGTGCGAGTTGCTAATTGGATTGCAAAATGAATTCGCTATGTGAATTCAAAGATAAAATAGCAGCTCACACATCACAATTCGCACCTAATTGGATTGATCCCTTAGAGTCTCTGGCAAGATTAGCTATATTATTTTAGTAGTGACAGGTAACTCTCACAAAACTTCTTTGACTTATACAGTATGTTGGTATTATAAGAAATTCTCAAAAAAGTTCTCATCACATGTTTGACATGTCTGTTTCTTACTTTGTATTTTTCAAAAATAAATTCTCCTTCCTTCAGTACATTATTATTATTATTATTATTATTAGATAACTCAAAGCTAAATATTTCAGTTTAAGTGAATTTATCCTTTAAATCAATATCACATGCATGTTTTCATATCTCACAATCCATTACCTGGTAGCTGTTGTCAACTGGTTCTATAGAGGGCCGCCCCATTTGGTACACCATAGCAGAGTAACAAATGCAAATAGTGAGAAGTGGAAGCAGATACACCACGAGGAAGTTGTAAAGGATGAAAGCTTTTTCATAGGAAACAGATGGGAAAGATTCAATGCAGTACATCTGTGGGCCAAACCAATAGCCCTCTATGAGCTGGTTATAAATAGGGACTGGGATAGATACGATGAAAGAACCTGCAAACATAAAGAGAAAGATTTAAAAAGATTACAACTATAATATAAAGGTTTACAGGAATATATTTAATAATGAGAATATAGAGTATTTAAGCTTTCTAAAAAAATAATCATCTTTAATTCCTGAATTAGCTTGGAGATCTATTGAAATAATGTTTATTTTAAAATGCCTGAAGAAATCTACATTTAAAATGTTGAAAATCACTAAGAAGGGGATATAGTCATTAGGTCAACAATAACAATGTCGACATTTACCCGTAAGACGCCACTGGAGCCACTTCAGCTGTAGGGAGCAGGTAAGTCACCACTGGGCCACCAGGGAACATATGTTGACACTCTTTTATATTGACATTTCATCAGTGTCTACATAACATTATGACCATGTTGACGTTATGAATGTCAACATATCATACCCAACTCCTAAGAAGCCCTTTAATCTGTCATAGATGCTAACTCAGATCACTTAGATAGAAATGTATCAAACCTGAAAGGGTGGAGATGGGGACAATTGGAAAAGTTACCCATAGCAACCAATGGCTTCTAGCTAGCATTTATAAAGTACATTTATGAAAGGAAGAAGCTAATGGCAGCCAATGGGCACCCTCTCCATCACTCCCGGTGCACATCTTCGTGCTCATTCAGTTTGACTGATACTGGCTGGCCAAAAAGTGATTGGGCATTTGCAAGTGGAAGGAACAGGTCCACCATCCAGGAAGTGGAACAACAACAAGACACAATGTAAGCTACAGCCAGAGACACGTAGTGCAGTGCCTGCCAATGGTCTTATAATAGAAACCATTGGCCCCACGGATACTATCTATGGTAGAAAACTATCTGTTTCCCCACCATTGATGGTAAAACCATCAAAGTCTTAAAACTATGGATGGTCATCCGTAATATGTGTCCAAGGGGTGCTCTGGGTGCCGCTGCAGCAGCACTAATGGCTGCAGGGTACTGTTCCAGGCACCCTGCAAGCCAAGTGCAGGTACTGTACCATTAGGAAGTGGCAGTGTCATCCTCAGGGCCCCGGTTCCTGGGCAGTGGCACAGTTTGCACATCCCTAGTTACTGACTTTTGGGTGTATGTATGTCTGACGTAACCCTGAAACATAAGTTCATCGGAACCAATTTTACAAAATGATTGGGGGCAGCCACATAAGACTGAAGAATGGCAAGCACAGACTTGAATAGTGGCACCAAAAATATTGGAGGTACTCAAGCACCCACAGAGATGGCTCCTATGGGATGTAGTTATGAGACCGGCAGCCTCATGGCGGAATCTTGGCAAGGGATTTAACATAGGCATTGAAATACTGACACGTATGTTAATCCTGAAGCCAGAACGCCGATGACGCCAGCCCGAACGAAGGTAAGTTCGGGGTGCCATTAGCGTAAGCTGTGGGGGGAGGGTTAGAATTAGGGACTCTAGTGGGGTTAGGGTTAGGTTTGGGTAGGGATTAGGGTTAGGCACTCCTAGGGGGGAAGATTAGGCACCACCGGGGAGGAGGTTAGGTGTAGGCACCCCCCGGGAGAGTTAGGTTTAGGGTGCAGGGAGGGGGCATTAGGTTTAGGCACCCCTGTGGGGAGGTTAGGGTTAGGTACCACTAAGGGAGAGTTAGGGTTAGGGGGGAACAGGGGAGGGTTAGAATACTTACCTGCCCTAGTCGGGATCTCCTCCTGTCGGGCATCCGCTGTCAGGATTTGAACCGCCGGCAATTCAATCCCATTCCGGCTCCTATACATACGTTACTAATGCAGACCTGGAGGCATCTGGGATGCATTTCCATTAGCATATGGCCGTAAACACACTATTTTTATGTGCTACATTATATAAATTATTTTTTTAACACAAATGTCCCAAGCTCAGAATCAGCCCCTACTTCCTTTGCACTAAGGACATTCTATTAAAAAATACATATTAAAGAATACATTAATTCCACCTGAACATAAACAAAACATATTGTGTGCTTTGTTAAACTTCATGGGATGTTGTGAATAAGTGAGGTAATTAAAAACATGTTGTTATCTCACTAATTATTACAAAAAGACCTCAGAAATAAATATGAATGTACAGAAAATATAAGGCACTTGTTGAACTTTTGGTTATAAGTCCATATTTAGCAAAACCATTAGCAAAGCATTTGGAAATGTTAATTGTGTTCCAGTTGGCTACTGCCAACTTCATTCCTAATTATTTGGATAACATTTGCTTTCTTTTTTAGTATCCTTCAATACTGCTGATGAGTATTTACTAAAGCCATGGAACATATCTGTAATCTAGCATTGAAGTGGACAATTACAGTGCTGTGCTCATTATTAGGGTTGTTGCAGTTCATCAGCTCTATATTCATATCAATCCTGGGGTCCTGCTCTCACAAGCCCTTCCAATATGCCTCATTATTTGGCTTGAAGAGCTCTTGAAAATCACAGAATTGCACATAAGTCATTTCAAAAGAGGAGAAAAGGGAGTTTGGGAAGAGATCAACATTTGTTATTGATACAAATGTACAAAACAACACAATTGTAGAACTAGGTTATTTATTTTAGTAAAACCCTTTAATATATCACCTATAATGACTCCAGAGTTTGTTATGTCCATCCCTTATATTCTGCTCGCTACACCACTATACTGTATGTATGCAATGCCTCTTACTTTTCTATGAGATGAGCGGTTTAGTTTTCCCAGAAACTGAACACACCCAAACTTAGAGGATGCAAGTGATTCTGATTCCAGGCTCGGGTCTTCCCGCCAAGCTTAGATCCCAGAACAAGGCAAAGCATAATTTTCCTGCCATCAGATCTCGCATGTTTTGGATTACTTATCTCCCTCTCTCGTCTAAAATGCTATTAGGAGGACATCTGGGCATAAAAAGTTGTAATTGTTGGAGTAGGTACTGTAGATGCAGTGGGTCTGGGAAGGGTGACTGCAGGCATCATTGTCAGGGTATGTGTGTTTGTATGTTTGTTTGTTTGTCACACTGCACACTCACACACTGCAAACAGGCTACTGTGTGTGGTACCCTTCATTGTTTGTTGAAGTGAGCCTGCACTTTTTTTTCTCAAAAAAAAATCCATCACTGCTTTATATTGATTATCTGTCCAAAAATACTTTAGTGTGTCTGAGCTGCACCTGCTTTCTTTTTAGTCTTTTCCTGTTATAAAAGAAAAATTGCAAAAAAAAAATATTATTTTTCCTGTTGTCAAAAAAAACCCCAATCCCTGCAGTCTTTTCTAATTCATTGTAAAAATATTGTGTATAAATGAGTGATGCAGTGTATATTCCTGTTGTGCATTGCGGTGGTATCCCCCCATCTACTGCACCCCAAAACAATTGTCACAAAGGAGACCTGTTCTGCTGATGGTGCAAAAAAAAATTGCCATTGTGTAAAGCAGTGGTCACCAACCTTAATTGAGGTGTGAGCTACTTGAGACAAATTAAACTGCCTGAAGAGCTACTAAAATTATAGAAAAAAAAATCTGGATAACCCAACAATTTAATGAAAAAAAAGTTAAATAGAAAACAACAATGAATTTAATTATTACAGTTATATTGCAAATTGTAAATAACAGGCACATTCCACTCTTAATTACCGTCTCCAAGGAGGTAAGTGCAGTAGAGAAGCAAAAGATATAGGCAGGACTGCTGTGTGATTTTCCCAGAGGGCTGGGCAGGAGTCACTCGCAGTGTTTGTCACGTATTGTGCTGCTCCATCGTGGCGTAGACGCCATGGGTGGAACCACCGGGAATCAAGTCAAGTGATAGTAGCGGCTATGGCAATCACTTGACTCACTTCCCTGTGGCTCCACACACGGCGTCGATGCCACAAGGAAGCATGCATCAGAGGTCACTACCACCTAGTGGGTTCCTAGCTGACTCGGCAGTACTGCAGCTAGGCAAGCTACCCTCCTACTGTAGTTGATATGGCAGTACTGCAGCTAGGCGAGCTACCAAAATTAAGACTGTGAGCTACCAGTAGCTCGCAAGCTACAGGTTGGAGACCACTGGTGTAAAGGAATTAAAATTAATTTTGTAGTGTGTTTTCTAGTGACAGCTACTGTATGCTGTGGTATCCCCCCATCATCTGCACCCCAAAATAATTCTAGCAAAGAAGAACTGTTCTGTTCCTGGTGCGTAAAAAAATGCCAGTATTTGCATAAAGGATTTTTAAAAATTGCAGTGTGTTTCCAGGGACAGCTACTGTGTGCATCTGCACCCCCAAACAATTCTGACACTGCAATTGTAGAGAAGCCTACTTGCACCATTTCTGCACCCTGTGAAAATGTGAGGATGAGTAGTAGAGAAACTAATGATGATGACATAAATTGAGGGTGCTACTGTGGAAGTGCAACAGGATGAAGGGAATAATGGTGTATCTGATGTTAATGAAGATGTTGATGATGAATGTGTTGGACTAGAAGAAGTTGATAACTAAATTTTGGCAACCATGCTTGATCCTAGGTTTAAGTAAAACATAATGGGGCATATTCAATTGCCGGCGATAAGTCCCACACTTTTTGCCTGCTCTGGTTTTCGCTGACATCGCTGGAAGAAGTATCGCACTCGTCCCCGGATATCCCCGTATTCAATTCCAAATCGCCGAAAACATGACCCGGCGAAACTGAAGCTGGTGAAAAGTTCAGTCAGTTTTGGGGAAATCAGCCTGACACCCCCTAAAAGATGCTGTGACATGGGGGTTCACTATGAATACCCCCAAATAGCCATGCTGAAGGTATTAGGGGTGCTTAAATGGTCTCAATAGGTGCTAATTTGCGTATTTGCATATGTGGTGAAGAATAGCATTTAGCAGTTTTTTTTTTGAGAAAATAACTAGTCCCATCAAATTTGGGGTACATGAAAATGGGTGTTTGCATATTTTAAAGCTGCTAAAGTGAACTATTAAAAAATGTGAAAAATCCACCTGCTGCAAGCACCTGCAATGAAAAAAAAAACACCTGCTGCATACTTGGGGAGCCCCCCAGAGTCTATTTTGTTAGTTTTTAAGTTTGTCCCCCGAATTTGGGATTTTCACCCCCAAAACGAAAGTATTTTTTTGGGGCGTTCTTAAATGTAAATAAAAAAAAAATTGACACAATTTACCTTTGGGGGCTGTCCCATGGGCGCTGGCTGGTTTTCCGTTTGCACCCCAAAACCCCAGATCTGCACTTTTTTTCGACACCTATTCATACTTTTTCACTGGTTTCTAAGCTTTTACTTTCCTCACCGGTGAAAAGTTTGAAGAACTGAATATGGGAATAAGGGCCTGATTCAGAGCTGAACGCTCTGACCAGAGCGCTCGCTCTGAATCAGGGCCCTCCTACCTTTTTTTGGAGCGTCCTCATGGACGCTCGCATAGCTGTGGGTTACCACCCACAGCTATAGCGAGCGTCCATGATGATGGTCGCGATGGTCTTGACCATCGCGACCATCGGGCTTGTGATGGAGACCCTGCGGTAGGGTCTCACTGCCGCAAGCCCTGGAGTGATTTTGGCTCTATCAGAGCCAAAATCACTCCCACTGACATCACTAGTGATGTTAGTGGGGCCGGCTTCAGACGGTAGGCGTTCCCATGGGAACGCCTCCCTCTGGAAGGCACGCCCCCGGCACGCCCACCAAAGCTTGGCTGTCGCAGTCCGGGTCTTGCGCATGCACACGACGGAGCTCCCTCCGTCGTGCGCATGCGCAGTGGGGAACATCGACCCGCTTGCGAGCGTACTGCCGCTCGCGAGTGGGTCTGAATGACCCCCTAAGTCCGGATTGGCAAAATGTTGTCATCGGTGAAAAAGTATCACTGAAAACGACTTTTCGCCGCCAATTGAACATGTCCCAATGTCTTTCTTTCCAACTGACACAGGACCTGATAAAGTAGTGAATGCAATTGCGATTACAAATGCACATTGATCGATTGTTTGCCATCGCAAATGCTTATAAGCTGCAGTGCACGTGCACAGCAATCGAATTGCGATTACGGACACACAGAGCAATCCATTGCAAAGTGAGCTACAGGCTGTCAGCATTTGGGGGTGGTGACAGGGGGGTAGTCAGAAAAACACATCTGTTTGAATGCCGTTTAATGGGCATGCATAAATTAGCCACTGCAATTGCATATGGAGCATGAGAGCTCTCTGCGTGCGAGAAGACTTGCAGTGTCTGCGGCTGGTCAGACCTGTTGTAAATGCTGCATGACTGCCTGAAGTGCGTTAATGGTACAGATGTTTACGCAGAAGAGTGACATTGGACGACTATGAGAGAGCAGAAGTAGATGTCTTTATGCCGGCTGAGCTTTGGCAAGCATTAGCATATTTTTGCAGCTGCGTTTCGTACAAAATCACAGCTGCAATTGCAAATGTACAGTGTGTCCTGAACCAGGAAGCAGTGTGATAATGTGACACTATCACCAGGGCTGTAGAGGGTATGCAGTCGGGAAACCGGCTGCCTTAATACCGGCAGCCGGCTTCCTGGCTGCTTTATCCCGGCTTGGGATAAATGACCACCATCTATATCTAGATGCCTGTCATTTACCCGATGCTGGGAGACCGGCGCCCGGCACCCCGATCGAAGGGATGCCGGGCGCCGCGAGCGGACAGCCGCGGGGGGGAGGGTTAAGTTTAGGGCACCCGGGGGGGACTCAGGGTTAGGCACCTCCCCGGGAGGGTTAGGGCTAGGCTAGGGAGAGGGAGGGTTAGGGTTAGGCACTCCCAGGGGGAGGTTAGGGTAAGGCACCCCCCCCCTGGGGGACTTAGGTTTAGGTAGTGTGAAGGAGGGGGTTAGGCACTTAGAGGGGGGATTAGGGTTAGGCACAGGGGGGGAAGTTAGGGTTAGGCACAGGGGGGGAAGTTAGGGTTAGGCACCCCTAAGGAGGGTCAGGGTTAGGGGGTTAGGTTAGTTTATACTTACCTTAGGGACGATCGGGATTTCCAGCGCTGTCGGCCTTCCGCTGCCGGGCTCTGCTGATCTGTCGGGCTGCCACTGCCGGGAATCTAACTGCCGGACATGCGGCAGCCGGGATTCCATACCGATTCCATGTAGAGAGCTGCCCCGGGCTTGGGCTCGGAGGTGTGACCTAGTCGCAGAAGGAGTGGCCCCGACCCCTTAGGAAAAAAATATTTTTGCAGTGCCGTGTAGAGCTGGGGAGGGGGTCACTGTGAGCCGCCCAGACTGGCACATATCTAGAGGGGAGGCGCAATCAGTGTGATCCTTCCCCCCTCACAGGCAGAGGAGACTGCTGCTCTGCAGAAGCAAGCAGTCTTCCATTGCAGCCCAGCACACAGCAGCGTGTGCTGGGCTGCTGACAGGTAAGAGGGAGGGTGGTTCTGATGCAGATTAAGGCCCCCGCTGGGCCCCTCCAACAAGCCCGGGCCCCAGTAATGAGTACCCGCTCTCCCCACTCTCTGTGCCCTTGACTATTAAACTGCTTCAGTGGCGTCACTAGGGGGGTGCGGGGGGTGCGGCCCGCACTGGGTGTCACCCTTCAAGGGGGTGACACCAAGAAGAGCAGCATGTCACACACGCGGGCCGCACACCCACGGAACCACCGCCGACCATGCTGCTGGAGCCGGAGGAGACACTTTTTAATGTGTATGCAGGTCCGTCCTGCCGCACACTGGTCCTCTCTGCTCTGCCCGCCGCTGCCGGGGTGAGCTGCACATTCTCTCACCGTGGCCGGCGTCCAGAGCCACACACAGGCACAGAGAATCTCTCTGTGCCTGTGTGTGGTTCTGGATGCCGGCCGCGATGACGTCATCGCGCACGCCGGCTCCGCTTGTTCTTCTGGGAGCCACTCAGCCTGATGGAGAAGGAAGAGGAACTAGGTGCCTCTGAGTGTGCTGCATGTCAAGAACAGAAGAAGGACTCAAGACAAGTGAGCACCCCACCCGGACACACCCAGAGGTAAGTACTGACTCACTGCATAGGGGGGGCACAGCATAAGGGGGATTACTGGGGACCATGGCCACTGCATAAGGGGCGCTGGAAGCACAGCTTAAGGGACATTGCTAGGGGCACTGTATAAGGGCACTACTGGGAGCACACCAGGCACTGCATAAAAGGTGCTACTGGGGGCACAGCTTAAGGGGCATTGCTGGGGGCACTGCATAAGGGAGGCAATATTGGGGCCACTGCATAAGGGGCGCACCTGGGGGCACAGCTTAAGGGGCATTGCTGGGGGCACTGCATAAGAGATGCAATACTGGGGGCACTATATAAGGGAACTACTGGGGGAACAGCTTAAGGGGCAATACTGGGGGCACTGTATAAGGGCACTACTGGGGGCACACCAGGCACAGCTTAAGGGGCACTGCATAAGAGGTGCTACTGGGGGCACAGCTGAAGGGGCATTTCTGGGGGCACTGCATAAGAGAGGCAATACTGGGGGCACTGTATAAGGGCACTACTGGGGCACAGCTTAAGGGGCATTGTTGGGGCACTGCATAAGAAGCGCTACTGGGGGCACAGCATAAGGGGCATTGCTGGGGGCACTGCATTAGAGGTGCTACTGGGGGCACAGTATAAGATGCACTTCTGGGGGCACTGTATAAGGGGAAATGTACTACTGGGGATGCTGTATAAGGGGCACTACTGGGGGCACAACATAAGGGGCATTACTGGGGCACGGCATCAGGGGCATTACTGGGCCCACTGAATAAGGGGCATTACTGGGGCACGGCATCAGGGGCATTACTGGGCCCACTGAATAAGGGGCACTACTGGGGCACTGCATAAGTAGTGCTACTGGTGGTAAAGTATAATGGGCGCTACTGGGGGAACTGTGTAAGGGGCACTACTGGGGGTACAGCATATGGAGCATATCTACAGAGGGCATTGCATAAAGGGGCACTACTACAGGGGGAACTGCATAATGGACACAACTATAATGGCATTGCATAAGGAGCACTACTACTGGGGGGATTGAATAAGGGGCATTCCATAGAGGTAATGCGAGTGTTTGTCCATCTGCAAATGGAAACTCTTGCTGCCCATTGATTTAACATATATTTAGTGATAGTACAAAAACAGCACTAAGGATTCCGTGTGGTGTGATACAAGGCCCATGTGGGGGGGGTGACACCATGAGCTACAGCACCGGGTGACACCAACCCTAGTGACGCCTCTGCACTGCTTCCAGCTCTTTGCCAGGACAAGCTCTAATCAGAGCCCGTATCCTGGCAAGCGTTTGCTAGTAAATTCATGTGAACATATTAATTTTCACTTTGCGAATTTATTTGAAAAATATTTATCACATCTGCATTAAAATGTGGATTGTGATAAATATGCCCCCTAACCATATACATGACACATCATAGCTTTGTTAATGGCTGCTAGCAGTGCAAACTTTCTTGCAAATTGTACAGTATAATCATTAATCATATTAAACATAGAAACATAGAATTTGATGGCAGATGAGAACCACTTGGACCATCTAGTCTGCCCCATTTTTAAACATATTGTTACCTCAACCCTTATTGATCCTTACCTCTTCTGAAGGGTATCCTTATGTCTATCCCATATATGTTTAAATTGCTTTACTGTCTTAGCCTCTACCACCTCTGATGGGAGGCTATTCCACTTGTCCACTACCCTTTCTGAGAAGTAATTTTTCCTCAAATTTCCCCTGAACCTACCATACTCCAGTTTCAGAACATGTCCTCTTGTTCTTCTAATACTTATCTTTCTTTGAAGAATGTCTCCTTCCTTTACCTTGTTAAACCCTTTATATATTTGAAAGTTTATATCATGTCCCCCTTTTCCCTTGTCTGCTCCAAACTAAACATATTAAGATCTTTTAGTCTTTCCTGTTACATTTTGTGGTGTAGACCTTGCACCATTTTAGTTGCCCTTCTTTGTACAGTCTCTAATGTATTAATATCCTTCTGAATATGTGGCCTTCAGAACTGAACACAGTATTCAAGATGAGGACGTACCAATGACCTACTGTATACAGTGGTGTTATCACTTCTTTCTTTCTGCTACTGATTCCTCACCCTATGCAACCAAGCATCTGACTTGCCTTCCTCATTCTTTTGTTACAATGGGGCCTATTCATCATACCTAAAAAAATCGATGGAGGTAACTAGGTTTAGAACTCGCATGGAGATCTACCTAATTACCTAATTCGTCATTCCTCCTCTCTATAACTATCTATTTGGAAAAGTTGTCATTTTTGCGATGACAGCTTTTAGGGAAATAGCAAGTTTTCCCTCTCTACTCTACCTTACCGCAGCTGTAATCCATGCTGCGCATGCGCTGTTACATCTGCAAAACCAGCACATGCGCAGCACTGCCTACAGCTGCGGTCATTTTGTGTCCCCCCTCCCCCCTCCACATACCTCCCCCATGTCCCCGACTTACCTGCCTGCTGCAGCACCTCCAGCTCCAGCGGCTGCTCTGACACGTGTTCTCCCAGCAGACCACAGTACAGTTTAGAAAAAAATCAAAAACGGGTTTTTCTTCTAAACTTTATTGTGTTCTGCTGGGAGAACACAGTGTCCAATCAGACACTGGAGCCAGATTATGGACCAGAGCACCAGTTGCTGTGGATTTGCTTCCATTTGCCAGCAGAAATAATACCTCTTGGTTGGGGGAGCAGATTTCTTTTTTCTTGTTTGGTTCACTGTCTATCTCTTCTAGTTTAAATAGTTCTTGGTGAAACTTTCAAACTGTTCACTCAGTATTCTAGTTCCTTTTGAAGATGGGTGCAGGTCATCATATTTGTATAAGCTTCTATCTTGCCAGATGGCATGGCTATGGACTGTCAATCCAAATCTCTCCTCATAACACCACTTCTGTAACCAAACATTGAAGTTTCTGATGCAATGATTTCTATCTCCCCCTCTGTGTACTGGCAATATACTTCTGAAAAAGGTACAGACGTTGCCACCTGCTTTAGAGCAGTCCCTAACTTCCTGAATTCATCTTTACTGCCATGACTTCAGCATTAGCCAGGTCATTTGTCCCTAGGTGGACAATGACATCCACCTCTCCATCTTTTATTGCTATCTACACAATTCTCAGCAGGCGCTCTTTATCCCTTGGAGCTGTGGCTCCAGATAAACACCTTACTTCTCTCTCTACTTCAGCAGTGTTTCCCAGATGTACTCCTCTAATAATGGAATCTCCCAAGTGTAGTCCTCTTTGAAGATGTCATTTTCATGTTCCTATTCCTTTTTCTATAGTTAGTGTAAAACCCCATATCTTCCTGTTCTGTATTGCCTATATTATACCACTTTCAGACAGAAAATGGCAAAAAACACAGCTTTTACTAGGCATTTTGCATGCCAGGTTTTTTGCCATTTTCTGTCCGATACCCCTTTCACACAGGAAAATGAAAATCCCAGTTAATTCACTTTTACCTGGTAATTTGCTAAACAACCTGGGTTTTTTCCCTGTGTGAAAGGGTTAACCCGGGACTTAATTCCCGGGTCTACGACCCTGCAAAAAACCAGGGTCGGAGACCGTGGAATTTAGTCCTGGGATGACCCTTTCACACAGGGAAAAATCCTATGTTGTTTAGCAAATTATCGGGTAAAAGTGAATTACCTGGGATTTTAATTTTCAGTGTGAAAGGGGTATTAGCTGTACCTTCCAGCCCTGCAAGAGCAGCATATGAGTTTTGCAGTGTCACAGCTTGAGGGAGGTGTCCGTGTCCCTCTGGAGATCTTTGCAATTCAGTAGCCCACAGTAGTCCAGGCAGTATGTCTTCTGGGGGCTCTCTGAGGCAGTGGTGGCCTCAAGGACACAGACACCCTACATATCTCAGCATGCAGTTTTGCTATCTCCTCCTGCAGCAGGGAAAATTGCTTACAGATCGGGCAGCAGCTGAGTCTCCAAAATTCTTCCTGCAAAACAAATGCATTACATCCCCTGCACTGCACTAGGTCAAACATTGTCTCAGATGTAAGTGGTATCGGAAATATGTGTTACTGTTTGTGTATAATAACTAGGGGTGAGCGGGTTCGGATTTCTGAAATCCGAACCCCCCCGAGCCCCCCCGATCCGAGGCCTATCCGAGTCAGGCTCGACTTTTCCCGCCTGACTCGGATCTGAAATCGAGGCAAAACATCATCATCCCGCCTTCCGGGTCTCGCGTGTTTTGGATACTATATAAGGTACCCGCGTCTGCGTCATTTTCTCACTTGGCTGTGGACAGTGAAGAGGGAGGGTGGGAGTTAGGGCTGGCTGGGCTGTGTAGTGTAGTGTAGTGCAGTGTAGTGTTGTGCTGTGCTGTGCTGCGCTGTGATGCTGTTGTCCATAGGGGCTGTGTCCACTACTTCAAAGTCCATAGGGGCTGGCTGGCTGTGTCCACTCCAAAGTCCTGTGCAGTGTCCCAGTCCTAAAGGGGTGCTGTAGTGTTGTCCAGGGGGTGCTCTGTCCATCAGGGGTGCTCCCCCCAAGTGCAAAAAAAAATAATATTTTTTCTGTGTTTGTGAATTGTGTGCACTGTGGCTGCACGTGCATCAACAAAGGAGCAGCGCCAAGCGTGCGCCTGTGTCCCATAAATAAAGGGCCGGCAGGATTGACCACTAAAGGGTGCTGTAACCCCCAAAGGGCACTCCAAACAAAATAAAAAAATATATTTTTTTGTGTTTGTGAATTGTGTGCGCAGTAGCCGTACGTGCATCAACAAAGTAGTGGCAATCGTGCGCCTGTATGCCATAAATTAAGGGCCGGTTGGATTGACCGCTAAAGGGTGCTGTAACCCCCAAAGGGCACTCCAAACAAAATAAAAAATAATTTCTGTGTTTGTGAATTGTGTGGGCTGTAGCTGCACGTGCATCAACAAAGGAGCAGCGCCAAGCGTGCGCCTTGTGTCCCATAAGTAAAGGGCCGGCTGGCTCATTTCTTAAAGGGTGGTGTAACCCACAAAGTGCACTAGTCTCCAACAAAAATAAAAAATTATTTTCTGTGTTTGTGTGCGCCTTAGCCGCACGTATATATCAATATAACATAAATGGAGGACCAAACTTTCTCCGATAAAAATAAAATAGGGAAAGATCAAGAACCACTTCCTCCTAGTGCTGAAGCTGCTGCCACTAGTCATGACATAGACGATAACATGCCATCAACGTCGTCTGCCAAGGCCGATGCCCAATGTCATAGTAGAGGGCACATACAATCCCAAATGACAAAGTTCAAGAAAATGACCTTGAAAAAAACATTTAAATCATCTGAAGAGAAACGTAAACTTGCCAATATGCCATTTAAGACACAGAGTGGCAAGGAATGGCTAAGGTCTTTCCCTATGTTCATGACTAGTGGTTCAGCTTCACATGACGATGGAAGCCCTCCTCCCACTAAAAAAATCAAATGAGTTAAGCTGGCAAAAGCACAGCAAAGAACTGTGCGTTCTAAGAAGATATCACAAATCCCCAAAGAGAGTCCAAGTGTGGTGGTGGTTGCGATGCCTGACCTTCCCAGCACTGGACGAGAAGAGGTGGCTCTTTCCACCATTTGCACGCCCCCTGCAAGTGCTGAAAGGAGCACCCACAGTCCACTTGCTGATATGCAAATTGAAGATGTCACTGTTGAAGTACAACAGGATGAGGATACTGGTGTAGCTGGCGCTGAGGAGGAAGTTGGCGAGGAGGATTCTGATGGTGATGTGGTTTGTTTAAATCAGGCTCCGGGGGAGACAGTTGTTGTCCGTGGGATGAAAAAGCCCATCACGGTCATGCCTGGGCAGAAGACCAAACATTCCACCTCTTTGGTCTGGCAATATTTCTATCCAAATCCGGACAACAACTGTCTTGCCATATGTACCATATGTAAAGGTGAAAGGGTAGGGACGTTGACCACCTAGGAACATCCTCCCTTATACGGTACCTGCAGCGCGTTCATAAAAAGTTACTGTCAAGTTCAGAAACTTTGGCTAAGACTGTAAGCAGTCCAGGGACACCTAAATAACGTTGTCCTGTTGTATCCAAGCGCCTGCAAACCACACCGTCAACTCCCTCCTCATCAATTTCCTCCTTAGTCAGGATCGGAAGTAGTCCTGCAGGCCATGTCACTGGCATGACTGACTCTCCTATCCGGGATTTCTCCGGAGGATCCTGCATTGCTACGCCTCCTGCTGCCGCTGCTGCTGTTGCTGCTGCTGGGAGTCGTTCATCATCCCAGAGAGGAAGTAGGAACACCACTACTGTTCCT
Organism: Taudactylus pleione; assembly: GCA_031769625.1. Lineage (NCBI taxonomy): Eukaryota > Metazoa > Chordata > Amphibia > Anura > Myobatrachidae > Taudactylus > Taudactylus pleione. The sequence continues at coordinate 5,034,225 of JAUIMM010000043.1, read as the reverse complement.
AAACAATTGACCCTCCAACAGTCCTTAGCGAGGAGGATGAAGTACGACAGCAGTCATCCTGAAGCAAAACGTATAGCTGAGGCCTTGACTGCTATGTTGGTGTTAGACGTGCGTCCGGTATCCGCCATTAGTGCAGTGGGATTTAGAGACAATTGATGGCGGTAGTGTGTCCCCGGTTCCAAATCCCGTCTAGATTCCACTTCACTAGGCAGGCGATACCGAGACTGTACAGAAACGTCAGAAAAAGTGTCCTCAGTGTCCTGAAAAATGCCGTTGTACCCAATGTCCACTTAACCACGGACATGTGGACAAGTGGAACAGGGCAGACTAAGGACTATATGACTGTGACAGCCCACTGGGTAGATGTATCACCTTACGCAGCAACAGCAGCAGCGTCACCAGTAGCAGCATCTCAGAAACGCCAGCTCGTTCCAAGGCAGGCTACGCTGTGTATCACCGGTTTCAGTAAGAGGCACACCGCCGACAACCTCTTAGAGAAACTGAGGGAAATCATCGCCCAGTGGCCTACCCCACTTAGACTCTCCTGGGGCTTTGTGATATCTGACAATGCCACCAATATTGTGCGGGCATTACATCTGGGCAAATTCCAGCACGTCCCATGTTTTGCTCACACAATAAACTTGGTGGTGCAGAATTCTCTGAAAAGCGACAGGGGCGTGCAGGAGACGTTTTGGGTGGTCCGAAAAATTTCTGGCCACTTTCGCCATTCAGCGACTGCGTGACGAAGACTGGAGCGCCAGCAAACACTCTTGAACCTGCCCCGCCATCACCTGAAGCAAGAGGTTTTGACGTGGTGGAACTCAACCCTCTATATGCTTCTGAGGATGGAGGAGCAGCAAAAGGCCATTCAAGCCTATACATCCACCTATGACAAAGGAGGGGGTATGCACCTGACTCAGGTGCAGTGGAGAATGATTTCCGTGTTGTGCAAGGTTCTCCAGCCCTTCGAACTTGCCACACGTGAAGTCAGTTCAGACACTGCCAGCTTGAGTCAGGTCATTCCCCTCATCAGGCTTTTGCAGAAGCAGCTGGAGAAAGTGAAGGAGGAGCTAAGACGGAGCGATTCCGCTCGGCATGTGGGACTTGTGGATGAAGCCCTTCAATCGCTTTGCCAGGATTCCAGGGTGGTCAATCTTTTGAAATCAGACCACTACATTTTGGCCACCGTGCTCAATCCTAGGTTTAAAGCCTATGCGGTGTCTCTCTTTCCGGCCGACACAAGCCTGCAGAGGTGCAAAGACCTGCTGGTGAAAACACTGTCAGCTGAAGCGGAACATGACACGTTAACAGCTCCTTCATTTTCTCCCGCAACTGGGGCTGCCAGGAAAAGACTTAGGTATCCTAAGCAACCCGCTGGTGGTGATGAAGGACAGGCAGGACCAAGTTTGGACATCTGGTCCGGACTGAAGGACCTGGCAACAATTTCTGACATGTCTACTGTCACTGCATATGATACTGTCACCATTGACAGAGTGGTGGAGGATTACATCGGTGACATCATCCAAGTAGGCATGTCAGACAGTCCGTACCTGTACTGGCAGGAAAAAGAGGCAATTTGGAGGCCCCTGTACAAACTGGCTCTATTTTACCTGAGTTGCCCCCCCTCCAGTGTGTACTCCGAAAGAGTGTTTAGTGCAGTCGGGAACCTTGGCCCTCATTCAGAGCCGTTCGCTATTTGCGGTCGTTCGTTCAAAAACAAGGGGTGGCTATTCAAATGATCCGTTCGCAAATTGCAGTCTGTTCACACCTCTAAGTCTGAACGAGCGAGCAAAACATACGCTCGTTTATTTGTTAAAAACGCCCCCTGGCCGCTCGCACCATACGTCATGTCCGCTATTTATTAGATTAATCGAGTACATCGAGCAGCGTATGAACTGCTCGCTATTCTTGTGGTTGGTGTTTGCTACCACAAATTTGCGAGCAGTTCTGGCTATAAAATAACCCAGTGACGTGGTCAATGACGCTGCTGTATTAATTATGCACACCCATAATACGCCCGTTTTGACCTTTAAGCACGCCTGCGTTCGGATCTCCACTCCCCATTTTCAAGCACCTTCCCCTGTTACCACCCACATACGCCTCATTCTGTCACTCAAAATAGCAGGCACTCGCTATATAGCGTACAAACGATTTTTGGCCGCACTGACTGGTTCGCGCATGCGTACTAAAAACCATACGCATGCGCAGATGTGCAAACATCGCTCGGAACGAGCGTACTGCCGCTAACGAGCGGCTCTGAATGAGGGCCCTTGTCAGTGAAAGGCGTAGGAGGTTGCTTCCACAAAATGTGGAGAAGATGATGTTCCTAAAAATGAATTATCAACTCTTCCAGGGAGACCAGCCTCCAGAACGTACAGAGAGACCTGTGGTGGTGGATTCCAGCGTGGACGAGTTAATACTCTGTGAGGATGAGGATGTACACAACACTGAAGAGGGTGAGGAATCAGTGGATGAGGATGAGGATGACATCTTGCCTCCATAGAGCCAGTTTGTGCAGGGACAGATTAATTGCCAGCTTGTTTTGTTGGCGCCCAAACGAACCAATCATTTCAGCCACAGTCGTGTGGCAGACCCTGGCGCTGAAATGATTGGTTTGTTAAAGTGTGCATGTCCTGTTTATACAACATAAGGATGGGTGGGAGGGCCCAAGGACAATTCCATCTTGCACCTCTTTTTTTTCTTTGCATTTGCATTATGTACAGTTTGGGGCCTAGTTTTTCAAACTGCCATCCTGTCTGCCACTGCAGTGCCACTCCTAGATGGGCCACGTGTTTGTGCCGCCCACTCGTATCGCTTAGCATAGTCATCCAGCTACCTCGGTGCAACCTTTTGGACATAAAAACACTATTGTAAGGTGTGAGGTGTTCAGAATAGACTGGAAATGAGTGGAAATTAAGGTTATTGAGGTTAATAATAGCATAGGAGCAGAAAAACCCACAAATTCTGTGATTTTAGCTGTTTTTATGCTTTTTTAAAAAAAAAATACAGATCCAAAACACAAAACCCAGAACCCAAAACACGGAAGGGTGGTTTTGGCAAAACCAATCCAGATCCAAAACACGAAAAAAGATCCAGATCCAAAACCAAAACACAAAACACGAAAAGTGGCCGGTCCACACCCCTAATAATAACTCAACTTTTTATATCAAATTATTTTTATTAGATAATAGTAGCAGATTATTACAGAAAGAAAGAACCATTTCAAAATCGATGTTACAAAGTGAACCTGCAAAATGAGGTTTCAATTAACTCCGAGAAAATAGAAAATTTCCTGATCACAATATAAAGAACCTCTATAATCAAAAGAAAAGAAAAGACAAGAAAAGGAAAAAAAAGAGGTAAAAAAGTTAAAAAAAAACATTTAGGGAAGAGACAAAATAATGAGAGGTGGAGAGGGGAAAGAGAGAATTGCTGCATAATTAGAATAAAGATCAAAAACAAAGCCACACCGAGTTTAATATTAATGTATATCGGCTCTACTAGGTCTCATAGGGCCCAGGCAGGGAAATAGGCATAACTTACACAGGTGTAGGTCGGCCAGAGACAATGGTTTTATAAGATACAGAAACTTTAAAATCCATCCAGCGAGACCAGGTATCCCTAAAGGATTCATAGTCAGCATCGGCGGAAGTCATCAAATCGTCCATCTCCATATAAAAATCTATTCTCATGAACCAGTCAGTCACCACGGGATAACAGCCTTTGCCACGTTATTCAAATTACATAATAAAGACCTTTTGTACCTCGAGAGGGTCCCGGACGACAGGTGAAACAACCAAAACAGGGGATCTGTGGGAACCGGTTCACCCAGAATTATGGCTGAGAGGCGAATCACTTCTGACCAATGGGGCCAAAGGAGTGGGCACTGCCACCAGATATGAAAAGGGTTACCCGGGGCATTAAAGCAGCGCCAACATATATTGGGTACCCAATCCCCATTTTAGAAAGAGTATCAGGGCATCTGTACCATCTCGAGATGAGCTTGTACTGAGTTTCAACAACGGTGGTACTCTTGGAGCAGGCGTGTGCTAGTGCAAATATCTTTCTCCATTGAATTTCATCTAGACTGGAACCGAGATCATGGTTCCAACGCTCAGTAAAGTTGGGGAGGGAGATGCCAGCATCTGAGGAAAGAGAGCTGTATAGTAAAGAAATAGTATGGGTGGGGGAAGTGGGACTTACGCATAACTGCTCGAAAGGAGTATAAACCCTACTTAAGGTCTGGGGTGTTCCTAAGGAGTGTAAGAAATGACGAACCTGGAAATAATGCCAATATTAATTAGATTGTAGCCTCCATCTCTCGCATACCTCTGCAAAAGATAGTACACTACCATTGCTAACCAACTGTCCAACCCTGAAAAGGCCTGCCCTCAACCTAGAATGAAAATTAATATGGTCCATCGCTGGAGGGAAACTATCATTATAGAGGAACGGTGTCAGAGGGGAATTAGGAGCGAATACCGATGGGGATCTCCTCATGGACCTCCAACAGGACAGCGTAGGGCCAATAGTGGGGTGCTCGAGATTGGGGAGAATAGGAAGCCACTGAGCTATCGACAGGGGGATCTCAAGTGCTTGTTGTTCTGTGCATATCCATTGTTTAGGGGAGTCAGATCTAGTCCATTCTAAAATGCAGTGTAGGAGGCATGCTTGATGGTTTCTTTTAATATTTGGAAGGGAAATGCCACCTCTATCTTTATGACGGGACATAAGATCCAACCTCAAACGGGGTCTATTTCATTTCCAAATGAAGTTTCTAATTAGTGTTTGGACATCTAGTATCCACTTAGGTGATAATTTGATTGGGAGAGTTTGTAGGAGATATAGGATCCTAGGTAAGAAGTTCATCTTTAACACGCCCAGTCTTCCAAACCACGAAAAAGATTTTGTTTTCCACAACTGCAAATCCGAGCGGAGTCTGGCCAGTAGAGGGACAAAATTAGATTCAAATAGGTGTGTAAGGTTTCTAGTTAAAGTAACCCCAAGATATTTTAAATGGGTGGTATGCCAAGCAAAGGGGAATGATAATTTGAGACCAGCTACCATCTGGGAGGGGGCAGTAATGTTTAAAGCAACAGATTTTGAGTAGTTAATTTTAAAGTTAGAAAGGTCCCCAAAGGTCTTAAACTCTTCTAATAAATTCGGAAGTGAAACTATAAGGTTCGTGATTGTGGCCAGTAAGTCGTCGGCAAATAAAGCTAGTTTATATTCCTCCCTGCCCACCTAGAAACCCGATATGTCAGGGTTTAGGCGAATGGATCGTGCCAAGGCCTCCATACAAAGGACGAAAATCATAGGAGATAATGGGCAGCCCTGTCTAGTTCCATTTGTTATGGGGAAAGAATTTGAAAGGGAGCCGTTAATTCTGATTCTCACAGATGGGGATCGATATAAGGCAAGGATGCGTTGAAGGCAAACAGGTCCCAATCCCAATTGTCTCAAAACTCCTGTCATAAAGTCCCAATTGATGCGATCGAACGTCTTCTCGGCATCGGTACTTAACAGAATAGCTGGGGTATCAGTCGAGGAAATATGGTGGATAAGAGCTATAAGTTTGGAGGTATTATCTCTAGCCTCGTGCCCCGGAACAAACCCCACCTGGTTGCTATGAATGAGGGAAGGCAGGGAGTGTTTTAGTCTGTTTGCGAGAAGCTTTGCGAATAGTTTGACATCGACGTTAAGAAGGGAAATTGGACGATAGCTGGGACAGAGAGAAGGGTCCTTACCCTCTTTAGGGATTACTGTAATATGGTCTTCCATAGATTGTTTAGAAAAGGGTGAGGTATCTGAGATACTGTTAAAAGCTTTCAGGAGCATGGGGGCTAGTTTGTCCCGGAAGGCCTTATAGTAATTAATGGTAAAGCCATCGGGGCCAGGGCTCTTACCAGAAGGGGTAGTCTTGATGACTTCCTCCAGTTCCTGTAAGGAAAAGGGTGTCTCTAATTTGTCTCTGACCAAGGTGTCAAGTTTGGGAAAACTAACTCTGGAAAGATAAGTTTTGATAGCTCGGTGCTTCCTGCCCACATTAGGGAAAGCCTCAGAAACTGGTAAATAATAAAGTGAAGAATACTATGAACAGAAGGCTTCCGCAATTGAAGTGGTATCATGAAGGGTCTGCCCCCCTCTATCCTTAACAGAAGAAATAAAAGAGCACGCTCTTTGGGTTCTGAGAGCACGTGCCAGCATTTTCCCGGGTTTATTACCCCAGTGAAAATATCGACTCCTACATTTCCGGAAAGAGTATCTAACTTTTTCCAGTAAAAGTTTATTTAAGGCAGAGCGAGTTTGAGTTAATTCTATAAGAACATCAGGGGATAGGGAGGATTTGTGAAGAGATTCCAATTTATGAGTTTTTTGCAAAAGGGAATCTATTTGGCCGAGATGCTGTTTCTTTAAAAAGGAGCCTAATTGGATACATTTTCCCCTCAGGACACACTTATGTGCCTCCCATATGGTAAGATTAGAGGTATCAGGGTTATCATTACAGTCAATATAGGTATCTAATGCCTCTAAAAGCTGTGCTCTACAATAATCGTCAGTTAGCAATGATTCATTGAAATGCCATGTTCTAAAGAAAGGGCTAGAGGGGACGAGAGAAAGGTCAACAGTAATAGGAGCGTGATCTGACCATGTAGTTATGCCTATCGAGGAAGCTTGTACGAGATGGAGGCTACGGTGGCCAATAAATATATAGTCAATTCTAGAGTAGGATCGGTGGCAACTAAAATAATGAGAGTAATCCCTGTCAGAAGGGTGAAACAATCTCCAGATATCAGACAGCTGGTGAGCATGAAGCAAGCGCCTTACCTTTCTCGACGATCTGTATGGGACAGAGGAGGAACCCGTTGAGGTATCTTGAGAGGGATCAAGGGTCCAGTTGAAGTCACCCCTGACTATCAGAGTTCCCTGCTGAAGCTCCCCCACCTTGTCCAGATCCCTCTCGAGGAAGGAAGGTTGACTATGATTAGGGGCGTAAACATTGACAAAAGTAAAGAGATGGTTGAAAATGGAACATTTGACCAATAAAACCCTCCCCTCCTCAAGGCAGTGTATCTCCTGGTCCACAATTGTCAAATGTCTTGCAAAAAAATGGCGACACCTTTAGATTTAGACAAGGAGAAATTTGAATAAAATGCTGTAGGGTACCAGTAATTACTTTGCTTCATAGGAGTAGAAGAGTGGCGAAAGTGGGTCTCCTGTACAAGAACCACATCCGCACCTTCAGAGTTGAAGGATCGAAGGGCTTGGGCTCATCTCTCGGGTACATTCAACCCCCTTGCGTTAATGGATACTATACGAAATGGGGCAGCCATGGGGGAGAAAAACTAGGGCACATATTAAGTATCAGAAGGCACTTAGTTTGGAGCAGCAGAAACAATAATAGCATTGAAAAATGAAAAATAAAAAAAAAGGAAAAGGAACATAAAATGAAGAGGGGGAAAAACAATAACAGATTTGTAAATCAATCACATACATACACAATATGACAATAAACGGTGTCGAAAAACTGCTACCAGACAAAAGAGGGACCATCGGGGCTCCCATGTCACGGAGAAAAATTTAGCGGCAGGGGGCACACAGGGGGGCTAGTGAGCCAAACATCCTTAATGAAAAAAAAAGGAAAAATATACATAAAGCTAAAGACTTGAGAGATATATAACATTCCAACATTATATAACAATAAAGACATTCAGCATAAACTTCCAGGAAAGGGAAAAATATAGGAAGGGAAAACCAATTCCTAATGTCTTCCAGGGGAGGAGAAACAGTGAGACTCTAGTACACATATATTCAACATCAGAAATACAAGAGTAAATGGGTAGAGCATAATAGTTTGATTATCCAACTTCAAGTGGGATCAGTGTTGGTTGTAGAATTATTGCCTTTAGCTTTCTTCTGTTACTTCTGTACTGTATACCATTGATCTCGTTTTGGCTGACCTTGAGTAGTCGGAGACGGTGATAGAAAGGCTTGCCAATCAGGGAGAGCAACAGGCTCTATGCCCAAAGAGGAGCAGAAATCTGGTAAATCTGAAGGCGTTTGGAGAGACACAGACTTGCCAGCATGAGAAACTTGGAGAGAGAAAGGAAAACCCCATCTGTATTTAAGATCATGTTTACGAAGAGATTCTGTTAAGGGCTTCACTAATCGAAGTTGTTGAAGAGTATGCCAAGAAAGGTCTGGAAATATCTGCAGGATCGTACCATTAAACTCCACTCCCTCTAGGGTACGGACTTTGCGAAGTATATCCTCTTTCTGTGAAAAATAATGAAGTCTGCAAATAACATCTCTCGGTTATTAGGACGCCAGGCCCCTAGGACGCAGTGCTCTATGTGCCCAGTCAAACTCAATAAATTCACTGGGGTCCAGATCGAGTAATTCACCAAAGATTTTGTTCAAGGCATCTAGCAGGCCAGAAGGCGGAACATCCTCTGGAAGATCCCTGATCCGTATGTTGTTTCTGCGCCCTCTGTTGTCAAGGTCATCGAGTTTAGATTGGAGAAGTTGCATGGAAGAGGACTGTTGGGAGATCAAGGTATGAAGATGGGACAGTTGGTCATTAACAGCATCTTTTTCCTCCTCGAGGACCACTACTCGAGATCCCAGCTGTTTGACGTCTTCCTGTACTATGGCAATTTGGGTTTGGAATGAGTCCTGAATTCTTGACTCTAGCGCCTGAATGTCCTGTTTGGAGGGGAGTGATCTGACATGAGTCAGGACTTCTGTAATTTCGCCTCGTAATTGTGACATCTGGAATTGGAAGTCACTAGCTGAGGGTGATTGAGCCATAGTAATCGGAGTTGTTGGGATCGATTCCAAAGGCAATGTAGAAGAGTCGGCAGACTGGGATATAGAAAGATATGAGTGGAGATTTGTTTGGGAGGGATTAGGGCGTGGCGTCCTGGGAACTTTTTTCTGTGTATCTTTTTTTGGTTTTCCCATTAGGAAGAGGCGGAATTGGATACTGCACGTTAATATATCATCATGAATGAGTGGATGGTAAGGGTCACATTCCCCTGAGGATATGGGCCCTCATTCAGAGCCGTACGCTCTGAGCAGAGCGCATGCTCTGCATGAGGGCCGGGCTCCATTTTCATGGAGCGTCCTCCTGGATGCTCGTATAGCTGTGGGTCACCACCCACAGGCTATACGAGCGTGCATTTTGAGGGCCGCGATGGTCGTGACCATCACGACCATCGAAATTGCGAGCCGGAGCCTGCGGTTGAGGTTTTCAACCGCAAGCTCCGGAGTGATTTTGGCTCTATCAGAGCCAAAATCACTCCCACTGACATCACTAGTGATGTCAGTGGGCCGGCTTCTGACGGGAGGCGTTCCCGTGGGAATGCCCCCGTCAGGGAGGCACGCCCCGGGCACGCCCACCAAAGGGGGCGTGCTGTCAATCAACATTGACAGCACGCCCCCTTTGATCGGACACAACGAGCGAAGGAAAGTCCTTCGCTCGTCGTGTCTGGCGCATGCGCACGACGGAGCTCCCTCCGTCGTGCGCATGCTCAGTGCAGGCCATCGACCCACTTGCGAGCGGACAGCAGCTCGCGAGTGGGTCTGAATCAGGCCCATGGTTACATAGCAAGCATGGAGCAGGTGTCAGAAGTTAGCATTTTACATAGTGAAATTCTTCTTATTAACCACCAGGGGGAGCAAGATCCACAGAGATGAAAATAAATACAAGCCTTATAATTCGAGTGCCAGGTATAAAGACAGTATGGCACCAGGTATAAGTAGTTGTTTCTAGGTTAGTATAAGGTAAGATTTAGGATGCTGGAAGCAGAGTCACTCACTGTGTATTGGGATAACTTGGCTGCAGATACGACACAGGCCACCAGGTCATGAGGATCTTCTCTCAAGGGTCCCCAGTCCAACAAAGGGTCCTCCCTCTAAATAAGGGTGACCTCTACTCGATTCCCCCTCCAGATAATTATAAGGAGCAAGAGGTCAGGGCCGCGGTGTACCGCTATATGGGAGCGGCAACTTCTGTCCCTGCAGCAGCCGGCAGCTCCCACCAGTATGAGGTGTGGGGATGATTCCAGCAGCAGCCACCCTTCAGGTCTGTGCGGCAGTGGGAGGGAGAGGCCACCCCCTTTACCCAGCGCAAGGCGGGCGGGTGCCGCAGGTGGAACAGATGCCAGCGGGCAGACCCAGGTCGCAGGTGCCACGGGGATGGACTCAGCAGTGGCCGCTGGTAGAATCAGTGCAGCAGCGCGGGAGAGCGGCCGACACCGCCAGAGACCGCAGGGCGGGTGCCGCGGGTGGGTTCAGAGTCAGCGGGCAGACCCCAGCTGTAAGTGGTGCGGGGAGGGCTTCAGCAGCAGCCGCCGGGAAGGTCCGTGTAGTAGTGGGGGAAGCGGCTGATCCACCCGAGACGGCAAGGCTGGCGGGTGCTGCAATAACTTGAGTCCCCGGCCTGAAGGTGGTGACCAGGCCGCAGCTTGCAGGGACAGCTACCACGCACCTCTTCCACTCCAGAATCACTTCTCCCTGCCGGCAAAGGACTCAGCAAGGACGGGTGTATGCGTAGCTACAGGTAGTGTCCAACCAGGGGGCAAAAGGTAAGTGTTTATATAAGTGGACACAGGGGAGCTTTTCCCAAGATGTCTGCTCCGGTTGCTTGCCAGGCCACGCCCCCCCATAACTCACCTTTTTCTGTATTCTAATACTCACCTGCTTCTGATTCAAACACAATTCACTTAAGTATTCAAGCTTCACTTTAGTCTGCAAGCTTCTCTCAATGAACAATCAAATGTAATTAATGCTAACCTGGAAGTATTGTGGGTAGGAAACATTTTGTATTAACCCCTTCACTGCTAAGGGTTTTCTTTACCCTTCTGAGGTCATATATTCACATTTGCACTCATCACATTCCAACAACAATATGAATGTTTTTTTTTTACACACTGAAAATACTGTATATATTGTTTTTTCAGGAGAATTTTTATTTTCAAAAAACTCAGTCTAACATGTAAAAAAAATATAAAGTAACCCAAATGGAAAGTTGGCAGTGCAGAGGGCATGCCGGCACAGTCACGATGTGGCCCCAACCCTGCTATACAGTGCAGAGAAAACAGGCATTGTATAGCAGGGGCTACAATTACGCTATACACCGCAATTCGCGTAATCGGCCATCCCGGACCGCCCACTTGTGCTATGTAAGTGGGCGGCCACACAGAGGAGGGGTGGAGGGGAGGGCCATGGGCAGTGGAGGAGGGTGCGGTAGACTTGCCTACTTTTTTGGGAGCCTCCCGGCCATTCCGGCAGAATAGGCTAGTATGTGATAAATACTAAGAGGTCACATTTCTTCAAAGTGGAAACTAACCTTTTTCAAGACCAGGTGCCCCCAAGTGTGTGCCATCCAGTATGGGGGAAATGGGGCACAATGCAGCCTCTCCCATCGATGAAAAATGTTATATAAGTAGCGTTGGCCGATATTGTCTGATCACAGGTGATCACCAAACAATAGCTGCTAAGGGGTCACATCATTTGAAAGAGGGGATGCCCCTTTTTTATATGTATGTGACCCCACATTTACAAAAGTAATTTTTGGCGTGATTTGGCATGTAGTGCCATTGCACCAATATACGGAAAACGTCTATTTTCCATAGTGCAGGGTAATATTGTCTAGTGATCGTCAGACAATTGCTACTAATTAGCCTCATAATTTGAAAGTGGAGACTCCCATCTTTATAAAATAGGTGTCACTTATTATTTGTAGTCAGGTTGGTGAAGGGCTTCCCCCCTCCCTGGAATACATTATTTTCCTGTAGTGCAGTGGGTTAGCTTTTATGTGAGCACACTGCTTAAAGAAGGGGACTCCCCTCTTTCAAAGGAGGACACCTCAATCTTTCCAGATCATTGGGTCGGGGAGTAAGAGGGGCTTAAATTTCCTCCCACCAACATTTTCATTAATTTAATTTTTTTCAAAAGTGACGTTGCACCAATGTTACAATCCGAATTAACCTTGTGGCTCCTGGGGGTGCCCACTGGTTTGTAGGACCAGTGGGGAACAAGTTAGTTAGTTTTAATTTTTGTTATACCCCATACTTCCTCCTCAGTGGAAGGATTAAGCCTCATCCTGGAGAGATTCTACAACTGGACAGTTATCTTATCCTTCACTTCTTCTGCATTCAAGCAACAGGCTATGGAGGCTTCCTGAGTGTTAGAAGCTGGGGCCTGCACTTCAGTATGTCTTCTTGATTATTAACAAATTGAAAAACAATCTTTGTTTTCTATTGTTCCTAAATTTTCTCATTCGTGACTGTGTCCTGTGGATTGTCTAGATTTGGAGAACGAGGTAAACTCTAAAGCTGGCCACACACTAGACCAACTTTCATCCAATCATCCAACTAGTTGATTGGTTGGAATGAAAATCTGGTAACGTATGGGAGTAACTGATGATCAGCAATTTGCTCCTAAATGCTAGAAAACAGATGAAAATGGACGATAGACAAGTTTGTTAAATGTTTGATCTAAACAATTTGTTCAAATAACAGTTTTGTCCATTTTCCAGCGTTTGGGAGCAAATTGCTGATTGTCATTTGCTTTCATACCTTACCAGATTTTCATTCCAACCAATCAACTAGTTGGCTGGTTGGATGTAAGTTGGTCTAGTGTGTGGCCAGCTTTTCAGTGGTGCTTTTCTTTCATCCTTGGCATAGAGGTGAAGGCAACTCCATCCACAGACACAACTAAAATATAGATTTTTAGAAAAATAAATTCAGTTTTAATAGACTTGAGCACTTCTTCAGCCTTAACACTTTAAACATTTTAAACAAGGTTAGCAGTTCAATAAGGTAGCATATACAGTATTTTCAGAATCAAGCTCATTATTTTAACACATTACTTCTCCTAAATATGCTTATATAATTTCACACTTTTTCAGTTACTACTAATAATATACTCTTAAACCATTTGAATTCAAACTATTACAATGCACTAAATCTTATATCTAGAATGTTGCAAAATCGGTGGTGCACATCCTGCTAATTTCAATCCTGTTGCAGACTCAAACTAGTTTATTAGCGGATAACATTTTTGTAGAGATAAATATTTTAGCTGAAGCTACTGTACTCTGTATTGAATGTTCAGATTCTGAGCATAGCATTTGTTTACGGAGAAACAAGTCTACACTGTAGAATCCAAATGCTGAGTGTTGTGAGATTATAATACTGTAACTTAATTCCTACAATAGGTATTGATTTTGTAAGTTTTGCTGTGGTAAAGGACCTGTGATTCTCAAAGAGCATTGTCTGTGCTATACTTGCCACCTTAGCAGTAGTGGTGTTAGTTTCTATGATTCCTTCTGGTGCTATGTACATAGGGTGGTGGTCCCTATTTCAGTTCACTTTACTGATGCTTTTTACTACAGATGTTGGGGTTATTTCCTTCTGGCTAATCGCTAATTGTTAGGGGTTATTGCTTAAACAGTCCCTTAAAGGATATACTCTTCCTTGATGTATTTTAACTATGTGATAGTCTAGTAACACATGCTTTCCACCAAATTATGTTCCCAAAGTGTTACCTCTGGATTCGGTAGCTCAAGTACAAGACTTCCTTGCTCCTTAACAGGCTCTCTGTCTCCAATGTGCAGACCAGGGAGGTGGATCCTGACATCTGTGGCAGTCCTTTGTTCAACCAGCCTCTTTCGGACACCTTGCTGTTTTTTTTCTGGTTGGATACTTTCAAGTTTGCACTGTTGCTGCCTCTCAGATGCTGGACATCTCTGCACCCTGCTCCCCTCTGCCACCTGGCTCCTCCTATGAGTTAAGTCTCCTCACCAGTTGCCTCTTATCCTGGGCTCTAATGCTCTGCCCACTACTCCGGCTCTACCTCGCACAGCTGCCAGTCTCCCAACTACTGATCATACACAGGCACTGCTGACAGCCGTTACCTGTGGAACCTCATCAGTGCAGCTCCTTCCTCAGGCCTGCTATCTCAAGAGACCCGTAAAATTCTGTGGTATCTTTCTTTTATCTATCTAGAGTTCCTGGATCTCTTCAGCTCACAGTACACGGGGCTCCCAATGTCTCCCCCACAGCTGCAGCTTGTGGGGGGAAGAAGGGGGGAAAGGTTAGTCTTGCCGCGTGTGAGTCCCCTGCTCCCCAGATGAACAGCTGATTATAATCTGAAATGTAGACAATGAAATGATGCCCCGTTTTTGGGATTATCACATGTGTTTTTCTCTCTGTGACTATGGGCCCATGTATTAAAAACCACATTTGCAATGGGATTTGGGCACGATATTAGCACCCATGATCTCACTGCAAGATGCAATCATAGCGCCCAGATGTACTAAAGAGCACAAGCAGTGAAAAGGAGCCCGTCCCTGCGATGTGCTGTGAGTGAAGTAACCACATCAGCGGTCTTTTCACTCCTGTGCTGGGACTCCTGAGCATGCAAGGACTGGGGAAGAGGGGGAGATGTGACAGACACAGGGGCTGGGGAAGAGGGGGAGATGTGACAGACACAGCGGCTGGGGAAGAGGTGTGTGTGACACAGGGGCTGGGGAAGAGGTGTGAGTGACTGACACCGGCTGGGGAAGAGGAGTGTGTAACTGACATATGGTCTGGGGAAGAGGGGGGATGCGTAAGGCTGGGGAAGAAGAGGGAAATGTGACAGACATGGGGGCTGGGTGTGTGTGATGGACTTGGGAAGAGGGGGTGTGACAAGGGCTGGGGAAGAGGGTGTGTGTGACAGACACAGGCACTGTGAAGAGGGGTATGTGTGCGTGACGGGCTAGGATAAGGACTATGAGAGGGTATAGGGGGCCAAAAAACATGAATGTACGGGGCCCCAAGATTTCTGTTTGCGGCCCTGTTAGTGCCACGTGTAGTATATACTTTAACAACCCAGTTAAGCCTTTTCAGTCTACGGCCATACATGCATGCTCACAGTTACAGACAATGCGCAGTGTGAAATCATACAAGATACACTGTGCATATAGGCGTACATTATGCTCTGCATCAGGCCCTTTATGTATTATCATATCTGTGCTTGCCTTAATAGATATTTTGCAAGGAGTAACTCTGTAGCCATTATATACATCATGTAAGTAACTAAGATTTTCTTTCAGCTCACTCAGACATGCAAATAATTGCCGCAATACGTGTAATTACAGATTAGTCAGATAGACTTCATTTTTATAGAAAATTACCTGTGTTATAAATATGTGTTCTCAGAAATAATTACTGCAATAAGTGTGGTTCTACATTATGCAAATTATATCTTTCAGTTTTCCCAAGCTTTCAAAAGTCTTTGTTCACTCACATAAAAGTTGATGTACTGTAGGTTTGGTTCGAATGATCACAATATAGTTTATACCAATTCCCCATGGAATTTGCCTAAATTGCTCCTTTTCACTCAAAGACTACTAAAGGTGGTAGTTAAATTCTTTGAATATAATTTTTTAATAGCGATACAGTACTAAATTTTATGTCTTATAAATTTGACTTTTTCATTGAAATAAAAGCACAGCTTTTGAGGTTCAAGTTTCAATGACGACAAGTCTGTCATATAAATGCTCATGAAAGAAAATATTTACCTTAATTTCTGTCAAGTTTGTTTCTTCTTTTTCATTGTGTTCATTCATTTTTATTATGTTTCAGGTGCAGCCAGGTTTATAAATGTGTGTTTGTAACCTCTAATGTGAGGTGTTACTGTTTTTCAACACAGTTTACAGCAAAACACAGAAATCATGTTGCATTTTCCCTTCCAATATAAAATGAAACTTATCAAGGTGTTGGTGTGCATCCGCACTGAAAGGTTCAAATTAAATACATCCAGTTCCAGGAAACAGTACAGCAAAAGTCAGTAATAAACCCTGAGCGGTGCACTCAAGAATAAGACAATAATTATATCAAACAAGAATAGAAGGAAACTGCATTCTGGTCTGAGACACTCTAGGATAGGAAATATATCTTTAGTGTCAATGCTGACGTTTGATAACCTGAGAAATCCTGAAAACAGGATGGGTACGTAATCTCACCCTTAAAGTGTACATTTTGGTATGTTTATTAAAATATTTTACACTAGTAAAGGGATCCAGCATATTCTGGGTCATTTCAGTGTCTGCGGGCTGCTTCAACCCGTTCTGCCCCATCTTCCCTGCATTCGGTCCTGTCCCTGCTCTGCAATGCCCGCCCCACTCAGACTTGCCCCTCCTCCTGCAGCTCCATCCTCCCCTCCTACTTACCGCATTTCTGGAAGCGATTTCCTTCTCATCTCCTGGTTCCTGCTAGGCGAAGATGTATTTTGTCTCCCTAGTAATGTGAGCCATTGTGGTACGTACTCAATAATAGATAAATGCACATTATTTATTCCTAATAGGGCAACTTTATTTACCTGGATGCCGATCCCTAGAATAAGTTAATTCAGGAACAATAGCTAACAAAGTCTAGCAATTTCCTTTTTTAAATACATTTACACTCTATCTTCACCACTACTTTACTATTATTTTAATATTTTGCTATAGTTGATGTTTCTCTAAACACCTTTTTACATTAATTGATAAAAGTAAATATTTAAATAATTAGATCTAGTGTCCTCTTTGTTAGAATAATATTTTCCACTCCTTATTACAATAAATATATAACTCTCCTGTTCCTCCTTTCCCCACTTTTGCAATTCAATTAGAAACAGCAGGTCACAGGCATTGCGCCAATGCCACGCATTAACTCTGCAGCGTGCAAATTATATGATGTGCATGCAAGAGAGGGGAAATCATCCTAAACCCCAAAAAATGGGCAAATAAGATAACAAGTGGCCACAAGGACAGTATAGAAGACTGTAGGCTGTAGTATTGTAGGCTGATAAAAGTGTCAAATGGTTGATTTTAAAAACTTTTACTAATGAAAGAAACATGATTGCCAGCAAGTGTTTTTTGGCAGATAAAAGTGTTTAGAGTAATTTGGGGTAAATTAAAATGTCTCTATTGTGATTTTTAACTGTTTACATACAAGTTTAAACATAATGGAAAAAACTAACACTTCCATCTGCAAGTTCAAAAAACCCCTTTCCCATCAATACAGCACCTCAACATACATGTCCTACATAACTAGATCCATTTTCTTCTTTTTAGAGAAAATGACATGAAAAATGATGTTTTTATTGGCCATATTATACTATTCAAACACATTTAAATCCATTATTATTCTTTGGGAGGTGTGTACCAGATGTACTGTACAGCACTATGACCTGACATTTTTAAACTAAAATAAGGACTTTTTCATAGTTATCTCCTAGCCTGGAGGAGCAAACTTGCAATTTCTCCCATTGAAAGATTCTGAAACCCACGTTATTTTTATTGTTACATTTATTTTTGTTTTGTTATTGGGGCATTAGGAAATATAGAATATTTTAATAACTATACAATTTACATTTAAATATTGAGATTAAGCCCCAGGGGCTAATTCTGAGTTTGGAGCAAAAAACAAAACAAAACTTTACACCTGGAACAAACCATGGTGCAATGCAAGCTGTGCAGAAACATTTATTGTTTTTGCATGCAAGGTAAATACTGGCTGCTTTTGCATGTAGTCCACATATGCTGACTGCAATTTAGATTTGCATTTGGATACGCCCCTCTCACATCTACATCACTCTGCACATTTTAAATCTGCTCCACTTGTAGTGCAACAATGTTTTGCCAATGTGCACAGTTACTTCTTTCTCTTTTTTTACTTTTCCATGAACTATGAATTGGCACCCCAAATAGCACATCCTGATTTCTCAGTTTTTCAAACATTTAGCATTTGCTGAATTAAAATTTTCCTTCCTCAGCCATGAATACTTTTCCCTCTTTTATATTATGGAATATGTCAGGAGTGTTGTTAGTTACCTATCCAGATTCCTAGACTCACTGCGACAGCCACACGTGGAGTCCTTTGACGCAGGGAACGCAGCGGGAACACGGTCACATACCAGCGATCCACACTCATAGCTGTCAGGGTCACACAGGTAGCTTGCACTGATACCTAAAACATTAAAGCAAGCACATAAGAGAGTGGAAAAAATAAGTCTTAAAATAAGAAGGCAATTTCTATCCACTTTCAACATAGAGTTCGCACACTCTGAGGTATTCCAGCTGTTATTCTTTGTTAGTGTTCTTAACAGTGAGTGAACAGCGCAGGAAAATGTATCCTGTAAATGGATTCTGCTAACTAAAGACTTGCCATGGGAAGGGGCAGAGTAAGATCATTGTACTTCGATGGCATGTCCCACAGGGGAGCTGAAAGACAGAAAGGCAATTTTGCCATAGTAGTACTTATAATGATAATAATAATAATAATAATGGTCGGTTTATATTGTTTTGTTTTCATAAAAAAAGTCAATAGATCAATAATATGAAATACATTTTCAGACAACAAGGAGCTGTGATATAATGTACAGTTGTTGGAGACCATTTAAACTATGAAAACTAGCCAACTGAGAAAGGCATTGTTGCCCATAGTGACTGGTCAGACTGTATTTTATTTGATTTTTTTTAGCAATGTATGTTTGCTAATACAATTGTAGATGCATATAGTTCAATAGTAAAACATTATTTACATAGACATAGTAAACAATACATGCATAGTGAACATTACATTGCAGTACAGTCCAACACCTGCTAACACTTTAGTGCAACCCCCTTTAGACTTTTCTGCAGAAATACTGCATGACTTTGTCTCATTTGTATCTTAAATGAGAATGAGGGACATTGATTTGTATTATATGTGGTTCGTTTTGTGTGTTTGAATCTTTGTTTTGCATTGAGCAAAGTGCAACTAAAATGTGCTTTTCTGCAGAGATAACTGAGTCATTGACAAAGCTCCAAGGCACGTAAGCTCCTTGGGTTTGGGAGATGATATATAGCTGCCACTCTAATACTGTAAGTAGCACCCTATTTACTCACAGCAATCCCTTTGTTTCCTGGTGACTCGTTCTGTGCTCCCACCATCATGCGCTCCTTTTGCAGCAATCCAGTCACCCTTCCGCTAACTGCTGCATTTATATTGACCATCTGCACTGATGGCTCCCATTATTCCTTGCCTGGTTTCCCAGTGATACTGGGTGATGGTGGTAGGCCCACCTGCATTGAGCAGCCAATTTGTGCGAGCTCACCAAGGCCTGCTACTGTCACAGCAGCTGCTCATGGCTCCCAAACTGCAGGTGTTTGTTCCAGCCATCAATCCTCTTACCCCGTGCCCATGTATTACAGCTTGGACATGCCACAGGTCTGCCCAAGATGTGCAGCCCAGTTGGGGGCATATCTGATGTTTCAGCTGCACTACCATCAACTCATAAACTAAGAACACCCACCTATCACACAGGTACTAATGTTGTCACAATAATAAATAAAGAATTAAAGTGATGATCCCCTATTATCAAAATATAATTTCTATGTCAATTCATGTAAAGATGCCCATCCACTAGACAATTAAATTGAGCAATTGAACGATAATGATCATTCAAACGTTCATGAATCGTTTGCAAATCGTTTGCAAAAATGTCTCAAATGACCAGCGATGCGCATGCCTGCTGGTTGTTTAGACATCTATCATTGTGCAAACATGCTGGCCAAACTGGTGGAGCATGTTTGTAGATGATTGATGAGCCTGCACTGAACGACTGCTCGTTCAGTGCAGGCTCATCACAGACTGACAAACGACTGCACGATTACAATATCGTAATCGTGCAGTCGTTTTCATGTCTGCTAGTGGATGGGTACCTTAAGGAGGTGCTACCACGAACACAATACAAATCATATTATATAACAAGAAAAAGAAAAAGTGTGTCCATATAAGGAGCACTAAATTAAAATATAAATTTTATTTAAATTTGTTAAAAACACATATACATTGTATCTTGCCAGTGCAGTTTTAAAATTATAGCTGTTATTGTTTTTGCTGACTTGTGGATGCATGTCTTGGGAAGTAGGCGGGTTTAAACAGTGGTGGGCGTCTTGGTATTGTGCTGCGGTTGCCATGCGATTGCATTCATTAGCATATTTTTTCAGCGAGCAGGGTGCGTGCGAATGCAGCCTTGCTAACCAACCTGAATCAGGATCTGGATCCGCGCTTTTCGTTTTTTATTTTAAGAAGACTGTGGATGCCTACTGGAAACAGAGTACTGGAACCAAGGGGTAGGTGAGTATGGATTTTTTTCACAGGTACCGATCTAGATTCCCCTGGAGAAGGGGACAGACTGGCGCTAGGGACAAGGTAAGTATGTAATGTGAGTGCAGGTGAGTGTCAGTGAGTGAATGTGTAACCCACCTCCCTCAAACTCTGGCCATTTCCTTGATTTTACCCTTGGGACCACCAAAATGTGGCACTAGTTCACTCTTTATCCATCCCTAGTTTTCCTTCCCACAGCTCACCAGTCTGTACTATTCCCTCATACTGTTTGTTCACTGCCCTTTCCTACACCTTTACCTTCTGCTCTTCCTGTTGCTTTTCTGCCCCCATCATCCAAGAGGGTTCCTGCTGCACCTCCCTCATGTGTCTCCTTAGCATGCAGGAGTTCAGCAAACTACAAATGCCATGTGGCTCTTCCCTCTGCTTTTATAGTTTAACTGCCTGTCACCTCAGTCTCTGACTACCCCCTTTTCCAACTCTGCTCTACCTTTTCTCTAGCTGATCCCTCCGCCTCTCTGTTGTCCTCCTCCTCCGCCCCAACCTCCATCGCAGCCACCTCCTGACCCCCACCCCACAGTGGCTCCATCTCAACACCCCTTTTCACCCCACCGCTCCTATACTTACTCTGGCAGCCAGTGCAATGTGCATGTTTATATATGTATATTTTTATAGATATGTATGTGTATGTTCTAGCTGCTGTGCACCCCACTTCTGTGAAGATTGATGATGGGAGTGCATTATACTCAATATCCTGCTCGTTGTCAGCGATATCACTCCTCGGACCTACATGCAGGTCTGAATGGTGACATTGTTAGTGAGGGCTGAATGCAGCATGGCCCCACCATCACTACGTCGCTGCCAGCATCGGCAAGTGCATATGTGCTTGTCGATGTGAGTACTCCACCAGGTCCAGTCGCTAACATGGTCGGTACACACTAGTCATCGTCTAGTGTGTACCGGCCATAACAATGGTGGTGGGATTATCTGCTAGGGGGCACCAGTCAAAATGTTGCCTAGGGCACCAAATTGGTTAGGGCCAGCTCCATACAATACAATGCAGGACAAGGACATGGATAATATACTTTGCTACATTGGTGACCATAACACCTAAATAAGCAACAGAGCATAAGCAACCAAGTGTTAGGTGCCCTGGTGGGGAGTAAGAAGTAGATGAAAATAAAGCAAGGAGAAACACAAGAGGATAGGGCCCTGCTCGCAAGAGCTTCCATTCTAAAGACTATGCTGATTGGAGTCAATTCTTAATGCTTTATGGATCGTACAGAGGGCCTTATTCAGCAAGGATCACTGATGCGATCGTGGCAGCAAGCACGTACACAGTTCTGCTGCAAAATTATGCAAATGACTGTGATCGCAATGCTGCCACAGTACAACATAAAAATGTCCACTTCCCTTTACTCACATCCGTAATACCTTGCAAGTGTGCAAAAACATCGGTACCATCGCGTACCATCGGAGCCTAACACACAATTAAGGCAGGTCAGAACTCACTCACAAACTGCTAAACTTCCTGTCTGTATTTATAGCTCATGCTGCGTATGCCATCGCAGGGCCTTAATTATGCATGCCCCTGTAACGGCGTTCAATTGCTCTGACACACCTGCGTTTGCTCGACCACCCCCCCATCACCACCCACAAACGATTCTTCCTATCAATCACTGTACACACTGCGATCTCATTCCCGATCACAGTGGCTACTTCGCGCACACACACTGTGATGCATACACAAGTGCAGATCGCGAAAACTGTCCGACTGTGTGCATCTTAGCACTTGTGATCCTTGCTGAATCAAGCACAGAGTTACAAGAGCAGGGCACTTCTGGTGAAGGTTGAAACTGAATAAACTTTTTGCTTGCTGTTGCTCCATTGTCTCAAGCTGTATGGTATTTTTTTATGTTGACAGCTGCAAGTCTATGGGCTGTTTTGTCTCATTAGCTTTCTTTGAAAGATTTGATAAATTTTTTCCAGTGATGTGTGCAGGCAAGTTCTTTAGAAAGCAGTGGACATAACACCTCTTCGAAGCATAGTCAAAAGGAAAACCAATTGTAATAAATATCAAAACGGCCTATGTACATATATCAAAGGAGCACAAATGCAAGCTGGATTCAAAGTCAGTAAAGTGCATCATGCTTGGCTATTGCAATGAGAGCAGAGGTTAAAGATTGTGTAAACCAAATACTAGAAACATTGTTAAGTCACGTGATGTTATCTTTAAAGAAACAACTCAAATTGTAGAAAAGTTGGAAGCTGATATAAAGAGCAAATATGTGTCCCTGGACATGCCAGCAGCTGAAGATGTATCTGGTTCAGTGACTATCAGCATGGAAGTTCAACCACAGTAAAGGTCATCTGCAAGATCAAATATCGGCTAACCACGCAAGAGGTATGATAAAGAATTTGCAAACATTACATTCAGTGAATCTCAAGGTATCCAGAAGCCAAAACCAAAGTTTGATTGGTGTGAATGGAAATCCAAGATAAGAAAAAAACACTTTGCATGATTTCAAAACCACAAGCGTGAAAAGCTCCAATTTTGTGAGGCAAGATATTGTTATGGCTCATGCTATCAGCGAAGGAACTTTTACTAAAGTATCTTCTGCGAACACATGATGTGGTTATACTTCATCATGTGCATAACCCAGTTTTTTTTAAATTCGCTACAGAAAAGCTGACATTAAATGTTTATGTAAAATGGAAAAGCATGCTGGGCACTAGGACACAGAGTCTGCAGGGAAGTCCAATCTCCAATCTGATGTGCTACTGCACATGTGACTTCAGCCACCTTTACTGTGTAGAGTGACGTGGTGGGGGACAGAAGTCTCCTACTTAGCTCCTATGAGAGACCTGATTAAAACCTTCATTTAAAGCTGTTCCAAATCCCTGCACCACTACCCATTTGTAGCATTCACTCACTGGCTGCTGAGCTGTATAGTACCCTGATTCGCTCAATCTCTGCTCCATTACCAGTGTGCATGTAACAGTGAGAACAACTGTACCTGCTATCTCTCAATAAAGCAACACCACTGGTTAAGTACAAGGGCACTTCAATATCAACACCGTAACACATATACTTTACAACTAAGTACTAGGCATGATGGGTTCACCCACTACTTGGACAATGTTGTTTGTTTGCCAGAAGTAACTTCTGTGGGAATGTGCTTTTCCTTCAAATGCTGCTCTGTACCATTGATGGCAAATAGACAGAGAGGCCTATGCCCTCATAACATAACATAGCGCAATGACTTTGATCTGACATATCCCACTGGACCTAGAGTCTCGTAATTATCATTAAATCCACAAAAGCCACTGAGAGTAGGAGAAGCTCCTGTCTCACAGATGAAAGCAATACAAGTGCTACATGAGGCTGATTCTGAGTCGCGCACTGCTGCCACAGCTTTTGCATCTTTTGCCGTAGTCGCGCCTGTTACTTTATGCTAATGCTAGTAAACACCCTTCCCCTGGTGTACAGTTATGCGTTTGAATGTGAAAGGACTGAGGTGTCCACTTTGAGCTTCTTTAGACATTGTAATACTGCTTGATGCATCTTTAGACACAACTATCAGTCGCACCATTGAAACATGCATCAGTCCCATGCAAGGTGCAGATTCTCCCTCACAGTATGGGTTTCAATGTGAGCAATTAAGCATCTGAGTTTGCAACTAGTTCAGCATCACTCTCGTAATACGACCATAAGATGGACCATCTCTGTGCGTCTGTATAGCCACCTCCCTGTCATCGCCCAGGAATAGCCAGCTCATTTCCTATACATTTCTGGTACTGTGCATCTCAATCACATCTATGCCTCTGCATGTACACAGTATGGGATACATGTGCTGTTCAAGTTTTTCAGGCATTTGCAGTAACAACAAATCACTGAACTGTGTGAAAATCAGCATTATATGCGACTATGTATCAGGCCCCATTTGTGACTTTATTCCATTTCATGTTTAACCTTCTGCTCAGTGACAGTACAATTACTGGATAGACATGGAATCTGACATTTGCAACTGTTTCATCTAGCATTGCAGAAAATGGGGGCGTGTCACTCTGTTTTCTGGGTGTGCTTTAGCTAGAGGCTGCATCCTTAGACACGGTTTTACTGGCTTCTGCAGTGTGAATTCCCGAGTCATCCTGAGTATAATGAGGGTTACGCAGATGACCGATGATCACACAGATAACGAGATGCCGCGTCTTTGGACGCAGCAGCAGATAAAAGAAGCCGGCAGGAGTAAGTTTTAGATATCTTTCATCATCTCCAATTATTTCTGAATTGTTTCCTTCTTTTTGAGGCTATTTGGGATTCTGACAAAGACATCTAAAGCTTGATTTATACCTAGGACGTTTTATGTGTTATTATTTATACCAATAGAATGCACTTAGACATACGCTTGTTTTTTGCCTTGTATTTGGTGGGTTGGTGATAACACCCTTTTTAAGCTGCTCCTGTTTCATTTTGCCTGGTGGACTTTATCCTTTTGTATTTAATTATAATTAGATCTATCTATGTAGATTTGTGACTTTAATGTCTCATGTATTTGTGGATAGGTCTCATACATTTGGCTGTGTTTTTATTATTCTGTGTATATAGCATATTTCGGTACTTCCGTATCTTTGCGGCCCCTGGTTACACTACTTGCGCATCTTCACTATTCAGTGAAGATACGTAAGTAGCGTAAACTTCAGGAAATACTATTCGGACCCTTGCGGGTTCGCTTCGCTCGCCACATAGCTTTATTCCCCCTCCATGCCCACTTGGATGGTAGGGAATGACGTTGGATGGTAGGGAATGTCGTTGGAGACTGGCTTATAAGCTTGTGTCAAACGTCATTCCCTACCATCCAAGTGGGCATGAAGGGGGAATAAGTGCATGTGGCGAGCGAAGCGAGCCCGCAAGGGTCCGAATAGTATTTCCTAAAGTTTACGCTACTTCCATATCTTCAACACACAACCAGCAGGGGGCTGCGAAGATACGGAAGTACCCATATTTCTATATATGTAGCCTTTAGTACAGCAGCTGGAAATTGGAACATAAGTGAGAGCATGTCAATTTGTCCTAAGTATTCATATGACTGCTTGAAACATTGAGAGGTATGGATGGATGTACCAAAACTTAAAGATTTACTTCTTTATTGTAGACCTTGCTCTTTGCCTTTTATCATCTATTACTTTCCCATCCCAATTTATGTCTTTCTATAAAATGCCATCTATTTTCAGAGTCCATATCAGCAGTTAACAGTATCTATTTAGTCATCAAAGCTTCACATGAATAGGAGAGATTATGGGAGTAATTATGGGCCCCTTAAGCAGCAGGCTCCAATATTGAACAAATTGTACTATAAAACTGTAATGACTAAAACAACCCAGAGGCTTTTTCTCTAATGTGGATTTAAAGTAGAGATGAGCGGGTTCGGATTTACTCGGTTTTACTCGGATTTACTCGGATCTCAAAACGGCATTTTATTGGCTATCGGCTATCACGTGTTTTGGATAGCCAATAAAATAAATCCGAACTAATCCGAACTTGCGGTAAATTGGCGATAAGAACCGAGTAAATCCGAACCCGCACATCTCTAATTTAAAGTATTGCTGTATCAGCATCACAGTGCTTAGCTCATGTGCAGAGTTTAAGGTTATTTTTACAAATGATTAAATCTTCAAACAGAAATATAAATTTTTCCTCATTAAAAATTGTAACAATTACACGTGAGAATATGGGCCAAACACAGACCCATCCTGGTCTGCCTAAGGCCTGCCCCTATTCTTCCAGAAACACCTACTTGTAGTCGAAACGTGACACATTCGGGATAGTTTGGAAGAATGTGTACATATCTGATGGTGGGGCGCCACCCAGCCCCCAAACACCTGCGGTCGTTTGGGAGCAGGGTGGGGGTGGTGCTAACTGCCATTCCGGAAAATGGGGGGGTTGTCGCTCTGTTTTTTTGGGAGTGTAGAGGCCAGACTTCCTGGCCTCTACAGGAAGTCGACGCAGAGGCTAGGAAGTCGACGCAGACTTCCTGGCCTCAGTTACGAAGCTGCAAAAGACAATGTGAGTGTCCTCAGGACCAATGGTCTAGCAGAGAGGTTCCCAATCTTTTTTTATTCACGGCGCCTTAGTGCCTCAGTATTGTTTTCACGGCACCCCTAAGACAAAAGTTTGGCATTAAGAAATTCAGAAAAAAATGTAGTGAAGTAGTACAGTGAAGTAAATTGTGCTTACCCGTCATCCTTAGGTTTGGTTATATAGTGGTGGACAGGTTTGTTCTTCTGTTTGTGCATATATTTACTTTACATTGACCTTAAAGAATTTGATTTGGTGCGGGAAAACAAACCTGAGGCTCCCCTGCAAGTGTCCCTAGGTACTCCAGGGTGCCGTTTTGGGAACCACTGGTCTAGCATATGATCCTCAGATTATGGCTGATGATCTCGCAGATGATCCTCAGATGCCTCCTGCTGTTTTAGCATATTATCACATCACTTCTGTGTCAAAATACGCAAACTGCATCCATCTCTGATTCAGACCCTTAAGTTACTTTTGCTACACTATTTGTGCAGAATTAACACATTATAAAATGGTGTATTTTTTAACAGTAAAATAATTATTCCTCTTAGGTACTGTAGGCATGATGCAGCAACATTAGAAATGCGGTGAAACACCGAAAATGTGGGTTTGACCACATTTCTCATATGCAACAAGCCTTGGATGCGGTGGGTAACACCATTTTCTGATGACATTACCCTATAGAAGCCTATGTGCTTCTATTCGGAAAGTGCTCTGAGAGGGATCCAATCCCTCCCAGCACCCACCGTGGCACGTGTGTCATTCTGCGCAGTCACATCTGGGTCATAGACACGGATGTCCCTCACATGCAAAGGACAGCTCTTCCGGAGCGAAGGTTGGCAGGATGCATCGTATCCCGAATCCGATGCGTCATACATCCCGCCCTGTATTTGCAGTTAGATCTTTCTTTGGTGCAGATGATCAATCGTGAATGCTAATAGAATTTAACAAGCTCATTTAAAGTTTGCAGCACATTCTGATGGTAGTACAAAATGTGCACTTGAAAATCCATTTTGTGCCACAGTACGGACAGTGTGAGAGAAAGTGGGACAAGGGTGCAGCGTAACTCAATGTAAAAATAAAGTGGGCCTGCAGGGCCCTAACTAGGGTGGTGCGACCAGTGCCAAGACACAGGGCACCGCAGGGGAGGGGGCGCTGTTTATTTTCCTGTTTATTATCATTCTCAGTTGTAGCTTTCTCTTCTTTTATCCCCAGCATCTCCTGGCCTCTCCTATCTCTTCCGTGGCCCTTCCCCATGAGGCCATGGCCCCTTTTCAGGTGCACTATCTTATGTCCCTATTTAAAAAACAGATGGGAAGGGGGTGCCAATGCTCTCTCTGGCACAGGGCACCAAAAAGTCTAGTTATGGCTCTGTGGGCCTGTACGTGAGTGTGCAGCATGTAATATAATGCAGTGCTTGCCCCACATGCAAAAAAAAATGTTTTGACTAGGACAAAGATTATTCTATCAGCCTTTCAATTTGTAATCTCCATTTATCCGGATAGGAAATAATAGTTCCTCACACAGAAATCCATTACACAGTATGCTTTGACTACTTTGACTATGATTTCGATTTCGATTCTATACCATATAATTTGCAGTAAAACAACATGGACTTGAGTGCACATCATTCATAGAAGTTGTGCTTTGTTGTAGCTGGAGAGGGAGCATACAAGCGCAACTCCTGTACATGTAAGTGGACATGCAGCCTATTCTCAGTTTGTTGCACCTCCAAACATGCCTTTTATAAGACATATCATTTGCCGCTATTCCAGATGTGGTATAAAGGAGGAGATGTACTAAGTTTTGGAAAGTGATAAACTGGAGAGTGATAAACTTCCAACCAATCAGCTCCCAACTGTCATTTGTCAAACACAGCCTGTAACTTGACAGTTAGGAGCTGAGCGACTGGTCATTTATCACTCTTCACTTTCCAGAGCTTAGTACATCTCCACTAAAGTGTCTCAGCTAGCTAAAATAGATAAATATAATAATAATAATAATAAAATAAATCTGATGTGTTTGTCTCAGGTCACTGTGGCTGAACTTTCCAGGGATGAAGCTAGGATTTTCGTCACCCGAGGCAAAGACTCAGTTTAGCACTTCCTCCATTTGATACTAGTCACCGTTGGTTTGTTTGAATACAGACATTCTCAATGTAAAGAATACAAATGAAAGTTTGTTGTGGCACTCAGAACATTAAACGTGCCCAATACACAAAATTTAAATAAAAGCAAATAATTTTTTCTACACAATAATATAGATAACTCCCAAGACTACATATATGATAAAACGCTGTTTCATTGTGATCAGAACAAAATGTTAAAATTCTCATAATTGTGCTCCAAAAAGGAGATTAATTAGCAGCTTGTTCATGTTAATAGCCTTTACTGCAGTAATGAAACAATGTTAACTGTTATGCATAGAAAAACAAGTGCTAAAATATATGATTAGTCACCTAAATCACAGTGACAAGGAGAAGTGTAAAAAATGATTTACATTATTTCCCGTATAACAGTCCTGCAGTAAATGCAATCCAAGTTTTAAATAGTTGTTACAATCTCAAGACTCAAAGGTAAGAATTGCTGTTTGTACTACACTACCTCACCCAAAACAGAGCACAGTGACCACCATATATGACAGACAACATCCCTATTACCACCATTAATGCAGACAACATCACAGTGACTGCCACGTAATGCAGAGAGCATTACAGTGACCTCCATATAATACAAATAACATCACAATGCTCGCCATATAAAACAAAGAGCAGCTGTAACTGGCATACAATACAGAAAACATCAGTGACTACTATATAATACAGAGAGCATCAGTGACTGCCATATAATACAGAGAGCATCAGTGACGCCACACAATAAGAGAAGAATTTTTATAAAGAGAGTGCTACATTTGTGTTATTTTAGGAAAATATAAAATTACCTTAGAAATACTGAGATTATATAAATTTATTAAAACAGACACAAATTAAATATGAAAAAATATAATAAGAAATTAAACCATGACAATAGTTAAAAAAATCAAAGCAATAGATAATCAATGAATTGCAATAAATAAGAATAAATAAAAGCACAATTAATCTACACAGGTAATAAACAGTTAAATTGTTTGATAATCCACTGTTGGAAAATGACTGAATCAATTAAGAAATGCTTGATAAAAAGTCTGATGCTTCGGTTCTTATTTAGTTCAGGCTCTTATTAGTGTGAAAAACGTGTGTAAAAACACAAACTTGAAACCTCCTCTGTAATATTACATATAAAGATACTTCATTCAGCAGCCCATATCAAAGTCGAATACAACCTATTTTGTATAGCTGTTAACCAATTGATGGGAAACAAAATATCAGTTCTTAGCAGAGATACACTTGTAAAAATAAGTTAAAATCAGTTAGCTCTCACCAAATGTGGCTGTCTGTAGCCGAGTGTGACAATCTGCAGAATATCCAGTAGTAGCTGTTAATGCTACAAACTCCTGATGTTCTGATAGGATAGATTCCTAAATTAGTACAGATGTGTCCTCCGTCATTGTTGCTCAGGTCATGTCACACAGGCATCTCAGTGGTGTTATGAAAATACTGTGAGTGGGCACAGTAAGATGCAACTGAATCCATGGCATGCAATACACACCTTAGCCTCTAGGTGGCTAGTGCTCCAGTAATGAAAACTACAAATCTGAATACAATAGCAGTGGATGGATATGGCACTACAGTACAGCAAGCCCTGACAGGTAGGTTAATCACTTACTGCTCATGGACGTAATCACTATAAAGTCACAGATGTACAGTACGGCAAACCACTGTAACAGCAGTGCACAGGGTTTTTCCCTCCATAAAAGTTGCAAACTTGACTGCTATTATGTTGCAGTCCTTAATAAAATGAGAGTGCCATTTCAGTAAAGGTTTTAAGGATATCCATGCTTATCAATGGATATCTTCTAAGTCTACCAAGTTCTCTTAGGGGTCCATTCATCAAAGTGTATTTGAGGTATAATCCACGAAAATACCCGTTTTCAGGGGTTTACCTCAAATATTAAGTATCCCCGGTATGTATTAAGGAGGGACCACAGCAGGTTTCTCCGATACCTGCTGTGATCCCTCCATTACCGCTGGCAGCTGTAATGGAGGGATGCCCCATAGGTTTCTATGGGGGCTGCATTCCAGGTATTGGCCCCGAAGCTAACGCCATCTGAAGATGGCGTTAGCTGCTGTAGCCTACGGGCTACACCCTGCATAATTAGCCGGAACTCTCCCCGGCTATGGCGGATGTGAATGTACAGTCTGCGGGACTGCGATTACGCAGCACCCCCTGCACTGACCGGCCACTCTCTGCAGACATCGCAGGGCTCTCTTCGGAGCCCGTGTTCCTGCATGTCCCGGATGATACATCCGGACAATAGGATCACATTTTGCAATGCAATCATGGGTGTTACTGTCATGCCCTGATCACATTGCAAAGGCGATCATTGATTAATGGACCTCTTAGTAACTGTATACTGCAGAGGATGGGTGAATTTCTATCTGGCAGAATGAGTAACAGGTTCCCCGCCCATCTGCCAGAGTGAAGTTACCCTAATGTCCTGAGGCTGAATGAAAACATACCAACATTAGGACAAAAGTGGAAAAAACAACTCTCACTACAGTATAAGAAAAACAGAAAACATTCAATAAATTATTAAAACAAAATCTATGCACTCTGATGCACCACACTGCAAAATAGAAATTTAGTACAGTACAGTAAATGAATATAGTATGCAGCGTCAGTTAAAGAAATACAGTACGTAAATGTCACAGCCGCATACAATTTCATGCGACAGCGATAGTCGCATACTGTATTTTTATATTTTCACTGCCGCACTGCTCATGGACAAAGTCGCTATAAAGTCGCAGATGTACAGTACGGTAAACCACCATAGCAGCAGTGCACAGGGAATTTTTCCTGCGTAAAAGTCGCAAACTTGACTGCTTATGTTGCATGCACAGTCTTTACTACACTACAGTACAAGTCTTTAGGTGAAACCTCAATAATAACGCAAACAAATACACAGAATTACTGTATTACACCTGAATACCCATACAGTACTGGGCAACAGTGAAAATAATTCCCACGTGAAAATAGTTACTTTTAATTGATTCCGACAAGATAAAAAAAGAACACACAATTTTGCCATTGGCAGGATAGAAAATAAAGACAGCCCTCAAATAAAAAAATAAAAAATTGCCCCCAAAATATTAAAGAAACAACTTAAAATAACCCCACATGGAAAAAAAACACACACAAAGGCCCCCACATACTGTCATATTTTTGATGAATGAATTAGGTTAAGAAACTGAATTTAAAACATATATAACACAATATTATAAAAAATAACTAAATATATACTGTGCCCCTTAGTAGGCGAGCCCTTAGTTTCAGCAGTCTCCCCTCCTCCCTGCACACCAGGTCACTCCATAGCAATTGAATTGAGCAAATTGTCCTCTCCCACTCCGCTCTCTGGAGAATTTCATGGCGGGCATTTGAATATGTCCGTCGTTTCTCCATATTGTTGGACAGAGGCTTGTCCGCCTTTAAAGCCATCAATCATGACATTAATAGAAGCACTGTATCAATGTCACCATGATGCCGCCGCCATGATTCCACCGTCGTGGAGAGTACACTTGCACACGTGCACGCAGCGGGGGGGGGGTTCTGAATAACTACAAATCCCCCCTGCCAGTTGCTCCATCGCCGCACAGCTGAACTATTTTTTTTAAGAGAAGCTCAGGGTCCTGCCGAAGCTCAGGCAACTGTGCCTGCTGTTATACTGTGCTGCCTGTAGGGGCCGCAGCCCCTCCTAGTCAGTTCACATTAGAGATGGGCAGAACGATTCACTGCATGGCTCAACTTAGTGAAGTGTCTCGAGACAATGTCTCAGGACACGGCTCTTTAGAGCTGTAGGAAGCAGATGTGCCAGCGACTGAGTGAGTCGCTGACAGCTCCGCCCCCCGCAGCCCAGCACTACAGCTCAAGGTTCTGCACTGATTCTCCTGAGTCAGTGCACTCACCTGAGCCCTGGCAGAAGCAGCACGACTCAGTGAGTCGCAGACAGCTCCGCCCCCCGCAACACAGCTCAAGCTTCTGCACTGACTCTCCTGAGTCAGTGCACTGCCCCGAGCCCTGGCAGTAGCTGCGCGACTGAGAGTGAGTCACTTGACAGCTCCGAACCTTACACTGCTGATATCTGCCCCCTACACTGCTGATATCTGAAATCTGCTCTAAGGCAGATTTTCTCCATTTCAAATTTATGCTCTCATCCTATAGTGCTGCTCTCTCCCTCTCTAAACAGTCATATTTCAAGATCCTCATCTCCTCTCAGTCCTCTAATCCCCAGCGTCTCTTCACCACTTTCAACTCCCTCCTTCGCCCACCCCCTCCTCTTCTCCCCTCCTTGCTCTCTGCCCTTGACTTTGCTACCTACTTTACATCTAAAATTGATTCCATATGTCAGGACATCATATCCAACCAGCCCCCAGCTCTCCACCTCCTCCTTTCCCAGATCACCCCTCCCAATCAACTTTACCAACTCTAACATTCTTCTCCCCTGAATCTGGAGAGGAAGTCATGGCCCTCATCCGGTCCTTCCCCCCTTCCACCTCCCCCCTTGATCCTATCCCCTCCCGCCTCCTCTGCTTCCTCTCTCTTTCTGCCTGCTCCCATCTTGCCCACCTCATTAACCTCTCTCTCATCAGGCACAATTCCTTCTGCATTCAAGCATGCCCTTGTCTCCCCCACTCTTAAAAAACCTACCCTTGATCCTAACCTTCTTTCTAACTACCAACCAATCTCTCTCCTCCCTTTTGCCTCCAAACTCCTTGAGCAGATTGTCTACAAACGCCTTACCACTTTTCTTTCCTCCCACTCCCTCCTTGACCCTTTTCAGTCCGGCTTCCGTTCTCTCCACTCCACTGAAACTGCCCTCATGAAAGTCAGCAACGACCTCCTTGCTGCCAAATCCAAGGGCCACTTATCTCTTCTCATTCTCCTTGATCTCTCTGCTGCTTTTGACACTGTGGACCACCCTCTCCTGCTGCATAACCTTCACTCCCTTGGTCTATGTGACACTGCCCTCTCTTGGCTGTCATCCTACCTCTCTGACTGATCTTTCTCACTTTCCTCTCATGACTCCTCTTCCCCCCCACAGCCTCTTACAGTAGGTGTTCCTCAAGGTTCTGTTCTTGGACCTCTTCTATTCTCCCTCTATACTTCCTCTCTAGGTGAACTCATCAGCTCTTTTGACCTCCATTATCATCTCTATGCTGATGATACTCAAATCTACATTTCCTCCCCTGATCTCTCCCCCTCTCTTCTGACTCGTATTTCCAACTGTCTCTCTGCCATCTCTTCATGTATGTCCCAGCAATTTCTTAAACTTAATATGTCTAAGACAGAGCTGATCGTCTGCCCACCCTCCCACATAACCTCACTTCCCACTATTTCTTTATCAATTGATGGTATAACTATCTCATCTAGCCCCAAAGTGCGCTGTCTTGGAGTTATCCTGGACTCATCCCTCTCCTTCAAACCACATATCCAGAACCTTTCACAGTCCTGTCGTTTCCATCTCAAAAATATTTCTAAGATCACACCCTATCTCACCCAGGATGCTACAAAAACCCTCATACACTCACTGGTCATCTCCATATTGGACTACTGTAACCTCCTCCTATCTGGCCTCCCCAAATCCCATCTCTCTCCTCTCCAGTCTATCCTTAATGCTGCTCCACGGCTTATCTTCCTCTCCAAATGCTCTACATCTGCCTCCCCTCTCCTACAAGCACTCCACTGGCTCCCCTTCCCTTTTAGAACCCAATTTAAGGTTCTTACGCTCACTTACAAAGCCCTCACCCAATCTTCCCCCATATACATCTCTGATCTCATCTCCCTTCACTCTACTCTCCACTCTCCTCGTTCAAATAATGCACGCCGCCTTTCATGCCAGCTGATTACTTCCTCCCACTCCCGCCTCCAAGATTTTGCCCGCACTGCTCCCCACCTCTGGAACTCTCTCCCACTCCCCATCAGACTCTCCACCTCTTTGCAATCCTTCAAACGGGCTCTCCAGACCCATTATTTCATCAAAGCCTTCCTGCTGTCTTTCTAACTCCCTGATACATTCACCTTCCTCCCCATCTGTGTCACCCTGTTTGTCTTCCCCTTCCCTTTTAGAATGTAAGCTCTTATGAGCAGGGCCCTCTAACCTCTTGTACTTCTCCCTACTTTAGTTTCATCTACTTCTTACTCACCACTAGTGCACTTAACACTTGGCTGCTTATGCTCTGTTGCTTATCTGGGTGTTATGGTCACTAATGTAAGTCGCTTGTCTACAACTTGTTTATGTGCTTTGTAAGGCGCTGCGGGACATTTGTGGCGCCATATAAATAAATGATAATAATAATATGACTCAGTGGAGAAGTATAATCTGGTGGGATCAGCAGTGTAGGGGGCGGAGCTGCCATTCACTCTAGTTCCCACTGACAGAGAGGCTAGAGAGGTGAGTGTCTCGACACACCAAACACTGAGTGACTCGAATCATTCGAACATCTGAATTATTCGAGTCAGTGTGTTGAGACACTCACTCACTAGCCATCTCTAGTTCACATGGCAGCACCAGCACTGTGAGAGGCTGAGAGCTGCTGCAAGGTGACAGTGATCTGATCGTACTGCCGGCAGTCTCTCCTGGACTCGAACCGCACTGCAGGTCTGTGTATAACATGTGGGTTGCAATGATGCCAGAGCTGTATTTATTTGTGTTTTTAAGTCAGAGGTGTGTGTCAGTGTGTGTGTGTGTCTGTGTCAGTGTGTGTGTCTGTGCAGTCTTTGTCAGTATGCGTGTGTGTCTGTGTAGTCCATACTTGCCAACATTCAGCTCCCTCCTTCCGGGAGGGAGCTGAATGCCTGCATACAGTGGGGGGGGGCATGGCCGGACTATGGCGATGGTTTGGGGGCGGGGCCAGGGGCGTGACAGTACGATTGCATCATCGTGACCCCGCCCCCTCTTCACGATGCCGAAAATAAAGACATTGTGAAGAACGGGGTGGAGCCACGATGATGCGAATTGCGTCATCGGGTATGCCCGCTGCTGAGGTTTCTAGTAGTTGTGTGGGGGGCAGGAGGCAACCAGGAGGCTTGCCTGCCTTTCCGGGGGTTTGGGAGCGGCACCCTATATTTGGGAGGCTCCCGACCAAATCTGGAGGGTAGGCAAGTCTGGTGTAGTCTTTGTCAGTGTTCCCGGAAAAAGAGACAAATGGAGGGCGCCAAAAAGTGTGGGTATAAATTATTAATAGACTGAAGCTGGCCAAACACTAGACCAACTTTCATCCAACCAGCTAACTAGTTGATTGGTTGGAATGAAAATCTGGTAACGTATGGGAGTAACTGATGATCAGCAATTTGCTCCTAAATGCCAGAAAACAGATGAAAATGGTCGTCAGACAAGTTTGTTAAATGCTTGATCAACAATTTGTTCAAACAACAGTTTTTGTCCATTTTCTGGCGTTTGGGAGCAAATTGCTGATTGTCATTTGCTTTCATCCCTTACCAGGTTTTCATTCCAACCAATGAACTAGTTGGATGTAAGTTGGTCTAGTGTGTGGCCAGCTTAAGTTATGTATTGAATTAATGAATCAATCCCGCAGGACTGCTGCTTCTAAAACTGGTGCTGAGCCTGATACAGTGGTTCTGGTAAGAAAGAGGAAAGGGAAAGAAGCGCAGTGCTACTGACAGGATAAGTAATATAAAATGAATTTAATGATAAGAATATAAAGATGTTAGACCACAGGTTCTCAAACTCAGTCCTCAGGACCCCAAACAGTGCATGTTTTCCAGGTCTCCTCACAGAATCGCAAGTAAAATAATTAGCTCCATCTGTGGATCTTTTAAAATGTGTCAGTGAGTAATGAATACACCTGTGCACCTGCTGGGTGACCTGGAAAACGTGATCTGTGTGGGGTCCTGAGGACCGAGTTTGAGAACCACTGTGTTAGACAATAGGAATCAAGTTCAGAAACCAATCAATAATAATAAAATCAATAAATAAAAAACAACTGAAAATCCAGAATAATAAATTGATTAAGTAAATTACATGCAGCTCTATATGCCAAGGATCAGGACCCTACACAAGGTGTACGCATTAAATGGACAATGACACTGTAGGCATCATTTAAATGCAGTGTCAACAGTATTAAATACTTGGAGGGGAATTCAATATGAAATGTAAACTTCGCTGTCGAAGTTTACGTTTCATATCGGAGCTTTTACCGGGGATAAAGTATCGGGCGCGTGCCCGCTTATCCCCGTATTCAATATGAAACTAACGAAAACGGGAGCCTGCGAAGTGGGATTTGCGTAAAGTTATGAAATTTTCCTTAAAAAAATTGTAGGACCCCCCCTAAAGTTGTAAAAACATGGGGGATCACTATGGGTACCCCAGTTTTAGCCTTTAAATGAAAGTCGGGGATTTAAATAGCCGCAGTAGGTGTTTTTTCCCGACATTGAAGAAGTGTTGCAGAAGAGCACTTAGGTTATTTTTTTCGCTTTTTTAAGTGGTCCCATCAAATTTGGGGTACATGAAAATGGGTACTAGCATATTTTGATGTCCCTAAAGTAAGTTTTTAAAAATTCTGCAATTGTGCACCTGCCGCTATAAATCTATTCTAGAAAACACCTGCCGCATACTTGCAGAATAGCCCTGAACCTATTTCCCTATTGTTAAACCATTTTTTCCCATTTTTTTTTTCACCCCAATTTTTTTATTCATTTTTTGGGGTGTCCCTATTTTTTTTTTACATTTTTTTTTACACAGTTTTTAAATGTCATTCCCAGGGGTGCAGGCTATTTTTTTTAAGCCTGCACCCCTAAACCCCAATTCTGCACTTTTTTTCGACACCTGTTCAATGGTGAAAAGTTATCCCCGTTTTTTATCAAAGACTTTTCGAACCTGCGAAAAGTCTTTGAAATTCAATACGATGTAAAACTAAAACCTGCGATAATGACGTCATAGGTGCGATATTAACGCAAAATCAGAGTTTTCGCTCCCATATTGAATACCCCTGTTGGTATCTTAAGTCTTACGCATAAAATAGGAGAGTGTAACCACTCGTTACTACTAAGTAACAACTATAGTCCAAGGCACTGGGTGCAGCAATGGGATACTATGTAACAGTGAGCACTGATAATTCACCAAAAATAAGTCTCCAAACCCTTAATAGACCAGCTGGGTTATTCTCTTATGTCAATCTTTAGAGATGAAAGAAAGATTCGCATAGTCTGTTTGACATGTGGCTGTATGAGTAAGGTACCTTACATTCCGGAGGTTACCCGGACTTGGTCTCAGGGGAGAAACCCAGTTGGTTGTCTCCTTCACAGTTGCCACACCAGCATACACTATGTGATCGCTCTCTAAGAAATACTAGGCGTGCTAATGCAATGCTGTGTGGTAGCAGTGCCTACGCAATTTGCATACACATCATGCGAGCGATTGCATCTCGAGAGCGGCTCTGAATTAGGCCCCATGTACGTTCACCAGTCAAATAGAATATAAGCCCCATAATTAAAATATCTCACTTTATTAAACACTGCATGTGTCACGACCTGGCCCTTGAGGTTTCCAGTCAGAGGACTGGGAGTCGGGGTGACTAGGTGGGGAGGCAGCAGTAACCAAGGAGGATGTACAGTACATACGACTTCCTCATCGGCTAATTCCGGGAGTTGACGAGACCTGACCAGAGGTGCTGAGTCTAACTCATTGGTGGTTTTCACCAGTGACCTCTCCAATTAGGATATGGGTTTTAGCTGCGCCCAATCAGCAGGTCGCAGGCCCCTGGTCAGGGACCCAGGAATTAACAACGGACAGGCAGATAAGAAGCCAACTGAGTGGCTGGAGATTATCAGTGGTGAATAACAGTGATCACTGATGTTAGTAATACTGAAGTATATTGGTTACAGACCGGTGTAGAATATCACTGGAGAAATGTCATTAGTGACTGATGTTGAATACCACTGGTAGTGACTGATGTTGAATTTCACTGAAGTGTCTGATGTTGAGTATCACTGCTGAATATTGATAGTGACCAATGTTGTAGAATATCGATAGGAACCGATGTTGAATGTCACTCTGATGTTGATTATCACTGAAATGACTGATGTTGAATATCATTCAAGAATATTGGTAGTGACCAATGTTGAATATCACTGAAGTGACAGATGTTGAATATCACTGAAGATTATTGGTAATGACCAATGTTGAATATCACTGAAGATTATTGGTAGTGACCGATGTTGAATATCACTGAAAAATATAGGTAGTGACGGATGTTGAATATCACTGGTAGTGACCGATGTTGAATCTCACTGAAGTGACTGATATATATCACTGAATAATATCGGTGGTGACCGATGCTGAATATCACTGGAGAACAACAGTAGTGACTGAAGTAAAATATCAGAGTGGTTGACCAAACTGAGGATACAACAGTGTGGAGACTGGAACAGCAATCCAAAGCAGCA
Organism: Taudactylus pleione; assembly: GCA_031769625.1. Classification (NCBI taxonomy): domain Eukaryota; kingdom Metazoa; phylum Chordata; class Amphibia; order Anura; family Myobatrachidae; genus Taudactylus; species Taudactylus pleione. Next base: position 4,995,439 of record JAUIMM010000043.1, on the reverse strand, counting down.
GCTACTGGAGAAGATAAATTGTTCAGGTGACTTCCTGTTTCATGGAGTCCTGCTTTATACCCTTAGATAGCCGGCCATTGGAGGAGAGAGTCATCTGAGAGGTGACCAGCAGTGGCATAACTAGGGTATTTGGAGCCGAGGGCAAATTTAAAAATGGAGCCCCCCCAAGGTGCGCTCGCAGCAAAAAATAGGCATGGTCACAAGGGCCTTGGTCACTTAAAAATTGGGCATGTCAACATGACACATACCCCTTTCTCGTCACTCTGAACATTCCTTTCCATATGCACCTACCACAGTAGTGCCCCTTATACATTACCCCCAGTATGCAATGTCCCCAGTAGTGGTCCCTCTTATGCAGGCCCCTAGTAGTGCCCCTTATACAGTACCCAGTAGTGGTCCCCCTTATGCAGACCCCCATTAATTGCCCATATAAAGTGCCCCCAGTAGTGGTCCCCCTTATGCAGTCCCCCAGTAGTTCCCCTTATACAGTGCCCCCAGTAGTGGTCCCCCTTATGCAGCCCCAAATTAGTTCCCCATATAATGTGCCCCCAGTAGTGGTCCCCCTTATGCAGCCCCCCATTAGTTCCCCTTATACAGTGCCCCAGTAGTGGTCCCCCTTATATAGTGCCCCCAGTAGTACTCTCCCCATGCAGTGCTCCCAGTAGTGGTACCCCCTATGCAGTGCCCTTTATATAGTGCCCCCAGTAGTAGTCCCCCCTATGCAGTGCCCCCAGTAGTGGTCCCCCCTATCCAGTGCCCCTTATACAGTGCCCCCTGTAGTTGTCCTCCCTATTTAGTGCCCCCAGTAGTGGTCCCCCAGTGCAGTGCCCCTTCTGCCCCTAGTAGTAAGCCCCTTATATAGTGCCCCCAGTAGTAGTCCCCAGTAGAGGTCCCCCCTCCCGATGCAGTGCCCCCAGTAGTAGTCCTCCCCCAGTAGTGCCCCCAGTAGAGGATGCAGTGCCTCTAGTAGTAGTCCACATTGGCGGCAATGTGTGTGTAAAAATGCACCAGCCTGAGCCCGCCTCCCACCCTCTGCCTGGCGCTATTGGGTAAGCACTCAGGGGGAGGGAAGGGGCTCGGCTGATGAGACTGGGTGCAGGGAAGCCGAGCGCCGATCCTGTGTAAATGTGTAGTGCTGACAGCTCTCACTGCGGTCGGCACTACACTGGCTAACTAGGACGGGCTGGTACCGTGGCCAGCGGCGCCCCTCGCGCCACCGGTCCTACGGTGCCCAGGGCACACACCCTGCTCAACCCCCCTTAGTTACACCACTGGTGACCAGGCTACCTTTGGTGGAGGATCTGGTCAGATGAGTGACAGTATGGCTGTGCCCATGACAGCAGCCGCAGGAACTCTGGGGCTGATTCAGAGCCGGACACTATTTGCGCTCGCTCGTTCAGAAAAAGGGGCCAGCTATTTAAATTGAGCGCTCGCTCTGTGCGGTCTGTTGACGCCTCTATGTCTGAGCGAGCGAACAAAACATGCGCTCGCTATTTTGTAAAGATGCCCCCTGGCTGCTCACATCCTATGTCATCTCCGCTATTTATTAGATTAATCGAGTACATCGAAAGGCATCTGAACTGCTCGCAGTGCTTGTGGTAGGATTTTCCTACCGCAATCATGCGAACAGTTCAGGCTAAGAAACAACCAAGTGACGTGGTCGATGACGCTGCTTTGTTAATTATGCACACCCTTAAAATGCCCATTTTGACCGTTTGGCACGCCTGCGTTCGGATCACCGCTCCCCGTTTTCAAGCACCTTCCCCTGTTACCACCAACAAACGCCTCATCCTGTCACTCAAATTAGCAGGCACTCGCTATTTTGCGAGCGCTCGATTTCTGACCGCACTGACTGGTTGGTGCATGCGCATTATTACGACCCATATGCATGCGCAGATGTGCGAACATCGCTCGGAGCGAACGAGCGGCCGCTTACGAGCGGCTCTGAATCAGGCCCTCTGATATGGAGGCTTGCATGGAAGTCAACAGGGCCCCGGGGATAATACTCAGCATGACACCCACCAATGCACCTGGCATCTAACCGTGCAGCTAGTCAGGGGAAGCCGGCGCCACGTTGAGTAACGGATGATCCCAGGCTGAATCCTGACAGCGCTGTGTGACAGATTTACAGTCGGTCTTGCTACTTTTTTAGCAGGAACATGCAAAATAATATGAGATATGGTAAGAACTTACCTTTGTTATCTCTATTTCTACGAAGTCCATAGGGTTCCACAGGATACCTTGGGTATAGGTGTGATGTCAGTCATCGGGCACCATAGAGTTAAGCTTTCAGCCTCCCAGGATGCACTAGGGTCCCCCTCCTATACCCCGCCCCCGAGCCAAGGCACCTCAGTTAGTTACCAAGCCATAGGCCGGAGGAGGAGAAGAAAGAGAGAGAAAGAAGATCTGGATACACACAAGAATCACACTCTCACCAGAGGGAGATGGGAAAACCGGTGACCAGACCAAAGCCCATCTGCAGCACAGGTGTGACAGGGCGGGAGTCCTGTGGAACCCTATGGACTTCGTAGAAATAGAGATAACAAAGGTAAGTTCTTACCATATCTCATATTTTCTACTTCAGGGTCCATAGGATATCCACAGGATACCTTGGGGATGTCCCGAAGCAGTATCCTTTAAGGGTGGGGACGCTCCAGTGCTGAAAGGAGAATCTGCCGCCCGAAGGAAGCATCCTGAGAGGCGAAGGTGTCAAACCTGTAATACCTCACGAAGGTATGGACAGAGGACCACGTAGCAGCCTTGCAGATCTGGACTGCAGAGGCACCACGTCGAGCTGCCCATGAAGGACCCACAGACCTAGTGGAATGAGCCTTCACAGAAGGAGGAACCGGCAGGCCTTCATGAAGATAAGCTTCAGAAATAGCCATACGGATCCAGGCTGCCAAAGTTTGCTTTGAGGCAGGCCAACCCTTTTTACGGAAGCCATAGAGGACAAACAAGGCGTCCGACTTCCTAAACAAAGAAGTGCGGTCAACATAAGTCCTTAAGGCCCGCACAACATCCAAAGTGGCCTCACCCACTGAAAGACCAGGTGAGTTAAAGGCCTGAACAACTATTTCCTCGTTAACATGAAACTGGGAAACAACTTTGGGAAGAAATTCAGGCCGAGTGCGGAGCACTGCTCTGTTCCCATGAAAAATCAAGAAAGGGGGTCTACAAGAGAGAGCCCCTAAATCAGAAACACGTCTGGCCGAAGCTATGGCCAGAAGGAAAACAGTCTTAGCTGTTAGCCATTTAAGATCCACTGAGCCCAGTGGTTCAAACGGCGGTCCCTGGAGAGCCCTCAGGACCACAGCCAAATCCCAAGGCGCCACAGGTGGAACAAAGGGCGGCTGAATGCGGAGAACACCTTGCATAAAGGTGCGCACATCCGGGATTGTAGCAATCCTACGGTGAAACCAGACAGACAGGGCCGAAACCTGTACCTTCAAAGAAGCAAGGCGAAGCCCATGATCTAGTCCCGCTTGTAGGAAGGCAAGTATCCTAGACAGACGAAACTCCCGCGGTGCATAACCTCTCGGTCGACACCATTGGAAGAATGTATGCCACACGCGATGGTATATCCTCGCGGACGACGGTTTCCGAGCTCGCAACATGGTATGCACCACAGAGCTGGAAAACCCCCTGGACCTCAACATGGCTGTCTCAACAGCCACGCCGTCAAAGACAGCCGAGCCAGGTCCGGATGAAGACAAGGACCCTGCGACAGAAGGTCCGGTCGTAGCGGCAACCGCAGAGGACTGTCCACGGACAGACCCTGAAGGTCTGAGAACCAGTGCTGTCTGGGCCACACGGGAGCGTCCCTCCTTCCTGTTTGAATTTCCAGATTACCCGTGGAAGAAGGGAAACCGGAGGAAACAGGTATGCGAACCGGAACGTCCACCGGATGGACAGAGCATCCACCAGAGACGCCTCTTCTTCTCTTGTGCGAAACCCGTACACCGGCAACTTGTTGTTGTGCCGGGACGCCATGAGGTCGATCTCTGGAAGACCCCACCTGTCCACCAGCAGTTGAAAAACGTCTGGGTGCAGGGACCATTACCCCGGATGAACGTCCTGGCGACTTAGAAAGTCCGCCTCCCAATTTAGCACTCCCGGGATGAAGACCGCTGATATGGTCGAAAGATTGCACTCCGCCCATACCAGGATCCGAGACACCTCTACGAGAGCCACCCGACTTCGGGTTCCCCCTTGCCTGTTTATGTAGGCCACGGTGGTAGCGTTGTCCGACTGGACCTGCACCGGACGACCCTGGAGAACCCGATGTGCCTGCTGGAGAGCATTGAAGACCGCACGGAGTTCCAAGATATTTATTGGAAGCTCCGCTTCTGTCGGCGTCCACCTGCCCTGGAACAAGTGTGGACCCGAAACTGCTCCCCAGCCCCGAAGACTGGTGTCCTTTGTCAACAGGACCCAATTTGGTACCCAGAACGGACGTCCCTTGCTGAGATGGGTCATCTGCAACCACCAGGCAAGGGACAGGCGAACCTCTGGGGTGAGCACTATCGTCTGGGACTTTAGAGACTGAGGCAGCCCGTTCCACTTGGACAGGATCAGGTGCTGCAGAGGTCTGGAGTGAAACTGGGCATATTCCACCATGTCGAACACCGACACCATGGAACCCAGTAACCTCATCGCCGAGTGTAGAGACACCCGGCAGCTGTGCAGACAACTGCGCACCCTCGACTGTAAAGCAGAGATCTTTTCCTCAGTCACAAAGATCCTTTGCTGTCCCAAGTCCAATAAGGCTCCGAGGTGCAGAATCCACTGAGATGGGATTAGAGTGGACTTCTGCCAGTTGATTAACCAGCCGTGCCGTTGCAGCAGCGCAATGGTCAGGTCCAAGTGGCGTAGAAGGAGCTCTGGAGATCCTGCCACTAATAACAGGTCGTCCAAGTACGGCAACATGCGGACTCCCTGCAGCCGTAGAGAAGCCGCCATGACCGCCATCACCTTGGTGAACACACGCGGTGCTGTCGCCAGGCCAAAAGATAACGCCCCGAAACTGAAAGTGGTCGCTGCGGATTGCAAACCTGAGGAACTGTTGATGGCGCAAAAGAATAGGGACATGCAGGTAAGCATCCTGTATGTCCAATGACACCATGTAGTCCCCAGGTTCCAGCGCCAGAATGATGGACCGTAGGGTCTCCATCCGAAACTTCGGCACCCGCAAAGACTTGTTGAGAGCAGGCTTGTCATCAGGCTTAGGGGCCGGACGTCTGGTACTCCATGCCTGCTTCCGGGGCTTGGATGATTTTTTTGGACCAGCCTGTCGGGAAAAAGACTGTGGTTTGGGCCTGCCCTGGGCCCTATAAGACGGAAAGGACGATGGTCCTGAACCAGAAGGAGCCGCGGCCGACGGGAGACATGCCGATTTGGCTGCCGCCAGCGTGGCCACAATCTTGTCCAGATCTGGACCGAAGAGAACTTCTCCGTTAAAGGATGCCTCCAAACCCTTTTTGGAGTCAGCGTCCGCCTTCCAGGATCGCAACCACAAGGTGCGACGAGCAGCCACCGCTGCTGAAGAAATTCGAGACACCAGTGTACTAATGTCTAAGGCCGCCTCGTTGATATAAGTGGCCGAATTACGGAGATTACCAATCAACTCCATTTGTTCAGCCGGACAGTCGGAATCAAAGGACGCCTCCAATGAATCCGCCCAGTGCTCCATCGCTCTGGCAACCCAGCAAATGACCATAGCCGGCCGCGCTGCCCCCCCCACAAGGGAATAAGCGGACTTCAGGCAGATCTCCACCTTGCGGTCCATAGCATCCTTAAGGGAGGACATGGATGGCATCGGCAATGTGGCACTACGGACAAGACGTGTCACATGAGAATCCACCTGTGGAGGGGATTCCCACTTAGCAAAATAATTATCCGCGAACGGATAAGCCCATGCCAGGCGCCTCTGCGGCTGGTATCGCTTGCCAGGCTGTTTCCACGCCTCCTCTAAATGGTCCATTAACTTACCTGAAAGAGGAAAGACTGTGGCATCACCCTTCACATCCTTAAAAAAGGCATACTTGGATTTAGCAGCTGGGGGAACTTCGTCCTCAATCACCAAGGCTGTGCGGACTGCCCGAATATGTCCAGGAATATATACCTTGGACCTAGCGTCAGCGTCCTTAGTATGGAGAGGTTCCTGATCGTAAGGATCCAGAATCTCCCCATCATCAGACGTCCCTTCGTCATCCTCATAAGGAGCCGACAGAGACGCCACCGGCCGTTTATGTGGCCGCATCACAGTCTCCCCCTGCAACACATCTGACAAGTGCTGTACAGAACTCGTCAGGGAGTTAACCCACGCCGGCTCCTGAGAAACCGGGAGAGGGGAAATAGGGAGACTGCGGGGTACCACCAATTGTCTTGGGAAACCCTGCATGGGTGATGACACCACTGACTGCTGGGACAAACCCATCTGTGTAAACACGGGCTGCGGAGCTAACTGGCCCACTAAGGTTGTAAGCGCCTGAGCGAAACAAGCCCAGGGCGGCTCCTGTACCGGTGCTGTAACCGTAATAGGCCGCGCCATCGACAAACACTGCCGGCAGAGGCCCTCCGCGCTACCCTCCCCCTCCGCTAAAGGTACTTTACACGTAGTACACTGTAGCCAGAGAGGAAAATCACTTTCAGACATGATGGTACTAAGTATATGACCCCTCTCACCAATTGTATTTTAAAGAGGTGAGAGACCACCCTGCAGCACCGCACCGCAAGGGCTTAGCAGAAAGAACAGGGACAGTAATAAAGCTGACAGTCAGAATAGAAGATACAGGCAGCAGCGCTAGCACAGTCACATACAATGCAAAGAAAATCAATTCCTGCACTAACCAGCGCTGATCACAAAACTACGCAGACACAGGGTCTGGTAGGACACAGCGCTGCATACACAGATCTGACCACAGCGGAGGAGAGGTATGCGCGGGGACCCAGACCAAGATGCTTCCTTCCAGGCTTCCAGCAGCGTTCACCATGCGTTCAGGAAGATGGCCGCTGAGGAGCAGAGAGGAGGCTGGCCTGGGGGAGGAGCGCTGCCACAGGGCCAGTCGGCAGAGTGCAGAGAGGGCTGTGTGCAGCGGGGGAGGCGCCGGCTGTGAGGCAGGGAAGGCGCGCTCCCCTGGCATGCATTTAACCCCCGGGACGCCGCAGAGCTACCGCTCTGCTGCGGTCCGCTGTCCCAGGGGGGTAGTGGAGGCGCAGGTTCTTACCTGGCTCCACGCTGCAGCCAGTCCCCAGGGAGCCCCCTGCCTGGGGACTCTGGACCATGTAACAGCGGGGACCCACCGCGGGACCCCGCTGCTTACCTTGCTGTCCCCCTTGAATCAGGCCATGGTCCGGAACATCTGGGGTCACCGCTAGCTGTGACACCAGATGCTCACCAGCATCCCCGGATTGGTACCGGCGTTCTGGTACCGGCGGGGGTGTAGGGAAGACAGCATGGACGTCAGGACTGACTGTCCATGCTGTACATCCAGATGTGCAGCCACAGCTGCATGCAGAAAAGCTTCAGAGGCTCTTCTTAGCCCCCACTCCAACAGGTGCACCCGACTCCGGCCGGGCACCAAACTAAACTGAGGTGCCTTGGCTCGGGGGTATAGAAGGGGGACCCTAGTGCATCCTGGGAGGCTGAATGCTTAACTCTATGGTGCCCGATGACTGACGTCACACCTATACCCAAGGTATCCTGTGGATACCCTATGGACCCTGAAGTAGAAAATATATTATCCATTATTGAACAATATTGATGACAAAATCAAAATTATTCTTCAATACCCTAGTCGTTAAGAGGAATTGAACCCCAGCTGAACTCCATGTTAGGCATTGAACATACCACTAAGCCACTGGTGCCAACTATTCAGATTATGCACACCTCCCTTGTGATGGCCCTGATTATTCTCACTGTTATTGCATAGGGGTCTGTGCAGTATGAGAAGCTTGCACTTTGAATAAGGCCACTGTCTTTGCACCATAATTGCAAGCAATAAGATACTGTACTGTAAGTTGTTGGAGGATATGTCAGCATTTATCTAGAATGCAGGCCTCATCGAGCTTTGCGACTTTTCCAACGACCCCATTGTTCACCACCTCTCCAGTGGTTTGCCGTACTGTATACAGTATCTGTGAGTTAATAGTGAGTACTTTCACGAGGAGTAGATGTCTTTATAGTATGTAGCAACAGTGAAAACATATATATAACAATACAATATACGACAGAGACTGTGGCCCTCATTCAGAGGCGGTCGGAGGATGCAAGCGGTCGCTCAGAAACTGGGCGGCCGCTTGCATCCTGACCGCCCGCCTCTGTTTCGGTCGTTAGGCTGCGGGTTAACACCCACAGCTCTAACGACCGCTAGGGTGATGGTCGCGTGGTCATTGACCATCGCGACCATCGGGGCTTACGACGAGACCCTAGGGTAGGGTCTCACTTGTCGTAAGCCCCGGAGAGCTTCTGGCTCTGTCAGAGCCGGAAGCTCTCCACTGACATCACTAGTGATGTCAGTGGGGCCTCCCCCAAACGGCAGGCGTTCCCATGGGATCGCCTCCGTTTGGACTGCCACCCCCCCGGCCCGCCTTCCAAATGGGGCGAGCTGTCAATCAACATCGACTGCTCGCCCCCTTTGGAAAGAGACCTGCTACGACTGGCGCTGTTGGTCGTAGCGGGTCTCACGCATGCGCACGAAGGAGCCGACTCCCTCATGCGCATGCGCACTAGACAAACATTGAGGCGGCCGTGCGGTCGTAGACCATACGGCCGCCTCTGAATAAAGCCCTGTATGTGGCAGCAGCATTTGCATACTGTAATTTTTTATAACTGCCGCTACATACTACTACAATTATTTACTGTAATTTACTTTATTTCTATTTTGCAGTGATGTGTGTCAGAGTGTATAGACTTTGGCCCTCATTCAGAGCCACTCGCTAGCGGCAGTACGCTCGTTCCGAGCGATGTTCGCACATCTGCGCATGCGTACGGTTTTTAGTACGCATGCGCGAACCAGTCAGTGCGGCCGAAAAACATTTGTATGCAATATAGCGAGTGCCTGCTATTTTGAGTGACAGAATGAGGCGTATGTGGGTGGTAACAGGGCAAGGTGCTTGAAAACGGGGAGTGGAGATCCGTTCGCAGGCGTGCTGAAAGGTCAAAATGGGCGTTTTATGGGTGTGCATAATTAATATAGCAGCGTCAATGACCACGTCACTTGTTTTTTTTTAACTCAGAACTGCTCGCAAAATAACGGTTGAAAAAACCAACCACAAGAATAGCGAGCAGTTCATATCCTGTTCGATGTACTCGATTAATCTAATAAATAGTGGACATGACGTATGGTGCGAGCGGCCAGGGGGCGTTTTTAAGAAATAAAAGAGCGTATGTTTTGCTCGCTCGTTCAGACTTAGAGGTGTGAACAGACTGCAATGTGCAAACGGATCATTTGCATAGCCACCCCTTGTTTTTGAACGAACGAACACAAATAGCGAACGGCTCTGAATGAGGGCCTTTGTTTTAATTATTTATTAAATGTCAATAGTTCACTTGCAGAGCAATCTAAAATTAACATTTTCAAAATATACTGTATATAATATAATATTGATAACAAATATTATACATATCACTAATCCACTGAAGCCAGCTATTCAGTTGCTGCACACCTCTCTTATGATGGCCCTGATTAATCTCACTGTTATTGCATAGGATCCCTTGCAGTATGAAAAGCCTGTGCTTTGAATAAGGCCACTGTCTTGGTGCCTTTATTGCATGCAATAAGATACTGTACTGTAAGCTGTTAGAGGATATGGCAGCATTTAACTATAGTAGAAGTCTCATCATGACAACATCTCATTTTATTAAAGACTGCGTGTGCAACATATTAGCAGAAGAGTTTGCTATTTTTACGCAAAAAAAAAAAAACATTGTGCACTGCTGCTCCCATGGTTTGCTGTACTGTACATATGCAACTTCATAGCATCTTCTTCCAGGAGTAGCAGTTCTGTTTACACTGTACAAGATGTGATTAGGCCACCTGTCAGTGCTTGCTATATTGTAGTGATTTCACGATGCACAATGATGTTGTATCAAAAGCAACATCTGGTGGACATAAACCAGTATTACACTTTTCGCATACCAGTACACTATGCTGCGACTGAATATGTTATGCTGTGACTGAATACGTTCAGGGGCAGAACTATGGGAGACAACGGAGGCGCCTGCTGCCGGGCTCCAGCACTGAAGGGGCATATCCTCCATTATCCACAACATATTCACCCCACTTAGTGCTGTAACTATGTACCCGGAGTGTACTGTCACGGCCACCCAATACATGGTACCCCTTCCCGGCACCCGAGAAGCCACCATACTCTAGTGGAGAGCTCCGTGTCAGCCCATCAGCTGCTGCCTTCATCTATCTATAGCCTGTCTGCATGCGAATTGCTACATTACAGTGTCAGCAGCTGTGACAGGGGGGCACCAAATTATAACTTGCCTCCGGGTGTCTGGGATGAACTTACGCCACTGAATACGTTACAATGTGTCTTGATGCTTGGGTATGAGACATGCTACATGTCGTATGGACGGCTGACGAGCAAGGACACATCTGTATGTAGGGAAGAGCCAGTATGTCAGAAATAATGTCTGACCATACCCATATAGAATTGTATATCCAACTAGCTACTGGTAAAAAATATGAAAGTGTCCAGTCTTCACTGTCACGATCCTGCCCTTAAAAAATACTTTCTTACCTCACCGGAGTCTTTCCAAGCTAGCGCCGAGGTCCGCTCACATGCATCACTCCCGGATAGCACAGAGGTCCGCTCACGCTGCACATTGCTCCAGGCTGTGGCTGAGGTCTGTCTGTACTGCTCCTGCCTTATCCGTTCAGTGTCCTGTCACTGAGCTTGTAGATGGCTCTCCATAGCCCCTTACTCACAGCGTGTCTTCCCAGCATGATGGCACACAGGCTGCACACCAGAGTTCCCTCCTATACCACAGTATGGGAGCAGCCATGTTGGACTCAGAAGTACCTGGTTTAGTTTTATTCTATTCTAAAGAGGTTAGGGTTAAGCTATGGTAGGGGAGTTTGGGTTAGGCACTAGTGGGAGGTTTAGGTGTTAGGATTTTAATACTCACTCCCAGAAGTTGTGCAAGAGCCTATGAAAATAATCAGGAAGTCACCACCGTACTCGAAAGACACTGCTGGAGCCATCTGACCCGCCATACCAATTCTAATCATTATGCAAGTTTACATTATGAATATCAACAAAATATACTTTACCCCTGCCAAACAGTACACAGCAAACAGAAACAAATGGTAACTCCTGCACACCACAATCGGCTGCAAACAAAGAAAAGGAAGAGTGGGAATATCTACGAGAAAAGAAAATGTTCCTTCTAATAAACTGACAATAAGAATTCTGTAAATTCTTCTCCATTTTATTCTGCTAGGCTGCTATACAAACACAAATTGTCAATCAACGGAACGCCATAAACTTATATAAACCTGAATCTTTCTCTCTCAAACCCATGTGTTTATGTGTCCTAGAGCTTATTTTTTAAGCACTCATTCACTTTTATCTTGTATACAAAATAACATCAATATAACATACATAGGCCCTCATTCAGACCCACTTGCGAGCGGCTGTCCGCTCGCAAGTGGGTCGATGGTCTCCATTGCGCATGCGCACGACGGAGGGAGCTCCGTTGTGCGCATGCGCGAGACCCGACGAGCGAAGGACTTTCCTTCGCTCGGAGTGTCTCATCAAAGGGGGCGTGCTGTCGATGTTGACTGACAGCACGCCCCCTTTGGGGGGCGTGCCTGCCAGACGTAGGCGTTCCCAAGGGAACGCCTACCGTCTGAAGCCGGCCCCACTAACATCACTAGTGATGTCAGTGGGAGTGATTTTGGCTCTGATAGAGTCAAAATCACTCCTGGCCTTGCGGTTGAAAAACTCAACCGCAGGCTTTTGCTCGCAGTTTCGATGGTCGCGATGGTCAAGACCATCGCGACCATCATCCTGCACGCTCGTATATGCTGTGGGTGGTGACCCACAGCTATACGAGCGTCCAGGAGGACGCTCCATATTAATGGAGGTGGGCCCTGATTCAGAGCGAGCGCTCTGGTCAGAGCGTCCGGCTCTGAATCAGGGCCATAGGTCTATGACACACTATTTTTTCAGTTAAGAATTATTTCACTATGCAACTTAAATTTATTCAGTTACATTGGTGCAATTAAATCATTAGTAAAAACAATTTACTGTAGTAAACAAAGTTTATGAGGATTTCTGTAATTATATTGCAGTTATTAGTTTGTTGACAAAACAATAATCTTCTGTATTTGTGACAGTTGAATACATTATTACATTGTGTATAAATACGGTAATGCACCTTTAGTATTAAACTACTTACTGCGGTAGCCGTCCTATAACCCTTACTAAAAACACATTAAATACGATAACCCGTTAACCTTAAAAAACATTTACTTAACTCAAAAATAAAAACACAGATAGCTGTAATTAGCATTTAAATAGGTCATCAATTTTATTGATAATTCACTGTACAACAAAGAAACACCTTTAATTTGTTTCCTAAATAAAAATAGTCATACTCTACTAATTTGAGGTTAAAAAAAAAAAATATGACTTCAGAATGTTTTTATGTCTCGTGTATTTATATCAACCCTTATCCACAATTCTTTAGTAAGTGAATACTATTTTTGTAAGCTGTACCTCATTCTAAATTCACATTCCTGAAAAATGACAGTTACCCACTTAAATGCAACTAAAACATGCAACTTATCGCTACCACTAAGCTATTTCTTATACTACAGTATGAGCCCTAGGATTTTATATGCGTTTAGTGTTTGAGGGCCCTATTTATCACAATCTGCATCTCAGATGTGGGTATAATACTATAATGTGAAAAATTTGCCAGGATTCTGAATGCGATATTTGAATAAATTGCAAGGATGTATCAAATATCGCACACAGGGACAAAGCTTGCAAGAAAGTTCTGTCCCTGCGAATCCTCTCTGAACACTTCTCAGGGTATTTTTTTCAAAAAATACCCTGAGGGCTATATTTACTAAAGTGTAGGTTTTTAGAAGTGGAGATGTTGTCCATAGCAACCAATCAAATTCTAGTTATTATCTTCAAGAAAATGCTAGAAAAATATTAAGTAGAATCTGATTGGTTGCTATTGGCAACATTTCCACTTCTAAAAACTCACACTTTAGTAAATAGACCCCTGCGTGTGTCACCGCGCATGCACTGCCAGCAAACCCCCCCCCCTTGCCAACCACCGGCCCGCGAACCCTCCCCCCTCTTCCCCACGCAGCTGACACTTACCTGCACGGTGATTGGGGATCAGGTGAGCCCCTCTGTGTCTGCAGTCAGCTGATGGCCGGGATCCTGCAGAGTATCACTATTTCCCTGGATGCAGATAAGCGGAGGTTTTTACATTTTTTTTTTTTACAGTGATCAGCTTGTGGTCTATTTAGGCACACAAAGCTGATCACAGGCACTGGCTCCCAGCTCTGCTCTGCCTGTCAGGAGGAGTCGGTTTAACGGGGAAAGTCATAAAACGCCATCTCCAGGTGGCGATATTATTACAGGGCTTCTCCCAATATTATTTTATAATTGAACTCTGGTAGATTTGAAGCAGATCGCATTTCTAATTACAAGTATGGGAAATGCAATCTGCTTACTAAAAATATGCAAATTAAGGGCTTCCAGACTTTTTCATGAAAACTGCTGCAATAGCACTTTTATACATTTAGGTGAAACTGAAATAATGTGAAAACACCTGTTTTCACTTAGACCTGTTTCAATAACGGAGGTGCACATACTAGTTGATATCCTCTTTTAGTCTGCTTTGAGTGTCACTGCTGTATTATGCATGCCTCTGAAACGGCATTGAAACACTCAGGCATGCCTGCATTCGTACCTCCACTCCCCCGTTTCTAGTGGCCTGCCCCTTTTACCACCCACAAATGGCCTCTCCTGTCACTCATTCAACTGGGCTGCCTATGCTTTGCGAGCGAGCGCTTCCCGTTCTTTCACAGTGGTTCACGCACGTGAATTGCGATGTATATGCATGCGCAGATTGCAAATATCGGCCAGCTACGAGCGATTGCATCCTAGCGAGCGTGTCTGAATTAGCTCCTCATTACTGGTCATCCGTACTGTATACAGTCGCTACATGGTGTGAAGACGCCTGGCCTAAAGACGCACGGGCAGTTTTTCATAAACAGAGATCATTTCAGTTTCAATACTAGTATTCTGCTCAACTTTATGCAGCTTTATGCATCAATTTGGGTTTGAGGCACCGAAAGGGATAATGACATATTGTAAATCTTTTTTTTTATCATTTCGTGTGTGAGTCCTGTGATTTCTAGAAATACATATCTGCATTGGCCAGAAGACGCACACCCAGCATTAAATTAAGACAGAGCAATTCAAGTTCAATATTCTAAAGGAACTCTGCCAAACTCAATACATTGCTCCCAACTTGCCTGGCATTTCCGCTATAGACATTGTATTGTACACATTACAGGGCCATCTGTACTGCACAGTAAACGGTCCTTACATGATGTAAACAAGCCTGTTGTAAAGACTCAGGAAGTTTTTCATAAAGAGATTATTTCAGGTTCAATACTTTTAAAATACTCTGCTCAACTTTATGTATTGCTCCGCACTGACCCCCTCTCTTTCTCTCTGTGTTCGTCCACCCAAGTCCCTTCTCCCCAAATCAAAGCCAGCATGAGTCATTCATCACAAATCTCACAAGGGGGTGGGTGCGGGGAGGCTGCCTACCGTGTGGAAGTGTTACACACTGCGATTTGTGCCACCTCGTGCTGAGGCCCTGATTCAGAGCCGGACGCTCTGACAGAGCGCTCGCTCTGAATCAGGGCGTCTTTTTTTTTTATAGAGCGGCCTCCTGGACACTCGCATTGCTGTGGGTTGCTACCCACAGCTAATGCGAGCGGCCAGGATGATGGTCGCGATGGTCTTGCGACGAGACCCTTGTGGTAGGGTCTCGTGGCCGCAAGCCCCAGAGAGCTTTCGGCTCTAACAGAGCCGAAGTGGGGTCACCCCCAGACGATAGGCATTCTCAGGGGAATGCCTCTGTCTGGGCCGCCACCCCCCCGGCCTGCCCACCAAAGGGGGCATGCTGTCACTCAACATCGGCAGCACACCTCCTTTGGTGCGAGACCTGAAGCGACAAATTGCCCATCGCTATCCGGGTCTCACGCATGCGCGCGACGGAGCCAGCTCCGTCGTGCGTATGCGCTCTGGGCCACCATCGACCCGGCTGCGAGCGCTCAGCGCTTGCGACCGGCTCTGAATCAGGACCGAAGTCCACTGTTGACATTGTATTGTACACAGAGCCTGGTGTAAAGTTGCACGCTTTCGTGGCCGAGTGGGTAAGGTGAGTGCCCCACATAGCCGATGCTCAGTTTCGAGACCCAGTTGGGACAATGGACCTCATTCAGAGTCGGTCGAAGCGGCCGCACGGTCGTACACCACCGATGTTCGCTATACTGCGCATGCATAAAGTTCGCAATGTGCGTGCGCAAACTAGCCGCTACGATCAGAAATTTCTCTCTCCTTGAACACAGCCAGGTCGGTAGTTTGAGTGACAGATGGAGGCGTTTGTGGGTGGTAACAGGGGAAGGTGCTTGAAAACGGGGGAGTGGAGATCCGAACGCAGGCGTGCCTCATTATGCGAACAGCGTTTTATGGGAGTGCATACGGATTATGGGAGTGCATAATTAACAAAGTAGCGTCATGGCACATGTGACATGGGAGGTTTTTACACTGACATGATCGTAGAGCTTAAGAGAGGGTATGGTCAACCTTAAGCTCTACGACCAGTTCCAATGGTTCCCGATGGTCTCGATTAATCCTTATATGCCCGGAGATGACGTGTAATGCGTACGAGAAGGGGGCGTATTTTTTTGTCTTCCGACCGCTTCCTCTCCTTGGCCGGTCAGCTACCGATCCGAACTTAGGGACGCAACTTGCGAGGGAATCATTTGCATATCCGGCCCCTTTTCCCGTACGACCGCTTCGACCGACTCTGAATGAGGTCCCATGTCTTTGTGTAAATTATTTATTTCATTTTTTTTAAATCTTCAACACAGAATTAAATTAAGACACATAGGCCGGCCAGTCACGTTCAGTCAGTGTACAGTAAACCACAGTGTTTGCAAATATGCACTATAGCGCGTATTTTACCCAATATCGGGCAATGGGGACTCTATTTTTTAAAGTACCCGGGTCCCCGGGGACACGCTGTGCTGTGGCCAATCCCTGACAGCTGGCTGCAGCACAGGGCGCCCCCCTGCAGAGACAGACATAACGCTGTCTGTTAGAGCAGCCAATGAGAGTCAGATAGACTCTCATTGGCTGCTGCTGTGGAAAGCCGTGCTGGGATCAAGTGTCTGATCCCAGCATCGGCACAGCGTCCGTGCCCGGTGCTGGTACAGTGTTTGTTCCCAGCGCCGGGTAAGCCACCGCAGCGGGTACCTGGTGAAGGGACCGCCTGGTCCCTTCCACCAGTGGCGGCGGGAGAAGCTTGGCTCTGGGCGCGAGCTGAGCAGAGCTCGCTGCCTGGAAGCCAAGTAGCGTCGGCGGTGGTTTGGCACTGGCAGTGAGCTTTTGGCTTGCGGTCCAGCAGCCAATAGGAGGCAGACGCGATGAGCCAATCGCACCCCGCACACTTGCGGCGTCTTGAATAGACGCTGCTGAGCGGGAATGTTCAGTCCATTGGTGGAGGGGGAGAGTGAAGACCTCCTGAAGACAAGTGAAGAGCGGCACGGCAACAGTTCTGGCGGCCGCGCAAAAGGCCAGAAGACGGAGCGATCAAGAAGGAAGAGGCAGCGCCACTGGCCAGGATGGGCCAGTGGCAGAAGACTGAAGCTGAGGACCGGAGAGGACTGCGGGGGTGGAAAGTAAAAGAGCTATCGAAGCTCCCCCCCGCAGCCTCTTCCACCGTGTGTGTAGGCGGTCTTGGGCCACCGTTATGTACCCCTCCCTAGACCACCAGGGTTGTCGGGCACTAGGCCCGTGGCATAAATTCAGGCAATAGGCCTGTAGGTATATAGGTGGGCACAAGGCCTGGGCATTAGGCCCAATTGAAGGTATCTGCCCCCCCAAATAGGTGTGTGACCAGGGCATTAGGCCCAGGTCACTAAAGGGCAAATAGGTGGGTCCCCAGTAGTTGACCCAGGTCACTCCTATTTGAGGGGCAGCTACCTCCACTGCATAGGAGGTCTGAGAGGCATATGGGGGACTCCTGGGGGCACTGCAGAGGGGAACTACTACTGGGGGCACTGCAGAGGGGGGCTAATACTGGGCGCACTGCATAGGGGGACTACTACTGGGGGCACTGCATAGGGGGACTACTACTGGGGGCACTGCATAGGAGGACTACTACTGGGGGCAATGCATAGGGGGACTAAAGGGCATTAATGTGCGGCATCATGTGTAAAGGGCATTAATGTGCGGCATCATTTGTAAGGGGTATTACTGCATGGCATAATGTGTAAAGGCTGGGCATTGCTGTGTGGTATAATGTGTAAAGGCTGGGCATTGCTGTGTGGCATACTGTGTAAAGGCTGGGCATTGCTGTGTGGCATAATGTGTAAAGACCAGGCATTAATGTGTGGCATAATGTGTGAAGGCTGGGCATTGCTGTGTGGCATAATGTGTAAAGGGCATTAATGTGCGGCATAATGTGTAAAGACTGGGCATTTATCCTTTGATAAATATGCCTATTACCTAAAGCGTTATTCAAAGGCTAACCGAACTATCGCTTTAAAACGGGACTCATGAATTAATTACAAAGGTTCTGTGACTGGCTGACTTCATGCCTGGATTTCACCTGGTTTTAATGAGCTGCAGAACCTGTGTAATCCATGAGTGTCCCAGTTTAAAGTGATGATATGGTAACCTACTTATTCACTATGGGTTTTGTGAACAGACAAGTCATATTACCTGAAAGATCATGGAGGCATTAAAACATGCATTTTAGGGGCTTGTAGGGATATCTGATGCTGTTGGGGGTATCAGATGGGCATTTTAGGGGGATGTGGGGAGGTCTGAAGCATATGGGGTGCTCTAAAGCATAAATTATGATGGGACCCAGAAATGGTCAAGCAGGACCCCATTTTTTTTAACTGGTGGGTCACTGAGACCCACAAATTTTGTCACTCACCGTGGTCACTGAACCATCACTACTCATTTTGCAATCAATATTAATATACGTTCAATAAAGTATATTGTATTATATAAATAATATTGCAACTCAGAACAGAAAACTGCAGGTGGTGTGAAGACACAGTCAAACTACACAGGCCTCTGCTCCGCAGTGGCGCCCCGACGTGGGTGATGTCCTGACTGCGTCTCATGTGTTAGTTTAGTCTCAACATGGCTGCCAGGATGAGGAGATACAGTAGGACTGATCTTCTCTACACAGACCTCTGTTCCGCAATGGCGTCCCGACGTGGGTGATGTACTGACTGCATCTCATGTGTTAGTTTAGTCTCAACATGGCTGCCAGGATGAGGAGATATAGTAGGACTGATCTTCTCATTCTGGTGAGGCACAGAGACGGGACCCTCACTGACAATGACGAGAAGCAGAGGGCCTATGCTTGGGCCCGCCGCAACATCCTCTCCCAGTTGGGCAGGGCTAGGAGCAAAGGAAAAGGAGTGACCTCATGAGACGGGGTGTCAGGAGAGGCTGCAGAAATTCCGGTTCAAGCTGCATAGAGGTACAGTATACCACTATTTATTTAATTATTTATATATTTATTTAATGTGCTTGAATGTGTTGCACTGTATTTTCCCGGCGTGCATGGTCGTATCAGATTCGACCAAGTCAGGCCATAGTAGCATCTGATGAGACTGTGTCAAAAGAGCCTGCTCAGTATACTGTACATTGGTTCAAGTTCAGAACATGGGGCCTCCTGGATTACCATACTGTAACTGAACTGCTTCAGAGCATCATTAAAACTTGTTCAAAACATTAAAATGTGTACCTCTGCTACTGCTACGCTTGCCACAGGTTACCATTCCCATTAGATGTCCAGTACTGTATCAAACTTTTTTTACAAAAATAACCCCAAAATTTTAATTTTTTTATTATGAAAATTATAGTTATTTAACCTTTACTATATGCGTTATAATTTTATTAACAAATCTGGATATTTGTTATAAAAGTACACTGAATTTGATATAAATAGCTTTTATTCAATCATAAAAATTAGTACAGTATACTGTATATATTTTTGTATTGTTTTACTGTGATGGCTACAGTACTCTTTTTTTTTTTTTTTACCCTGTTGGTGCCAATTTGTATTTTTTTTATGGCGTGACTATTGTGCTTTTTTTTAACCATATAGTGTTTCCTTTTCATGGGGGGACTATTGAGTGGGGATTTTGTTTACTTAAAAACTACTGTAGCAAAAACAGTATTTAACCGCTCTATGGTTTTTACAAGTACAATTATGGATATACTGTACAATACAATAATTGGATTTGTTTTTACAGAACATTGGCAGCGCCAGCAGCCTACCTGGCATCCATTTCATGAGGGAACCATCTCCAAGAATCCGCAGGACGGCCCCAGTGGCAGTAAGTGCTTACAGAACATTGGCCCTCATTCAGAGCCGTACGCTCTGAGCAGAGCGCACGCTCTGAATGAGGGCCGGGCTCCATTTTCATGGAGCGTCCTCCTGGACGCTCGTATAGCTGTGGGTCACCACCCACAGGCTATACGAGCATGCATTGTGATGGTCGCGATGGTCGAGACCATCGCGACCATCGAATTTGCGAGCCGGAGCCTGCGGTTGAGGTTTTCATCCGCAAGCTCCGGAGTGATTTTGGCTCTATCAGAGCCAAAATCACTCCCACTGACATCACTAGAGATGTCAGTGGGCCGGCTTTTGACGGGAGGCGTTCCCGTGGGAACGCCCCCGTCAGGGAGGCACGCCCCCAGCACGCCCACCAAAGGGGGCGTGCTGTCAATCAACATTGACAGCACGCCCCCTTTGATCGGACACAACGAGCGAAGGACTTTCCTTCGCTCGTCGCGTCTGGCGCATGCGCACGACGGAGCTCCCTCCGTCGTGCGCATGCTCAGTCCATAACATCGACCCACTTGTGAGCGGACAGCCGCTCGCGAGTGGGTCTGAATCAGGCCCATTATGTTTTGCAGCTGTACTTTTCTTCACTTTGTACAGTACAGTACTACAGCCTAGCCCTAACCCTCCCCAGCATACTTACAGTACATTCTGGAATCCAGCAGTCAGGGGTTAAGGAGGGGGGGCTTTGTTTGATTTTTTTTTCTCTGGCGGTGTAAATTGTGGGATTTATTCATGGGGGTGGCTACTGTGGGGAAATGTGTGCGTTTATTAATGGGTGGTGGGGGGCTATTTTTTTTTTTACCCAGTCGCTGTGTTGTACTGTAGGATTTTTTTGTTTCAGAAGTGTTTGGAGTTAAACTTGAGTTACAGTGTTTTTTCTTCACAGTGCAGCGACGTGACCACCTCCAGGTGGCTAAGGAGCAACAACTGTCCCCCCGCAGCCCTCCAGCAGATGGGAAACATAGGAGCATGGAAAAAAATGAAGAAAAAGGAAGAAGAATAGGAAGAAAAGAGTATCGGGGGGGGGGGGGGGGTTGTGAGCATGAAAGAGGCCTAATCTGGGTCTATATTACACTCAGGGGGAACCGAAACATGGGATCCCATATTTTATAAAACAGAAAAAGAAAAGAAAAATTACCATGAGGGAATGAGAAAGTAGGAACATTAAAGTACAAGGGCCCTCATTCAGAGCCGTACGCTCTGAGCAGAGCGCACGCTCTGAATGAGGGCCGGGCTCCATTTTCATGGAGCGTCCTCCTGGACGCTCGTATAGCTGTGGGTCACCACCCACAGGCTATATGAGCGTGCATTGTGATGGTCGCGATGGTCTCGACCATCGCGACCATCGAATTTGCGAGCCGGAGCCTGCGGTTGAGGTTTTCAACCGCAAGCTCCGGAGTGATTTTGGCTCTATCAGAGCCAAAATCACTCCCACTGACATCACTAGTGATGTCAGTGGGCCGGCTTCTGATGGGAGGCATTCCCGCGGGAACGCCCCCATCAGGGAGGCACGCCCCCGGCACGCCCACCAAAGGGGGCGTGCTGTCAATCAACATTGACAGCACGCCCCCTTTGATCGGACACAACGAGCGAAGGACTTTCCTTCGCTCGTCGCGTCTGGCGCATGCGCACGACGGAGCTCCCTCCGTCGTGCGCATGCTCAGTCCATAACATCGACCCACTTGCGAGCGGACAGCCGCTCACGAGTGGGTCTGAATCAGGCCCAAGGTCTGAAAAGCCAGGGGGCAGGGTCAAAACAATGATGCAGTGTTATTATATACAACAACTAGTCATTCCAAACTAAAAGAAACTTATGGGTGGTATGTGTAGATAAGCCAATATTTTCTCCATGGTCCAAACATGCCAAATTTTGTTGATAACTTGTTGACAAGAAGGAGGGTCAATTCATTTCCACTGTCTTGCAATTAGACGAGCTGCATTTAAAATGTGTAAAGAGAGCTTATCAGCATGTTTTTGAGGCCCTCAAGTGGGCAGCCAAGGAGAACCAGGGAAACTTAGTCAGTGGTACCCCAAGAATGTCTGATAGGAGATGGGTAACTTCATCCCAGAATTGGCTTATTTTAGGGCATGACCACCATATAAGTAGGTAAGTACCCATCTCAAAATACAAAAAGCAAATGGTGTGCTGTGTATCAGCTTCACAGACCCAGATTATTTGTCTTATGAATGTTTTTATACATCTTTGATTATTGAGATTCTTAATAAATGTTGTAATTGACTTGTTAACTTATTCAGAGTTAGCGCTTCACTTTTTCTTTTCCTAAGTACCCATCACTGATCAGAGACTGAGTTATACAGATGGGTGGGAGGAAATAGAGGATTTAGATACCCTTTCCCGTACTACAGACCATGTGTCCTCATCGGGTGGGTCTTCCTTGATCTTTTTCCCACTGGAGTTCATGACCCAGAATGTCCGCTAACTTAAGATAGAGCTAAAGGTTATAAAGGTTATAAAGAACTGATATGATACCTTTCATTAGAGGATTATAGAGGCACAAAGACTCAAATGAAGTTGGGGATCTATCAATTAGCTAATGAGGAGAGAGCTAATAAAGTGTCAGACTTGAATGTAAGCAAAAGAGTTAACAGAGGGTAAGCCAAATTTGCTCTGTAAGGAATCCAGAGAGGCACATCCACTTGAATTGAGGAGATCAGATGCCATCCTAACCCCTCCCTTAATCCATGAAAAAAGCAGTTGAAATTGAAGCCTGGAGAGAATGCTGGGTTAAACCACAAACGAGTACAGGGGGATGGATAGGAGGTAATGTCATAGTGATTTTTACAGTGATCCCAGACAGAGCATGTGAAGGCAAAAACTGGGTGTGAACATAGAGACTTGGGCCTATCAGATGCAGCTATTCCTAAAATAGAAGACACAAAGGGGATACCGCATGAGTTAGCTTCCATTTCCACCCACTTAGGTATCTAGGAAGATGCAAACCATGCCTGGCTTAAATGGGTAGCATAATAATAGAGGTTGACATCAGGAAACCCATTTCTGCCATTGTAGTAGGACGGCAGAGAGTGAGAAAACTTAGACGTGGAGGCTTGGATTTCCATACAAATTGGACAAACCACGTGTCTAGCTGTAATAGAGTAGATTTTGGAACAGGAACAGGGAAGGTCTGGAAGAGTTAGAGTAATCTGGGCATAAGGTTCATCTTAACTGCCACTATCCTGCCCAACCAGGAAATTATGAGATCCTGCCAAAGAAGATCCATTTTGCAGAAAGTTTTTTTTATACTTGAAATATACATAGAAATTTGAGATGTTGCACAGGGGGAGGAAACATTTCAGCCCTTAGGAGTCAAATTTCGAAATATCCCGGCTTAGTGACTGCTTAAATCATGGAAGGAATATACTGTACTTCCAGAATTTAATGTTTCTAAGTCACGGTGTTGATGAGACAGTCAGTCAGGACATTTATTTCTATATACAGATTACAGATAGTGGCAAACGCTGGATTTTCAGAGGGGGGTTTCAAAATGCTTGATTTTAGAGTGTGGCTAATCCATAAACGGGGGATAATGAGCACTTAACCAGCTTTAATATGCATCATACAAAGTGTACTGTGTGTCATAATATCAGTGTATACAGGACCAGTGATCACAGTAAGCCATTAGATGCGGCCGTAGGGTGATCCTTCCTGAGACTAATGTTTTTATTTCAGATGTGGGCACCATTCAAGAGCACTGAAGCAAATCCAGGAGTCTGGGGGAGCAGCAAAGGAACCTAGCACTACCCTGGACATACAGTATATGTACATATTGGTCTTCTTATGCACTGGATGTTGTATTACAGTATTAATAATTAACCCTACTGATGGTCTATAGCAGTGCACCCCTAACAGTACATGTTTTCAGATCTCCTAGTTGGTGCACATGTGTATTTATTTCCAATTATTATAATTATCTATTTTTATAGTGAAAACTAACAACCAAATCATGTACAGTATACTGTACAGTACAAACTCTGATACTAGCCAGGACCTCCCCATCCATTGACCTCACCACACCTCACTGTCATTTACAGTACATTAAGCCAAACAGTATGCCGCTATGGCGGATACTGATTGGTATATTATGTACTGTACAATAATAATGTACATTACTGTACTTACTACACCTAAGGTGGGCCCTCAGACTCTGCAGCCACCGGGGGGTCCCTCCAGACTAAATCATTCCACCTCCTTTGTAGGGAGTGCACTGTCTGGGACCAGACATATTTATACAATATGTCACAGCGGGCATTCATATATGACTGCCGCTTCTCAATGTTGTTGGCAAGTAGCTTGTCCCACCAGTACAGGAAAATGAGCAGCTCACCCCTGCAATATGGTCTATAGCTAACCGTCATATTGTCAGGAATGAGTACGTACAGTAGGACTCAGGACAGCAGAACACCCTGTAACATGTACAATACAATGTCTATAGTATAAGTTTGAGGTACTGATCTATTCTTTGCAGCCTGCCAACCCCTGTAAATGATCACTGTCTGCCTTGTAGTTTATTAGACAATTTTAGTCTTCAGCAGACATTCTCTCTCTAAAACCACTGTGGCTGTCTGATCACCCCCCTCTCTTGACACACCAGTCCAACTTCTCCCTGAAAGCACTGACATCATGAGGGGTGGATCAGCGAATGAGGTGCCAATGGCAAATGAAGGGTTTGCCTGGCCACACTTACCCTAGCTTCCAGTAGCAAGAAATCCCTCACAGCCTGGATCTGAGGTAATGGCAGCCCACTGCAGACCTGTCACTCCTGACCACCCAAATCTCCCTCTTTTCTCTAGACCAGAGTGCTGGGCTTATTTACATAGAGTCCTACATTAGCCCTGGATGTGTTGCACTCCTTCCTTTTGACCTCTTGTCAGCAATACATGTCCCGCAGCACGTGGGCATTGCAGAAGACCCTTTCTTACCCCACAGTATGCCTTATCTTAGTTTACTGGATAATACATGAAATATTAAACACATTACACAGTGTATAAGTAGTTTATAATCACATTGTATATATCACATGCTAGTATAAAGCAAACTTCAATTACATTATAACTATAACCAGGGGTTACACTCTCCCCCTTGTGCAAAAACAGAAACCAGAATGGGTTAATGTCTGAGCAGCAACATCACATAACAGGTAACAGGTATTAAACAAACTTCACCTATATTATAATTATAAGCAGGGGTTACATCACCAAGCACAGAAGCATTCCACCTACCCTGATATCGTCCTTCCATTTCTGAAATGCCTCCATGTAATCACTCACAGCACAAATCAATGACCGCACCACAGTTGTCAGGGAAGAAGTCCAGATGACAGTCGAGAAAGTGGATTTGACATGTTACAGCCTAAATTATGATACTTTTCTAGAAGGTTGTTCATAATCTCAACATAGTTTCCAGCTCTTCTGTTACCTTAGACGCCATGCACATCACCTTTAGAGGCTTCCCAAGTCACTTTCACATTAACCTGGAGGACTCAGTTGACAATTTTATCCTTAAGAAGTTGACGAATTTGCAGACCAATAACGATCCCTTCCTTAGGGGTATATTCAATTGGGCGCAAGGTTTAGTGAGGTTAAAACCTTGTGCCCCTCGCGCCCAATTTAGAAATACCATGGGTATGTACACTTCCGATACCCGCGATATTCAAATCCAAAAATACCGGCCCCAGGGTTTTCAGCTGTGAAAACCTTGCGCAGCGTATTTAAAAAAAAAAAAAACTTACCTGGCTGGCTGGGCTCTCCAGATGTCTCTACAGCTCCCAGTGGCCTCCCCTCTCTCTTCTTACTGGAGAGGGGGCTGCTGGGAGTCCCAGGGGCTGGTGAGAGGGGCAAGGGCTGCTGGGAGATGTAGTTCTCCCAGCGCCCATTACAGGGGGCCACATTAACACTGCGGGGGCACACTGACAGAGGGACACACACACATACATACACACTTACATACAAGACACACACTGATATACTCACCGCTGCTGCAGAAGAGCCGGCTCCCGACGCAGGATGAAGAAGACAGCGCAGCAGGAGGTAAGTAATTAAGGACTAATTAAGCTAATTGGATACTTCCAATTGCTTAATTAGTCCTCGGGGGTGGTGCCGCAGGGGTGTCAGAGCAAGACCCGGTGATTTGTCCTAAATTCATCTATTTTAGGAAAATCATGCTTGCTCAGGAGGTGCGAGTATAAAAAAACACCCACCTAATAGAATAACAAAAAACCCGCACCTGCAGGAAAAACCGTGCAGGTGCGGATTTTTTGTTATTCTTGCAGCCTATGGAATATGCCCCTTAGCTTTAGCATCACTCAGAAGTGGTGATTTTCCTTTCAGGTAGTTGAAAGCTTCTCCATCTCTGTTCATCTCCTTTACAAAGTTCTTCATAAATCCAAGTTTGATGTGGGGGCAGACAAATTCTGCTTCAATCAACCAGAGGATGACATTTGTCATCAAAACATGGCCTACAATGACTGAGCATTCCTGTATTGAGGTTTATTAATCTATATATTTACTAGATGGAAAAATTCCGATCGCTAACTGAGATTTTTCCTTCTTTGCATGCTGAAATCAATTAGAAGTAACTTTTCACATCTGAAAAGTTTTCACTGTTGCTCAGTGTAACATAAACTGTGAAAATGAATTTGGTGGTGAGAGGCAGAGCCGGCCCCAGCTAATTTGGTGCCCTAGGCAAAATTTTGGCTGGTGCCCCCTCGCAGATATATATATATTTCAGGCTTGCCTACAGTTCCGATGTGGCTGTGAGCCTCCCGAATATCGGGTGGCGCTCCAGCCCCCTGGAAAGGCAGGCAAACCTCTTGCCCGGCCTCCCCAGAGTAATGATAGAAACCCCCACAGCAGGGAGGTTGGGGGCGGTGATCTTGACCTCGCCCCCTGCTTCACAATGCCAAAATTTAAATTTAAAATGTGTGACATCTCTATTTGTTTAATGTCATAGTACATACACATGCTCCATAATACACATGCCATGACACAGTACATACATATGTATCTTTAACTGAGAACAGGGACATTCTTGGTGCAGGAGAAGCCTATGAGAATGGGGACCAGATCCGTCCTAGCAGCAGTCCCATAGGACCAAGAAAAGTCATATGTGCAGAACCTCATGGCTCATTGTCCTGCAGCTGGCACTAGAGGCTCTACACCTACCAAGCAGCACACACAGTGCACATTATTACAGTACAAGAAGTCCTCATCTACACCCTGGCATAGGACTACAGTAATGTCACCCATAGAAGTACAACAAACTGGGAATTCAGGCAGCTTTTGGAACTTTGTGCATGTGTAGGCGAGTATCCCTTCCTTGCAGAATTCTCTGATCTCCCCCCTGCCCATATATGAAGCTGTCAAGCAGATCTGACAGTTCTGCTACAATACATTTAACCCCCTCTGCACCCCCTTAGAGTGCAGTTCTATTAACCCACCTTGCACTGTGTAGTCTTTCCAGACCGACACACATAACAGATCTCTGACATATCCTGCACACAGCCTCCTATTCTGATACAGGACAATATAAATTGTTTCTGGTACCTCTATAATGGAATTTGTTGCTGCTTGCAACAGCTGGCACAGTGACTGAAATACATGCCCATTTCCCCAGGTAGTGAGTGGGTAAATGGGGGCAGTGGATACAGCAGCAGCAGCATTCCTCTTCATAGAAAGTTTCCCCAGCAGAACTGCACACAGTTTGTTTAGCCGGGAAGCTGTAACCAGACACTGCTTGTGCTGGGGGGCCCTCGAGGGGATTGCTGAAGGATAATGAATTTCCTTGTAAATTGCATGAATCCTGAAGAGTACAGAAAGGAGGAATTACCCTAAACACCCGAGCCATTTTTCTTGCTTATGGGATCGCAGATGCAGGATGTGACATGCCTGCATTCTTTGCTGCCACATCCCGTTACCTCCCCCAAACGCTCCCTGACTGTCAATTACACTGCGAGTAAATAGTCGCTGTTGACTACGATATTGTACCTTGACGCATGTACAGTGCGGCTTAGACACATGTGCAGTTTACAGAAAATTGCTCAACTGCAGAAAGCAGAACATCACTGCCTCACTCTGACCGATATACAAATATCTGACAGAAAAAATTAAACAAATGGCAGAATTACAATGTACCTCAAAGGATCAGACATCAATCCTCACCAATGATGACTGGTACAATGATGATCTCTTCAAAGAACTTGAACAGGACTATTATATAAGATAGATATAACACTCGGAGGGTGCGGTCGCAATCTGATATATCCATGGCTTGGGTGGTTTAACATCAAGGAATTGTATATATATATATATATATTAGGGGTGAGCGGGTTCGGATTTCTGAAATCCGAACACCCCCGAGCCCCCCCGATCCGAGGCCGATCCGAGTCAGGCTCGACTTTTCCCGCCTGACTCGGATCTGAAATCGAGGCAAAACGTCATCATCCCACCTTTCGGGTCTCGCAGGTTTTGGATTCTATATAAGGTAACCGCATCTGCACCATTTTCTCACTCGGCTGTGGACAGTGAAGAGGGAGGGTGGGAGTTAGGGCTGGCTGGGCTGTGTAGTGTAGTGTAGTGCAGAGTAGTGTTGTGCTATGCTGTGCTGCACTGTGCTGCTCTTGTCAATAGGGGCTGTGTCCACTCCTCCAGTCCACAGTCCATAGGGGCTGGCTGGACTGTGTTGTGCAGTCAGTTGTCCATAGGGGCTGTGTCCACTCCAAAGTCATGTGCAGTGTCCCAGTCCTAAAGGGGTGCTGTAGTGTTGTCCAGGGGGTGCTCTGTCCATCAGGGGTGCTCCCCCCAAGTGCAAAAAAATAAATATTTTTTCTGTGTTTGTGAATTGTGTGAGCAGTAGCCGCACGTGCATCAACAAAGTAGTGCCAAGCGTGCGCCTGTGTCATAAGTAAAGGGCCGGCTGGCTTGACCGTTAAAGGGTGCTGTAACCCCCAAAGTGCACTCCAACAAAAATAAAAAAATATATTTTTTTGTGTTTGTGAATTGTGTGCACTGTGGCTGCACGTGCATCAACAAAGGAGCAGCACCAAGCGTGCGCCTGTGTCCCATAAGTAAAGGGCCGGCTGGCTTGTCCGTTAAAGGGTGCTGTAACCCCCAAAGGGCACTCCAAACAAAATAAAAAAATATTTTCTGTGTTTGTGAATTGTGTGCACTGTGGCTGCACGTGCATAAACAAAGGAGCAGCGCCAAGCGTGCGCCTGTGTCCCATAAGTAAAGGGCCGGCTGGCTCATTTCTTAAAGGGTGGTGTAACCCACAAAGTGCACTAGTCTCCAACAAAAATAAAAAACACTTTTCTGTGTTTGTGTGCGCCTTTGCCGCACGTATATATCCAGGGCTGGACTGGGACTAAAAATAGGCCCTGGCATTTAAAGAGCACACAGGCCCACCTCGCGTCAGCATCTGTCTCCTGGCATAGACTCCTCCCCTAACCCTGACCCCTCCCACTTCTTAGTCTATGCTCTTACAAATGTAATTAATATTAGAACAACAGACAAGTACACATCATTATCTATTAAAATACATGTAACAGAGCACATCCTACATGGGAGTCAAACATTTGGTATTGTGTTGGTTCTGTTAAGTTGTGCAGACACCTATAGATATATCTGTCCAATTCGTATAGTGGGACAGAAAATCTGGGAATGTGTGGGAGCAAATAACAATAGAAATTTGCTCCCAGATGCTGGAAAATGGACCAGATTTTCTTTCCCACCAGACAGATTGGACAGATATCTATGGGTAAAGCTGGCACTTCACTGGTGTAGGTCATACACAAAGAAAGGGGAAGGCATTTTCCCAAGCGATAGTTTAGCAGTTGTAGAAGATTAGATAGTGTTCACTGTAGGACGTTTTTAGGGCAGGGGTGCTGAATGCAGAGGACACCTCTGTGCACACCAAAGCAGAGCCACAATTACACATTTTAACAAAAGAGCGTTTGTGCCGCCAACCATAAGGGAAGCAGGGAAAGGAAAAAATCAGGCGTAGTTTTGCTGGGAAGGGGCGTAGCCACCTAATATTTCACGTTACATCACACAGTAGTGTCCCTTTTTCACATTACGTCACACTGTAGTGCCCCATAGTCACGTTACGTCACACAGTAGTGTCCCTTTTTCACATTATGTCACACAATAGTGTCCCTTATTCACATACACATATATGAATATTTGCACATAAATATTATAAAATAGAAATATAATAAACAATATATTGTATACAACTAATATTAATACTACATGGATCTGCAGGTTTGAAATAGCAACATACTAAAAGGAATAGAGACACAGGAAAAAGAGAGGAGGAAAGGGGGGAGCCAGGAAAAAAGAGGAGGAATTTGGGCAGCTGGGGAGAGAGAAGGAAAGAGGGGACCCAACATAGGAGAATTAGGGAGAGCCATGAGAGAGAGAGGAGGAATACTAGGAACTGGGGTAGAGAGAGAATATGGGGAGCCAGGAGAGACATAGGAGAAATATGGGGAGTAGGAAGAGAGAGAAGAAATAGGGAGAGCCGCGAGAGAGTGAAGGAAGAGGTTGAGCCGAGAGAAAGGGAGAAGGAACTGGGGAAGCTAGAGAGACATAGGAGAAATAGGGTGAGCTGGGAGAGAGAGAAGGAATAGGGGAAGCTGGAAGAGAGAAGATTAATAGGGGGAGACATAGGAGAGGGGGAGACGGGAGAGATGGAGGGGGAGACGGGAGAGATGGAGAGGGAGACAGACAGGAGAGGGGAAGAGTGAGAGAGGGAGACAAAGATGGGAGAGGGGGAGAGGGAGAGAGGAAGTGGGGTAGAGGGAGAGAGGAAGGGGGGAAGAGGAGGGGGAGGGAGACAGATGGGAGAGGGGGAGAGAGAGAGATGGGAGGGGGAGAGTGAGGCGGGAGAGGGGGAGACAGATGGGAGAACGGGAGACAGAGACAGGAGAAGGGGAGACAGAGACAGGAAGGGGGGAGAGGCGGAGAGGGAAATGGGAGGTGGAGGGGGAGATGGAAGGGGGAGAGGGAGACAGAGATACTAGAGGGGGAGAGTGAGGGGGAGGGGGAGAGGGAGACGAGAGAGGGAGATGGGAGGGGCATACATAGGAGAAAGAGGGGAACCTGGGAAAGAGAGTGAAGGAATAAGGGGAGACAGGAGAGACATTGGGCTCAATTCAATTCAACGCAAATTCAATAGAACCGGAAATTAGCTCCCGGAGCTATTTAATCCATTGCGCCACTAAGCCCGACTAAGGATTTCTTCTAGCATCCTTCCTGGGATGCAGGCAAAAATCCAACAATCTTTTGCGCGGCAGAATCAGCATCGCGCGGGGAAGTTTAGTCAGAGAATGCCCGTTCTCACGACTAAACACCTTGTTTAAGGCGCGAGGCACAGGAGAAGGGCATTCTCCAACCTAACAATACGCAAAATTGAATTGAGCCCATTGGAAAAAGAGGGGGACCTGGGTGAGAAAGGAGGAATAGGGGGAGAATGGAGACAGGAGGAATAAGGGCAGGCAGCAGAGTTTAGGAATAGGGGGAGATGCGAAGGGAGTAGGGGGAAATCAGGGAAGATAAAAGAGAGAATAAGAGGAGGAGGAATAAGGTGAGATGAGAGAGAGAGACAGAAAGAAATTAATGGCGGAGATGGCAGAGACACCTGATGTAGTTTTGGTGTGCAGAGGTTTTTCCTACTCACCATATGCAGTCCCCCGTGAAGCAGCGTCTTGCTGTACTGTAGCTGATGCCCGGAACCCGGAAGTGCGGCTCCTCTGAATGGCCTCCCATGCAGCAGACTGTCTGCATAGCGCTGCCCCAGATTCCTTCCCACTGACCCCAATCCCATGGGGCTTGGTCATGGCCAGGGCAGTTTCTAGGGTCTGAGGCTCCCAGTGTGAGCAGTCAAAATACACCCCCCCAAGAAGCAGTAATATTGCGGAGTGGACGTGGCCTCATCATGAGGGAGTGTGGTATCACAGTAAGGGAGCATGGTCTCGAAAGAAGACAGAATGTCAGCCACTGTACACCCTCCAACTGACATAGCACACGCTGCACACCCCCAACTGACATAGCACATGATGCACACCCCCCAACTGACATAGCACATGCTGTACACCCCCCAACTGACATAGCATACGCTGCACACCCCCAACTGACATAGCACACGCTGCACACCCCCCAACTGACATAGCACATACTGCACACCCCCCGTCATAGCACATGCTGCACCCCCCCAACTGACATAGCACATGCTGCACACCCTCCCAAATGACATAGCACATGCTGCACACCCCCCCAAATGACATAGCACATGCTGCACCCCTCCCCAAATGACATAGCACCTGCTGCACCCCTCCCCAAATGACATAGCACATGCTGCACCCCCCCAAATGACATAACACATGCTGCACACCCCCCCAAATGACATAGCACATGCTGCACACACCCCCAAATGACATAGCACATGCTGCACCCCCCCAAATGACATAGCACATGCTGCACCCCTCCTCAAATGAAATAGCACATGCTGCACCCCTCCCCAAATGAAATAACACATGCTGCGCGTGCACCCCCCCAGGCCCCAACATCCTGCTGCAGGCTGCACTTCACCCCGCACAACTGACATTATTTACACATGCTGCTTGCATCCCCCCCCTTCCCCCTGCTTCCCCCGTTGAGGTGTAGCTACCTGGTGAAGCTGCAACAAGCACATGTGCAGCACATCACCCTGCTGTGCACCCAGGAGGACAGGAGGGAAGGCGGCTATTGGTTGCGCCATGCGCACGCGAAGTTGAGGCTGGGAGACAGCGCTAAGTCAGACCCAGCGTAAGGGCGGAGCGCGCCCGCCCCTAGAAATGGCCCTGGTCACGGCAGTACAACCTCCTGTACCTCGCCTTGCTCAGCAAGAAGATTT
Organism: Taudactylus pleione; assembly: GCA_031769625.1. NCBI lineage: Eukaryota > Metazoa > Chordata > Amphibia > Anura > Myobatrachidae > Taudactylus > Taudactylus pleione. Next base: position 4,962,869 of record JAUIMM010000043.1, on the reverse strand, counting down.
CAGGTACGCGCGGCAGTGTCATGACGCAGCGTGATGACGTCAGTGCGTCATGATGCAGCCGCGCATTCGTGCAATCTGTTTACTGAGCAAGGCACCGCCCGGGAGGTTGTACTGCCGGGTGAGCCTGTGCTCAGCCAAAGCGGCCCATTTGGCCATCGGCCTTTCTGGCATTTGCCAGAAGTGCCATGGCCAGTCCGGCCCTGTATATATCAATATAACATAAATGGAAGACCAAACTTTCTCCGATAAAAATAAAATAGGGAAAGATCAAGAACCACTTCCTCCTAGGGCTGAAGCTGCTGCCACTAGTCATGACATAGACGATAACATGCCATGAACGTCGTCTGCCAAGGCCGATGCCCAATGTCATAGTAGAGGGCACATACAATCCCAAATGACAAAGTTCAGGAAAATGACCTTAAAAAAACATTTAAATCATCTGAGGAGAAATGTAAACTTGCCAATATGCCATTTACGACACGGAGTGGCCATAAACCGCTAAGGTCTATCCCTATGTTCATGACTAGTGGTTCAGCTTCACATGACGATGGAAGCCCTCATCCCGCTAAAAAAATCAAACGAGTTAAGTTGGCAAAAGCACAGCGAAGAACTGTGCGTTCTAAGAAGATATCACAAATCCCCAAGGAGAGTCCAAGTGTGGTGGCGGTTGCGATGCCTGACCTTCCCAGCACTGGACGGGAAGAGGTGGCTCTTTCCACCATTTGCACGCCCTCTGCAAGTACTGAAAGGAGCACCCACAGTCCACTTGCTGATATGCAAATTGAAGATGTCACTGTTGAAGTACAACAGGATGAGGATACTGGTGTAACTGGCGCTGAGGAGGAAGTTGGCGAGGAGGATTCTGATGGTGATGTGGTTTGTTTAAATCAGGCTCCAGGGGAGACAGTTGTTGTCCGTGGGATGAAAAAGCCCATCACGGTCATGCCTGGGCAAAAGACCAAACATTCCACCTCTTTGATCTGGCAATATTTCTATCCAAATCCGGACAACAATTGTCTTGCCATATGTACCATATGTGAAGGTGAAATAAGTAGGGGTAGGGACATTAACCACCTAGGAACATCCTCCCTTATACGTCACCTGCAGCGCGTTCATAAAAAGTTACTGTCAAGTTCAGAAACTTTGGCTAAGACCGTAAGCAGTCCAGGGACACCTAAACCCCTTTGTCCTGTTGTATCCAAGTGCCTGCAAACCACACCATCAACTCCCTCCTCGTCAATTTCCTCCTTAGCCAGGATCAGAAGTAGTCCTGCAGGCCATGTCACTGGCATGACTGACTCTCCTATCCGGGATTCCTCCAGAGGATCCTGGATTGCTATGCCTACTGCTGCCGCTGCTGCTGTTGCTGCTGGGAGTCGTTCATCATCCCAGAGAAGAAGTAGGAACACCACTACTTTTACTAAACAATTGACCCTCCAACAGTCCTTAGCGAGGAGGATGAAGTACGACAGCAGACATCCTGAAGCAAAACGTATAACTGAGGCCTTCTCTGCTATGTTGGTGTTAGACGTGCATCCAGTATCCGCCATTAGTGCAGTGGGATTTAGACAATTGATGGAGGTAGTGTGTCCCCGGTTCCAAATCCCATTTAGATTCCACTTCACTAGGCAGGCGATACTGAGACTGTACAGAAAAATGCTGTTGTACCCAATGTCCACTTAACCACGGACACGTGCACAAGTGGAACAGGGCAGACTAAGGACTATGTGACTGTGACAGGCCACTGGGTAGATGTATCACCTTATGCCAGCTCATTCCAAGGTAGGCTACGCTGTGTATCACCGGTTTCAGTAAGAGGCACACCGCCGGCAACCTCTTAGAGAAACTGAGGGAAATCATCGCCCAGTGGCTTACCCCACTTAGACTCTCCTGGGGATTTGTGATATCTGACAACGCCACCAATATTGTGCGGGCATTACATCTGGGCAAATTCCAGCACGTCCCATGTTTTGCTCACACAATAAACTTGGTGGTGCATAATTTTCTGAAAAACGACAGGGGCGTGCAGGAGATGCTTTGGGTGGCCCAAAAAATTTCTGGCCAATTTCGCCATTCAGCGATTGCGTGCCGAAGACTGGAGTGCCAGCAAACACTCTTGAACCTGCCCCGCCATCACCTGAAGCAAGAGGTTATGACGTGGTGGAACTCAACCCTCTATATGCTTTAGAGGATGGAGGAGCAGCAAAAGGCCATTCAAGCCTATACATCCACCTATGACATAGGCAAAGGAGGGGGTATGCACCTGACTCAAGCGCAGTGGAGAATGATTTCCGTGTTGTGCAAGGTTCTCCAGCCCTTCGAACTTGCCACACGTGAAGTCAGTTCAGACACTGCCAGCTTGAGTCAGGTCATTCCCCTCATCAGGCTTTTACAGAAGCAGCTGGAGAAAGTGAAGGAGGAGCTAAGATGGAGCAATTCTGCTCGGCATGTGGGACTTGTGGATGAAGCCCTTCATTCGCTTTGCGAGGATTCCAGGGTGGTCAATCTGATGAAATCAGACCACTACATTTTGGCCACCGTGCTCGATCCTAGGTTTAAAGCCTATGTGGTGTCTCTCTTTCCGGCCAACACAAGCCTGCAGAGGTGCAAAGACCTGCTGGTGAAAACACTCAGCTGAAGCGGAACGAGAAACGTCAACAGCTCCTTCTTCATTTTCTCCCGCAACTGGGGCTGCCAGGAAAAAACTTAGGTATCCTAAGCAACCCGCTGGTGGTGATGCAGGGCAGGCAGGACCAAGTTTGGACATCTGGTCCGGACTGAAGGACCTGGCAACAATTTCTGACATGTCTACTGTCACTGCATATGATACTGTCACCATTGACAGAATGGTGAAGGATTACATCGGTGACAGCATCCAAGTAGGCATGTCAGACAGTCCGTATCTGTACTGGCAGGAAAAAGAGGCAATTTGGAGGCCCCTGTTCAAACTGGCTCTATTTTACCTGAGTTGCCCCCCCTCCAGTGTGTACTCCGAAAGAGTGTTTAGTGCAGCCGGGAAGCTTGTCAGCGAAAGGCGTAGGAGGTTGCTTCCATAAAATGTGGAGAAGATGATGTTCATAAAAATTAATTATCAACTCTTCCAGGGAGACCAGCCTCCAGAACGTATAGAGGGACCTGTGGTTGTGGATTCCAGCGGGGACGAGTTAATACTCTGTGAGGATGAGGATGTACACAACACTGAAGAGGGTGAGGAATCCGTGGATGAGGACGACATCTTGCCTCCATAGAGCCAGTTTGTGCAGGGACAGATTAATTGCAAGCTTGTTTTGTGGGGGCCCAAACGAACCAATCATTTCAGCCACAGTTGTGTGGCAGACCCTGGCGCTGAAATGATTGGTTTGTTAAAGTGTGCATGTCCTGTTTATACAACATAAGGGTGGGTGGGAGGGCACAAGGACAATTCCATCTTGCACCTCTTTTTTTTCTTTGCATTATGTACTGTTTGGGGCCTAGATTTTCAAACTGCCATCCTGTCTGCCACTGCAGTGTCACTCCTAGATGGGCCACGTGTTTGTGCCGCCCACTCGTGTTGCTTAACAAAATCATCCATCTACCTCAGTGCAACCTTTTGGACATAAAAACACTATTGTGAGGTGTGAGGTGTTCAGAATAGACTGGAAATGAGTGGAAATTACGGTTTTTGAGGTTAATAATAGCATAGGAGCAGAAAAATGAACACATTCTGTGATTTTAGCTGTTTTTATGCTTTTTTAAAAACAAATACAGATCCAAAATACAAAACCCAGAACCCAAAACACCGAAGGGTGGTTTTGGCAAAACCAATCCAGATCCAAAACACGAAGAAAGATCCAGATCCAAAACCAAAACACAAAACACGAAAAGTGACCGGTGCACACCCCTAATTGTATGTATATATATATATATATATATATATATATATATATATATATATATAATCAAATGTCCTGACTCACTGACTGGCTCACTGACTCATCAATGCCCAACTCAAGCCCCTGGACCTAGAAACATGAAAATCATGGAGAATATTCCTTCCATGATGTAGGTGCCCATGAAGGGGGGATTTTTCTAAATTCAACTCCTGAGGGGGTGAAAAGGGCTAAAATGTTTCCTCCCCCTGTGCAATGTCCTGTCTGACTGTCTCATCGTGGCTGCAGCACAGTTCAGAATTCAACGACCAACTGAGATAGGAAAATATGTTACTACACGGTTGAGGGAGGGGAATATCAAATGTGTTACTACGGTGTGATGGAAGGGAATATGTTACAACACTGGTGAGGGGGGTACAATGTGTTACTAGTTTCTGTATATGTTACATGTCTAAATATTAATGTTTACATGATGGCTAGTCATATTTTAGTCTGAATAAATATACATTGCATATAAAATATACTAATACATTTATATTTATTTTTTAGTGAACATCAGACCCCCTCATTATTCTATTTTTATTTAATAATAAATGGTGTCTTATTAGTGCAAATAGACCTTTCTCTTTGTAGTGTGCTGAGAAAGTCTAGAAGACAACAGGTACATTCAAGACAGAACACATAACACTAGTGTGTTAGACTTGTATTAATATTTATTTAATAAAGTCTTGAATTTTAACTAAACATATCCCTGCATAGGGTGAAAAATATTGGGACTTTAAGTTCCTACTTCTACCCACAGTGCATTGCACTACTTTATGCTAATAAGAGTTTGTTTACCAGACATATGGTTTAAAGAAATACGCACAATGTTGTGATTATTTCTTCCTTGTTTTCCCTTTTATATACAGTACAAATTTTTATATTGTCCAATTGGACCCACACGACACTAAGGAAAAGACGGCTTGAAAGATAAGCAATATTCTATCTTGATTGCACTTTTGCTAATTTTTATGCATTTTATATAACTATTAGGCGCTCTTTGTTTCTGACTTTTTTACTTTTATCACTTTTATGTGCAGCCTACCACTGCCTGATTTTGAAGTTTAGCAGCCACCTATTAAACAGGGAATGCATTTTATTATGCTCACCATTATATTATTGTAGTTATATATTTTTTATATATATATATAATATTTGTATTTATTATTTCCTCTCAGCAAACATCTAAATTAGTGGTTACATTCTATTGAGTTGGTGCGTAGAACAATTAATTATTGTGACAATTTGACATGTTGACTGTTCAAGTAATGTTATTTTGGCTGCCACCTCAAAAAGATTGTTTAGGCTTCTCTATGTATATAGTTTATTCATCAAATGCAATGTAGATATTAGTCTGAATTTTAAAAACAATATTTTATAAGACAAACAAAGGACAACAGACAAAAAATTCTTTGTTTGCATGCTTACCTGCTGGATATAGTTAACAAACTTGCACATAAATTCTCCAAATATCCACCCAGGAAGAGGATATAAAGCGGCTGTTATAGGCACACAGCACACAAGAAATATTATATCTGTGGTGGCCAGGTTAGCTGTGGGGACAAAAAGAAAAGTTTAACCATTTTTGGCTTCAGGTGTGATGTGCATCATTATTAGAGATGTGCGTTGACACACGTGTTTTGGTTCTAATTTATCATTGTGTTTTGGTTTTGGCAAAACCACCCTCAAGTGTTTTGATTCAGATTTGGTTTTGGTCTCCTAAAAAAATCAATGAAAATTGATAAAATAAATAAACATAGATAAAAGTCGATAAAACAGCTAAAATCAAGTAATTTGGACCTGTTTACATGCAATCCAAAACTGAAGATCAGATTTTAAATCCGAGTTCCAAACTGACTTCAGAACCAAACATGGACTCGGTTCGACTCGGAACCCCAAAGTGAGGGGGTGTTCATATTTCAGAAAAATCAAACTGCACATCTCTAATCAGGGTTCATTTATACACAGGGGTGTAGTGAATACAGAGAGAGTGGAGGTGCCAGTGGTGACAGAAGAAGATGCATGGAGAAAGGAGATCACAACACTCTGGGCCTGATTCAGACCCGGCTCTGTCATGCGCATGCGCGAGACCCCGCTAGCGACGGGTGCTCCGTTCCTCCTGGTCTCGCACCAAAGTGGGCGAGCTGTCGATGGTAATTGACAGCTCGGCCCGTTTGGTAGGCGTGGCCGGGGGGGTGGCTTCACAAATGGAGACATTCCCAAGCGAACGCCTACCGTTTGTGGGCGGCCCCACTGACATCACAAGTGATGTCAGTGGGAGAGCTTCCGGCTCTCTATGGGGCTTGCGGCCACAAGACCCTACCACAAGGGTCTCGTCGCAAGCCCGATTGTCGCAATGGTATTGACCATTCCTGGTCACCCACAGCTATGCGAGAGGCCAGGAGGCCGCACAAAAAAAAAAAACGCCCAAATTCAGAGCGAGCGTCTTTCAGAGCGTCCGGCTCTGAATCAGGGCCTCTGTGCTGTCTTCATATCAGTGGCTAGAGTCGGCGGGCACTAGGACCTGCTGCGACTCTTACAGCAGGTCCCTCCTGCTGAGTGCGCTACTGCGCATTCGCTGCAATGCCACACACTCTCCTACTCCAGCATCCACCACAGCTTAAATGTACAAGCACCCCACTGGCCACACAGCAAGTATATAGCCTGCTAGTGCAAATACCCAGCAGCCCCTGTATGCTCAAGGCTGTAACTGCAATATGTCACGGCCAGGGTATTTCAGCATGGCGCTAGGCGGGTGTTACCTGTGAGGTCGTTGTGGCGCGGGCTGTCTGGTGGCGGAGCTGGTGTCTGGCGGGGGGCTTTGGCTGCGCGCGTTGTTGTGCGGCCCTGTTGTCACTCTGCGCTGGTGAGGCCTGGCGGCGTCTCCGTTCCGTTTGGCATGGGCGCCGCCATCTTGCCTTCTGGCCATGTGATGCGGCTGGCCAATCCCGGCCAGTAACAGCACGGCATGGGGTATTTAGGATGGGTCAGTGCCTTCCTTCTTTGCCAGTGCAACGTGTATCTCAGCCTAGCTGAGAGGGAGTTCTCTGTGCTTTCCTGTTCCTGTGAATTCGCTGTCTGCCAGTCTGCCTGTCAGCTCCTAGTTCCCACTGGACTACCCCGCTACCTCTACCACCCTTCCCCATACCTGAGTGCCTGAGCCTGCTGACATCCTGCGCTTCAGTTCACTACCTACAAACCTGGCTTGATTATTTTCAGTTCACTATCTGGAAACCTGGCTTGATTATTTTCAGTTTCACTACCTGCACAGCTCTAATTGTTTCTACAATCAGAGTACTTCTCATTTACCGCCCCCCTGGAGATGGAAAGATATTTCTACAAGAATTTGCAGATATTGTTGCTGGACTAGTTCTGGAGCATCAAAGATGGCTGATCCTTGGGGATTTCAATGCATGGGTTGATTATGAGCTCTCACACCTTGGCCAAGATCTCCTGTGCACAATGAATGCTCTGGGCCTCACACAAATCATTCCTTCGGCTACTCATATAAGTGGTCATACTCTTGATCTTGTCTTCCAGATTGGATTAGATGTCTCTGACCTAAATATAAACCCAGTCACGTGGTCAGACCACCACTCAATTCACTTCTCAGTTGCAACCCCTCAAAATAGAACTTTACCCATGGAGTTGACAAGGTATCGTCCAATGAGGGGCATGACTCCCCAGGCTCTTGCAGCAAACCTGGATCTTTCTGCGGTAATGGGGGCCTGTGAAGATCCTTGTTCCCTGGTCCATTACTATAACAGGGATGTGACAGCTGCAATGGATATTATTGCCCCTGTGCGTATACGACCCCTCATACCACACCGTCAAGCCCCTTGGTTTGACAATAGTGTTAGTGAACTCAAGAAAAGGGGGCGTAGACTTGAAAGACGATGGAGGAAGACGAACTTGGTAGAGGATATGTTAACACTAATCAAACATATAAGAGAATATCAATCAACAATCACCCGTACGAAACCAGAGTTCCTTTCAAATGAGATCAAGGCAGCAAACAATAGGCCGGCTCAGCTTTTCCGTACAGTGGAGATGCTTTGCAAACCAGCATGCCTGCAGCATGATGAAACCCTCTCCCAGTCAAGATGCAATGAGTTTGCAAAATTCTTTGCAGATAAAGTTTCCTCCATCCGGGCTGGAATCCCCACAGTGCCATCAAAGGAGTGCCAAACTACCAAGCCTGCCAAGGTAAACCACCTGTCTCCCTGGAACAGCTTTGACATAATGGATGTAAAAGACATTGCTAAAATTATCAGAATGTTGCGACCCACCACCTGTGATCTGGACCCTGCCTCAACCAAGTTTCTCATAGGGTGTATGGAAATGATTGGCCCTGTAATTGCAAAAATAGTTCAATGCTCTTTGCAAACAGCCATTTTTCCAGAACCACTAAAGGAAGCAATTGTTAGACCACTTCTTAAAAAATCTAATTTAGACCCTGACTGCATGACCAATTATAGACCAGTATCAAACCTTCCTTTTCTAGGAAAAGCCATTGAGAAAGTGGTGGCAATGCAACTGGAAACCCACCTGTCTACCCATGATATTTATGATCCATTCCAGTCAGGATTCAGGAGAAGACATAGCACTGAAACAGCCCTGGTATGTGTGCTTAATGATCTTCTGATGGCAAGAGACAGAGGTGATTGTTCAATCTTAATCCTTCTGGATCTCTCAGCAGCATTTGATACTGTGGACCATGGGATTCTAATTGAGCGCCTGAAAAATTTCTGTGGACTGGATGGCACAGTCCTTAGATGGTTCAAATCATTTCTCACTGGCAGGTCACAGAGAGTTTCTTCTGGAGTAAACTCTTCATCACCAGTGCCACTTCCATGCGGTGTCTCACAGGGTTCTATACTATCCCCCATGCTTTTTGCAGTATACATGCTACCATTGGGTGAAATAATCAGACGTCATGGCCTGGTCTACCACTGCTATGCAGATGATACACAACTGTACCTGTCCTTTGCTCCAGGTACAAAGGACCCAATAACAACCCTAAATGGCTGCCTAGCTGAGCTTCAGGAGTGGATGAGTGCCAGTTGTCTGCGACTGAACCCTGATAAAACAGAGGTCCTTATGATAGGTCACAGGACAGGTCTACGGCATAGCCAACCAACAGGACTTACGCTTGGGGGTTCAGAATTACAAAACACTAAACAAGTGCGGAATCTTGGTGTTGTCCTGGATAGTGGCTTGACACTTAAACATCAGGTATCAGCCACAATCAAATCCTCATTCTTTCATCTGAGGAACATAGCCAGAATCAAGCACTTAATTCCCTCAGAAGATCTGCCTAAAGTCATACATGCATTTATATCATCACGCCTAGACTACTGCAATGCCCTCTACCTCGGTCTCCCAGCAAAAGAATTACACCACTTGCAGATGGTACAAAATGCAGCTGCCAGGCTATTAACCATCCAGCCCCGTTCCAGCCACATAACACCCATTCTCTACTCCCTTCACTGGCTGCCTGTCAGATGGCGAATTGCTTTCAAGATTGGATTAATAACTTACAAAGCCCTACATGACCATGGCCCAGGGTACCTGAAGCAGCTTCTGATTCCTTACTGTCCCACTCGATTACTGCGATCCGCTGACGAAGGACTATTAACAGTACCTAGAATCTCACGGAATTCATCTGGGGGTCGAGCTTTCAGTTTTGTGGCTCCAACCTTTTGGAACTCACTTCCCCGCACAGTTCGAGAGGCCTCCACTCTAGAATCCTTCAAAAATAGACTCAAGACTCACCTATTCACCCAAGCATTTCACTAATGTCCCTTGTTTAAGCTTATTTTGTATTTTGTACTGTAAATGTAAAGCACTTTGAGTCCTTTAGGAGAAAAGCGCTATATAAATAAAATTATTATTATTATTATTATTACCTGGACATTAACCCTTTTGCTCCCACCACAGAACTCTTGTGCACATTTATATTTTCCTGGACTTTTATTTACTGCCACATTATATGTCTACTCAAGCACTTATTAAAAATCCTAGTTTTATTTACAAATCTGCTTCTGTGATCACTCCTGCTACCACCCCGGGTCCACAAACAACCCAGAACATAACAGTTTGCACTGGCCCCATGGAGCCGGCCACGGATCAGGAGTCAGGAGTGGATTTGTTCAGGTGCATTTCTGGTCGTTTAGAAAATCTGGAAAACGTGCAGCATCAGATGGCTAAATTTCTGCAAGAGATGTCCAAGCGACAGGATAGTTTGCAAACTTCCTTTTCTACCCCTGAAGTACCAGCATCTACATCCGCATCAGCGTCTGGGAATACAGGAGGCAGATCATCTCCCCGCTTACATCTTCCTTTACCAAATAAATTTGACGGCAATCCTAAACTCTGCCGAGGATTCCTAAATCAGTGTGACATACATTTTACCCTGCAGCCTGACAACTTTCTAACTGCAAGAACTAAAGTGGCTTATATAGTCTCTCTGTTATCCGGCCAGGCCTTGGAATGGGCTTCCCCACTCTGGGAGCGCTCAGATCCGCTGCTGGATAATTACACAGGCTTTGTGTCATCCTTCAGGAGGATTTTCGATTAACCTGGGCGTACTGTATCAGCATCATCAAACATCATGACACTGAGACAAGGGGTCCATCCTGTCAGTCAATATGCCATGCAATTTCAAATTTTAGCATCAGAGCTCAAATGGAATGAGGGAGCCCTCACCTCGACCTTCTGGCATGGGTTGTCAGACCGACTAAAGGATGATCTAGTCACTCGAGAGCTTCCTTCTAATCTGAACGACATGATTTCGTTGTGTATCAAAGTTGACCTACGCTTCAGGGAACGTCAGGCTGAAAAAAACAGAACTGACCGGCAAAGGTCATTTACCCCCTCCATTTCTACCCATCCCATTCCTTCCCCTACTGAAGAGGAGCCTATGCAGGTGAATCATACACACCTCTCTAAAGAAGAATGTCAGAGAAGAATGCAAAAGAACCTCTGTCTGTACTGCGGAGAGTCCGGTCACCTGCTGATCTCCTGCCCCCGTAAACCGGGAAATGCTAAATCCTAACTGACCCTGGAGACATCAAGTTAGGAGTTATGAACCCGTCTCCAAAAATTAAAGATTTCACGATTACCCTAGCCTTGGATCTTAAACCCAAACCTGTCTTTGCTACTGCTCTACTTGACTCGGGAGCAGCCGGAAATTTTATAACGTCTAGTTTCATAGACAAATTTCAGATTCCTTGTTTGTCTCTCAACCATGCCATCTCTCTGACCTCTATAGACGGACGCCCTCTAACTAACGGGATAGTCACCAAAGAGACTCAACCAGTATTGATCCGAATTGGGGCACTTCATTCTGAGTCCTTAAAATTCCTGGTGATATCAGAGGCCTCTCAAGAAATTGTTCTTGGTCTACCCTGGTTACGTCAACATAATCCCAGGATTGATTGGAGTTCTATGCAGATTCTGTCATGGGGTATGGACTGTCAGAAATCCTGTCTTCCAAAAATTCGACCTGTGAGAAAGACAGTTCCATTAGTTTCTTCTGCCATTCCCAAGGAATATCAGATGTTCGCCAATGTTTTCTCTGAACAACAAGCAAATATCTTACCCCCTCATAGGGAATGGGACTGTCCAATTGAATTGATACCTGATAAGATACCACCTCGTGGTCATACCTATCCGCTGTCCTTGTCTGAGACTCAAGCCATGACCGAATACATCCGGGACAACCTGGCAAAGGGGTTCATTCGCCCCTCTACTTCACCTGCCAGAGCTGGGTTTTTCTTCGTTGGCAAGAAGGACGGTGGTCTAAGACCATGTATCGATTATCGAGGCCTTAATGACATTACTGTAAAGAATCGATACCCTCTTCCCCTGATTACTGAGTTGTTTGATAGGGTCAAGGGCTCTGTAATTTTTTCGAAATTAGATCTAAGAGGGGCTTACAACCTCATTCGTATCTGAGCTGGCGATGAATGGAAGACCGCTTTTAATACCAGAGATGGACATTTTGAGTATTTAGTAATGCCTTTTGGATTGTGTAACGCCCCTGCTGTCTTTCAAAGTTTTGTTAATGAGATTTTCCAGGATCTGTTATATGTTTCGGTTGTTGTCTATCTGGATGACATACTGATTTTTTCACCCTCTGTGGCTAAACATCAAGAACATGTTAAAGAAGTTTTGACCCGTTTGAGAGAAAACCACCTTTACTGCAAACTGGAGAAGTGAATCTTTGGAGTGCCCAGTGTACCTTTTCTCGGCTATGTAATATCTGGCTCCAGTTTAGAAATGGACCCCAAGAAGGTACAGGCAATTCTGGATTGGACCCGACCTCAGACACTGAAGGCCATCCAGAGATTGTTGGGCTTCGCAAATTATTATAGATGCTTCATTAAGGGATTTTCTACACTGCTGGCTCCCATTACAGCCTTGACCCGCAAAGGTGCTAATCCTGCCCAATGGTCACCTGAGGCAGAGTCTGCCTTTCATCTTCTAAAACAGGCCTTTATCTCAGCACCAGTTCTACGACAACCTGATCTGGACAGGCCTTTTTTGTTGGAAGTAGACGCATCATCTGAAGCTGTGGGAGCAGTCTTGTCTCTACGTTATGAGGACAACCGAGTCCATCCGTGTGGGTTCTTTTCTAAAAAATTCTCTCCTGCCGAAAGGAACTACGCCATAGGTGAGCAAGAACTACTAGCTGTAAAGTTGGCGTTGAAGGAATGGAGATATTTGCTAGAAAGCGCCAAGTTTCCATTTACTGTATTTACGGACCATAGAAATCTCCTATTTCTCAAAAACCTCCAATGTGTGAGTCCTCGTTTGGCCCGCTGGGCAATATTCTTTGCCAGGTTTCAGTTCACCCTGACCTTCCGGTCTGGAGCACTTAATCAGAAGGCTGATGCCCTATCGAGATCTCTCCTCTTTGATGATCAATCTGAAAATCAAAGCAATACCCCTGTCTTGGAATCAAGAGTTTTCGCCGCATTACAACTTCAGCCTCCTACGGGAAAATCATTTGTGGCCCCGGAATTAAGGAAGCAGCTTCTCACTTAGGCACATTCCTCTCGCTTCGCAGGGCACTCAGGCACTCGGAAGACCTTGGAGTTCCTGAAAAGACACTATTGGTGGCCTTCTATGAAGGCAGATATAATGGAGTTTATCTCTTCCTGCTCCTCCTGTGCCCAGCATAAATCATCACGACAAGCTCCAGCTGGGGAATTGCTTCCATTACCTACTCCATCACATCCATGGACGCATCTCTCCATGGATTTCGTCACAGACCTGCCAGTCTCTCAAGGTTTCAACACTATCTGGGTTGTAATAGACCGATTTTCTAAGATGGTCCACTATATACCGTTGAAGAAGTTACCTTCTGCCCCTGACCTGGCACAGTTGTTTGTCCAACACATATTTTGTCTACATGGCCTTCCTGCTGAAATTGTCTCTGACCGTGGTGTGCAGTTTACTGCAAAATTCTGGAGGGCTTTGTGTTCTGTTCTTCAAGTGAAGTTAAACTTTTCCACGGCCTACCATCCGCAAAGCAACGGCTCTACCGAGAGAGTTAATCAAGATCTAGAGACTTTCTTAAGAATTTTTATGTCATCTTCCCAGGACAATTGGGCTGCCTTGCTGCCGTGGGCTGAGTTTGCACATAATGCTTCCTACCACTCGTCAACTAACCAAACGCCATTTCAGGTTGTATATGGCCTTCATCCTCGTGTTCCCGAATTCCGAAGCCTGCCTGTTTTCGATGTTCCGGCCGTGGAGGACACGGTGCAGAATTTTGCTGCCATCTGGGCTCAAGTACGGTCTGATTTGTTGAAGGCATCCTCTCGCTATAAGACCCAGACCGATAAGAAGCGTAGAATAGTTCCACGCATGCAAGTAGGAAACCAGGTCTGGTTGTCTACTCGGAACCTTCCTCTAAGAGTTCCGTCTATGAAATTCGCACCCCGCTTCATCGGTCCCTTCACCATAACAGAAGTCATTAATCCAGTGGCCTACCGTTTAAAGTTACCCCCATACCTAAAAATTCCCAATTCCTTCCATGTTTCCTTATTAAAGCCCCTAGTCCTGAATAAGTTCCATAATGCTCTACCTTCTTCTCCTCGAGTCCAGACGGAGAGAGGAGTTGAGTTTGAAGTCGCCCAGATCTTGGACTCTCGTCTGCGCAGAGGTCATCTTCAGTATTTGTTGGCCTGGAAAGGTTACGGTCCAGAGGAACGTTGCTGGACCGATGCTCGTGATGTCCACGCTCCCACGCTCATCAGGAGATTCCATTCTGCCCATCCGGAGAAGCCTGGTGAGTGTCCTGAGGCCACCCCAAAAGGGGGGGGTACTGTCACGGCCAGGGTATTTCAGCATGGCGCTAGGCGGGTGTTACCTGTGAGGTCGTTGTGGCGCGGGCTGTCTGGAGGCGGAGCTGGTGTCTGGCAGGGGGCTTTGGCTGCGCGCGTTGTTGTGCGGCCCTGTTGTCACTCTGCACTGGTGAGGCCTGGCGGCGTCTCCGTTCCGTTTGGCATGGGCGCCGCCATCTTGCCTTCTGGCCATGTGATGCAGCTGGCCAATCCTGGTGAGTCACATGTTCCCTCCGGCCAGTAACAGCACGGCATGGGGTATTTAGGAAGGGTCAGTGCCTTCCTTCTTTGCCAGTGCAACGTGTATCTCAGCCTAGCTGAGAGGGAGTTCTCTGTGCTTTCCTGTTCCTGTGAATTCGCTGTCTGCCAGTCTGCCTGTCAGCTCCTAGTTCCCACTGGACTACCCCGCTACCTCTACCACCCTTGCCCATACCTGAGTGCCTGAGCCTGCTGACATCCTGCGCTTCAGTTCACTACCTACAAACCTGGCTTGATTATTTTCAGTTCACTATCTGCAAACCTGGCTTGATTATTTTCAGTTTCACTACCTGCACACCTGGACAGCTCTAATTGTTTCTACCTGGACATTAACCCTTTTGCTCCCACCACAGAACTCTTGTGCACATTTATATTTTCCTGGACTTTTATTTACTGCCACATTATATGTCTACTCAAGCACTTATTAAAAATCCTAGTTTTATTTACAAATCTGCTTCTGTGATCGCTCCTGCTACCACCCCGGGTCCACAAACAACCCAGAACATAACACAATACAGCTGGTTAGCTAATGGAGATACTGCTGTGTGTCTACTATTGCATTTGTATCCATTATGTTTAACCCCTGCATAACCACTGGTTACCACTGTTACCCTGTACTGTTGAAAGGACCAAGCTCAGCTACTGCGCATACGCTGCCATTCATATCCCTATCCAAAAAACCTACAGGCTACAATTAGCTAAAGATGGTTTTGACCAAGGAGGCAAGTACTGAAAAATTATAGGGTTATTTGCGCGGCTTTGCAATCATACAGATCTTAAAATCCCTTGTTAAAAAGCCCTGATACTAAACAATAATGCAATCATCCAAAAACAGCCATTTTCATCAGATTTAATAGCGTCAACCTCTGGATCAGGCCCATTGTGCATGCAGGAATTTTTGTAATCCAAGTTTTTTTCAGCCTCTAATACCCCTTTTCCACCTAAAATCCAACCCTCTGCCCTTTTACACCAGGGAGCTGCCCGGGTTAACCCTTCACTTAACACTTCGCTAAGTTCTGCAGATGCACCAAACCACTTGGGTAATTATTATCTGCTCTGTACGCCCTTTAATTGTAATGAGTTTCTTTTGTATACTGCTAATTTTACTATTTGGCGAATACGGTCTCATTTCAACTAGTTACTACAAGGGTAGGGAGTCACAGCCACGGGAAGGGAGCCACAGTTTCAAATTTGCATATGCAACTGAACTCACACTGAATCGGTCGCAAAGGTGCAAATGGACAGGGCCGGCTCGAGGCATGTCTGACCGGTGCGGTTGAACAGAGGCACCACCCCATAGAGGGCGTACCTCTCACAACATCCTGATTTCAGCGGGACAGCACTGTCCCCCTGTTCCACCCGTGTGCCGAAGTGTCCAGCGGGTGGTCTGGTCTGGAGGTTGGGCACCCCCACCGACGCAGCGGTGCCGGACCCCGGAGTAGCTGAATGGATGCTGCTCGCATGCGCGCGGCATACATTCATTGCAGGGAGTGGGATGTGGGAAGCCCAGCTACTGACGGAGTGCTGGGCTCGTCCCCAGCCTTACGTTTCACTGGAGGCGTGCCATGCGGGCACGCCCCCAAATAATGTCATATAGGGGGCGTGACCTATGGTAATTAGGCCACACCCGCATGACTATGGGGCGAATGATACCCAGCCTGCAGAGGGCGCGGCTGCCCCTGGAGCCAGCCCTGCAAATGGATTTGCATTCACATTTTGTGATTCTGGAATAGACTCATTCTAAATATTGCCCTATATGTCTTAAGTTTCACAGTAATGCTGAAAGTCCAGCTGACACTAAAGTATGTGTCTATGTGAGCAAGAAGAGCTACAGTATTCTTTATATATGTTTGTAACTCGCATGCCTGCATCTGAGGGTTTTCAAAATATATTCCAAGACAGTGATTGGCTGATTTGTCCAATCTATGTGTTCAATCTAGGTGCAGGGTGCTGATCAGTGAGGAGGGCATATTTTAATTTTGAAGACCAAAATATTAGATGTGATGTATCGCTACTGTAGCTGTAGCGTTACACCCATACTTACCGACTTTACATTTTCTCTCCGGGAGCCGCCCGAAGAGAGTATGTGCTGCTGACAGGTTTTGGCGGGGGGTGGCCGGACTGTAGAAGTCATTATGCCATGCCCCTTTATGGGAAAAGGCTGCGATTTGTGAGTCCGTGAGGAGGGTGTGAGGCCAATTTATGCAATTTGCATAATTTTAGCCCTGTACCCTCCCTATGGACCCGCAAATTAGCCCTGGGCTGTATATATATTTAAATAAACACTCCCCCACTCATCCCTCTTTTTTCACTTTTTTAATTACAACATCCTGAAATCAGGTCCTTTTCAGTCCATATAGCATCCATGATCTTGACAAAACGAAAAAAAAAAGAAGACTGAGAGCATGAAAGATGCCACACTTCCTATGGTTTCTAGTCCTGAGCTTGGTTTTGGGGCTGGCTAACATATGGCAGGAGCAGGGGCGGATTGGCCGTTACCTACAGCTATTGGATTCCCGGTGGGCCGACTGGGTTGTGGGGCCGCTTGTCACCTGTGGCCCCGCCCCCTATAAACATCACCCGCCCAAATCTTAGCAGTCTCTTTCTTGTCACAACTAGCAGTGCCGAGGCCCGGGCCGCTGATAGTGTAAGAAGTGGAGAGGCCACGGCGCCAGGACCGGCAGGAAAGGTAAGTTACGCAGCAGCAGCACAGGTTCGGTACATCGCCCCGCCCTCCTCCCCTCCTCGTGCATTGTGTAAACATAAGGCCAGCAGGTGCAGCAAAATGTCGGGAGGCTGCTCAAGTGCCCCTGTCTCTCAGAAGGGCCCCCCCAGTCTTTGATCGCAGCTACAGCAGCTGCGATCTGAAATTAATTGAGAAGAATGGTGGAGGCGGAGTCAGAGTAGGGGGCGGAGCTACACTGCACTACCTGAACTCAGGGCCAGGGGCAGCATGTATGGGAGCACTGAGAGGAGGAAGAGGAGCAGCTGCAGAGTGTAAGGTAAGTGGGACACTATAGTATTGTCTAAGTGTATGTGATGTGTGTGACAGACAGTATGTATATGTGTGTGACAGTATGTATGTGTATGTGACTGTGTGTGTGTATATATGTATGTATGTATGAGTATATGTGTGTGACAGTATGTATGCATACAATATGTGTGTGACTGCATATGTGTGTGACAGTATGTGTATGTGTGTAACAGTATGTATGTGTGACTGCATATGAGTGTGACTGTCACAGGCGGCGGCCATTTTGGGAGGGCTGTTTTCTGCAGATTTCATGCGGACGGCCAGTCCGCATGGAATCTGCAGTCACCTCGCCCCACAAGCCTCCGCGCCCCCAAGCCACTGCGGGGGCTGCGGGGGCTGTAGTTACGCCATTGGTCACACACATAAACATACATACTGTCACACACAGATACTGTCACACACAGTGGCGTAACTATAAATTTTGCTCCCCCCTGCCAAAAAATTTTCTGACGCCCCCCCCCATGCAGGGCCCCAGGTAGTGGTCCCCCTATGCAGTGCCCCTTACATAATGCCCCCAGTAGTAGACCCACTTATATAGTGCCCCCAGTCCTAACCCCACAGCAGTGCCCTTAGTAGTAGTCCCCCCCAGCAGTGCCCTTAGTAGTAGTCCTTCCCCCCAGCACTGCCCTTAGTAGTAGTAGTGCCCCCCAGCAGTACCCTTAGTAGTAGTCCTCCCCCCCAGCACTGCCCTTAGTAGTAGTAGTAGTCCCCCTTAGTGCCCTTAGTGGTAGTAGTCCGTCCTCCCCCCCAGCAGTGCACTTAGTGGTAGTAGTCCCCCCCCCAGTGCACTTAGCAGTAGTCTGTCCTCCCCCTCCCAATGCCCTTAGTAGTAGTCCGTCCTCCCCCCCAGCAGTGCCCTTAGTGGTAGTCCCCCCAGCAGTGCCCCCCGCCTGGCCAGAAACACACACACAAAGAAAATAAAACTCTGCTTACCTTGATCCCCGCTCCGGCATGCTCCTCCGTGCAGCGTCCTCCCGGGCCGGCCCGCTCTGCATGATGGGAGAGACGTCATGACGTCTGTCCCATCACGCACTGCAGGAGCCGGAAGCCCGGCTCCCGCAGTGGGCGCAGCAGCCGATGAGAGTCTGACAGACTCTCATCGGCTGCTAAAACAAACACACAGCTGCCGACGCCGGCGGCTGTGTGTTTGTTGCTAGTAATGTAGTGCGGACGGCACTTATGTGCCGTCCACACTACCGCCCTGCCTGGATGACTAACAGATGCTAGAGGTCCAGTAGGACCTCTAGCATATGTCTCCTCCTAGGCGGCGGCCATTTTTGGAGGGCTGTTTTCTGCAGATTTCATGCGGACGGCCAGTCCGCATGGAATCTGCAGTCACCTCGCCCCACAAGCCTCCGCGCCCCCAAGCCACCGCGGGGGCTGCGGGGGCTGTAGTTACGCCATTGGTCACACACATAAACATACATACTGTCACACACATAGATACTGTCACACACATAAACATACATACTGTCACACACATATGCAGTCACACACATAAACATACATACTGTCACACACATAGATACTGTCACACACATAAACATACATACTGTCACACACATAGATACTGTCACACACATAAACATACATACTGTCACACACATAGATACTGTCACACACATATGCAGTCACACATACATACTGTCACTGTGACAGTATCTATGTGTGTGACAGTATGTATGTGTGACTGCATATGTGTGTGACAGTATCTATGTGTGTGACAGTATGTATGTTTATGTGTGCGACAGTATCTATGTGTGTGACAGTATGTATGTTTATGTGTGTGACAGTATCTATGTGTGTGACAGTATGTATGTTTATGTGTGTGACAGTGTATATGTGTGTGACAGTATGTATGTTTATGTGTGTGACTGCATATGTGTGTGACAGTATTATGTTTATGTGTGTGACAGTATCTATGTGTGTGACAGTATGTATGTTTATGTGTGTGACAGTATCTATGTGTGTGACAGTATGTATGTTTATGTGTGTGACAGTATCTATGTGTGTGACAGTATGTATGTTTATGTGTGTGACAGTATCTATGTGTGTGACAGTATGTATGTTTATGTGTGTAACTGCATATGTGTGTGACAGTATCTATGTGTGTGACAGTATGTATGTTTGTGTGTGTGACAGTATGTATGTTTATGTGTGTGACAGTATCTATGTGTGTGACAGTATGTATGTTTATGTGTGTGCAGGGCCGGATTAAGGTCTTTGGGGGCCCCTGGACAAAAAACTTGTGGCGGCCCCAATCAATAAAATTATACACAGTATATATGTATATATACTGTAGATATATGTACACACACACATATATATATAGTGATAGGATCATTGGTAAAGTGGTCTGTGGCAGGTACATTTGTCCCAGATTCCGGTCTTATGTGTTTTAAACCCCCAGGAGAAAGTCTGCAGTATAGCAGGCTTGAGTTTCGGCTTTTTGAAAAGCCGGTTTGGGACCTGGGGGTTGTGGGTGAGAGGAGAGGGAGGGCTCCACCCACGGCCACGCCAGGTTTTGGTTCTCGCAGCCTGGTAACAGGCTTGATTGGGTTCCCACCTGAGGGTGGCCAATATAAGCCTAGTGTGTTGAGGGCTGATTGTCTCACCTGGGAGAGCAGACAGGGAGTTTGCTCAGAGACACTTGAAAACCTATCCGTGAGTGTTGTGCTGTGCTTTTGTTGCTGGCGAGGGCATTAGGCCCTGCCAGGTTCTGGTAGTGAGGGAACTACCTGTGAAGTTAGTGCCCCGACAGGGCTAGGATTTATGTTTATGTTTTCTTTATGTTATTTCTGACATTGTACAATAAAGACTGGCGCCGACCAGCTTGTACTTGCATTCAGACTGGTGTGCTGCTTCCCTGCTGCTGTGTGTGTGTGTAAGGAAGGAGTCCTCTACCCAGGAGAGGGACCCCCTAACCTAACTGTGTCACAATATGGTGGAGAATGCGGGCAACCACACACACTGAAGTTGCATCAAGAGGAAAACTTTCCGTTTAAAAATTAAAGGGACAGACACTCAATTTGTGAGTGTGGAAATAACGCTGTGTCCTTGGAGTCCCATAGAGGAGGCATCAGCCAGTGCTCAGAGAGGCAAGTTTAAGCTTCCAACCTATACCCCAGGCCAAAATGGAGGACATTATTAAGGCCTTGCTCCAAGCTACAGCAGTTCAGCAGGAATCTACCAGGGCTCTGCAGGAATCCACCAGGGTGCAACTGTTGGCCTTGGAGACAGCCCAGAGGCAACAACAGGTTGCCATCGAGGAAACCCGCCAGGCCTTAGCGGAAAACAGCCAGGCCATAAAAGAGGTGGTACAGCACCTGGTCGCCCGGCCCAGAGATGTTATTACTGGTCTTCCCACCACCACTCACTCCGTACGAGCCAGTCACTTCCTCCAAAAGATGACTTCAGGCGATGATGTGGAGGCCTATCTCGCCGCATTTGAAAGAACGGCCGAAAGGGAGAGTTGGCCCCAGGAGCAGTGGGCAAGTCTGGTGGCACCTTTTTTGTCTGGGGAGCCACAAAAAGCATATTTTGACTTATGCCTGGCTGATGCCAAGGACTATAAAAAACTAAAACAGGAGATCCTAACTCGCTTGGGAGTCACCACCTTTGTTCGTGCCCAACGGGTCCACCGCTGGGAGTTCCATATGGACAAGCCTCCACGTTCGCAGATGCATGACCTCGTCCATCTGTCCTCAAAATGGCTACAGCCCGAGACGCTAACGGGACCACAAATCGTGGAAAGGGTCGTGATGGACCGGTACCTGCGATCGTTACCTGCGACTCTGCGCAAGTGGGTGAGCCATGCAGACCCTAAGTCCGCGGACCAGTTGGTCGAGCTGGTGGAGAGGTACGTGGCAGCTGAGGAGCTGATGAGTATGCCCCACCGAGCCCCGATGGCGCACCGGCGAACTCCCACAGACACTGGTAAGACTGTTCCAGGAGAGAAGGGTGCTGGGCGGTGGAATGTACCTAAGACTGAGGGTGTAGAACCTGGAGATAGGCCTGCCGGGCCAGGAAGGTTCTTGCCCCGTAAACGACTAGACATTAATATGATTCAGTGTTTCCGGTGTGGTGACTTCTGCCATATTGCCGCTAATTGTGCACTTACAACTGAACCTATGCAATGTGATACTGCTCATGTCTACCGCAGGGGGTCTTTCTTTGCACAGACAGCCTGTACGGCTGACCGGCAGGCTGAGACTGATAAGCACATGTGTGTACTCACTGTAGATGGCAACCGAGTAGAGGCACTGTTAGACTCTGGTAGCTTGGTGACACTTATAAAAGCTGAGCAGGTGAACCCCTTGAGGCGTAAGGGGAAAACTGTTGGTGTGACCTGCATACATGGGGATACTCGATATTATGTTACTGCCGAGGTGAACATCGAGACACCATGTGGTTCTGCTATAGTTTCTGTCGGTTTGGTGCCTGGTCTGATGTGCGATGCAATATTGGGGAGAGACTTTCCTCACTTCTGGAAGTTGTGGGAAAGTCGTTTTGTTCCAGAAGTGAACAACCCCGATCCATTTGAGAAGGTTGTCGATGTAGTGGAGGAGGGAGTTTCTTCTGAGTCAGAGCTATTCCCTTTTTCTACTATGATTGGCGAAATAGAGAATGCGGAGCGTGACGGTGGTCCGCCAACTGATGTGCCTCCCATTGAGGTGGGAAGTGTTGTTGGGCCAGTTGATCGTCTGCCTGATTTAGAGGTCAGAAGAGAGGTCTTTGCCGTGGAGCAGTTGAATGACCCTACTTTGGTAAAAGCCAGGGAGAATGTAAAAGTAGTTGATGGTAAACCCATAGACCCTGATAGTCCTTTGTCCTATCCCCACATGGTAATGTGTCAGGATTTGTTATATCAGGTGACTAAGAAGGGGGAAGATGTTGTGGAACAACTAATAGTTCCCAAGGCCTACAGAAGAACAGTGTTGGATCTGGCCCATGGTCATATAACGGCAGGCCATCTAGGGGTAGAGAAAACCACTGAGCGAATAATGCAGAGGTTTTTCTGGCCCGGGCTCCATAAAGAGGTATCTGACTTTTGCGCATCCTGCCCTGAGTGTCAGTATCATGCTCCCAGGCCACATTTTATGGGTCCACTAGTTCCATTGCCTATCATAGAGGTGCCGTTTGAAAGAATAGCGATGGATTTGGTTGGACCCTTAATGAAGTCTGCCAGGGGACACCAGTATATTCTGGTCATAATGGATTACGCTACCAGGTACCCGGAAGCGATCCCGTTGCGCAATACGTCAACCAAGACCATTGCCAGAGAGCTAGTTCATGTCTTTAGCAGGCTGGG